>OZ025297.1:178489714-180889714 GCA_964019185.1 Maratus speculifer
ACTAACCGTCTTGTTATGAAATCGTTGATTTGCTTCTGTGATCCTATAACTTGTGAAAATTACAAGTTGGGAACGATTGATTTTAAACAAAATAAAAATCTTTTAGGGTGTCGTTCAACACTCACAGGTTCCAAAAAAAAAAAAAATCACGTGAAAAGCCAAGTAAAAAATCTACAAGTGAGCAACAGAACAAGTACAGTGCTGGAAAATTTATTTTAGTCTAATTTTTAATAAGAAATAAAGAATACCGGAGTGCCGCAATTTGTTCGCATGTAAAAGAAAACGGAGAGAAGTTGGCTGTGACATTACTTAAAAAATGTAATGATAAAAAAAGCTTTCTTTCGATTAGAGGAAAATGATACAGCTAATATATCATTTGAGCAGGTATTGGAAAAATTGCCTATACCTATCCCAAGTACCAAACGTATTAGAGTCACTTATACATTTAATAAGACTATTGATGTTTGCGAAAAATAATTACTGTTACTGTTTGATTTGATTTTAAAGTTATGACTTGTTTAAAAAAGTTTTATTCGAAGCTTAAATTTTTTTTTCAATTAGTAATAAATAAAATAAGTAATAAAAGTTGTATTTGTTAAAGATGATTAATAGAAAAAATATGTATTCAGGTTATATATTAAACATGTTTTTATTACTCCTTTGAATAATTATTAATAAAAAGTTTGAATTATTCATTAAAAAGTTCATTCTAGAATCAAATTATCGGTTTCAGTCAGTCCCCTGGAACCTACTTTTTAAAAAAGCTCCATTTTTTCAAATATATACAGATTTTTCAGTGTTGCTGTACGAATATAACAAAATTAACTTATTGTTCATAGATATTATAAAACAAATAATAAAAATTAATTAAGATAAAAATAGCACATTTCAAATTCAACCCGATTCCTGTGGAATGACCCATATATATATATATATATATGTGTGTGTATACATATTCATATATAATTAATATGTATATATATATATATATATGTATGTATATATCGGTGTAAACATGAAATGTAAATAAACATATATATATTAACATATTATCGATAAATTAAAAGTCTATATTTTTTGTAATAGAAAATGATTTTATATTAAGTTCTTAAGAATTATAAATTCGCTATCCAGATTACTGAAATACAGAATACCCAAGCTCAGTATTCTTTCTCACAATTTCATTAACAAATCTAGACGATAAACAAAAAGAAATGCACATTGCCACACGCTGGTAATTATCGAAATGGATTTTGACTTAGCTCGTAATTTCCTCTTTCGTGGATTATTGTGGAAATAGCTAGTCTTAGAAAGCTACCTTCATTCAAAGAGAGAAATATGTTGTACGTAATCGACAGAAATTAGTAAAGTGTATAATCAATGATTTATGTTTTCCGTATAATTCAGTTTATCTAATTCGAATGCGGATAAAGGAATTTATTCAAACATATGTTTCGTGCAGTCTTTTATACACATAATTTATGAATTAAGTTACCCGATAAATAAAATGTATTTGAATATTTTCAAACGTCGGTTTTAAAAAAATATTATACATGAGCTGTTTAATAGTACATAATTCAGTAATTTACAAAATATATAGGGGTGGTTGGTGCACATGTGAACAGTTCACATAAATAAAACTTTTTTGTCAAATTGGGTTAATTTCTATAACCAAATACTACTGAATATAGTAAATAGAACATTGTTTTATACATGATAATTTATTACTGTTAATTTATAATGATAATGATAATGTTAATAATGATTTATTACTTACTTTTTTTAAAAATTTTCTATAAAAATATATTTACTCCATCCTATAGACCTACTACATGCAAAATCTTCTAAGGACGTGCATGACTTGAGCTGAATATCTGAACAAACCATAAGAAAACATAAAAAAGTAATTACATAATTTGCAACTTCTTTTGGATGGTGCCATGGATGAATTTTGATGATCGATTGTAAATCAATCAGGAAACACAAAATCATCAAAAAAGAAAACAGTAAATGCTTGTGCGATTTGCTGCTAACACTCAGCCTTGAAATGCAGTCATTATATCCCATATTTACCACCTGCTGTCATTGGCTGCTATTTTGTTGCCGCGGATTGGTGGAATTTCAAATAGTCACTAAACTAATTGCTTCATTATCGTGGATTCATGGAAAGCTGCAAATATCCTCTTACACAATAAATTTTTATTAAAAAAAATCTGGAGACCAAAACTTTTTTTTAACTATGTTTTTGTGTGAGGGGGGAGGGTGTATTCGTATTTACCAAATGAAATTTATCAGCAATTATTTATTTTCCTGATCGGTGTCATACAGGAGGATGGAATTCCCATTTATCATTAAAGGCTTTGGATGGATTCATATAACATTTTTTTAATACAAGAGAAACCATTTATTTTAAATAAATTGTAATATCAAGGGAATGAAAGATATTGTGTATATTAAACGGTAATGAATTTGGTTAAAAATACGTTGCCAACTTCTTTTTCGTACAGGGCCTTTATTTATTTTCTCATAGTGTTTTAAATAAGATGAAAGAAAAACGTACATTTTAAATGTCTCATACATAAATATATTAAATTTATGCGTTTTAAATGAAAATCATGTATTTTAAATGAAGTTAGAGATTAACTTTATATTTTAAAATAAGTGACACCATTGGAACTTGATTTTGTAATTGAGTCACCCGCATTCAGCTAATATAAAAGTAGCAAAATGATCGTATAGCATATAAAAAGTGAAGCGACCAGCCCTAAGCTCTTAATGATAGTCACATGACTTAAACTCTTCGAGCTTTAAACTTCTAAGCTTAATAGATTTAAATATACGTAAGTACATCAACCGTTTAATAATATTAATCAGAGTTTCCCAGACATCTTGCATCCATGTCCGATGTTGATCATCTGTACCGGAGATAGTTTCATATTACTTATAAAATATACATTTTTGTCTTCATGTGTGGTGGATTGAAAATGTAGTAATTATCAGAGTATTGGCGTAGTCAATGACAGTTCTTAAATTCCGTCATGAAGCTCTATATACCATCTATAGAATATATCCGCAACATATATTATACTAAAACAAAAATCAGTTTTTAAATGCATAAAATTTCGAAAATGCACTTCACGCCAGTATCCATCACCGACATTTTTTGCGCGTCTCTATAAAACAATATTATATATTAAGTGTCAATTGTTCATAAAAACATGTTGTGATGCAACTCAGCAAATATTTGTAGTTTCCTCACATTTAAGTATGAGTAAATTATTAAAATGCGTCTTAAGAGTTCTTTCAGCATAGTTCATTATATAATAGAAATATTTTGTATGTTTTTGTAAATTATGCGTAAATTATGCTCCCTCATAAATGCCGCGCATACTATGCTCCTAATAAAGCAATTTATAGTGCATCTGATAAATACATTCGAATAGCAATGTGTTTGAAATAATTTAATATCAATGAAACTCATAGTAAATGTTTTTTTTTTCACTTTTGATCATAATTATAAGAGAATTCTTTGGTATGTCTCTGTAATGAATTATAAATGTTTCGCATTTCATTTTTAACACCATATCTTTTATAATAAACTTAAATAGCATATAAAAATGCATGTCATTAGAAAAATATTTATAACAAATAAGATATACAGACAAACCAAATTCATAAACACATTTCCACAATGTTGAAATGAGTAAAATTACATGGGTTTTAATATACCCATAAAAGGGATCGTATTGAAAAATGTTTCGCTTATGAAAATCATGACCTTAATATGGTAAATGGTTTAATTTGGATGTATGCTCCTTGATATTAAATTAAAATAGATTTTTTCAATGCGTAAAATAATCTGATAACAGTCAAATAAAAATTTGAAAAAAAAAATGTAAAAAAAAAAATGTTCTTCATTTAATGGGTTTATTGGCCTATAAGTCGACCAACAAATTAGTGTAAAAGATATGTAAAAAATCAGTATTTAGTAGTAGCTGTTAATTAAATCTGCTACGTTTAATCGATGAAAATTGCTAAAAAAAGTTCCGATTTAATTAAACAGTGGAATCCTTTAGGATATTTTGGTTGGTATTTACCCCCTTTTCTTCTAGAACTTGAAAGGTAGGCTTTTATAGCAGTATATACGGAAAGATGCCTTTCAACCTATCTAATTTTATGACTATGTGATATGATTTTTTTAAATATCTCTTTGTAATTGTCTTTTTTTCAAGTAGTTGTTTAAAATAGATACAAAACAAGACACGAAAAAATTATTTAGATTGTCAAATAAAGTCATTAAAATTTAAAGAAAAGGTTTATGACTCATATGCAAAATTTATCAATTTATCCGGATTTAAAAAATGTTTAAAGTAGTTTTTGTTATATTTCGCTAGTCTGGTATGTAAGGAGAATTTTATTAAGCAATTTTTCTCATTTTTTCTTAATGCTTCAAACTTTTTCATAAAATAACACTTGAATATAAGAACTTTACGAATTATTATTATTATTATTATTATTATTATTATTATTTTACATTTGCCTGCGTTAATCTCCTCAATCCTGATGTCGCCTAGAGGAGACACTGAATAACAGCATTTAAGTTAATTTAAATGCTTCTAGTATTACTAAAATTTTTTGAAGACCATTTTATTAAATGCGTGGATATCAAGAGAATAGATATGCACACTGATAGAACTTTGAAGATGGTATACAGAAATTTTAAACCGCTTTTTTTCTTTTTCTTAAGCTTCGTAAAATTTGTCACATGACTGAGGATGTTATGATGATTACAATTATCATGAATAAATCTGGTAAAATGTGTGCTTGAATAGCATGCGATAAAATATGTTAGTTTCACTGTTTTCAGATCATTTTGTATACATTATATGAAAAATCATCTCGATTTTATCTCAAAAGTAATTTTGTATGTTTAGAAAATTTGTCGGTAAACTTCTTTTATATTTATATGCTGATAAATGCTAAAAATTAATTTTTGTCAAGTTGTAATTTCCTTTTCTCAGATTAATTCACAAATATATAACATTAGCAAAGAAGCATATTCTTATTCAAAGAAAGAATTACATTGCGTGTAATCAAGGAAACGTATTTAGTTTAGTGAGAAATGATTAATGAATTTCCGATATTTTAGTTCATTTTAGAAGCATTAATATAGTCAAAGAGAATACACATATGTCGGAATACATAACATATACAACAATTTGTAGTAAAAAATACTTGATCAACATGATTTCAAGTATCTTGAGTAAATCAAGTAAAATATGTGCTGGAGAATTATTCTTATGCTATAGAATATATTAATTTTATAGTTTTTAAATCATTTTGTAGAAAGAAAATCTCTTATTTCATTAGAATTTATATCAAAAGTATCTTTGTAACTTAAGAATATTTTATTTCAAACTTTTTTTTATATTTATATGCTGATAATTTCCAAAAATTGATTTTCAATCAAATTGTAATTTTCCTCTCTCAGATTAGTGTTCTAATATTTAATTTATCAAAGACGCATATCTTTATTCAAAGAGAATATTACATTGTATGTAATCAAGGGAACATAGTTAGATGTATTATAGATAATTTATGAATTTCGGTTAGTTCATTTTATTTTATGAGCATTATTATAATTAAACAGAAAAAACATACATGAGACTGTACAACGAATGTTTGTCAAGTTGTTGCAAAAATGGTTGACACACATTATTTCAATTATCAAAAATGAATCCAATAAAATGTGTGCTGGAATATCATTCTTATGCTATAGAATACATTAATTTCATAGATTTTAGGTCATCTTGTTGAAAGACCGTCTCTTAAATTTATCAGACTTTATCTGAAAAGTAGCTTCGTAATTTAAGAAAATTTGTTTGCAAACCTCTTTTATATTTACATGCTGATAATTAACAAATTCGATTTTCAATCAAGTTGTAATTTCCCCTTATCAGTTTAGTGCGCAAATATTAAACTTTAGCCAACACGGTTCTTTTTAGTTAAGGAGAGAACTACATTGTATGTAATCCAGGGAACGTTTGTTAGATGTGTTAGAAATGATTAATGAATTTTGGATATTTCAGTTCATTTTAGAAGCATTAATATAATCAAACAGAATAAACATATATCCCAATGTACAACAAGTACAACAATTTATAGTAAAAAGGAATTGATCAACATGATTTCAATTATCATGAATAAATAAAATAAAATATGTGTTGGAAAATTATACTTATGTTATAGAATATATTAATTTTATAGATTTTAGACCATTTTGTAGAAAGAAAGTCTCTTAAATTTATCAGAATTTATCTGAAACGTAATTTCGTAATTTTTTTCAAACATTTTTATATTTACATGATGATAATTATCAAAAATCGATTTTCAATAAATTTGTAATTTACCCTTCTCAGATTAGTGTGTAAATATTAACTGTAGCAAAGAGGCATACCGTTATTCAAAGAGAATATTACATTGCATGTAATCAAGGGAACGTAGTTAGAAATGTAATGATCAATCAATTATAAATGATTTATGAATTCTGGATAATTCAGTTTAATTTAGCGGCATTATAATAATTTAACAGAATAAACATATATCAGAATGTACAACGAATGTATGTCAGTTTGTTGAGAAAAAGTTTGATCCATGTTACTTCAATTATCATGAACAAATCCGATAAAGTGCGTTTTGGAATAACATCCTTAAGCCACAGAATGCATAATTTTGATCATTTTGTAGTAAGAAGATCTCTTAAATTTATCGTAATTTATCTCAAAAGTAACTTCGTAACTTAAGAAAATGTGTTTGAAAACTTCCTTTATATTTACATGCTGATAATTATCAACAATCGATTTTCAATCAAGTTGTAATTTCCCTTCTGGGAGTAGTGCAGAAATATTTAAATTTAGCGAAGAAGCTTCTTTTTATTCTAAGAGAGGGTTACATTGCATGTAATCAAGGAAACGTTATTTAGATGTGTGAGAAATGGTTTATAAATTTTGGATAATTCAGTATATTTTAGCAGCGTTAATTTAAGGAAACATAATAAACATGCATCAGAATGTACAACATGCATAAAAATTTGTAGCAAAAAGTGGTTAGTCAAGATGGTTTCAACTATCATGAATAAATCCGATAAAATATGTGCTGGATTATCATTCTTATGCTATAGCATATATTAATTTTATAGGTTTTAGATCATTTTGTTGAAATATCGTCCCAAATGTAACTTTCAAACTTATGAAATTTTTTTTGCAAACTTCTTTTATATTTACATGTTGATAATTAACAAAATTATATTCTCATTCAAGCTGTGATTTCCTCTTCTCAGATGATTTTAATTATCATGTAAAAATCCGATAAAATAAGTGCTGGAATATCATTATCTTATAGAATATATTATTTCTACAGTTTTTAGATTATTTTGTAGGAAGAAAGTGTCTTAAATTTATCAGAATGTATCTCAAAAGTAACTTCGTCACTTAAGAATATTTTTTGCAGACTTTTTTATTTATATGGTGATATTTACCAAAAATCGATTTTCAATCAACATGTAATTTCCCTCTCTCAGATTAGTGTGCAAATAATATCTTAACAATGACGCATGTCTTTATTCAAAGAGAATATTACATGTAATCACGGGAACGTAGTTAGATATGTCATAAATGATTTATGAATTCCGGATAGTTCAGTTTATGTTAGCAGCATCATTATAGTTAAACAGAATAAACATACATCAGAATGTACAATGAATGTATGCCAAAGGTGGTTGATCCAAATGATTTCAACTTTCATGAAAAATCCGATAAAATGCGTCTTGGAATTTTATTCTTATACTATAAAATATATAAATTTGAGAGAGTTTAGTATATTTTGCAAAAAGAATGTATTTTATATTTATTAGAATCTCAAAAGTAACTTTGTAACCTAAGAAAATTTGTTTGCAAACTTACTTTATATTCATTAATGACATTTACTAAAATTTGTTTTTCTATCAATTTGTATTTTATCATTCTTAATTTAATGCACAAATATATGATATATATGATTTTAGCAAACAAAATGTGTTTTTATTATTATTCAAGAGATTTATAATGCATGTGATCAAATGGAAGTAGTTAGATATGTGAGGAATGTTTTATGAATTCCTCGTATTTTAGTATATATAAGCAGTATTAGTATATTCGAACAGAATAAACATACACCAGAATCTACAACATATACATCAAATTGGAGTAAAAAGTTGTTGATCAGGATGATTTTAATTATTATGAATAAACAAAATTAAATATGTGCTGGAATATCATTCTTATACAATTGAATATATAACAATTTGATAGTTATTAGATCATTTTGTAGAAAGTAAGTACGTTAAATTCATGAAAATATACCTCAAAAGTAACTTCTTAACTTAAGAATATTTTTTTGCAAATTTTTCTTATATTCACATGCTGATAATTACCAAAAGTTATTTTCAATCAAATTATAATTTCCTTTTTTGAGATAAATGTGTAAATATTAACTTTAACAAACAAGCATATCTTTATTGAAACAGAATATTACATTGAATATAATCAAGGGAACATAGATGTGTTATAAATGATTTATGAATTTCGGATATTTTATTTTATTTTACCAGCATTACAGTGCTCAGCAAAAGTTTAGAAACTGATGTTATTTAACCATTAAATAAAAAATACAAACGCTTGAGTTTTACAAATGACTATACTTATGTTTAAATATATTTTAATCATTGTAGGAATTAAATAATGGTTATAATATAAGATAATATTTAATTTAACTGAAAAAAGTAAAATTTGCAAAAGTTTAGACACTTTTTTAATTTTTTGGCAACTGCTCATGGAAAATTGTAAATTTCTAAGTTATGATGTCAGATGTCTGAAGTATTTAAGTATACCTCGATATGGCATCAGTTAATGAAGATGCCGAGTTAAAAATATTCAGTTAGATGAGGTATTTGAAACTGGAAAGTTGAAATAGAAAGGGAAGATTGTTGCAGAAATTTCAGCATCATTGAATCGTCAAAGTGGTCTGTCTATGAAGCATAGTCTAAGGGTGACTCCTTCTAAACAAAACATAAATCTGGGAGACCGTGTGTGGCCAGAAAATGAGATGACAAAAGTATCTATAAACTGGCATTTTCACAAATATTGATTGTTAGTCCCATTAAAAGTAAGTCAGGACTTTCTGTGTCGACGGATATGATTTGTAGATGAATTACAGAAAGAGATAAATCAATTTGCGTGAAAATGATAAAATAATCAGCTTTAAAATCTCGCTACAAATTGGCGAGAATGCAATGAACTTGCATACATAAGTCTTATGGACAAAAATGATGCGCTATGATATTCAGGAACAAAAAAATGTGGAATTTGAATGGCAAAACGGGTTTGCATAATATTGGCACGAGTTGCGTAAAAAGCCTGGGTTTTTCTTATGTCGACAACAAGGCGACGATTTTTTAATGATTTGGTCCTCACTTTGCTTCAATGTTCGAATATCTCTGGAGTTATTCAATAGTTGCTAAGACAAGAAGACTACATACATACGTTGAAGATCCATTTTTAGTCATTTGGGGAACTTTTAGCTGGTCCAAAGTATTGATTTTAGCGAGATAATGCCTCTATTCATGTTGCATACAAAATAAGAACTTCGTTTAACTTTGAGAATACTACTGATCTCAATTGGCCGGTGGCGTGTAGCCCTGATCTCGATCCAATCGAAAACCTTTGTAACATCATATATCGTAAGGTTTATGCAAATTTTTGCTATACTCTTCTGTTAATGAGATTCGAGCTGCTGTTGAACGTGTTTGGTACAAAATAGACCCCCAAGTGACGTAGTATTTAGTTCCTTCGATGAAAAGTAACATTTGTGCACTAATTGCAGACAACGTGAGTGCTATTCGATTTTAATTTGTAGTTATTTCTCTGTAAATATACAAATTGTCTATACTTTTGCCACTATGTTAATTTCTTTTTTTGTCACTATATATTACATAAAAGGTAAAATTTAAAATTTATTGTTTGTGAATAAAGGATAAGTCACAAGTAATGTATGACAGATGAATTATAAAAATTCGGTACATACTTCTGAACATAGAAGTGAAATCGACCATCGTCTAAACTTTTGCCCCGCACTGTATTTTTTTATTAGTTTTAAACACGATTATTCAATCGGTAAATTAATTATAACAGATGCAATTTTTTTGAAACATTGAAAAATTGAAAAATGGAAAAATTTGCATCTGTTATAACACTGTATAGTAGTTAAACAGAATAAACATACATCAGACTGTACAAGGAACATTTGTCAATTTGTAAAAAAAAAAGTGAATGATACAGATGATTTCAATTATCATAAATAAATCCGATAAAATGCATGCTAGAATATCATTCTTATGCCATAAAATACATTAATTGTATAGTTTTTAGAACATTTTGTAGAAAGAAAATCTCTTAAATTTATCAGAATTTATCTCAAAAGTAACTTCGTAGATTTATATATTTGCTTGCCATTTTCCTTTATATTTGCATGCTGATAACTACCAAAAATCAATTTTCACTCAAGTTGTAATTTTCCCTTCTCAGATTAATGTGCAAATATTTAACATTAATAAGGACGCATATATATATTCAAAGAGAACATTACGTTGCATGTAATCAAAGGAGCATAGTTAGATGAGAAAAAAACGATTAATGAATTCCAGATTAATGAATGCATTTTAGCAACAATAATATAGTTAAGCAGAATGAACATGCATCAAAATGTACAATACATCGCGAATACGTGAAACACTTTTGCAACATTGACTGAACATAAAAATAGACACTTCCAACTAAATTCGTTTTTGTTTGTGTTATGAATATGTTGCGAATGTGTTGTACGAAATAAAAAGATTGTGCAAAAAGTGTTATTAAACTTACAAGAGGAGAATATGTGTTTTTTCAAAATATATTTCAAAGCATTCATTTTTTAAATTGTTCAATTTTAAAGGCAGAATGTAAAAGTATTTTGAAAATGTTTTACATCTGTTGTTGTCTAGTGTTCTGACTTGTGTGGTGTTTACAATGTCTTGTTATTTTGCGGACAAAATGTTGTGCAGCAGAACACTATTTCAAGAAACTATTTTAATCAACATTATTTTCAACGTTATTTCAACACAATCAACAACACTATTTTTAGAACACATTTTTAGATAGTAATACTTTGCAACATATTAAGAACAGATTTTCAAGAGTACAAGACTTTGAAACATATTAAGAATACACTTACAACACAAAAAAATGCTTCACAACACGTTAATGTATTCATATATCATGCCTCATACATCAGAATGTACAACATCTACAACATTTTCTAGCGAAAGTTAGTAAAACTTTATTTCAAAATATCTCTGAATAATGAAAAAAATTCCTTATGAGATACAAAAGAAATAAGCTTGTAAAAAGAACATTTGGTTATGCTTTTCCTGCAGCAATGTCTCAAGGAATAATTAATTAAATTAATAAATAGAAAAAACTTCGTCTGCAGCAATTACAACCTAAAACTATCACCAAGAAAATATTTTACAAACAGCCGTAACACTAAAAAGAAGGAAAAAGGAATGATTATAAACAAATCATTTGAAATACGCATAGCATATTTTCTAAATAACCAATTACTTAGTACAAGTTTTCATTTTATCTTTATTCTGAATTACAAAAGTGTCAAATATATACATTAATAGATATATAATATCTGTAATAATATACATATATATATATATATATTTATAATTATAATATATTGGATGATACAGGAGTTCCGACAGCTTTAAAAGTAATAATAATTTAGAAAACTATGCACAGTAGAAAGGTATGATTTCCCTTATATACTCAGAAACGTGTGGGATTTTTATGATGAAATTTGTTATGTAAATATTTAGCAATTGTCGCAAAAGATGAAATTAATGTGCAAATTATAAAGTATCTACACCATGTGTTACATTAGCAGATGACAAATTATTTCCAACGATATTGCTCCAGATTTTTATTTGGCAGTCGTTTATGTTCAAATGCGTTTTCGAAGGTCAAAAAAATGCACTTGAAAGGAATTTTATTACAAAAATTTCATGTTTAACTTTTATGTTCAGACATGCTTTATTTGTGGGACAAAGATTTGGTAGGTGATCTGTTTTGCAAAATGAATTAATCGTCAAATTTATATTTGCATTGTTATCGTACTAATGCTGGATTTAAAACTAAAAAGGAACAAATATCGTTAAAAATCTGAAGCCTATGATATAAAGTCTGAGGAAATGGGTTCAATGAGAAACCTCCAAAGAATCGAGAATCCTTAAACGTCTGTTGAAGTCGTAAACAAGATCGAACACGGTGTAAATACTTAATCGACTTTGTAGGTACATGATGAATGCTGTGCACGTGCATCTTACGACGAACTGAGGTTTCTTATGGAAGAATATGGCGATCTCTAAGAATCATTCTGAAAAGAAATCCACATACAATTCAGCATACGCACGAAATACCGTCAACTCATGTTGTTTTGAATGTTGTATGATACCTTTAGGTTACCAGAATTTCATGTATTCTATATTCATAGCAGACCGTTCTCCGATATGTTAATCAATTGATATTTCAATATTTAATTCTGTGCTTTGTATATGACCCCTAAAAGTCAGCTAAAAAATTTAGATGAAAAAACCCTCTTTGGTAATATCCCGATTTTACGGCACCGGCTAAAGATTTGTTTCGCCATAAAAAAAGACATTGCATCCTGATTTTGATCTCCAAATACTTTATTTTTTAACTGATCCCTCAATAAAAGACACCATTATGTTCAAACTTTGAAATTTAAGAACTTTGTCAAGACTTGTCATACAGATGTCAAACTTTTTGAGTTATATTTGTTGTGATATGTGTAAACTTTTACTAAATATAAATATAGAGACAGCGGGTTCGTATAAAAAGTTAGTTTTTGTAAATTCTATAAAATTGATTTTTAATTTTAAGGGGGTCCGAGGCACAAAAATCTTCAAAGTTCTTAAAACGTTTTATGCTTTTAAATATTTTCGGGTTTTGAGCACACCTTAATAATGTTTCTATCTTAATTACGAGAAGAAGAGGCAATAATATTTTTTTTCTTTTTGGTTTGTATTCAAAATTTAGATTTCAAGCAAAGATTGTCATGGAAAGGTTTTCTTGTGAAAATGCTTTTTCTTCATGATGGGTTTTTTCAACATGTCCCTCATTTAAGTTTTTATAACTCAACATCCGTTAAAGATAAATCCTTCAAACATGGAACATGTCTTTTTATTATTATTTTACTTTAATTTTGATTCAGCAAATTTAAAAAATAGATATATATTTACTTCTGAAAAAAATGGATCCTTTTATATAAAAGTTACTGCTTTTTTCATTTTTTTAAATATTTAAAAAAAAGAGAGAGAGAGAGAGAGATTCATATTTTGAAAATGTTGAATTAATACTAAAATTTAGATATTTATATTTATTTAAATGAATAAAAACATTTACAAATGGTATTTTTAGTTATACCGATTTGAAATTACCCCACTTTTATAATATATTTTAATTCAAATTTATTTTAAAAGTTATAAAAAATTTTATAACTTTATTTTTTCTACAAGTAATATGGTTAACCAACGCAAAAAATTCAAACTTTTTACTCATTTTATAAAAACTATTTTAAAATGTATTCCGGACCCCTTTAAACAATGCAGCAATTTGACTATTTATGTAATTTTAACCAATTTTGCAATTGGAACTACATGTCTACGATCAAGCGTTGGGAAATTAAAGGTCGGTGATAGGGAACATATTACACCATGTATATGTTTAACAAAACTTCAGTAAATTATACTTGCTAATTTCATTTAAATCTTGTTTTCAGAAACCAAACAATAATCTAACAATTTGGGTAAAGCGTTAGCTAAATTGTAGTTTATTACGTATTATTTTAAAGACTTTTCAATATTTTTCAACATTGTGTCGTACTTAATATCTTTAAATCTAAAAGTACATTTTCTAATTACGTAAAAAATGCTTTTTTACAGGGTGTATCTAAACCACTAAGCAAAACTTGAAGGGGTGATAGTACACATCAAAACAAATAATATTAAATGGGAAACAAAGGGTTCCAAACGTCTTCCGAAGGAGATAGACGCCATAAAAGTTTAGGGTCCAACATTTTAAAGGATTATAAAAAACGGATAAATTGGTCGATTCGTTTACGTTTTTCACAAAAACTATTCTTTATGTCAGCATTGTCTTGAAAATAAGTTATAAAGATAAATTTAAAAATATACCGATAAAGGGAGCTTTCGATTTTGGAATAACGGACAACTATTTTTTACCGTTTTTTTTTTTTTTATTACCGTCTCATTAATATTTTTTTTAGAAGTTTAGACGTAAACTTAAAATTTGTGCTGAAAATCTGAATCGTTGAGAGTGGTTAAGTAGCGCTAATTGAACTGTGTTCAATGATGGTGGGAAGTTTCAAATTTTCAAATGATTATACTAAACGGAAAAATTGGTTAATTGGTTTGCGGTTTTCTCTAAAACCATTCTTTATGTCAGTATTTCGTTGAAAATAAATGTTAAAGAAAAATTTAAAAAAATTCCCTTAGAGGTGCTTTAAACTTTAGAAAAACCAACAACAATTTTTAACTGTTATTTTTTGTATCTAATTAAATACTTGCAAAAGGTTAGATTTAAATTTTGAGCTCAAATTCTGAATCGTTGGGAGGGTTTATGAAGCGCAAACTGAACTGTGTTCAGGAGTTGAAATGTTACCCTGACCACCCTACGAACACAGTTCAATTTTTTGCTACTTAATTTCTCATAACGATTGAGATTTTGAGCTCAAAATTTAAGTCTAAGCTTTTAAAACATTCATTTAGATTAAAAAATAAATAAAATAAAAAAAAGTTGTTGGTTACTCTAAAGTTTAAGGCGCCCTATAACTGAATTTTTTGAATTTTATGTTTAAAATTTATTTTCAAGGAAATACTGATATAAAGAATGGTTTTAGAGAAAACCGCAAACGAATCAATCAATTTTTCCGTTTTTTATAATCATTTGAAATTTTAACCTCCCCAGCGCCATTGAACACAGTTCAGTTTACGCTACTTAACCATTCTCAACGATTCAGATTTTCAGCTGAAAATTTAAATTTATGTCTAAGCTTCTAAAAAACAATCAATGAGATGCAAAAAATAACGGTAAAAAAATAGTTGTACGTTACTCCAAAGTCTATAGCGCCCTCTGTCGACATTTTTTGAAATTTATCTGTATAATTTATTTCCAAGACAATACTGACATAAAGAATAATTTTAGTGGAAATTGCAAATCAATTGACTAATTTTTCTGTTTTTTATCATTATTTGTAATTTTAACCTACCCATTCCCATTGAACTCAAAATTTATGTGTAAACTTTTAAAAAATTTAATGAGATGCAAAAAATAACGGTAAAAAACAGTTGTTCGTTACTCCAAAGTCTAAAGCGCCCTCTATCGGCATTTTTGAAATTTATCTTTATAATTTATTTTCAAGACAATACTGACATGAAGAATAGTTTTCGTGAAAACTGCAAACGAATCGACCAATTTTTTCGTTTTTTATAATCATTTCAAATTTTCGACCCTTATTTTTGATGGCGTCTATCTCCTTCGGAAGATGTTTGGGACCCTTAGTTCCCCATTTAACATTATTTGTCTTGATGTGTACTATCACCCCTTAAAGTTTTGCCCATTAGTTTAGATACTCCCTGTATAATTCATTCTATATGATGCTTAATATGTACATTGAAAATCGTTAATACAATTAATCAAAATACATTAATTTTTATCCACTTTTCTAACAAAATACGGTAAAATGGGAAATGTAAATACAAATTGCTACGTGCTGATAATTACTGAAATCGATTTTGACTTAAGTCGTAATTTTCTCTCTCCAAATTAATGCGTAAACATACAGCTTTAGCATAGGAGCATCCCTTTATTCTGAGAGATAGATACGCGGTACGTATAATCAACTTATAGTTAGATGTATAAAGAATGATTTATGTGTTCTGGATACATAAGTTTATTTAAATAGCTTGCATATAGTTGAAGGAAACTAACATGTTAGAAAACTCATTTTAAATATTGCATCGCTAAAAATAGTATATTGTTTGATTCGGAACAATGTTGAATGAGAAAATCTATAATTAAGTATTTGTAAATAAATGTAACAATAATAACATTAAATATATTAAATATACAATTTTTATTATAACCTTAAAAATAATTCATTTGTACAATACTCATCCAATTAACCGACCATGACCCCCAGACCCCAAAACCACCCTCCGTTCAAATGATGACATATACAGGGTGATTCCAAATTCTTTTTACAATAAAAGAGGGGTGATAGTACACATCAAGACAAACAATATTAAATAGGACACCAAGGGTCCAAAACATTTTCCTAAGGAAATAGCCGCCATTAAAGTTTAGGGACCAAAATTTCAAATAAACATAAAAAACGGAAAAATCGGTCGGTTGATTTGCGGTTTTCACTAAAATTATTCTTAATGTCGACATTTTCTTGAAATTAAATTATAAAGATAAATTTCAAAAAAATGCCGATAGAGGGCGCTTTAGACTTTGGAGTAACGAAGAACTATTTTTTTACGGTATTTTTTGGATCTCATTGAATGTTTTCGTAAGCTTAGACTCAAACTTAAATTTTGAGCTCAAAATCTGTAGCTGGGAGTGGTTAAATAAAACAAACTGAGTTGTGTTCAGAGGGTTCAAATTTCAAATGATTATAAAAAACGGAAAAATTGTTCGATTGATTTGCGGTTTTCACTAAAACTATTCATTATTTAGGTATTTTCGTGAAAATAAATTATAATGATAAATTTCAAAAAATGCCGATAAAGGGCGCTTTAGACTTTGGAGTAACGAAACACTCATTTTTGGCGTTATTTTTTTGCATCTTATTAAATGCAAGCTTAGACTTGAACGTAAATTTTGAGCTCAAAATCTGAATAGCTGGGAGTGGTTAAGTAGACAAACTTAGCTGTGTTCAGAGGGTTCAAATTTCAAATAATTGTAAAAACGGAAAAATTGGTCGATTCGTTTGCGGTTTTTGCTAAAAGTAATTTTAAATCAGCAGTTTTCTTGATCAATCAGTGTTTTCTTGAAAATAATTTTTAAAGATAAATTTCACAAAATGCCGATAGAGGGCGCCTTAGACTTTGGAGTAGCGTACAACTATTTTTAAATGTTATTTTTTTAAATCTCATTAAATGCTTTCAAATGCATAGACTTAAATTTTGGCCTGAAATTCTGAATCGTTGGGAGTGTTTAAGTAGCGAAAAATTGAATTGTGTTCGAGGAGGAAAGAGGTTTAAATTTCAACTCCTGAACATACTTCTGTTTGCGCTTCTTAACTCCTCATAATGATTCAGGATTTGAGCTAAAAATTTAAGTTTAAAGCTAAGCTTCCGAGAACATTTAAAATGCTTTTGCAAGCATTTAATTAGGACCAAAAAATAATGGTTAAAATGAATTGTTGGTTACTCTGAAGTTTAAGGCACCCTCTGACGGAATTGTTTGAGATTTATCTTTAAAAATTATTTTCAAGAAGATACTGACTTAAAGAATAGTTTTATTTTAAACCGGAAACGAATCGACCAATTTTTCCATTTTCTTTAATTACTTTAAATTTGAACCTCCCCCTCCCCCTTGAACACAGTTCAGTTTGAGCTACTTAACCACTCCCTACTATTCAGATTTTGAGCTCAAAATTTAAGTTTAAGTCTAAGCTTCCGAAATCATTTAAAGAGATGCAAATAATAACGGCATGAAATGGTTGTTCGTTACTCCAAAGTCTAAAGCTCCCTCTATCGGCATTTTTTGAAATTTATCATTATAATTTATTTTCACGAAAATACCTAAATAAAGAATAGTTTTAATGAAAACCGCAAATCAATCGACCAATTTTTCCTTTTTTTTTAATCATTTGAAATTTGAACCCTCTGAACACAGCTCAGTTTGTGTTACTGAACCACTCCCAACTACCAGCCATCTTGTTTTAAAATGGCGGCCATTTAAAAATTAAAAATAAAATACAATTTTAAATTAAATGCAAAAAAATTAAAAACTGAAAAATATTTTTATTTTATGTGTTAGATCTTAAAACAACGGTTCCAGAACACTTTTTTTGCTTATATCTTAATAAATGATCGAATTATAGCACTTTGAATTTTTCTCATGGCTGACATTTTGAAACGATCTGATTTTTGTCACGTGATAACATCTTATATCAATCAATTTGGATGTAACTTGGTATGTACATAGTTATATAACAAAGCCTGTACCGAGTTCGTTAGCCAGTTCCATCCGCCATCTTGTTTCAAAATGGCAGCCATTTATTTTTTTTAATATAAAATTTAAAATTAGGTACAAAAAAGTGAGAAATTGAAAAAGATTTTTCTTTTATGCATTTGACTTTGATACAAAGATTCCAGTGCATATTTTGTTTCGACTGTTTATTAAAAAATGGCTGAGTTATGGCACTTTTAATTTCTAGTATTGCTCACATTTTGAAATGATCTGGATTTCGTCACGTGATAACACGTATATTTATAAACCGATTTGGATGAAACTTGGTGCGTAGATAATACATACCGATGCCTGGAACTAGTTTATTGGCCAGTTCCAACCCCCATCTTGGAGGTATATAAAATACCCCCATATAAAAAATGGCTGAGTTATGGCACTTTTAATTTCTAGTATTGCTCACATTTTGAAATGATCTGGTTTTCGTCACGTGATAACACGTATATTTATAAACCGATTTGGATGAAACTTGGTGCGTAGATAATACATACCGATGCCTGGACCGAGTTTATTGGCCAGTTCCAACCCCCATCTTGGAGGTATATAAAATACCCCCATATAAAATTTAAAATTAGGTACAAAAAAGTGAGAAATTGAAAAAGATTTTTCTTTAATGCATTTGACTTTGATACAAAGATTCCAGTGCATATTTTGTTTCGACTGTTTATTAAAAAATGGCTGAGTTATGGCACTTTTAATTTATAGTATTGCTCACATTTTGAAATGATCTGGTTTTCGTCACGTGATAACACGTATATTTATAAACCGATTTGGATGAAACTTGGTGTGTAGATAATACATACCGATGCCTGGACCGAGTTTATTGGCCAGTTCCAACCCCCATCTTGTTTCAAAATTGCGGAATATTTTTTTTATTTAAATTTCAAAAATAGGTGGAAAAATCTAAGAAACTGAAAAAAGATTTTTTTTCTGTTTTTGACCTCAGTACAAAGATTCCAGAGCATTTTTTGTTTCATCTATATCTTGAAAAATGGCTGAGTTATAGTA
Source organism: Maratus speculifer (assembly GCA_964019185.1). Taxonomy (NCBI): domain Eukaryota; kingdom Metazoa; phylum Arthropoda; class Arachnida; order Araneae; family Salticidae; genus Maratus; species Maratus speculifer. The sequence goes on from OZ025297.1 coordinate 178,509,160, forward strand.
CTTTCAATTTCCAGTGTGACTGACATTTTGAAACGGTCTGAAATTGTCACGCGATAATACGCATATTTATAAACTGATTTGGATATAACTTCGTATGTACATAGTATATACCAATGTCTTGCCCGAGTTCACGGGCTAACTTCATCCGCCATCTTGTTTCAAAATGGTGGCCATTTAAGTTTGTGAAAAATCTTTTAAATGTATAATGATGTACAAACAAAAAATTAGAAATTGAAATAAGGTTCTTGAAATAAGGTCTAAATTATTTATCTTAAAATTGAATTCAGAAGTATTTTTTGCTCTGTCTATATCTTAAAAAACGCCTGAGATATAGCAGTTTGAGTTTCTAATGTGGGTGACATTTTTTTTTTTTTGAAAATCAGTTTGCCCGCGACAGCACTCGTATATATTAATCGATTTCGATGTGAGTGTGTATGTGCACATGAATTAAGTTTTCGACCAAGCTCAACCTTATATAATCGGGTTCCACTAATCTGAGCTTCATATATTTGAATAATATAATTTAATTTAAAATAAATGAATACGTATATGAAAGCTACCTCTTCCTCTCAGCACTGCCGGAAGGACTTTTATTGTGAAGCTTTCAGTTTCAGTTCTTTGAATAAAGTTGCAAACGTACTGTTATTTTTTTATTCGGCTAGATGGTTAATTTTTCGAATAACATGTATTTTATATGACAATGTAAAGATTTTCTGGAGTATCCTAAAATTTTGAATTTCTGTAGTAAACAAATTGAAAAAGAAAAAAAAAGCAGGTCAAAAAAAGGATCTGGTAAATCCAAAGTTTCTCTTCAGGATGTAGATGTTAGCTTTTTCAATTATGATCATATTTTTATCGAAAATCTTAAATGACTAGTATTAAAAAATGCTCTGATAACCACTAAAAAAAATTAATATTTTTTTAAGTATTAAAAAGTTTTCGACAAGTACTTCTAACTGAGCATGAAGAAGGTCAAAGTATCCTTTCTTGACTGTAATTCATTTCAATTCAAACTTTGGAAAAATTATATTTGCGATTTTTCCATGTAAAAGAAATCAATGACGGTTATTATAAAAATATTTTGTGTAAAAGATGTTGGTTGATTAAAGACACCTGGTTGATTAAACATTAACGTAAGGCAAAGCGACATAGTATCATAAACCTTAGTTCAAGCAGCGTATCATAACTCATAGAATGCAACTATGCACGCTCACAGTGTAGAACTGCTCAGAAAAATTATTTATAGTGGAGTGAAGAGTATACAGTGCAGTTAACACGTATAGCACGACAGAAAGTTCTGCAAATAAAAGTAAAATACAATAAAAGTACTTCAAATTATATATGGAAAGAAACGCAAATATGATTTTTTCAAAGTTTTCCTTGAAGTACGTATAAGCCAAGAAAGGATCCATTGACAATTCCTCATACTCAGTTAAAAGAAAATGTCATATCCTTTTTCATACTTAAAAACATAATAAATTTTTTTTGCTGCTCATCAGAGCATTTTTTAATAATAGTGTATGTATATTGCATTGCACAGTTGCCTTACTACCTATAAATTTTGGTCATGCAATTTTTAATTTGATTTCCCCTCCCCGTCTCCCAAACACAAACATGCATAAAATATGTATATTTGAAATTTTTGAATAACCTATGTACATTAGACTTAATTTCATTCACTCGAAAATTTAAAAGAATAGATATTTACGTATGTTTTTCTTTAAACATTCATTTAAAAGAATGTCACAACAAATTAAACATTCTTTAAACAATATTTTAAAACTTTTTATAAATATATTCTTTTAATAAGTTTGTTTACTGAAGCATTTTATGCATGATAGATGCTCATAAAATGTGTATATACTTTTCTTTTAAATGTGACTTATGAAAATACCACAAATTCTATTTTTACACCTTTCTGTGATTTGCATGCACAAATTCAAAAATAGCTTTTGCACTATATAGGTTATTTTGAATTCAGAATTTTCGAAAAAAATAATATCGACGTTATGGCAGTCACATTCTTTTGGTATTTCAAGAATTCATAAAATATTTTGAAAAATTCTTTTATAATTTTTAAAGCTTGTAAAAAAAAAAATGTTTGCCTAAAATATATGCATATTTTAAACTAAATTAAAAAATATAGATGTTTAAAACCCAAGGCTATTCTTTTAGTCATCTCAGCTTTTTACAAAAAGATTTATTAATATATATATATATTATTAAAGCCGTATGTTTGTAGATATACCTGCATTAGCTATTGTTTAAAATATTCCCATTTTTATTCTAATTTTTTAGTGAAATTTCTTCCTGCGAAAAGACAAATAATGGGATTTATTTATTTTTATTGTTCATATCTTTATTGATGCTATTTTCAATTACAATTCGATAAGCATTGGAAAAACTTTGAACAGAAAACGATGCCAGCCTAAAAATTAAAAACATTTATCATAAATCGGTTATAGTTTAATATTTCTTTTATTATACTGACCAAGTGTCTGATGCTAGACGATATGCTTCAATATATAAATGTGATATATTAAAAAAAACAATCATTTTATTTGTTGAAATTATTTTTTTACAATGAATGCTTATAAAAATACATTTTTTCTAAGATATTTACTAGCTACTAATAATGTTAGAACATTAAATTGAGACTGCATAAGTCACCATGTAAAATTCTAGCATCAAACATACATCGGAATGGAGAACAAGACGAAAAATAAGCATAAAAGGTCTTAGCCGACTCCGGATATTTTTGTAAAGTATTTACTAAAGTATGATAATCAATTTATACAACACAATTGTTAATAGAAAAATGCCCTGTACATCCACAAAATGCAAATTGAAATAATAAAATTTATTTCACCGCATTCCAATACGATTTCATTGGACAAGGTAGTAATAAAAATTTTAAAGCACGTTATAGAAAAAGAATCAGGAAAAACGTTATTGGGAATATGGTGTGACTTCCTCCAGAGTGCACACACATTTGGTGAAATCCGTCTTTAAAGATGTTAATTTAATCAATTTTCAGCAATGAAATTACTGAATATTTAATGTGAATTATCACTTGCTATCTAAGAGCAGAACCAACAACGTGGGAAATGACCTTGCCAGGGATTGAGCCCGGAGCGCTTGGAATAGCGCTCTAAATGCTTTACCATTTAAGGGTATATTTCGATTAAAACTGCTTATTTTCCAATTTATTTTTGACTTCATTTTTACTCTCATATGCATCAAACTGGCAAATTGCCTTGTTTAGAAAGTACACAATGTGCCGTAATTGTCAATTCTTTGATAAATGCAGAAAATATGGCAAAAAAAGCATCCAAAATCGGCATTTTGAACAGATTTTCCCCTAGCGGGAGATCTGTGAACGAAAAAAAAGGTCATAGTGAGAAGATAATTGTTTATAAATCAAATTCTAATGAACTGAGCGTAAAAATACATCACACGGCACCTTGTACATCTCTTCAAAAATACCCTCAGCAAGTTTCATGTTTCTACTTTTAAAAATGTGTCTGAAATTGTATCGGAAAATTTCGAGCTGTTGAAGGTGGAAAAGCGTTTTTTCGAATACACCCTTAAGCTACGAGGATAATGCCCAGCATGGCATTTCTCACTCCTATATGTTGGTAAGTCTGCGCTGCAGAATAGTCTTCATGAGTGGAGCACACAATCCTGAGGCGTAACATGAGACCCAGCATCAGGGAATTTAATTAAATATGAGCAACGAAACTATGCTTCAAATTAATGCATATTAAATATTTAGATGTTAATTTATTATATGTTCCTGAATCTGATGTTTTTTGTGAGATCCGAAGGAAAAATTACAGCAATTGAAATAGGAGGCATGTTAAAAACTAGTCTTTCTTACTTTCCTAATGCTCATGAAAACATTGTAACAAATGACGATCACATATTGGGAAGTGTAATAATAAAATGTTGTAAAGGAACTACAGCGAGCTATAAAAATGATTACTAAGATAAAATTTAAAGAAATTTAGATGTAGAAATGACAAAAGTCTTCAATACAAAATGAAGCAGATTCAATTGTTATGATTTTGTTAAAGACCAATTATTCGAATGTCTACAAAAATGCAAAAATATTGATTAACTATGTATTTTTCACAAAAAAAAATCTGTAAAAAGTAAGTTAAAAGAAATTTTTAAGGCATGAATTTTGAATGCTAAGAAAAAAGCGAAAAGATATAATTCGCACCAATTTTTTTCAATCTCTTTAAAATGTGTTTTTACAGACATCAATCTGTTGCTTTAATTTAATTACATTTTTGTAATAGTTTCATTTTATGCGTAATTTTCATTTTATGCATGTGTTATGCAAATTTAATGAATTAAATTTAATTCTTTATTAACAAATTTATAAATCTTCCTAACCAAGCGTTTATGCGTAACGATGAGACTTCATTAATATATACAGTGGTGGTCAAGAGTTTCCGGCCAATTAATTTCTTTAGTTTATTTACCAGAAGGTTTCAGCGAAGAAGAAGCACAATTGTTTCAAAAGAATATGTTAATGTCCTCTGATGACGTGATCATTTTGATTGAATATTGAAAACACTTCATGGAAAGGAGCAGAATTCGAAATTCGTGTGTGCAAATGTTTCCGGCCACTCAGTATTTTTCTATCAGTATTTTTTGGTCGTGTTTGTGAACGAATCAAAGAGAATAATAGTATAGTTTAAATACAAAAATGAAGAGTTTAAGAATTATTGTTCGTAAATGAGGGATCAGGTTGACTCTAAAGAGCCAGATTTCTTGAGATATTGCGGCAAAGTTATCAATCGGTAAAACAGACTATAAACGATATTTAAAAATTATATAAAAATGGCCAAGGCTTTCAGAACTTTCTGAGGAACTTTCTTCCAAATTTAAACATCGCATTATTTGTAATACAAAACATATATTTTCCAACATAATAATGATGTCCTTATTTTTCCTATAAAATATAAGGTTGATTTTAACTTTTGAAAAAAAATATTTTTGTTAAAGCATTTACCTTAGGTATATGGAATTCATTAATTTGCATAAAAAATATATTATTTGTTTTTTATCGTTTTCTCTATCTTACTTACATTTGACCGCTAGGAATCTAAATGTTTTTGGAATTCAAGTAAATACTCAAGAACATTATGCAATAGCATATAGCTAAAATAATTTATTACATTTGAAATGACTGACAATCAATAATCATGTTCCAAAATGCAAACACTGAAATAGAAACAACAAAAAAAAACTGCAGAAATATATATATTTTTTGTTATTTTTTAAAATTTGTATGCATAAATTAAAACATTTGAATCTGTAATATAAGAAAAACAAAATTATAATTACATTGCGATATTAATTCGGTTTGTAAACGGTTAACAACGGTAAGAGAGGAAATTATGTACTCTATATAAAATTTTAAAGAAACTAATTTCTTAAAAGATTTTATAAATTAATTGTTTATGTTTTCCAGCTATTCTTTCTAAAATAAAAAATCATTGGCAACGAAATTAGCACCAACGATTTATATTAATTTGCATACTTAAAAATAACAATGTTTTAAAATTAGAATTATATTTTCGAAATATTATTATTATTATGTTCTTTGCAATTTTACCGCTATTTCTGTAATGCTGGGAACTGAATTACACAGTTATTTATTTATTTATTTATTTTGCATCTTTATAAAAAGGTAATCATAATTATATTTTCCTTTATGTAAAGGGAAAACAATATTACAAAAAGAGAAAACTTTATTGCAAATGATGTTTTTTAACAAGAAAATAAAAATAATTCATTAAATGATAATAAATAAATAAATAAATAAATAAATACTTTCTCATTCATTTTAATCAGGTTTTCATCTATTTGAAATTTGTTTTTTCATATTTTAGGATAGTTTATTATATTAAACTAGCATACCCAGCCCGCTTCGCCGGGCTTAATTTGAAGGTTTATTTAATAATTTATGTGTATGGTACGCTTCTCTCTCAGCTCGCGACGGATCCCCCGGTGACTCTCCCCGGACCATCGGCACTCCACGTGCGTCGGGTGAGCGTCAGAACAAACTTTCAGCATATACATATGGGTGGTTGTACTTGAATGCACAGACCTGCGCGTTTTTTTCTATCTTGCTTTTATACCTCTGGACCGAGTTGGCGCATTGCCAAGATTTGCTTCCTCTGGACCGAGTTGGCGCATTGCCAAGATTTGCTTTCGCCTGTGCCTCAATTATCCTCAGAATTCCTTTTATATATATAGATTGTTTCGAATTCTAAAAAAGCGCAAAGTTTTCCATCCGATTAAAAATTATTTACAAGTGACTATTAAAAATAGAAGAACATTTTTAATTACGTAGTAAAATATGTCCAAAAACTGTTTTACATAGCTATTAAAAGAGAAAAAAAAACTTTAAAATAATAAATTCATTAATATTTGTCTAAATTAAAAGCAATAACTGGCATAAAGTTACGACATGTTTAAAATAAATAAATAATAATACCGTCAATTAGTTTAAATAAAAAATTTAATTTACGAGGCATTTATTTCAAATTTCGTGCTTTTTATACTTTATTTGGTCTATTCTAAGACAGCGCAAATAATATTTCATTTCTAACGGCAAAAATATTATCATACGAATATTAAAAAGGTAAAGAAAACTGTAAAATGATCTATTCATTTTGCGTTAAAGACAGTAAATGGGAGAAAATTCCTCATGTATAAAATGGCCAAACAACAATACTTACAATCATTAAAAAAGTAAAAATATTTATTTCATACTTCGTGATAATCTTTTTAACTAATGCTGTCAATACCACGATAACCTAGATAATATTTTTCATTTATTTATTTATTTATTTTTACAAAAGCAACATATTTTTATTTCATATAAATGTTAAAAACAGAAATAAAGCATTAATGAACACAGAGTCAGATTTAAAATTATGCATTTTGAATGTCTTATATAAAACAATCTTCTTATAAAGTTGTTAAAAAATAGATGAAAACTCTGTTTACTTAATTCATTTTACATAGCTTATTACAAATGTATAACTGGTCTTATTGAATGAAACACGAAAATATTCATTGAATGTTTCTGATTAGGCCAACCGATTTGACCATAAAATTTCCCAATCAAAAGAAAATGTATGATTGTCCGTTAAAAAGGAGATCGCCACTGCTTTTTAAATTTATAATTATATATTATGCAATGGGTTTTTTTAAGATTAAATTAGAGGGTTTTTAAAAAATAAATAAATATGTAGTCTCTGAATATGCGTTCAAAATCGTAGCTTTGGTGGACCCCTTCTGTAATAAACAAAGTCTTACTTTAAAATATTAGTACGTGGGCCTTTCAACTTTTGTTTTGGCGTATTGGGAGAACTATTCAATTTCAATATAACATAAATGAAATTGCATAATTAAGTACTTAAAAAACGGAAAAAAAAAACTCACAATGAGCTAACTATTTAGGTGTCAATTTTGAACAGTGTATAATGCTTTAGGCATCTCTGTTGTTTATTTTTTATCACAAACTTATATAACATATATATATACATTTAAACTGAAATATTTTTTAAAAAAAGAAATTTATTTTCCAGAATGATCATTAATAATTATATGTTTTATGTTGATGAAGTTGTGAGGGAGTGACCTTTGTCATAAAGGCACTTTACTATTTCTGAGATCGTGACGTCAATAATTTAACATGTGTAAGCGTAAAAGCGACATCTATCCTCTCTTTCACTTTAACTTTCTAGAGTGTGTGTGTCTCTTTCGGATTCTGCAGTTAGGCTCGCAGTTAGTAGTATTATGTAAATGTGAAGTATCTCAGTTTGCAGCATATAAAAGCTTGGAGTTTGAGTGTGTGAAGTGTGTCTCTGGCGATAGCCAGCAGAGCATTAGCCAGCAGAGCGTGTGTCTTGTGATATTACCCAGCGAAGTGTGTTTCCCGCTGGTATCTAGCAGATTGAAAGTAGCATCGAGCCTTTAGTGAGTTGTGAAGGAGTTTCGGTATTCAATTTGAGAAGTGGGCCGGTGGTAAGAAATTTAAAAGTAATTGCATTTTGATTATTTAAAGTTGAATAAAGGATATCTACAGCCACGGGCTGTCTAATTAGATTTTATGTAGCAGTTTAGCCGAAGATAGTTGTGAAGTAATCAGAGGTGCCCGATTGAGCTAGTTTCCGGAGCTGTGAGTATGCGTTTAGTCTTTTAGTAGTATTCTCAGTTGTGAAAATTTAGACTTGCTCCACTTCCCTTAAGCCCTTATAGTTTTTAATAAACTGTGTTTTTATCTTAATTCCTGAGTATGTCTGCATTTAACTCCCAGCACGCGCACCCAACCGTTACAAAGTTATGTAAGAAAAATAATCATAAATTAAAATTTAATATTTTTAAGAATTTACTTTACTTTACAGATCATACTTTTTATATAAATCAGTAAAGACTTTTTTCTTTATAATACTTTTTGCTTTTAAAATATCTGGAAATTATTTTTCTGCTTTAAGCAGCTAATATTTATTTCGCAAATACCTTATTTTTGTAGATCATGATTATTTTAAATAAAGCAGGTGCGCCAAAAGTACCCGTAGAAAAAATGTTAAAAATGAAAAAAAAATCGCAAAAATCAGATATGCCAGATTTAAAATAATAGCATCAATATCGTTTTTTTTTCCTAAGCAGAACATTTTCTTTAAAAGATAACAAATGTCTTATTTAGAAAAAGCATGTAATCTTCGTAATAAAAAACTGTAAGATTTATATTTCTAATTTACTTCTAAATTCGAAAAAAAAAATCATTCGAAAAACATAAAAAAGGTACATAAATGAAGGGAAAACGGTAATGTTACTCAGTGTTTTCCTTTTAAAAAAATTCAGTGATATACATTTGCATATAGTTTTAGAAGTAACATTGAAGAAAAGAACATGTAAAGTTATTTTTTTAAAGTAGCTTATAAAAAGTATGAAAATTTATTAACGTATTATATACATATGCTTTTTCGTTTCAATTATTTTTTATGATTGAGATTTTATTTTTCTTAATATTCTATCTTAAAAACACCATTGAAAATATTATATTTCAACAGTCTTTTTTATAGGAGATAAAATAATAATAATAATAAATATAATAAAATAAAACTATTTTTTAATGCAGGTTATGTTTACAATTATTTTTAATCTTAAATTCTTCTTAGACAATTTAATCTACAAGTTATGGAATCTTATGTGACGACATCAATAAAGTCTTTTTTTTCTAAAATTGACATAATTTATTTATTTATTAAATTTATTAAATTTATTTATTAAATTTATTTATTTTATTTATTTATTATTAATTAAACTTTAGCAGCCATTTAGTGCACTTGTTAACAGACAAATTGTGGTAGGTATGAACAGTATATAATAGTCCAATAATGATGTTTATGCTTTTTTAGTTAAATTCTGAAGAAAGGTTAAGAATTTAAGAGATTAGGCATAAATTGAAATGCGCGCAATTCGAGAAGCAATGTTACTTTAACAGTTCTGGAAAATATGTAAAAAATTTAACTTTTGAGTTACAATTTTGATTTTTTTTTCGATTTTTGTGAGGATTAGTCATATAATTTGCTAAGAAAATCAAATAATAAAATTCCTCATAAAATGTATAAAAATTTAAATGATTATTGTTTTGAATTAAATAAATTAAATTCGTTATAACTCCAAAAATTATTTATTGCATTTAAATTTTTTTCCATTTAATTAAAGATAAAAATGTGATTTTAGTTTTGTTCTAGGGTGTTTTATCACATTATTAATTTTAAAACTATTAAAATATTTATTTAAAAATGATATAACTTAAAAAAAAATCATATTTCGAAAAAAAATATTTTTTCAATTTTTCCGAAACAAAACTAATGTAAAATAATTAAAAACGAAATGTTTAATGTTGGCATTGTTTTTCTTTAACATTTCTTAACTTTTAATCGTTTAAAGACAGAAATAGTGAGGGAAAAATCTCATCGTGCAGAAAAACCGAATTTAATGTTTTAATTAATGTTTGTCTCCAAATTTACAATTTTCCTGAAGTAGAAGATAGTTCCGTAAAGCAAAAAGCAATTTTGCATTGAAGCTTCGATAATAACATCTGTCAAGAAAGGCACAAACTGCAATATGCTCATTTACGTCCAATTGTAATTTAAATAAATTTAATATTTCCTAAATTGCAACAACTTATACGTATTACTTTAGCAAACAGTTTACAACAAATTTTTTCATCGTTAATTAAATACTATTATGTTAAACAATACTGCATTTTTTCCAGTCACTTTGTTTAAATTTAAACTGATGCTTATTTTTATCGCAAAGCAACACTAAGGTATAAAATGCTTTCAATAGAGTTAGATAACAATAAAATTTTTAACACCCAAAATTTTCACATTTATTACTAAAATTATTGATTGGTATGTGGTCAGAAATATTTGTATTCACTAATTTTCTTTGTATACATTTAATTAAAAAATATATCTCAGAAACTAGAAAAATACAGAAATATAAGTATTATACTAGATATATGTATTCTTTGTTGTGATTCTAACAGATACTATAATTAATGATTATGATCAGAAATGAATAACAGGATAAAAGAGCATGTCAAAGGACACATACATATATATGTATTTTTGTGGTGTTTCTTACGGATGCTGTAGTTAATAATTATCATGAGAAATGAATAACAACATAAATAATAGCATGTCAAAGGACACACACATATATATATATATATCTTTGTGGTGATTCTAATAGATACTATAATTAACGTTTATGATGAGAAATAAATAACAGCATTAAAAAGCATGTTAATGGACACACATACATATGTATATTTTGTGGTGACTCTTACGGATACTATGGTTAATGATTATCATGAGAAATGAATAACATCATAAAAAACCTGTCAAAGGATACATGCATGTAAAAGAACGCAGACATATATATATATATATATATATATATATATATATATATATATATATATATATATATATATACATATATATATATATATATATAAATATATACATATATGGGGGGTTAATTCTAATATGTACTATAATTAATGATTATGATTAGAAATGAATATCAGAATAAAAATGCATGTCAAAGGGCATAGACACATGTATATATATATACTTCTTTGTGGTGATCCTAATAGATACTATAATTAATGATTATGATGAAAATTGAATAACAGGATAAAAAAGCATGTCAAAGGATACATATACACATGTGTACTTTGTGGTGATTCTGACAGGTACTATGGTTAATGGTTATCATAAAAATGAATAACAGGATAAACAAGTTGGAAATTCACGTGAACGTAGCAAATGTGATGCGATCGTACGATAACGAAGTTTTAAAAATATTCAGATCTTGCTGATATAGTAGAGCGTAATCCGGATACATTATAGTAGTCGAAATCTTTACGTTTCTGTAAATATGCAGGAAGTAATTTTTATTACACCTCAGCAATGTATATCTTTTCATAAAATGTGAAATAGTTGAATATAATTAAAACACGTAACAAACCATGTTTCCCCGTATAGCATTATATAGTGGAATACTTTTGTGTGGCCCTGTAATTTAATAATAAAAATTCTTTGCATCACAGATTGTACAGAATGCATATTTTAGTATATATTTCATAGATTTATGCCAATTCTATTATGTTCGAATGAATGTAACACCATTAAAATGCATTTGAAACTTTTTCCCCATTAACCGTAATGTAACGGAATCCTTTTGATTGTCCCTGTAATTGATCTATACAACCGATTTTCATAACATTTGAAATGACTCGACAAAATTACGCAATAATTATATGTTTTAAATTTCAAACGATTAAAATGCATTTAAAACTTTTTTCCCTATTGACCGTAATACAACGGAATTATTTTGAATGTCCCTGTAATTGATCTATACATCCGATTTTCATAACATTTGAAATGACTCGACAAAATTATGTTATAATTATGTATTTTAAATTTCAAACGATTCGGTTGGGTAGTTTTTGCGTTGTTATATGCGGACAGACGAACGGACGGACTGAGCGACAACAATAGGTGCTACGCATTTACATAATTACGAACGCACCTAAAAAGCCTGTTAAAGGATACATGCATGTAAAAGAACACACGTATATATATATAGATATAGATATCTTTGTGGTAATTTTAATAGATACTATAGTTAATGATTATGATTAGAAATGAATAACAGGATAAAAAAGTATGTCAAAGAATACAGGCATGCCAAAGGACACACTACATATGTTTTCTTTGTGGGGATTCTAACAGATACTACGGTTAATGATTTTGATGAGAAATGAATAACAGGAAAAAAGCATGTCAACGGATACATGCAAATCAAATGACTAATGTATTTATTTTTCTTATATATATATATATATATATACATACATACATATATATATATATATATATATATATATATATATATATATATATATATATATATATATATATATATATATATATATATATATGACGATTTAAAAGTTAGGAGCCAGAGACATCAACGCCGGGTTTCCCTTTCATCGCAGAGAAGTCATGGCCACCGAGGAAAATAAATAAATAGATGTAGAGAATCCAAATAATTACTCATTGGCTGCTGTAAGTTCATTTATTTAATCCGTAATCATGAGAAAGGGAAAAGCTCCTTTTGCAAACTGGCTTTTACCGAAACATTCCATCATTATTTCAGCGAGCCGTACTCATCGAAGAAAAAACCCAAGAATCCTCCTTCTCCGCTCGAGACTTTTCCTCTTAAATCTAAAAAGAAAATTCCAGAACATTCTGTAACCTCAAACCATCATTCTTTTATGTAAACAGAATTCTTGTCCAGTTACGAGACTATTTTCCATAGACGATAAATTTATTTTTAAAAAAATATTATTTATTCAATTTATAATCGACTCAGGATTTTAAATATCTTAGGCAGACGATTTTTATAGACTGTTAATTTTAAGAAAAAAAGAAAAGAAATGAATTTATTGCTATGCACACTATCAAAGGTTGACTGAGGAAAAATAAATTAGATAAAATAAAATAATGATATTTTTTGAAAGGTATGGGTTTGGAATAAATTTAATAAGACTGTCTTAAAAAGGTTATCTGAATTAAATTTAGGTAGGAGCATTTCCCTGAAAGAAATACAATAATGTTACAACATCACTTACCATTTGTAAGTGCATAGGAGATAATACATACAATAACAGTAAATAAGTTATGAATATTAATAAGCAAGAGACACTAAAGATATAATAAAAACAATAAGAAATCTCTTTCATGGGAGTTTATAGAATTTCAGTGACTTAATTAGTAGTAATTTCAGTTCAGAAATTAAATTTGTTAGTATAGTCCTTGTATTAAACATAGTCTTTAAAGGCTACAATAAACTTTCTTCTCAAACTTAGTTGACTACATAGTCATTCAAATCAAAAATCTCTAATAGTTTTAAAAATGCAATTCTTCAATGTAGTTCACTAGTAAATTGTATATTTTTTGTAAATCTAGTTTTAATCTTTGGTTTTAATCTTACGTTCGAATGAACATCTTTCAATAATATATCAATTTTTCAATAATAAATAGCATCACTCTCAATAATAATAAATAATATAGAAAAATTTAAATAATAACAATAACAACAATAATAAGTAATAGTATAATAAGACTCCATATCCTAATATTTCTCAATAAGAGTATAATTAATACTAAACTTCATTGTAGAAATCATAGTAATAATAATAATAGTAAAACAAGAGTATAATCAAAAGAAAATATCACTCTTTGTTTATTATTGATAGGGAAAATATTGGTTGAGGATAAAAATAATTACATAGCAACTAAATAATTTTCTTATCTTCTAATAGCATAAGAAAGTATTTTTTGTTAGACGAAAGTATAAATAAAAAAATCATAATAATTCCAAAATCCAAATAAAATTAAATCTAACTATTTAGAAAATGGACTCTCAACCAGTATTTCCTTACAATAATTCCTCTCTGATACTCTTTTCAAAATTGTCAAATTTAGTTATAAGTTTTCAAATGCCAAATGTAGAATAATGTTTTATCTACACATGGTTTATAAACTTTAATAATAAAATAAAAATAGGAATAAAAGGTGTCATTCTTAATTGAGAAATGGAAATAAAAATAGTGTGCTTTTTTGAAAAACTCTTAATATCTGTAGTTTTCACAATCACTGAAAATCACATATTAAGTTGTAGGTTTGAGCAAAGTCATCAAATTTTATAACTATTATCACCTAATATCTGTTGAATAAGTAGAATAATACTAATGTCAATAAATGAGTAAATATAGTTAGACTTAAATACACTTAAAATTAATTTATCAACATCAATTTGAAAGCTTTTACAATCAAGATGTACACCTTATGCCTGCATAAGGAGCCCAATTTAATACCAAAAACTCCCAAAAACAAGTAATATTCTTGTAGCGCTCCAAGAACATACCTGCTAAAGTTGAAAATTATGGTGATAACATTTTTAAAGAATAAGAATTAAAATTTAATCTACTGTCTTGACTTTAGTTTGATCTAGTGATAGTGATTGTGATTGTATATGAGGTTTCGTTTGTTTTTTGGGTTGCTCATGAAACAGTTTAAAATCTTCAGGTGATAAATAGGGTCTTAATTTAGAAACATGCACAATAACGGAATTCTGTCCTGTCTCATAATTAAATTTATCTATTTCATAAGTTACATCAGAAAGTTTATTAATAATTTTATATGGTCCAGAGAAAGTAGGTTCTAATTTTCGAGTGTTAGGGTATTTAAATTCTTCATAAATTACATTGTATTTTTAATGGGCATTCGACAAAATTTCGATCATAGAATCTATTACTTTTAAAGTGAAATTCACGAGTTCGCACTTTCGCAATCTTGAAGGCTTTGTCTACTAAGGTTGTATACATTTTCAATGCCTCACACAAAACCATTACCCACCTTTTTTAAAAATCTGAATCAAAATTATCGTGAAATGGTGACTATCTTTAGCTGTTAACTTTAGCTAGAAATTTTATCTAATAAAATACGAATTGTAAATATCATAGTTATACCTTAAATTGGGATCAACTTTTTAATTCTACTATTTTATAAATCATAAACAGATTCAAAAATTTTAATTATAGGTAATTCCTTACTTAAAATCACAAAATTTACTAAAAAAATTAATTATATTTATCAGTCAAAACTTTAGAAACAGTTTTGCACAGTTACATCTTTCTTACTGAATTTAAATAAATTATAGGAATCCGGGAACCAAAGCTCACTTTAACCAGAAAATCTAACAAATAAAAGGAAAAACATAAATGTTAACTTAATTTTCAGCTCAAATGTCTAGCTGTAGGAACATTATCATGAAAATACTGCATTCTGAGAATAGTTCTTGATAACAAACAAATATCAATAAAATAGAAAATGT
The DNA here is from genome assembly GCA_964019185.1 of Maratus speculifer. Taxonomy (NCBI): domain Eukaryota; kingdom Metazoa; phylum Arthropoda; class Arachnida; order Araneae; family Salticidae; genus Maratus; species Maratus speculifer. The sequence goes on from OZ025297.1 coordinate 178,524,676, forward strand.
ACTTTTTAAAAAATAACTTGAGCTTCTACGTTCCTTTATACTTCATTATTATTACGAACGTATCTTTAAACGTGCATAAAAATATCATAATAATCTTTAATATGCAACAGTAATTGTCTAAGAATATCATACTCTTCAATTTAATCCTTAAGAACAAAAATGTTTCAATATCCAACACATAATAATGATAATAATAATACTCATAAATAGGCAAGTAAATAAAATTCACAGACAAATAATCAAATGTATAAATCTGACAAACAAAGAATAATTAATTTAAATAAATACATAAAAAGTATACAAATAATAATAATCAAAACACTAGGAAAAACATTTCACCGAAATCCTATTGGGCTCATCTATCTCGAAAAATGTTTGTCTATTCACCAATTTACAAGAAATGGTCTTGTATTTATTTTTTTTCTTCTTTTTCATCACCACGAGGACTACTTTTTCTGGACTATTAAAGAATGAATCTCAATCGTCATAGAACACACTAGCAAACTCAAAGCAAGCACTAATTCTTTCAGATTAGCATCTTTCCAAACATAGCTGTGAAGTTCTTTAGAAAGAGCATTTCTTTTACTTTAATTAAGTAAGAAATTACGGCGATTTTGGCACAAGAACATTCACGAGAAGTCGATTATCGGCGATTCACAAACCTATCATTCTTTCGTTCCACAGCAGATTTCATTAGCAAGCCGAAACTACCATATAGAATGTCCTTCAGAACATACAATTCAATCGAACTTCGGCGATAGCATGTTCTACTTTGCTCCATCGCAATTTTCTTTAAATATCCGAAAAGGCAGCACAGATAGATAATCCTGTCAGACTTTAGAGTTTATTGTGACGATTTAAAAGTTAGGAGCCATGGACATCAATGCCGGGTTTCCCTTTCACCGCAGAGAAGTCGTGGCCACCGAGGAAAATAAATAAATAGATGTAGAGAATCCAAATAATTACTCATTGGCTGCTGTAAGTTCATTTATTTAATCCGTAATCATGAGAAAGGGAAAAGCTCCTTTTGCAAACTGTCTTTTACCGAAACATTCCATCTTTATTTCAGCGAACCGTACTCATCGAAGAAAAAAACTCAAGAATCCTCCTTCTCCGCTCGAGACTTTTCCTCTTAAATCTAAAAAGAAAATTCCAGAACATTCTGTAACCTCAAACCATCATTCTTTTATATAAACAGAATTCTTGTCCAGTTACGAGACTATTTCCCACAGACGATAAATTTATTTTTAAAAAAATATTATTTAACCAATTTATAATCGACTCAGGATTTTAAATATCTTAGGCAGACGATTTTTATAGACTATTAATTTTAAGAGAAAAAGAAAAGAAATGAATTTATTGCTATGCACACTATCAAAGGTTGACTGAGGAAAAATAAATAAATTAATAAAATAAAATAATGATATTTTTTGAAAGGTATGGGTTTGGAATAAATTTAATAAGACTGTCTTAAAAAGGGTTGATAAAAACATAGAAGAAATTAGTTTTATTTGGAATATTAAGAAATAAAGTTTAATTAAGAATATTTTTAATTTAGAGCCATCTTTTTAAGTTTATGCATACTGGAATAATGTTTTTTAAGGCAAATTAAGAATTTATGTCGTCTGCATAAAAATTAACAGATTAGATTTAGAAACAAGATTTTAATTTAATAATTTGAAGTAAGTACGGAACATTACTATAAGAAAATTAAGATAGTATAAAGGATAGTTAAAAAATTTTAAATTTGTAATATATATATATATATATATATATATATATATATATATATATATATATATATATATATATATATATATATATATATATGTTTTCTTTGCGGTGACTCTAACAGATACTGGTTATGATGATAAATAAATAACATAATAAAAAATCATATCAAAGGATACATGTTTTAAGTCCTCCAACTTTATTTACAATTATTTCACCGATAGAAACATAGATGAAAACTTTTTTTTTGAATTTATAAGACATTAAAAAAGAGAAGTAGTACGGTAAATGTTGTTATAAAATACCATGCGTAAGAAAAATTTTTTTTTACTATGTTTTGTTGGTTTAATACATATAATTTAACCCAATTATGAGTAAAAGGTATAATTATGTGAATTATTGACATGTACGCCACCCTCCACATTTATCATCATTCACCTTATAATGGTTCTAAATACAATAATTTCCTTTATCGCAAGTTTATAAACTAAAATTAAAATAATTAGGAAACTTCTTTACACGATTTTATAATATTTGATTTTTTTTATATGGAATTGTGATACCAATGCTGACAACATTCAACGCAACATTTATTCACAACTGGCATATGAGAAGAAATTTTCTTAAAAGTTTCTTTTGTAACATTTTGCAAACCATTTTCGTCTCTTTTGTGTAACTGGATCTTTGCTTTGTCAGAGAACTGCATTGAGAAAGTAAAAATAAGTAAACTAAAGAAAATCACAAATAAAAAAAATCAAAAGATCATTTATTTCTGAAATGATTTTACTTTCCCAGAAATATAGATATATATTTTTCCATTCATTGGTGGTCAGATATTAATTTGGCAAACTGTAAGGGTTGTTAGAAAACGTTGCTTGTGTCACAAACAAATTATTTAATCAAAAGCACAAGGTGTTTTCCCATAATTGAACTCAAATTGACAATAATTATTTTTGAGAAAAATAAAAATATTTGAATGAAAATACAGCTTTTATAAAAACTAAGTACATCTATAATAATAAAGAGACAAGTTTGTCAGTGTGTCAGACCATTCTGAAGAGACCACAGCACGCAGAAAAAAAAATGGGGGGGGGGGGTACCTCTATACATGGAGTTTTGCACCTTGAAGCCCGATTTACGATTTTTTGATTACTTTTTTATATTTAATTTTTTAGAGGATTTTTAGTGTTATTTTTATGTTTCGATGTGATTTTTCCAGATCAGTGAAAGGAATGCGGTTTTATTCTTTTAACCCGATGTAGTAAATTTTGTTCTCTTTTCAATAAAGATTACTTGGAATTTGTACAGCAATTTTTGAACTTTTAATGAATTTTTCATGCGAGTTTTAGTTTTTTTTTACATTTTGCGGCTATTTTTTGACAATGATAAAAGATAATTATTTCAAACTTTCAGCCTAATTTATTAAATTTCGTCTGCTATGATATTTAAATTTCTGTGATTTTCAGTGCAATTTTCGATGTGATTTTTAACGAATTTTTGTGCTTTTAGCATCGATTATTGGGGGGGGGGGGTATGTCAATATTATAGATTTTTGTTCATCATGGTTTTTACATTTTTCAATTTTACATTTACTATCAAAATTAAATTTAAAACTAAATTCATTCAAAAGAATATTATTTAATAATTTGTGATTCTTATAAATACAGATTTTTAATATCCTGTAAATCAAAAAAAAACATTTTTTGATCAAAGTTACCGAATTTTAAAACGTTTAAACATAATGAAATTAGAAAAAGAAAAAGGAATTACAAAAAGCAAAATTGAAAATAAAATAAAAGTACAACGCTAAGAGAAAAATTGAGATCCTATATACTTTTGAACTATTTGTTAAAAGCAAAATGTAAACGCAGAATTCTTACATCATGTATAATTCATTCACTAGATAGATGATATAAAAAAAAGCAAAAAAATTACAGCCTTTGTAATAAAATATATGCATAACTAAAAAACGTAAAAAAGAAAAATGTATTTGAATTATTTGTTCACAAATAATATTTTACAAAGATATAGAATCGTTAAAATACTCCGATAAGGACAAATACAAAATAATTGGAAATACAAAATACGATTTTTTTTCTTTTTATTAGAATTAGCAATTATCATAATATATGTTTTTATCAATAATATAAAAAAAAATATTCTTATTTATTGTGCTATAATTGAATATGTATTCTAAATAAAACTGAAAACGCAAACTAGTAGATTATAGTCACATTATTATTCATATAAAATAATTTTAAAAAATACGAAAAAGTAAAATGTAATTTTCTTACTTGTTTCCAGGTTAAATTTAAAAACCAAAGCAACGAAAAACGTTTTATATTAGACAATTAATTATTAAGAAAAACTATAAAAATTTAATTATAATTTAGTTTAATACAGATATTCTAAATATAATGATAGAAGTGATGTTTAAGTTCAAATCAAAATGTTTTATTCGTATCTGTTATATGAAAATCAAGTACTATTCTTAAATGTATTTTCCTTAAAGTATTTCGCCAGCCTTTTTATATCAAAGGTGAACCTGAATCGCATTATCGCCCGAAGAAACGGCCAGCTACAAGGAAAACAAATAAACTAATTCCAAAAAATAAACAAAATATCGTCCCTACGTCAGAAACATAGCTATCGCTGAGAATACTAATTCTTATGCTGAAAGGTTAGGGTCGATCAATTTATATTCATGCCATATCTGTTCTCAGAATTTATTGGTTTCAGTCTTTTGGTATTTTGAATTGTTTAATGTTATACTTTAGTAATAGTTTAAAGAAAACAATATTTAAGAGTTTTATAATGTAGTAATGTAATAATTTTAATTAACCGAACAGCCTCATTTGCAACACAAAGTAATGAATAAAAAAGAAAGAAAGAAAATAAAGTAGCAGAGAATTTAGTATTAATCCTGTTGAAAAGCTCCTACAAGAATAAAAAATCTTGTGTTGAACAAGGATTATGAAAAACTTTCCGCCTTTTCCAAAATATTGTAACAAAACAGCGCTGGTATAGTTCACTATGAATTCTTAGAAAGTGGGAAAACAATCACAGCCGAAGTCTACTCGTCGCAGTTCAAAAGGATTTCAGCTTCTTTGCTCGAAAAGCAGCCAGCGCTGGTCAACAGGAGAAGAGTTCTTCTCCCCCACGATAACGCCAAACCTCATACGGCCAAAGCGACCCGGGACGTGATAAAAATTATTGGGCTGGGAAGTTTTCCCCACCGACATTACTTCTTGAACATTGCCCTATCGGACTATTACTTGTTTTTGGCCATGGATAATCACCTGCGAGAACGGCAGTTCTAAATCAAAGATGATATCACAAAAACTATAACCTAGTTTTTGGACTCTAAACCAAAAGATTTTTTCAAAAAGGGTATTTATAGGCTTGTGTCTCGTTGGGAACACTTAATTGAAGCCAATGGTGATTATTTCAAAAAATGAAATAAGTGTTTGAGATTTTTGTGGGTCGTTTTTCATGTCTGATGAAAATCGCACGAACTTTCTTGGTTACCTGATAAAATTTAGGTGAGTTTCAAAGCACAAGATACTGTTAAAAATTCACTTTAAGTAACATACCCCAATAAAGAATTTATGGATGTATTTTTTAAAAATGTGCAAATTAATATACTTTCTATATCCTTTTATATATACCACGCATATAGATACCTATTTGAGTAAGCAAACATAAATAAAACTGAATTAAAACGCGTTTTTAGTCATTGCCGTTGATAACCGTAGGGAATATCTCACTCCGTTCTTTATATTGTCTTGTAAAAGAATAAATTTATGGTGCACAAATCTCTATTATTCTACTGAGTATAATATAGCTAGAAAATACGTTGACCAACAAAAACAAAACACCCTTAAGTGGTTTACGCACATAAATTGAAATGCTTTCAAATTGCTTTTACGTAGCCCTGTATATGATGTGTAGATCAAACAGGACGGTCGTTTCGCCAAGCCAAGCTATATAAACAATGCTAACACTACCAAACAAAAAAAACGCTGAGGGCTAAACGCCAAAACTGCATAATACATAATTATACTGAAGACAAATTATCCATGTTACAAAAAAAAGGTCAGCGTAAAATTTTTCATATCAAAAGAACCAACTATGCTATAAAATAAATAAATAAATAAATAAAAACTTAATGAAGAAATTCTTGAGTTTGATACCAAATTGATCTTATCCATTTCAGAATTTAACTATAAAATATATATAGACATTAAAAAAAGTCAAGACACTGATAATGACCGCATTAATTTCTTCTTCTCAATTTTTAATTAAAACAAGAGACTTAAATAATGGGCACAGTAAAAAAGTAAAGATTTCTTTTTTAGACAGATATTTACATAATCTACGTGCTTTTTTCTAAAATTCAGTTTTTTTAAAGTAGCAAAAAATTTTTGATTTATTCTAAATTTAACAAATTGTGCGAAACAGTGATAAAGCAGCCAGCGACCAGATAACATTCTGCTTTATAAGAGAACAAATCAGGTATGGAAAGACCATTTCGATATTAATATACCAATCGGCCGTTTTTCTTTGTGAATATTTTTAAAAATAAAACTGATAAAAGTTATATTTTTAGAAAAATCATTAAAATAAAATTAATTTTTAAGGAAGAGGTATTTTCTAAAATGGATTGCATTAATAGCTATTAGCATTTAAAGTTGCATTTCTAATGTATACAAAACTTTTGAAAAGGATTTGCGTTGAATGTTTTTTATATCAATAAATCAAAAATTTCAAGCCTAGCAAATGAGGTGCTATCGTATTGTAACAAAGTTTTTAAAATATTCAGATCTTGCTGTAATAATATACAGTATTTCGGATACAGAATAGTGGCCAAAATCTTTTGCATGTCCAAAATAAATCAGTTACTGCTCAATTCTTGTATAATAATTGCTGGAGAGTACGTTTTAAAATGGTATGCACTTTAATTAGTTTTTTTGCATATTACTCTTAATATGTAAATTCTATACCTCATAAACAGGACTGCATAAAATTTTCATATACCATTCTCTTTATTAGGGAAAATTGCTGAAGGGGAATTTTCTAAAATATTTGTTTCACTTAAATGAACTAAATTTTGGAATGCATGTTGTAAATAGATACAAATCTTTATATCACAAACAGGGCTGCTAAAAAACTCAAATAGTTTTCCAATTAAATATAGCAACAGCAAAAATTCGGTTTTGAAATGCGATATACATTTTTATATTCATTTAGTGAAATGAGACCTAATATTTTAATCTTTTAAACGGTGCAGTTTTGTTACGAATGTGTTGGAAAGTGTTTCATAATCGATGCTGGATTCATATTTTCCCGTCTTGTTATGTTTGAAACGCTGTAACAGTATTACATTACATTGTAAACGATTTTTCCAGTAGTTCATTCAACCATTGATTTTTTTTTTTTTTTTTTTCTGTGACCCTGAAATGGGATGGCATGTGCTTTTTACTTTCAAACACTTTTAAATGTAATTCATAAACGCATGTCTAGTTTACTATATTTAAATTAGCGTAGCATCATTCAAATACGCTGGTACATATTTTTCCTATACAACATAGTTTTATTAAAGTATTTTGAATAAACGCATAAAAGGTTGTAAATGTTTCGTACGTCGTTTTTAATAAGATATGCAAATATAAGTTGAATAAAAAAGTAAATAAACCTACAGAAGTTAGAGAACAGCAGGTAAGATAAACAAAAATTCAAAAATACTTTAAAGGACGTTAAATGTATTAATTAAAGAAAAGAAAAAAATAACGCATTTTGCGCAATTTATGAAAATGTATTTAAAATACAATCCCAATATTGCAATAATTTTCATGTTGTTAATCAGTAAAAATAATAGAGGGTAACACCCCCAGTAATCGGAATGCACCAGTGATTGGCACATCCTACAAACATGTCCTAAAATAAGATTTATATCCAGTCTTTTAAAATGCAAGACCTCATACCAGTTATTTGCTCATTTACGTTAAAAATTATAACTGTGATTTATGCTACTAGATGACAATAGTGCCTAGGAAAGAGAAACAATTATGGCTTGTATGAAATTAGCCATTATTGTTGTAAATGCTTCTTCTCTGGTTTGAGGAAGGCATGCTTTTCAATTCATTATTATTTGAATTCTAATATATTTTACATTTTAATTGACAACAGTTTTGCTTAGTTGAAAATAGTTACTTTAATTGTGTAAAAGTATTTTCGACACAAATATTTGGATTTCTGAATTAATGATAGATGCTAATTAATGATGCTTCAATTTTGCTAGTTCCAAGTAATTGGCAACTATTCCAATTACAAGGAATTTGAGATTAAACCACTTATTTTGGAAGTACTTTAAAGTTATAGACTAATTTTGTTTATCATTTGTTTTTATTTGAAAATATGAAATATTATCAGTAATTGGAATCCATTAAAGCTTCATATGATAATTACTGGGGACAGCATGACAATTACTGGGTATTATTGTAAGTACATTGTATTGTTTGAAAGTGTTCACATTTCAGACTAATATGCTGATTTCTTAGTCTCAAAAACCTGAAATATGGCTTCTTCATCTACAGTAAACTCATTTAAAACGAATAAACCCAATGCAAAATGTAAAGTTTTTTTTAATATAAACATGTGCCAATTATTGGATCACAAGGTGTCATACATTGGTGCTCTAGGTTCCAATTACTGGTGATTTCAGCAACTTTTTATAAATATATTTTTATAAAAATACTTTTTCAATTTTTTTTTGCTTTTAGTGGGCAAAATAGATGCACAGATATGCATTCTTTGATTTAAAAATATTTCCAAGTAAATATCTTATTTCTTTGTAACGAAAATTGGAGTAAGTTTAAAGACAAATTCTTAAAGTGTCAATTACTGGGGATGTTACCCTATCCCAAGAACAATATATTTAAAAACATAAAATAGGATAGAATTTCCTTTTTCGCTCATTTTATCCGTAGCAGGTAAGGTGTTCAAACTTTTTCACGCATCTTTGTATAAAATTTATGCAGACTATGGTACATTGAAAATGAATTGAGTTTTTAAATGGGAAACATAGTTCAAGTACAATTCTGAATGTGTTCAATATAGATGCATATAATTTCATTACACAATGTGATCAACTTTTTTTTACTTCGCTTTTAGTTTATAAATTCTTAATGAAACACAGATAAAGTGTGCAACAACTTTCATCAGATTCAACATGTTTAATATACATATTTTCCATAAAAATATAAGTTGTAGTGACGATTGGATAATCTTTAATAATCACAGTCTACAACGATGGTACAATAATGCTGCCAAAATGGCTACAATAATAAGGGTTTAAAAAACCTTTTCTTTCATATTTATCAATTAAAATAAAAAAATAAATATTAAGAAACTATAATAAATAAATTTATAAAAATGAATAAAAATTATACTTTTATTTATAACGAAAAAAACAAAAGAAATATAGAATAAATTATAGAAGTATCGCGTTTTATTTCAACACAGCATTTATTATTCATGCCTGACGTATGAGAATAAAATATTTTTCTTAAAACCTTCCTCCTTTGAATATTTTGTCTTTTATGATTTTTTTTATAAATTTCTGGCACGTTTTTGGCCGGAGAAATATCCTGGAATAGTAAAAACAAACAAACATTTTGCAAATAAACAAAGAAAACAATACCAAAATCTTGTATTTCAGAAACATTTCATCTCTTTCAAGAATATTAATTCTTCTATGAGAAGGTTAGGGTGGATGTTTCATATTCATATCGCATCTGTACAAGAGTTTGTGTATCTGGATTTTTCTGATATTTTGAATACATGAAATGGTTTAGAATTTTTACGTTATATGGCACTTAATTAAAGAAAACTGAATTTGGCAAACGATAATTTGAAGGATGCATGTATAAATGAAGTTTCACACCAAAATGTCTCATACCCAACATAAAAGAAATAAAATATACGCGTTACTGTAAAGATTATTCGATAATTTTATAAGGAATTAGTTTATAATTATTAATTAATTAATTATTGTTATTTAATAATTTATATTAACTAGAATAATTTAGATTTTAAATAAATAAGTTCGAAATTATCGAACTAACAAGTCCTTTTTAGCTCACAGGCTAGCATAGCCTGTTCGTCTAATCTTATGGCCGTCTGTCCGCGCTCTAACTCTTGGAAGTATACTCGGATTGCCATGAAATTTTTGGACATTATTGACATTTACCATAGCACGAACCCAAATGAAAATGGAGTTTCTACCACAATTAGTTTATTCACTGGGTCAGTCAAAATTTTCCGTTAGATTAGGGCCTATTGGGAAAAATCGTTTCAAATGAATTTTAAAATGTTACACACGGCCAAATATATTCAAATTTATATGCATCTACGGAATGCACTAAAATATGCAGTTAAAAGAATAGTTATTATTCATTGACAGGGTCATACAAAAGAATTCTAATGCATAATAATAGAGGAGGAAATTGTTTCCGACATATTTTAATGATGGTAAACGGTTTCATGTGAAATCAAATTGACTTACTTTGCCAACACTTAATATTAGTTATTTCACGCATAATACGAAGTGCATAGCATATACAGGGACACACAAAAAATTTCAAGTAGTATATTCTATCCGAAGTACTGTATATTATGGATGATGACTGTTCGATGGATGAAATGCACTTATGATGGATGAAGTGCACTTCGATGGATGAAATGCACTTATATATGATATGCACTTTCATGCTTTGCTAAGTGTATGCACATGATATGGTGCGTATAAATTGTAATAGTTATACATTTAAGGTACACAGGGTTATATAAATAACTCAGAAATATTACTGAATGTGAGCGTAATTTACTTAAAGGTGGTTTTTAAATAAGTTTTGCATTTTTACATTGGATTGCATTCAGTTTACTATGAAATGTTTGTAGAATATATATAAAATGATATACAGGGTCACGCAAAGAACTGGATACGATAATTTCTGGAAATGTGATTTAAATATTTTTGATTGAACGGAATTTAGCAAAATACTTTCGTGTAATTAAGATACTAGGTGGACTACAACGTTGAACAAAAGTATTGAAGTATGTTGCCCTCTATTAGTATAAATTGCTAAAAGAAAAATTTCATCCAGTTAGGCATTTTCTTGCTAAACTAAATTTTCGCATTATATAGTATATATATATATATATATATCAACAGACAAATTAAATACAGGGTTGTTCTAAAGTGTTGAAATACATATTTGGTTATGAACAGTAACAGTTTATTTCCCGGGATAAGGTGCTACTGTGCTGGATTTCAGGAAGTGTTGGGAAGTATTTTGTAATCTATGCTAAATGCATGCTTTTCCTTACTTTATTATTTTTTTTTTTTACTTAAGCTAGGAGTTCCGTAGATGAAATTTATTCGTTTCTGAGCCAGCTGCCAGGAAGCTAAGACTAATGCTGCCTTTTTTCTGATGGAATGTTTATTCGTTGTTAGCTGAATTCACTTCGCCAAATTTAAGAGCATTTCTCGGATGATTTGACTGCAGAAATAAATAAATTTGAAATTGTTAAGGTGTTTTTTTTTCTTCAACTGAGCCACGGCGCCTGTGCTATAAAACGAGTAGACCTGCAATGATTCCACTGGCTCCTTGTCAATATGTCTCATGTTTACAATTTCTCGGCACACATACATACATATATATACATATAATCTGGAATTCTTCTATCTCATCTTGTTCTTATCTACTCTTTTTTTAATTCAGATATGATTTTCTTTTGTATTCTGAGTAAGAATGTAAAGATCGGAATTCATTATACTATAAAGTATGCGTGCACTCCAGGGTAGACCCGACTCAACCTTACTATTATGATGTTACACCGGCCGATGACTTCGTAGCTTTTTCTTCTAGTTTCAGAAGATGACTAAGGTCAGATTACTGAAGGATGGAGGTCGCCGATGTCATCTCACATCTTGCCCGGGGACACCGTTTCCTTATTAAATGCACTTTGATATACGTACAAAGTTCACCTTGATATTCATGCAAAATACTTCTGTATTTTGCATATCATTGTGCGGCTCAACACATACTTCACAGGGATGCCGACTAAGGGTCATAGAGAGATGTGAGGCACTGTCTTATACACATATTAAACACTTCTAAGATATACTCCTACTATTAAATTAGAAGTATGTACTGTATTAAATAATGAAAAATGTAAAGTATGCAATGTATTTCAAGAAGACTTGTTAAATGTGACGTTTATATTTTTTAATACATATTTATCATTTTTGAGGTAAATGGGATTTTTTTTAGAAGAAATATACATGCTGAATTGTTTTTTAATTATTCTACTCTGTTTTAACGTGTTTGAATAGGAACCCCTCTTAAGAATATAAAAAATAAATCATCAAAATTTTAATTTTTATAAAAGTTTTTCTAACACTTTTTTTACATTATGTTATTTTTTCTATAGTAAACAGGTATTTACACAAAAAATTGAAAGAACACAATTTTTATCCATAAGAGAATAGACTAAACTGTTTATCTTGGAGAATGAAATTTTGCTTTGATAACATTGATCATAAAATTTGCAATGAAGAGCATAAGATGAAATGCATTTTTTAATCAAAGGAAAACCTTATTTTAATATACAGAGATAATTTTGCGTGCATTCAGATTTTCTTTTATGTAAAGCGTTAGAATTTTCTTCTATATAGAGTTCTGCATTCACTGGAAATAAACAAGATGACATTTTTCATTATGATTTTATACTATTTAATTTTTTGAAAAAAGAAAATAATAAAATTCAAACTACGCCATATTCATGTTTTAAAATGAAAACTCATGAATTTTCAATGTTACTTTTAAAAAATATTTTTAAGGTTTAAATGTTTAATTGATAAATCTATATTGAGTATTAATTGATTATTAAATGTGTGCAGTTTACTTATTTTAAATTCGAAGGAGCCTCCCTGTATAGTTATCGAACTTTAAAGGCGAATATCGAATCAGAGGAAAAATCCATCTGAAATTATAAAATCAGCGATGTAAATCTCGTAAAAATTATTTTAGCTTTACAGGATATGCAAGAATTCGGAAAGAAATTCGCATCTGTATTTTATACTTATAAAGTAGTTAGATCTTTTCCCCATACTTCTGGCACTGAAAAAAGAAGAACGATGTGTTTAATGTAATACACGAAAGCCTTCCATCAAATATTACCTAATTGACAATGTAAGTGACAAAACGATAACTTACATTATTTACCTTAGAACCAGAATTATAATTATAAAACTAACTTTCTTAATAAAATTAACTTTCATAACCTTAATCATAGAGCTTCTCCCTATATTTCTAAAGTAATGTAGAACGATATGTTATATAATATAAGAAAACTTCAACACGGCAATCTAATCATTACCTCAGAAACAAAGTTATGATTATGAATCGTACATCTTAGAAATAAAAGTACACTTGTGTAAAAATAAATAAATAAAAAATCAGAATGTTATAAAAAAAATATATAATAAATACAGTGCAATATAAATGCACTTTGTTTAAGAAAATATATACCAGTTTCACGAAAAAAATAGAAATGGCATTTCATTGTAAATAATATTTGCTGCTAAACAATGAGAACTACTTTTTTTAAATTTTAAATTGGAAAATAAAGCTAAATTTTACAAGAATAAAGTGAGGTGTTTTACTTTCTGAAAAAAAAATTCAATAAATATTTAAATGCTTCAAACATTTATAAATGCGTAGTCTTATTTTTATTACGTTTTAAATTTTAGTACATAAAATATTAAGTAAGATTTTGTTTAACAATATTTTCAACTAATTTTAAGTTGAAAAAAAAATGTTTTTCGCCAGAAAACTCATCTGTAATAAGTAATTAATTTATAATTCATCCTGCATTCATCAACAACGAGTATTAATAAAATCCATTATGAAATCCAGGATTATGTAAATTTACCATTTATATAAATTACTTTACAGTAAAGAAGTGTAGATTTTAGAAAAGTGACTTTTAGTTGTAAGTAATATTTCTTTTTAAATTGCAAAAAAAAAATAAATAAATAAATAAATAAATAAAAAATTTAAAAAAATTAAAAATAATACTTTATTTTATGTATTTTTATTTATTTAGTAAATTTAAGTGCAAAAAATTATTATGAGAGAATGGTAGAAAAATATTTCACTTACTTTGAAATTGTTTAGCACTGAAAAAGTTGTAATCAGTTGAAATGTTTAAAATTTTGAAACTGCATAAAATGCGTAAAATAATGCTATTTTTTTTTAAACTATTATTTTCCCAACAACCATGCTCAGTCTGCGGGAACCTTAAGGGTTCTTCGAAGTTAAATAAATAAAAATGCAATAATATGATAATCATAATAACGGATCTCTGTACATTTGTACACTTAAGCCGTTAAATCGAGAAAAAAAATCGCTTTTTTAATTAAATCATACAAAAATTAAATTCCAGTTTCCACGACGCATATAACATGAAAATAAGCTATTGTCCTGATAATACAAAAGGAAAAAATAATAACCTGATGAGAGAGAATTTTGTAAAATTAGATCCCATCCGAGGCTAGCGACAAATAAATCTACCGCGGTGCTTTGTGAGTATCTTTTTTTACAGACTTCTGGAATCGCGTGATGAAGAGCGTCAGGTCACTATCTAGAAAAAAAAGTGTAGAATGCTTGTAAGCTGTCTTGTGGGCCTCTGATCCCGTCAACGTGATGTTAGCGACTAACGAAAGCCAGTAGTTTCAGAAACTGAATGCTACAAATTCCATGTGTGCGCACCTTGTATTGTCGTCTGTTTTAAAATCTAAACCGAGAAGAATATTGATATAATGTCCATCGGGCTTATTTTTTGAAAAGAAAATTTTCATCGGTCATATTCAAACCGCAATTAAAAAAATTTGTATGATAATTGAAATTTACGAAAAATATCATTAAATATATGTTTCGTGGCATAAAAGTGCTTTTTTAACAACGAAATTTTGCATGTTTAAATATGTAATGAAAAGTAAAATTAATAATTAATTAAACAACTAGAAAATAAAAAAAGAAATATTTATGTCTATAGATCAGAATTTTTCGTTGCTATTTAAAGTTATTTCAATGCATAGTCTATTATTTTTAATAGAGAAATAAATGTTCGTTCCAAAAAACAAATGTGAACGGGATTCGAACTCACGGAGCTAAACCTCTAATTCCATATGCTGTCAAACAAGAATATGGATCCAGGAAGATGAATCACTAATTCCATATGCTGCCATTTGCCAACTAGGGATTGTATTCCTTTTATAAACTGTAGCACTAACTTCATTCGATCTCAATTTTCGAGCAAACGACAAAACAAAGCTCAAACACTCCTGCGCCAATTTTGTGGCTCTTAGTTGTCTCAACGACTGTTCCCCACAACTAAACTCCGCATATCAATCAAGTTTTGCATCCATGGAAGCCCACAGAGTTCATAGTATATTACACATGCACTAGTCTGTCGAAACGGCTGTAATATAAAGTCAGTATTATGCTCAGATTCTTCAGCTAAAACATGAAAAGCTCTTGGAGCTTGTCTTGAATTCATTGGTCCTGGAAAGATTTTCATATCGAAATGCAAGTATTTGGATAGACTTTTGATTAGTATTAACCGTTTCAAAGTTATATTTTAGATTCGCGCATAACGAACACATATCACGAACATACTACATCTGATTTTGTTTGTGAAGGATCAAATTTGCAGTTGATAAATAGAGTTCTACTGCCTATGACGTCAATTCTAATTGCATGCATTCTATTTCTAATGGCATTTCTTTTAAATGGAAACACGCTATTTTATTTGTAGAATTTAAGTCTACAATGATTAGATAAAGTGATCACATTTTTGAGACGATTTAAATCGCGGCCTCAGTCAAAAAGGATTAAAAAAAATTAACTTAAAAAAGGTTGTTAATTTTTATTTTTTGTATAATGTATAAAGTTGAAAGTAACACCAATGCAAATAAACTGTTATTAATCATAATAACTCCCTTTATATAGCATATGCACTGTAAAAAAATCTGCAAAGGTACTAAACCTTTTCTAGGAAACTGGGATTCCAAGAACTTTTCCTGTCACGGTAACAGCAAAAATTCAAGTTTCAGAATCGATTACATGAATTTTTCCTGTTATCGTTACATGAAAAGTTCTTGGAATCCCAGCTACCTAAAAAAATATTTAGCACCTTCACAGATTTTTTTTACAGTGTGTAGTCACACTTTAGGATTTTGAGACCTCTGCAATGTGATTTAGTAAATATCCATATTTTTTGCTTGTAATAGAATCTGTTGTGTGAAAAATATTGTCATCACACCTAATGATACTACGAGGCCAACAAACGTTTTCATCAGAATCAAAGGATTAAAAGATCAAGTTTATTATGAAAAGAGAAAAAATCTGCTCAGTTATAAAATGTAGATATAATACATAGAGCGCATTTAGCGAAATCACCGGTGACGTGCGATAGGATTGGTTAGTTACCAAAGCGTTCAGTGCTGCTAATACATACCCAGCGAATGCCAATGTGATCGTATAAAAGCTTAAAATATTTAATTTTAAGAAATTAATGTCAGATTTTTTGATCAACGTAATTTTAATTACTGCTTTCTTTCGTGCCCTTTTGCAGTTTAAATTCACTATTCTTCTAAAACAGAAAGTAAATAAAGAAACTTTTTTTTAACATTTTAGCGGAAACTGTTCTCTGCAGATTAGTTCCATGGATATTGTTATGTAAATCAGATAACTGATATCTGTTATGCTTTTTGTTCATCGCTATTTTTGTTAAGTTCCCTTTTCCTTATTGAAATAATGAGATATCTCTGATTCAAGAAGTCACATTTTTCCGTCGTAAAATACTAATAGCTGAAAATCATAGCAGATTTGACCTAAGCCACGGATACTACAAGTTCTCAAAACACGCCTATGGTCTAAATGCAAATAAATTTATCTTATAAAACTGTACCTTTCAAAATAACATGGAATTTAATAGCATCGCCTCAGTAAAATTTTAAGATTTTCGTATTTCCATAAACAATCATCTTAACATGTCTGTGAGTGCAAGCTGCATTTTTATATAACTTTAAGTACTTTTTATGATTTTTTAAAGTTTAATCGGACTTTCTGCCCACACTGTACAGATTACGTCACATATCCATTGATTCATACTTCTTTATTTCTGTTTTTTATATATTTCCTGAAGCAGAAATAGAGATTTTGTTCTGAAAGAAAAAGATTATCTCTTTTTCAAACTTATCGTTCATCGATCAAAAGTAAAAGCTATTTTCTAAAAGTCCTTCACGTATGTCGGGTGATGAAAAAACTTTGAAGAAAACCACCAAAATGTCATAAAAAATCATAAAGCATTCTATTGAAAATATCAATTATCTTTCCACTAAACATTTAAGTTTTTTCGTTATATTACGTCATTTAATTACTTGTGAAGGCATGATCCCGAATAACATTTGCAGAAATGATTACCAAATGAATGAACTTCTGTTGCATAAGTTAAATCAATTTAAATATTTAAGATTATTGATAGTAAATACTGTTGGAAAAGGAATTTATCTTTTTAGGTTTTTGTTAAACTTTTATTAGACTACGGGATCATACAGCTTAAAATAATCTACAGTATATTTACTATAAAATAATTACGGGAGAGATGGAGCCCATTTTTCTCGCGCTGTAAATGTCATAAATTTACAAATATTTTAATTTTTACAAAATATGAATAATGTATAATGTTTTTTTAAAAAAGGCTGGCTTCAGAAGTTTGTAGAAAAAAAAACTTATTTTATATACAGGGTGGTTATAAAATAAATATCCCTATTTGGAGCTGTCTGTAGCTTAAAGGAATAACCCGAATGAAACCAAAATCGGTACACATACTATTCAAGAAGGGGGAAATAGAATGGAACAATAAAAAAATATAGTTACAATGTTCGGTAACAGATGGCGCTACGGGTCGTGTCGGTGCAAACGCCGTTGTAATCATTTTTAAAATCAAAACGTGGTCATTTCTGCCACGACATGGCTCTCAGTTTACCAGATCGCACTTTAATTTAAAAAAATATTCTACGTTAACAGTTCAAACAATGTAGCTGCTTTACATAAATTTAGGCGTGTGTAGCTGCTTTACATAAATTTAGGCGTGTGAAAGGAATGCGTAAAGGAAAAGATCCTTTGACACCGTGTGCAGTGAGAAGAATGGTAAAAAAATTCGAGGAGACTTGATCGTTTACTGTAAAATGTGGAAGAGGGAGGAAACTATTACCTCCCCGCACTCAAGAAGAAATTATTACTGCGATTGTGGAGCCATCGGGGACTCCGGAACCAGTCCTAGTGCATGTGGAGTTGCCCGAAATTTGGATATTCCATATGCTACTGTTCGAAAAGTCCTACGAAAGGTAATCCATTTTTTTTCCGTATAAAATTACTTGTCATCAGCAATTGTTACCAAGTTACGTGCAGCAGAGACTGGACTTTGCTTTAACGTTTTTAGCACGAACGGAGGTGCATGATGCCTTCCCATGGAAGATTTTATGAGGGGATGAAGCCCATTTTCATATGAATGGGAAAGTCAATACGTAGAACTGTAGAATATGAGCTTCGGAGCCATGAACTGTTATTCACGAAATACCCCTCCACTCTCCAAAAGTCAATGTGTGGTGTAGCTTTACTGCAAGTTGTATTCTTGGTCCTTATTTTTTGAGGAATTACGACCAACAGGCCCTGTAACGTGTTCGGTCACTGCACAAAAATACCTACACATGTTACAAACTTTTGAAGTTCCTCCTCTGCAGCAAAGACAGTTCCTATCTGAAACAATTTTTATGCAACATGGAGCCCCGCCCTCATATTGGGAGAGCAGTACAACAGTTCTTACTGCAATATTTCACAGATGATAGAGTAATAAACCGGTATTTTCGTATAGCGTGGCCTTCTCGATCCCCTGATCTGACGCCATGTGATTATTGGCTTTGGGGGCACTTAAAGTCTATTGTGAACCGTGGAGGTGTCGCAAACCTCAATGACTTAAAAGATCGCATATCACAACATGTGCGAAACATCACTCCTGATACGTTGTATTCCGCAACGAAGTAATGGCTTCCTCGGAGGTCATTGCGGCACTGGGCTTGCCTGGTGCCAACTTGGGACTTCCCGAGTTTCAACTTCGACTTCTCATTAGCTTAGCAAACGCATCTTTATGATTTTGATCACTTTCGTTGGAGGTTAAACAGGGGTTGCGACCCACTGTATGTACTCCGAAGCATCTGCGTTGACTTGACTTGACTTGATATTCCGCAGTTGAGCACGTCGCCCACAGCCTGGATTGTGTCTTGCAGCACAATGGTCATGTTGAACCTGAACTTGCTCGACACCGCCATGCGAAATCATTACCCAATTCACTGTGAAAATTTCCAATAAATTAGGTATGCCATCCGGTTTTGTGCCTTAATTCTTTGTTCTTGTATTGCACATTACATTTCAAACAAAAAAGCGCCATCTGTCGGCGATTATTGCAATTATTTTTTTATTATTCCAGTCTTTTTCCCCCTTCTCAAATAGCGTGTGTAGAACTTTTGGCTTAATTCGGGTTATTCCTTCAAGCTACAGACAGCTCCAAATAGGGATACTTAATTTATAACCACCGGGTATATCTGGGATATATATTATCTTTATTATATACAGAGTGAATCATAAATATCGAAACAATAGGCTATTTCCTTAAATATTGCCTCTAGACCCATACTTCCAATAGCGAAAATTCATAAAAAAGGTGAAATTTCTGATAAGATAAGTTGCAACTCCACGGGGGGGTCTATTTGAAAAAATACGAAAATTAAATTTTTATACGGCCCCCGTAGTGCAATTAGGAAATTATTCCTTATCTATTCCTAAATTGAACAAAAACATTCCATAACCGTACCTAAAAATCTGATATTAAAATCCAAAATTCGTGATTTACACCACTTTACCATGCCTATAAACGAAGAATTTTTGACTCAGTTTCAAAGCAAATGAGGGATCGTTCACAAATTGTACGTATTAAATGTCGATTTAAGACCGTGCCTTTTATTTGGACATAAAAAAGCAGCGTGTTGATTTAAATCAAAACTCGTTTTCAAAATATGTTCATCGTAAGCACTGGAGGTCTGCATAGATCGAAATATCTAGGTCCGGTACCATACCGACCCATAGGGGAAAAAATTCTACCCGGCATGGAAAAATGTTAAAACATAAACCGGACCAGCCTGGAAAAAAGTTTAAATGATAACCCGACTCAGTCGTGAATTTCTACATAGTTTTCTTTTCACTTCGGTGTAGTTAAAAATTGTTTCCCGAGGAGAAGTTCTGAACAAAAATACTTATTATAGCTTTTCATTTTTTTATATTTATCCTTTTTATTATTAAAGCGCCAGAGGCTGTGATATATTTTTATCAATAAATCTGTGTTTTTATCTAAATGTTTCACTTATATTTTAACATCGCTAATCCATATTTCTTGCGTTGGAGACTTTGAAAAATGCTATAGAGTAAAACATTTTAAAACGGAATCACATAGAAAAGAATCTGTCTGCATGCACGTGGTGCATGCAGACAGATTGTTCGAGACCAGGATTGAAAGTTTCGTCCAGTGCAGACCTTATTTAAAGTTAAGAATTGTTAATGAAAAAAAGTAATAACTTGAAACATATCATTTTTACTTATTTTACATTAGTTTTGTTTCGAGCAAAATGGAAAAATTATTTACTTTTGAAAATAAGATTTTTTTAAAAGTTATATTCTTTTTTCAATGAATATTTTTAATAGTTCTAAAATAATTATTTAAAAACTAAAACTCCGAAACAAAACTAAAATCAGATTTACATCTTTAATTAAATGGGAAGAAACTGAAATCCGATAAATAATGTTTGGAGTTATAACGATTTTTAACAATCTTATTTAAACATGTACTAATTTTTATAAATTTTAGGATAAATTTTAGAATGTGATTTTCTTAGCAAATTATATGGCTAACCATCACAAAAAAAGAAAAAAATCAAAATTGTAACTCAAAAGATTTTTTACACCTTTCCTAGAATTGTTAAAGTAACATTGTCTTCTGAATTGAGCGCATTTCAATTTGTGTCTAATCCCTTAAAACCTTATGAATTATTCGAACGGCTATAACTCTGTGAGTTTTAAAGATATGAAAGTGCAACTTTTTGTGTATTATTCAGGACTGGATAAGGAAAGTTTTCCTAATTGGAATTTTTATTTTACGGGGGCCGTATAAAGAGTTAATTTAAGTAATTTTTCAAACAGACCCCCCCCCCTATGGAGTTGCAACCTTATCTTATCAAAAAGTTTACCTTTTTTTATGAATTTTTACAATTGGAAGAATGGGACAAGGGACAATATTTAAAGAAATAGTCTATTGTTTCGATATTTATGACTCACCCTGTATACAGGGTATTTCTAAACTACTGGGCAAAATTTTAAGGGGTGATAGTACACATAAAGACAAACAATATTAAATGGAAAACTAAGGGTCCCAAACTTCTTCCGAAGGAGAGGGGCTCCATCAATGTTTAGGGTCCAAAATTTGAAATGATTATAAAAAACGGAAAAATTGGTCGATTCGTTTGCGGTTTTCACGAAAACTATTCTTTATGTCAGTACTGTCTTGAAAATAAATTATAAAGATCAATTTCAAAAAATGCCGATAGAGGCCGCTTTAGACTTTGGAGTAACGAACAACTATTTTTTACCGTTATTTTTTGTATCTCATTAATTTTTTTTAGAAGTTTAGAGATAAACTTAAATTTTGAGCTCAAATTCTGTGGTTAAGTAGTGCACACTGAACTGTGTTCAATGTGAGTGGGTAGGTTCAAGTTTCAAATGATTATAAAAAACAGAATAATTTGTCAATTGATATGCGGT
Organism: Maratus speculifer; assembly: GCA_964019185.1. NCBI lineage: Eukaryota > Metazoa > Arthropoda > Arachnida > Araneae > Salticidae > Maratus > Maratus speculifer. Next base: position 178,546,410 of record OZ025297.1, read on the forward strand.
TTTCACTAAAACTATTCTTTATGTTGGTATTGTCTTAAAAATAAATTATAAACACAAATTAAAAAAAAATGTCGATAGAGGGTGTTTTATACTTTGGAATAACGAACAACTATTTTTCCGTTATTTTTTGCATCTCATTAAATTTTTTTGAAGCTTAGACATAAACATAAATTTTGTGCTGAAGATCTGAATCGTTGAGAGTGGTTAAGTAGAGCTAACTGAACTGTGTTCAATGGGGGTTGGGAAGGTTGAAATTTCAAATGATTATACAAAACGGAAAAATTGGACGATTCAATTGCGGTTTTTTTTTTAAACATTCTTTATGTCAGTATTTCCTTCAAAATACATTTTAAAGATAAATTTCAAAAAATTCCGTTAGAGGGCGCTTTACACTTTACAGTAACCAACAACAATTTTTAACTGTTATTTTTTGTATCTAATTAAATGCTTGCAAAAGCTTAGACTTAAATTTTGAGCTCAAATTCTAAATAGTTTTGGTTACTCTAAAGTTTAATGCGCCCTCTAACGGAATTTTTTTAAATTTATCATTAAAATATGTTTTCAAGGAAATACTGACATAAAGAATGGTTTTAGAGAAAACCGCAAACGAATCGACCAAATTTTCCGTTTTTTATAATCATTTGAAATTTGAACCTACCCACTCCCTTTGAACACAGTTCAGTTTTCGCTACTTAACCACAGATTTTGAGCTCAAAATTTAAGTTTTTGTCTAAACTTTTAAAACATTTAATGAGATGCAAAAAATAACGGTAAAAAATAATTGTACGTTACTCCAAAGTCTAAAGCTCCCTTTGTCGACATTTTTTGAAATTTATCTGTATAATTTATTTTCAAGACAATACTGACATAAAGAATAATTTTAGTGAAAATTGCAAATCAATTGACCAATTATTCTGCTTTTTATAATCATTTGTAATTTTAACCTACCCACTCCCATTGAACACAGTTTCGTTTTCGCTACTGAACCACAGATTTTGAGCTCAAAATTTAAGTTTATGTCTAAACTTCTAAAAAAATTAATGAGATGCAAAAAATAACGGTAAAAGTAGTTGTTCGTTACTCCAAAGTCTAAATCGTCCTTTATCGGTATTTTTTTAATTTATCTTCATAATTTATTTTCAAGACAATACTGACATAAAGAATAGTTTTCATGAAAACTGCAAACGAATCGACCAATTTTTCCGTTTTTTATAATCATTTCAAATTTTGGACCCTAAACTTTGATGGAGCCTCTCTCCTTTGGAAGAAGTTTGGGACCCTTAGTTTCCCTTTTAATATTATTTGTCTTGATGTGTACTATCACCCTTTAAGTTTGCCCTGTAACTCAGATACAGCCGTATATTATTTTATATCATATATACATACATATGTGTGTGTGTGTGTATTACATAACATGTCCTTGGGTAATAGCATGAAGTTCTAATATTAGACGTGGTTATGACGGAATCCAAAACATTAAAGGCACTTCTGGTTCAAAGCTAAAACGCTCCGAGTCAATTGAGTCATAAACAATTTCCAAAAAATAGTATCTTAGATATATAGAACTTATTATTGGATTAAGCATGCAAGAGTCAAAACGCGGTCTAAAATTTGCCATTCTAATGTGAAGACTATTTATTTATTAGGAAATACCTTGTTTATTACATAAACTTGTAATGTATTTCAGGTATTTTTTTTAAAGGATGTGGAACATTTCCAAATTTCCAACTTATAGTTTAAAATGTACTGCGCAAAATGTCTACCGGGGTAATTATTACCCAAGTTGATTCTTTTAAATGGCAGAAGTACAATTTTTGTTTTATTTATTTTTATTTTATACACATGAAATCATTATTGTCATTGTATAAAACTAAAATGGATAACGAAATACCTGACGCCACCTTTTTTTCATGTCTTAGGTATAGAATATCGAATGGTTGTTTCTGCATCCTGTTAATGGTAAGTAAAAACAATTTTTCAAATCCTGGAGATGCTGAGATTAAATCTTTATCTTTGGCCCATCTAGATGCTATTATTCTATCTTATTCTATAGATTGTTTTGTATAACGATATTACTCACGTATTTTAGGCCAGTGAAATTGTCATAATTCGATGCAAAAATTCTGCTAGGAGATTTTATGTTTTTAAACTGTTTATGGGGATGCTAGTAACAAGAATTAATTGTTTTCCAACAAAATATTTCGAGGCTAAATTTTGTGGAGCCAAAAAATCGAAACATTTTCGGACTTTTTTTAGTTTTTTGCCTATAACTCAAAAATTATAAAATTTTTGCGTACCTTACTCAGTTACAAAAAGAAAGAAAATTAAATTTTCTACAAATTTCATAGCAAAACTGTTTTTCCAAAGCCAATATTAAGCGCGCGACAGCTTTCTGAAAGTGACTCTTTTTTTCTAACTTTGTGAAAAAATTGCAAAAAGGGAAATTTGACACATTTTTTTCATTATTTTATCCCCTTTAATGTAACTTTTTAAAATTACTGGTATTTGCATGATAACAATCATGATAAATTACAACGGTAACATTGTAAAAAAAATTAAGAACACTATAACTTTTTTGTGTTTAGAGCTTAAGTGGAGAACATTAATATTAGGTATTTAACTGAATGTAAGTAAAAAATACTTACAGTGACATTTTTTACATCCCCTCCTTCTTGATAAATAATGTCGTCGACATTTTCGTAGTTGATCCCATTGCATTTTTTTTTTGCTAATTGCCGAGCATTTGAGTCTTAATTTATGAAAAGAAAATGCTTTGCTGCACCCTTTTCTACAGCTACATGACGCAACATGGAGCAAGGATTCAAGAGCCGGATCTTGGCACATTGAATTGGCTCAATGAGAACCTGTGGGCAAACCCACATTCTTTAGAAGAGATGTTGTTTCCTAGCCTAGCTTGTACCTGATGATAACATCGGAGAAAATGATGCTGCGCAGGCTCTTGTGTTTGTGGTAGTCTTGAAAAATGAGCTTTGCTTTTTTGTGGCAGATTTAACAAATATCTGAACCTTAAGGTGTTCAAATTCTGTGTGGTAGCTATGCATCCACTGTATAGTTCAATATGGAATTTTTTCCAACCTTGATAATTTTTTGACGGGTAGAACGTATTTTATTGAATACGTAGGCTATTTCTCTAAGCTGATCATGTTTTTTAAAGTGTTACAAAACTTTGACTTTCTTTGCCTAAAAGAATGGATGTTGTATCGCATCCACAGATTGCATGAGTGAAAAGAACACTGTTGTAACTGTATTTGAACGACATGGCTGAAAACCACTTGGTTTCGATATTACTTTTTCCTGGCTTTTAGAAAAACAGATTTTTGTGCTGATAGCTTAAGCTCGTCATTATCACGAGAAGGTCAATGTCTTCTCCGACAATTAAACACTTTCAAAAGATTTGGCTCTTGAAATGGCTGAGGTAACTATCATGACATCAGCTTCTTCCTTTGCCTGCTCAACTTGAATTCTGTTATTTTGAAATTCTTGTTTCGAAATTTTTAATTTGTTTTAAGCAATGAAATAAAGCGGCTTTTACAGATTGATCTAGTTTTACGCGACAAAAACTTTAATACCATGCATCTGAATTTCAGGTTCGCATCTGAAAGTCAGGTTCGTGCTGAATACGCTCAATTACTTTTTGGGACCCTACATCCCCACGTTTTTCAGCAGCTTTCAAAAATATAATTTTCGCTTCCAATTTCATTATTTTGTGAATGAAATTTCTCTTTGCGTAGGACTTTTTCTATTGTTTTTCGTTGAAGTCACCGGGATTACCTTCGTCACATAAGAAACAATTATCTTGGAGCTTGAACGAAGTGCTTGATCTGGGGGACAAACTATAATCTGAGTAGAATCTTCATCCCGACGAACGTATGCTGCTATCATTCTCTCATTCGCATATGTTTTTCGGCAATCATCCTGCATTCTAACTTTCTTGCTACTTTTAAAAAAACTGATGAATATTACTTTTGATGAATATTACTTTGACACTAAACACTATATTCAAAGAGCTTGGCAAGTTCTTTCTGGCTCACAACGCGAATATCACTATTTGAAGCCGTTTGGCAAATGAAACACAATTTTGGGTAGAGCTCCCTCTTTTTTCATTATTGCACGAGAAGAGATGCAATAAACTTAATAGCAGCATATTAGAAAAGTATGTATTTAAAAAAGAACACTTGCATCTGAACGAAAGCGGCTCTGGAACGTCACTGACCACAATCTTCCATCTGCTTCTGCATTCCTTTTTTTACTCCCGGTCCTACCTTTGTAATTGTTTTCTTATAGGGTTTCTAGAATTTGTGTATCTTCTGCATTCTTTTCATAAAACTTTCATCTTTCATCAATCAATAGGTCTATTTAATTTTCATTGTTAGTGATGAAAGTTTTTTTTAGATGGGAGGCGAAAAATAGGTCACTTTCTGTAAAGTTAAAAAAAAAAGTGACATTTTCAAAAAACCACAGCGCGCTTAGTAATGGGTTTAGAAAAACGTTTTTATAGCAAAATTATAGAAGATTTAATGCTCTTAGTACGTTACGCAAATGTTTATAATTTTCGTGTTACAGGCAAAATACCGAAAACCGTTTTTACTTACATTCAGTTAAATAGCTAATATTAATAATCTTTACTAAAGCTCTAAATACAAAAAAGTTATAATATTCTTAATTTTTTTTTACAATGTTACCGTTGTAATTCATCATGATTATTACCAAGCAAATGCCTGTAATTTAAATAAGTTACAATAAAAAGTATAAAATAATGAAAAATTGTGTCAAATTTTCGTTTTTGAAAATTTTCCGCAAAGTTAGAAAAAAAGAGTCACTTTTAGAAATCTGTAGCACGCTTAGTATTGGCTTTAATAAAACAGTTTTAGTATGAAATTTGTAGAGAATTTAATGTTCTTTCTTTTTGTAATTGAATAAATTGATTGGTACGCAAAAATTTTATAATTTTTGAGTTATAAGCAAAAAACTGAAAAAAGTCCGAAAATTTTGTGGTTTTTTAGCTCCACAAAGTTTAGCCTCGAGATATTTTGTTGGAAGAACACTAATTCTTGTTACTAGCATCCCCATAAACATTTTAAAAACATAAAATTTTCTAGCAGAATTTTTGCATCTATCGACCCTTTTTTCTGACAATTTGACTGGCCTATTTGTGTTATCGTGGAATTTAAAAACTAAGCTTCGTATTTATAACTCTAATAATCATTTTTTAACTTGAAAAAAAGTAAGTAAATATCTTTCTTTTAATATTAAAATCATATTTTTCAGTTTGTCAAGCTGACTGATTTTCCCTGAAAACTGAAAAAAAATAATTTTATTAAAATATTTTAGGCTTCATATCTTTATATTTTTTAAAATCTATGTTTTTAATATGTTTATATTTTTAAATTGTTATTGTCCTGTAATAAATAGGACAATTTAGTTTGAATATCATAGAAGAAATGCCATTACTTCATTTGACATTGGTAGAAGCCAGCATAGAGGATTTAGCTGCAAATGTATGTGTTTTAGTAGACTACCTGTCATAATTAGTTTTTTCTAGTTAGCGAATAGCGCTGTTTGTGTGTTAGAAATTTCATCGATTGTTTCTTTAATAAATGGTCATTGAAAACTTGACAAAATCTTCTACAATTCCTAAAACTAGAAATCAGTTAAAAACTTCTGGGTTTTGTGAACCAAAATAATTTACATTTGACTGTCTTCTTTTGACAAAATAAAAAGATGTTCCTAAACATTCTTACGTGTTCAATTTAACTTAAAATCTAAAAACTGGCAATCAACCAGCTGAAAGAACCGAAATATTAGACAAAATGCAAACATTACTGTAAATGGCTAAAAAAGAAGTGTTAATTTATAACTTGTATTTCGATGGCAGAAAGAATAACATTGTATAACTAAAGCAAATAGGAAAAACGTATACAGAAAAAAAAATCTTTTAAAAATGTGTGGTCTTAGTTTAAAAACGAGGATCAAAATATAGTGGTCATATTTCATTGATATAGTCTTGAGTCATTAATTACGAATATAGCCAGTGGAAATTGGGAGCATTTTTAAAATAATAATATGGATGTTTCATGTATGAAACTTATTGGATGCGACGGAACCACCGTTAATCAGGGTGCAAACTTAATGAGTATTAAAACATTGAAAATACGAGGGAAAAAAAAACCTTTACAAAGGATAATTTCTTTACTACATGCAACTGAGCTTTCTTTAAGACATTTATTTCACATTTTGATATAAAAGCTCATGAGGACCATCATCTGACATCTGAATCCAGATCTAATAAACATGTTAGGAGTTTTGAAGTGAACTTTGAGGTCTTAAGCCGAAACATCAGTTTATGTAGGAACGAATTAAAAATAGGATATGCAGGGGTAGTTGTCGAACTTAAGAATCCCTTCTCTCTTAATATTTCTTTTTACTTACATATCATACGTAGTGTAAGATAAATCTTGTAATTGTTTTGAAAAGCGAAAAAAATAATGAATTTACGCGTTTCAGACGCTGGAGATTTTGAAAAACACATTTTTAGAAAAAAAAACCGTCCGCCTGTCTGCGAGTATGTAAATTCACTATCTCAATTATTCAGGGACTTCATATTTGGTTTATACATAGCATTAGTATTATAAGAGAAAGTATATTGGAAAAAAGTCTTTTCAATATCGGTAAACTCGATTATCTGCAACTATTTTTGAGGCACTCAAAATATTAATTCTTATGAAAAGTAGAAAGAATAATCAAAATTATTTATTTGAAGGAATATATATAAAAGACAATAAAAAAAACATACATTTTGCGTAATGGTATTAAAATATTCCAAAGATGGTTTTTCGATATACCATAATGTAATGGAATTTATCCGGGTGCCCATGAGCTAATTATCGCACAAACTGTAAGTAAAGAAACAAACATGCCTAGGTGAGCTGAAATAAGGGTTCTCAATTGCTTAAAAATCCAAATAGATTTACGTGAATTACAGCGTGAAAAGACAAACAGACCAACAGAAAAACTGAATGAACAGTTTTCAAATTTGTTGTAAAGTGTTAAAACGGTTGGAAATAATAAACTAACGCAACATTATACAACTGTTCCAATAATTTTTACCAAATAAATTTAAGTATCTCTAATATTTACATCACATTTTATCTGCTACTGTGTATTTCATTTTAGCAAAAAATCCAAACTTATCTTCTTTGATTAATATATCTTTTATTACTAGAAATACATTGCTGCAGCTTCGTGTATCACATTTTTTATAACGACTGAGACTAGCAGAGCGTTATTAGCACCATCACATGTGTAATAACTAAAATACAGTAACTAAAGCAACTAACTCGAACAGGCATCTAATCCGGATTTACGCAGTTCGCTTAAGTTGTTATAAGTACTACAGCTAAAAGAAAGTATAATTATATATTTCAGGTTAAACAAACTTTGGATCTTTTTAATACTATTGTCCTACACTGAAATAGTTTACCCTAATACTTAACCATAATATGTTGTGTTGGGTAAGGTCTTATATTAGTTTTAAAATAGGAAGTATTTTTTTCGTCAGATTTAAATGAGTTAGATATAGGGGATTCCAAAAGCAGATAAAAAATTGCTGTCCGCCTGTCTGTGTGTGTCTCTAAACACTCTGTCCTCCGAACAAAAATTACACAGGGGCTTAAAATTCGGTATGCACTTAGGGTATTAAATTAAAGAAGTGAAGCCTATTGTATTTCATTAATCTCGATTGTCCGAACTGGTTTCTTTGGACTCTCGAATTATTCGTTTTGATATAAAAGAATATAAAAACTTTCAAACTTGTTTATTTTAAGAAGTAATTATACACAGAAAAGTACATTTAGTTTAAAGAATGAAGTCGATAGGATAATGAATTACTATACATTTGCAATCATATTTTCACTTTTTAGAAGACTCACTTTTTCACAAGACACTTTTCATGAAATTTTTCAAAACACTGTATTTCATTCAATTTTCAATATAATTATATATTTTAGTTGTAAATAAGATAATTTATCCGAATCAGTAAATTGTTGATGAATATTAATATTAATATTAATTAATATATTAATATGGTTAATTATTTAACTTCTTTGTTGAAAGACAACCAAATCGTTGTGGAATGATTTAAAATTATAACAACAAATAAACCGTATTGCTTTCAAAATAAAAATAACAAAAAAAAAATTAAATTTCAGTTAAGAATATCAATTACCGTTTTTTCATTCAATATATTTAATTTTTATATACATTCTGAACGACCATAACATAAACATGAAGTAACACTAGAAAAAATATTGATCGTAATATGAAGCTCTTTTGAACAATTCATCCTAAATATCTCCGGAACAATCGTTATCTCTGCACGACTAACAATCCGTTATGTAATTCTAATTATGACTGAATATTCAAACACAAAGGATAATTATCTGGAAAATAGCAAGTCATTTGCATACACGTATTTTAGAAGTTTTGATGGCGTTGATGATTTTAGAGATCTGAAGCAGTTATCATTATTTAGTTTATTGTAGTTATCATTGGTATCTTGAATTAGATTATTAAATTGTGGATAAATATATTTTTTTTATATTTTATTATTGATATACTTTTAACGTTAAATTATTTTAAACAACCTGTTAATCACATTATGAGTATTAATTTAATTTTTAGTCAAAAATACTCTAACATTTTTTTTCAGTTTTACTTTCTACTATTTTTACAAGAAGGTATTGAATACGTAAAATATTTCGAATTCCGGTTTTCGAAGGATTTACATGTTTTAAAGTCCAGAGAACCCCAAAAATTTGTTTTTAGAAAATCTCTGTCCGTGAATCTGTGACTCTGTCCGTCTATCTGTAGGGGACATAAATATTGTGGGTGTACTGCCTCAAGAACAAATGCAGGTAGTTTAATAGAAAAACTTTTTAAGGTAGCCCCTAATAGAAATTGGTGATTATTAGTTTTTTGTAAAAATCACTCAACAGGTGGGTGCTGCTATGCTGCATTTTGTTCGATTTCTGTAATAGCTAGCTCCCCAAAACGGCACGCAGTTTTCTCAAACTTCAAATTCAGTTAGTCCTTGTCATAATTTTAATGCAAACCTCTCAATAAGTGACACTTCTAAGCTGTATTTTTTAAAGATTTTCTCAACAGATCTTTTTCAAGAATAAATATATGGATTTCAATCAAAAGTCAGATAGAATAAATCCTTGACATGAATAGAAGCTTTTTATCTTTTTTTTCCTAACTAGCTTCAAAAAATGGCGCTGCTATACTGCATTTGTTATGAGTTCTTTAAGGGCTTCTGATTTCTTAAGCATTTTTCCATTTGGATCTCGTCGCTTTTATATATTCTATCACATTAGGACCAGAATGCTGTTAGCCAGATTCTGTTGTATTTTATTAGAGTTTGTTTAGAACATAGTTAAAGGAGGCGAAAAATTGATGCGTTATAAGTACATTTCATTATAATTAACATTCTAACAATCTCTTAAATAAATTTAGATCTTCTTAAGAAAGGGGATAAAAATTTAACAATAAATTAAGTGATTAAATTTCTGTATTATTATTTTATTTTTCAGAACATTCTTTAAATTATAGTTTAAGATTTACATTAATATTTATTAACATCTGAACCACATTTTCATTAGATATAGATTTGATTATGTACTAAAAATGTCTTTAATAGTTTATTCCATATCTGAACGCTGCTATAGGATACACATATTCGTATTTACAATTCTCTATAAACGATTTTTAAAAATTATACTGTAGACAATTTCAATTAAAGAAAAATAACAAATTTCATCACATAAGTATTTGAATTTTACAACGAGGTTCACAATATTATTATCTTGTTAATAATATAAAGAATATGTTTGATGAATGGATAGTTGTAATATTACTATTAAATTTACAATGTTACGTGACCTGGTGTAATAACACCAAGTGCTAACCCATGATTAGTTATGAAGGACTCTGGAAAATTGCAGCTACAGATTCTGTGCAGGACTGTTCTAAGTAATTTGAATCAAAAAACGTCTTTTAAAATTAACTTGTTTCATTTGCAGTTATTATGGCTGGAAGAAGCACCTCAACGCTCGCTTTAAAATTTTGTGGGAGAATTGGAATGTATTCGCGAAGTAGTTTGTAGTAACACATATACTGCGCAATAAGTATATTCGGGTAATAACACCATTCACTGACGTTATTACTCCGCTTGATTCTTTACAGTGCTCGAACAACAGCAGAAGAGGACTTATTTTTAATTTTTCATATGTTATTGTTATTGTTAAAAAGCAAAAAGTATAAAAAAATATGTGACTGTCCTGAGTACTGCTATTTTTTTCATGTTAGAAGAATGTAATATCAAATGATTATTATTGCATCCTAATATCACAGTTAATGATAAGCAAGAGAAATTACTCAAATTCTATTGCTGCAAAGTTCGTATTTTAGAATTCAAAAATTTATGACCCATTATTCCATATTTCTTTATAGTTTTGTTTGCGTGGAGTTATTACTCATATACGTGGGTAATAAATATCTTTGGTTTATCATGCCAATTTCATTTGGTTTATCATAAATTATCATGCCATTACATTTTATGAGTATGTATTTGCTAAAATATTCTTTCTTTTATACAGAGTCAGTAATTTACTGTATGAAATCCTATATTTCATTGAAAAAAAATCGAAAACTGAACGGTGGAAATTTATAGAATCTTAACGTGACGTTAATACCCCACAACATCTTTTAAAAAATAGGATTGTTTTTAAGATTTAAACTTACAAATTTCATCTGTTCCGCATACAATTACTAATTTTAGCTCAGAATGATTAACAACGAACTGATTTTAGTTCAGAAATGTAACTCGAATGATTACGGCATATCGTGTGTTCACCATCTTTGAAAGGGTTTTAAAATATTAAGCATTGAAAAAAATGCATGCAAAAAAATTCTATATAAAGCATCGGAATAATAACAATAAAATATTACAATATTATAATAAAAAATATTTACAATAATACTTGCAGAGGAATAATTCTGTTTCTTTTGAAATGTTTATTAGTGTATTTTAACACACCTTGAGAATTGTTTATGTGCGTAGTAGCGTTTCCTTTCTCTTAATGAATTCATTTAAGTGGTATAAAAGATAACAATTATTTATTGAAAATTTTAATTATATATGTGATAATATTGCCTTTTCCATGTTAAACATCTTACAATGCATTTGCATACGGAATAAAACGGAATGGGATTTTATAATTTCCTCGTTGACTCTATTATTTTATGCTAATTTTATGTATCCATGGTGTTCATTAAAATAAAGCATTCATTTAGGTTAGAACATTGAATGTATTACGAAACTCAAAAGTTAATAAATATGCTAATTACATCTAATTGAATGGGAAACTGGTTAAAGATTTGTTACACTTACTATTGTTAAGAATACTGAAATCAAAATAGTAAATGCATATTTTCTAATTAAATTAACTTTCTTTTGCTCCGCAGCTGCTTTTGGTGTCTATTGGTAAATATATCAATAAAAATTTAAATCCGGAAAGTATATTTTTTCGGTATTATGTTTGCTAGAAAAAGCTTATAATTTAACATAATGACATACTCTTTTTTTGCATTAATTTTTTAAGTGATGTTTAATTATAAGTTAAAAATAAGGGGCCATCCATAAACGATGTCACGCTTGAATAGGGGGGATGGAGTTTCACGAAATTGTGACAGTTTGTGACAAGGAGATGGGAGGGGGTAAGAATAAATGTGACATCACACATTTTGGTTAAAATAAAATCATTAAAATTCAGTAGATTAAATTATGAAGTATGAAGTTATTTTAAAATTAAAATGTTTTGTGTTCATAAAGATAAGATTTAAAGCCAAATATGTTAATTTCTATTTCGAATTTAAAAATACTACTGTTTTTAATTGCTCTTTCATATTAATACATTGTTACTATTCTATACGATTTAATTATTTATTTATTTTGTGTGATCATTTTGTTCTATACCTTGTATCATACAAAATACAAATCATTTATCTTGTTCATCTCACAAATGTCTAAAATCACATAGTTAAAGTTTAAAAATAAAATTTAAGATGTGATATAAAACGTAATGATTTGTTTAAGTGTATGTTCACGTAATATAGCGTGACATGTGACAAGAGGGAGGGGGTAAACTGATACTTTGTGACAAAGGGAGAAGAAGGGGAGTCCAATATATGGAAAAAACCTGTGACATTATTCATAGATGGCTCCTAACTACTTGATAAGAATTTCAATGATTTTAATACTTATAATTGGATTGAGAAACAGAAATAGTGCAAAGAAACACTTTGTAACCATGCCGTAATAATAAAACAATAACCGCTTTTATTATAAATTTCTGAACACCAGATGTGTATGCATAAATAGTTTACATTCATAAATGAGTTTCTGGTGATAAGTAATGTTTTTCAGCGATGCTGAATTGAATCATCCTACTGGAACTAAGTAGCTGCTTCTCTAGCTTTGATAACTATTGTCACATGACGCGACAAAGTAGTGACAAGACTAATGATGTGTTTCGAAAGTATGGCATGCAAAGTTTATGCTAGAAGTTTCCATTAATCCATTAAAGATCATTGACCATGATGACGGTTAAACATTCTCTATTTAAGGGTATCTATTTTAATAGTGTTAAAAACGATTGAATACCGGAATTTTTGATACACATTTTAGTAAGGATGCTTTGGTAAAATTTCCTTCAAACCAGTTGATTTGCAAACGGAATATTGGCAGGAGCAGTTATGTTTTCTGCAACTGTATTTCTACTCGAATAACCAAAAACTATGAAAATTTGAAAATTATCAACACATAGACATAGAGGGGATTTATAAAAGCGACATAATTACCAATCATTGCCAAGAAGCCAATCATCACTGAGACGCCATGACATTGCAACTTCTAACCTGGCATGTTAGATCAATTTTTGTGAAATCCTACATTTTTTACATGCACTGTAAAAAAAGGTCGATTTACTAAAAAAAATTTAGTTTCTCTTAGTGATCCTTGCAATTACTAAATTTTTTTTTGTAATCTTACTCAGTTACAAGAAAATCTGTAAGAATTACTAGAAAAAGATAGCAACGAATAGAGTTAATAGTTTTATATATTTTAATAGCTATTACTAAAACTCGCTTGCTGTGGCCGTGATAGCCTAATGGTCTTAGCACCGAACTCTAGCATAAAAGGTCCCTGGTTCGATGATCAAAGCCACCAAAGACGCAACGAGTGTATGCAGTGTAAGTCCTCGTTAAATAAAGGGTTTATAAAAATCCTGTCGTATCAGGTGGCGATGTTTGATGCTGCCATCTATTGAGAAAATCTTTGCTGAAAATCTTCCGCTGCAGAAGTCTGTCATCTTACTCACTGAATGCACTCAAAAGGAAAATCCTGCACTTCAGGCACACGTCAACAACAAAACTCATTTCGTGGTTCTCGCTGAAAAGTTTTAAGTTTTTTATACGAAAAGTTGATTTATACAGTTTACAAAATAAATGTTTGTTTCACTTGCTAAAATTGCGTTTGGAATAGTTAATAAGAATCTGTGAGTAATGGTTACTAAAAATGATTTTGGAACTGTTACTAAAATTTGCTTTGTGGCCCATACTAAATCTCATTATTTTTTTTTACAGTGTGTATATGTAGAATATAAAAGGTAAATTCACTACACTAGTTGGCCAATTAAACACATCCAGTGCGGCAGTATGCATATATATATGTTGTGCTCTTGTGTGCCTTCTGCTTCTAAAGTTTGTTTTAAAGAAAAAGCCGATAAAAACTGTCTGCAAGTAAAATGAAAATGCAGAAAATTTCATTTCGAATTTTCATTTTGAAAAGAACTGGGGTTTGTTTATTCTGATATCAGTCAATTATTTCATAATTTCACGTCGGCATTTTATCGTTAACAGAAAAAAGTTAAATTATTTAACGAAAATGGGTCATTAAATCAACATTAAAGAACATAGTAAACATAATTCTAAAACATATTTTATGAAATCATTCATTTAATCAGAATCCTATAGCATCTCGGTCAAAGTTATACCCGATTTTTCGCTTTACAATTTTAAAGATACAGACATTTTTCTAACTATAAAACTTTCAGTAAATTTCCCATACTTTATGTGAAATGTGGTGACATTACCAGAAGAGACGAAAAGTAATTTGGTCAGTGCTTCTATACATTCTGAGAGCTATGCTCAGAGACATTAAAATTGAAAATTTTTAGACGCGAATGCTAAATATTTTTAGCATTTGCCACGAGTTTTTCATACATGTTAAAGACAATAGATATTTTTTACCTATCTGTATATTAATATTTATGTTATTAAGAAATATTAAACTTTTGCATGAAGTGTATTTTCTTGTATATCTTACTCTAAGAGCACAGTCAATTAATATGATGGTATAAAGTGTTAGAAAAATGAAAAGAGCGCCGGCTACATCTCCTGTAAAATTATTGGAAGATTAATACCTGAACTAATTTTCCCACACCTTATTTTAAACTTTTTTGCAACCTATATTTACAAATTTTTCTGTTAAAAGAAGCTAATAATCATTTAAATCTTCTTGAACCATCCTACATATTCAATTACAGCTACTTAAAACATCCTGACAACTTTTGACACACTTATTAGTTACTTCTATTTTCCAAGAAAAAAGATGTGGATTCGGAAAAATGCTTTACACACATTTTTGGCGAATTAATAAGTTTTAGATGCCCTGAATGCGATTTGACTTTTTAGAAGAAAATTTCCACGAATCTGCATGTCTGTCTATGTAGCCTTTCCGTGCATGTGGTTTTATGTTGCACAAATTTCTAGGCACCCTGTCTTAAATTATATTGTACGGAATTCAATAAAATTTTAGGTATACTTATAGTCCAATCAAATGATCGTTCGAGGTAGAAAATCTGTTGTTAACCTTTTAATGACTTAATTTATGTTTTCTATGGTGATAAACAGAAAACTGAAGTTATCTTACAAGACTTAACTAAAATATGAAAAATACTACAATAAATAAATAAATAAATAACTATCGCATATTTTTTTTGGTTTCGGTTTTATAACTTTCGACAATAACTTTCGAAGCAAGATTTCTACGCAAAGGGTAATTCTATCATACAAAAGTTGAGAAAAGTATCACAAATCAACTTATTCTTCATGCTTATAAATGACTTGGAATGTATGATGTCACATTCGATTTCCATATCGCTGGAAATATCAATATTATCGAAATTTTCAATTATGGTGGCATCATTTTTGTCATAGACTTAAACAGTTTACCATTGTCATGCATATTTAAACATATGATAAGACATACATTTTCATGCAAACTGAGATGTGTATACAGGACAGGCTTTTCTATGACATGCTCCCAATTAATATTCCTACGATAATTTTGCAAAAGTTGGGGGCTGTTCTTCGTTTGCAAAATCAATGTAGTCCAACAATTTTCTTTGCAAAAGGCAGTAAATGGGTTTTTAGAATTTTCTTTTCATAGGTTTCCTAGCGTTCTGAGAGAAAAAAACAGGTTGCGTTTATCACCATAACCAAAATTTCCAAACATCATTAATAAGCCTCCACCTAGCAGACCATGTTGGAAGCTATCCACAAACAAATGGGAGCTTCTTGTTTCAAATATCACAATTTTATAAACTATCAATGAAGTCACTGGCGCTGGTGTTTACTGAAGAGTTTACTTGCTGTTTATTGTTTATCACGCTTATCAAAGTTAAAACAGATTAATTTAAAGCTTAAGCCGCTTTCTACACGCAGTTTGCTTCTGTGTATGTTTTTCAAGTGTAATTAAATGGAAAAAGCATGTTTACACAACTATGTCATATTGAACACAATCGAAAACTTCAAAACGGATTTATATATTTCTCAATATATCGTTCCTATGCCCATTCTTGAGTAAAATAAATATTTTTTCAGGGTTGCCATAACAGCTTCTGGAGTTCAGACATATTTCACAACGACGTCATAACTCAATAACAACTGATTGTTTAAAAAAACTTTGTGTTCTCGCGAAGATTCTGTTTAAATTAATAACTTTCATGTTTATGCTGTTAGAAAAATATTCTTTCAAACAGACGAAATAAAAAATATGTTTTGTGTCAAACATTGATGTTTCCGCGACCCATAGGTTGTGAACCACTGCATTAGAGAACAAATATATCGCACAGATTAACGGTCAGTTAGAAAGCCATGGTATTTTTTTTATATTTTCTACAAACGAATCCCTCAACTTAATGGACGATTCATTCCCCTTAATTCTTTACTATTAAGAACAGTGCATTATTTTTATGCAATTACATTTTCATCAAACTGCCCACCAGATATTTTAACAAAATTTTTCGTTTATAATTTTGAAGAATAAGAAAAAGTGTAAAATACTTCTTATTTTAAATTTTTTTGGAAGCTCTGGTGTGAACCCAACATTTTGAAAACACAATTACCTGCCTTTGAATGGTTTGCTGCAATAAAGTGTAAATGAACGTTTTATTTGTATAGCTGGTGATAGACTAGGAGGCGGTTTTACAAACCATCACATCACCGAGTTGGTGACTAATATTCGGGGATCAATTAAAAATCGATTTATATTTTTAAATGACACTGGTTTCTTAAATTATATCTTGATGAAAAACTTCTGAAAACCCGGTATTGGCAATTAACTGGTAGGTTTATCCCTGTATGTCCATGCTGTTAGTTTTGGATGTTTATAAACATTTAAATGCATAAAACAACAATGAAAAATCTATCAATCAACCAAGAAAATCGTATCTGAAAGTTATTTCCACTAAGTAGGCTATTAGGCACCTTGGATACCATGGCAAACACCTTGCATAGTCATCTTGGTAGACTATTTAGTGCATTTTAATATGCGAAACGATTTCTGTTTAATCTTGTAATTTCAGCTGTCCGTCTAGAAATCGTCCGTGTTCTGTGAGACAAGTAAGTACAAATAGTTGCAGGTTTCCCTTCGTCAGAGAGTATTTTGGTATATGCACTAGTGCATCCAAAAAACTAGCAGCATGGCTTGTAATTTAACAGAAGCACGAGTATTGTAAATACTGCCTAACTAACATGCACATCAATATTATGTCAATCTACAGCAAGCACTATTTCTACTGCACAACAAGCACCGTTGAACGTCGATTTGATTCGTACAACTTGGCTTTCATTAGTGTTGACCATAACTAAACTTTTTTGTGCAACATCAGTCGGGTAGGACAAGGCACTGTTTCAGCAACCGGAGTACTATATCGACTACTATCAAATAGTGCTCACTACTGCCCTTTAAAAATATCTGTAAAATCTCTATAATTTTTCTAGGAAACAGATTCTTAGGATATTTCATGTAAAGGCAAGAAAAAAAAATCATGTAGAAGTATATATTTGCATTGTAAATCAAAATATTTGTAAGTTTTCTGAAATTTTTTTTTCAGAAAATTGAGTTGTGCAGAGTTTTTTATATAACTACAATCATGTGACAGATAAAATTTTAGTAGAATTATTTGTAAAGCAACAGATTTTTGTAACTTTGCTAAAACTAGTTTTACAGATTTACTTTTTTTTTTCTTTTGCACAATTTATTAATAAATGTTTAGTAAGCAAATGTGTTTCTGTAACAACCATTCTAGGTGATTTTTGTAGGTAACTGATAAAGAGACTGTTTTTAAGTTACATCCAATATAAAGGTTTTATCAAAGTCACTTTCTGAAATAATTATGTTAAATTCTAAAAATTCTCCATAAATATTATCTGAATCGTATCACATAGTTTTAATTAAATTTATATGTGTTGTAAAATTAAAAAATCCATGTTTAGAAGATTTACGTATTTACATTGTCATCATTAACAAAAAAAATTAAATCAAAAATTTTAGTTTACTTTAGTTTAGATCAGTTAACTTTCGAAAATAACATAAACACATGTCTTCAAATTATTACTTTTTATTTTATGTAATTATAAGAATTTTGTTTTTAAAAGTTACTTAATGAAAATACTAGAAGATTTAATTTAAAAAAAAAATACTTTACTTTTATTAGTCCTGACAAAAAAGTACTTTTCCGAGGTTTTAATTTTGCCATTTTAAATCAATTTGAAAATGATCTTTTTTTATAAATAAAAAGATATGAATGTTAACGAAAATTGCTTTGTATCGATAATAAGGCATTCAGTTCGTTAAAAATTTACTTTCAAAATAATTTCGAGAGCAGGTGAAATTTTTAATCAGACTATTTCAGTTATTAATTATTATTTTCTATTCTGAAGAGTATTCGCCCTTTTTTTAATTTTTCAATTATGGAACTAACAGTTTGATAGAAAAAAGAATCAATTTTGCCAACGATTAGGGGATGATTTCCTGGCATTTTAATTCTCTCGGAAACAAATAATTATATTTTTTTGATTTTTTGAATTTACGCTAGAAATTTCGAGAAAATTTATTTCAAAATAAGGAAAAACATTTTTTCATCCCCCCCCCCCCCAAACTCATAAAAGTTAAAATTAATTAAAATTTTCTGGTACAAATCGTGATCAAAATTGGATGAAATATACCGGGTGTCCAGTAAATAACTGACCCATTTTGAACTTAAATAACAAATAAACGGTTTGAGATAATAATGCGCGGTTTGCGGTACTGTTATTAGAAAATCAATAAATTTTTAAACATGTACTTTGTTAATATAGTTCAAATTTCGGAAAAAAATACAGCGCTGGCGGTAACAGGCTGTTTGAATACAGACATGAATCTAATTTTCATAAATATGAGATTTTCGGCTGAATCTGAATCTATATGTTGTGGAATCTGAATCCATATGTTGTCGAATTTTAATCTATATGTTGAATCGACTCTCGAATCGGTACTTTGGTTGGAAAGTGATTCAAAATAATATTTGTGATTGAACCATCTGTATCCCCTTAGTACTGTCTTTCCCCACCTCAGTCTTGAGACTGAGATATTATTTTAAATATTATTATATTACATTAACAAAGTGCATATTTTAAAATTTATTTATATTCTAATAACAATACAGCAAGCCGCGCATTTTTATCTCAAACAGTTTTTTTGTTATTTGCATTCAAAATGGGTCAGTCATTTACTGGACACCCGGTAAATAGATCAGGAGACGGCAACACAGACAATTATCTCACCAAATTGGATGCTGAAATTCTAGTTTTACTTAAATCTTGTTTCGCCATTTTAAGAACAACTGGTCTCCCACGTCATGTTTGGTGGAAGACACCAGAAAACCCCGATTCAGTGACTGATTTGTTATATTATCATTATATTTTCCTGCTCCCAATTTTCCATATTTTTATACATTTCGGTGCAGGAAAGCACACATATACCTGCGAATAAATCACTAAAATTGTGTCTGAAGTTGGTCTTCACGAAGACTGGGCAGACTTGACAGACTAGTTGTTTTTTTAGACAATTTTCTCACCAAATTAGATGCTGAAATTCTAGTTTTACTTAAATCTTGTTTCGACATTTTAAGCACAACTGGTCTCCCACGTCATGTTTGGTGGGAAACACCAGAAAACCCCGATTCAGTGATTGATTTGTTATATTATCATTATATTTTCCTGCTCCCAGTCCTCCATATTTTTATGCATTTCGGTGCAGAAAAGCACACATAAACCTGCGAATAAATCACTAAAATTGTGTCTAAAGTTGGTCTTCACGATGACTGGGCAGCAAAACTGCATATATTTCAAGCGTTCCAACTCCTATGGAAGAGGTATCCGCAAGTTTAAAGGCGGGGCCAAGGTATACGCTACCTAGCGGCAGGGGTGCATAACCAGAGGATTATTAAGTAGATTTCAGTTTCTTTTGTGTGAATGGCAACACAACTTTTTTGTTTCAATTAAATGTTACTTTAAAATATTACGTAGAATAAGTTTTAGGTTTGAAATATTGTAAATAAATATAGAATAAATAAGTGTAGTACGACTAAATATTAACATAAAATATACTAAGATGAAATATGCTTTAACTATGCGATACAAATATCGCTGATTAAAATATGTTCGATTTTAATTTTGTTTTTAATGTAATGAAAGATGACTCATATAATTTAGTAAGTAGATTATATAAATGCAGAATTTTGAAGTAGTGTCACATTTTACCAAATTCTTGATGAGCTAAGTTATACAAAATTGTATACATCTTAGTATTTCCTATGATAATATAATGTTTAGCAATGTATAGAATTTAATACTAAATAAAATATTTAACTTTAACTCCATTTTTAATTATCAATTGCAGACGATAAAAATCCAATGTTTTCTTGGTCGTATCAACTTTTATTATTTAACTTGCAAACATTTCATTCTTTTAATTTAAAAACCTATTTCATTATACGTATATTCGGAATAACTTTAATTTTAAATGTATGTATTAAATGTTGTTTTGTTAAACAAAGAAATATTGTTAATTTATTTGTTTAAATATTTAACGTTCTAGACAATAATTTTCTTAAAATCGTAGATTACACACTCTCTCTTTCTCTCTTTTTTTTTAACAGACAAAGCTGTTTCGAGGCTCCATATTAAAAATTCAATCACAAATTTCAAGCTTTTCTCTCAATCATAACAGATTAATCAAGTCTACGAGATATATTGCAAAATATTTTTGTTACAGTTTGTATCGATAAAATCATGTACATTTAAAAAAATGGTCACAATATCATTTTAATTTCGGGAGAAAAAGTACTAATTAGTACTCATAAGTACCATATAATGCTACGAAAAATATTGACTTTTACCCTAAAATTAAAATAACAATGCGACTTTTTTTAAAATACATATATGTTTAATTTAAAAAATCTGGGTATTTAAAAAAAAAGTCGCATTGTCATTTTAACTTTAGGATAAAAGTCAATATTTTTCGTAGCATTATATGGTACTTATGAGTACTAATTAGTGATTTTTCTCCCGAAATTAAAATGATATTGTGACTATTTTTTTAAATATACATGATTTTATCGATACAAACTGTAACAAAAATATTTTGCAATATATCTCGTAGACTTGATTAATCTGTCATGATTGAGTGAAAATTCAGAAAATATGCGCAAGAGATGCGGGGATAATAAACATCTGCGCATATATGACGTCAAACCCGCGCATTCATTTGCACCCCTGCCACCATCTGGCGCAGCTTGTTAACTTACGACAGATTTCAGCATTAAGTTGGTACGCTCTAGCAGCTCTGCTGGGCAGCCTTGGCAGACTAGTTGTAATTTAATATACTAAAGGAATATAATCTTATAATTTGAGCTTTCAATTCGATAAGGTTACTGCATGTAAAAACGCATTTTATTACTCATATCATGGAAGACGGTAGTATTCCTGTGACGCAGCCTTAAACCTGAAATCGTATCGTAGAATCTTCGAAGTTGCGGAACTCATATATACAGCTAACTTGAAATCAAAGAAAATGCAAAAATCCGCCTTTTAATCACTCAGCAAATATAGTTCGTATTGTTCGGATTTTTTTTAACACAGTCTTATATCTGCAGTCTAATTCGAGATCTGTAAACACCCATTTTTAAACGAATAGCGATAGAGTAAGTTTGTATTTTTTCTGTTCTCCGAAACGTCCAAGAGGTTTTCTTTTTAAAGTTAATATATAATATGAATGTGTTCTTTATGAAGTGAATAAGACTTACCTAGTTTCTAGGAAAACTCTTGTTTGTTATGTAATCCTCGTGAAAAATCGAACTATATTTTTCGCATTTCTATGGTAATCTCAATGCAAATACTCATGAAATCATTTACTTTATTCATGCGAATGCTTGCTTTTTTTTTCCTATTTTATCTCCACTCCTTCCCGCAAGTTTCTTGCTTAGTCGGTACGATACTATGCTGTAAACTCAAAGGTTATGTGTTCTGTCCTCTCCAACGCCTTTAACTTTTTGTTTTGATGTTTTCTAAGTCAGTTAATGAAGTATTATCCGTTCCTAAAGTTTTTTACTGTGAATCAGGTGATAAAATGAATTTTTTATTTTTTTTATTTTGGCTTCTTATTTATAACAATTTACATATAGTACACTTTTATATGATATATGATGACCTCACAAACCAACGGGTACAAGTGACAAAAATTCCATTTCGAGTGTAGATTGTATTTAAAGATAATTGTCGTTAAATTTGTACATCAATAATAATTCACTGAATTGAAATGGGAAACTGCCGCTTATTTTATTGTGGTCTTTCAACTTTTATTTCAATAACTGTAAAAAAAGGTAGAGTGCAATTTTCTTTAAATTTATAATTAATCAGTGTCAATTTTATACGACAAAAGTGGTTTGTCTGTTTAACACAGCGCATAATTAGAAAATCTATTATATTTCTTTACATGAAAAGAAAAAACCACATTTCCAGGTAAACAGTGCACTTAGTTTATTTTTTCAATTATACGGCTTTAAAAAAGAAATTTAGAAAGAATCATAGTATATTTTGGGGGGGGGGAGAGGGGAGGAGGCATGATGTAATTTGAAATAGAAAGAAACATAGAAACATAGTTGTAAATTCCATTTACAACTATGTTTCTAAGAATATTTTTAGAATGCTAATATTTTTATTATTATGTTTGTGATACAATTGTTTCTAATTATGTTACGTAAAGATGTTACATTCGTTTTTTGAATTAAAACATCGCTTAGATATCTTTAAAGCAAATATTAAAATTAATTAAAATACATAATTAAAAAATTAAAAAAAATAAAAGAAACAGGTGTTTATCGCTCAAATGATCAATTTTTATGCATTTAGATCATAAATCAATTACAAATTTTAAAATAAATACGTTATTAATATTTATTGCTATAATTCAGGGACTAAGAATTTCAGCGTCAGTATCAATATCAATGTATACTTTCAGAATATAGTATACAGGGTGATTCATAAAAGATGGGCAGAACTTTAAGGGGTTATAGTACACTTAAAGACAAATAATATTAAATAGGAGACTAAGGGTCCCAGACGTATTCCCAAGGAGATAGGGGGCATTAAAGTTTAGGGTCCGAAATTTCAAATGATTATAAAAAATGGAAAAATTGGTCGATTCGTTTGCGGTTTTTGCAAAAAATTTTCTTTATGCCAGTATTTTCTTGAAAAAAAATTTTAAAGTTCAATTTCAAAAAATGCCGATAGGGGGCGCTTTAGACTTTGGAGTAACAAACAACTATTTTTTAACGTTATTTTTTGTATTTCTTTAAATGATTTCGAAAGCTTAACGAGTCCTAACGAGTAGTTAAGTAGCGTAAACTGAAATTTGAAATTTGAAACCCTTCTCCCCCCCAGAACAAAAATCAGTTATTCCCGATCTTTGTGTCGTAAATTAGGCTCTAACTACTGCCGCGTTTTGCTAAAATTATTCTTTATGTCAGTATTTTCTTGAAAATAAATTTTAAAGAAAATTTTCAAAAAATTCCGATAGAGGGCGCTTTAGACTTTGGAGTAACGAACAACTATTTTATACCGTTATTTTTTGTGTCTCATTAAATGCTTTCTAAAGCTTAGACTTAAATTTTCAGCCCAAAATCTGAATCGTTAGACGTGGTTAAGTTTCTGGGGAGAGGGGTTTGAAATTTCTACTCCTGAGCACAGTTCAGTTTACCATGTCCACACATTGTGTGCTGTGATACGAGGTAAAAAGACACAAATTAGGATTATGTTACCAAAGCATATTTATTAAC
Source organism: Maratus speculifer (assembly GCA_964019185.1). Taxonomy (NCBI): domain Eukaryota; kingdom Metazoa; phylum Arthropoda; class Arachnida; order Araneae; family Salticidae; genus Maratus; species Maratus speculifer. The sequence goes on from OZ025297.1 coordinate 178,570,211, forward strand.
ATGTAATTACAATAAATGTTCAAAATTGTGACCACCAGAGGTTATGCACGCAGAACAACGGCGAAGAATGGAACGGCGAACATTCGCGAAAACATCAGGCTTTTCGAGCACTTCCCCTACAGCGGCGGAAAGTCTGGCGACCAGTTCCTCGGGGGATTCAATGGGTGTCTCATACATAAGAGCCTTCAATTGTCCCCAAAAAAAGAAATCGAGGGATAAAAGATCTGGCGAGCGAGCAGGCCAAGCAACAGAACCACCTCGACCAATCCATCTGTTCGGAAATGTGATGTCCAGATAGTTGCGGGCGTCTCGTACGTAATGGGCTGGCGCTTCATCGTGCTGGAACCACATGACCCGCCGGATGCGTGCAGGAACAACGTTTAACAGGTCTGGCAGCACATGTTGCTGAAATGTGAGGTATGTTTTACCGTTGAGGCGTTCAGGAAGAAGGTACGGTCCGATTAGGTGGTCTCCGAGGATTCCTGCCCAAACATTGATGGAAAAGCGTCTCTGATGAGCATGTGGATACGTAGCATGTGGATTGACGTCCGCCCATACACTTGCATTGTGTGTGTTATATGCACCTTCACGTGTGAAGGTACATTCATCGGTGAAAAGCACAGTTTGTCCAAAATGTGGATTTAGCGCATTCTGCTGCAGAAACCAGCGGGCGAATTCAATACGATTTGGATAATCCCCTGGAGACAGTTTCTGGACTCGTTTCATATGAAACGGAAGTAAATGTTCATCCTTCAGTACCCTCCAAGTCATGGACTGTGAGGTATCCACCTGCCTAGCCACTGTTCGTGTACTTGTACTTGGCTGCGCCGCTACTACATCCAGAATGGCTTCTGCAACAACTACTGATTCGTCCTTTTTTGCACGACCTGCATTCGACCGGGAAGCGAGAAATGATCCCGTCTCACACAACTGTCTATGCAAGCGCTCGAAAGTTTTGCGGTTAGGCAACCGCCTGTTGGGAAATCGCTCTCCGTACATTCGTTGTGCCTCTGCACCATTTCCTTCTGCCGCTCCGTAAATTAAATGCATCTCAGCCTTTTCCTTATTCGTGAAGGGCACCATCTTCCGATTCATTACTACAGCGACTTACACTTGACTCACCGTTCAGTGGTTTTTATGCCTGAATCGTGTCGAAATTTTGCATACGTGTTCTTCTTCTTCCCAATTTGACATTTGCATACTTTCTGTCTCCTTCTTCACCTGGTGACTAGCGTCAGGAATGGAGCTTTAACGTTTGCATGAGCGACGTTTCTAACTGTGCCACTGCCTTTATGAGTGAATCCCGACTATGCAGTCCTTGACGAAAGTTGTATTTTTGCCTCGTATCACAGCACAGAATCGTTGGGCATGGTTAAGTAGTGCAAACTGAACTATGTTCAGAAGTTGAAATTTGAACCCCCTCCCCATCTTTACTGAACCACGCTCAGCGATTCAGATTTTGAGCTGAAAATTTAAGTTTAAGTCTAAGCTTTAGAAAGCATTTAATGAGACACAAAAAATAACGGTATAAAATAGTTGTTTGTTACTCCAAAGTCTAAAGCGCCCTCTATCGGAATTTTTTGAAAATTTTCTTTAAAATTTATTTTTAAGAAAATACTGACATAAAGAATAATTTTAGCAAAACGCGGCAGTAGTTAGAGCCTAATCTACGACACAAAGATCGGGAATAAGTGATTTTTGTTCTGGGGGGAGAAGGGTTTCAAATTTCAAATTTCAGTTTACGCTACTTAACTACTCGTTAGGACTCTGATTTTTAGATCAAAATTTAAGTTTAAGTCAAACCTTTCGAAATCATTTAAAGAAATACAAAAAATAACGTTAAAAAATAGTTGTTTGTTACTCCAAAGTCTAAAGCGCCCCCTATCGGCATTTTTTGAAATTGAACTTTAAAATTTTATTTCAAGAAAATACTGACATAAAGAAAATTTTTTGCAAAAACCGCAAACGAATCGACCAATTTTTCCATTTTTTTAATCATTTGAAATTTCGGACCCTAAACTTTAATGCCCCCTATCTCCTTGGGAATACGTCTGGGACCCTTAGTCTCCTATTTAATATTATTTGTCTTTAAGTGTACTATAACCCCTTAAAGTTCTGCCCATCTTTTATGAATCACCCTGTATATATATATATTAAATTTTATAAGTTTTGAATTTATACATATATCTGTTTTTATAATGAAAACGTAACTCATGTGTAGTTTAAAAATAAGAAACTTATAAATTTTGAATTCATTACATTTGTACATTCGCCGACAGGAAATGTGGTTCAAAACACTAACTTTCAGACTAACTTTCTAAAAAAATCTTCTGCCTTTAACAAATAATAAAACAAACTGTTCAATTACACAGTTTCTACCTAAAATGAGTTGACGGTTTTTGTGAATAAAATGAATTAAAATATGTGACAAAAAGTTGGTACTTTAGGATTTGAAAATAGACTTAAAAATAAACTTAGATTCATTAATAGGAAACTTTTTGTCACAAATCCTTTAAAGTCACATCCTTTCATTACATCTGTTTTAGGATTAAAACGTATAAAATGTAGAACATATTTTCTTGAAAATTATGAAAAAATGTGAGTTTTTTGTATTTATTTTCTTGAATTCTTCATCAAATCTCATGAGCATATATGTTTTTTAATCCTTTGATCACTAACCTAAAAAAAAGCAATAGTATCATTAAAGAAACCCTTAACGGGTTAAAAGTTTTGACGCAGCTGTTTATGTTATGGCTCTAAGAATTTTAAATATGAAATTTAAAAATAATGATATCAAATTTTGAATGACGTCTCGCTATTAATTAAAAAATGCATTTTTGCATTATTTATTTCATTATTTTATATTTGTTCTATTTATAATAGCAAGTGCAACAGTTATCTTCAACTTAAAAGATGCATGAAACTTTATTCACTGATACTTTTTTACATGCATCACTTATAAATTCAAAATATGAGTTTTAAAATATATGATATAAAGTTTAAGCAAAGTCTTTATGTGGCTTTAAAAGGTTTGTTTTAAATTTCAATTTATTTGTTTATTTTATTTGCTAAAGTATATTTACACATAAAAAATACTTGTAATTTTTCAATTCGTTATTAAACTGATAATTTCAATTGAATCTATATTATGTATTGAACTGTATTTATTTTAATAAATTGATTTATCTTTTGTGTCACGTTATTCAAAATTGTAAGTAACATTTATGTAAATGGTTCCTTTGCGTCAAATTATCCATTTCCATGCGTTTCACTTAGTTAGATAATTTGACACTAAGAAACCATTGACAAAAAAGATAAATTAATTTATTGAAATAAATGCATTTCAATTCATAGTATAGATTCAATAAATTATAAATTTAACAACGAATTGGAAAATTAAAAGTATTTTTTATATGTGTAAATATACTTTGCCAAATAAAATAAATAAATAATTTAGATTTTAAAACAAACCTTTGAAAGCCACATAAACACGTCACGTAAATTTTATATCATATATTTTAAAACTCATATTTTAAATTTATAAGAGAAGCATGTGAAAAAGCATCAGTGTATAAGGTTTTATACATTTTTATATTGAAGATAACTAGTGCATATGCTATTATAATTGGAACAAAAATAAAATGATGGAATAAATCATAGAAAAACATTATTTAATTAATAGGTGGTGTCACTGAAAATTTTATGTCATTATTATTTTTTAATTCTTAGAGCCACAAGATAGAGAGTTGCGTCAAAACATTTAACCCTTGAAGGGTATTTTTATTGACACATATATGCAGGTCAGTAAAGGGGTAAAAGAAGAATTCCCGTTAATTTATCGAGTAAATGAAATGTTTTAAAAAAACATCTGCAATTCCGAGTATGTATATTGGGATACAAACTCAAAGAATATCATCCTTCTATTATATGGGGTAATATTTCATCGCTCATTCTGATATATCGATCTTTCTCCGCACTTCTCAAAAGAATCATATTTTTATTTTAACCTTCCATTTATGAGCCTCTCTCTTTCTTGCATGTCGAGTATACAAGGTATTTTTTTCCATTTACAAATCAAAATTGTAACATTAGTCAAACTATATATATTCAAGGCAACTATACAAGACTTACTAAAGTCACCATAATTTTTACTCTCTTTTCCATCATCCGTTAAATCTTTTTCGGATATATGGCACTTTCTTCCTAAATGTACATTAAAAGAATAGTATTAGCAGACTACTTGTACTGCAAAGGAAATTTTTCAGATGTAATGCTGAAACTGCTCTAATTATGGTTTTACATTTGAAATAATTTGAGTCAAACGTTAATATTTGTTTAAGTGACTTTACATTTCTCAATATTGGCACAATATACCGATCTGTTGCTCATATTTCGTGACAATAAATCGTACTTTCTTTCTTTAAATTGATTAAATAACTTCATGCAATATCTAACGTGATAGCATTTTATCATATTTTCCTTGTAGAATCTTAGAGTAAGTTCATTATGAATTAAGAAGTCGTGGAGATAAATTATATAAATTTTATATTTATACATTTAATTATTTTATTAACTGTAAATTAATCTATACAGAATTTAATATTAACATTTTTATTATTTTTCACAATCCATTTTCTATACCGATTAGCTTTTAATCATGGAGATCTTTCCTAAAATATTGTCAAAATTTCCATATTATGTTTCTATATACATTGAAAACCATTTTTTATTCCTTCTAGTGATATATTGTAGTTTATCTCTTTACACTGTAAATATTACTTATCGTATAATTTTATATTATAAAAGAACATATTTTTATAGCTTTTTTTTAGAATCTTACGTATCATAATTCTCTTTCAAAAGATTAAAAATTTAACTTTCTATACATTACTTGCATAAAAGTGTAATTTTTCTGAGTAAACAAAACTGGCAGGAAGCTAAAAACAACTTATATCATCATATTTTTTTATTGCAAAAATAAAATTCTGCTTTAACACAAGTTTATTTTTAAAGCTCATAAAATTCGTTAAAAAATATCCCGAACACACATTGTAATTTCTTATATGCTGTGAGTAAAAATAAGAAAACAACAGTTTTTATAAGTGTAAATTTATCGCTAATATTTAAATTATAATGAAGAAAGCAAACATTTATTTTGATGTTGTTGTTTAAAATGTTATTGTTCTTGTTGGAAAATAGCCTTTTACAAATAAAAAACAAAATAGTTCCAGTATGTGTTTATTTTAAAAGTGTAAAATTATAATTTTTCTGCGTTAAACTTTCAAACAAAAAATAAACTGTAAAGTTATAATATCTGTTGCCAAAAAAATAAATAAATAAATAAATAGAAGCATCTGTTCTGTTTCAGTTTTGCCAGATTATTAAATAAAAAATGAGAGTCTGCTTTAAAAGCAGAATGATATTACGGTTTATAATAAACAGGTTTTAATATAGAAATTTTTTCCATAGGTTTTCAAACAAGTTGGAAATTGCACGTGAAGCGTAACAAATGAGGTGCGTTTGTACGATAACGAAGTTTTAAATATATTCAGATCTTGCTATTATAGTAGATAGTACTTCGAATTGAGTATAGCAACGTATATCATAAGCTATACTATCTGCTTTTTTTTATAGAAAATAACTTCTTGTATTCCTCAGCAACGTATATCAATCTCATAAAATGTTAAATAGTCAATTACAATTAGAAGGCGCACCAAAAATCTTGGTCTACAGCATCCTTCAGCAACCTCACATAGGCTTCAAGGGTTGAAGAAAAAACGAAATATGCGCAAGTAGTGTTCTAATAAACTTTCTAAATTGCGATTTCTATCTAATCACAGAAACGGATTTCAAAAATAAACGTGTAGAAAAGAGGGTGAGAGATATTGCTCGAAGATAGGCTATAATTTACGTCAGTTACCAAGAGTTCAAAGAGGGGTGTAGGAGCAAATAATGTTCTACAAAATCGATTTTTGTGTTTTTTATGGGCCTAAATTTATGAAAATTGGCATGTTAATAACTTATTAGATATAAGTGATCTCTAAGAAGATTTGTTAAAATTTTGAAATTTAAAAGGGGGGAAATTGCCCAAAAGTGTTCTAAATGCCGATTTTTGAGCAATCCCAGAAACTATCAAACCGATTTCAAAAGTAATTTTTGGCAATTTATGCAGACAGCCCGTGCCATAACATATGTTTTATTTCATGAACGGTGTTCCAACCACTTGGTAATTGTATGTGGAAATAACGTTATAAATTGCACACGTGTTAGCAACTTGCAATTAAGCATGGTAGTTTACTTATAAGGTATACAGTGAGCAAAAAAAGTATTTGCACACCAGGTAAATTTGTTGTAGCATATGTGTAAATAAATAAAAAGCAATTAAGAGTTAAAAATGCCAATACTTTTACAAAACGAATAAACATATTTAATATCTGACTTAATAATTATATTTAAAATATGAAAGCATAAAAATATGAAATTTGTACTGCCAAAAAAGCTGCTTAAGTTCTGATTTGTTATAAATTTTCTTTTTTCTTACTTTCACATCCAAAATATGCCATAAATTTTCAATCGCATTCAGGTCTGGTTATTGTGGTGGCGTTTTTAGTTGATTTTTTACACTATAAGGCAATCATAACCTCGTAATATATGCACTGTGTTTCGGATCGTTATCCTGTTGGAAAGAATATGAATTAGGAATTCCTAATTTCAAAGCACATCATTAGGTAAATGATTTTGCAATATATTAATATGTTGTTTAGCATTCGTATTGCCTTCAATAAAGGTTATTTCGCCGAGTCCGTTAAAAAAACGTGCATCCCTAAATCATTACATGACCACCGCCATGTTTTACAATTGGTTTCAAAATCTTAATTTAAAGAGAAGTATTTGGCTTTCGCCATACAGTTTTCTTACCATCTGAACCAAAAATATTGAACTTGCTTTCTCGGAAAAAATAACAGTTTTCCAAAACTCTAGTGGTTTGCTGACATAAGCTTTTGCAAATTCAGGTCTTTTCACCCCAATTCTTTGACTAATAATTGGCTATTTTCTAGGGGCTTTTCCTCGAATATTTGCATCATGAAGAATATTTGTAATTGGTTGTGGTGTAACTATTGTTCTCGATGTTGAAGCGACATCAACAGCCAATTCTCGAGCACTTAGAAAAGTCGTGTTTTTTGAAGATTCTTTTAAGATGGCTCTCATTTGCATGGTATTTCGCTTTTTTGGACGGCCAGTTCGTAGGTTATTTGCTGTCGAACCAGTTTCTTTTTTCTTCTTAATTACATAACGAACACTAGAAAATATAGATTTAATTCTTTACCTATTCCTTGGTAACTTAATCCAGAATTGTTAAGAAATATAAAATTCTCACGGATAGAAATAGGTAGATCACACGTTTTCGGAGCCATTAAAACAAAAACTCCTCTGAATCCCTGCTCCAGTTAATATATTTCTTGACTTTAAAGTGTAAGGAGCTAATGTAATGCGGGATTGATATGCTAAACATTTGCATAATGTTTACATTTAATGCTTTTTTTAAGTCAATGATTCGTGTGCAAATACTTTTTAGATATGAGAAAAAATTAATTTATTTCTCATACGTTTAAAATGCATAATATTACTGTTTAAGGAAAATGGATAGTTATTTTTATTTTCTTTTTATTTAAATAAATGAACAATTAAAATGATAGTATAGTTATAATAATAATAATAGTAAATTTGCTTTCTATGATTACTTATGCAAAAAAATGTCTGCGTGCAAATACTTTTTTTGTTCACTGTACATTATCTCTAAGAAAATTTCCTGAAGAATTCAAATCTTAAAACGGGTGAAAGATAGGCAAAAACGTTCCAAATTGCGATTTTCACTCAATATCATGAAGAACTAAATCAATTTGAAAAGTAATGCTCGAAATTAGGTGATACAGCTCTTGCTCATACATAGGACCTCTTTCATCTAGAATTTCTAGTACCTGGTAATTGCAGGTGGTAAAATACCTTCTAAATTGTAATTTTTGTAATACTACAGGGAATAGCAATTTAAAATTATCAATGGTAGTTATTTATTAGATATAAATACCCGCCAAGGACAGTTTCGAAAACATTCAACATTTTAATGATGTGAAAATGCGCAAAAAGCTGTCTAAAAGCATTGCAAATTATGATGTCTAATACATCTCAGGAAAAAACCAACCGATTTCAAATGTATTGTTGAAAATTGATGATGACAGTTCTTGCTCAATTATTGGCTGTATTATTTTACGTTGTTGTAACTACGGCGTGCAATTGCAAGCGCAAAAAAAAGATTTTCTAAATTGCGGTTTTTTTGGACACCTGAAGGGTCTATCATCTGGAAATTTGACATACCAAATACTCAAAAGATACAAATGTTTTCTAAGTACTCTCAAAAGAAAATACCATATTTAAAAGGATGAAGTAAACAAAGCGTTCAGAAAATGTTTTTAATTACGATTTTCATGCAATCTAATTTAATGTCAAACGTATTAAAAAAATATTTTTCAAAATTAATGGCGATAGATACTGTTAAAACATAACCTATATTTTTTGTTGGTGTGTACCAACACATGGTTGTAGGAGCAAAAAAATATGCTAAGCCGCGAAATCTGTGATACAAAAGAGGCTAGAAATTTTCTAGGCGGCATGGTTGTTACATGTAAAATATAAATGCCCTGTAAGAACAGTAAAATATAAATCTGAAATTCAAAAGCAGTGAAGCGACGGAATGAAGCGAAAAACATTCTAAAAAATTCCTAAGTTATGATTTCTATGCAATCTCAGGAAATAATGAACCAATTTCGAAAGTAGTGGTAGCGAATCAATAGTGATAGTCCATGATCCTAAAGAGACTATATTTTATGTCTGTTGCACTACTATCTTGGCTTGGCAAGAACAAAAGATTTCTAAATTGCGTTTTTATGGAATATTAGAAAATACCAAATATATTTCAAAATTAATGTTGGCATATTGTTAGTAACAGCCTCTGTTTTAACATAACCATTTAATCTTTGTGCATTAAACCTAATTTAAAGTCTAAGGGCGAAATTATCATCCTGTAGACTCAATGCTTATACTAAATGAAACACTGAAATTCCTACAAATATGTTTCGATAGTAATGCAAAACTTCGAAATAGGTCAGCGTTACATTCATATTCAGGAGATGTACCAAGATACTCTTTCGGAGTTACAATGTATTCTTCATAGCGTTGATCAACTCATCAATATGTTCATAACTTTTCTAGAACGAATTCTTGTAGATGTCTGTTTGATTGGAAACATAAATACATTCAAATTATTTTTATATTAGGGGAAAAATTAATTAAAAGGCTTTGAATTATTAAAAACTATATACATATGTTAAATAGAAAAAAAATTCAGTTCCGAGCACTTCGGTCAAACCTTGGTCATTTTCCAGTTTCGAAATGAGAAGAAATGAGCAAACCTCCAACAAACCTCCTTTTCAAAACGAAAATGAGAATGAATCCCTTCAAAAGTGAGTAAATTTTGGTATCGCTTTATCGCGGATTTCATTAATCAATGAAAATCAGGAAAAATAAAGGACGAAGATATCGAAATTTCAGATAGTTTATAAAAACAACTATAAATTTTAAATAAGTCGGAGCAGTTGGACTTTAAGGAGGAGGGCGGTGAGTCAGAATGATGCGAATCAGAGCACCTGAATTACGGAAAATATGATCATTTTAAGTGAAATCTTTGTTAAGGGATCTAGAGAAAGAACTTTGTAAGCATTGTAACTCATATACAAATACAATTACATAGGGAATAGATTTAGGTATGTCGCCAATGATGAAAAATGCAGATAAAATCTCAGCGAAAATATATGTAAAGAACAGTGATTTAATGCATGTTATACCTCATAATTTTAATTATAATATTACCCCATATTACCCCATTTTCAACATCGTATTTTCCCGAGTTCAAATACTACTTTCAAAATTTTAATGATGGATTAAACTTATACAACTAGATTAATTTTATTAAATAATTTCAATAACCTCATATTTCAATGTTCAAATTATTTACTATGCAGTCTATTCCGTTATTTATTTAAAATAAAAAAAAATAAATTTTATAAAACATGATAACATCATACTAATCGTAATATAAATAAATATGTTACATTCTTAAGGAATATGGTGAAATAAATAAAGAAATTTCTAACTTTGATAATACCAAAATATAATAATAATAAAAAAATAGATGTAAATTTTCGTACGTTAAAATAAAATAAAATAATATTAAAATAAATATTTGTTATCTTTATTTAAAATTATAATTTTCTTCTTGCCAGAATGCTGTTTAGATAGATATAGTAAAAGCACCGCACTTTCTCATTAAAAGAAGCAAATTGTATTTTCTGCTCTGTTAAATCTTCAAACATGACATAAACTTTAAGAAGATAACATCTGCTGTGTAAACAGCATTCTTAAAAAGCAGTCTGGTCTTTTTCATTGAAGCTAGGGTATTAAAAATAAAATGACAACTTGTGACAAACAGAAGAGAAATTTACACAAATCTATTCATATTCCTTTGATGTTTCACACAAATTGTTAAGTTGATACTGAATAAATTGTGATTTATTGGGCATCTGTGTTAAATAAAAAATATATGTTCTTAAAATTTAATGGAATTTCCTTTCTATTTTATGCGCTTGAAATCCAATTATTTAACATCTACTAAGTTCTTGTGATTTGAAATATAATGATAAGATTTTGTTTTGTTTTATTTATTTAATATTCCTCCCTGGACTGTAGAAGATTTAAAATATCTTCCGTAAAAAATAACCGGAATTCAAAAACACGTGAGTGCATTGTCGATTGTCACTTTATTTTGAAAGTGTTTAGGATTTCAGTTTTTCTGACCGCACTCTAACTCACGTAAGTATATGCGAATAACGACGAAATTGGTATATTTTCTTAGTGGCTTACCAAAAAATGATCGGAATTCCATATACAATATCGAAGAATTATAAGTCGTTTGGAACTATAATTGGGCGGAAAATGGTTTTCAGTGTATTTTACTGACATTACACTATTTAAGAATATAAATTGATAGACATCGCGAAAGTAGTGCAAAACATGCTTATTACACACTGTAAATAATTTGTGTAACGTTACTCCTTAAAATTGGTGCTGGCCTTACTGCCTCCAATTTTATGGAGTGCTTTAACCGATATAACCAGTGTAACATTATAATGTTACACCAGTAACATACGCTTAAATTACAGCATTATATAAATGAAAAAAAAATATTTCATAGAGTTGGAGGCAGCAGCAAACACCAATTTTATAGAGTAACGTTAAATATTTTTTTTCTTACTGTGTAAGGTACAGTGCGCCTCGAACTTATAGTTCATTAACAAAAGCAGACACAAGAATATGTGCACCAAAAAAATAATTGCCGGAAGCGCATTTTCCATTGTGATATCCGATTTTATATATTTTTTTTTCATACTAGTCGCTGTGCATAAGTTATGTTTATCATTTGATCCGGATTGTGACGTACCGCGATGCAAAAAAAAAAAAAAATAATAATAATAATAATAATAATAAAAATAATAATCAATGTACATTTAAACTTATTAGCGGAAATTACTGACGGGGTATATTCAATCGTTTTATTTGTTTCTTAACTGAACTGAATTCTTGTATACTATTCAGTAGTATACATAAAAATATACATATTTTGTTCAAGGCATATATAAACATACTAGATAAGACACTTCCATAGAGCATATATATATACATATGCAGTATCCCCGTAGTAGAAATGCGGAGACACGGAGACATTGACACAAAAATGGAATGACCTCTTGTAGAAAATTTTTATCCTCTAAACACTAAAAGTAGCATTTAGATTCTTTTTGTTATTTTCATCACTCACGCCACGCTGCAATGTGAAGAATAATTTAATCCAATTACTCATGATTACCCCTAATTCATATAATATAAGTAATCGTTATTTTTATCCATTTAATGATGTGGAAATTTTTTTCTACGATGTGTAGAGATCCCAGTCGCAGGTTCTTTCTGAAATTCGGATGGAATAGTAGAATTAGGTCGCGCCATAAACGCAACAATAATGTTGTTGTATGTACGTTTCGAAAATAAACTAAATAATCTTTACCTTTTATGTTTTAGAAGAGTTTGTATCTAAAATGTATCTGTATTGCGTTTACATCTAAAACAGTATATAACGATGGGAATAAATTTATTTATAATTATATCAACAATATATGGAACAAATCTAGACGTAAATTTATGTTTAATATTAAGAAATACATTACAAAAAACTTTTTTGTTGCCTGTTAAACTGTCATTTTTCTCGTGTCATAAAGTAATTTAGATATGCATGGCAAATTTTTTTCAAGTTTTGTTTAATATTATAAGAAGAAAGCTTGCATCTCTCGGCTATGTTAAACTTTATAAGACAGATATATCTTAAGAAAATAACATCTGTTGGCTAAAATGTTTTTATTCTTATATCAAACTTTTTTTTATGTATCACCTGTTTGTTTTTTAGCAAATTTAAAAAGACGATATGCTTCAAAAAGAGTTAAAATTATATAAATGTCCTTACAGTTTTCTTCTAATCATGTTAGTAAAAATATTTTATCTGTGTTTCTTTTGTATAAATTCTAATTTTCGCGTTGAAAAAAAAGATTTTGTCTTACTTTATTTTTTTAGAAAATCTCAAGCTTTAGTGTAAAGTTTGTCACGTATGATATTGAATATAATAAATAAAAAATAAGTTGAAAAAAATATTTTCAAGCGAAATATATATAAGTTACGGTTAATTTAATAAATTCGGTAATTATTATTATTAACCGGTTATTCTTAAAACTAACCACGAATTTTGGTAAATTTGATAAATTTTGCATATTAATCAAATTTAAGGTTATTATTATTAATTACCATTGAATTTAGATCAATATGATTAATTAATGTTAATAACGAACATATACTTTACAAAAATATTGACTATCATAACTGATAAATTACTGAAGAATAAAAATTATTAAGATACAATCTTACCCAATTAAAAGAAGAGTTCTATTAATAAGATTCAAAAGAGTAAACAGTTTAAATTAACTATTCTTATAATGACTGAATGATATAGATAAGAGTTTTAAATACTAAAATAGTCAATGAATAAATTATACAGCTATGAAATGCGTACTTTTAGCAATGAATATTTAGAAAAAATTGTATACAAAATAAAAATCTCCAGTTAAAGAAGTTCAGCTGTATTATATTTACTAACCTTAATTGATAATTAATAATAATATTAAGCTAATTTGATAAATTCCCATAAATGTGCCATATTAACCGGTTTATTTGGATATCATTTGATTATTTTTAATAATAGTCATCTAATATTATTTACAACAACCGGTTACTATTATTAATATTAATCGGTTATTATTATCAAGAACCGATTAACCAAATTGACCGTAACATATAAATATACTAGGGGGGCACCGCTCCCCCCTCCCCTGCTCGCTACGCTCACCAACCCCCCGCGGATATATATTGCCAATTATTTCATAATACATTGATGCCACTTCATTAAAACTATACATTTTTAAAACATATTTAAATACATTTTATCAGTTATAGCCATTTCATGTAAACGCTGTTCCAAATACAAAAGCTGAGAACTCTAATAAGAAATTATTAACACCTTTTATTGTAATCTCTTGTGTTAATATTGTTATGCTCATTGCTTTAAATCGTGATAAATAGTTGTGCTATCTTCAAATTTAAAATTTAATATAAATATGAAATTTGATTTCAAAATTAGGATGTGGCGTAAAACTATCCATTGCCTATAGTTATTTCAATATGATACCTATTTCCCAAGTTCATTTTTTTATGTTAAATATTAATTTAAAGAACTTTTAATTCTTAATAGAATAGCTGTTTTGTTTTCCCACATGGGAATTTATGGCGTTGCAATTCTTTTCGTATTCTAGGATATGTAAGAAGACAAGCTGTGTAAACTCTTTTCATAACGTAAAACTTATATTATAAAAAACAAACAACATTTGTTTAATGCTGTAGAATTTTCCCGAATAATTTGTCAGACAGTGTTTTCTTTTGTTATAAAAATTTCATTTTTATTTGATTATGATAATATAATTATGTATTTTCTTAAAAATAATGAGCGGACATTCCAGTCTTATGAGTGTAATATTTGGAAAGTTTGCAATACACTCTGCAAATTTACGTAGTTAAAAATACATAATAGTTTGTAAATTTATTTTTGGTGATAATAATTTAATTTAGTTTTCAATATTTGCGAATCATTCAATTTTCAGAGAGCTTCACAGAAGTTAAATTTTTCGAGTAAAATATGAACTGCTGTATCATTTACTTTTCATACAAATCACTTCCAGCTGTCCTGGGGCTTGAACCCGAAACCACTAGATAATGGAAGAATACTTTACTAACTAAGCTATAGGAGCTATTTATATTAATATAAATGATTTATTTTATGATTAAGGGTTACGTTTAATGTTAAAATCTATTGTGCTTTTAAAAGATTTCGATGCAAATATATTCTTAGAAAAACCACAAATGGTTTATTTTAATCCATTTCAGACTAAAACATTATCATTTTTTTTAATTTCAATTTTTTAACAAATTTAAATTATGAAAAAGACATAACAAAAAGTTGGTCTTCTTATGGACAATGACACCGGTGTCGCTTCTTACTCAACAATTGAATGTTTAACGAAGGAAGAGTCACAAATAGGAATACAATGTGTCTCATATGCAGAAATGGCTATATATTCATCTGTTTCCCCTGTGTGTTTTTGTGCATTTCCATTATGGACACACTGTTAAAATTGTTAAAAATTACCACTGTTGTGAAGTCCAGCGAATTTTCTATCAAATGAGATCACTACATATACGCTTATGGGAGCTTCTCTTTAGTCAGACAATAGATAGTCTTTAAAAAAGATATAATTTTTCATTATATATTTAAAAGAGCATTAGATGGCAGCATAGACTATCGCCTGATCAAGTTCAAAACTGAAATTCTAGAATCAATGAAAACTTGATTCGCATATTAAAACTCAATCGGCTTGCCAACTCATACATAGGTGGAAAACACATGAAACCCCGATTTTAGTGGCTAGCTCGCAGATTTATCAGAGTGTTTTCCTGCTCCAAGTCACTACAAATTTTCATACCTTTGGGTGCAGGAAAACACAGTGTTAAATCTACAAGCCAACCCCTAAATTCAAAATCTCAATATTTTACAATAAGTTATGACTTGGCAGACATGAATGCTTTCAATGTGTGAATCGAGTTTAAACTAATTCTGGATTTTTAGCCTTGAACTCGATGAGGTGGATACCTGTGCTACGAGATGCTTACCTGTGCTAAAGCGAGCTTTAGGGAATTTCTGTTCACGAATAATGAATTTTGGGGATGTACTAGAGAACTAACACTAACTAACACTTGTTGCGTCTTCACTAAAAATTTGTACGTATGTTGTTAAATGAACATATATACACATGATTATTTCCAAATTATATTATGAAATGTATAACATACATTAGATATCTTTGTTTTATAGATTTGTCTTTTAAATACACAAATTTTATATACAATATGCTGTCTTTAGCAGTTTCCAATTATTTTAAAAAATGAAAGGAAAATTACATTGTTTCTAAATATTTATTCATAATAAAATATCTTATTTTGGGTAAAAAAATATATTTATTTACATGAATTCCTTTTGACAATTTTTATGGAAAAAAATAAGATCTTGAGAAAGATGTAGAAAATAAAAAAAATTATGCATTCCGAGTGTGATTTGATAGAATAATATGCAATTTAATATTCCAAAAATCTTTCCGGAAAGTCTTCCGCCATTAAAATAAATGGTCTTTAAGTCTTTTTAAGAATACATATATATGCTAAAATTGGTAATATAGTTTTTTAAAAGAAATATCTTAAAATGTTGCAAATACCACTCATTTCTCTTCTATGATTTTCATTCGAAAATATTCAAAGAAACATTCTCACTTCGAATTTTATATTGAATTTCGACAGGCGAAGAAAACTAATATCGGCGTTTCTATAGGCACGTTTTTTACACGCATCTGGAATACTAAAATAAATTGTGAAATTTCTTATAGTTTTCTGATGTTTAGAAAATGAAATCTTTTTATATATAAGCGTATTTCAGAGAGAATTTTTGAAATTAATAGCATTCTGTTCATTGTGATGGTGTAATATAGTAACATGTTACAAAAGTGCACTGTTAAGAATTTCTACAAAAACGCAGAACTAAAGTCGAAACTCTGTAAATTTAAATCAGTTCTCAGTTAAATGAATTAAATTGGATTTTTTATTTATCATTTTACAGACATTTCCGTTTTCTTATATCATACTTTCCATGTTATTTCCACGACTTTAGATAGATTTTATTTTTGTTAAAATCTGTAATTCAAAGTACACACTTTTAAATTTTTTTTACAATGTTATTAGAATATTAAAGATTAAAATTAGATTTAAAACTATTTTTATTAAAAACTAAAAAGTTTTACAAAGTGCAAATTTCTTATCGGTTCAGTTAAAGGGGATTTTTATAGTTAAACACTTTGCATTTGATTACTTCATCATGTGCCTAAGGATAATATTAAAATTAATTATTTTTATTATTATTTCGTTGTTAATGTATTATTATTATTGTTCGTTATTATTATTAGTTTGTGTTCTAAAAACTTATTATGCAAAATGAATAATATAAGGAAAACGTAAAAAGTCAATACAAAGAAATCCAATTTTTCTGCGATTTTTTTCTATTATTTCTTATTGAAAAATTCTTTTAAAAATATTAGCGTATTAAAAAAAAATAAGGGACCGTAGAAATTTTGGAAAATTCTGTAAAACACAGCTTCATAAAAGGTAATTTAGACTTTATTATCTTCATTCAAAAAGATAAAAAAAAAAATAATAATCAGAAAAAAGAATTGAAAAAAAAATAAAAATCATTTTTTTAAATTTAATGCTTAAAATGACATTTTAAAAATATAAAATAAACACACAATAAAAAATATTTTTTTTGCATATATTAAATAAGTACTATATATAGGTTTAAAATGAATATAAATTAGCATTTTACACTGCGAAAAATAAAAATTGATTTTACAGTAGAATACTGACAGTTGTGAAACCAGTTTATAACTGTAAAATATGCAGTAACATGCCATCGTATAAATAAATTGAACAGTATATTACTACTTAATGGTATATTACTTTCTAATTTTACTTTTTATTAGTGTAAATTTTACTGTTTTAAATTGGCGCCCCAGCTACTGCTATTATAATGTGAAATAAACCACTATTTTCTGCACTGTATGAATATTCTAACGAATATATTGTAAGTGCAGCAATCGTTGTAAAGCGCAGTAGATTTTTTCCTGCTGAATCATAACTGCCACTCTTTGTATACAGGGTGAGTCATAAATATCGAAACAATAGGCTATCTCCTTAAATATTGCCTCTAGACCCATACTTCCAATTGCAAAGTTTCACCAAAAAAGGTAAATTTTTTGATAAGATAAGTTGCAACTCCATGGGGGGTCTATTTTAAAAAATACAAAAATTAAATTTTTATACGGCCCCCAGAGGATAAAACTTCCAATTAGAAAAATTTTCCTTATCCATTCCTGAATTGAACAAAAAAAATTCCATCTTGATATCTCCAAAACTCAGAGAGTTATGATAATTTTAATAAATCGTGAGGTTTCAAGGGATCAGACACAAATTGAAATGCGTGTAATTGAAGAAACAATGTTGCTGTATGTTGTCCAGAAAACATTTATTTTATTTATTTATTTACAGAGTTTGAATTTTGAATGTTTTGTGATGGTTAAACACATAATTTGTAAGCACTATCACATAATAAGCTTTCTTAATAATTTTTTTTTTCAAAAAATGTAGAGTAAATTAAAATTGTCATAACTCAAAATATTATTTGTCGCATTGAATTTTTTTCTTTTAATTAAATGAAAATGTTTAATTTTCAATTTTGATTCAGCATTTTAAATAATATTTTTAAAAAATAAAAGTATTTAAAATAGCAATTTAAAAAAAGATGCAATTTTTTGTGAACAAATAATATTTTTAAAAGTAAATTTTCTGAGGTGAAAACATCTTTCGGCATCTTTTTAAATTATTTTTTTTATTGAGGTGTTAAAAAACTATTGAATTGTTACCGTAACCAAGGGTTACTGACTTATGATGTAAGTTTAAAAATGAGAAATACTGAAATAAAAACATCTGATGAAGAAATGTGCATTTAGTTTTAAACAAAGATTGGCTCCTAACGTTTAAATGCTTTTTTAAAATAGGTGATTAACTAGGTGATTAACTTCTTCTTGTGTAGTTTCAATTTCAGATTTTGTTTAAGTTTTGCCATTTTCGCCTTCTTTAATTACTATTTAAATGAGTCAGCTTATTTAATCTTAATTTTTTTATCACGCCGACTTCAATTTTTTTCATTGTTTTATCCCTGTCAACTTCATATTTTTCTTGTTAAAATTGCCACTACACGATGCGTAAAAGATGTCTCTAATTACGGGCCTCCAAACTGGTAGACGGTAGGTATTGGGTTCGAACCCAATCGCAACCATCGGCCTAACCGTTCGACGTTTTCCGTAGTTTTTTCCGATTTCTGGATTTCCAATTGCAGATAATTGGCCGGAATAAAAAAAAACAATTAAAAAAAAACAATCCCCAACGTGTTAACTGCTGTAAGCGGACTCAAAGGCCGCTGCGCTTTTTTTTTTTTTTTTTTTTTTTTTTTTTCATTTTTTAGAGTTTAACATACAGTTTTCAATTCAAATACAAATACATTTTAAATTTTGTTTAACTTTCGAATCAGTTATCTTTTTAAAACAAGAACAGGTGTTTAATGAATCTTCGGCATATTTCATTTAAATGTTTTAAGTTGAAATTATTCAATTGAATTTCTTAAATGATGTTTGGTTCGAACGCATTAAACCTTGATCAATTAAATACACTTAGAATGAAATATTAGTGGGAGCTTAGCATAAAAAAATACGCAACAGAAACGTTATACTCTTCGACTTTAACATTCGAATAAATATTTTTTTTAATGCCGTTTGGAATAAATAAACTACTCGGATGTAGCAATCGGAGGACTCTAAAGATACGAAATTCCGTGGATTAGTACAAGATATCGCTGAAATCGTGTAAACTATA
Organism: Maratus speculifer; assembly: GCA_964019185.1. Lineage (NCBI taxonomy): Eukaryota > Metazoa > Arthropoda > Arachnida > Araneae > Salticidae > Maratus > Maratus speculifer. The sequence goes on from OZ025297.1 coordinate 178,589,504, forward strand.
CAAAATTCATTATGAAAACGCCATCCGAAAGATGATTGATACAAAAACGTAAACAAAACCAATTCATGTCAAGAAGTAACTGCATCTGACTTTTTATGGAAATTATTGCATTAGTTCTTAAAGTAGAGCTATTGCAGAAATCTTAACAAATTCAGTGTTGCAGCGCCTCTCGTGGAGCCATATACAACAAAATATAAATAACATCAATTCATGTCAAGGAATAACTGAATCTGAAGATTGATGATATTCCTTGCATTCTGGAGATACAGCGATCGCGGAAATCGCACAAAAGCCTTTTCAGTAAGGTCACCTGTTAAGCAATTCATACCAAAAACTAATCAGCATCAATGTAGATCAAGAACTAAGTAAATATAATTTTTTATTAAATTTTGTGTATTAGTTTTTGAGATAGCGCGCTCACAAAATGTATATCATATACAGAGATACAGAAGCAGTGACTCACAGACAGACATTTTGTAAAAACATGTTTTTCGGTATCTCTGAGCCCTAAAACGTGTGAATCCGTCGAAAACCGGAATTCAAAATTTTCATGAATCCAATACTTTTTCTTGTAAAGATAGAAAAAAGTAAAAATATGTTTAAAACCACATAAATTTTGAAGCTGAATAGTAAAAACTAGATTTTTGAAAAAAATTCTAAGTAATTTTTTAAAATATATTTCCATTAACATTAAAATGTACAATAACATTAAAGTATATTCCATATGATCCAGTTAATATAAGGGTCATTATCGCTATTACTATTTTTACTAAACTTATTACCTGTGGCAATAAGTTTTAAAGACACGGTTAATGAGAGTTTAATTAATATCACTTAATTTAATAACACTTTTAATAAGTTTTTAATAAGACGGTCCGGCCAATGGGTCGTGCCAATTACGAGCCTGACGCCAAGCTCGAGATATTGCAGACATCTAGCATATGTCAAGGAAGTTTAAAGCAAAAAGCTATATGCTTTTATTTTATATTTAAAAGTTAAAGCATTGTCTTGGGTCTACATTTAACAATGCGTAAATTAATGGTCGATCCCTAAATTGTATTTCAAATGAACTGATATCGCTGCACTCAGATGTATGCTAAAGTGGTGTAAGTCACGAATTTTGAAAAATTTTGGATTTTAATATCATCCAGGGATTTGCAGATATCGAGATGAATTTTTTTTTGTTCGATTCAGAAGAGGATAAGGAAAAATTTTCTAATTGAAAGTTTTATTCTCTGGGGGTCGTATAAAAATTTAATTTTCGTATTTTTTAAAATAGACCCCCCATGGAGTTGCAACTTATCTTACCAAAAAATTTACCTTTTTTGATGAAACTTTGCAATTGGAAGTATGGGTCTAGGGGCAATATTTAAGGAGATAGCCTATTGTTTCGATATTTATGACTCACCCTGTATATGCAGTAACAGTAGTTCACAACAATCGCAACCTAAGGTTTCCTGGTTCAATCCTTGAGTCAGACAGGAATAAACTGTAAAAAATTAAATGATAATGAAGTTGAAATTTCTATTGCAAATTTCTAGTTCATCGGTGTTATAGCATTCAATAATTTCGAAAATTGCATTTAGTTATTATTATTAAAAATAAATTTACAGAGTTTTGTGTCATCTTTGTCGAAGTTAATTTAGCTAGTATAAAGTAAATTTACCCAATTGTTTTTTACTATTTTACACTATTTTTTTAACGGAATCTCTGTTTTCCTATCTCTGTAATTTAAGAATCTTAAGAATCAGACTTAAGATAGTGCATTACCAATAGATTCACTGTAATTTCACAGAAAACATTTTAGCAATGTTTGTTGAAGAATTAAGTAACGAAAAAAATAATGAACAAGATTTTAAAAATTCCCTTTATTGTCAAATTTTATATCAATATGCTAATGCGTTTAATATTAAAAATTCAATCTGAATTTTTGATTACCTTTATGCCGAATGTTAAATGATTTATACATTAAACCTGACATAGAGATTGTTCGTGAAAAGTTCAAAAAAGCATTGTTATGGCATAAAATATGAAAACATCAAGAACCTTATAAAGTCGATAATGATTTTGAGATAGCTAGAGCTATTTTTCAAGGTAATTCATATATAAGAATTAAAATAAATAATCAACAGAAATTTAGTGAAGAAAGAACGAATGCAGTAAAGATAATGTGTCATGCAATATTCCTAAACTTTGGTAAAATATCGTGAGAAAAATTTAATTTTGAGTTAGGTAGTTTATTTCTATTTGCGCATACAAATGGAAAAAGGGTCTTTTATAAGGATAAAGGCGGTTTTTGTCCATCTTGGGCTTGGACTTTTCAATGTCACGGAGAAACTCCATACCTCTACTAGAGCACTAGGCGTGTAAAACAATCTAAGACAAAGCTTATTTCTCGCTAACATAACGCCGGAAACAAGAAATAAATGGAGGGTGGGTTAAAAATCTTTAAAAAAATCATTCAAAGACGCCATGCTTTTTTAAGTTAAAAAAAACGGTTAAGTAATTTAAGATTTTAAAAAAAATTAAATTATATTCAATTGAGTAAAAGAAAAATTATTCACAGGGATATGTATAAAATTTAGAAAACGAAATATGAACGTTCATAACGGTAGCAATTGTAATTAAAATTATAAATTGTTGACAATAAAAGGAAAATGTTAAATTACTGTTAAAATTATGTAGCTATTTTTTATAGAAATGATCATAACTTTTTATAGGAAAGTTATTCAGTTTTTCCTTGTGTTATATTTTATCAAAATCCTTATCGAAGTTAGTTTTATTAAATAAATATAAACAATTATTGCGAATTTGATTCTTCTATTTATTTACAAAAATGTTTTGAGATGTGAAATAATAAATAGCTCTTCCTACTAAATTCCGGAGATTACACCCTACAAATAAACAAGCTTTACCTGTTTTAAAAATAGGTATAGTTTTCTTGTTTCTACATCTATTTATTCTCATTATTTAATGTAACGTTACTTTAAAATACGTGGAATACGCAAAAGTAAATCTTCTATGTTTTGCAAACTATTGTAGTTTTAAAGTGCGCCCTTTTTTTACAATTCCTGTCTTGTACTTTTTGTAAAATGTAAAATGTGTTTCTACAACTTGTTTTACGTAAATGCTTGATTCCCATAACATATGTATTAAGGAACATGCAATATGCAAATTATTAATTAAGGTGGAACACATTTTTTTATGTCACCTTCATTTATGTAGGCAACTTTTCCTTTAGTTTGAATTCTACAAGTTACTGGAATTAATTTAGAAAGAAAGGAGAAAAAAATAATTACTGAAATGGCATTTGAAGATGCGCTTTCAAAAACAGAAATGTGAGATTGATATGAGATATTTTAGTCTTATTTTAGCCTTTTATCCTTTCCACTCTATTTCGAATTCTTCTTTCAATTTGATTCTTAAACGAATTTACTAATGAAGGACAAGGTATAAATTATATTTAGTCGCAAAATTTGCTTAAATATTGATATTCTAGTAATAGGTGACATATTCAATAAACACTAAATCATAATAATTTTTAACGCAAAAAATCATCATACATTTGCTGAAGCACTTTCTGAGAGTATATGAATTTAAATCATATTTAAATTAATTTAAAAATAAACAAAAGTTATTTTTAAAAGAAGCAATTTTAATAAGCACATATTTTTCCTAGAATAATAAACAACTTTTATTGATTTGCAGCCATGCAAGTTTCTTATACCACTATAAATAGTACAACAAATTTAAATTCCATTATTTTTCTATGGATGTAATGAATTTATGTTTCGAATGTAAAAACGATTCATCTTGTTCCGATACTGCTTTAAAAATAGAAAAAAAGGGAAAAAAAGAAAAAAGTATGTTTATTAGATTTTACTTTAACAGTTGCTGGTTTCAAAAACCAAATTACAAACTCCGTCAAACGTGGTCATCCAAGTAAATCACCCACAAAACACAAAAAACAAAAAACAAATGTCGGAACCATTACTTTGCCGAATTGAGGGTGTAACATATGATAATACTGGCCATAAGACAGGGAAAAGCAAGGTGCAACAAAGGTGCAAATTAAGAGGATGTAACATTAGAACATCGTTTCTTGAAAAATGCAACGCCTACTTATGCTTCCATGATGACAGGAATTGCTTCAAAACTTTTCATACCAAATAAGAGAATTCACCATAATATATCAACAAATGAAAATTTTATTTTTAGTTTTTTGCAATTTTTCATTTTATAAGTATAAATTGAGTGTCAACTATTGCAATTTTTGCAATGCTAGTTTCATATTTTAAAATATATCTCTTACATTTTTATTTACTTTTAAAAAAATTCGATTTGAAATCTACTACACATATTTTTTGAGCCTATTGTACTAGTAATAGAATATTCGTAAATGACAATTTATTCCTCGAAAGACCACTGTACTATTAACAGTACATAATGTAATTTCTTAAATAATTATATTATTTTAATAAAACTTAATTTTTTCTTTTAAAACAATACTTTTTCCTGTTTAAATTAAAAAAAAAATTGGAACACACAGAGACACACACTCACAATAATAATAATAATAATAATAATAATAATAATAATAATAATAATAATAATAATAATAATAATAATAATTTGGCCCGGAAAAGGTTAAAATTATTTAAAAAATCAGTTTATCAAAACATTGGTCAAACTGTCTATTTTCTCACATTAAAAGAAATTTTGCTGAATAATAAATATTTTCCAATAACCCGTACAATAATTATATCACGAAATATTGTAAATTCAGTTAAATTGTGTAAAACCAACGCAATTGTTCATACATTTGAAAATTTTAATGGCTTTTTCTCCATATTCATTTTTTTCTTATGTTTCATGTATTCAAAATGCTAAGGCTTTTTTTTTTTTATTGCAGATTGAGATTTATTTATTTTTATTTTTACTTTATTTTTATTTGTGCATGTTTGTTTTTATACATGTGATACCGTTTACTTACGGAATTAGGCTTCAGGATTTTGTTTTTATTATTATTTTAAATAAAAGAATAAGGAGATATGTTACATCTCATCATATTATACTACGTCCACCTAAAAAACAATATGAAATATTGTCTTAGATTTATTTAAATGTGTTTACGCAGTCTTGCGTAATGCACATTTCAAAGTATTAAAAAATTGTCAAAAATACTAATAACTAATAAAGTACTATGTATTTTTAAAAATTCATTTTTTTTTTCAAAAAATATTAAAATATGAAGTTATTTTTTAAATAAATATATGGTTATTTTTAACATTGAAATGCACTGAATTCATCATTTGAAGAATATTTTTAAAAATAAACAAAATTGTTAAAAAATTCTTTTAATTTGTAGGTAGGAAAAAAATCCCTGTCTTCAAATATCTCACAGTAAGTTAAGGATATCAAGAAAAAAAGGGTTGTTGTGCATTTTCAGAAAATAAATTTGTTTGACTATTTAATCTTCCGTGAAATAGATATTTCACACGTAATCTTTGAAGGAAGACTTACTTTGGAATTTTGAAATTGTATTTTGCTTCAGAAAGATTAGATTTGCATGTGTTCGAGACAATTTTTAAAGAAAGAATAAAAATTGGGTGAAAATATCCGTAAAATATGACAGATGTCAAGTGTGATTATATTTTTAAAATGTAAGTTCCAGTATATGTAAAGTATGCGATTATAAAAATTTAAATTCAGTACTTGAGAAATTATTCTTTAAAACTGTGATAAACGAAAATAATGATTGAACGTTTAAAACAGAAAATAGTACTCAGTGATTATGTCTTAATACATATAAATAACCCTGAAGATTTGCAGTGAATGAAAAAGAATCAATTATATTTTTATTTTTATTTTTTTATTTTTGAGGGGGCAGGGATTCACGGCATATTTTATAATACATCTAGGTTTTCGTGCTTCACGTTAATTAGAATGAAAAAGAAAAAGTATGAGAGCATTATACCAGTTTATCCCTTTATTAATCGAACAGTATGAATAAGAATTACATAAAATAAAAAGGATTTGTTATAATTTGTAATTAAAAGACAAAATGAATATTCTTAAATGATAAATTTCTACATCGTTGGGCACGAATGGGGGAATTGTGTTTATTAGTTTGTTTCTATGACGGCAAATAATCTGCTCGTGATATATAGGCCCGAGGTGAAAAGCCTTCTGTAGGAGTCTTTTTAAGACAACCTATCCCGTGTTTACGCAAGGATATCAAGGATCGATGAAAAGAACGGAAAACTCCATACAGTTAGGTCGATGTATGCGATTAGGTTCGAACCCAGCACATCCGGTCTATCAGCTTCGATACATGTAATTGTGTAAGAGTCACATCACTTGGCCAATCATCTGCCACCATAATTTCGAGTGTAAATTAACATGTTTATTGAAAACAGAAATAGAGCAGAGGTTTAAACTATGCCTCTCAAAATTCAAAATCACCCAAACTTTAATTCACAGCTAATAGAATTTTATGCATATCTGTTGTTGAAAACTAGCATACACAAGGCAAAATTTACTCCTACAGACTCTAATTGTTTCCATATCGGAGACATTCCGTTCATATGATATTGAATATTAAATGCATGATTTTTTTATATTGCTTACTAAGAGTACAGAATCTCAATAAAATATATCCAAACCGGAAAATCAAACCCGGATCTTCGGAATAAAGCTCCAACGATCTACATTAAGCTACCATAGCAATAAATAGTCTGGCATCCATCATTATTCAATGTCGTTAAGTCTACAGCCGAAGCGCAAAATGGAAAAGGATTCATGAGGACGCAAGCTTGCGAGACAGAATAGACGAAATAAAGGGGAACATAAATAAGGGGACATAAATAAAATCATAGGGGAACATAAATAAGTACAATTAATTTTTTCATTAATTTCCAGAAACGAAATTACGAACTAAATTATTGGATTTAATTGAACTAAATTATTGCATTTGATTTTTTCACATTTCCAATTATGTGCAAACTAATTAATTAAAAAATGCCCAAACCAAGACTCGAACCTGGACCTTAGGAATAATACTCCAAACATCTACCATTTAATGACGAGGGCAATAACCAGTCTGGCATCTCTCATTCTGAAATGTGGATAAGGCTACATCCCTAACACGAAATGGAGAAGTCATCATGAGGACACAATCATGCGAAAAACATTAGATTACATAAATCCCAGCATAGTTGAACATAAATAAAAATAATAAATTTTGAGCAGATAAGTAATGCGAGAAATTACAGAATACTAAGTACGCGGATTATTTCAAATTGCTAATTAAGTGTAAACTAACTCACTTAAAAATATTCAAGCAAGGAATCGAACTTGGATCTTTGGAATACTGTCCCAATGCTCAATCATCAATCTACAAGGAGAATGACTAGCCTGTCATTTGTCATTCTTAAACCTTCTCTGTACGATTGTTTTAATGAAAAAAAATGTATTTGAAATCTATATATTGGTCTAATAATGGAAAAATAGTAAAAAAAAAAATATTAAATAAATAAATATTGTAAAATAAATGTCAAATGTTCAGCTAGCATTTGATGTTAAATGACATGTGCCCTATATGTACAGTTAGGGATTTTAAATACTGTAGTGTTATATATTGAAACGAAATGGGCTTAAAATAATTAATCACTCTGCCGCTAGCTTTATATAATTATAATTTAGTATTCAGTAATAATAATAAAATTAAATTTTGCTTTAAGAGCTCGATAGAAAATTATTTGGATTCCTAAGAACATATCGCAATTTTATTGTCAAATGCAGCCATTTGACATGAACAAAATAAGTATTAATCCATTTTTTGAACTGTTCTTGATCAATTAAAGTGATTATATTTCACAAATTAATTGAAGATAATATGAAATTTAGTGTTTTTAGCTCACAAGCCATCAAAGCCTGAAAGCTTATGTGCCCGTCCTGTATGTATGTATGTATGTAAGTAATACGATAACTCATAATAAAAATAACCGAAATACTTGAAATTTTGGTGATAGGCTTATAATGATAAGACGCTTCCCTGATTAGTTTTGAGAGCTCATTTCATAAGTATAAGAAGGGAAACGAGGGCTAATACCCAACCCCTTAAGTTTCATAAATAGTTTTTTATGCAGAATTATTAGATTTCGCAGAAATCTTAGATATAGAATCATTCTGAAGAGGCACCTCCGTGATTAGTATTAGGTGTTCATTGGATAAGTATTAACAAGAGGAACGGGGGCTAATACTCCTCCCCTTAATTTATGTAAATGTGTTTTTCATACAGAATTATCAGATTTCGTTCAAATCTTATAAATTTACTCTGATGAGGCTCCTCCTTGATTAGTATTGGGCGTTCATTGGATAAGCATTAAGAAGGAGAACGGGGGCTAATACCTATTCCTTTAATTTATGTAAATGAATTTTTCATGCAGGATTATCAGATTCCGTTGAAATCTTATACATAGGATAATTCTGCTGAGGCGCTTCCATGATTAGTATTGAGTGTTCATTGGATAAGTATTAAGAAGCAGAACGGGGGCTATTGCCCCTCCCTTCAATTTATATAAATGACTTTTTCATGCAGAATTATCAGATTTTGTTGAAATCTTAGATATAAGATCATTTCGATGAGGTGCTTCCGTGATTAGTATTTGGTGTTTATTAGATAATTTTAAAGAGGTGAAATGGCGGTAATCCCCCACTTCTTAATTTAGGTTGATGGGTTTTCACGCAAAATTTACCAATTTGCTTCACATTTTGGATATAGGTTAATTCTGAAAAGGCACTTCCCTGATTTGTTTTTGGAATTCATTGGAAAATTATAAAAAAGGATAGGGCGAACTACCCCTCATAATTTAGGTGAATGGTTTTTCATGTAGAATTGACCGATTTGTTTCAATTTTGGATACAGGTTTATAGTGGTTAGAAGATAAGATGTGGTTATTCATTAGATGTGGTTTTTTTCGTTGTTCTTTTGTTAAGTATAAAAAGGGATATGGGAAATAACCTCCCTCTTAAGTTAGCGAAATAGAGTTTTATGCAGATTTACTCAATTTTTTTTTAAATTTAGATGTAGGTTCTTTCTGATAAGTTGAATTTCTGAACAGTTTTGGAGGTTTAATGATTAAGTATAAAGGGGGGAACGGGGAACAACGCTTCTTAAATTACATAAATGGGATTTATGGAAAATTATTTGACTTGCTTCGAAATTTGGATGCAGGTTTATTATATGATATGGTGTGTCCCTGATTAGTTTTGGAGGTTCGATGATCATATATATTAAAATGATAGCCTTTGGTTTTCAGCATACCTAAAATTGGTCTCTACGCATGCGCGAGCAAGCTTTCTGGCTGCACTCATCATTTTCAGGCATTTAGCTATGACTTATTTCGCAAAACTCAATCCAACCAGATCAAGGCAAACGCGCTTGCGCAGAAATCCAAAGACCAATGGGAGAAGACTGTACTCATTGTCTGTATACGCATATTTTCAGCAAGCCGTAAATATGCGAATGCATTACCATTGTTGAATGCAATGCTAAAAGAAGGATTTCTTTTTCTTTTGATAGTTTTATTTTTCTTGGTTAATACAATGATCTTCATTTTTTGAAAAAAACATTGTTTTTTTCTTTGCTCACTTTGCGTAAGTTATTTTATTTCCATTTGTATTCTTTTTTTAGCCAGCAAGAAAAGCTTAGGCTTAATGTAGAGAAGCGAATTTTTTTTTCGACATTTTTTTTATGAAATTGAAGCATTTAATAGTTAATGATTAAAGTTTTTATTTACGTTCTTGGCCGATTAAGCATTTTCCGAATTGCGATTTTCAAATATATATTAATATGTGTAAAAAAACCTGGCTAGATATCACTTTTTTTTTTTTTTTTTTTTTTTTTTTTTTTTTTTTTTTTGAGGGAGAAAAAAGCAGGGAATTTTGACCTATGTTATTGACTTCATGGATATAAACAGATTCGCAAATCACTATTTATTTTTTGCTTCATTTTCTTATAATACTCATGTAAAAAAACTGTGATCCCTCCCCCCCCCCCCCCCCTTAAAATTTTATTTTTGAGCAAATTCATAATGTTTAGGAAGTATTTACATTACATTGTTTTCGTCGAAGAATGGTGAATTGCATATGAAATGAAAATATGCCCAGTTATAAACAGCTTTGTAAATCATTAATATTTATTTATTGTTTCGCTTTCTCTGTGTTGACTCGAAGTTCCCTTTTAAAAAAAAGTACCCTTTTTTTAAAAGTATTCCCGCGACGAAATTTGCTGAGTTTTTTTTTCAGGGGGCCACGGAGGGGAAAATATTTTGATGAAATTTGCTATTTTTTTTCAATCTCTTGATCTCAACAATGCTTTTCTAAAAATATGAAGATAATTATAATCAACGAAGAAAAATAAAATTATTACTAGAGATCCCTCTTTTTGCATAGCATCCAATAGTGATAATGCAGACCTTATATACCATATTTATCGCTAGCTCTTTTTTATGATTATTTGGCAAAATTTGCGTTTTTTGTAGTACCTAGACAAAGTTTGTGTGTTTTCGGGATCTTTTGTCGAAGATCACGCTTTTTATGAAACCTGGACAAAATCAGCTTTTTCTCGAGGTCTTTTGACGAAATTTGTCGTTTTTTCTTACAATCTTCCGATTTAATTTACCGTTTTATCGAATTTATCCTTTTTTGTAAAATTTGTCGTTTTTTCGTTATCTTTTTGAAAAATTTGTCGTTTCTTTTGCTATTTTTTGCGATCTTTTGATGAAATGTGCCTTTTTTCCATCTTTTGACAAAATTTGTTGCTTTCTCACAATCTATTTACCCATGTTTGCGTTTTTTGAAGTACCTAGAAAAAAATTATGCATTTTCGCGATTTTTTGACAAAATTCACGTCTTTTATGATACCAGGACAAAATTATTTCTTTTCGCAGGAATTTTCGGTGAAATTTGTCGTTGGATATCAAATTTATCCTTTTCTTTGTAAAATTTGTCGTTTTTTCGTTATTTTCAGAAATTTGTCACATTTTCGCTTTTTTTTTTTTTTTTTTTTTTTTTTTTCAAAAATTACTTTTTTTGCGATTTTTTGATGAAATGTGTCTCTTTTATCCATCTTTTGACAAAACAAATTTTATGTATTTTCGCAATTTTTGACGAAATTCACGTCTTTTTTGATACCAGGACAAAATTATTTGTTTTCTCGGAGATTTTCGGCGAAATTTGTCGTTTTTTTCGCGATCTCTCGATGCAATTTACCGTTTTATCGAATTTATCCTTTTTTCGTGATTTTTTGTGAAATTTGTCGTTTTTTTGTTATTTTCAGAAATTTGTTATATTTTCGCTTTTTTTCAAAAATTACCTTTTTTGCGATCTTTTGATGAAATGTGCCTCTTTTTTTATCTTTTGAAAAAATGTGTTGTTTTCTCACAATCTGTTTACCAATATTTGCGTTTTTTGAAGTACCTAGACAAATTTTATGTATTTTCGCAATCTTTTCACGAAATTCACGTCTTTTATGATACCAGGACAAAATTATTTGTTTTTTCGGGGATTTTCGGTGAAATTTGTCGTTTTTTCTCTCGATCTTTCGCTGTAATTTGCTGTTTTATCGAATTTATCTTTTTTTCATGATTTTTTTTTTTTTTTAATTTGTCTTCTTTCGTTATATTCAGAAATTTGTCATATTTTCGCTTTTTTTACAAAAATTACGTTTTTTGCGATCTTTTGATGAAATTTGCCTCTTTTTATCATCTTTTGACAAAATGTGTTCTTTTCTCACAATCTGTTTACCAATATTTGCGTTTTTTGAAGTACCTGGACAAATTTTATGTATTTCCGCGATCTGTTGATGAAATTCACGTTATTTATGATACCAGGACAAAATTATTTGTTTTCTCGTGGATTTTTTGGTGAAATTTGTAATTTTTTCTCGCGATCTTTTGATGTAATTTGCCGTTTTATCGAATTTATCCTTTTTTCGTGATTTTTTTTTTTTTGCAAAATTGTCGTGTTTTTTTTGAGATATTTGTTTTTTTTTCGCTATTTTTAGCTAAATTTATCTTATTTTACGATTACCTAGACAAATTTTAATGTGCTTTTGAGATCTTTGGACGAAATTCGCGTCTTTTATGATACCTAGACAAAATTTGTCAACTTGAGGTCTTTCGGTAAAGTTTATCGTTTTTCTCGAGTTCTTTCGATGCAATTTGCCGTTTTTTTTTTAAGATCTTTTTGAAAAATTTGTTGTTTTTTTGCAAAATTTATCTTTTTTGTGATTATTTGATGAAATTTGTTTTTTTTTTCAATCCTTTAAGAAAATTTGTTGTTTACTCACAATCATTTGTCAAAATTTGTTGTTTTCTCACAAAATTTAGAGTTTTCACAATATGTTTAAAAATTTGCCATTTTTTAGAGATTTTTTTGTCAAAATTTGCTTTTTTTTCAAAATTTTTTCATGAAAATTGCCACTTTCTTAGACGTTTTGGCAAAATTTTGATTTTTTGCAATACTTTCACAAAATTTGTTTTACTTGGGATCCCTGGACATTTTTTGGCAGTTTTTTGACAAATTTTTTAGAGATCTTTTGTAGAAATTTGTTGTTTTTTGCAATCTGTTGACGAAATTTGCTGTTTTATTCCACATCTATTTACAAAATTTCCGGTTGTTTTTTTGTTTGTTTTTTTTTTTTGGGGGGGGGGGGTATTTTGACGAAATTTGCTATTTTTTTTATTATTTGCTAAAATTCATGCTTTTTATGATACTTGGACAACATTTGTCGTTTTTTCGAAGTATTTTGATGAATTTTTTCATTTTCTCACGATCTTTTGATGTAATTGTCTGTTTTATTAAAATGTTTCAACGAAAATGTTTTTGTCCAATTTTTGACATAATCTACGTTGTTCCGTGATATCTGGACAAACTTTGCATTTTCCTGCAACCTTTTCTCAAAATAAGTTGTTTTCTGACGATCGTTTAATGAAATTTTTGATGTTTTTTGTGATCTTTTGTTGAAGTGTGCCTTTTTGCGATCTTTTGGCAAAATTGGTGATTTTCCTCCGCACAATTGATTTTATTTATTTATTTAATTTTTTAGACCATTTGTCAAAATTTACGATTATTGCCAAATTTTCAGATTTAAAACGGAATTTTTTTAATGTTTAGAAATTATTGCCTAATTTTTTTGGAAAATTCAAAACCGAATCGTCCTTGATTTATAGTTTAATGTGAATCAGAGCTTCGTCAATTGTATGTGATGCAGATAACATTACCATGGAAAATAGCAAACAATTTCTAGCATTAAAAAAAAAAAAAAAAAAAAAAAAAAAAAAAAAAAAAAACTTTAACAGTTGAAAAATAATCTTCAAACATTTTCTAGAGTCTGTGATCTGTGACGTGTGTCGCAGCGTTTCACCGATTCTGCGCCCGGGATCATGTCATGTTGGTGTTATGTTGGTAAATGAAAGAGCATCAGATAAGAGAAATTCTGCGAGTGCATCTGTGAATATAGTTTGCCTGGATATAAAATACAAGGTTTTTTTTTCATTCATTGGAATTTTTAATAAATATTAATATTTAAAAACATTTTTATAGTGGTAAAATACTTTTTTTCTTTGATTCTTTCATATTCTTGCCGTCAAGTTTTGACGGGTAAACAGCCAGAATAAATATTATCATTATTTTTTTTTAATATGTGAAATTTACATGTATTTTTGATTTATGAAAAGGCAATAGAAAAGTTAGTTGAAAATTCAAATGTTTATTTGTTGAATGGGGCGGGTAATGTAACAACAAATTAACCACTCACTGGATCATTGTTATAGTTGTTGCTAAAGGGCAAACTATAAATTCAATCTTATTTTGCTGCGAAGTAAGTGAAGTATGTATATTTTGTATGAAATGAGTAATGACAGTACTTTATGATTGTTTCATGTCATGTGAAATTTATTGATGTTGTATTTTGTAAATGGAAAATTATTAAATGAGAGAGATTCTAATTCTATGATAGCTTGTTTGAATGTAACTCTGCCAATTGCGGGTCATTTTCCTGGATGTAAAATGCAGGTTTTTCTTTTATTTATTGAAATTTTTGCTGAAGATTAGTCGTTAAAAAATCCTTTAACAGCTGGAAAATACCTTTATCTTTCTTTGTTGTTCCATCTAGTTAAGTATAAAGAAAGTAAATGAGGGGGGGGGGGGCTATTTGCTCCGTTAATTTGTTTTTCGAAAGGCATTATTATATAAAGCTTCAATATGCAATTAATGTGCATAGTCTGTGAGTTCTGTGGCATCAGTTTAGCTGGGCAATATTCTTTTTATTAGATATGTGCGAGATGTGGTATACGGTTTAGTCATTGGTTAAATGTCAATAAAACTGCAAGAAGTGCGTGAGATGGATAAGCCTTCATGAGTATATGTTCATGTGTTGCGCTGTTGAAGCTTTAATTTACATAATTATTAAACTTATTAATTAATTTAATATAATAATGGAAATGTTAGATAATAATAATAAAAAAGAGGCTGGGACAATATAATATTTAAGGAGGTAAATTTAGTAGGAAGAATCGATTATATTAACATAACGTAAATATACGTAAAATTATTTTAATTTACTAGAGAAACAGATAAATTTAAATAGTTAAATAATTATAATACGAATATTACTAGCATAGAACAAGATTGAATTACCCCTTTGCATCCGCTGTTGGAAACTTTTTTTTATTGGTTGTGGGTTTCAAGCACTTTATTGAAATTCAGACCGGGATACAGCAGCATAGACAATCACTTCATCGAGTTCACGGATGAAAATGTAGGATTATTTAAATCTTGATTTACATATTAAAGTGAAATATGTCTGTTAAATAATATCTTGGTAAAAAAAATTTAGATGTTGACTTATAAATTTACCAATATATTTTCTTTCTCCCAATTATCCCTCTTGCCATTCTTTTGGATGTAATATGACAAAATAGTAAATCTACGAGTCAACCACTAAAATTGGGTTTTTAGGTGTTTTGGTTAGAGGTGTTTTAGGTGTTTTAGGTGTTAGATGATTTAATTCACTGATTGTGTTTTACCATGCGAATAAAGATTAAGGTGAATCTAGAACTTCAGCGGTGAACACGCTGTGGTGATTGTCGGTGTTGCCGCTCCTCGGTCTATTTCCGATTTTGATTGCGATATAGTATACCATAGAATCTAACATTTATTTTTTTGAATTCGCCCTCTGATAATCTCTTTTATAATGAGGGGGAAATATTGTGGTCTGTTAGCATTATACGGAGAGAAAACAAGAATGATTTAATCAGTTATTTCATATGCAGTGAACTTATTATTTCTAATTCGTATTTTAGCATTTATATTTTAAGATTTTGCTTAAGGTCAATATTTGTTTGTGATTATTTTTTTAAAGCAAAACACCTTTAATTTATAAAACATTCCTTTGTGAATGTTTCTCGCATAATTTTTTTTAATTTTTTTTATTTTTACAGGGTCAAATTTTGGATAGACATACTCTTAAGTCTTTAAAAAATTTAACCTATTTTTTTTATATTTTTTTTTTGTAGTTCTTTGTTTGATTGTTAATCACATTAATCATAGCAAGTTTCTCACAAATTTATACTGAAAAATGATATTTGTTTATAAAATAAGTCCATACAACCATCGTGATGTGTAGATTACATATCTTTCCTTAAAAGTATATAAAAGAATAAAAAATTTTATGTTTATTTTTGTCCCAAACGCTTTTTTAAACTCATACTTCAATTCTCAATTATCGTAATGCTTATGACAATATGTAAGCTTATCGTAAGATTCATATTACAGAAATACAAATATAATTATACCACTTAAATTCAACAATAATTTTTTTAGTGACGATATAGCTAATTAAATAACATTATATAAGAATACAAGATTCAAAGCAAAAAAAAAAAAAAATGCTTTCTATTTTCAAAAAGATTTTACTCCATACTTTTTTTCTCAGAAACCTACAATAATTATTTCAATAGAAAAAACGGTTAAAGTTTTCTTTTTTTCTTTTTTTTACTACTTAAGATAAAAAAAATCAAAGCAAATGAAATAATTTAATAAAAACTGAGACAATGAATATTTCAATGAAAAGAAAACTAAAATTAAAGTATCATAAAAAGACCATTAAATATATTTACATATTTGTATATAAAACGGGAAAGTATAATGCATTTTGTTGTATTAAAATCATTAAAACGTTCTCATGCACACAAATATCTTAATTATACATTTTTATTTATTTATTTTTTTTTTTTTTGATTTAAATGATACTCGAGAGATTATAGAAAAAAAAATAATGAAAAATTGGGCTAAGACCCTCTTAAAAAGAGGAAAATATTTTAAAATAGAAAATTTAAATATTTTGTCTTTAGAGAAGTCATTCAAAAACAAATCAGGAATGGGCAAAAAATAATCTTAAAGTAGGCTTTGATAAAACGGAAAATTGCAGAAAGTTTATACAAAAATCTTTTAGAAGACGTTACACATCATGAAAATAAAGTTATGAAATAAAGACATCTACACTTTTTATGTTCTATTGTCATTGGTTGTGTCTAAGGAACATTTAAAGTATAATCTCTGTTTAACTAAGGATATATTTTGTCCATAATTGTCATGTAGATTTAATTTAAAAAAATCTTCCAGATTGCTTTTTGCCACGATAAAAAATTAAGGGAATTTCAGATAAAAAATCTAGATAGTGTAGCATGACTGAATGAAAAGTCTTTTTTTTTTCGTCATTAGGCAAGTAAGAGGGAAATATAAAAATAAATATCAAATAAAATATCATATGATCTCGTAACATGCTCTTCTTTTATTTCCTATGCACATTTTACTACTTGAAATCATGCTGAAAAGTATATGTATCGGGAAAAACATATTTTTATCATAATAAAAATATTTCTACCATAAATTAATTTCATAGTAAAAATATTCCATATCCTATTAACATTTCTAATTTTGTTATTGTTACCGGCAGCGCATAATTTCTACAGGAGCTGAGTTCAGGCACTTCTTTATTTTAGAGACGTATTAAGTATTATTGTGGAATATGGAACTCACTGGAGCTCACGAATACTACTCTCTGTAGCACAGAGGAATAGCGCTTCTGAAAAATCAGATTAAAAATTATGTTTCCCTCCCGTCATCCAATTCCTTAATATATTTTTTATAAAACAGACTCTATATGTGTAGTAGTGTATTACACTTTTAAAGTATACTTCTATGTTGTGCTCGCAAATGTAAATTGAATTGTTTTCTATATCAATCGTTTCTGAATGGTGATGATCGTTTCTAATGTTTAAATTAAACTTTTCAGTTCTAATGTCGCCTATAGGAGGCATGAAAGAACTGTTTTTTGAGTTAATTTAAATTCTTTTACATTTGTTAAATTTTTTCTAGGCATCTTTCAAAAAATGCGTGAATATCATAAGCATTAAAATGTTAAATGTTACACCTTTAGTGATGTTATATAGTAAGTTTAAAGAGATTTTTACGGTCATTCGTAATATTTGTCATAGGACTGAGGAAGTTAAATGAAAAGATTATAGATGTTTTTACTCATGGTTGTGTTATATTTACCCGCTCTTTTTTTCTTGTAAGTGAGACTTATTTTTAATGTTCAGCTTTGCAACTCTATGCGATGCTTAATTTGCGCCGAAACTCATTGAAGCACAGCTTTATTACGTCTATATTTTTAAGCAATATTTAAATATTAATTTGAAACTACCGGAACAGCCGTGCTCATTTTATTTTGCTGTGAGATCATGGAATTGCATTAAGAGTAGAATTTCTGAAAATTTCGAAATCCTTACTTTAATGTTTTTGCTCTATTCATTTATAAATTGTATTACATAGTTGTTTTATAAAATATAAGCAATACTTTAAGAGGGAATAGTACACATCAAAAGAAACATCTTTTATCATGCATGGTTGGAATTAAAATGCAAAGGCGCTAGAAGACACCGAACGGGATATTGTTATACGAATCAAAAACACCCAAAGAACGATTGAGCACATCAAGGAAAGTCAGAAACCGCTTAACCTTAGAGTCATTAACTTCTGAGCTATTTCTATTTGACTTCTGTAGATAAAATGCATTTCAGGCTTTTCTATATAATTGAAATGTCTCTTTTCTTCCAATACCGCCCTACTGTAATTGAGAGTTGCATACTCGGTTCAGTGGATTTTGAGTATTAATCGATGCGAAATTATTTGTAAGCATTTTTCTTCTTTCCCATATCACTTTTCCATGTAATTAATATCGTTTTTATCCCAATAATTCGTAACAGGATTTTAATATTAACGTTTGCATGGTCCAAATTTCCAGAAGTACCAGTATTTTTCAGTGGATTTTTTTCGAACAAACGTTTTTTAATAAAATTTGAATGTTTCGATGTGTACTATTATTTCTGAATATTTTGTCCGTATTTTATTTAACACCCTGTATATAAATGCAGACACATATAGTTTTAATGTATTATTAAAATATTTTTCAGAAGGAGAAATTTCTTTAAAATTTGCAAATGATGTATGAAATATAAATATGATTGAAGGAAGAAAGCAGATACACTTAATATTACTACAGAATATTGCATATCAGTTTTATTTAGCTCTTCTTATTTGTACAAAAAGTAAATGTGAATTTCTTCTCCCAAAGATTATGTTTCTTTCATTTAAAATTAAAATAAATTTGCATATGAAAATATGTACTATTTTTAATGATTTTTTTTTTATTTAAGTAAATCTAAGTAACTTAGTCTTTAATTTAACTAATTTCCAATTCTATTTAAATAAGTCTTTTATTTAAGTAACTCTTTTTTCATCTAAAAATAACAATTCGTTTAAAAATATAAAACATACTTCCTGATTAAATTTATTTAAGAAAAAAAATCCACTATTCTAAATCTTAAATTACTATAAATTTTACGAGACAAGGATGTACTCCATGACAATGAAACTGAAGTATGATTTTCTTTTTCTTTTTACTACTTTGACATATATTGCGGTGCAAGAGTCATCATTCATTGAATTAAAAAAATGAGTACATATTTAATAGACAGTTACAATATCTTAAGTGATATGAGTTGCTGCTTTGAAAATACTTTGCTATAAATTGTAAAGGATTATTGAGATAAGCTGTGCTCTTATTATCATAAAATACTTCATTCTTTTAAAAAAAACTGAATAATATATTTTTTAACATTTTACAATATATGAAATAAAATAAATTATAGTCATGACATATTTGAAAATCATTTTTTAAGCTCTAGGAGCATAATTTGTTTTTTTTTTTTAAGAAGCAGTATGATGCATTTGAATTTTCGCCTTTAATTAATTGAAATTCATTAGTCGAACTTGTAACTTTTTCAAAAAATCTACATAAAGGTTGCACAACAACCCTGTAATAAATGATTAGATGATATCTAATATTTCAGAAAGTACAAATAAAAACTCTTTTATATTTTTTAAAGTCGAAACTATTTGCATTTGCCCAAAATAAAAGGGTTTCTAATACTGCCTATCTCAATGAAACATTGGTGATTTACCATTATTTTTATGTAGCTTTCATTACAAAAAGTAAAAAGCTACCTATTGCAGTCGTCCGGAGGAAAGCACTTGAGGAAAATTTTGGTATATTTTCACCGATTATGACCCCCAGACCTCAAAACCACCCTCCCTTTCAAATGTTGACACACACACACACACACACACACATATATATATATATATATATATATCTGATTTTGTCATGCGATAATTATCGTATTTATGGACCGATTTGAATAAAACTTGGTATGTACATACTACATACAAATGTCTCTACCGAGTTCGTTAGACAGCGTCATCCGCCATCCTATTTCAAAATGGTGGCCATTTAATTTTTTTAAATTTAAAATTTAAACTTAAATGCGAAAAAATTAAAAGTTGAAAAATATTTTTCTTTTATGTGTTAGAACGTAAAACAACGATTCCAAAACACTTTTTATTTTGTTTATATCTTAAAAAATGATTGAGTTATAGCACTTTGAATTTTTCTTATGGCTGACATTTTGAAACAATCTGATTTTGTCATGCTATAACGAACGTATTTATGAACCGATTTGAATGAAACTTGGTATGTACATAGTACATACAAATGTCTCAAACGAGTGCGTTAGCCAGCATCATCCGCCATCTTGTTTCAAAATGGCGGCCATTTAAAAAAATTTGAAAAATTTAAAACTTAAAATTAAATCCGAAGAAAAGAAAAGTTGAAAGAATATTTTTTTGTGTGTGTTAGAACTTAAAACAGCGATTCCTGGAAACTTTTTATTTCATCTATATCTTGAAAAATAGCTGAGTTATAGCACTTTCAATTTCCAGTGTGGTTGATATTTTGAAGCGGTCTGAAATTTGTCACGTGATAATACGCATATTTATAAACTGATTTGTATATCACTCTGTGTCTACATAGTACATATCAATGTCTTGACCGAGTTCACTAGCCAACTTCCTCCGCCATCTTGTTTCAAAATGGCGGAATGGTTTTTGCTTTGTCTTTATCTTAAATGCCTTAGATATAGCAGTTTGAATTTCTAATGCGAGTGACATTTAAAAAAAATCAATTTCCCCGCGACAACACTCGTATATATTAATCGATTTCGATATGAGAGAGCAAGTCCACATGAGTTAAGATTTCGACCAAGCTCATTGGTTTGTTTTATCCATCATGTTGCTTTAAAATGGCATATACTTCATGATATCGTGGAATTTGGCGACTCTCTAA
The DNA here is from genome assembly GCA_964019185.1 of Maratus speculifer. Classification (NCBI taxonomy): domain Eukaryota; kingdom Metazoa; phylum Arthropoda; class Arachnida; order Araneae; family Salticidae; genus Maratus; species Maratus speculifer. The sequence continues at coordinate 178,610,319 of OZ025297.1, forward strand.
ATCGCTGAAAATAAAACCAGTTTGAATAAAATATGACTAATTTCTAAAAATTCCTATTAATAATCGGTATTAACAAAAACTAGCATTCTATCTTATGAAATCGGGTTTCACTAATTTGAGCTTCGTATGTTTGAATAATATAACTTAATTTAAAATAAATAATATATAAATAAGTATATAAAAGCTACTTCTTCCTCCCGGCATTGCTGGAAGGGCTTTTTTAGTTATTAATTCGAAATGTATTCATAAAATACTAAACGTATGAAAATCAATAATTTGTGCTTTTGGTTTTATATAGAAAAGAGGGTATCTGGCTTTATTTTGTATATTTTTATGTTACTTATAGAAATTTCGAAATTTTCTAATGTAAAGCATAACCAGATTATTTTTTTATTTACCGATAATGGTTTAGCTCTACTGCCGTTATTTTCACATCACAGCACACTTGCTTTGATTACATATAACTTATTAACATTTAGGTGTTTTTAAACAAAATTTCTTTGAAAACACCATTAATGCAGAAAAAGCTTTTTAAAGTTATTTGCGTACGTTTAGAGTGCTTTAAAAGTAAACGGAAGCAAATCAATAAGAACAAAAATATTTTCTAAAAACACAACCCAAAATGTTTAAATGCGCTAAACTATTCGAAAGAACTTAGTCTTTCTTCGTCAGGCGCGAAAATGGCGTGCTTCTACAATGAAAGAAGCAGCGAGACTGAAATGACAAATAGATGAAAGGAACAAGGTGACGAAAGAGCCAGTAGGAAACGGGAAAACAAATGTTAATCTCAGAAGGAATAAACTTAAACTGATGTACACATGATAGAAGGGGAATTAGATAAAAAATGTGATAATAAGTAAATACATAAAAAAATAAAAATGAATTATAAAAAATGGAGAAAACTACATTCATGAAATAAATGAAAACACATTAAAAAAAAAAATATATATATATATATAATTAATTTAAATTAGTATAAAAAATATACTATACGGTAGGACTAAAAATGATTTTCAAAGTTACAGAGAGCATTGTGCAATCAGATTTATTATTTACAATAACTTCACGTTTAAGATAAATATCTTAAGCTATACTTTCAAGAAAATCCAATTCAGAGATACTATTATGATAATTTTCATATTTTGAAAAGTTAAACTATGTACCGAATCTCAAGAATGTTTATCAATAGAAGATATATAAATTTCTTGTTGATTTTCGTAACGGGGGTGTTCTTTTAAGCGAATTTTTAGATTTCTTCTAATTTGATTCATATGAGATAAATGTCAACCATTACAGGGAACATTATACATTATGTTTAACGAAGAGTGATTTATTTATTTATTGTTTTGTAAGAAAATGATACTTAGTTCTTTTATAAAACAAAATAATTTAAAATATAAAATGTAACCAATATCTTTTTAACGTTTAAAAAATCGTATTTATCTTGTAATTTCTTGTAATAGTAAAATCCATGCTTACACAAATCAAATCAAGTATGTATATTCAATGTCCTTTATATTTTATACTACTGTAACACTTAACCTGTCCATTGTGCTAGGTGCTTTAAAATTAGTGACGATCAAAAGTTTCTGACCAGTTATTGGCTTTGACTTGTTTACTAGAATGTTTCACAGAAGATGAAGCGCGGCTGTTTCAAAAGTTAGGAATATACAAATGAACATGGATCACGTGATCATTTTGTTGGAAGTTGAAGATGGAGGTTTTCGGTCAACTGTCATTCGAGAGTTTTTTCATTTTAGTAAAGTGTTTTTTTTTTTTTTTTTTGGGGGGGGGACATCTTTGATAATTAATCAACGTGAATTACATAGTTGAATTTCAAAAAAAAAAAAAAAAAGAAAAAAGAAAAAAGAAACATTAAACAATTACCGTTCGTACACAAGTTATTTGTTTGTCAATCCTCATATCAGATTACAGAAAGGATATTCATCAGAAATTCTACTCTAAAGAAGATTTTTATACATTTATAAAGATTACCGTGGCCCTCAGTTTGCCAATTTTTGGACACTAAAACGACTATTAGTGACGACAGAACTATCATGAGAAAATCAGTTATTAGTCTATGTACAAACTCTTCTGAAATGTCTCTTCCATGTTTGATATACTGAAAAATTAGCTGAAATAAGCCAGTCTATTGTTTCAAGACGCATATGTGAGGTAATAAGTTTTTATGGAACAGTCCGTGTTAAAAAATCTTGCATAAATAAAAAAATTCAGTGGACCCGACTGGAGGAACACAAACTGAAGCCTAGTTTTTGATTTTTTATTATGAAAACTGGAAAAAACCCTCAACATTCCGGCCAATTGAATTTTATCTTTTTGTGGATGAGGTATCAGACACTACGTCCAGCGAACTAAAACTAAAAGATATGATTCAAGATAAGTTAATCCTACAATAAAGTATAGTGGAGGATACATTATGCTGTAAGAGCACTGTCTGGAATAGGTATCAATCCATAAGTTGAAATCCGTGGCAAGATGTGTGTAGAATGTATATTAATATCGTGCAAAACCATTTGGTGCTTTTTGGAAAATGGAAATGTGGTCGCAAATATTTGTTTCAATATGATAATGGCCCAAAAAATACATGTAATTTCTCAAAGCATAAGGCATCTTGTGCATAAACAAATCGTACTAAAAATCTCCGCTTTTGAAATGACCAGCCCAAACTTCCGATCTGTATCCAATCGGAAATCTTTGGAAGGAATTTGACAATACATATTCCGATTTGGCAGAATTTAAAAAAAAATTATAAAACGAAAGGAAACAATATATACCATAGGCGATCTTCAACAGTTCATTAAATCAATGCCATATCGCTACTCCACAGTACTCAATGCTAACGGTATGTCAAAAAAATAATAATTGTAAATCTTGTTGATCACTATTTTTATCCATTATAACAGCTTTTTTTCAAACTTGCCAAAGTAGCTGAAAACGTTTGAGAACATGCATTTTCAACTGCAATTCATTTTGTCAATTAAATTATTGATGTTTATTTGTTTGTCAAGGAAGAAATTTCTAATTATTATGTCAATAGAATGAATAAACATCTTTTTGAGATTCCTCTTTAGATAGGTATACACACAAAATAATAAAATTTTTTATGCTGGCCGGACATTTTTGACTGCCAATGTACATAAAATATTTCAAAAAATATGTGACTTTTTTTTTTATTCTTAAAATTATCATTTTTGTATATTCGAATGTCTATAAAAAATACACTATAGCTTAGAGATTAGATTTTAGTTCAAAATGCGTTGAGTAATGCAGTAAGCCTTCAGTGAAAACTTTTTTATTACTATAATTATAATAATAATAATTATTTTATTATTATTTAATAAATGTTACCGTATATGGAAATACCAAAAAATATTACTTCCAAAAATAGCTTTTAAAGCTATCTTATAGTCAAAATTAATCTAGACATGACAATAAACCTTAACAGTGTTTTTGTGTTACAAATTAATAAATCCATGCATAGAAGTATTGTTTACATTTCTTCAACTCTTCCTGCTCATTTCTGGTATTTGAATCGTTAATACGTGGTAGTAAAATTATTTATAACTAATTCTCTAATAACGGTATAGTTAAATTAAATTGGATCTGGTATTACAAAAGATTTCATCTTCTAATAAAATAATTAAAAATATAAAATAAAACAATTCAATAATGTTCGCCAATGCATCTCCTAATATGGAAATCAGAAACCTAAAATTTTTGTAAAAAAATTAAAATTTGTTATTGTTTTTATTTTCTAAACAACACGTCATGTTATTTATGATGACAGCATACAATGCATGGAAATAATAACTGCCATGATGAGTGTTGAGTTGTGGATTAGATATATGAGTAAATCTATTTCCAAATTTTAATACAAATCAGACTCTTTTATCATAAGTTACCGCCTAATATATGTACATAATACGTACATACATATAGAACCTGCGGACATATTCGATTTCAGGTTTTGATAGCCTGAGAGTTTTTAAAAAATGTTGCCCAATTAAACTGAATGTTTTGAAGTCACAGGTTGTTGTAAGTAATTTTGTATTACAGATTTACTTTTTCGAAAAGTAATGCCTCTCAAAAAACAAATTAAGCGCTGTATAGATCCGACATTCCTCCGCCCCCCCCCGCATTATATTTAACAACTGAAACACTAAAACTAATCAGGGATACGCCTTATCGCAATGAACCTCTATTCAAATTTTAGAACAAATCGGATAATTTTTCATAAAACCTAATTACCTACTTTAAAAGAATATAATCGGCCATTTTACCCTGTATACTGAACTATTAAACCCGCAAAACTATCCAGTGATAAGCCTGATGAGAATGAACGTATATCTAAAATTTCAAGAAATCAGTTATTTCGGCATAAAAATCAATTTATCTAATTGATTGTAAATGAATTGTGAATCGTTGGTATAATAACTGAAAAGGCGTTATCAGGTAAAAAATAATGTAAAACAACTCACAAATTAACAAAAAAAACTGTTATTTGGTTAATTAAAAAATAATAAAGAACCTTTTATTGACAGATAAATTTATTAAACGAAAAAAAAGTATTTCTTTTTACATGTTTATAATACATTAATACGATATTTAATTTAAAAATGAAAGGCATATATATAAAGCTTAAAAGATGAATTAGTATAAAACAAGCAATTGATACGTTATTTGGCACTTTATAGCTCGCGCCAGATTAATGGTAAAGCGCCTGAAAATTTGATGAAATAAAATTTAATTAACCTACACTGTAAAAAAAAAAAATCTGTAAAGGTACTATACTTTATCTAGGAAACTGGGATTCCAGGAACTTTTCCTGTAACGGTAACAACAAAAACTCAAGTTTTAGAATCGGTTACATGGATTTTTCCTGTTAACGTTACATGAAAAATTCTTGGAATCCCAGTTTCCTAGAAAATGTTTACTACCTTTAGAGATTTTTTTTTACAGTGTACTTTCAGACTTTTTTCTATTCTTTTTTCAATTTAAGTATCATTTTTATGTAATTTTCAGATCATATGACTGCAAAAGTAAGTCAAACGCTTACATTTTAGTGAAAATGTTTGCCATATACACACGAATGCTACAATAATTTAATTTTATAGATTTAAAATATTTGTTTTATCATAGTTAACATTACTATTACTATAGATACATACCGTTTTTTTTTTTCAAATATATGAATTTTATATCCTCGATTTCAGATCGTAGCTTATTCATTGCTTATGCATTATTATTATTTTTTTATTATTATTACTATTACTATTATTTTATTTTTATTTATTTATTTATTTATTGACATGTCGAACATATTGCTAATTTTACTTATAGAAACATTCACTGATTTCAAAGTTAGGATATAAGAATATTATTCAGTAGATTTCTACTATCATCCATTACAGTAAATTTTATAGAAAAAGCCAACATTTTGCTATAAACTTTTTTGCTGAAATAAATTTCAGATATTTTTTCTAATTCATCAGTTCTTTTAAATAATTTAAGTATGTTTATTTTCAAATGATATAAGGATGTATAATTTGATTTTTATTGCTATTATGACTTTTGGATATGTTGCAGTTATAGAATGTTGAGATACAAAAAGCTAATTTTTTTCATTATGTTAAAACCTTAGCAAACGTGAAAAATATTCTAACACCTCACATAAGATTAAATATATATTTTAGAAATATTTAAAATACTAACATAGAAAGAGACACCGTTCAAGAACCGTGCACTGAAAAATCAAATTAAAATATTATTCTCAAAATGAAATATTACAGAGGTACACACGTCCATGTGATTACTATTAAGGTGGGAACTTTGAGATCTCACTCGTCAGCAGACTTGAAACGCTCGGCCAGGGGTTAAAAAATAGGAAAGAAATTAAAAGCAAATATCTTTTTAATCGCTGGTTATTCATGCTATTTTCGAAGTTGACCAGGTAGTTTGATTATTTCACCATACACTAGCATAGATCGAAATAATGTGTAGTTGTATCTAGTTTCAATTTGAAAAACTGTCTTAGAAACTTATAATTTTAGTTTTTTTTTTCAAATTTTTTAGTTTTGTGAGTTTCAGTACTTTCATGAAACGAACATCAAACTACCTCTTTTTCCTAAGATAATCGTTGTGGCAGATAACTATAAAATGCCAATAAGAACAGTTTTTTTTAAATATTTATCTATGGAACTGAAAAAAACTAAAAATGAAGATATTGTTTAATTGAACGCTTATTATATTGGTCTCTAGAATTAAGTTGAGTAGATAATGAAAGTAAAATTTTTTTCCTGCAAGAGTTTTTAAACTTGGGAAAACATTAACTTTTAAAAATTAATAAACAAACAACACAAACTTCTGTTTACTTTCTGTAAAATGAAATATCATTATTTGGTTAAGGATAAAATTAAAAATAACTTTCTATTCCTAAATATACAAACAAATAAAAATTTTCACTAAATGAAAAATTTTAGCATATTTATCTTAAATAAAATTCTTCTGTGTTATAAACAGTCGATTTCACATAGTCTGCGTTTTCAAAGAAGCTTGTTTACATTAACCATTTTCCTATTTACAGTGTTCTCATTCACTGTTGAAAAGTAATGAAACTTTTTTTATTTAAATACAACAAATCTTCGAATAAAGTTTTTTTAAAGAACTATTAGAATAGATGAAGTATTTCCCTACCATTTTTAAAAATATAATTTAAGTAAATATTTATTGGAGAGCTTTTAAATGACAGTATGAGTAATTAGTTTTTAAAAAATCTATAGTAAGATTTAATGTTAGTATACTGTTGGTATATCGTTTACTCTATTATGTAATCTTAACGGAAGCTCAGTAATTATTAGGTATACTAGCGAGCTACGCCCGCTAGCTGGGCCACTTTTTCCAAACGAACCTCGGTATTAAGCAGTGTATAATAAGCAAAAAAATTCATTTAATAAGCAAGTCTTGGTGTTCGAATCCTCAAGCACAAAAAAAGTAAATTAAAGAGCCATGGTCCCGTTAAAAATATGTGATTTCTCACTGTGGGCCACGTGCACTTGAAAAAAAAAAAAGATTGTGGATCGGAGCTATGGGCGCTTCGCGATCATAGTCCGTGTTAAAAATATTTTGTTTTGCACGGTGGGCACTACGCGCCCATAAGACATTTTTTCGTATTTTTTAGTTCATCACAAGCAGATTTTTACGCAGATTCTGAATATGTAATCAGTTTTTTTCTACTTTAAGAAGGTAAAAGAATGTATGGTAAAAGAAGTTTCTATAGTCCTGTTTTATTTTTAAGTTCAATATTTTAGCGAAAACTACGGTAAATATTCTACGGCAAGTCAAAAAAATTGATGCGGAAAAAAACGCAATTAGCGCCGGTAGAAAAAGCGGTTTTCGGCTGTTTCTTCTTTTAGCCAAAGGGGAAAAGTTCAGGTCCTTCACCGCAAGGTGGCGCAGTGTTCTGCTTCGGAGCTCCGTTTGGGAATTGAGATATTTTCCGTCCCGATTCCGAAGGGGTTTTTAATTCATAACTTTTTTAATTTTGGTCCCACGGTCTCGAAAATGCCCGAAATGACTTCCCCGGAATTTTTCCAATCGAAAGACACCTCTCGCGACTTCTAACTCGCCCGCGTTGCGAACTGTAATCGGCTTCAAGCAGACAGACAGACAGAGGCGCACGGATTTTATTAGTATAGAAAAGAGTTTTTTATTTGTATTAATATGCTTTAAATTATTGTAAAAAAACCATAGTTCATAGATATACTTTGCTTTAAACTTTATCTTTAATAAATATTTTATTTAAATAAAAATTGCCTCAAAGTTCCCCTTTCTCCAATATTTTGTGTATTTTCTGTTTGCGTCATAAAAAGATTTCAAAAAATTGTTTTTTTTTTTTTTTTTTTTTTTTTTTTTTTTTTTTTTTTTTTTAAGAAAAGGAAAGTTGTTGAGTCGTAAGCATCACATTTGCTTTTCCAACAGTCCTTTTTTTTATGTAAGTGCTTTTTAAAAATTCTCAGATAATTATAAAAATAATACATAATGATCTTCATGAAACTCTACATACTTTCTTAATTTAACAATATTTAGCTTTAAAACTAAGTACAAACAAAAGATTGAATATGAAACCAAAGTTCATTGAATCGCTTATGTAACTGTTCTTAAAAAATAAGTTAAATTCGCGAAGATTAATTGAAAATCGGCTTTATTCATACCATTCAAATGCTGTTATATAAAAACACACATGGATGTGAGTAGATTTCTCTCGTACCGCAGCTCATCGTCTTAATAATTTGTGAAATAAATGTTTAGATACAGTAGAGGGATTTCAGTGGCCAATAGAAAACTTGTCAGTGACACCCCAAGCTTTTTGGATTTTAATTGAGTTTATTTCAGTTGTTCGAACATGCATTCTTAGTTACACATTTATCGGATACACGTACCAAACGTGAACATAAGTAATTTATATAGGTATACTAGCAGCCTTCGCCTTCAAAACTGTTTGTTTTTTCTAAAGAAACTTTTAATCATAAGAAATATATCTGAGATTTGATCATGCCTCATAAAACAATATAGATATTTTCTTGGAATGCCCAATCAAACTGCTGAAAATATTATGAACGTCATTACGCTATTGTACCTTTTATTAAGTTATACGTAATTTAGGCTATTAAGGACTAACATACTTAGTTGATCTTTTTGAGTGGGATTCAATAAAGAACGGTAGAATAGAATGTTATATACTGAAAGCATTCATGAAAAACTAACGATGCGAGTTTCTTAGAATCCTTTTATTGGACTTGCTGAAAAGCTAATCGTTAATAACAATTGGCTCTACCTGATTCTAGAACTTTCATCCGCAACAGTCAAGCAATATGACAATCTACAGTTAAGCAATCTGACGACCAAACAACATCAATCAGAATAATATGTGTTTTATATAAAAACCTTCATTGAAAAATTATGTAACCTATGAACGTTCATCGAAATCCACTCAGCAGCAAATTTTAATCTGGAAAACGTACCGAAATCTTCCCTAAAATTTATTTAATTGACAGTTTAAATCCCATAAAAATTCTTTCACATTGAATAAAGCCAGTCTTTCAAAATTGTGTTCATCTGATTTGGAAGTTTTCTAATAATTACTTAACTAAGCATTAATGTTACGAAATGTCGTATACTGATATCCTTTCTAAAAATTTTCTAATTAACAATGTAAGCCCCATCGAAATCCATTTAAAAGAACTCAAGTTACAAACGACCGGAATGATTTTGTTTCTTTGCATTATACACATATATATATAGTTAAACATAACTTTTAGGAAGGTTTTTAAATAATATACTTTAACCCCATAGGGACGAGCGACACGTATACGTGCCGCAAAATGTTTAAGAATCCTTGTTTATTACCACCGATAAAATTATACTGTAAAATTTGTCTTATTTAATTGCAGCATGTTCTCAATTTAGTGAGGCACAAATGTATGTTTTTTTAAAACCTGAAACAAAACATTAAAAAATTCGTAAAAGTACCCGTCCCGAAGGATTTAAGCACTGAGGGTGTAGATGTGTAAATTTTTTTATGCTTTGATAATTTTTTTTAAATTCTATTTTAGGTAAACAGTTAAAACTTTCCAAAATTGTGTTACTAACATGTTTCATTAAAAATATCTAAAATTTTATGTTAAAAACATTTATCAAAATTATTTTTAAAAAAACATATCTTTTTTATTTTTTACAATGCAAGTCCTTATTTCTGGTACAATAGACGCATATGATTTACCTGTACCAATGATTATGGCTATTTCATTTGAAATTTAAAATAAAGGGACAGATAAAACGTTATAATTTTTTAAAATGTACTCTGTATTTATCTTTTAAAGTTTAGTACCCGATGAAAATAATAATTTAGTATAAAATGTAAACGCGCATCACTCTTACACGTAATTTTTTATTCAGTATTTTAAATCTTAGATTATTAGAATTATTATAAGACAAAAATGTGCTCCGTGGCCAAAAAATGGAATATGTTTATGATTTTTTTTTTTTTTTGTCTTTGTATTGTACTGGCATTTATTCCGGTAATAGTGTCATCAATCATTGAAAAATATTAATAACTACATATTTTGTAGACGGTTACATTATCTTAAGCGTTATTAGAGGATGCTTTTAAATAAAAATCACTGTTTTCCAAAAGGATGTTTTATAGTTTTTAGTTTGACATAAACGATTTAATAATTAAATATTGTAGATAAAAAAAAATGTTTATGGCTGCATGAAATTATAAACGATTATTGACATAAATAGCGCTCTTAAAATCATAAATCATTTCATTCTTTAAAAAAAAATCTTAATTATATATTTTAAACATTTTAAGAGATGTAAAATAAGATTGTATTTCATAGCGCATTGAAAATTATTGTTTTATGTTGTCTGAATACAAGTTATTATTTAAAAAAGAAAGCAGTATGGTGCATTTGAAACTTTCTTTTGAGTAATTGAAAAATCTTTTAGCAAACTGATAACACACAGCAAGAACAGTTCATTTTGAAAGACCATAGATTAAAATTATCCAATAATATGTTAATCAATTATAAGATAATAGATGTATCACAGAATGTGTAACAAGAAAAAAATATGTATAAATTCGAGAAAATTGTTTTCATTTTTATGTATATCTGCATAAATATTAGTGTAAAATAAACTACTAAGATTTGTGATTAATTTTTAATGCATAAAATATATTAATAAATTATTAAATTTAGGAAAAAAATCAGTTTGTGGACTTAATTTATGCAATAAAGCACGATTATGATGTCGTTATCTACATTTGATTGTTACTTATAAAAATTGTGAACTTTTCGATATCAAAATATTAACCATATTAATATATATTTACTAGAAGTTGTGCAATTTTAATAAAGCTCTTTTAACATCTTTAGTACACTTATACATCTAAAAAAATTACATTTAAACGTTCTTCAAAAAATAAATAAATAAATAATTAAAATTAAAATAAAGGTGGATGAAAGCATCATTATCGTATGAAAGTCTGCATTAATTTGTCTAAGTAAGTAACATTTATAAAAATAAAGAATACTGAATAAATACACATACTTTCAGTTTTATAAATATAGAGAATAATAAAAAAAACATAATATTCTACAACTATCTGAATAATGTTTAAAAAAATATCTGCCGACTCGGCCTACAGGGGAATTTAGAATTAGAAGTTAGATATTAAATTCGTAAACAAAAGCTAAAGCTGGATTTGAGATAAACACGATTGACTATTTTATCTGGCCATTTTAGTTATGATTTTAATTTTTCTGTAAGAGTTATTTTTTATATGTAACGCAGTAGTTGTTTAAAAGGGCAATGAGGCTGTTTTGGGTGCTAATCTTCCAACAGATTTTACAACTAGGAATCATTTTTCATAATTTGCGCAGTAGCTCTATCTCAAAAACAAACTTATGAATTTTCAACAAACTTATAAAGAGGTATATTTGAATATAAATTGATGCTGATTATTTTTTGGTGTAAATTTATGAAAAGGGGACGATGCAATGTGATATTTATCACGATTTTGGTAATAGCTCTATCTCAAAAATTAATGAACTCATATTTGAATCTTCAGATTTAATTAGACGCTGACATGATTTGGTGCTGATTAGGTTTTGATGTGAATCTTGCAACAGGTACGACTGCTATGATGCATCTTGTGTGATTTTCGTCATAGCCAACCTATCTCAAAAATAAATGCATGGCATTTAATCAAGTTTGAGATTCTGTTACGTTTTATCATAAATATATCTATATTAAGCTTGTATATATTCCATCTAATGCGTCCGTTTTATGCTCTTTGTGTAGAAAATTTCGTTTACAAATATATAAGATGGTGTTGAAAATCAACATATAATTTGAGCAAGTGGATGTTTATATCCTTTTTTTTTAAATGCACACAATTCATTCAGCCTATGTACCTTTAGAATCCCCAAGGAGGGCAAAGATTAACATTTAATTTTGGCACTATGTTAGTAAATCCTAAAACATAAAAATGCATGAAATCGACACGTTTCACTAGGTTAAGTTGTCAAAGTATTTCTAAAGTATGTATTTAATCTTTTGCTAGTCAATAACACTACTTGAAAAGAAGTTTACTCAGATATTTATTCTACATATCTTTAAGTGAGTAATATCATTTTAAGCAATAAAAATTAAAACGCAAAAATATATCAAATTATTGATTAACAGGTACTTTTTGACAGTTGCGTCAAAAATAAATAAAATTGCACACAACTCTTAAATATTATATATTTCCCATTGCAAAATTATAATGTACACGAACTAACCTTTGTAAAAACCAATTTCTGAATTCTCCAATGCTTTTAATTTTACAATATTTACGAAAATATTTATAGAAATTAAAGGCAGCAGCTCAAAACTGTTCTAAGGATAGATAAAACTTTGCCATATAAAATTATATGAACATCGCCATCCGTTGAAAAAGATCCATATTAACTGCTTAGTTAAGAGATAGAAATTATAAATTAAATCGTACTTTTACTTTGAAGCCTATTGTATAACTAGCGTTGACTTTTAGATGTGTTTCAGTAGGAAAATACGGTAATGCAAACTATTAAATAATTAAAAAAAACATCCTTTAATAACCGTGTACTGAAAATTCAAATAAAAAATATTAATCTCATGAAGTGATACTATAAAGATACACATGCAAAATACATCCATAAGTTTAATTTTAAAGAGGTAATTTTCAGATCCCACTCGTCTTCAGCCTTAAGGAAATGCATGATCAGTGATTAGAAATTAGGAAAAAATAAATACTCACAGTTGTTTTTTCTAATTCCTGATTATTCAAGCATATTTTCTCAGATGATTAGATATTTTGTTGTTGATTATTGTGCTATCATTGAAACTCCGTAATAAGTAAATGTGTCACGTTTTTTTTTTTTTTTTTTGAAAAACTGCCCTAGAAGCGTATAATTTCAGACATTTTCGTTTCTTTCTGCAAAAATTCTTTAGATATGTTTACATTGGTGTCTCTCAGAAACTGCAAAACAAAGAATGTATCTTACGTAAGATAAACATTGTTTAACATAACCTGTCATTAAGGCCAGTTTCTTTCTATTTTCCCTTCCTTATTTTATATATTTAACAACTTTGGGACGGGCGACCAGTATACGTGTCGCATAAGATGCTCAGAACAATTAATTCTTCTCATCAGAAATTTTTTATTGTAAATTTTGCCTTATTGTATCAGCGGATATTCATAATTTAAGAGGGCAACAGTTTCTGTTTTTAAAGACCAATGGCAAAATATTAAAAACTCAATAAATGATATCGTCTCGAAGGCGTTAAATAATTATATATCTATGAAACTAGAAATCAAAAAATGAAATTATGATTTATTTAAACGTTTATTAAATTGTTCTCCAGAATTAAATAGAGCGGACGATAAATATAGAATTATTATATTGAATGAATTCTCCAATTTCATAAAATTTTTTAATTTAAAAAAATTAATCCATTAATAAATAAATAAGATGATCTTCCTTTTGCATTCTCTAAAATGGATTAACATTATTTTCTTAAGGAAATAGTTGAACATTACGTTCTAGTTCTAAATAAGCAAACAAATAAAACTCTTCGTTAAAGAAGAATTTTTGTATAGTAATTATATGAAAATCATTGGTATTATAAACAGGAGATTTCACACAATCCATGTTTTCACAGAATGTCTTAACATGTTTACATTTACCACTTTTCTATTTAGAATGTTCTCCTTCACTGTCTGAAAGTAATTAAACTAACTTTACTTGTTTGAAAGACAGAAAATATTAGAATAAAAGGAAAAAGATAAAGTAGTCGAGTAGAAGAATTAATTTCCTACAATTTTAAAAAATACAGTCTAACTGAATATTTATAGAAGCGTTTTAAAATGATAATATGGGTAATTTACTTTTTTACAAAATACTATAATAAGATTTAAGATTAGAAAACGAACGTGAAACTTTCTTTGAATAAACAGTAATAATTAGGTTAAATATATAATTTTTTAATTTATATTAATGTGCGTTAAACTGATGTTTTGAAAAACGCTGTCTTTATACGATACACTAATTTAACATCAATATATTTACATTGAATACATTTACAAAATATTTTTCTATTATTTTTTCTTCAACATAAACAGTATTTTAATTATAATGTTCTTAAATGAATGGTATTTTGTACTTTTTCCAGTTATATATTTTCGGAAATGTTTTTTTTCTATTTTAAGAATATAATGAAAATTGTTAAATAGTAAGGTCTCTTTATCATTTTTTATAATGACAGTTCACAAAAATTATCTTGGAACGTTTAAATATATATTTTAAAATAATATTTACTTTGAAAGCTAAATGCAATCAAACGAAGGAACATGAAACTAGAATTCAATAGAGTGTTTTTTGTAACAGTTCTTAAAAATGATAGGATTTTCGAACTCGTTAAATGAAAATATACTATGACATTAACATTCAAACGTCCTTAAATATTTAGAAACAACATATAAAGAGAAACACATTTCCCCCGTTGCGTATCTTGTTATTTTCAATGCATTGCGAAAAATTTTGTACATACAGTTCATAATAATAATAATAATAATAATAATATTTGAGAAGAAATAATAAGAAAAAAATATTTTTCAATCACTTTTTTATACTAAGTAAATGTAATTAAATTTCTTATAAATTAAATCTAGAATGCTTAGATTAGATTTTAATATTTACAAAATAAAAATACAGAACAATAATTTACGTATACAGCTTTCTGAAACACATCAAAATATTAGAATAAAATTTAGATTGGTTCAAAATATTAGAATATTTCATTTTATGCAAAAATATTACCTTATAAATATGAAGGAGAAGGTAATTAATAATATTTTATCATCCCCTTTGGTTTTCATAACAGCGTACAATCCATGTTGCTTACTATATACAAGGTATTTACAAATATTTCTAACAATATTAGCCGAAATAGACTTTCTACATACCACTAACTCAGTTTTACTGGAAGGAGGATTTTCTTGGAGTTTTTTCGCCCTTATAAACCATATTTTTTTGACGGAATTAAGGTCTGGTGCGTTTTATGACTAAGAAAGTACCTTAATGTTGCGTTGACGGGATCAATTCTTAGTTGTTACCCAGGTATGAGGTGACGGTAAATCTTGTTGAAAGATAAAATCCTCTTTAAATAAATCTTCTGAAGATGGGATCATGTAATGTTTCTCAACTTCTTGATATATCTAAGAATTAATCTTTTCGTAGATGATGAATAATTTTCCAGGTCCTACTGCACTCATGCAACCCCTAAATCGTGTCACTAGCAACAAATTTTGCGGAACGTTTAGGACATTCTTTATTAAATGCTTTTTGCGTCATTCTCCAAATTCGAATACCTCAATCACCGAAATGCAAAACATACTTCCATCACAAAAAAATATATTTTTTCCAATATTTTTCGCTACATAAACGTCTTGATTTACACCAATTCAATCGTATACGCTTTTGTTTTACAGTCATGAGAGGTTTTGTTTTCGGTACACGAGATTCAAAATTAAATTTATGGAGATTTGATGATTAAAATTGATAAAATGATTAATAATAAAATGATTAATTATTGGTTGATTAAAATATTTTCATATTTTAACAACTAAATGTTGGCGATGTAGAAACTTCAACTCTTTCATCTTCCTCCTCCCCAGGGGGACACCTTCTTGAGGTATTCACGGGCTTCACAACCCCGGGCACCTGAGTGATCTTTCTCCTTTCCTTTTCCTCTTACTCCTTCAGTATTTCTTTTCTCTGTTTCACCCTTGTTGTGATTTCCTCTTTGGAGGTGAGGGCAATTCTATAGGAGCCGTTATCATCCTGTAAATCGACTCGTAGAAAATTGTAAACCACATACGTGTTTGCCGTGCGTGTCCTTGGAAAGGGGATTCTGGTAGTTGAGGGAAACCAACACACTGCTTTGATCTCTTCTTCAGGTAGACGGGAGGTGCATATTGTTTCCATATGCATCAATCAGCTGGTCAGCTGACTTTTTGTCACGGCCTTTAGGGAATAAGTAATCGGGCTACTACTAGTCATTTCGTTAAGGGTGGAGACTGGCATAAGGTTGTCTTGTGACCGTATGGGCCCTGTTTCGCACTGTTGCATGAATGTGCATCCCCTTGTTGGGCTCGGTAGTAGGTGGTGCGGACGGGGTCTGAATTATTTTTTTCAAATATGGATGGAACTACTTCTGTTCCTTCTAATCCTCTCTCTTGTGGAGAGCAACAAATCATACAGACTTCCTCAATCACACGTTTTTTTGTCATTAAACGTACCGATAGTCTCACTAAGAATTCCTTTAAAAATACTTCACCATTTCTAATTGCAAAAACATTCCAGTCTGTCTTAGGGGATGGTCATTCTATTAAAAAAATACAATACGGAGATTTACTAATTGAGAATTCTACAGCTAAATAATCGCAACTTCTCTCCAATTGCTCTACATTAGGCCCTTTTTTCGTCTCTATACAAACACATAAAAATCTAAATACAAATCGTGATGTCATATCGAACCTGATCTCTTATTCTCTACTAAAGATGAACTGTTAGAAAATTTAAAAAGTCAAAATGTCATAGACGTACGTCATATTACTATCCATCGCAATGGACAAGTGCTGCCTACAAAACATATTATTTTAACATTCAATAGTCCGAGATTACCAGCAAAAAGCTGGCTATCTAAGCTGTCCAATCCGACCATGTATACCAAATCTTCTCCGTTGCTTTAAATGCCAGCGTTATGGCCATACTAATACTTCATGTCGTGGATACGTTAACTGCGCACGATGTGCAGAATTCTCCCGTGACAATGGATCCTGTGAAAAGCCGGAATGTTGTGCAAACTGCAAAGGAGATCATACAGCATATTCCCGTACTTGTCCTAACTGGAATCGAGAAAAGAAATTCTCACTTTTAAAATTACTCAAAATTGGTCCTACCCTGATGCCCGTAAACTCGTTGAATCCAGAACCCAATCCGTTGGAATTTCCTACTCTAGCTTACTTAAGCAGCAATCAAAATCCGTAAGACACATAAGTACACAAATTGATTCCTCATATCCACCAAGTAAATCGAACATAACGCAATCAACCAACATCCCAATCGAAGAATCCCGTGATATATTTCTCCTTACTAAATGTTCTGGGAACCCACAATGAGAACGCTGGCTACCATCTTCAGAACCTGTTAAAATAATTGACTTAGAGAAACGACGACAGAAATTGACAGCTCTATCCAATAAGACATTTCAACCCGAAACTAAGACAAAAGCTGCCACAAATACCAAAATACCACCGAAACCTGATATTCCTAGAAAACAGAATCTGAAAAAAAAAACCCTACACAACCATATAAAAAAAACCCTCAACTCCAGCCTCTCCATAATGGGAGACTGTGGGGCAGGGAAGAACAGTTCTAACATGAGCTCATGCATAAGAAACATTAAGGATCCGAAAAAGCTGCAGCAGTACGTAGCAGAGACTATGGAATCCCAATCCTATAGCAATGACTCGGATGCCAATGAAAATACTATGAAAAATTTGTGCCTGATTGACACTATTAATCAATGTTTTAAATATATACGGTTTTATTTAGTATTTGCTTTTAATATTCCATGATGTCTTATTACTTTACTGAGAGAGATTTTAACTACATTTTAAATATTTATATTTTTATCTCATTCACCGTTTTTAATTACATTTTAATCATTTATTTCGTCACATTACATTTTAAGTTTACTCTATTTTTAATGTAAATTTTTACTTTGTCCTATGTTTTTTTGCTCATCTTTTTCTTGGCGGAGCATGTCCCTGAAGGAATCTTGCGCCATTAAACTCCATACAACGAACCAACCTTTCTCCTATCCATTTTGCAAATATACCACACTTTTGAAACGGTTTTTCTTAACCATGCGCTTCAGTTTTCTGTCATCTCTAGCAGACGTCTTTGGTTTTCGGTCGCCATTTTTTTTTATTCTGAATTTTTCTACTTTTTGAATATAGGTTAGTATTTTACTAAAGCTTGATTCCGAGCAACGTAAATAATTCACTATTTAACATTGATTTTTACTGATTTTAGTGCCGATAGAAATTAACCATACAAAGTTGAATAGATTTCAGAAATATCACTTACACGACCCATTTTAAGACAAAAAAGACACTAAACTGCAAAATGAATATTGATTTAAAATAAAATCATTCAAGTTTAATTAATCATGCCATCAGTTATGAATTGGTGATAGTTGAAGGAGAATTAATGTGACAAATTATATTTAAAATTCTAAAAAACATAATTATTCAAATATTTTGAATGTGAGTTGTTGTATAACCATTATGAATATCAGACAAATATCAGTATACAGTATCATGCGCATCGTCGACTTACAACTTATCTGTGGCTCACCAAACTCTTTGGTATTTCAGAGTATTTAATTTAGTTTTTAAAACGTGCATGCTTAAATTACTTGGTGCATGGGTACACGCACCAACCGTGGTTTGAGTAATTTCCAAACATCCGTAATATCTGAATATCAGTGTTGCAGAAAAAAAGCGGATGTATATCTTTTAATCAGATTACTATCACTGATTTTAAATTGCAATATTTTTCATTTATATCGTCTTAAATTTTTTTTAATTTTTCTTAAAAATGAAAATGTTGTCGAGCTCATTAATTGAAAATCTACTATGACACTAACAATCAAACATATTTATACAGTGCCAGCAAACAACAACAAAAAAATGTTATTTAAGCAACAATTTTAATGTTCGAATGTTTAATTTTATTTTGTCCAGTTTAAAAAGGAAAAGGTAGGTGAGGTCTTATATCATGTGTTGGTTATAGTTAAGTGGTGGCCCTGGGAAATTAACATAATTTAGAGTTCTCCAGCTATTGTTTTAGTTCTAGTAGTAATTTAAACAGAGGGATTTTTTAAATTATTTTCTTTCAAAATAGAAAGTCTTCTGGTGCATATAATCTACGTAAAAAACTCACAATTCTTGAACAATCTTGTGATTTGGCTTTATTAGAAAAAATATTCCTGTAAGTTGTGAAGTCTTAGATTTAGAAGCCTTAGGACAAACTTTCAATGTCCTAAAAAAGAAAAGGCCGATCTACCACATGGCAGTACACCAAATTGAAAAGTCGATTCGAAATAATCGAGAGAGACTTCAATTAGGTTTGATAAGCTTTTAAAACATGGCATGCTGTTAAACTGTTAATAAAATTGTAACAATTTACAGAAAAAAAAGAAACATTACTAATGAATGTAGCAGTAAGAACCAACTATCGCAAACTTCGCATTTTTCAATAAGAATCAAGATTTCTTTTTCTGACACTGTATATTTAGAAACAGCTTCTAAAGCCGAACGTATTTCCCTTGTAGCGTAGCTCGACATTTTCAATGCATTGTGAAATAATTTTTTGTATATAGCACAAGGATTTGAAGTATCAGACAAGTATCAATATACAATACTATACGCGTGACCCACTTAAAACATATCTGTGGCCCGCCAAATTCTTGGGATATACTTGTGTTTAATTCAGTTGATAGAACGTGTATGCTTAAGTTACACTCTGCATGAATACACGCGTCAATCGTGGCCTTGAAGAATTCCAAACATCAGTAATACATGTATGTAAGTGTTGGAAGTTGAGCTTTATTATTATTATTATTAAATAAAATATCTGAAAAACATGTGATATAGAATGGTATGCAAGCAGTCGTTTGAAGTACTGTATCTTGAAAATTATTTAACAGAAGTAAGATTTTCTTATAATATTGTAACCTCTGAAAATATATCTTCATATTTATTGAATAATAATAATCCAGCAATACCACAATTAATCATAAATTTTTGAAAATTTTTGAACATTTTTAAATTTTCAGGGAATTAGAGCCGTTATAAAAATTAAGGAATTAAAAAATCTGTGTTAAATTGTTTTCGATGAAGATCGAATGATTACATATGAAGATCGAATTCTCCAAGTTTGAAATTTGTCATTTATTTTTCTTCATCTTCAAAAAGATTTAGAAAAAAATCCTGCAAAATCATCAGATCAATCATCAGATTTTTCCTAATTAAAATATAAAATGAAACGGCTTTTTAGGGGCAAAGATAACTTAAAGCAGTTCGATATTTCTTGATTTTAACACTGTATTAAAAAAATTCTTGAAGGTATAAATATTTCGTCAAATTAGATTTTTTAAAAATATATTGTACAAATCTTTGTTTATGCATCATCTTAAACAATTTAATGACACATAATTATAATTTAATTCAATTAAGACATTCTAGATAAGGATTTTCAATGACTTACATTTGTTGCGTGTACAATTATAAAAAGTATATTCGATATCTCTACATAATATTACAGATATATACATATATATATACGATTTCGTATTTTAACTTCAACCTAAATTAATAATGAAATTTACAATTAAAAATATTTTTTTTAGGCGATTGAACAATAAAACGCGAAATCTAGTGATGGAATTTCAATAAAAATATAAAAATAAATAAATATATTACAGGTATTAAAAATGAATTCGTAGAAAATATAAATATATATAAGATACAATATAATTGAATATTTTAAGTTACCATATCACTTAGTTTTGGAAATATGATGCTCGCTATGCCAAAAGTATTACATCGGAATAAAATGACTTTAAATTTACATTGATTTGGATTTGTATCAATTCTCCATTTTTTTCCATTTCCCATTATTTTTAATTGGTTTATCGTATTTATTTATTTGCTTTTTAAGTTTGGTAGCATGTTGTTCTTCCCTTTTTAAAAAGATTTAAGGTGATGTTTCTCCTTAAGGGGACAGTGGACCTTTTCAAACGTTTTGTTTATTTTTAAATAAATGGCTCAAAAGATGAACTAACTGCATTTCAATACCCAATTAAAATGTACTTTAAAAAAACTCTTCCTATTTAATTTAAATAAAAAATATTCTTTTTTAAACGTGATTTTTTAAATCTTTATTACTTTATCAAATATTTATTTTTTGCCTATTTAAAAAAAATTTCAAATGTACATTACACAAAACATTTCAACAATTCACAGATTCATTAAGTATTACATTTAATGTAACCTTTTTACAGATATATTTCGCGTAGAACGATGAGTTATAACAATCTTCAAATACTTATATAGCCTGAAATCTAATTCCGTGGGCAGAGTTATCATATATGTAATAAAGAACATGGAGAAAGAGATTTAAACCTGTATGTCAACCACAAAAAAAGCCTTAGCATTTTAAAAATATGAATGTGAGGAAAATATGAACAGGGGAAAAAAGTGATTTAGAGTTTTAGATTGAGTGGGTAATTTCGCAGGTTGCATTAACATAATTTGCATCAATAAAATATATCATTATCATTTAAAAAAATGTCAAATTAATTAAATTCATATGGGCTTTTATTTTCGACATTTAAACAAATTCGATTTTTTTATTAAATTTGAGATAGATTAACAACTTTGAAGATTTACTTTGAAAGTCACACAGAATGAATTGAAAGTGATTTCTACTTGCTATCACAATTTAATTGGTGACAGTATGTCGGACTATCGAAATATATTTATTTTTAAAATTTTGCATTTGTGTCATTAAAATGAATTTGAAAAATACTATAAATTAAGGATAGTTTGAAACGTTATCAGAGGTTCAAAAGGTGGCATTGCAGACACAGTCTTGTGAGCTGTTTCTAATAAGTCTAATTATTATAATTTATTATTTATTAGGACTAGCAACTTTAGATATATTGATACTCCATTAAATTCGCTCTTATTCAGAAGATAAAAAAAAACTTTCAGTTTCGTAACAATATTTTTATGTATTAGCATATTTAAACCCGGTTTGTGATAATAAATACATATAAATTGAAAGTTAAATTTTACTATATCTAGCTTCATATTAAAATTATTTAATAAAAAATTATTTACTTGTTAGAAATTATTTCGCTTAAAATATAACATTATTTATATTCAAAACCACTACGACACCATTCTTATTAATTCTATTATATAAAAAAGCAATTCTCTGTTTCAGCGTTTTACATAATTCCATTTTGAAAATAAATTTAAATTGCTTTTTAAAATTGATATAACAAATTTTTAAATCAGGTATTTTGATTGAATTTCTCACTTCAAAGAAAAACCATTCTTGAAACAAATTTTAGAAATGATTTTGTTATTATAATATCAAAGCAATTTCCGTTAATCTTCTTACTTTTTTTCTGAAAAGTTATTTTAAAGTTTATAAATAGAAAGAGAAGATATTTTCTTCAAAATTTTTATGTGAATCATTGAATGTATATTAACATTTTAACAATAATAGTAGATTGAAAAAATAAAAAATAATAATAATGAAAATATTTAGTAAAAAAATTTTTATTGTTAAATCCCTCAAAATTTTAAGCGACTTTAAATAATAGTTAACTAGATGGACTGTATGGAATTCCTAAATATTTTTAATCCATTCATTTAATAAGATTAAAAGAAAATGGTAATATGCCATGTACGTGCGCGGTTTAACGATCACGGTTTATAATGAATATGAAATAATTCTACTACGATGGTTGATATGAAATGTCGAAACCTGATGTCTTAGATACCTATATGCTCAATTTCAGTATTGTAGCTGCTATATTAAAATATTTTTGGAGGCAGAAGTGAAGATTTAAACATCTATTTGATGAGGGTATTTTAATGAAAGGGTGTGGGAGTAATGCTGGTTTGGAACTTAGGGGGCCAGATTTACGACAATGGAAGAGACATGGGCACATCACTATGATCCCGAGTTCAAACGACAATAGGCAAGTCTTATCTACTGTCACAAATCATCAGTCATGTCATCATATAAGCTCCAAACTAGCCTTTTAACCCAATCCTCTTTTGTAACTCTTCCCTCAAAAAATATATTAAGGTAGTAGCAATGGTTTTGAAACTAAGCACACTTCTTATGAGTATAGACTTCGACATTCCACATCAACCATCGCAATACACAGTTTTGCATACACTAGTATCTGTCATATCGAAATATCGAAGCATGAAGTCACATTAACCTAAAACATCATGTTTATATATGCAGAGTGTCCCAGAAGTAATGAGACAAACTTTAAGGAGAGGTAGGGAATATCACACGGATTCAGAATTGCATAGCAACCCATGGTGGGAAACGTCATGGGAAGGTAGCATAACAGGTACAAGGGAAGAAGAGACATAAAACTGAGATCATCTGAAATAATTTATTAATCGACGATATTCCATTTACTGTGGTAGATGATATGGGAAAATGTTACAAAAGGTGTTCAAACTTTCCACCATTGCAGCATTTGTGGAATCTGAAATGGATCTGATTGCAAGACTCATCTGTGCTACTGCGGATATCGAACAAAATCCAGGTGTATTTGAGCGAGTCCGCAAATCCATGGTTCAACTGTGTAATGCATGCATCGTTAGCATTGATGGAAAATTTTAACATCTTTTGTAATATTTTCACATATCATCTACCACAAAAATTGTAATATCGTTGATCAATAAATTATTTCAGATGATCTCAGTCTTGTGTCTCCCTGTCCCTTGTACCTGTCATACTACCTTCCCATCACGTTTCCAACCATGGGTTTCTATGCAATTCTAAATTCTTGTGATGTTCCCTACGTCTCCTTAAAGTTTGTCCCATAACTTCTGGGACACCCTGTATATATATATATATATATATATATATATATATATATAAGAACAACAATTGTTTTATGAAAGCCATAACTTTATCTAAAGATGAGGTGTCCCTTCGGAGTTTTAAAAGTGTATGAAAAACTGAAATAAACCGTTTTCATAACAGCAAATTTTCGTCGTAAAATATATCGCGTACTATTATCATGATACATTAAAGAAATATGTTATTTAAAATAACAATATTATCATTTATTTCAAAAGTAGGCAGTAATGTGAATCCCTCACAGTATAAAAATGTGCTAAAACATAGCACTTGATATCCATCGGTGTAAGTCATAGATTGTTAAAAAATCAAATGCTTCCGGAAAATAATATAGAAACTTTGATAAAACCTCGCAAAAGTTACCAAACCCATAATAATTTTCGTAATGTAATTGTGTGCTAAAGGACACCGTTTGAAATATACGGTTTTAAGGCATGGACTCTGAAAAAGAGACAAACACCTACGGAAAAATATAAAATTTAATTCGGTTTATAGAATTTCTTCTTTGGTATATCCGAATCAAAAAAGCATTTCTTTATCATTTAAATCATCAGAAAATAATAGATTTTAGAAATTTTGAAAAGCAAATGTCGAAAAGAAAAGTTTCTTATTCCGCTCGTAAATTTCAATGACAATTCTCCGTAAATATTATAGTCTATAAAAAACTTTTCTTACTCATTTAAACATTGTCAAATATTTATAAAATGTGTAACATATTGTTTTATGGGAAAATGGTATCAATTTACCGTATTTGTATGTGGACCTTGTTCGTTGAAAATGAAAATGTTGAGAATTAATAGCATACTAAAATTCGATGTTTCGTGTTCAGAAAATTCAGTATTATATTGTAAAAACAACTGAAAAATGGAACCAAAACTTACAAACACAAAAAAACCCCGGTTATTCCGAATTATTTTCTTGAAATTTCGAGAATATGCTAACTATAAATTTCGATGTTTCGGAAGATAAAGAATAAATATTTTGAATAGTTGATGACAAAGAAGAGATTGTAATATATTTTCGTAATCGTCGTATATATTTTTGCGATACATATATAGTTATTTACAAAGCAACATCAGACAATATTTTCATGTAAGTTGACAAATATAGCATTTCTAAATGAAAACGCAATAGCAGAGAATAGTTCCTAGCATATATAAGGAAATAAAGCAGAGTTTTCTTCTATTATCACTTTTTTTTCCATAATGTTTCATTATTCTAGTCATGAATAACATTACACTACATTTTCAGAAAATGAATTAACTACGTGTAAATGAATTATTTCTTCTTATCATGTTTTTCCTGATGAATATCTTGGTGGAATATGATGATAAAAGGATTAATATATTTTCTTCAAAAAAGAAATGACGTATTACCTTATTCTACGTAGCTATTAAAGTTCGTAGCTTATTATTAAAATCCAAATTAAATTCTACATAACAATATCTTTTCTACCTCACCTGGAAAAAAAATGTAACTTATTAACAGATAACACGGAAGGTAATATTTGCACGAAATAACAGCAAGTTTACTGCACATTAAGCATCTAAAAACAAACTGCAAAATTTAAAAATTCAATAAATTTCTTCAAAATCAAGTAAAAATATAAATTTCCTTCTGTTTCACTTAAATATAGAACAATATAATACGATTTCCTTCTCTAAAAAAGGTATTATACATAAATATACTTTTTACAGCCAGTCATCTTTGATAATAAAAGCATTAATACAATTATAATAAACTTTTGAAGCATAACAAAAAGCAAAGCGACAATCACCGAGAAGAAAGTTAAGTCAATTTATCACCTAAGATTAAACAAATGCTAACAGCAGTCAAAAAAATGTAATTTAACAAATTAGAACGACCATTCATAAAATATTTTCAGAGACTAAAATTTTGAAGACATATAAATGAATTCTATATTTAAATTAATAATAATAATAATAAACATCATTTTTATGATGATTATAACAAGCCATAGATTACATGCGCCATTCATTAAAAATTAATATTCCTAGACCAATGATTAAAAAACAGTAGTTCATAGCTATAAAACTTTAACTGTTTAAAATGTGCCTTTTTATTTGATGGAGTCTATCAGACGGACTTCTGAACGCCTCATACGATTATTATGCATGAAATGGATTAAACATTAATATTCCTGGACCCATCATAAACAAATTTTAAATGAAATTTCTGTTTTACAATTTTCGGAACTGCAAATTTTTAAACTTCTAAACATCGCACATTTTATGTTTTTACACCATTGTGTAGAGAAAAAAAAATGCATTTTTAAATGAAATTTGTTTGAAATCTTCATCGTAATTTGTTTCCAAATTATAATTATTATTTTAATTTTTTATTACTTTTTATGTTATCGTGGCAACAGAAGTACCGTATTTACTCGTGTATACGGCGCATTTAAAAAAAAAATTAGGGCAAAACTCCTAGGAGCGCCTTAAACGCGAAATGCTTTTTTTTGCTGTTGGATGCAGTCGAACGATATACATATGAAACAAGAATATATTCAAAGAAGATATTAAAACTCGAAAAATTTTACTTAATTGAAGTATTGCTATATATTTATTTCACTCCTTGCAGTTTTTTATACATGTTTAGTGACATTATCTAAACGCTAATTAGAAATTCTCTTTACCCTTCACTCATTCCTATTTCTCGTCATTCTCTTACAACCCGAAGTCTAAAAATGCATTTCCGTCTTGTCTTCTGGCCTGGTGAAATTTTTAATTCGACCCTTTTTTTTTTTACTGAAATTTATTTGATCATTTTTCTATTCTTCAATAGTTTATCAAGTTTATATACAATATTTTAAGAATTCGCCATTTTTACTTGTAAAATAGGGGTGTGCGTTATACACGCGTGCGCCTTATACTCGAGTAAATACGCTATTACA
This sequence comes from Maratus speculifer, assembly GCA_964019185.1. Lineage (NCBI taxonomy): Eukaryota > Metazoa > Arthropoda > Arachnida > Araneae > Salticidae > Maratus > Maratus speculifer. Next base: position 178,637,097 of record OZ025297.1, read on the forward strand.
TTTTTGGACATTAAACGTGGACCAATGAGAAAACGAATAAAATAAAATAAGTAGAGGAGTTCACCGAATAAAAAGATTTAGATATACTTCAGATTTCACAGTTCTCACAGTTCTTGTCGTTAGATTCTAGCTGCTTTTGATGATTTCTAATAAAATACTTCCCGTTTCCAAGTGGAAGTAAAAGAAATGTAACGTCGTTTCAATCCAGGAATGCCTCCGAAGATACAAAGTGAACTTTACTTGCCAAAAAGTCTCATTTTAGGAAAAAATGTCTTTTAGGATCTTATTATTCTCTTGTGACGAATTAATGCCAGTATGAACAGCAGAAATGCGTGTCATGGACAAGTCAATATAAGAAATATTCAAATTTACAGCTGCTATCTCGCTTAAGGGGACGGTGGATGTTATTATTATTTTTTTTTTAATTTTCATCATAGCAATATGAAATTTTGTACATATATACATTTCCCCCCAAAAATATAGAACATCTTCAAAAAAATGTCAATTACTATTAAAATATTATTATTTTTTTAAATTTTTTAAACGAAATTTCAAAATGCTCCTTGCGTTTTAATTTTTGAGTTATTTTCTTGCTTTTGCATTTTTATCACTTAAAACACTATTATAAACAAATCTGTATAAGATTTTTTAATCTCTTCAATAGTCAATATTTTACAGATTTTTTTTCTAAACTCCATATCGATTTTCATCAAAAATTTACCTTTTAATAAGTAAAAAATAAAATTTGACTATCCTAATGAAGACGAATTTTAAAAAGCTTACACAATTTCTGTATAAACAATATCAGGATACTTCCTTATCAATTTAAAAAATGTTGATCAAAAATTACGTCTCAAGAAACACTTCAAAAATCTAAAAACGCTGAAAAATTAGTTTAGAGAAAAACACATTTGAAGTATATAAATACACTTGCCTTTATTATTTACTTCTTAAACTTCTTCATAAATGATATTTTAATAATAAAAAAACTGTTTTGGTACTATTTTACTGCTAAAATAGACTTTTGCGACAATTTTGCTATAGACGATTTTGCTCAAATAAAAGTCCACTGTCCCCTTAAAAGAACAACGTTTAATATATACAGCTAGGAAACTCATTTTGAATGTTACAACACATTTTTAAAAACAGTTTAACGAATATTTCCCAGAAAATTATTATGAAACTTTTAAATATCAATTTTAATGAAGCCCTAAACAGTTCCAAAGAAAATCAAAAACAGCATACACTGTAAAAAAAAATTCAAGAGGTTACTAAAAATTTTTTAGTAAATTTGTATTCCACAGAATTTTTTAGTAACCATTACAAACTTTTTTTTTTGCAAGTGAAACAAGCATTTCTTTTGTAAACTGAACAAAAGAATTTTTTGTATAACTAACTTAAAAAATTTTAGTATGAGCCACCAAGCAAATTTTAGTAATAGCTCCAAAATTATTTTTAATAACCATTACGTGCGCCCGAAGGGCAAGAGGTTTCTTTGAGATGCATCCAGACTTCTGAAGTGGAAGATTTTCGGCAAAACTGCAATAGATGGCAGCACCAAACATTGCTAACTGCTCCGACAGGATTTTCATAATCCCTTTACTAACGAGTACTTACACTACATACATTCGGGGCGTATTTGGCGGTTGCCAGTATTGAACCCGGGACCTTTTAGTCTGGAGTCCGTTACTATAACCACTATGCTATCAAGGCCACACCAAGTGATTTTTAGTAATTGCTATTAAAAATATAAAACTATTAACTCTCTTCCTTGCTAACTTTTTTCTAGTAATTCTTACAGATTTTCTTGTAACCGACAAAGATTACTAAAAATTTTTTAGTAATTACAAGGATCACTAAAGTTTTTTTAGTAGATCGACCCTTTTTTTTACAGTGTATGCCAACAAACTCTACCTGCTCATTTATTCTTTGCACTGCAGCAAAAACTCCATAAATACTCAAAGTTAATCTCAATGTTAGAACACAGTTTTAAAAATAATTTAACAAAGATTTCCCAGAAAACATAAAGCCGATTGATGCACAATTATATATTTGCTAAAAATTATCACTTTTTTTTTTTTTTTTTTTTTTTTTTTTTTTTTTTTTTTTTTGAAAATTCAAACAGCCAGTTTTTGTGAAGCCCTTAAAAGTTTCAATCAAGGTCAAACACAGGATATTGTGCACTTTCTCATTTAACTTTTGCACTGCTGTAAAAACTCCATAAATACTTAAAGTTGAGCTCAATGTTATAATATAGTTTTAAATACAATTTAACAACGATTTCCCAGAAAACGTAAAGTAGATAGATGCGCAAATATATTTTTGTTCATAATTTTCACAAATTATTAATAATCTCTATCAATCAGTTTTTGTGAAGCAATTAAAAGTTCCAAACACGGTCAAAAACAGGACATGATCCTTTGCACTGCTGCAAAATCTCCATAATGATAAAAAAAATATCATTCTACCATCCTATTAAAATTCTCCCATTTATTAAAATAATTGACAATAACAGAAACATACCTATATTCTACATGAATAAAAACTATTTACGAATCAATTAAATCAAATCTCAGGCTCGTAATTTTAATTAGAATTTACATGCAAGCTTATATGCCCAGATTGATCCTACTGATATTTAAAAACAATTTAACAAAGACAGTATGGTGATTGCTATGGTTACCACGTAAGGTTGGAAATATTTCACAGTTTAGAATGGCAATGCCTTGAGCGGTTACCATAGCGATCGCAGACGGTAATTTGTTTACGTTTTAATTAGTTGGTTGTTCTATAATAGATGGAGTCAGAATTTGCGCTCATAGCTCTGTAGAATAAAAATACAATTAAGTTAAACATCTGCGTGTTATTTTATGACCACCAATCGGGACATTTGGTGACCTCTGGACTGTAGAAAAATACCATGAGCAATTGGAAAGTGAGATTTTTGTAGATTGTTAAGAAGACTTTGTTCCATTGTGATTGAAGTAAATCATGCAAAATGATTATGGATATATTAGCTGCTAAACAGATAAGTACTTCTGAATCATTTTTCTGATATTTCTTCTATTATTTTACAGTAAAAATTTTAACTCGCTAATTTTATTTTGATTTAACTGTGCTTTTTCTATATTAACAATTATAAATCATGTCTAATGTCGATGCTGTTCAAATCCCCATATATAATAGATCGGATCCGGCGCTTTGGTTTGTAATGTGCGAAAGTACATTTGCTTTAGCTACCCCCAAAGCAATAACAGAATCTGTTACTAAATATAACTATATTGTGTCGCATCTTCCACCCGATATTGCATCAATTGTTCGTGACATATTAATGCAACCGGATGCTACCGATCCTTATGGCATCTTAAAAAAGGAATTAATTGCGCGTTCGGGAGAGTCATCTCAGCAAGAAATACGGCAACTATTGTCTGGGGAAGAACTAGGCAATCGGAAACCTTCAGATTTATTACGTAGCATGAAACGTCGCGCGGAATCCCTAAATGTTCCTGACAATTTAATGTTAGAGTTATTTTTGACGCGTTTACCAAATTCTGTTCAAACAATTTTAGCGGCTGTTTCTGATTTAACCCTTGAAAAGGCTGCGGAAATTTCGGATCGGATTTCGGAGGTTACTCCGTCCCCTCTTTCTGAATTTACCGGGTCCAACGCGAATGAACAGTCAATAGAATATAAAATTATGAGAGAAATTGAAAAACTAAATAAGCGCATCGATCAAATTGCATTTTCACGTGGGCGATCACCATACCGTAGAAATTCGAGTAAACCTCGCGAGCGAAATAACAGTGCTAAGCGCGACTCATCTATTTGTTGGTACCATCGACGATTTGGATCAAAATGTAGAGAAGAAAAATGCGTAAAACCATGTTCTTGGTCGGGAAACGAAATAAGCAAAGAGTAGAGGCGACTTATTCTTTGCCTCAGCAGTCACGTCGCCTGTTCATTAAAGACCGGACAACAAATGTTTCTTTTCTGGTCGACACAGGGTCGGATGTGTCAATCCTTCCTGCCAATAATTTACAAAAACGGAACCCACCCGTACAAACGCTTTTGGCTGCTAATTCTTCAACTATAAATGTTTATGGTCAACAAACCCTTTCTCTAGACTTTAACTTAAGGCGAAAGTTTAATTGGACTTTTCTAGTGGCAAATGTTAGTACACCAATATTGGGAGCAGATTTTCTCCATAATTTCGAATTGGTCCCAGATCTCCGTCATAAATGTCTAAGGGACTTAAAAACAAAATTTGAAACGACAGGCCACATGAAATGTGCATCCATTCATTCAGTAAAAACAATCACTATTGATAGCATATATAATGAACTTCTAATAAAATTTCCATCTATAACAAAATTACCAGATCCTAATCAGCCTGTTAAACACAACACGATGCATTTTATTACAACAAAAGGACCTCCAGTTGTGGCAAAACCTCGAAGGTTAGCTCCGGATCGCCTGAAAATCGCTAAAATGGAATTTCAAAATATGATACAACTAGGACATTTAAGACCTTCATGTAGCAATTATGCATCACCTTTGCACATGGTTCCAAAAAAAGGAACTGTGGAGTGGAGACCTGTAGGCGATTATCGTGCCTTGAATGCGCAAACTGTAAAAGACAGATATCCGATTCCGTGTATAGCTGATTTTACTGCTAATTTACGCAACACTAAAATTTTTAGTCACATTGACCTAATCAAAGCGTATCATCAAATACCAATCAATCCTGATGATATTCCTAAAACAGCGATATGCACACCTTTCGGATTATTCGAAAGCACACGCATGCAGTTTGGCTTATGCAACTCATCTGCCACATTTCAGAGATTCATCGACGAAATAATACGTGATTTACCTGGCGTCTATGTTTTTATTGATGATATACTTATTGCCTCTAAAAATGAAGAGGAGCATTATCATCATTTAAAAGCCTTATTTTCCAAATTAGAAGAATATGGTTTGTGCATAAATGTTTCCAAGTGCACATTTGGTAAACCTACCATCGATTTCTTAGGATTTCGAATATCTGAACACGGTATTCAGCCACTTCCTGATAAAGTTAAATGCATAATTGATTTTCCACAGCCCACAACTTTATCTCAACTTCGACGATTTTTGGGAATGTTTAATTTTTATAGATCTTTTATATATAAAGCTGCACACATACTTGCGCCTTTAGTGCAATTATTAGAAGGCCATCCAAACAAAAAGAAATCTCGTTCCCGTGTTCCGAAAACTTCCGAACCGATTAATTGGAACGAAAATGCTGAAAAGGCTTTCACAGATGCTAAAAATGCCATAGCTCAAGCAGCTCTTTTACGGCATCCCATTCCAGGTGCTGAGTTAAGTATATGGGTTGACGCTTCAGATGTCGCGATCGGCGGAACTCTTATGCAATTTTTTAAGGAACATTATGAACCTTTAGCATTTTTTTCCATGAAATTAAACAAGAGTCAGCGGAATTGGTCAACTTATGACCGGGAATTATTTTCTATATATTCAGCAATAAAGAAATTTCGGCATATGTTAGAGGGGAGAAATTTTAAAATTTATACTGATCAGAAACCGTTAATTTATGCATTTAAGCAAAATCCCCATAAATGCTCGCCTCGGCAATTACGCCATTTAGATTTTATTTCCCAATATTCCACTGACATTAGACATGTACCAGGTTCCAAAAACACTGTAGCAGATTGTCTTTCAAGAATTGAAATTGATTCTATTTCAAAATCTCCAATCTTAAATTTTGATGATTTTGCAGAAGCTCAGAAAGATGATTCAGAGCTACAAAACCTGCTGCATAGTTCATCGTTAAAATTGGAACTGAAACCTTGCCTCATTTCTGATCGTAACCTACTATGTGATACTTCCACAGGTACGCCTCGACCCTTAGTTCCTAGCTCCTTTCGTCGACTGATATACGAACATTTGCACAACCTATCTCATGCTGGAATAGCAGCCACCACAAAGTTAATTTGTTCCAGACACGTATGGCCAAATATGAAACGAGACATCAAAAACTGGGTTCGTTGCTGTGAGTCGTGTCAAAGATCCAAAATACAAAGGCACACCAAAGCACCTCTTGGCACGTTCTCTCTTCCTGATGCACGTTTTTCTCAGATTCACATAGATATTGTGGGTCCCCTGCCTCCATCTGATGGTTTCAGCTATCTTTTAACGATTATCGACCGATTTACCAGATGGCCAGAAGCTATACCCATATCTGATACACTAGCCAAAACAATTTGCAATGCCATATTCAAGGACTGGATTTCAAGATTTGGTTGTCCTTCACTCATAACCACGGATCAAGGTCCCCAAATGCGATCAGCGATTTTTGATGAATTTACGAAAATGTTGGGAACAAAGAAGATCCGAACCACCGCTTATCATCCTATATCCAATGGCATTATCGAAAGATTTCATCGACATTTAAAGTCATCCATCAAAGCTCACGAAACCAATAGATGGACTGAAGTATTGCCGATAGTTTTACTGGGCATTCGCACAGCAGTGAAGGAAGATATACAAGCTTCTTGCGCTGAACTTGTTTTCGGCACTACGTTGAGACTGCCCTGTGACATGCTGGATGAATCTATAATCCAACCATGCAACGAGAACTTCGTCACTCAACTAAGAAACACCATGCGGCAGTTAAATCCAGTTACTACATCAGCTCACTGCCACCAGAAGTTCTATACACACCCTTCCTTGACATCTTGTTCACACATCTTTCTAAGAGTGGACCATGTACAACCTCCATTGTGTCAACCATATACTGGTCCTCACAAAGTTCTAAGTAGAACTGGAAAAACCATAACAATCGAACTCAATGGTCGTAAGTCCACGGTATCAATAGATCGTGTGAAGCCAGCTCATTTGATTCCTCAATCAGACTTGTTGACGAAAGCTGTTTCAGAGAATTCTAATTTAAAACTCTCTGTTAAATCGGACAGTAATCCTGACCAAACAAAAACTGTCACACGTTCGGGCAGACATGTCCATTTTCCTAAAAAACTGGCATCTTACATTACTTCCTGAAATTATTCTTAAAACTGTTCATTTTTGCATATCTATATATTATTTCTATATTTTGTTATATTTCTTATTTTTGTTGCATTTCAAATTTATTTCAAGGTATATATCTTTGTAATTTTTTTTCAACCAGCGTAAATTCTGACCTAAAAAAAAAAAAAAAAAAAAAAAAAAAAAACTTAAAAATAATTATAAATTATATCGTTTCTTCGGTACCCTTCGTCACTGGGGGGATACTCTATGGTGATTGCTATGGTTACCACGTAAGGTTGGAAATATTTCACAGTTTAGAATGGCAATGCCTTGAGCGGTTACCATAGCGATCGCAGACGGTAATTTGTTTACGTTTTAATTAGTTGGTTGTTCTATAATAGATGGAGTCAGAATTTGCGCTCATAGCTCTGTAGAATAAAAATACAATTAAGTTAAACATCTGCGTGTTATTTTATGACCACCAATCGGGACAACAGAGGTATATCCTGTTTTCATAGAATGAAAGTTTAAACTATCATTTTTATATAGATAATTCTCGTAAACAGAACACAATTGTATTTCAAAAATTAGCACTTGTATGATTTGAAAAAAAATAATAATAAAATAAAGGAAAATGTCTACATACTAGACACTAGATTACGACACATTAGATTACATTCATCTTTTGTCTATTACGCATTGCAATCACAAATGATACAACATTTTTACAAAGTAATCAGCCTCAAAATAAAATAAATCGTTTCACATTGCTGTAAAATTTGAAAAAAAATACTGTTTTTTTCTCTCCACAGTCATTAAATAATTTTGACGGTATCCTGGATGTGATATAAAGACACAGTCGAAATTCGATAATTCAAACTGCAGAAATATCGAATTACCCAGTTAAGAAAAATGAATGATTTTCCATAAATACACTAACGAAAAATAATTACTTGTTTTACAGTATGAAATGATATATTTTCGATAATTGAATTTATTAAAACATATTAAGGGGAACGTGGACAATAAAAGCCAAATTCCTCAAATTTAAATAGATTCATTTGAAAATTTATAGATAATTTTACATTTGTTAATGGCAAGCTGAAACAGCTATATTAAAAACTTGGTGATAAAATACTGAATTTTTTTAAATTAAACACTTTTTTAATTTTTCTATGAAGGAAAATATGTCATTTTTTTAAATGTCCCATGCGCATATCTTTTGCATAAAATAGGACAATATTTATTTATGAGATGCTTTTTATGTATCACAATGGAAGTTGGCATGAATTGTAAACTTCCCCTTAATAAATGTATATATATATATATATATATATATATATATATATATATATAGAGAGAGAGAGAGAGAGAGAGAGAGAGAGATAAATATTTTGACAATTATGTTTCAATTTTCCAAAATAGTTAGTATTCACATAAATTTCAACATTAAATTATTTCTATAACTCAACTTTTTATGCTTTATCGAAACATAATAAAATTAATATGCATGTATGAAGGGCTCTAAAATATACATTTTGTAGAATGTACCGCATAAAGAATATTTATTATTCATTTACAGGATAACACAAAATAATTCTGCTCATAATGGTATAGGGGGTGAGCATTATTTGTGGCATATTTTAATTACGTTAAATTATTTCACGTATAATAAAATTTATACGCATTGATTGGGTTTCTACAAGTTACTTCCTGTGTAATAGAAAATGCGTTTTTATAATTGTGAATTAGATATAATATTTTAACTTACTAAACAGTGTGTTTTGCTGCTTTATTTTAATTATATTGGAAAGTTTTGCATAAACTATGCTTGATTCATGATTTTTTCTTTCTTATTTTAATATGCTTTTAAAAGACACGCATCACCATGCAACCTTAGTAAAACAATATAACGAAGAAAAGAAATGTCAGTGTTATAAGTCATATCTTAGACCAACATAAATGGATTAAGAGCCCACACTACTGACTGAAAAATACCCGGTTGATAATTTTAAGTCTACGGGGGCGTTCTTTTCAAAAAATTTTATGTTTTTACATGATTTTTTTATAGGATAGCTGAGGACGATCTACAACCGGGCTAGTTTTTTACTTTTTCCATTTTGATTTGCAATTAAAAAAATACTTTAACTTTCGAATCTATTTAGAATCGGTTCTGAAATTTAAACTATGCTAATATATAAAATACGTATATAACGGAAATCGATAAATTAAAAACTAGCCCCGTTGTGGATTGTCTTCACTTATCCTATGTAAAGAAATCATGTAAAAATTTTAAAATTTGAGAGAGATATTTGAGAGTGATGTTTAATTTTCAATTTTGATTCAGCATTTTAAATAATATATATTTTTTTTAAATAAAAGTATTTAAAATAGTAATATATAAAAAAAAGATGCAATTTTTTGGTTACCGTAAAAACGGTTGTTGACTTATGCCAGTTTAAAAATGGGAAATACTGAAATAAAAACATTTGATGCAGAAAAGTCCATTTAGTTTTAAAGAAAGATGAACTGCTAACATTTAAATGCTTTTTAAAAGTTTCTAGGTGATTAACTCCGTCCTGTATAGTTTCGATTTCAGATTTTGTTTAAGTTTTGCCATTCTCACCCTGTTTAATTACTGTTTTAATGCGTCAGTTGATTTAAACTTCATTTTTTACCCCGTTGATTTCAATTTTTTTCCTTGTGCAGTGACTCACTGACAGACATTATGTAAAAACATGTTTTTCTGTATCTCTGAGCCCTCAAACATGAGAATCCGTTGAAAATCGGAATTCAAAAATTTCATGAATCCAATGCTTTCTTCTTGTAAAGGTAGAAGAAAGTAAAAAAATAGATTTAAAACTATCATAAATTTTTAAGCTGAATAGTAAAAAAGCAGATTTTTGAAAATATTTCTATGTATTTTATTAAAATATATTTCCAATGATTCCATTAATAGAAGTGTCATTATCGCTATTAATATTTTCACTAAACTTATTGCCTGCGGCAATAAGTTTATAAGATACTTTTAATGAGAAGTATGAGTAATATCACTTCTTTTAGCAAAATTTTTAATAAGTGTTTAATAAGACGGTCCGGCCAATGGCTCATGCCAGTTACGAGGTTGGCACCAAAGTCGAGATATTGCAGACATCTAGCATATTTCAAGGAATTTTAAAGCAAAAACCTATACGCTTTTATTTTATATCTAAAAATTAAAGTATTGTCTTTGATCGACATTTAACAATGCGTAAATGTATGGTCGATCCCTAAATTGTATTTCAAATGAATTGATTTCGCTGAGCTCAGAGGTATGCCTAAGTAATGTAAGTCACGAAATTTTGAAAACTTTGGATTTAATATCTTTTAGGGGTATTTAGATATCGAGATGAATTTTTTTTTGTTCAAATCTGGAATGGATAAGGAAGAAAATTCTAAATGGAAGTTTTATCCTCTGGGGGGCGTATAAAAATTTTATTTTGGTATTTTTTCAAATAGACCCCCCCCCCCCCATGGAGTTGCAACCTATCTTATCAAAAAAGTCACCTTTTTTATGAAACTTTGCGTTTGGAAGTAGGGGTCTAGGGGCAATATTTAAGGATTGTTTAATGATTGATAAGGAAGCATATTGTTTCGATATTTATGACTCACCCTGTATAAGAAATTCCGTTATAATTGGCAATATTATCATGTAACTATATCATAAAACGTTACAATAAATAATTTATGGCTATTATTGATTGTTTATTGATGTAACAATTATCCACTTTATTTTTGTTTTATGTGTGTTGGTAACCCCATATTCGTATTATTTTGCTTTCTTCCTGACTGATAGAAACATGTAACCACACACTTTATTTGCAGTTCCGTAATATTTGGAGTCTGAAAAGTCTACTATTGCTTTAAATATTTCAAATATTCATATCTTTTATTTCATTTTTCATGTTTTATTATATATTTTGTTTTACAATTAATGATTTTATATATCTAAATATAAGTTGTGGAATTTAGTGTTTTACATTCAAAATTGGAAACTTTAAGAAAATAAAACCTCAATCTTTAGAGTTAATGATGTATTCTGTTTCAGAAACTAAATTCACCTATTAAAGCTTAAAACACTTTTTAATAATAATTTTTAATCCTTCCTCACACTATTATATCACTTTCTTAAAATACATAATTTAGTGCGATGTTTATACTTCAGACAATTTTTTTTTGCCTCAAGCTATAATCTGAAAAAAAGTATTTTTTTTATATTTATAAATATTTTTTTTCTTAATCTCCGAACTAAGATTGATTTCAAAACAACATTAAACAGAATAAATTTCGCTTTTCTAAAATATATTCTTAAAACTTTTATAGACTCGAGAAAGCATATTGGAAGTAATTTTTGCATATTTGCAAGTGGGGGAAAGTATAAACTCAGATGACTACAGACTGCATACTTTTTAATAAAAATGCATATTTCATAAATGATAATTTAAAAAAAGTTTCTGGGAGCTTTTTTAATTTAAGCTAAATAAAAGACTATTACCCGGTAGAGCGAAAAATGAATTAATATTTAATTATAATATTTACGAATATTGATATTTAACTATAATTTAAGGGGAATCAGTACCTCTGAAACCACCTATTGAATTTTGAATGATATTGTAATATATGTGATGACAGATTAATTAATACTAAACATTAAACAAAGTAAAAAAAAATTACAAAAATCAGTCTATTTTACCAAAATTTAAATAAAAATATTAACCTTTTAAAAGCACCTACTATTTTTTTATATTAATATTTTTGCTTCGATTTTTCTTCACATTCATTAGAATATACTATTTAAAATTGTGCATGGATTTTTAGATGTATAGGATTTTACTTTTAATATGATTTTTTTTTCTAGTCTATATTAGAAAATGAAAGAAAGTCAGCAATCTTTCAATTTAAAGATATATTTTTTTAAATAACTATAAACATGAATGGTTAATCCGTGATCAAAAATATTAAATACACCATGGGAAAGAGTTGAAAAAATTTTAAAACATCTATTTAAATTAGCAAAAATGCTGTAGTATTTTTTGAACAAGCAAGTTATAAAAATATGAAGAGGGAGAGAAATGAGTTTAATGTTTTAATTTGTATAGGTAATTGCACTGGATCTATTAACAAATTTTACAATATATCGCGATAGAAAAGTCGTATAGCTAAAAATAAGGATAAAGATACTTAAGATTAAACAAGATTAAAGAAGCTTTTAGTCAATATTAAAAAAATCGATATTTTGACCAATTTCAAGGTAATGTGTCTTAACATAAGTTGAAGCATTTACCGAACTGACACGCATTATGTACTAGATTAAACTCAAGATTTTGGCAAGAATTATTCATTTTTCGTCCTTTGAATCTAATAAAATATTAACAGTGTTTAAAGTTTGCTTAGAAAATAAACACTGAAATTTCAACATCATGAAACTCATTACTTATATAGAATCCATCTAATATACATCACGTAAGACCAGATAGTCGAGAATGCGGAGTTAATCAAAACAGGCGTTGAATGGATTGTAGCTACTGGGAATATTGTATCATTTACAATAATGTGCAGCCTATTTTAATGCCACAAGCTCAAAAACAAACGATTATATTTTCTAAAATTCCAAATTTTAGACACTACTTAACAATGTAGAAAATATTGTCGTACATCTAAAGGGACGGTATCCATTTAATTTTCTTATTAAATTTTTTAATCTTCAACGCAGCGATATGCAATTTTCTGCGAATCTCCATTTCATCATAAATATGTAGAATTCCTTAAAAGAAATTACTAATTTTATTATAATTTTAAGATTCTTTTTACTGATTTTTAAATTTTATAACGCTGTGTACGCTGTAATCTTTTAGATATTTCTTCTTTTTGCATTCCAATCATTTAAAACTCTATTACAAAACTGTTTGTATAAATTTTTAATATATAGAACAATCACATTTTTAGATATTTTTTTTGAGAATTTCATGCCAATTTTTATCAAATTTTGCCTTTAAATAATTTAATAGTCCAATTTATAAAATATGTTAACATTAAAGTACAAAAATTGAGCCCCTTCAGATACAATCTCCCCCCCCCCTATTTATATTACAGACTATAATTTTTTTCGAAAATTGCAAATTCCAAATATATATTTTCCCACCCTCCTAATTTTACGTAGCTATTTCACAAAAGTCCCAGTTACAAGCCTCCTTTAAAATTATTAGAATTCCCTGTCTGCTAAATGGTTGCTTACTTTCGGTTATTTACGGAAAATCCACGTTATTGTGATTTGAAAAAAAAAATGTATCTTTGAAGCGTCCAGTTTGTGAATTTGAAACAAAATGTGGATTTTTATAAGTAATCCTAGTTTCCCCATTTATATTCTTCCCATTTATGAAGATTAAATGTATTACAAACAAAATCACATATATCAAAACAAAAATGCTTAAAATGTCTTTTTTGTTGAATTCTACAAAAAAAAGGGGAAATTTTCATAAACATCTTCCATGAAACAAGTTTTTGCTGACTTTTGGTTCGTAATCTTAATGCCTCAGTTGATTACTGGAAAATTAAATTTCCTAAAAAAATTACAAAAATTCAACCTTTTTTTTTTTTTTTTATTGAATTATATAAATTGTTTCCGAAGGACAGAGCTTAAAAAACATTATCAAAGAACTGGAAAGTCTTAATTTCCCGTCTGAAATGACAATGTGATAAGAGAAATTATACTATGAAAATCACACCACGTTCAGATTGAACTTCAAAGGCGAATATTTTTGTGTAGATTTAAAAAATTTAGTATTATCTTTAGTTTTCAGTGATAGTTTCTGAATTATTGGGAAAAATGCTGATATTAAAAAGAAAGATCTGGTTGTCGTTAAACATGCTTTTTCTCTCACAAACAATATCAAAATATGTAGTCAACAAAATGGCGGCTTTTGTTTCTAGCATACAGTTAAGCATTTTAACACTCTCATGCATAAATTATTTTTAAGTATTTATAAAATATCTTTCGTTTATGTGGTAAATGAGATCTCATTTTAAAATCATTTTATTATTGTGCTGGATACTAGCTATTATCTGTCCACAAATCATATCATTGGAAATGAATGTTGATTTTTTTTAGGAGAGGAGGGACCTTTATTGGGCAATACTTCAGTAAAGTTTGTGTAATTGCGAGAGTTAGTCAATATAGACCAGACGAATGGATTAATGGAGTCAAAAGTGAGATATCCAATTTCACCGTATTACACGGTTTTACCTTAACTTTCACCTATTCATTTTATTACTTAAAAATACATATAATATAATATTCATACATAATAAGAAATTAATTTTAATTTAGTATATGAAATCAAATGTTTTAAACATCGCTCGTTTAGTTTACATAAACTTTCAGTGAAAATATTCCTTGTAACTCCCTACATAATGGAATTATTTCCTTTTTATTATTATATCTGAAGGGATGCCCAGCTGTGAATTCTGTTCAATGCTATTAATAAAAAATGACGGAAAAAATAACTGTTTTGTATGTCTAGAAGATATTTTGTTTGGTATTATTTATCTTTTTCTTTTGATAGAAAAACTCAACAAATTGTGCTAGCCGCTAGAATTCCTATACAATTTTTTTTTTCAAAAATATTCTTCAAGAAAAGTATTTGTCTAACAATAAAAATACATAATTTGATATTTCTAATCCTAATTTCTATTCTTTATGGACCAATGAACTTCTCTTATAATAATAATATATATATAGGATACATTCTCTTACCATTATTTAATAGTTAGTTCTTAAACGGTTATGTTAGGGTTTCATAAGTATGGTTCCAATTTACAAAAAATATTTCTGTCACTCTTCGTGATATAAAAATATCACGAACACTTACGTAATTTATTTCAAATAATTAATTTTTTCAGTTATAAAATTTAAATTTTATTAATGAGCTTGTATCGTAGAATATTTTTTTTTAGAAAATCTTTTTCTTTACTCCAAGAAGTAAATTAGTGAAAATTCTGATTTTCTATAGTCAAAAGTTACAACGATTGAAATATTTAGGTTTCGTGAATTTCGGAGGTTTTCTCACACTGTATGTAGTTCTATCGGTACAATATTGGAAATTTTAGCGAAACATGTGTATTTGTTTAATCATATGCAGTTTGTTTTGTTTTAAGGAGTCGTCTACATTAAAAATTGGCTTTCAACATTTGTACAAATGTCAATTCGTATTTATTTACCAATCAATGTGAAAAAGCTAATAATAAAAAAGCATCTTTCAGTTTATCAATTATTTAAAGGAGTGCAGAACACATTTTTATTTATTGAATTAAAATTAGAAAATTTTTGGGGATTGTTAACCATATTACTTCTGAGTAAAATAACATGATAAAACTTTTCGTAAATAAATAAATAAATATATAAATATATAAATAAATAATAAAATAAACTAAATTTATTATTTTAATTTTAATAATTTAATTTATTTAATTTTTAACAATGTAACTTTTTTCATATATAAAATAAAATTTACTGGAAAATTGGGTTGGTTAAAAATCGTTATAACTCGTTATAAGTAGAAATATCTGTAGATTTTCAGTTCTTCTTTGTTTCGTTTTTTTCTTAATTTAAAGAAACAAAAATATATAATATTTAATTTTGGTTCAGCTTTTAAAACATGTTAATTTAAATGCAAATTTAAATTATTTATATTAAAAATTGTGAAACAATTATGAAACATTAAAAAAAAATCCATTTTTTGAAATGTATTTTTTTTTCCACATTTTCTATATCTATATTAAAGTAATGCGATTGAAATAGTCATGTTTCTTATTTGAAGAACTTAACTTTAACGGACCTCGACTTATACAATTTAAATAGGAGAAATTTTGAAAATACCGATCATAAAGAAAAGCGCAATGTCACAAGAACTCGAAATCAAAACATAAAAATTAATATTTAATGTTACAGTTCAGATAGAAACTAGATTTAAACGTTATTTTAAGCAGAAAAAAAACTAAGAAAATTTTTGTGAAATAATTTTTTATAGAAAATTTGATGAATATTGTGTCTCACACGCCTTTAATCTTTTTCTCCATCATCTGACGTTTTATATGTTTTGATATTTGCATGGTACACAAGTTGCTACTGCAAATGAGATTATCTCAATAAATTATTTCGACTAATTTTCGGTTCAGAAAGCGCAATAGATTCGTGGTTAAAAATTAAAGCCAAAGATCTAGGATGCAAATCTAGACCTGGGCAATGATTTTCTCAATTAAAATGTAGAATTCTTACAATTTTTTGGACATCCTAAACTTTCGGTCTCATGAAGAAAAATATTTGAAATATGTTTTTCTAAAACATATGCTAGAATTATATGTTAAAGTATTTGGTTTTAAATAATGATAAGATTGGGCATAAAGTATATTAAATATAATATTAAATTAATTTAAAAAAAAATAAAGTTTTAAATTGCAACGCATTGTGATTAATGAGTTCAATTAAATAGAATAACACTTTAAAAAATGCATTAAGTTACTGAAGTTTTTCTAGTATCTGGGATTCCCAAAGCTTTTTATGTAAAAAAAAAAAAAAAAAAAAAAAAAAAAAAAAAAAAAAAACTTCATGTAGATGCCCGTTTGCATTGTAAATGAAAAAAAAAATTATGATTTTTTTATGGAAACTGGAATGCCTAGAACATTTTTACCCGGGTACAGGTAAAATTTTGGTTATATTACTATAATTTTAGTATATTATTTTATAAAACTACAGACTTCAGTAGAGTTACAAAACTAGTTTTGTAAATTTACATCTTTCTTTATGCAATGTACAGATAAAATTTTAATAAGCATTTTTGTAAGTTTAATCTGTAAAATTACATAACTTTTTTTTGTTTTACAGCGTGCGGTATATTCTAGTTTGATGTTTAACTGGTAAAATGGATACTATTGTAAATAATGTTATCTCAATAAATTATGTAGACTGATTATCAGTTCAGATTTCTCAAAAGGCAGGTTTTTGCAAATTACAATCAAAGGACCTAGATTCCAAATTCTGGCCTGTACACTTTCATTCACAAATCAAACTTGTGATATAATTGTGATACAACTTTCTTGAAGTCATAAGCTTTAGGTATGACGGATAGTAACATTCGGGACATACTTTTACCAATCATATGCTAAAACTAATTGTTAAAGAATCTGATAATAAATAACAATAACAGTAGACACAAAATATAATAAATATTTCTAGATTAATTAAAAAATTACATATAAAGTTTCAAAACGTAAAGCTTTCGCAAGTTGAATTACTAAATAGAATAGTTTTTTTTAACCCTTAAAGACAGAAAATACGAGAAAAAAATAAAAACAAATGAATAAGAAAAATGGAATGTAACTTAATTCATTTATATTTGGTTAGATTTTTGAAAAAAGAAAAATTTGGATAAAAATAGAGACAGGAAGTACATAATGAAGTTAATGAATTTAGTAAATATTTGTACTATTTGGAGCATTATATTAATGACTTGTCTTGACATGGAAAAAACCTTTGAAAAAAAAAAAAAAAAAAAAAAAAAAAAGAAAAGAAAAAAACAAGTGCTATAGGCTCAATTTTAAATAATGCAAAACTAATCAAGTTGTGCTGTTTAAATTCTTATGGAGTTATTTATAATTAAACGACTTTTTTTTTATTAATTGCTGTTTCCTTATTAAAAAATCCAGCAATGTTAAATTATTAAAATCTTTGCAGAAACAGGCAAAATTTGTTCGTGCTAATGTTAAATTCATGTGGCAGATTTTATTTTATACTTTGCAATAAAACCTTCGATTTTTTAATAAGATAATAATGAATACACCAAAACATATTACAAGAAAGTTGTAACGTGGTGGAACATACGTTGGGGGTCATTTGTGACGTGTCTGGGGATGTGCTGGTTGAATGAAGACATAATTCTAAATATAAGATAAAATCAAACAGTTTATTTTAACGTCTGGAACATGGGAAAGTGGAGCGATAGTTCAAGATTTCAGTCACTAAGCACAATACTAAGAAGTTAAATCATAAGCTATACTCAAGACCTCGGCTTAAGCTCAGTTCGGGGCACTTCACACCAGCTTCACGTTCAGATTGCGGCTAAAAGCTAGTTTAAATCAATAATAGAACACCCGTGGCTGCTAACACTCTTTATTCTCAAAAATATTCAACGTATTGAATTAATTCTTACCGACTGGTACTCTCTTGGGTAACGCAGCTCACCACAAACTAACTCGGCTCACAATGCTGGCCAACTCACTTTAGAACACAATCTATCTCACTGGTGTCTATCTCTTCACAAAGCAATCTATTTCACCTGGCTGGATTTCGCCGCCTCACCACACACCTGCTTGCTTCACCTTCTCACCCCACACTAGCTGGCTTCCGTCTTCTCACCACACACTTACCACACTCCAACTCACAGCTTTTATACATTGCAAACTGAAGACGGCGCAATAAATTTGCATATTACTTCTAACAGCAACTAACTGTAGATTCAAGGGCGACACACAGGCTCTGGAAAGTTAAAGTTCAATAAAGGATAGATGTCGCTTCCGCGCCACACATGTTAGAACATTGACGTCACGAACTCGTTAAAATGCTAGAGTGCCTTTATCACAAAGGACACTCTCTCACAAAGTTAATCTTTCAACAGCTAAAACCATTACTAATTTTATCCCACATTATCCAAAATGTTTGAACAGTAGTTTTCATCAACATATTTTGGGTGGGAAACTTTGATAACTCATAGCTTTTCTAAAATTATATTTAAATGTCTATAGCATGCGCAAATTATGGGAAAAATAGAATAACACAAGTACACTGTAAAAAAAAAAAATCTGTAAAGGTACTAAACATTTTCTAGTAAACTGGGATTCCAAGAACTTTTCATGTAACGATAACAGAAAAAATTCATGTAATCGATTCTGAAACTTGAAATTTTGCTGTTACCGTTACAGGAAAATTCTAGGAATCCCAGTTTCCTAGAAGAAGTTTAGTATCTTTACAGATTTTTTTTTTTTTTTTACAGTGTATTAAATGATGTAATATCGCAATCTTTAAAAACCATTGAAAATGTCTTCGATTTGTGTATGAGCATTCATTTCTTTGTTCTTTAAGGATTGCAAAAATAGCATTTACATTAATCTTCTGAAAAACCTGAAGAACATTTTTCATTATAGATATTAAAAATTTGTATTAATTTAAAATAACTGGAATAATATTTTGAATTTAGATTCTCAGTTACCGAACTATAATGTATAATTATAATGCTTATTATCAATGCATTTGGTGATAAATAAATGTATTTACGGATTTTTTTCTTTTACTAATTAAAACTTTGTAAGCATATTATTAATATTTGAATATAAGATGATAACATATACATGGTTTTCTGCGTATTTAGCAACATGGAATTTGCCAGAATCAAAATTAAGAAAAACTGATTTTCTCTTCTGTAATTTTTCTTTAAATTAATCTCCCAATTATTTATTACTTTTAAACTGTTATGATTGAGTCTTTTTGCGTGTTGAGTTTGTTTCTATGTTTGTTCGTTAAATTGTTCGTATTAAAAGAAATTTTTGAAGACATTTATCCCAGTTTGCATTCATGAAACTTTTTTAAATGTCAAAATTCAATGCTCCTACGAAGTATCGTGAATCGAATTTGTGCCATACTCAATATCGCATTACAAACATTTATAGCGTTAATCCCCGTAAATTAGTTGAATTTTAGAGCAGTTTTGAGAAAAATTTCTTTCCCTGGTTAACAACCCATATTTTTTTTATTGATATTAATATATTTTTTGTAAACTGTCCGGATTTTTCTGCTCGAAAGTACGTGAATCCCACTGCAAAAAATCTATAAAATTACTAAACTTTTTTCTAGGAAACTCTGATTCCTAGAACTTTCTATGTAATGGTAACAGGAAAAATTCCTGTAATAGAATCAGTTACATGAATTTTTGCTGAGACCATTGCATAAAAATATTCCTAAAAGTTACCCTATTTTCCACATCAAATAATTTAGTTTTATAAAAAAAAAAGCTTATCTAAAATCTCTGCAACAAATGAGTAAAATTTTTAATTATATATTACACACACACATAATATATAATAAGCGCTTCATTTTTACCAATAATATTCATTTATTTTTTACACAAGTTTCTACATTCCGCATTTTTTTACAAACAATTTTATATTTATTGTTTTAAACTAGAATTTAACTTTATTTTCGTTTTTTTATTACATATCTAATATCTAAAAATACAATAAAGCTTTTAAACGGATTTTTCTCTGAATGACATTTTGTTTTACGTCTGCGCGCATGATATCTAAAAAAATACTTAAATGATAGTTTTAAAATTTAAATACCATTGAAAAGTTTAGAACTAGAACTATAAAGCTGTATTCAGCCTAAAAAACTTTTAAGATTCTCTGTAAAATGTTTCAACATTCTGTCTAATTTTCGACCATTTTTTTAAAAAAGGTTACACAACCTATATTAACGCTATTCTGGCCATATTATTGCCTATTTTTATGGCCAGAATATAGTTAAATTACGAGTAACAAAATTCTTAGTTTCTCTATTCTCTATTCTTTATATTTAATAGTTAATTACTCTTAATATAAATAACATATTGCAAATATTCAAGTTCAAGTTGTAGCCCAGATTATTATCTTTAATTTTAAAATACAACTCAAGTCATGACTTTTGCTTGAGATAATGTGCGCACAGTAAAATGCTATGCAACAAAATTTCGAAAAGATTTACAGTGTCTCACAAAAGTGATGAGACACTTCTGCTTTATAAAAAGAAACTGCAATAAAATAAATAAACAAACATGTGCAAAAAATTTTTGGGTGTGTTTCATATTTAAAGTTAGTAACAATTATTACATAACATAAATTTTGTCGAAATATTAAAATATTAATTTAGTAAAAATACAATTGTTCAGAACGGAGCAAAAAATGGCTCACATAAGTGATGGGACACTTATTTTTCCATCAAATATTTATCCAAAAATTTTACTTTTTAAAAGGTTTTAATATTTTGTTGGATTTCCTTTTACTTTTAAAACATGATTTAATCTTTTTGGGATGGATTAGACTAATTTTTTTGTGATTTCTGGAGTGATTTTACCCCATTCTTCTTGAAGCACCGATTTTAGTTGTTGTTTTGAAGAAATGGTGTGTTTGCGAATTCTTGATTCCAATTCTTGCCAAATATTCTCTATGGGATTTAAGTCTGGAGATTGTGGTGGTGTTTTTATTATTTCAGGACAGTTATATAGCAGCCACAGTCTAATGTTCAGAGCAGTGTGCTTGGGGTCATTGTCCTGGTAGAATTTAAAATCGTTATGAAGGTTCAATTTTCGTGCTGAAGATTTCAAATTTTGCTTTAAAATATCAATATACTTGTACTGATCCATTATACTGTCAATAAAAACAAGATTACCAACTCCAGCAGACGACATACACCCCCATACAATAACTCCTACTCCACCATGTTTTACTGTTGGTACCAAGTTCTGTTTGCGAAATTCTTCCCTGGGTTTTCTCCACACCAAGATTCTACCGTCAGAACCAAATATATTAAATTTACTCTCATCAGCAAATATAACTTTATTCCAGTAATCAGAATTCTTATTTATGTTGGATTTTGCTAAAGCTAGTCTGAGTTTTCTATTCTTTTCACTTACGAAGAATTTTTTCCTGGCTACTCTACCGTGATATCCAGCAGATCGAATTACCCTTCTAATAGTCTCAGGATTAACAATTATTCCATATAATGCTTGTAAATCAGCAGCAACTTTGGAAGCACTATTTCTTGGATTTTTTTTAAATATTTCGAACAATAATTCGCTTTATTCCATTGGATAGCTTTGATGATTGGCCAGGTCTTCTTTTATCCTGAATCATATGATTCTTTTTATATCGTTTAATGATATTGAAAACTGTTGAAAGACTGAAGTTAACTGTTTCAGCAGTTTTTCTAATAGATTTTCCACGTTCAATATGCAAATTAATAACTAATTTTCGAATTTCAGGCGAAGTTTCTTTTTGTTTAGCAGTCATGGCTACACAGATCTAAAAAACACAAAAATTCCAAAACAAACTGGAGAGAAATACTGCAGACGATTTTATAAATTATTGCTAATTGCTTTTAAGTAAAAATAAAACCACAAAAAAAAAAATTTATTGCTTATTTCAGACGATTTTTGTTGCATATATAATAGTGTCCCATCACTTATGTGAGCTATTTTTTGCCCCGTTCTAAACATTTGTATTTTTATTAAATTAATATTTTAATATTTTGACAAAATGTATCTTATGTAATAATTTTTACTAAATTTAAGTATGAAACACACCCACAAAAAAATGCGTACATGTTTTTTTAATTTATTTAATTAGTTTCCTTTTGTAAAGCACAAGTTTCCCATCACTTATGTGAGACACTGTATTTTCTTTGCATAGCACTGACTTGCAAACTTTTTTTAGTAATATATTCGAAGAAAACATTTTTAAACGTACTTAAATATAATTTAACTATGCTTTGAAATATTTGAGCTTTTACAGTAATAATAATAATAATAAATTATGACATATTTCGCACGTTTTGTTACTGCTAAAAGTGTATTGTTCCCTTAAATTAAACAACATGATACTTGACGATAAAAGAATAATGATAAAAGAATATGATAAAAGAATATGATAAAAGAATATGAATAATGTGATTTTTGCTACAATTTTTTTTATTTCGAGTAATGAAACTGGTCTCAGGATATGAGCCTTTATTGTTTCAAGACGTAACTGTTTTCCATTCCTCCGCTGTCTCTTCAAGAAATTTGGTACAAAATTCCTTCCACAATATTTTATCAAAATTTTCTGTTTTTCTCGAACACTGAAAAAAAAAAAAATCAGTTATAATTTCTTATTTGGGCATTTGCCAATTTGATACTATTTTATAAAAAAAAATAATTAAAAATGTAACAAAATGTAACTTTTTTTTAACAATTTTAAAATAAGATCTTCGAAAATTTGAAAACATTTTAAGGAACAGTTTACACTTAAATTGATGAAAAAAATTACATTAATATTTTATTTAATTTTATATGAATATTTGTTTAATTGTGAATATTTTAATGCCACATATATACTTATATATCAGTTATATCGCCAGATATTGCAAAGTTTTATAATATATACAGCGTAAACAGCCTTACAACTTAAAACTTTAAATGCCTTTTTTCTCCATGTTCATATTTTCATGATTTTCCAGTTTTAAAAATAATGAAGCTTCCCTTGTATTTGAGATGGATAGTAAAAATTTTTTGTGTATGTTCATTATATATGTGTGCGATAAATCTGTGCATGAAATTTTGATTTTGTTACTTTTTAAGCACGTGAATATGTGTTAAATTTTCTCGATTTTTACTTTATAAATCAATCAAAAAATATACATGGTAAATGTAATAATATCTAAAGATCTATACTCAGACTTGTGTCATACACATTTGAGACTCTTAAAAAACATTGGTCAAAATTTCAATATTTTATAAAATATTAGGTATTTTAAAAAATGAAATTTCCTGTAAACTTTATTAAAATTTTAATTAAATATTCAGCTTATTATTATTATTATTATTATTATTATTGAAAATTCACTTTTTAAAAACATAGAAATATAGTAAGTTCATTAATTGGATCATATCTAAAAAGTATACGAATTAACTGAAAAAGTAAACTATATATAAAAATTACGTATATGTCGTACAGGAACTGCTAAATTCATCTTTGAATTAATTCTATACATTAAAATGTATTGGTAATGAATTAGCATTAATTTATTCTCTTAAGTTAAGTCTTAAGACGAGATCAAAATTTAGATTCAGAACTTCTGCTCTTCGAGTTCTCAGGAAATATTTCCGTAACAATTATTTAACTATTTGCAATCATTCATGGATTTTCCTTCAACTCTTAATGGGTACATAAAGTTTAAATGGATTTCCTTCTAACAAATACTTTTAAGCAATACACTTTGAAATATTGCATGTATTTCTATTAAAAATATGAAATATAGAATAAGAACATAAATAAATGGAACTCAAATATATGCATAAATAGCAAATAATAACAATAACACGAAATGAAGAGAACTCGAATTTGATAGTAGAAAACCATTTTTAATTACTTTAAATAGTTTAAACTTATTACAAATAATTGATACCATTGTCTTTTACTTTTTTCTACACCATTGACAAAACTGAAATTTTCCAATTTAAAAGTGTAGTTTTGTTGATAAAAATATTTTTTTCATATTTTTAAGCAATTAAAATCCATTATAATGTCAAATAATTAATTCATTCCAAAAGGAATATATATAAAAGAAATAAGTAGCATTTTAAATTTCTAAGGATAAAAATTCCTTTCATATCTTCAAAAATATATTAAAACGAAAATAATTGATGCAAGTAATTACTTACAACATAAATTAAATTAAATTTTTAAAAATAAATATCATTTTTTATATGAAACTTATAATAATAATGAAAACAGTTTTTTTTTTTTTTTTAAGCATCGAAGTATAGCGAGTTCATTAATTTAATCATATTTTAATAAGTAAATATTTTTTTCCCGCAAAAGTAAACTGTTAAATTCAACATTGAATACTATGTATATTGAATACTACTCTATATATTAATATGTATTGGTATTGAATTAACGGGATAAATCTATTAAGTAAATAACTGCATAACTTAATTCTTAAAACGAGATCAAAATTTGGATAGAGAACTTCTGTTCGTGGAATCGCAGAAAATATTTTCGTCTTAATTATTAAACTATTTGCAATCATTCATGGATTTTCTCCAATTCTTAATAGGTACATAAAGTTTAAATACATTTCCTTTCAACTAATATCCATAAGTAAAATACTTAATAACTTTGCATGCATATCTACTAAAAATATGAAATAAGGAATAAGAATATAAATAAAGTGAAGATAAACACATATATAAATGATAATTAACACCAAAAACACAATATGAAGAAAGTCGGAATTTGATAGTACATTTTTTTTAATTCCTTTAAATAATTTCAATTTAAAACAAATCATTGAATACAATTGCTTTTAGTACTTTTTCAACAAAATTCTCAAATCTAAATTTTGCCAATTTCAAAAGTAGCTTTGTTATTAATGTATACACACACATATATATATATATATACATATATACATATATGTATATATATATATATATATATATATCTATATATATATATATATATATATATATATATATATATATATGTCAATGAAGTGGAGTAAAAACGAGTTAATATGGATCATTATATTTATTACAGTCAAATGTTTTCCCCTATTCTATTATCATCAGCTGTTTACAAATAGCCGGATTATTAGAACACGAAATCCTTCTCTGCACGAACCGATGGAAAGATAGGCAGAAGTTTTTTAAATTCAGGGAGGATCTGCTTGCCTTCCCAAAAATAATCATACACAAAAAATTTAGTTCAGTTTTATGCATAACTTCATACACTTTTTGATGATACAATAATAAAAATGACACAGGCATCGCGATTATAGAGACCACTTCCGGTTGATTTTTTTCCAATTCAGGGAGGGCCTGCTAACAAAAGCAAAACATTTACAAACAACAATTTGGTTCAATTCTATGAATAATTTCAGACACTTTTCAGTGGTGCAATATTGAAAATGAAACAGAAATTGCTATTACTGCGCCCCCCTCCGGTGGAATTTTTTTCAAATTTAGGGAAGTCTTACTAGCCAAAGCCAAATATTTACGCAAAATATTGGTTCAATTCTCTGCATAACTTCATAACTTTTCGTTGGAACAATATTGAAAATCGCACAAAAATCGCTACTGCAAAGCATCCTTATGGGGGACTTTTTTGAAATTCAGTGAACACCAACTAGCCATAGACAAACACTTACACAAAAAACTTGGTTCAGTTCTATGCATAAATTCACATAATTTTCGATGGTACAATTTTGAAAATAACACAGAAATCACTATTACAGCGCCCCCTTTCGGCGGAATATTTCAAAAGTGAAGAAGAACTTGTTTGCCACAGTCAAAAACATCCTCAAAAAATTTAGTTCAATTCTATGCTTCATAGATTTTTTTGATGGTAGAATGGCGACATACGGACACACAGGCACATACATACACGGACAGACAGACGTATTTTAAAAGCATGTTTTTTGGAATCTCTGACCTCTAAAAGGTGTTATTCCGTCAAAAATCGGAAGTCGAAAAAAATTTCGATTACAATCTAATTCCATTGTAAGCTAATTTCAATTCTAATTCTTTTCGATTATAATGCAATTAAAAAAAATTCGATTACAATACTTTCTTTTACTAGACATAGTATTTCGAATTTATAAGTAAAAAAATTCATTTTCCTATCTTAAAAATATTTTAAAACTAAAATAATTCATGCAAGTAATCACTTTAATCATACGTTTAATCTAATTTCAAAAGATCAAGAACCATTTCACGTTTGTTAGTAAAACAAAAATCCGTTTTTAAAACAGCTTAGGATCAAAATTAATCGTTGAATTAATGACTTTTAAAATAAAAGTCCTGCACAAAGAAATTGAGGTATTGAACCTTTTTAATTAATTTCCCAAAATTTCATTTAAATCTCATTTTATTGAAAGAATCATTTAGGGTTAGATACTCATAAAGCATATAATATCATACCTGAAAACTCATACAGTATAATAAATCAAAATATTTAAGCTGTGCTTTTTTTTAGTTGTTTTTAATTCATATTTACTTTATTTTATATTTCTTGGAAAATATATATTATTTACAGTTCTGAAACTTCTAACTGGAAGAGAAAGGAAATATTTTTTATTTATAAAATTTACACAGAGCTGTTTTTAGTAGTAACTTAAATTTAAGCTTTTCAGAAAAATTAATCAAATGTTAAAGACTAAAAAAATAGCTTACCGGTTTTTTTAATCTTTTTGAACCATAATTCATTCTTTTTAAAGCTACATAATATTTTAATAGCTTCTAGAATACAATATAGCATTTGAAAAATGTAGGCAAAGAAATATTCCTTACAAAGTGAACTCGGATAATAATGCTCCGTTAAGGTTCCACCAATTTTCAAGGCTTCGATTAGTTTCCGATTTTTTTCCCAAACAAATAAAGGATTTGATACATCAACTTATTGTACTTGTATAGTAAAAAAATATTTCCACAGATATGAATTCATAAAATATAGTGGCGTGATTTCTTGTCCAATTCTATTTGGCACTATAATGCCATTGAAACTAAATTATAAAATAACATAGGATAATGGTATGAGAATCGGAATGGTCTTTAGAAAAGATTATTATTTAAGGTTTAATGAATTTCAAAAGCTGTCGGTGAAGTTAGTCAAACTTTTTAAAGGATTATTTACATTTTTTTGTGTGCTATTCCTTAATCAATATTTTTCACTTTCGTTTACTGTAATGTTCCACGATAAATATTTTTTGGTTTGATTGAAAATTACCTAAGCCATAATTTTCACCAATTCTAAAGTGTATCTTGCTATTTTGGAGAAAACCCCAATGCAGGATTTAAAGATTAACATTTGCTTATTAAATTTTCTCAATTTTTTCTAAAGGCTTTTAACATTTTTAATTAAAGTCTGGTTGTAAACATAGATACGAATATTTAGGCGATGCTTTCATAATTTTAGTTAAATATTACCAATAATTTTAAACATTAATTTCATAATGGATTAAATTATTTAAATAATGAATATTACTTTTCGTTTAACAATTATTGAAAAGAAAATTTTATATGTCCAAAATAATAAAATTTGAAAAATTATCCCCCTTGAATTACCTTTCCGAAATTTCAATTGGAAATATTGTTGAAAGAATCTCATAAAAAGAGAAACTCAAAAACTTTATACAACCCTACAAGAGATCTCATACAGTTATTTATAAAAAATCCTTGTCGGCTTGGCCCATAGGCGGAGGTAGATTTCGAAGAGTGCTCATTTCAGCAACAAAAAATAAAGTATGATTACAGATAAATCCAGTTTAACAACCTTATTTGTCTTCCTTTGAAAAATTTTTAATTTCATTTTTCTGTAAGGACTCGTTTTATCAGAATCATCTTAAGCTAAATTCGGATCAAATGCCCATTTTCACAACATATTTTGAAATAATTCTGACTTTATTAAAAAATCGACTAATACGGCACTTTATATAGTTCCTATATAACAAAAGATTGTCAATTGAATGCGTTTGAGAATAAAATTGAATTTAAAAATTCGTTATAAAATAACCAATTTTGAATACAACCTCAATTCTTTATCATGATAGCTTCGGGAAATTTTGCGCGAATTGCCTACTTTGACAGTACTTTTAAAAATATGTTTAGCCTTTATCAAAAAACTGAACAATGCGGGATATTATACAGCTCCTATATAAGAGAACCTGTCAATTGGATGCGTTTGAGGGCAAAACTGAATTTAAAAATGAGTCAGAAAAACGCAATTTGTTATTTCAATGCTTCCTCAAATTTTCAATCATGATAACTTCTCGAAATTCTGTTCAAAATACCCTTTTTGGCAGCCTTTTTTGAAATATATTCTGTCTTTATCAAAAATTTGGCCAATGTTTCACATTATATAGTTCCTATATAAGAGGATCTGCCATTTGGGTGCGTTTAAAATAGTAAATGAATTTAAAAAACGATTCAGAATGTAAGCAGTTTGGATTAGAGGTTTTTTTCTCCAAATCCAATTTTTGTTTAATTTATTTTTGCTATACGAATTGATCCCATGAAAAACTTGTCAATATAAAAGATGTAGATATTATTGAAAAGATGTAAAATAAATTTAATTGGATTTAAGAGTTTAAGAATTGACAAAGTTTTGGATTTTTTCTTTTTCCAAACCCCTTTTAATTTTCGTTTTTAATTTTTTTTTTACCAGTAAGAGTTAGTCCTATCAAAAACTTGCAAATACAAAAGTTTTAGATAATTTTAAGAATATTTATAAAAAATTTAGATGGATTTGATTTCTTGAGAATTGACAAAGTTATGATTTTTTTTCTCCCAAAAACCCTATTTTTTTTGTCCCTTGAGCCCATTTTTAACTTTATCAAAAATCTGTCATGCCTAAACTTTTGGTCCATTATTTTGAAGTAATATAAACTTTAAACTGATTCGATATCTATTTTTATTAAGAAGTTACGGGTTTTTTTCTGTTTTCACAAAAACGCCACCTATTCCGACCCCCTTGGTCCGATTTTGCCCATTAACGAACTTAGCCGAGATTTTATCCCCCTTGATTTTATGTACCAGTTTGGTGGCGATTGCTGAAGAATTATAGAAGTTATCGTGTCCATAAAAATGTGAGATATATATATAGATAGATATATAAACTGGTGCGAATGCAATAGGTAGTATTTCATACGAAATCTACCTAAAAACCTTTTTAATCTGAACTTACAAGGAAGATATCCATACTGGGCGTACTCAGAATTTTACGAAAAAAATACTAATTAAAGTACTTATGTATGTAATAAAGGATCAGTCAAAATTAGCGGCGGAATCACATTAGAAAATATGTTAAAAAATAAAATATTTTCGAATATTTGGCGGGAAAAGACGAAAGAGTCACTCGATTTGGCGAGCAGCCCTTTTCCTCGTTAAAAGCAAACAATTATAATGCAACTCAAAACTGTTGGATATTTAGAATGCGTGTAAATGGTATTTAATGAATTTAAACATAAAAAATGAGAGACTTTAATATATTATATACATATATATATATATTACTTGTTGAAATAGTTATTTAATTAATCACTGGAAAAAAATATTTTCATGGATTAAAAAAATCATATTGAGAAAAATTATCTTCATATATTTAAGCGTATTGAAAAATAAAAGCCAGGTTTCCATAGAAACAAAATTTAATCGACAATTCTCTATTGGACTTTGAGATTGAAACAAATCTAATTAATTGAAATTATGAATTTCGTTTTAAATCTCAAATTTTGATGATTAAATTTGAATATATACACATATAAATATCGATATAACAAAATTATACTTAAAGCAAACTAAAAATTACAAAACAAAAGTTATCTAAATTAAATTTCTCAAAACAAGTTCAACATGAAGCTTTTCTTTTCCTTGAAGTGTATTTGATATAAAGTATATTTCGAAATTATATTCCATCGCCAACCGGCGATAAACCGCCAAATAACGAAATTTTCATTATTTTTTTACGGTTACTGAATGGAGATTCCGCCGAAATTTTTTTAAACCTATATAACCACACGAGAAGAACATTCTGTAATTTTTTCAGATTTTTCGGGGTATGCCCGTATGGAGACCTTTCTTGTCAGTCCGAAGTATTAATCATTTTCTCTCGAACATTTAGTAGTTCTTTAGAAAAGATTATTATGTAAGGCTTAGAGAATTTTAAAATCTGTCTATGAAAGTAAACAAACTTTTTAAAGTATTATTTAAAATTATTTTTCTGCTATTGCATATTTAGTATTTTTCAACTTATTTTACGGTAAAGTTCCACTATAAATACTTTTCTTGTCTTGTTTGATTGACAAATATCAGAGCAATATTTGTTTTCCTCAATTCTAAAGTTTACCTTGCTACTTTTCAGAATAGAACAAGACAAGATTTAAATATTTATATTTGCTTATTTAATTTTATACACTTTTGCTAAGGATTTTTAAAGTTTTTACTTCGAATATAATATTATATTCCTTCGAATATAACGTTATTTTTATAAATAATAAAATTTTTATTATAATGCGTTTTTATGATTTAAAATTCTTTTGCCTACAAAATGCATTATCTAGGACAGTTATAATGGGTTTTCTGAATTAAAGATTTAATTATTTTTCGCCTGGTGTCCTAATTTTTAGACGTTTTCTTACAAGAATTTCTCAATTAAAATCAAATTATGATACCTTTCAAAACTCTGTAAATTATATATGCAAAGTATATGTTTCCTATATTTATTCTTAAATGGAAACTTATATTAAGTAATTTAAAGTGGAAAAGTAACTAAGTTAGCAATAAAAATTAAATAGTAAAATAATTATAATTTTTAGTAGATATTTAGAAAATCCTCCTTGTTCGTTTTTATTTAAAAATTAAAATAAATGATTTAAATAATGAATATTATCTTTCATTTAACAATTATTGAAAAAAAAATTTAAAAGTTCTTGAAAATAAAATTTTTAAAACTATCCCCCTTTAATTACTTTTCCAAAATTTCAATTAAAAATCTCGTTGAAAGTGTCTTTTAATAAGTGAAACTGACAAAGTTTTTAGAACCCTATAAGAGATCTCATACAGTTTTTTAAAAAAGATTTTTCATGTGCGCTTACTTTGAAGTATTATTCATTTTGTCTAGAACTTTAAGTAGCTCTTTAGTAAAGATTATTATTTAAGGTTTAAGGAATTTTATAAGCTGTCTGTGAAAGTTAGACAAACATTTTAAAGGACTGTTTACAATTTTTTCGAGCTATTCCTTATTTAATATTTTCCACGTTCGTTTACGGTAATGTTCCACGATAAATATTTTTTGTTTGATTGAAAATTACCTGAATTATAATTTTCCCCAATTCTAAAGTGCATCTTGCTACGATGGAAAATACAGCATGGCAGGAATTAAAGATTTAGATTTGTTTATTAAATTTTATCTACTTTTGTTAAAGGCTTTTAAAGTTTTTAATTTTAAAGTCTGGTTGTAAAAGTAGATACGAATATTTAGTAACCGTTTGCTGTAATTTCCTTAAGTATTAATAATAATTAGAAACGTGACTTCCTAAATGCATTTAATCATTTAAATGATGGATTTTATCTTTCATTCAGTAATTATATAAAAAAAGTTTAAAAGTCCTTAAAGATAAAATTTGAAAAATAATTTTCTTTTAATTACTTTTCCAAAATTAGAATTAAAAATCTTGAAAGAGTGTTTAAATAAAAGAAACACACATAGCATACAAACCCTTCCAGAGATCTCATACAGTTTATTAAAAAATAAATTTAATCTTCGCTTACTCCGAAATATTATTCATTTTTTTTAGAACTTTTAAATCTCTCAGAAAATATTATTATGAACGGTTTAAGGAATTTTAAACGCTGTCTGTGAAATTTTTGAAGGATTACTTATTTTTTTGTGCCATTTCTTATTTAATATTTTTCACGTTTGTTTACTGTAATGTTCCACGATAAATAAATTTTTTTTTTTGATTGAAAAGTATCTGAAACATAATTTTCTCTCAATTTTAAAGTGTATTTTGCTACCTTGGATAATACAACAAAGCAGGATTTAAAAATTTCTATTTGATTATTAAATTTTTCCTACTTTTGCTAAAGGTTTTATAATTTTTTAATTAAAGTCTGGTTGTAAATGTAGGTACGAATATTTAGGCAATGTTTAATGAAATTTCTTTAAATATTATTAAAATCTGGATACAAGACTTTATAAATAGATTAAATGATTTAAATAATGAATTTTATCTTACATTTAATAATTATTTTAAAAAATGAAAGTTCTTAATTATAAAATTTGAGGGGGAAATTATCACCATTGAATTACTTTTCCGAAATTACAGTTGAAAATCCTGTCCAAAGAGTATTTTCATAAGAAAAACTCACAAAGTATATAGGAATCAATCAGAGATCTCTTACAATTTATTAAAAAATACTTTTTAATCCACGCTTACTTCGAAATATTACTTATTTTTCTTTAGAACTTTTAGCAGCTCTATAGAAAAGATTATTATTTAGGCTTAGGGAAATTTAATAGCTGTCTGTGAAAGTTAGTCCATTTTTTAAAGGATTATTTACATTTTTCTTGTGCTATTCCTTATTTAATATTTTTCACTTTCTTTTACCATGAAGTTACACGATAAATAATTTTTTGTTTCATTACAAATTACCTGAGCCATAATTTTCCCCAATTCAAAAGTGTATCTGGCTATCTGGATAATACAAGGCAGGATTTAAATATTTACTTTTGCTTATTAAATTTTATCTACTTTTTCTAAGGGTCTTTTTTAAGTTTTTAATTAAGCTTTGGTTGTAAACGTAGATAAGAATATTTAGGCACTGCTTGCTGAAATTTAATTATATATTTCCAATAATTGGAAACATCACTAAAACACTGGAAAAACCAAATTATTAAATAATGGATTTTATCTTTTATTTAACAATAATAAAATAAAGTCTTTAATAATAAAATTTGGGAAATTATCTCCCTTTAAATAAATTTCCGAAATTTAAGTTGAAAATGTTGTTGAAAGTGTATTTAATAAAATAAACTCGCAGAGAATATTGAGAACCCCATCATGTACTCTTACGGTTTATTAAAAAAGACTTTCTAATCTGTGCTTACTCCGAAAAATTATTCATTTTCTTCAGAACTTTTGGTAGCTCCTTAGAAAAAATTATTATTTAAGGTATGACGAATTTTAAAAGTTGTCTGTGAAAGTTTGCAAAACTTTTAAAAAGGATTATTTACATTTTTTGCGCTATTATTTATTTAATATTTTTCACGTTCGTTTGCTGTGAAATTTCACGATAATTGCTCTTTTCATCTTCATTGATTGAAAATCACCTGAGCTATAATTTTCCCCCAATTCTAAATTGTATCTTGCTACCTTGGAGAATACAACAAGGCAGGATTTAAATATCTTCTTTTGTTTATTAAATTTTATCTAATTTTGCTAAGGGTTTTACAAGATTTTATTTAAAGTTTTATTGTAAACGAAGATACGAATAATTAGACAATGCTTGCTGAAATGACTTTAATCTTCTAAACTTACCAATAATGGGATAAAACATAACTTTCTAAATAGATTAAATGACATAAATAGTGGATTTCATCTTTCATTTAGCGATTATTAAAAAAAAATTAAATATACTTAATAATAAATTTTAACAATTATCCCCCTTTAATTACTTTTCCGAAATTTTAGTTGAAAATCTTGATGAAGGAGTCTTTTAATAAGAGAAACTCACAAAGTTTGTAGATTTCTATAAGAGATCTCATACAGTTTATTAAAAAAGACTTTTTATTCTGCGCTTACTTCGATATATTATTCATTTTTCTTTAGAAATTTTAGTAGTTCTTTAGAAAGGATTATTATTTAATGTTTAAAATATTTTAAAAGCTGTTTGTGAAAGTGAAACAAAATTTTTAAAGGATTATATGAAATTATTTTTATGCTATTACTTATTCAATATTATTCACATTCTTTTACTGTGAAGTTCCACTATAAATACTTTTCTTGTCTTTATTGATTAATAATTATCAGATCAATATTTGTTTTCTCCAATTCTGAAGTTTACCTTGCTACTTTGCAGAATAGAAAAAGAAAAGGTTTAAATATTTATATATTTTTTAATTAAATTTTATACACTTTTGCTAAGGGTTTTTAAAGTTTTTAATTAAAGTCTGGTTGTAAACATGTAACGGTTAACACACGGTGGGCGCCATTTGTAACGGTTGGGTGCTCGTACTGGGTGTTGAATGCAGACATAACTCAGAACGTAAGATAAAAACAGTTTATTTAAAACGATTAGGGCTCACGGGGAGTGGAGCAAGTCTGTAATTTTAACAACTTAGAACACTGCTAAAAGATTAAACTCATACTCACAGCTCTGGAACTAGCTCAATCGGGGCACTTCAGATTACTTTTCAGCTATCTTTCGGCTAAGCTGCTAGATAAAATCTTATTAGACAGCCCGTGGCTGTATATATTTCTTTATTAACTTTGAACTAGACAACGTAATTACTATTAACTTCTTACGACCAGCCAACTTCTCGAGTCGAATTCCAAAACTCCTTGTCAACTCACTGGAGGCTCGCCAATACTTGATATCGCTTGCTCTAGATTCACTACTAGCTGTCCAATGCCGCTAGACACACTCCAAGCTGGCTAATATCGCTAGACACACTTCGCTAGACACCAGCGGGCAATCGCCGCTAGAGACACACACACCAAGCTGGCTAACGTCGCCAGAGACACTTCGCTAGACACACACTGCTAGACGCCACTAGCTGGCTAATGCAGCTAGACACCCACCACACACACTCAAACTGCAAGCTTTTATATGTTGCAAACTGAGATACTTCAAATTTACATATTACTACTAACCGCGACAAAACTGTAGAATCCGAAAGAGGCACACACGCTCTAGAAAGTTAAAGTAAAAGAGAGGATAGATGTCGCTTTCACGATAACAAATGTTAAATCATTGACGTCACGATCTCAAAAATGCTAGAGTGTCTTTATTACAAAGGTCACTCCCTCTCAAACATAGGTACGAATATTTAGTCAATGATTGTTGAAATTCCTTTAAATATAACGTTCATTCTATAAATAATAAAAAAATTATTTTAATGCGTTTTTATAATTTAATATTCTTTTGCTAACAAAATGCATTTTATAGAACAGATATAATGGGTTTTGTGAATAAAAGGTTTAATCCATTTTCGCTAGGTGTCCAAATTTTGAGACGTTTTCTTAATTTTTCGTCGGGCGCGCCGTTGTAAAAAGTACAACATTAAGTTAAAAAAAAAAAAAAAAAAAAAAAAAAAAAACCTTCAAACAGCAGTAAGTGTTATTAACCGTTTTTATTCTTTTATTGAATCTTTTTACACAGTTCCTGAAATTTGTTTGTATTTCGGATTGCGCAGTTAAGTGCACCTGTCATTTTAATCTGTTAACTTTGCATGAAATGTGCAAGCTTTATCTGTAAACAGCTTTCAAAAAAGCAAATCTTATGCTTGATATGTGAACCATCTAATATAGATGAAATGGACTAATTCTGTTAATTCAAAATTAATTAATTATTGTTTAGTAATTCATTATTTATTCTTATTCTTTGTGATTGTAGTACCAAACAGCTTTTTATAAATATAACTTTCAGCATCAGTATGTTATAACAAAATATGTGCATTGCAGAATATTTTCATAAATTGTAATCAGAGATAACTTATATGATATTTGTAAGTTAAATTATTTGTAAAATTAAAATAAAACAGAATTAATGGATTGTTTTTCGCCTGTTGTTCAATTTATAACGCGCGCTAGCTCATATGGTGAAAATTTACGCGCCCGGCAAAAGGTAACATAGTAAAAGCATTATAAATTTTAGTAGATATTTAGAAAATCCTTTTTATTCGTTTTTATTTTTAAATTAAGATTAATGATTTAAATAAAGAATTTTATCTTTCATTTACCAATTATCAAAAAGAAAACTTTAAAAACCCTTAATAATAAAATATGAAAAATTATCCCTCTTTAATTACTTTTCCGAAATTTCAGTTGAAAATCATGTTAAAAGAGTCTTTTTATAAAAGAAACTCACGAAGTTTATAGAACCCTACAAGAGATCTCATACAGTTTATTTAAAAATACATTTTAGTCTGCGCTTACTCCGAAATATTATTCATTTTCTTTAGAACTTTTAGTAGCTCTTCAGAAAATATTATTATTTAAGGTTTAAGGAATTTTTAAAACTGTCTCTGAAAGTTAATCATACTTTTAAAAAGGAGTATTTACATTTTTTGTGCTATTCCTTATTTAATATTTTTCACGTTCGTTTACTGTGAAATTATACGATTAATAATTATTTTTTTCATTGGAAATTACCTGAGCCATAGTTTCCCCCCCCCCTATTCTAACGCAAATCTTGCTGCCCTGGATAATACAATTAGGTAAGATTTAAAGATTTACATTTCCTTTTCAGATTTTATCTATTTTTGCTAAAAGCTTTTAAAATTTTTAATTAAAGTCTCGCTGTAAACGTAGATACGAATATTTAAGCATGCTTGCTGGAATTTCCTTAAGTGTTACTAATAATTGGAAACATGATTTCTAAATGGATTAAATGATTTAAATAATGAATATTATCTTTCATTTAACAAAAAGTGAAAAAAATAGAAACCATTAATAATAAAATTTGCGAAATGATCTCCTTTTAGTCACTTTTATGAAAATTCAATTAAAAATCTTGATGAATCTTTTAATAAGAGAAACACACAGAGTATAAGAACCCTATCAGAGATCTCATACAGTTTATTAAAAGAAGACATTTAATCTTCGCTTACTCCGAAATATTATTCATTTTCTTTAGAACAATTAGTAGTTCTTTATAAAAGATTATTATTTAAGGTTTAGAAAATTTTAAAAGCTGTCTCTAAAAGTTAAACAAACTTTTTAAAGGATTATTTAAAATTATTTTTTGTGATATTCCTTATTTAGTATTTTTTTTCTTTTACTGTGAAGTTCCACTATAAATACTTTTCTTGTCTTTATTGATTGACAATTATTAGAGCAATATCAGTTTTTCCAAATCCAAAGTTACCTTGCTACTTTGCAGAATAGAACAAGACAAAGTTTAAATATTTATATTTGTTTATTAAATTTTATACACTTTTGCTAAAGGTTTTTAAAGTTTTTAATTAAAGACTGGTTGTAAACATAGATACGAATATTTGGTCAATGATTGCGGAAATTTCTTTAAATATAACGTTATTTTTTAAATAATATAATTTTTATTTTAATGCGTTTTTACAATTTAAAAATCTTTTTCCTACAAAATGAATTATCCAAGACAGGGTTTTGTGAATTAAAGATTTAATCCATTTTTGCGTGGTGGCCTTATTTTGAGACGTTTTCTTTAAAGAAAATGTCAATAAAAATCAAATTATTGTATCCTTCAAAACTCGACTAAATACATATGCACAGTATATGTTTCCTATATTTATTCTTAAATGGAAACTTACACCAAAGAATTTAAATTGAAAAGGTAAATAAGTATAAGAAAGCAGAAATTATGAAATAGTTAAAGCATTCTACTTTTTAGTAGATATTTATAAAATCCTCTTTGTTCGTTTTTGTTTTTAAATTAAAATTAATGATTTAAATAATGAATTTATCTTTCATTTAACAATTACTGAAAAGAAAAATTTAAAAGTCTTTTATAATAAAATTTGAAAAACTCTCCTTCTTTAATTTCTTTTTTGAAATTTCAGTCGAAAATATTCTTTAAAATTTCTTTTAATAAGTAAAACTCAAAAGTATATAGAACCCTATAAGAAATCTCTTACACTTTATTAAAAATATTTATTAATCTGCACTTACTCCGATAAATAATTCATTTTCTTTAGAACTTTAAGTAGCTTTTTAGTAAAGATTATTATATAAGGTGTAAAAAATTTTTAAATATATCTGTGAAAGTTAGTCAAACTTTTTAAAGGATTTTTTTTTTGTTTTTGCTATTTCTTATTTAATATTTTTCACATTCGTTTACTGAAATTTTCACTATACATATTTTTTTGTTCGATTGAAAATTACTTGAGCCATAATTACCCCAATTCTAAAGTGTATCTTGCTACTTTGGAGAATACAGCAAGGAAGGATTTAAAATTTTACATTTGCTTTTTATATTATATATATTTTTGCTGAAGGCTTTTAAAGTTTTTAATTAAAGTCTGGTTTTAAACGCAGATACAAATATTTAGGCAATGCTTGTTGAAATTTCTTTAAATATTACCAATAATAGGAAACATGACTTCCTAAATTGATTAAATGATTAGAATAATGGATTTTATCTTTCATTTAACAAATATTTTAAATTTTAAAGAAATATAAATCGGTCTGGGAAAGTTAGTCAAACTTTGTAAAGTACTTTTTAACATTTTTTTGCTCTATTCTTTATTTAATATTTGTCACATTCGTTTACTGCGAAGTTCCACGGTATTTGTTTTTTCTTTTCATTGATTCAAAATTATATGAACAATAATATTTTTTCCTCAATTCTAAAATTTATCTTGCTACCATTGAAAATACTAGTAAAATACTACCACTTGAAAAATAGAAAAAAAAACATTCGGTTTACAAAAACTAACGTTTTAGACTTATAAATAAATTCTATACTTAATCCCTAAAATGCGGGTGGAATATATTTTATCCAACCTGATTTAAACAAGATTCTCAACATAAACTTTTAAAGAAATTTTATATTTTATCTTTGACAGCAAAATGTGTAAAAATTGACTTTTCTTATTTCAAATGAAGAATTTTCAATTTTTTCCGGTGAGAACTCAATATAACAGAGACATTATTGCTTGCCTTTCAAGGGGTAAAAAAATAATAATAAACATAATTTATAGTAAAATGCGGCTTACGTAATAACAGAATTCTGTATTACGCAAGCCACGAATTAAACAGGAATATTCCTGGACGAATCATATAAAAAATTAAATGAATTTTCAGTTTTTGAATTTTCGGTATTGGAAAATATCAAACTTTTAACCATCGAACCTTTTCAACATTTACATCGTCCTATAGAGAAAAAATATACTTTTAAATGTAATTTGTTTGAAAGTTGTATCTCAATTTGTTTCTAATTTATTATTATTATTATTATTATTATTATTATTATTATTATTATTATTATTATTATTATTATTATTATTATTATTATTTCATTTTGTATTTTTAATACTTTTTTGTCATCCTGGCATCAGTAATATTCCACTTCTGAACATTAAACATTGACCAATTAGCAAACGAATAACATTCGGACGTCACTACATAACGAGGATTAAGATATATCTCAGATAAATCTAGACCGAGAGCAACAACCATTTTCCAAAAAAATATAATAATAAATAAATAAAATCTGTATGTATATCAAAATGTGCTAGCACCCAGGCCGCCAGCATAGTTGCTGTATAGTTTATTACGTACTCTCTTTAAGAGAACTATAAATTTATTAATACTTCTCAAAGTCACATTGATAATGTCTGTGTGATGCACATGAGAGGCATAATTCGATTGTTGCTTCATTGTTCCTTCTATTTGCTTTCTCAGCATTGATGCTTGAATCAAATTTCATAACATCGATATCAAAAAAAAATAACAGTATAAATTAAAGGGAAAAAAGTGTATTTTACAACAAAATGTGTTAGCATCTCGACTTGTTAAAATTTATAAGCTGTTATCGTTAAGTTATTTCTTCAATTTCTCAACTCCTGAGAAAGTCGCCTTGCTTTTTTTGTGTTTTACAGATTTGAGAAATAATTTTTACTTCAGTTGTTTCTTGCATTTGATTACACTGCATCGATACTTCAATGCGATTTCACAATATCTATGCTTAAAAAATTATATCATAAAATACAGAAGAAATCACTTTTATTAGGTAGCTTTCATTACAAAAAGTAAAAAGCTACCTATTGCAACCGTCCGGAGGAAAGCACTTCCGGAAAATTTTGGTATATTTTCACCGATCATGACCCCCAGACCCCAAAACCACCCTCCGTTCAAATGTTGACATATATATATATATATATATATATATATATATATATATATATGTATATCTGATTTTTGTCATGCGATAACTAACGTATTTATGAACCGATTTGAATGAAACTTAGTATGTACATAGTACATACAAATATCTCGACCGAGTTCGTTGGCCAGCATCATCCGCCATTTTGAAACAAAATGGCGGCCGTTTTAAATTAAAAAAAAATTTAAATTTAAAGTTCAATGCGAAAAAATTAAAAGTTGAAAAATATTTTTCTTTTACGTGTTAGAACTTAAAACAACGATTCCAGAGCACTTTTTATTTTGTCTATATCTTAAAAAATGATTGCGTTATAGCACTTTGAATTTTTCTTATGGCTGACATTTTGAAATGATCTGATTTTTGTCACGTGATAACACGCGTATTTATGAACGGACTTGAATGAAACTTGGTATGTACATAGTAAATACAAATGTCTCAAACGAGTTCGTTGGCCCGCATCATCCGCCATTTTGCTTCAAAATGGCGGCCATTTTAAATTAAAAAAAAAATTTAAATTTAAAATGAAATGCGAAAAAATTAAAAGGTGAAAAATATTTTTCTGTTACATGTTAGAACCTAAAACAAAATTTCCAGAACACTTTTTATTTTGTCTATATCTTAAAAAATGACTCAGTTATAGCACTTTGTTTCTTATGGCTGACATTTTGAAACGATCTGATTTTTGTCACGTGATAACACGCGTATTTATGAATCGATTTGGATGTAACTTGGTGTGTACATAGTATATACTGAGGCCTGAATGGAGTTCGATACTCAGTTCCATCCGCCATCTAATTTCAAAATGGCGGCCATTTAAAAAATTTATAAATTTTAAAATTAGGTACAAGAAAGTTAGAAATTTAAAAATATTTTTCTTTTATGCATTTGACCTTGATACAAAGATTCCAGATCATTTTTTTGTTTCATCTGTATCTTAAAAAATGGCTGAGTTATCGCATATGTATATTAATCGATTTCAACATGAGTGTGCATGTGCACCTGAATTAAGATTTCGACCAAGCTCATAGTCAGGTTCTACTAAATTTAGCTTAGTATTTTTGAATAATATAACTTAATTTAAAATAAATAAATAAATATATAAGTATATGAAAGCTACCTCTTCCTCCCGGCACTGCCGGAAGGACTATTTTATTTTTCAAGGAATAGGATGGTGAATTTATCTGAAAAACCTCCTTGTTTCTCTGATCCAAATTTCATCTTTTAGTCTTAGAGACATAAAAGAAAAAAATCTGAACTAAAAATAAATAAAGAAATAACAATTTCCGATAAAACAAAACAATAAAAGAAAGACTACTAGACACAGTAAAGACACATCATAATATAGAAATACCTCGTCTTACTCCAGAAATTCGTCCTTTAACTAGATATGTAAGTCAAAAGCGAAGTAAGTGGAGGTACGTTTAGATGAACAAAAAAGAATACATAATAAAAAATCTTCAAAATTTAATTAATACATTTCATTGTATTTCGAGCTTACTTTCATGTATATAACATAAGCAAAAAAATGATTTTTGCAATACATGTGTTTGGAATAAATCAGTAGTCGTTAACATACATTTTGCTGTTTTTCTAGGTGTCTGTTCAATTCATTGAGCTGATGAAAAAATCTTGCAATGGAGTTTGAAGAGGCATTTTTTTCTTTTTTAAGAACCGTCATTCCATCTTAATTTTTCAACCTTCATAATTTTCGCAGTTACCGCCTTGGTTCAAAATCATCATCTATTTCTTCGACAATACTTTATTTCTTTAATTGGATAAATTCGTTAATGGTTTTTTTCCATATCCGTAAAATTTATATGTTGATCAATATCCTCAGCATCAATCTTTAAGTTGAGTTCTCTTCTATTTTCGCCGATTTCATCAAGAAAATACAGAATCACAATTTTCACATGTATTCTTAGTATCTGAGAAGGACATATACAGTCTTTTCTAAACAACTTTTATTGTTTTTTGCTGAATTTCACCCCATGAATCTCTTATGATTGGATCTGAATTGTTAAATTCCTTTTAAAAGTCTCCATAAAAGTTCAAAGTTCGCCTTCACCAAAGAATTTTTTTTCCATGCTAATCGACATAAATGTGGATATACCTAAGTCGGGTACAGTTTCAATATTGATAAAATATTTCATTATTGCGTTTAAAAAGTATCTCAAAACGTAATAACTAAAAAAAGGCATTTATTAAAATATTCATTAAAAGTCACTGAATACTGCTTTCTATTTCAGCTGTTTGGATTGAAACTTAATGGTATAGGGGTAAAAAAATCGTCATAGATAATTTGCAAACTTGTACAAGTGCTATTCTTTTTTCATTAGAATAATATGTTATATTGTGAAAAAAATCAGATGAGTAATGAATTCTGGACTAAAAAAACATTTTACTTATTGATTTTATAGAGGGAATGAGCATAAATTTAAAACATATTAAAAAATATAATATTCACCGATAATAAGGCCGATTAAAGTTATACAAATTAAAAAAGTTATATTCTTTTAGTACTTTTTATTATAAATTTACCGTTTAAAATCAAGTTATCAGATTTGTTATAGTATTTTAGTAAACTTTCAAAGCTTATTTTAAAGTACATTGAGGTAGTTATTAATATATAATTTAAAATTTTCAATAAATATACTCTTATTTACGCAAAATTCTACAAAAAGAAATTTTTTGCCTTTACAGAAGTTTAGTAAATTTATTTCGGTAATAATTATTTTTCCCTTGGACTGCTTATCTAGTATAGAAGGCCATAAAAGAAGGCCATAAAAACACAATTTTCTGAGATGAAAGCAATTTTATAGATTTCACCTAGAGTCAGACAACATTGAGCTAAATAAATATAAAAATTATGTTGTTCTAGTATTTTTTTTTCGTTTTAAATGTTGTTAAAAGTTTATTTCTTATAAATTAGAATTTTTTAAACTGATTCTT
Organism: Maratus speculifer; assembly: GCA_964019185.1. Classification (NCBI taxonomy): domain Eukaryota; kingdom Metazoa; phylum Arthropoda; class Arachnida; order Araneae; family Salticidae; genus Maratus; species Maratus speculifer. The sequence goes on from OZ025297.1 coordinate 178,680,530, forward strand.
TAAATTAAAATATCTTTTAGAAAGTTTGCAGCTTATTTCTTTTTAAATATTTATGTTTATTTGACAGTTCTTTCAGCGTTAACCAAATGTGAAAATCTAAGGAATTTTTTTTTTTTTTTTTTTTCATTGTTTATTGGCTTGTAAAATTTACTGAACCATGCTTCGGTTTTCTCTGACCAAAAGCTTATCTTGTTGCCATGACGAAAACAAGAATAGGAAAAAAATCTGACGTTAGGAATATTTTAGAAAACATATACATATAGAAAAATAAAAATAAGTGTAGAAATTAACAAACTGAAAATATAATAAATGCATCTTTATGACTTAAAATATTATGAATGAATCTATTGAATTTTAGAAAAATTTAATTATTAATTAGTAAAATATATCGATGAAATAGTCGATTATTAAAATACATAGAAAATTTCTTGCAAAACTAAATAATGTTTAATATTTTTTTTCTATTAATTATATATGATAAAAAGAAGTCAAAATGCGAGGTTGGATCAAATAGAATTTCTTGAATTACATATTTACAAAAACTGCATGTATTTATGGATAACATGAATTAATAGGTTTTGAAAGTCCCGTGACAGATACGTAGCTGACGTGAAAAACAACTACGAACTTAGATTAAAGAACCGCTCTGAGTCAAACAAACAATGCTGCATAACAATGAAAAGTAAATTAGTAATGCGAATATTTAATCAAATAAAATACAAAAAAATGTGCAGCTGATTGATTTTGAGCTGTTTTAAATATTATGATTTTTTTTATTTATTAATTTTCAAAAAAAATTAAACTTTTTTAAATATAAAAATAAATTTAAATGTTTATTGAAATGTTTAATGCTATATGTTATTAATGTTAGTATTGTTAGTTAATGTTTAATGTTATTTAATGTTTATTGAAAATTTTATTGAATGGTATCCATGTATCCATTCCTTGTTCTTTCTTTCGTCGTTGATCATATAAATATATATATATATATATATATATATATATATATATATATATATATAATACCATTAAAAGTAGACAAGATTCACCAATGGATTTTATCAATAAAACAATAAACCAAAACGAAGAATTAAATTGAATTATAGTAAACAATATTAACCATTTGAAATTACCATTGAATTTAATAACTTATAGCACATTGAACATGGAAAGAAAAAAGAATAATATGAATACAAATGAATGAAATATGAAAAGAATTTATAATTTGTAGAACCAAAGCAGAATCTTCAGGTCCCAAATACTTTGGAACTACAAATGGAGTGTGTGGTTTCATCTTCGTATTTGCCATGAAAAAGCAAAACAATACGAATTTGGGACTACCATCACACAAAAACCAAATTATTAAACAAGGAACAAAGGTATTTTACAAAAAGGAGTTGAAAGTAAGTAAAAATAATAGTTATCCATAACAAGCAAAAAAGATAAAGCTGAATGGAAATATAATTGAACCGGAGAAAATAATTAATAATCGATATTAACATAAAATTAAATTAATAAAATGATTAAAATTAGAATTAAGAGATAACATTCATATTAACATATAACTTAAAATACATTATTGTTACTTTAATCAGTAACATTTATTGTGACTTTACATGGTAAAAACTCATTATCTTAATATAGGATAATAAAAATTAAAAAATAAAATAAAATAAAATAAAAATTAAAGAATAAAAATTAAAAAATTAAAATAAAAAAATAATAATAGTAATAATATTATTAATAATAATACCAAAAACTATATCAATAACATTAAAAATAATTTGATAATTAAAATATAGCTATTTAACTATGGATATAACTAGACAAATATCCATATATTGGTGTAAATTAAACAGTTTAAAAATTATGTTAAAATAAATAACCCACTCTCAATTTTTTTCATAAATAATTAACTTTTGCGTTTTTATCCAGACAACACCACCCTCCTCCGTACTCTAACATCTACCCACCCAACCAACCTATATATATATATATATTTATTACTTTTTAACATTTTTAATTTTTTATTATTATTTTTATGTTTTATAATTTTTTAATACATTTTTTACGCAAAGAATTAATTATAAGATCATGTAATATCTAATTATAAATTAAAGAATATATGAATTTTTTAGGATAACCATTATTTATAGCATCATATACAAGCTTTTTAATATTAGTATTAATTAAATGGGAAGAACATAGACATTTTATTCTATATAAATGGTTAAGTATTATATTACGATATACAGAATTATGAAGACATGATTTAAAATTAGTAAAGGTATTAACTTTAAAATTAAATTCTTTCCTTTTGTCATAAATATCAATTATAAATTTGTTCTCTTTTAATATAATTTTAATATCTAAGAAACTGATTGTATTATTAAAAAGTAGGTTTTTTGAAAGTTCTAGATTAGAAGGATAATCAACAGGGAATTGAGATATACAGGTGTTATCAGTATCAATTAAAATTACATCATCTATATATCGATATAAATGTATTGTATTATTTAAATAATGTCGTTCATAGTAATATAAGTATAAGTCAGATAATACACTAGATGTACTACCACCTTGTGGTATACCAACATTTTGAATATATATATTGTTATCATGCATGATAAAATTATTATAGATAATGAAATTAGTTAAGGTATGAAAATAATCAGAATCGATATTATGTGATATATCCAACTCGTGTTGATATTTTTTAAAAAGCTCATTTATGATATTATGTAAATCCGATAAATCGATATTATTAAATAAATTTTTAAAATCATAGGTAGTGATATTTTTTATACATTTAAGATTTTTCATAATATGGACCAGTTCATAACTATTTTTTATGCAATGTGTATTGTCACTTTTTTTTGTAATATTATATATTTGATTAAGAATTATTAAAAAAAGTTTGTTAGCAGCATTATTATAAGTATTGCAACCAATTGTAATAGTTCTGAATTTAACAGGATGCTTATGAAATTTGGGTATAAGGAGTAGATAAGGATATTTAAAGTTAGTAGGGTTAATGTCTAATAATTTATAGAATCCTTTAATTTTACGATTATTGGCAAGTAAGTTATCATTAATTTTTTGGAATGTGTTATTATTAGATATACTAGATTTAAGCAGTTGATGATAATAAGATTTACAAATAATTGCATAATTATTTGGAGATTTATCAACATAAGTTATTACAAAGTTTTGTTTTAATTTATTGATTTGCTTAAACAGATGCTGTGTATTTACATATTCTAGGTGTGAAACATTATATTTTAAGGACCTGGTTAATTTATCGATAGCTAATATTTTCCATTGATTAAAATATTCAATGGGTTTATTATAATAAATTGCAAGTTTATAAATAAATATATCTATATCATATGTAAATTGTTTTATGATAGATTTAATGTTTAATTTGGATGGAATTCTGTACTTGGTCCCATAACCCATAATTCTTCTAAGTTGTAAATCATCTACAAGATTAAGATTACCAGTAATAATATATATATATATATATATATATATATATATATATACATATATATGTTAGAAGCAAAACTAGATTGGCCTAGGCCAAGCTAGTTTATCCTAACACTCATCGGATAAACTAGTTTTTTCTAGGCCAAACCGGTCTATCCTGACGCCCATCGGATAAACTAGTTTTTCCTAAGCCAAACCGGCCTATCCTAACGTCCATCGGATAAACTAGTTTATTCTAAACAAAACTAGTCTATGCTAAGGCCGATAGTACAAACTAGTTTTTCCTAGATTTAATTAGTTTGGCCTAACTCTTATAGGATAAACTAGTTTAGTCTGTTGTTTATTAGTCTGAACTAGCTTATCCTAGGCCAATTCAATTTGGCTTGATTTTATTGAAGTCAACGACCGCCTCAGCGCCAAATTCTAGTTTGTCCTAGGATGATCTAATTTATTGTAGGCCAATGCAATTTAACGTGTTTTTAGCTCACAGGCGTTAATGCCTGAGAAATAATGAGCTCGCAGGTTCTGTATGTATGTATGTACGCATGTATGTACGCATATATGTACGTATGTACTTGCGTATGTACGTAACGCGATAACTCGTGATAGAAATATCCGATTTGCTTCAAATTTTGGATGTAGGTTCATTCTGATAAGATACTTTTCTGATTAGTTTTGAGAATTCATTGGATAAGAAAAATGGGGGGGGGTCGAACGGGAGTCCATTCCCCCCACCGTTAATTTAGAGAAAGATATTTTTCTTGAACAATTATCAGTTTTCATTTAACATTTTAGATATAGGATGATTCTGATAAGGCGCCTCCGTAATTAGTTGTGGATGTTTATGATTTAAGTGCAAAAGAAAATTCAATTTAGGTAACCCCCCATAATTTAGAAAAATACTTTTTGACGCAGAATTTACGGATTTGCCTCATATTTTGTATATATGTTCTTTCTGATAAGGCGATTCCCTGAATACTTTTGGGGTTTAATGGTTAAGTGGGAAAAATGATGCATATTTATGCATACATATGCATTTCCGAAAAGTCTTAGTTCATAAATGTGTTAAGATGTAGCTCTTTTGGATTAAAAAAGAAGCCTTAAAAAATGACAGAAAAATATATTCACAAATCCACATTTTACGGAACAGATTCAAAAGTTGTGATGTTTAAAACTCTACTTTTTTTTCTTTTATTCTAATCTACATTGATTATTTAACAAATCCCTATTTGAATACTGAAAGGTCCAAGAATCTAAATAATAATTAATACATTGTATACTTTCCAGTCTGCGAACACATTGTAAATTTATCCAATAAATATGTATGCAGTACTTTTTAAAGGAATCTTTATTGTATGTGAAGTAAAACCTGAATTTTCTGCAGAAATTGAGAAAAAATACAGCATACATATTTATTGGATAAATTTACAGTGTATTATAATGTCAGAATTTATTTTCCTTCGCGTCAAATCGTCGAAAACTCCGTTTTCAAATATAAGTAGCATATGTATTTTAAACTATTTTCTATTGTTTTAATATTAATAAATATATAACAAGATTAATTAACAATTTTCGAAAAAAATATTTTAAATTATTTAAAAAGAGAAAATAAATGTAAATAAACAGTTTATTAATAAATAAACAACAATAGCCGGGTTACTATGTGAGGCATATAATTAACATTTTTTTGCAATCATGCCAATGTGGTGCGTATATGACATCTATGTTTATTTATTTTGCACAATTTTCTAATTTAGCAAAAAAGTTGGACAATTAAAATAAATTATGATTAAAAGCAATATGATTTAATGCGTAGCGTTAAAGGGATTTAACATTTAAAGGGAACATTTAAAGGGAAACCAAACTGTTCGCCAAGGGCATTTATTAAGGTGAAATTTTGAAAAAACTTTTATTCTGGTAAGAAGTCTTACTGCCCACAAGAACAATCGTTAAGACATTAAACAAGAAATAAAAATTAGTTTAAAAAAATTAAATGTTTTGAAAATAGCTAAGTTATTGTATAACAATATTCAGTAAAATTCTAAAAAAAACTCTGTTGGAAATTCCCAATTTTAAAAGACTTTTTAGAAAAAAGTATTTGAACAGAGTCTCATTTTGGCCCGTTTATAACTTTAGTTTAATGTGAATTTTCACACAAAACAACATCGTATTATGATTGATGATGGAATATCGTAAAAATATTTTTTCTTAAATATTTACCTCCATGTATTGAAGAATTTTTATATAAAGAAATAACACATTATGATTTAAGTGTTTTTAGGTGCGTTCGTATTTATGTGAATGCATAGTACCTAGAGTCGTCGTTCGGTCTGTCCTTCAGTCTGTCTATTTATAATAGAGCAAAAACTACCCATTCGAATCGCTTAAAATTTAAAATAAATAATTATTGCATGATATTCTCAAGTCATTTCAAATTTTATGAAAATCGAATGAATAGTTTAATTACAAAGACAATCAAAATTATTCCGCTACATTACGGCCAATGGTAATAAATAGTTTCAAGTGCATTTTAATGGTGTTATAAATCTTTCGAACATAATAAAATTGATATGTATATCTGAAATATATATTAAAATATACATTAGATGCAATGTGCGGTACAAAGAACATTTGTTATTAAATTACAGGGCCACAAAGGTATTCCGTAACATAATGATATAGGGGCAAACACTGTTTAGGCGCGTTTTATTTATATTAACTGTTTCACATTTTATGAAATTCATATACGATACTGAGGCTCACTACCATTTACTACAAGTTTTTGTATGACAGAAAGCAGATAGTATTTACAGGAACAAACTAAATATTTCGACAACTGTACTGTATCCGAAGTACTGTATACTATTACACGAAGATCTAAATATTTTTTAAACTTTGTTATAGTACGAACGCAACCCTGTTGCAGTACTTTGCATGGAATTTCCGATTTGTTTTTTTCTATAGTAGGGAAAAAGGGAATTCAGTAATAAAAGTTATTGTTCAATAAATGACCTACTTTTTGCAATAGAGTTTTAGTATTTTTTTCTTTTCATAAAAGCATCAAAAGCTTATTTTGAAAAAAAAAAATCAAAATTTGTATATGAAAATTTGCTGTAATTTATGTAACGTGTATTATTTTGAATTGCATTCCTTATTTCATTTTCAATTTAGCATCACACACATGTGAAATTTTACAGAAAATAATTTTTCGTTTGATCGATGGCTGGCAAGTGTATCTAAGCCATAATATTTTTCCTGAAATCAAAATATTATCTCCTAGCTGTCAAAAATGCACGAATAAACTCCGGAGCAAAGAATATTTTATTCAGGATTTGTGAATTTAAAATAAAATAAATAAATAAATTTGTATGCTTAGTGTACAGGTACTTAAGTACAGGTAATAGCACTTTCAATGCTTTATATACTACTTATATGGTCCAAATTCTTACTTTTTATCATATGCAGGGTGTCCTCACAATGATATTTGATCTGTATATTCGAATAGTCAATTAACTATAATATAGATGAAATAAGAGACACATTAAAGAAGTAGCTGATATATATTATATACTACAGTTTTAAAAATGATTTTATTTAAAATATGCCATTGTACTGCTTTAAAATAAGACTGCTTACATAGAATTAAAAAAAAATTAGAATGCAAAGTTCCTCTCTTTTGTTTCCGCATTCCAATATGTAAGTCGAATAAAGAGTAAAACTGGGTGGCTTTTGACCAAGAATGAAGCATCATAATGAAAATTTATAAAGTTTAAGGTCCATTTAAGGATGAAAAGTTTCTTTTTTTATTATTTAATTTGTAAAATTTATGCTCCGTTTTTTAAAAGTTAAATGTTTCATATTTATATTTATTATGCATAAAAAATATTTAATTTTTAATTTAGAACCATCTTTTGAGAGTACCATGCCTGTGTATTTGTGTGTGATTGTGTGCTTGCACGTGCTTGTATTTTTGTGATTGAGCATACATGAGAGTAAATTATAATTTTGTTCTAGAAAAAGTAGAATTTTTTTTTTTCTTTTGGTAACGATTTATTTAGCTGAAGAAATTTATTGATGCACATAAACAAGCATTTTTATACATTTCGTCTGTGTAATTACCTTTAAATTGATTTTTTAATGATTATATTTCATCATACTTGCGTTTCTAAAAGAAGCAAAGTTTTATAGAAAGAATAAAGACTACCGAAAGTGCCGTCATTAAGTTATCTTCAACTTAAGTATTTTGAATCTAAAAATAATCTCAGTAAATAAAATGCTTTTTTTCGGATTGTTCTTCCGAATTTTCAATTTAAATTTGTCTAGTATTAAAAAAATATTACATGATTTTATGAAAATTATATTTTATTTATGGAAAAAAGCGATACGCAATCTTCAACCCAAAAAACATTTTTATATGTAGAAATTGACTCGTTTGTAGCTTGTGTAATTGATTTTATATAAACTCTTATTTGAAAAACAGGGGAGGAACAGCTATCATTACTATAGAACAATAAATTATAGCTAAACGCTATAACATTAAGCTGTAAAACAATTAGTATATATTTTAATAACTCAAAAATTTTGGTTTAATTATTTCTTATGAAACACTTTTATTATTACCTACGTATTTAAATAAATTTGATCTAAAAATATTGCAAAATAGTATCAGTAACTTACGATACAAACGGGTAAGATGTATAAAAAATATTACAGATATCTGTTTCAAGAAACAAAAATTAACCCATAGGTATAGCATTATCAATTCTAAAGGCAAGACATAGAAAACAGTGTGACCCATAGCACTACAGATGAAAAAGAGTAAAAGTTACTTTCTTCGAAATGTATTCTTTCCAATTTTGTGTTTATTTTCAGAAAAACTTAATTCAAAAGAAAACTTAATTCATTGACACCCTTTGTTCTTTTGTAACTTAACTGTCAGCAGTCGAAAAGTTAGTACATTAAAGATTCATTTAGTTTAATAAATTCATTTATGCACATATTCAAGTATCCTGTATGGATTTTTTGTGTATAATTCTTTTAAGTCAACGTAACTTTTTTTCTCTAAACTCAATAACTTTTGTTTGAAAAGAAGCAAAATTCGATAAAAGTATACTGAGAAAACCTTTTCATCGGAAGAACATAGGCTGTCGGAAGTGTCGTCATTAAGTTTTTTGCAAATCCAAGATTTGCAATCAAAAAAACATCTCTGTATTTTTTTTTCTTTTAAATTTAATTATTCCGAAATACTCTTCATTTACATTAGTGTGAAATGAAAAAGTTCATCAATCGCTATTAATACAGAAGCCTGATATGTATGAAACAAGAAAGCACATAATCTCCTTCTTAGAAGAGAATTTTGTTCATTTTGTTAATTTACTCGATGTATAATATCTGGTTTATTGTCTATCTAAATGAACTGTTAATTAATTAATAAAGGAAAACGTTCGACTGATACTAAAAAATAATGATGATAAAAATAAAATTAAAATTATCAATATAATTTGCATATTGAATTTCGTGATAGTAGAGGAATTAAAACATTTGATATAAATTTAGCTATAATTATTTTTAAAAAATAGATACATAATCTTCTACTTAAAAACCTTTTTATATGTATAAATTGACTCGTTTGAACTTGTGTGTTTGCTTTCATATAAACTCTTAATCAAATAACAAGGCAAGGAAAGATCTTCCGGCGACTGTACAAACAGTTATGGGTGAGGACTACACGAATAAGATGTAAAAATAATATATGTATTTTTTAAAAAAACTCAAAGATTTTGTTTTATTTTTTTTATTAAAGAAACACATTTATCTTTACCTATTTAAGTAAAACTGAGCTAAAAATCTTGAAAAATAGAATAATTAATCTATCATATAAAGGCTAAGATGTATATGAAATCTTACAGAAATATTTTTTAGAAAATAAAACTCATAACTTAAGTAGAACCATTTTAAAGAGAACATTTTGAAAATAGCCTGAACCTTAGCATTACAGATAAAATAGAGTAAAAGTTATTCACTGCAAAATGTATTCTTTCCAATTTTATCTTTATTTTCCGAAGAACATGAAAAATGTTTAATTACGGAGAAAATTCAAAATTCAATTCTTTGACAGTCTTTCGTCCTTTTGTAAATTAATTGTCAGCTGTCGTAAAGTTAGTTTATTAAAGATTCATTTAGTTTAATAAATTCATTGATGCACATAATTAAGTACCATGTATGGGTTACCTTCGTATAATTTCTTTTAAATGAACCTAACTTATTTTTTCTTTAATAGTCGATAACTTTCGTTTGAAAAGCAGCAAAATTCGATAAAATTAGATTGAGAAAACCTTTTTTATCGAAAGAACAAAGGCTATCGGAAGTGCCGTCATTACGTTTTCTGCAACTCAAAAGATTTGCTATCAAAAAAGATCTCTGTAAATGATTTTCTTCTTTTCATTTCTTTGTTCCTAAATACTCTCCATTTAAATTAGTGTGAGATGGAAAGTTCCATTAAACGCTATTATTATAGATGCTTGGTATGTGTGATAAAAGCAGGTACATAATTTCCAACTTAAAAGAGAATTTTGTTCATTTTGTTAATTGATTTGATGCATAATATTTGATTTAGTATCTATCTAAATGAACTATTAATTAATTTATAAATGAAAATGATGACTGATGTTAACAAATAAAGGTGATGGGGAAAAAAATAAAATTTATCAGTATAATTTGTATATTCATTTCGGAAATAGGAAAAGAACTATAATATTTTAAATGTATTTATTTTTCGTTGCTTTTTTTTCTTTTGAACCCACATAAGAAATATAGCTATCGATGTCGTAAAGGACAAACATCACTCTGCGTAATTTTTTGAATGGCAACACTTTATGATGAAATTTCATTTTTGCAGTTTGCACTACTACAAATATTTATACTTCTAGTCATCCGAAATTTTCAATTCTTACAACGTCGTATCGAAAAAAAATATTCTTTTAAATTCAATTTCTTTGAAAAGTATAATTATATTTATTGTTTATCTTTAATTCTTCTTTTTGTTTTAAATTATTTTTCTCTAATGGCGAAAACATTAATACTCCATTTCCAACGGAAGTAAAGTCTAATTATCCACAGAGGAAACAGACAGATGTAGATGTTGTGTGGTATGAAAACAGTTTGGAATATGATGCTTATTATCGATTAAATATAAATGTCTTTATTCGTTCGAAACAAAAGAAGCACTTTGAACAGGGAGCCTATTCTCTGACATCACCCGTGCATTTTTCTTTTAATGAAGTCGATTTCATTAGATTTAAATATTCTAAAATAGCATTTCATTGTATTATACATTAAAAACTTTATTATTAATTTTTTTTTATCAGCATTAAAGAAGAATTTGTGTAAAAGTTATTTACTTCCAAATGTACACTTTCCGATTTTATCTTTATTTTCAGAAGAACATAAAAAATGCTTGATTCCAAAGAACATTAAATTTTTTGGCATTCTTTTGTCCTTTTGTAAAATTAAATGTCAACAGTTGAAAAATTAGTTTATTAAAGATTTATTTAGTTTAATAAATTCATTGATGCACATAATCAAGTATCCTGTATGGGTTTCCTTTGTGTAACTTATTTTAAATCAAACTAACTTTTTTTTCTCTAAATTCGATAACATTCGTTTGTAAAGAAGTAAAAATCGAAAAAAGTATATTGAGAAAATCTTTTCATCGAAAGAACAAAGGCTATCGGAAGTGTCGTCATTAAGTTTACTGCAACTCAAAGATTTGCGATCAAAAAAGATCTCTGTGATTTTTTTAATTTCATTTTTCATAAATACTCTCCATTTACAGTAAAGTGAGATGAAAAATTTCATTAAACGCTATTATTACAGATGCTAGGTATGTGTGATAAAAGATGGTACATAATCACCAACTCAGAAGAGAATCTTGTTCATTTTGTTAATTGACTCGGTGTAAAATAGTCTGTTTATCATCTATTTAAATTAACTCTTAATTATTTTTTTAAATAAAATGTACGACAGATGCTAAGAAATAAAAAAAGATAAAAAATTAAATTAAATTAACAATGTAATTTGCATATTCAATTTGGGAATTGGAGAGAGTTTATATCATTTATACATATTTATCTTTCATTATTTGAAATAATGAGATACGGAATCATCCACTTAAAAATATTTTATATACATTAATTTATTCATAAATTTTGTGTTTTCTTTCATATAAACTCTTATCTAAACAGCAGGGCAGGAACAGCCATTCCGACTATACAGTACAAAAATACCAATAAGGATTATAACAATAAGATGAAAAATACTTATTATGTTTTTTTTAAAACTCAAAAATTTTGTTTTAATTATTTACATTGAAACATATCTTTCTTTAACCTATTTATGTAAAATTCAGCTTAAACCTTGCAAAATGGTATCATTAATCTACGATACAAACGGCTAATATGTATATAAAATCTTACAGAAATATTTTTGAGCACATATGTGAAGCAGTACCATTTCTAAAGGAAATATTTTGAGAATAGAGTGAACTTTAGCATTACAGAATAAAAGATAATTACTTCAAAATGTATTCTTTCCCATTGTATCTTTATTTTAAGAAGAATCTTTAAAATGCTTAATTCCAAAGAAAATTCAATTCTATGACAGTCTTTGGTCCTTTTGTAAATTAACAGTCAGCAATCGAAAAATTAGTTTATTAAAGATTAAATAAATTTAATAAATTCATTGATGCACATGATCAACTAGATTGAATTGGTTTCATTTCTATATATTTTTTAAATCAACCTATTATAACATTAAGATACAAATTAATTAATATTTATTTTAAAAGATCAAAGCTTTTGTTTTAATTATTGCTTTTGAAAGACATTTATCTTTAAATATTTATGTAAAATTCAGGTATACTCTTGCAAAATAGTGTCATTAATCTAGGCAACAAATAGCTATAATTTATATAAACTCGTAGTGAAATATTTTTATGCAAATAAAATTAACACTTATGTGAAGCATTACCATTTCTAAAGAGTAAATTTTAAAAATATCGCAAACCTTAGAATTACAAAAAAAAAAAAAAAAAAAAAAAAAAAAAAAAGTTATATATTTTGAAATGTATTATTTCCAATTTTACCGTTATTTTCAGAAATACATGAAAAATGCTCACAAAACAAACAACATTGAAAAACAAATTCAAAAACAAAATTGAATTCTTTAACTGCCTTTTGTCCTTATGTAAATTAACTGTCAGCAGTCGAAAAGATAGTTCATTAAAGATTCATTTAGTTTAGTAAATTCATTGATATACATAATCAACTAGCCTGTATGGGTTTCCTTTGTATAATTTCTTTTAAATAAACGTGATTTTTTTTTCTCTAAATTTGATAACTTTCGTTTGAAAAGAAGCAAAATTCGATAAAAGTATATTGAGAAAATCTTTTCATCTGAAGAAAAAAAGTTCCGGAAGTTCCTTCGTTAAGTTTACTGCAACTCGAAGAACTTTGAGTTTTTTTAAATAGGGGAAAGTTGGATAAAACCGGGAATCAGGCTTTATGACTTTATTTGTGACGGTATTCAGTCGAAATTTCTAATATTACTTCCAGGTGAGCGGCATGTCACCTACCAGTAAGCAGAAATCGTGTAAACGAATTCATTTCGCAATGGTTATTTGTTAAAGATTTCACATGATAATGTTAAAAATTCGACGTCTGCAATATTATTTTACCAATCTTAAAATCCTTAGGATTTAGTTTAGGTAAGTATAAAGTATGATAGTCTACCATTTGCTCCTTATTTTAACGTTTATATTAGTGTCTACGAGTTATCTGAAGAACACTAAAGTAACATTTCATAAAAATAGCGTGATCGGATAAAACAGAGATGCAGATTGTTGGACATAATCGGGAAGTTTCCGGTTTTGGACAACCCATTTATTTGCGTGATTGAAATTGAATTAACTTGTTTATGAATTGTTTGACCATCTATAAATATTTAAAAACAATACAAAAAATAGTATTTAAATTATTTTTTATGTAGAAGATTGTTTTTATTAGTCACTTGTACTGGAACATCTATCCTTATTGCTATTCCCTAGACATTAGAAATCGGTCAAGAAGAAATAGAAAGGATGGGAAAACAAGACAAGAAGAACATAACCCAGAAGCTAAAACTTTCCGTGATGACAAAAAAGAAAAGTAGAAATACTGATATGAAAAAAAAGAGTCCAAAGGAAAAAACCCTTGACATCAAAGAAGGAGGAAGATGAAAGTGAAACATGCATTTTTTGCAACGGCTTACACGAATAATCTAAACCTAAGGAGAGTTGGATACAGTGCATTCATTACAAAGGGTGGGCACATGAAGCATACAGCAGTGCAAATGAACAAGATCGAACTTTCATTTGTGATTTTTATGCCTAACAATTTCAATTTATAAAGGATAACTTAACTCATTTTTATTTTATGTAGACCTTATATGGATTTACATTCTCTAAGTATAATATGCCAATTTTCATTTAATAAATAGTATTATTGCAAAGTTACAATATGATTTTAATTATTATTTCCAGTTCCCGGACATTGCACACTTCTAAAAAAATGTTGTTACGATCTCAAATACTATTGTTCGCGACTGAATAAATACTTTTTTTCTTCCCAAGGAATCAATATGTCGTTTTAATACAAGATTTGATAGTTTTATTCACATAGTGCACAATAATAAAAAGAAAAACATTAGGGTCCCGCTTTTACTCGACTTTCACCTACATATTATATTTTTTACATGTTATTCATGTAGTCCTCATCCGTAACTTTTTGTTCTGTAGCCAAAAGATCAGTCCGTGCCCTGTTATTTGATTAAGAGTTTATACAAAAGCAAACACACAAGTTACGAACGAGTCAATTTATGCATAAAAAATGTTTTTTAAGTAGACGGTTTTGTATCTACTTTTTTCAAATAATGCTAGCTAAATTTATATCAAATGTTATAATTCCTCTCCTATCACGAAATTATGTATGCAAATTATATCGAATATTTTAATTTTTTTATCATCTTTATTTTTTAATATCAGTCTCACTTTTTTCTTTGGTAATTAATTAACAATTCATTTAGTTAGATAATATACCAACTATTATACATCGAGGTCAATTAACACAATGAACAAAATTTTCTTCTAAGTAGGAGATTATGTACCTTCTTTTTTTCATACATAACTAGGAATCTGTAATAATAGCGTTTAATGGAACTTTGCATCTTACACTAATGTAAATGGAGAGTATTTAGGAACAATGAAACTTAAACGAAAAAAACTTTTACAGAGATCTTTTTTTTATTACATATCTTTTCAGTTACAGAAAACTTAATGACGCCACTTCCGATAGCCTTTGTTCTTTCGATGAAAAGATTTTCTCAATCTACTTTTATCGAAGTTTGTTTCTTTTTAAACAAAAGTTATCGAAATTAGAGAAAAAATAATTTAGGTTGATTTAAAAGAAATTATACACCCATTCTTGGTACTTAATAATGTGCATCAAATAATTTATTAAACTAGATGAATATTTAATGAACAAATTTTTCGACTGCTGATAGTTAAATTACATATTAAGACAGACATAAACATAATTAATACACTAACCCAACATCGAGTAAAAAATTAGCTGGGGCCAGGAATCGAACCTGGGTCGACAGCATACCGTGCTGTTGCTTTTCCATCTAAGCTACCCTGGTCGATATCCTAGCCCGGTAATTTCTCACTAATAAACCATGTTAGGGCATGGTTTATTAGTGAGAAATTACCGGGCTAGGATATAGACCGGGGTAGCTCAGATGGAAAAGCAACAGCACGGTATGCTGTCGACCCAGGTTCAATTCCTGACCCCGGCTAATTTTTCACTCCATGTTGGGTTAGAGTATTAATTGCGTTTATGTCTGTCTTAATGTATGTATATGTAATTTAATTAATTAAATTCAGACGTTAATTACTGTGTTCTTAAATGCTGAAAATTATATTTACAAAATGACAATGGCTGTCAGATAATTGATTTTTTTTAATTAAGCATTTTTCTTATTTTCTGAATTTAAAGATCTTTGTTTTTAATACACTCCATTTACAGTAATGGGACATGCAAAGTTTTATTAAACGCTATTATTGCATATGCCTGGTATGGGCAAAACATTAGAATTGCAATCTGCAACTAAGAGGAGAATTTTGCTCATTTTGTTAATTGATTCGGTGTAAAACAATTTGATTATTATTTGTCTAAATGAACCGTTAATTAAATAAACAAGTTGGAAGTTGCACGTGAAGCGTAGCAAATTAGGTGCGTTCGTACGATAACGAAGTTTTAAAAATATTACTTTCATATATCAATTTCATAAAATTGTAAATAGTGAATTACAATTAAAACGCTCATCAAACAATGTTCTCCCTATACAATTATGTAATGGAATACTTTTGTGTGGCCTTGTAAATCAATAACAAATGTTCTTTGCAAAACAAATTATGTATGATGTATATTATAATATGTACTTTATAGTTGCATATAAATTTTGTTAAGTTCGCATGAGTGTAACACGATTAAAATGCATTTGAAACATTTTTTCCCATTGACCGTAATGTAACGGAATACTTTTGATTGTCCCTGTAATTGATCTTTGCATCCGATTTTCATAAAATTTGAAATAACTCGACAAAATTATGTAATAATTATGTATTTTAAATTTCAAACGTATAGAATATATTTGAAACTTTTTCCTAATTGACCATAATGTAATTGAATACTTTTGATTGCCCCTGTAATTGATCTATGCACACGATTATCAAAATATTTGAAATAACTCGACAGAATTATGTAATAATTGCGTATTTTAAATTTCAAACGATTAAAATGCATTTGAAACTTTTTTCCCCATTGACCGTAATGTAATGGAATACTTTTGATTGCCCCTGTAATTGTTCTATGCATCCGAGTTTCATAAAATTTGAAATGACTCGACAAAATTATGTAATAGTTATGTATTTTAAATTTCAAACGATTCGGTTGGGTGGTTTTTGTGTTGTTATATGCGGACGGACAGACGGACGGACTGAACGACCACTATAGGTGCTACGTATTATATAATTACGAACGCACCTAAAAAGGAAAATATGCGACAGATGTTAACAAATAAAGATGATAAAAATAAAATAAAAAATGATCACTGTAAATTGCATATTTAATTCGTGGATTGGAGAGAGATTATAACATTTGATATATATTTATCATTCATAATTCACAATCTTCAACTTAATTTTTTTTTTAATTGACTCGTTCCTAACTTGTGTGTTTGCTTTTATATAAAGTAATGTTTAAATAACAGGGGAGAAATAGTTATCCCTGCAATAGTACAAAAAGTTAAAGATAAGGACCATAGCATTAAAATGTAAAATAATTAATATATATTTTTAAAACTCAAGATTTGTCTTTTAATTATTTCTTATGAAACATATTTACCTACTTACTGAAGTAAATTTCAGCTTAAAATATTGCAAAAATAGTATCATTAATCTAATATACATATGGCTAAGACGTATATAAAATCTTATACATATATTTTCAGCATATAAAGCTAAACATAAGTGAGGCATCACCATTTCTTAAGAGGTGATTTTGAAATAGTGAGAACCTTAGCATTACAGATGAAAAAGAATAAATGTATTATACTTCTAAATGTATTCTTTACAATTTTATTTTTATTTTCAGAAAACATGAAAAATGCTTAATTCCAATGAAAATTCAATTATTTGACAGCTATTTTCCTTTTGCAAATTAACTATCAGCAGTCGAAAAGTTAGTTCATTAAATATTCATTTAGTTTAATAAATTCATTGATGCACATAATTAAGTACCATGCATGCGTTTCCTTTGTATAATTTCGTTTAAATCAACCTACGTTATTTTTTCTCTAAATTCGACAACTATCATTTGAAAAATAGCAAAATTCGATAAAATTAGATTGAGAAAATCTTTTCATCGAAAGAACAAAGGCTATCGGAAGTGGCGTCATTAGGTTTTCTGTAACTCAAAAGATTTACAATCAAAAAAAGTTCTCTGTACATGTTTTATTTCTATTAAGTTTCTTTGTTCCTAAATACTCCCCATTTCCATTAGTGTGAGATGCAAAGTTTCATTAACCTCTCTTATTACAGATGTATCGTATGTTTGAAAAAAGTAAGTACATAATCTCGAATAATAACTTAGAACAGAATTATGTACATTTTGTTAATTGATTCGGTGTAAATTAGTTTATTTATTATCAGTCTAATTGAACTATTAATTAATTAATAAAAGAAAATGACGACTGATGTTAACAAATAAACATGATACAAATAAAAAATATATCAGTATAATTTGTATATTCAGTTTGGAAACAGGAAAAGAATTACAGCATTTCAAATATATTTATTTTTCATTTTTTTCTGAGCCCACATAAGGTAACTGTACCAATAGTGGGCCATCAATTTTCAAAGTTGAAAAACAAGTTTTCTAGTCACCCCTGTCAGATAACAAACTAACTGCTGATTAGCTGGAACCCTTATCTGTTATCAGACAAAAGGACAACTTCAGTATTCTGATAGTCTTTGAGCTGTAAAGGTGTTTTTCTTCCAGTGTTAAAATACAAAGATTTTGTGGCTCATTCTTACTGTTTTCCTTAAGAGGTAAGTTTTCATTTAATTTTTTTTTCTGTAAAAGTATATGGTAATTTATATTAAAATGTCACATTTCTAATGCACTGTATAAATGAATACTTTATTCCTTATGCTTAAAAGGTATAAAACTAACATATTATTAAGTTTGGGAGGGGGGGGGGGTACTTCTGGATCAATTAATTTCAAGTTGTTCCAGTAGTGGGGCAGGTAGCCCACTACTATATCCCAGAAGAATCTGAAGTGAAAGAGGAACAATTTATACTTGTATCAATTATCGGAGGAAAAGAAATACATAAAAACATGTGTATCTGTGTGTAGTTCAAGAAATTAAAGAAACAATAATATTTGTTCAAGGACTGAAGTCAACTGGAAATAAAAAAGACTTTGTCATTAAGGAAAATTATGTCTTTAGCATAAATTTTTCCGGTATAGTTGGAGCAGTAACGCAACCAGAACAGACAAACCGATTGTCAGCTTTTGTATTCTTTTTGTATAAAAATGGCTGTTAAATAAAAATAAATACAGTTTAATTTAAATCCCACGCACATTGTTTTTTTTTCTTTCTTTCTTTATGTCTTTCTTTTTTTTTAATATAATATAGTTTTGCAATCATTTCAGCATTTAATTACCTTTTTTATTATACATATCTTATTATTTATCACTACTGCAGAGTAACAAATAGGGCATATATATATATATTTAAGTTATAAAATATTACAGACTGTTCAAAAAAACAAAAGAGAAGCTGAAATTATTTTACGTAATCATCAAAACTTTTATATATGATTTCAGTATTGTGTATATTTCAGAGTAGAAATGTAAAAAAAAATTATAACCTCTGTACAGTACACAATAAACTCAAGAATGGAGTGGTCCACTTCTATGGGACCCACTACAGGAGCATCAGAAATTTACTATGCACACTACTGGAGCATAGAGGAAGGTAACATTTTACATTTTTAATTTTTTCTAATGAATATATTTTAAAACAGTGAATGTTTATTCTGATACATGAAGGTAAGAACTAGGCTAAATATATATATATTTTTTTTTTAATTCACTAATATATTAATAATAATCAGACAAACGTCCTTAAGTGGCCCACTACTGGTGCGTTTACCTTAATTAATGTATCTATCAATGTTATAAACGACAAACATCACTATACGTAATGCAGACTTTATGGGACATTTTCTATTCTTACATCGTCGAATCGAAAAAAATATTCTTTTAAATTCAAATTCTTTGAAAAGTGTAATTATATTTATTGTTTTTCGTTGTTTATTTTCTAGTTTTAAATTATATTTCTCTAATGCTGACAATTTTAATGCTCCATTTTCGACGTAAATAAAGGGTAATTAGCCACAGAGGAAACAGACAAATGGAAATGTAGTATGGTACAAAAACAGTTTAGAACATTATGTTTATTATGGCTTAAATATTATGCCCTCATCCGTTCGAAAAAAAAGAAGTATATTGAACAGGTAGCCTATTCGCTGATATATTCCCGTGCATTTTTTCTCTTAATGAAGTTGATTTCATCAGATTTAAGCATTCTAGAATATCATTTTATTGTATTATAAATTAAAAACTTTATTAAAAGTTTATTAAAGCTATTATTAAAGCTATTATTAAAAGTTTTTTTATCATTAGCATTACAGATGAAAATGAGTAAAAGTTATTTACATCGATATTTATGCTTTAAGATTTTATCTTTATATTCAGAAGAACGTGAAAAATGATTGATTCCAAAGAAAATTCAATTCTTTGACGGCCTTTTGTCTTTTTGTAAATTAACTGTCAACAGTCGAAAAATTAGTTCATTAAAGATTCATTAAATTTAATAAATTCATTGATGCACATAATCAACTAGCCTGTATGGGTTTCGTTTGTATACTTTCTTTTAAATCAACCTAACTTTTTTTTCGCTAAATTCGATAACTTTCGTTTGAAAAAAAGCAAAATTCGATAAAAGTATACTGAGAAAATCGTTTCATCTAAAGAACAAAGGCTAACGGAAGTGCTGTCATTAAGGTTTCTGCAACACATAGATTTTCTATCAAAAAAGGATCTCTGTAAATGCTTTATTTTCCTTTTAAGTTTCATTGTTCCTAAATAGTGTCCATTTCCATCGGTGTGAGATGCAAAGTCTCAATAAACGCTACTATTACAGATGCCTGGTATCTATGAAAGAAGCAAGTGCATAATCTCCAACTTAGAAGAGAATTTTGCTCATTCTGTTAATTGACGCGATGTATAATATTTGATTTATTATATATCTAAATGAACTGTTAATTAATTAAGAAAGAAAAATGTGTGACAAATGCCAAAAAATAAATATGATAAAAATTAAATTAAAGTTATCAATATAATGTATACATTCTATTTGGGGATAGGAGAGGAATTGTAACATTTGATATATATTTATCTATCATTATTTGCAAAAAAATGATACATAATCTTCCATTTAAGAAACATTTTTATATGTATGAATTGACTAGTTTGTAACTTGTGTGTTTGTTTTGATATAAGCTCAAATTTACATAACAGGGCACGGACATATCTTCCGGCTATATGGAAAAAAAGTTACGGATGAGTACTACATGAATAAGATATAAAAAATATAGCATGTATTTCTAAAAACTAATGATTTTGTTTCAATTATTTATTACGAAACACATTTACCTTTACATATTTAAGTAAAATTGATCTACAAATCTTTCAAATAGTATTATTATTCTAACATACAAAGGCTAAGATGCATATGAAATATTACAGAAATATTTTTCAACAAATAAAACTAACACTTAAGTGTAGTATTAACATTTCTAAAGAGATTTTAAAAATTGTGTGAACCTTACAATTACACTTGAAATACTGTAAAATTAAATACATCCTCTGTATTCATTCTGATTTTATCCTTATTTTCAGAAGAACACGAAAAATGCTAAATTCCAAAGTAAATTCAATTCTTTGACAGCCTTTGTGCTTTTGTTTACTAATTGTCAGCAGTCGAAAGGTTAGTTTATTAAAGATTCATTTAGTTTAATAAATTCATTGATGCACATAATCAAGTATCCTGTATGGGTTTCCTTTTTACAATTCCTTTTAAATCAATCTAACTTTTTTCTCTAAATTCGTTAAATTTCGATTGAAAAGAAGCAAAATTCGATAAAAGTAAATTGGAAAAATCTTTTCATCGAAAGAACAAAGGCTATCGGAAGTTTTCTGCAATTCAAAGATTTGGAATTAAAAAAATATAAAGATGTCTGTTTATGATTTTTTTTCTTTTCAATTTCTTTGTCCTAAATACTCCTCATTTACATTAGTGTGAGATGCAAAGTTTCATTAAACGCTATTAATACGTATGCGTGACATGCATAAAAAAGTAGATATATAATCTCTAATTTGTAAGAGTATTTTGTTCATTGTTGTAACGGACCCGGTATAAAATAGTTTGTTTATTATCTATCTAAATTAACTATTAATTAATTAGCAAAGAAATAAGTAAGTATGATGCTAACAAATTAAGATGATAAAAAATAATAAAGTTATCAGTATTATTTCACTATTCAATTTGTGTGTACGAGAGTGATTATAACATTAGACATATATTTATCAAACATTATTTGAAATAAGTAGATACGCAATCTTACATAAAAAACATTTTTACATGCATAAATTGGTTCGTTCGTAACTTCAATATTTGCTTTCATATAAACTCTTATTTAATTATTTATCTTATTTAATTAACTTAGCATTGCCGATAAAATTGTGTAAAAGTTATTTACTTTGAAATGTATTATTTTTGATTTTATATTCAGAAGAACATGAAAATTGATTATATCCAAAGAAAATTCAATTCTTTGACAGTGTTTTGCCTTTTTATAAATTAACAGTCAGCAATACAGAAATTACTTCATTAAAGATTAATTTAATTTAATAAGTTCATTGGTGCACATAATCAAGTATCCTGTATGGGTTTTCTTTGTAGGATTTCTTTTAAACCAAGCAATCTTTTTTCTCTAAATTCGATAAGTTTCGTTTGAAAAGAAGCAAAATTCGACTGAGAAAATCTTTTCTTCAAAAGAACAAAATCTATCGGAAGTTCCATCATTAAGGTTTCTGCAACTAAAAGATTTGGAATCAAGAAAAGAGTGTCTGTGAATGTTTTTTTTTTTTTTAATTTTTTGGTTCCTAAATGCGTTTCATTTACTGTATGTACTGTGAGATGCGAGGTTTCATTAAACGCTATTATTACAGATACCTGACATACATAAAAAAGTTGATACATAGTGTCCAATTTAGAAGTGTATTTTACTCTTTTTGTTGCTTAACTCGGTGTAAAATAGTTTGATTGTTATCTAACTAAATGAATTGTTAATTAATTAACAAACGTAAATATGCGACAGATGTTAACAAATAAAGATGAAAAAATTTAAATTAAAATGATCAATATAATTTGCATGTACAATTTTTGAATAGGAGAGAGATTATAACATTTGATAAATATTTATCATTCATTATTTGAAAAAAGTAGAAACACAATCTTTCACTTATTTTCTTTTCTTTTTTACATATAAATTGACTTGGTCGCAACTTCTGTGTTTTCTTCTATATAAATACATATTTAAATAACAGGGTAGGAGCTGATTCCCCTTCCATAAAAGAAAAAAAAATAAAAATAAGGACAGTAACGTTAAGATATAAAATATTTAATATATATTTTAAAATCTCAAGAAAAATATAATTTTGTTTTAATAATTTCTCATGAAGCACATTTTTATTACCTTCATATTTATGTAAAATCCAGCTAAAAGTCTTGCAAAATATCATTAGCATCATTAATCTAATAGAAAAAAAGAGTAAAAAGTATATAAAATCTTTTAGATATATTTTAAGCAAATAAAACTAATTTATAAATAAAGCGTTATCATTTCTAAAGGGAAAATTTTGAAAATAGCGTGAACCTCAGCAATACAGATGAAATAGAATAAAAATTATTTATTTCAACATATATTCTTTCAGATTTTATCTTTATTTTCAGAAGAATATGAAAATGCTTAATTCCAAAGAAAATCGAATTCATTGTCAGCCTTTTGTCCTCTTGTAAATTATCTTTCAGCAGTCGAAAAGTTAGTTCATTAAAGATTCATTTAGTTTAATAAATTCATTGATTCACATAATCAAGTACCCTGTATGGGTTTCCTTTGTATAATTTCTTTAAATCAACATAATTTTTTTCTCTACATTCGATAACTTTCGTTTGAAAAGAAGTAAAATTCGATAAAACTAGATTGAGAAAATCTTTTATTGAAAAAAACCAAGGCTATCGGAAAATGCCATCATGAAGTTTTCTGCAACTCAGAGATTTCCAATCAAAAAAGATCTATGTAAATTATTTTTTTTATTCAGTTTATTTGTTCCTAAATGCCCATTTACATTAGTGTGACATATTTTTAAGTTTCATTAAACGCTATTATTGCAGATGCCCTGTATGTATGAAAAAAGTACACACATAATCTCCAACTTAGAAGAGATTTTTTTTCTATTTGTTAATTGACTCGAAGTAAAATATTTTTTTATTATGTATCTAAATTACTTGTTAATTAATTAACAAAGCAAAGTGTATGACTGATGATAAAAAAATAAAGAGGATAAAAAGGAAATAAAATTTCTCAGTATAATTATCATATTCAATCTTTTGATAGGACAGAGATTATAACATTTGATATGTAGTTATAATTTATTAATTGAAAAAAAAAACTATATACACAACATTCCACTTAAAAAAAACATTTTTTATCTATAAAATGACTCGTTCCTTACTTGTGCGTTTGCTTTTATATAAACTCTTATTTTAATAACAGGGGAGGAATAGGTGTTCCTTCTATAGAACAAAATATAAAAGAAAGGACAATAACCTTAAGATTTTAAATAATTAATATGTTTTTTTTAAACTCAAGACTTTGTTTTAATTATTTCGTGTGAAAAACATTTATTTTTATATTCATATTTAAGTAAATTTCACCTAAAAATCTTGCAAAATAGCTTTAATAACCTAATGTACAAATAAATAATATGTATATAAAATCTTGCAGAAAATAAAACGAACACATACGTGAAGCGTTATCATTTCTAAAGGAAAGATTTTGAAAATAGCGCGAACCATAGCAATACAGATCAAATAGATTAAAATTTATTTATTTCGAAATGTATTCTTTCCGATATTTATCTTTATTTCCAGGAGAGCATGAAAATTGCTTAATTCCAAAGAAAATTCTATTCTGTGACAGTCTTTTGTCCTTTTGTAAATTAACTGTCAGCAGTCGAAAAGTTAGTTCATTAAAGATTCAATTAGTTTAATAAATTCATTGATGCACATAATTAAGTACCATGTATGGGTTACCTTCGTATAATTTCTTTTAAATGAACCTAATTTTTTTCTTTAAATTCAATAACTTTCTTTCGAAAAGAAGCAAAATTCGATAAAATTAGACTGATAAAATCTTTTCATTGGAAGAACAAAGGCTAACGGAAGTGCCGTCATTGAGTTTTCTGCAACTAAAAGATTTGCAATCAAAGAAAGATATCTGTAAATGAATTTTTCCTTTTAAGTTTCTTTGTTCCTAAATACTATCCATTTACATCGAGGTGAGATGCAAAGTTTCATCAACAACTATTATTACAGATGCCTGGCATGTATGAAAAAAGTTGGTACATAATCGCCAATTTAGAAGTGAATTTTGTGTATTTTGTTAATTGGCTCGATGTAAAATAGTTTGTTTATTACCTAATGTGCTGTTAATTAATTAACAAAGAAAAATGTACAACAGATGTTAACAAATAAAGATGATAAAAAAAATTAAATGATCACTTTAATTTGCATATTCAATTTGTGGATAGGAGAGAGATTATAACCTTTGATATTTATCATACATTATTTTTAAAAATTTGATAGACAATCTTCCAACTAAAAAACAATTTTATAATATAACCTGACTAGTTCGTAACTTGTGTATGTGCACTTTTATATGATCATTTACTTAAATAACAGGGAGGAACAGCTGTCCTTTCCAACATAAACTTAAAGATAAGGACCATAAAATTAAGATATAAAACAATTAATCTGTATTTTAAAAGCTCAAAATTTTGTTTTAATTATTTCTTATAAAACATATTTTTTTACCTACGTATTTAAGTAAAATTCAGCTAAAAATATTGCAAAACAGTATCATTAATCTAATATACAAATGGATAGCATGTGTATAAAATATTATAGATATATTTTCAACAAATAAAACACGCCATTTACATTAATGTGAGATGGAAAGTTTTATGAAACGCTATTATTAGAGATGCCTGGTGTGCACAAACAAAGTAGATACATAATCTGCTACACAGAAGAGAATTTTGTTAATTTTATAAATTGTCTCGATGTAAAATAGTTTAATTATTATCTATCTAAATAAACTGTCACTTAATTATCAAAGGATAATTTACGACAGATGCTAAGAAATTAAGATGATAAAAATAAAATTTAAATTATCGGTATATTTCTATATTCAATTTAAGAATTGGAGGAAGTATTATATCATTTGAAATATATTAATCTTTCATTATTTTCCTGCCTTTTTTTTTTCTTCTGAACCCGCATAAAAAGTACATATATTGGTATTATAAATTACAAAAATGACTGTGCAGGACGTAGACGTCATTTTTCGAATGGCAACACTTTCCGATGACATTTGACTTTTGCAATTTTTACTACTGTAGATTTTTAAACTTCTAGGCATCGCACATTTACGATATTTACCCTGTCGCATAAGGAAAAAAATGTGTTGTTAAATGCAATTCGTTTCAAAATACAATGTACTGCCAATCTATTAATTATTTATGCAGCTTTTAATTGCATTTCTGTAATGGTGGCAATTTAACTACTCCAAATCTGAGGGAAATAAAAGTAATTATTCCTGCATTGAATGAATAGTTTAAGAAATATTATTCCTAATGAAGAGAAATAATTGAACTGGATTATGCCACGGAGGAAACACATAATTGCAGATGTAGTATGGAATAAAAAAGTTTTGCAATATGATGCGCGTTATAGTTCAAATTTAAATTCCCTCATTAGGCCGAAACAAAACAAGCATGTCGAACAGAAGGTGAATTTTCTGACATCAGCTGGCATATTTCTTTTAATGAAAAGGATCTGCTCATATTTAAGGTTGGTATAATTGCACTTCATTGTATTATGAATTAAAAGATGTGTTATTAAAGGTTATGTTTTTTTTCTGCGAAAGCACGTGGTTGTGTTTAGTCCAAACTTAGCTGATTTTATGGTTACATTATTGACGTCACCCCCAGCTACTATACTTTATCTCAGTTCTTACTCTTTGCTGCATGAGAAGTAGTAGATTACTGTATATTTTGTTGCCATTTTCTCATAGCAGTTGAAAAATCTCTAAATTAAATATTAGCTACATCAAAAATATTTACAACTATTGGTCTAATAAAATTACAACAAAAAAGTCTTCGTCTTGAAAAGTTTTGTAACAGTTTTTCTCTTTCTTCCTGTATGTTTTTGGGGCTGCTGTGGACGTTTATCAATCTTGTCACCTTGTATCTAGTCGGCTTCCAAAAGTTACACGTGCGAAACCATGAAAATATTATATATTTTTCGGATTTTTTGCTGGATTCGGTAGAAGTTTAAACATTTTTGAAAAAAATATTTCACCAAATTAAATTAGAGGATTTTTTTTTTACTTTTTTATGCACAATGTTTACTACAATGAATGCTTTTGGTAATTCTAGAAAAATGTATTTTACCAATATATTTAATTTCCATCATTGGATATCGAAAACGCTTAATGTAATGTTTTTGTGAATGCAAAATGTGTTG
This sequence comes from Maratus speculifer, assembly GCA_964019185.1. NCBI lineage: Eukaryota > Metazoa > Arthropoda > Arachnida > Araneae > Salticidae > Maratus > Maratus speculifer. The sequence goes on from OZ025297.1 coordinate 178,707,616, forward strand.
GTGGGTGGCCTTCCATGTCACAAAGCATATGATGTTGCATAATTTTTTCCATCTTTCTACTCGATCCCCCCTGTCCTTCAAGGCTTTTTTGGTTCCTGTTAAAATTCCAAGCTCAGCTTTCAGGTTTTTTAGACGAATTATTTGTCAGTTATGCATGTGTATGCGCAGTATACATTTAAATACAAATTGCGTGATTTAAAATGATTCTTTAAGACGTGAAGGGCTATTCATGATGGCTGAATAGTGCTTTATTTCTGGCTCAGAGTGAGAAAGTGTAACTAAAATAACAGAAGCGGAATCAAAAGTTGCCTTCATATTCATACGTAGTATAATCCAAAAGTTCGGGGAGAAGTTGTAAAAAACATTGCCCTGAATAGTTAACAGTACGGAAACATATCCACTTTCAAAGTAGTCACCTTGAACGACGATACATTTTCCCCAGCGTTTGTATCATTTCTGGTTCCACCGTTGGAAGCTATTTTTCGAACCTCCCATAAGGCCTTCTGCGATGCTATTTTGACCTCATCAGATGACTGAAACGGCATCCATATAAGGATTTCCATTGATGGGAACAAATAAAAGTCACATGAGGCATGTCCAGTTGATAGAGTGTATTTGGAAGCTCATCAGTACGAGTTTTGATGAGGAATCGCTTTTCCACTTGGTATCGATGTGCTGGTGAGTTCTCAAGCAGAAGGTACCAGTAGCCTGAGCGAAGGTTGTCCAACACGTTTATCCTCTTCGATGGATTCTCGATCCTTTTAAAACGTCGATGCTGACCATAAAAGTTGAGTCTTCCCATGGTACATTACACGTAGATCTTTATTAGCATTTTCAAAGACTCTATTGGTGTTTTATCTTTCTAACCGATGACCAGGCCCCTCCCTGCCAAGTTACCTCATCTTAACGGTTTAGATACCTAGTATCGGGGTGAGTTACCGCCTAATCACCGCGTAGTGGCTAGAATCCGATAACTTCGCTTCTCACATTATCATATCTGCAGTAATTGCTTCTCATATGAGCATTCTTTGTTTTCACGGTTGCTTAGCGTTACACCTGTTGCTTTTACTGCAATTGGCTACTAAATATGGTCTCGTATATTAGAGTTTGATCAGATGACGAGACCTTCACCTGGCAAGGTACTTCCAGGGGTATAATTCACAAATAACTTGGAGGACTTTGCACCCACAACGGATTTTACGTGCACCGGGCGCAATTAGCGTGCATGACAGAATTTCAGCCGGCAGGTAGCCTGAGTGAGTCCTGCAATCAACAGCTATGAGTATAATGTTCTGCCATCTTGGACACCGTTGCCCAACTTACTTGGGATAGTCTGGAGTTTTTGATGCCTAATTATTGATGCATACTTGTCAAATGAGAATCGTAATTTAGAGGGGATGGGGGAGAAAAAATAAAAGAAGAGACTCCAAAATCAGACATTGGTGTTTTATCTAAATGTTGACAGAATTTATTGCTGCAACTATATTCAATAAAAGCCATCTTTCCTCGTTCGTGGAGCAAAGATAACTAACTTCGGCAGATAGCAGCTGCGCCTGGCGGTTTCTCTCATGCAATGGCGTAAACCAACATGAACCATTAGGGGTGGTTTGGGTGAATACATTTCAAGAGGTTTTACTTTAGGCACTTGCTTTCGTTCTCAAGAATCTTCCATGGAAATCATAGTTACGAATATGCACATGTATAGAATAAAATGCACATTTAATATATATATACATATATATATATATATATATATATAATGTTGCGGCCAATACCCGGAGTCTGGCCAATTCTAGAACTGGCCGGCCAATACCCGAACTGGCCAAGCTTCCTGGTCAAAACCCGAAATACATTAAATGAATAGCGTATTTCGGGTTTTGGCCGGCCAATTCGCGAACTAGCCGGGAAGCCTTGGCCAACATCCGAACTATGATGCATAGGTACCAATTTTTTTGTAAATAAGATAATGTAACATTAAAATGTACAGTAAAAAAGATTCTCATTGATTATATTGAAACGAAATATTTTTGTGAACCCAATTAAATTAACCAAAAATAGTACACAATTCCCTTTCAATATCGAAATTAATTAATAAACCAAATACGATGACAATTACAAGTTAACCGGAAATTTTACTCGAGTTAGATTACGGACAGGCTGACGTCTAAACTATTTGAATTCATAGACACTTTCAACTATGTTAGAAAGGATTAAGCCGTGTGCTTATATCTATTTAGCGAATTGGCCAATCGCATCTGGCCAGTTCGCGAATTGGCCAATTGCATCTGGCCATTTCGCGAATTGGCTGGCCAATTCTAGAATTGGCCAGTCATTTTTTAACGTTGCTGGCCAATTCGGGAATTGGCCAGCATTATATCTACTAGATATAATGTCAGTTCTAGAATTGGCCAATTTCGGGTATTGGCTGCAACATATATATATATATATATATATAGTATAAAAATAGTTTACAATTTATAATTAATATAAAAAACATTAAATACATCAAAACATTTGATTTTAAAGATTTATTCCATATAATTGGTATTGCAAATATGTTAAAAATTGTTAATTTATTATTTAATGAATATAAGGATTCTCTTAATTTACTAAACAATGTATCTTTATCTAACTTTAAAACATGCACAAAATTTATTCTTAATCTTAATTATATAGTCTTTAATGATACAATAAATAAACAAAAGGTTGGTCTTCCTCAAGGTAGGATTGTATCTCTTGTCTGTGCAGAACAATACTTACATTATTATGAACGCAAACGTCTATTATTGATTGTGAAATGCATAGGTATCTTGATGATATAATTGTCTATTATTTTAAAAGTAAATCTAATTTGTCATTGCAAATTAAATACCAAGAATACCATAAAAAATATAAAGCACAGTTATAATAATATGATAAATAATAAAATTAATATTCTGCATCTTGTGTAGCTGCAATGAAATGCTTGAATTGTGTTTGATAATTAAGAATTTATCTGGATGTAAATCTATAGTTAACATTTTATTGAATGGTATGTAAGTATTACCATCCAAGAATATTTAGCTACAGGTGTTAAGCAGTTAGACTTAATTGTGGTTATATCTTATAACTTTTTAGAGCTGAGTTCATTCCAATAGATGACACCACATAAAGGCAACTAGATATTAACACTGAAGTTGTAATTTGTATTAGCTGTACACTAATATTAATAATATTAATTATTTGAATTAAACAGTATAAAGAATTTGAATGTACAATATTAATTTCTAATTATAATATAATAAGTGTGGATTTGAAATTTATTTATAAATAATGTATATTCTACTAGATATTTTTATTAATTTTTATTTGTATTTATCTATGTTTTTTTTCTCTACAATCATTGATGGCACACAGTAAAACGAGAAGTCATTAATGCTGTGTTAAATTGTTTCTAAATCCCGTAGTTTAAAGTATCTCATAAGGAAAAGATGTATTGTAGACATTTTAGGTCGAACGGAATATGGTTTTCCATTTACTAATGTTCTGTAATAGAGTTTTTTTGTTAAATAATATGTTTAAGACAATAAAATATTTAAAGAATTTCACTAGCAAGTATTCAGTTTATTTATGTTATTTCTCTAAAATTCAAGATTTTTTCAGAAATATATATTTGAATTTTTCTTGTATACGTTAAGGTAAAACAAAGGGTTATGGTTTCTAAGATTGTGTAACGCTTCCAGTTGGCGTCATGCGGTAGCGGGACAAATTTTAGCGCCAAGAGGCTGGCGTTTAGATTTAACTAATATTTATTGAATCAATACAATGAATTGTAAGTCCGGTTACAACATATAAATAATTGGTTCTATTCACCAAAATAGAGTTAGTTGTTAGAGTCCTTTTTAAGAGGGCTTTACCACCACTCGTCACAATCAAAGTTTCTGTTCAGAGGTGCTCAGCACTAGTCCTTTTTTCCCGGGCGCTGACTGCCCCGTCTCCGCTCCTAAGAGTCTAGACTACGCCGTCTAAACTCTGGTTGCATCTAAAAGGGAACTCCCTTTTCCTTCGCATCCGATTCGTTTTTATCATCAATTCTCCCATCTATCATCTTCCTAAGAGGCACGCCCTATCGCTGTTTCCATTTCGTTACTGACTCTCGGTGGAAGAGTTGTTTTGTCCAGCAGACGAAATCGCAGCGAAAAGCGGTTTCCCACGCAATATCACAGGCTTACCCTATGGGAGGTCCTAGTGAAAACACAAAGGTTATATGCATTAGCTAGAAAAGTTTCTCTTAAGTGGCCTTTAGAATCGGCTGTCTTCTAATGTCCATTTCGATGATGGAGAGAGATGTATACCTCTGTTTGAGGATTCCAGTGGTTTAGAAAACGTGGGGCATTTCTAGGTCTGTGGGAACTGAATTCCTCATAATCGTATACATGATGGTATGTTTCGTATGTTCACCATAGCTCGGTAACTTAAACTGGTATTGATGTTATTTGAATTCAGAATACAAGCATAACATCATATAGTACTAATTATTTCAAGAAATACTAATATAGAAACATGACATCTTTGAATATTATTCAAATGTTTTTGTAATGTATAAAAAGGTAGGAGATTATAAATAAATTACAAAAAAAATAATATGTTGATATCGTTTTCTTGGAAATCATAGTTAAGCATACAATTGTACATAACAAAAAAGAAAATGCATTTATATATATATATATATATATATACAAAACAATATTTATATCAACATGTTTATAAACTTTACTCAGTAATTTTTTTCAGACTATTTAAGATTGAAATTACATACTTCTGAACCAATGAAACATTTAAGTAACATATCATAATAAAACATGTAAAAAAAATATACTTGTTACCAGAAGTATTTGAGAGATAACGATGATGAGTCTGGGTGTTAATTGCACTGATTCACTGATGAAGTCAAAATAAGAATGCTGCATTAGAAAGGAATAATTTTCTCAATTGGTAACGATTTCAATCTATGTTTTTTCCTCCACAATCATTTATGTCACACAGCAAAACGAGAAGTCATTAATGCTCTGTTAAATTGTTTCTAAATCCCACAGTTTAAAGTGTCTCATAAGAAAAATATTTTTTTTACATTTTTTAGATAGTAGGAAATGTGTTTTTTCTATTTATTTTAAAGTGCTGCGATAGAATTTTTTTACGATGACATTTTAAAGACAATAAAATATTTTAAGAATTTCACTATCAAGTGTTCAGTTTATTTATGGTATTTTTCTAAAGTTCAAGAAACTATTTCAGAAATATATGTATATATTTAATTTTACTGGTATGCGCTAGAAGTTAAGTGAAGGGTTATGGTTTCTAAGATTGTATACATGGAAGTATATTTTGTATATACTTTACTCTGTAATTTTTCTTCGAAAAATTTAAGATGTAAAATATATGTCTGTAAAGCAATACAACATTTAAATAACAAATCATAATAATGCTTGTAAAAATATATACTTGTAAACAGACGCTGAAGTATTTAAGAGATAACGATGATGAGTCTGGATGTTCACTGCACCGATTTGCTGATGTAGTCAAAGTAAAAATACTGCGTTAGAAAGGAATTATTTTCTCAATAGCTAAATACTTGAACGATTTCAATCAATGTTTTTATCTCAACAATCAATGGTGTCAAACTACAAAATGAGAACTCATTTATGTTTTTTTTTAATTGTTTCTAAATCTTACAGTTGAAAATACCTCATAAAAAAGGATTATTGTACAATTTTTATGTAGGAGGAAATTTGGTTTTCTTTTCACTAAAGTGCTGTAATATATATATTTACAATGATATTTTTAATACAATAAAACATTTAAAAAATTTCACTATCAAATAAGCAGCTTGTTCGTGGTATTCATCTAAAATTCAGAAACTATTTGAGAAATATATGTACATTTAATTTAATCGTCTACAAGTAAAAATAAAACGAAATGTAATGGTTTTCAAGTTTGTTTACATAGTGGTATAATTCCTATGTTCACCATAGATCAATAACTTAAACTAGTATTGACGTTATTTTATTTCTGAACATAATCTTTGCGTTATTTTGTATTTGTCATTTTAGGAAATACTGATATATAATATACATTACCCCTTACAATATTATTCATATGTGTTTGTAATATATATAAAAGTCATGAGATTTATAAAAATAACTTCGAATAAAAATAATATTAAGACAATTTCAAATTTTCTTCTCATAATATGTAAAAATGTTGGAAGAAGTTTAGATAATTCCCAACAATATTAATGCACTTTACTTATTTCTTCAGAAAATTTAAGATTGAGAATAAATGTTTCTGAAGCAAAAAAAAAAAAAAAAAAAATTAAGTAATAAATTATAATAAAATTTGTAAATAAAAATAAAACATAAAATACTTGTACCACAAGCTGAAGTCTTAAGAAATAACGATGGTGCGTCTGGTTGTTAATTGCACCGATTTACTGAGGCAGTCAAAATAAGAATAGTGCGTTAGAAAGGAATTATTTTCTCAATAGGTACATACTTATTCGATTTCAATCTATGTTTTTTTTTTCTCAACAATCATTGATGTCACCCAGAAAAAAAAAAAAAACAAGAAGTCATTAATGCTCTGTTAAATTGTTTCTATATCCCACAGTTTGAAGTATCTCATTAGAAAAAGGTTTCTTGTACAATTTTTAGATAGAAGGAAATGTGATTTTCTATTTACTCTAAAGTGGTGTAATAGAGCTTTTTACATTGATATGTTTAAGAAAATGAAACATCTTAAGAATTTTACTACCAAGTATTCAGTTTATTCATGGTATTCATCTAAAAATCTAGAAATTATTTGAGAAATATATAAAAATATATTTTATTTTCATTGTACATGCTAAAGGTAAAATGAAATATTATGATTTCTAAGATTGTATATATGGTGGTATGCTTCCTATATTAACAATAGCTTGGTAATGTAAAATGATATTGACATTATTTGAATTCTGAACACATCAGTGCGTTATAAAACGCTTCTCATTTCAAGAAATTCTAATATAGATACATGGCACTTTAAAATATTATTGAAATGTGTTTGTAAATTGCAGGAGATTTATGAAAATAACTTCCAATAAATAAATAAATAAATATTACGAAAATTGCAAAGTTTACTTTGTTCAATAAATGTTTTTGAATACGTTATATTTATAATGAGTAAACTGACAGATGCAGAATAAATATAATGTAACTAGGAAAAAATATCTTATTGGACTAAATGCAATTTCCTGTGGTTTTCAAACACGATGGCCCTATATAGAAACGACACTAACTTCTAATGTAGAGTGTTCCTTACTGCTGTATCGTAGATATTGTTCTTAAAAAATAAAATAATTTGTGATATTTTATTACTTTTTCGTCTTAACACTTGTGGTAAGTGTCCGAAATCTTTTATGTGATTTCTTTATTTACCTGGATAAATCTCAGTTTAAATAACAGGAAAATATATATGATGTTTTTAGAAAGTATAGATACATAGTCTTTCTACAAAGCTTAAATGGCGGCATTGTCTAGTTTTAGAAAAACAATTCAATACAAATTCATTATATCATCGATACAATGTTTGTAGTTTTGGTGTTCCTTATGACAGCCGAATATCTTTAACTATAAATATACAGGCTCGAAGGTTTGTGCGCTGCGTGTGAGTCTTACTAAAGAAACATAACCCATATTTACGCAGAGTTATCTAAGGTTCGATGAAAACCACGGAAAACTCCGAAGTGTTTGGCCAACGGGCGCGATCAAGTTCGAACCGATACTTTCTATCTGTCAGAATAGAGTGCACAACCTCTCAGACACTGGTGAAGCTAAGGGGACTTGTGATTGCAAATGTTTGGTAAAATATAGGAAAGGAAATGCTTGACGGGTATGTATGGAATTTAAGAAATTTTACACGATTTTTAAAATTTGCAAAATAAAATCAGAATAACTAACATTTTTTTTTAAATTTTTATCCAAAACAACTATGTAGTTTCCACAATTAAAAAAAATAATGAAACAATTTTAGACAAAATAATTAATTTAGATATAAAAGAAATATGTAGAATATTATAAAACTTAATATAAAAATCTATCGAATCTTAGTGCATAAAAAAACAACAAAAATAAGAATACTATAATATACAGAACATATTCCATTCTGTTACACATATATGTAAAGAGATTATTACAAAATAAATTGCATAAGACATGTATAATTAGGAGATATAAAAAATAATAAAAAAAATTTGCAAAAAAAGGGAGGATTAAATTTGTCACAAAATGAAAATTGAAGGAGAGGGCATAGAAATGAGCATTAAATACTATATAAAAGGAAATATGCACATTTACGAGGCCGCTTACATTCGGGGGAGAGAATAGCTTGCTTTCGGTACTTTACAATATATGACCATAAATATACATAACACTCTTACACAAATATGTAAAATCTATGAGGGATTATGAAATAACTTGTTACAATTGCGGATATATACCAGATTTTTATTTAATAATTGAAATTAATTTCTTTATATATGCTATAAATGACCCATTAAATTAAAATAAAGTGGCAAAAAATACCTTTTAATTTTATGTTTCGTGTGCTCTGACGGCAACTTTTTCAAAAAGAACAACAAAAAAATTGTTTTTGAAAAAGTTGCAGTCAGAGCACACGAAACATATAAAATTAAAAGATATTTCTTGCCACTTTATTTTAATTTAATGGATCACTTATAGCATATATAAATTGATATTTTAAAGTGATGTTCTATATTATATGTAATTGAGATCAGATATTTATCTCTTTCGAATACGTTCATTTAATCTTTTTAAAACATATTTTCTGGATCTAAAAATGTTTGTTTGTTTGGAGTATACTTCTAAAATTACATTACAGAAAGAAAACGTTATTATATTTATTTTTTAAAGCAGAATAAATATTGATTTATTTATCTCCAAAAATCGAAATACTTCATGCAATGCAAATACAACATATTGATTTGATACTCGGCTATTGCAGTCCTTAACTTAGTTGATAAAAATGTTATTTACAGATATTTTTATTTATTTTTACTTTTTAATTTCTCTTTCATTTATTGAAAAATGCATTTCAATTAAATTTAGAATGAAATGCTGCAAAAGATGGCACTTATGTTCAGCTTTTAAATTTTGCAGAAACTATTCCTTCTTATCTTACATATTGTTTATATAAATTATGGAGAAGGTTTCAATTTCTCAAAAAAGAGATAATGAGAAAAATCTTCAAATGCAGACTGATAATACGGCGAAAATAAAACAACCCGAATGAAATCGATTTTCAATTGCATCTTTAAGAGGCTTTGGATCGTATTTCGGAGCGATCGTATTTCATTTTGATATCATTTTATAATCAGATAATAAGAAAACTGATCTTCATTCTTCTCTCAACTACGAAAACGTGTCAATATTTGATAATTGTATTTAAAAAAAATGTCGGAATAATTTTTTACCGATTGGTATCCCTATTTTCTAGACAACTCAAGACATAGTTGTTTAACGTTTCCATTTTGGATCGCTACGCGAAACATTATTTTCTATGCATTCAATTTTTATATATCACTTGGTTAAAATGCGTTCTTCCCCATTCCACAAATTTTGACGTGTAATCATTAAAAAAAATTATAATGTTATAAAATTTTTATAAACTTTCAAACAGATCGCGTTGTTATGTTTCGTAATTTCCATCTCAGTTTTGGCATCTGAAGTGGTCAAGTAACATTTTATCTGATATTCTGTTCTGACCAAAAGCTCATTCTAACAGACGGTATCATATATTTTCTCATTGATTCAATCTAGTTTAGTTATTTATCGAAAATCTATAACTTTTCCTGTTTACTTCAATTGGCTCTTACTTTCAAATATAAACATTCATCTTAAGCGTTTAAACAATAATAATTTCAAGAAAATTCAGATGATTTTACTGAAAAATAGTTTTCGTGAAGTTAATGCAGAGGTTCTACATTTATTTACAGTGTCTACACATTGTAAGTTAACTTAGATCTTTTTCTGTACTTAAATATTAAATCCATTAAATATGTATCTAGGAAAGATACGTTTAAAGAAGAAAGATTGTGTGCTCAAATCTTAATAATTTAAAATCAATTCAAAATTCTATTAGTCCATAAATGTGAAATACTTGGCTTTCTAATCACTACCATTTGTAAGTGCTATCATCTTATAAATAAAAATTTTTTCAATGCTTTCAAATCTGAGTAGGAAGTTTTCAAACAAAGCTAAGTCATGCTAGTAATTTTGAAAGATCTGAAAGGAAACTACGATTTGTCTACATTTGTCAATCAACTGTTCATAAGAGGTCTTTTAAACAAATTTGAAATCCTTTAAAATTAAAATTCTTTAATATTACAAATTTTAGTGACATATAATGTATAGATATATGTATGTATATACGGCTTTAGAAAATTTGCATATATTTAAGGCTCACTCGCGTTCTTATGGGTAATCCTATAGGGAATTTATATAGAAAAATTTCATTTGCATTTCAACATTTTTATTTACATTTATTTATTTATTTATTCATTTATTTTTCGTTTGATAGCTGACGTTCAACTCTACATCGCTCCATTTTAGGGTTTCGTTCGCCTGACGAAACCCTATTCGTCTCTGTTAGCTGTCTTTCTGTCTGTCGGTCACAGAGTCCGTAAACAAAAACTATATAAGTCAGCGAGTTCAAATTTTCTGTACTTAATTCTGAATACCCCTTGTCACATAACAAATCATAAAATTTGGAAAAGACCATTAGTTTTAATTAAAATATTTTTTAAAATATCACCAATTCATTTTTTGTTGTTTTTTTTCACTTCTAATTGTTGCCAAAGTTAAAATAGATATAAAAATTGTTATGTATCTAACATAAATTGATACATTAAATAAATCACGTAAAAAACGCACTTATTAGTTTTTTTTTTTTTTTTTTTTTTTTTTTTTTTGTAATTAATTCCAGAATTGTATTTTTGTATTTTTCCACAGTAAACCATGTAACGGAAAGGAAAACAGATAAATTTTATACTAAGGATCGATAATCGTAGTACAATTTTTTTTATTTCTTGATTTCCCGAATTTAGTTCTTTCGATTCCGGATGTTATTTCATGCGCTGATTCATAAAATCTACATTAAAATAAAAATAAAATCAGACCACAACATTCCAATTTATGAAAAGATAAATTATTAAACTTATAAAAAACATGCTTTTTTGCACAGACAATTGATGGGAATTTGTTACAATTAGGAAAACTAAAAATTGCTTTTACATTTTGACATAGTTTATAACACATATTACAAATTTTATAATTTAAGATATTTACTGAATATTTGTTGGGGGAAAGGGAATGTTTGTTTTTCAATTACAAAAATTACTTACTGCATTTTCAATTTTTTATTTATTTATTTATTTATTTATTTATTTTGATTGAGACTTGAAGTAAATATTATTTCTTAACATTAAATATCTGAAAAAGTGAAAAAGGAGGAAGAGAGGGTCATCCGAGGAAGGGCTTCTTCGAAATTTTGTTAAGTTTGGTAAAACTAAAGAATCGGTCGTTTTAAACTTAGACATATAGTTTAAAACACGTAATAAGAATAAGGATAAATTATTTGAAAGATATATTAAACAAAACCCGCTGTGCGACCTCTTATCCCACTTATGCACTTGTTATTATTATTTTTTTTAATTGCAGATATTTTTTAAATAACGCTTTCGTTTTCGGAACCGGTATCGAAAGTGAAAGTAATTTTTAAAAAATATTCAACGAAAAAAAAGAAGAAAAAAGGGAATGATGTAGAGATGAATCTCAGCTATCCTATGCAAAAAAATAAAAATGTCAAAATGTCAAAATGCGAATGAGATATTAGAAAATGACCTCTTCATATGATTAGCATTAGAACACGGTCCTTAAGGAAATAAAACAATTTTCTGACACGAAATTTTCATAAAGCAAGAACCCCTACAAAACTAGTGTAAAAATATTTCTAATAAACAAAATATTTTTCTTTAGAAAACATAAATTTACCAATAATTTAATAGAAATTGGAAACACTAAGAAATTAAAAATAATAAAAATAATAAGATACCATCTTGGTGGAAAAATTAACCAACGATATATCAAATTATCCCGTAATATAATCACATGCAGTAAGTTTTGATTTGAGGCAGATGTTTTATCATAAACAAAATGGAAAGGCATTCCTTTAACGATATGTTTTCGAACATAATGAAAGCTCCTTTTGATTTACATAATTATAGGAAATTTTTTTTCGTACTAGTCTGTTGCTTTTAAGAAATGACAAAATTTCCCATAACACGAACTTAATGAGCTCGTGTATAAAAATACTGCATCTTTAACAGTTTTGTAACAATGTGGCTGAGTTGTGATATAGGGAAATATTAGTTTTTAAACTTATTTTTGATTGTTGCTTCCATGTTTCCTACTTTAAACTCTCGGTTAATTTATCGGCAAAATAATTATCTGAACTGCCACCTATATGCCATCTTTACATTATCCTGAGACATTTTTATTTACTCACATTATGTCATATGATGTATAAAATATTGGATATTTTAACAAAAAGTTATTGTCAATTTTAAAATTACTATGTTGAAATATAACAATTCTTCCAGTGAAAATCTCTGTTAGTAATTGGAATGTTAATTTATTGTTTGTTATCAAGTATAATAATAATAAATACTAGCATTTTGGACACGAAACGTTTGTTTTTATTTTATTTTATTTTTGTATTTTTTTTTATTTATTTATATATTTTTGTAGGGGAGTATTCTCTGAAGTTACGGAAGAAATTTCAAAAGTAATGGTAGCAAAATGCCGGTGACAACCCCTGCTCTAATGTATGCCGGTAGAACAATCTTCACGGGGGTGAAGAGAACAATAAACGTTCTAAAAATACGATTTTTGTTATTGAAGGGAGTTCAAATTTGGAATTTGGTATGTGTGTTACTTTATAAGACATCAATGCCATCTAGGGAAACTTTCTAAATAATTCCAAAATTAAAAAACGTGACATGCTCTAAAAGAATTCTAAAATGTTCTAAATTACAATTTAATGCTACTAAACCGAATTCAAAACTAATGTCTGGAATTTGGGGAAGATAATCCTTATTCTAACGTAGGCGATAATTAATGTCGCTTTAGAACAACTAAGGGGCTGCAAGAGCATAAGAGAATGTCATAAAAATAAAACTATGTGTACTAAAAGTGTGATAAAGTGTTCAAAACTTAAAATTTAGCGTGGTTGTAACTTATAACACCTAAATGATCTCTAAATACAGACTAAAAAAACCAAGATGTGGTGAAATTTCTAAAAGTATGTAGTATAATCTATTTTTATTGCAAGTAATGTGTTACTGTATGGCCTAAAAAATTAAAATTTAGATTTTTTTATTATTATTAATGTTAACAAAATGAATTCTTTTCTAAAATCAGTTTCTAAGACATACGAAATTTAAAGGTTTGAAGATAGCAAAAAAACGTAGTAAAAACGTTCCAATTTGGATTACAATTCAGCTGTTTGGGATGCTATTTTCAAATTTAACGATGGTAGTTATTTATAACATGTAAATAATCCAGAGAGCTGTTAGAAAGAAGGGGGGAAGAGTCGAAATTTAAAAGGTTAAATAAGCCAAAACAGTTTTCAAAAATTTCTAAATTACGATTTATATTGAACTATTACAAATAGAATCCTAAAATTTGGCATGGTACATAAATATAAGATGTCAATTATCTCTAAGGAAAGTTTCTAATACATAAAGTTACTGGAAATACGAAACAGATTTTTAAATTAATATTTGTAAATTGGGGATGACAATCCCTATTACAACATAGAATATATTTGATATCGAAACAACATCCAAGGCGTTATATGCGGATAGACTAGAAACATGAAGTATGGAATGTTGGTTATTTTTAAGATGCGTGCTAAAAATAGTTTCTAAAAATTAAAAACTTTCAAAGAGCACGTAAATGAGCACAAAAGCTTCAAAATACATTCAAAAATGTTATTTGTATGATATAAGTTTTAGTTCTTCTTATTAATTTAAGTTTCAATTTCGTTGAATGAAATGTAACAATGATATTTAGTCAGAGTTTTGCTTAATTAGTCATTCAGAACTATCCGTATTTGTAATTTTTTCCTAATAGAAATAGATATAATAATGCCCCTAAGCTCTTTTTGAGGATGCCTCGAGCGAAATTTTGATTGTAGTGATATTTTTTATTCCACAAATAAATCTTATTTAAATAAAGTTATATTAAATTTCTAAAATGCTCATAAAGAAACCAAGAAAAGTTTAGTTCCCAACGAATAATTCGAAACATTCATCATCTTCGAGAAAAAGGAATTAGGTTTAACACTTTCTCGTTGGTGCCGATATCCATGGTTTTTGCTATGAAACTGCGCTTCAATTCATACTCTATTTAAACTGTTTGGCACAGTAATATCGCTTACTGCATTCATGTCAGCGTCGATACTCATGTTTTCAAATGAGGCTGCACTCGACTTCTTGCTTCGTTTCATATGCTGGCGCAGTACTATCCGATATTCAGACACTAGTCTATCATTTGTCCCGAAATTATTATAAAAGTATCACCAAAACTCTATAAAATTATCAATTTTGGTTTAAATATGTTTTTTTTTCATAATTGCACAATTTTGTTTTAGTCCGGACACAGATTAGTTCACAAATCACAATCAATTTTCAAACCATAACATTATCAAAAATATTCTCGTGAAAAGTTTGAAACACTAGAATCAAAGTAATATCCTTTTCACGCAGCTGAATTATAACTACAGAATTAAAAGACTGTGTCCTTAACTGACAGCATAAAATTTTAAATTACAAACTTCTTGTACTTTTTTATGTGTGCAATGTGGTGATATCTGGGAGTATAATTAAAATATATAGTTTATCAAACACACACTCCATGTGATCACTTCTCACCATTTAAATTATTTTAATTGAACTCAAATATAATGATCAAAGTTGTTTAAGATAGTCAGAAAATGAATGAGAATTAAGTAAATTATTTATATACAAGGTTTTATTCACATCAATTGAAACAGCACATTTTCCACATAACACATTTCACTAACAATAATAATTAAAAAAAATTACAAATTACTTTAACTCATTTTTAAATACAACTAAATTAACTCACCAATACTTTGCATAAAATATAACATAGTGCATTATCTTAAAACAAAACTATTACAAAGAAAAATCTCTAATCACTAAATTCCATCTTTAGCCAACGTTTTAAAAGCATTTAATTCACCTAATACATATGCATAAACTTACCTTTCTTTGATCTTGTTGAATTTGGAAATAACAAAAATCTTAGAAAATTTAAAGAAGATACATACCATTGGCCGAACATTGATCACATAATGACATCAAACAAGTAAGGATGTACTGTATCCGTTTTAAAAAAGAAAACAAAAATATGTTAGAAATGATTTTTAAAAATAGTATCGAAATAAAAAACAATTATGTTAAGTTTATAGTACTGGATTATTTTTACTACTGAAATTTTTAATATTTAAGCTTGAACCAAGAGTAATACACTTTGCCTATTAAACACACGAGCGTGACCGATTGGTAACACACGGCGCCAGAGGGTATAGTCGAGTGTGACATACCCATAATGCATGGTGGCGTGAAGTTGCTAAGCATGAATGGAAATAGTATTTTAACTAGAAGTTCATCTTACCAAAAAAAAAAAAAAAAAAACACTGGAAGTGGAAGTAACTAATACATTTAGCATGGGTCTGATTTATTAATTTCGACATTTTTGTACAAGTTTGGAAAATATTTCAGCAGTCACAACTTAAATAGAAAAGTCTTTCTTCTTTGTCAAAATAGAATTATCATAGATCAAGAGCTGTTTTCCTCGTATTTTTCAGTAAACGAATACCTATTATTTGGTAAAACAGTTGTCCGTGTTAATATATTTTTTGCTAACAATAAAAACATAATTCTGGCACTGCGAAAAAAAAAATATTGCAATCATACAGAATCATCCTCAGAATGTATTGCTGCTTATAAGACCTGAAATCAACAGAAGTCATGAATTTTCAATTTGAATGAAAAAACAAAAGAACATAACCTTACAATGAAAAATATTGCAGTTAGTCAAGGATCACTTTTCGCTTCATATATGTTTTAATATATAGCACTGTAGAATAATGTATTATTACATGCATTTACATTCTAAGCTTGAAAGAAGTACGCGGCTAAGATATCCTCTTGATATAAAGCAAAACTTACCCAGTCCAGTAAATTGTCCTTTTCTCTTACCTAAACCCAAAAAACACCATACATTGCATATTAATTCACTTCAAACTTTTTCTGTTTTCCTTTTTGGAAGTATACGTGCTTAAAAAAAGATGTAATGCATATTTTGTATGTAATGTAAAGCTTTTTCGCGATTAACAATGTAAAGTTAGGACTAAAAAAATGGTGCCAATTAAGTACCACTGGTGTAAGGGCTGCTGGTTCCGAACGGATTAAAGACGAGATTTAATACGTTTCAATTTACACTGAAATGACAAAATTTTTACGATTAGAACTGTATACAGTCTAGTATTTTCAGCGAAAAGCATACGACGAGTCACCTCTTCGATGCCTTGTAGGTGCCTGTCTAGCTTACCAATAGTTTCAATTCGTAAATTAACAAGATCGACATCAACACCATCTCTAGAAAAATTTTCGTCATCATTTAACTTTTTTCTGGTGTCTCTTAATGCTTGTAAACAACTGAACACACGTGCATAAAATATACGTCTTTGAACAGGAGAATCCATGGCTATAAAATAAATTTAAATAAAATTACGCTCTTTATATACCCTGTATTTATTTAAATTTATTCATTACACTCAAGATAACATTACTCAGGCGATCAGCAGTTTTTCTGCAAGCCAATCTAACATGCGATAAACACAAGATCCAATCCGCCTGACTAAGCGGAACTTGATTCCACTAACACTCGAAACACGCACAATCAACTACTCTAAGTGCGAGATCAACTGCACAGGTACAAAGACTGACCCACAGCCCTCCCGCCCTTTTTGCAATTCAACAGATACCTATCTCACGTTCTAAAAATAGAAAGTCACGTGGTCAGCAAGCTCTGAGGCGGGTCACGTGATCAGCAGACTGAAAAATTGGACGCGGTCTACGCAGGCGTGACGTCATTCTGGACGTTTCAAAGGTCAACTCTGATAAAATCTGGACGTTTCAAAGGTCATCTGGACGTCGGACGTCTTCCAACTAATGTAATACTAAGCTTAGTTGGAAGAGAGGTCCAAGCCCCTATCAGATTTTCTATACGTCCAAGATGGCGGCCATGATAAGGTACGGCCGGGCCTTGGATATTAAATCCAAGATGGCGGACGTCCAAGATGGCGTCCATTTAAGCATGAGTCGTCCTGGATTCAAAAAAACAAAATTGCGGACGTCCAAGATGGCGTCGGTACAAAGGTCATTATAGGTAGGTATTTTTTTTTTTAAAGCAGGCTAAAACAAAAAATTTGTGTAAACACAATAAAAAAGACATATTTTCGTTTCAAAGTGCTAGAGCACGGATTTATTTAAAAAAAAATATGAAAAATACAAAATACAACATAGTTCAAATTTTTTCATTTTAAACATATTTGTATCCTTTAAATGTACAGTCTACATGACATGTTATATACAAATTAAATTGAACAGGCAAGTCCTCAGCAATCTGGGCTATTTGTTTCTTGTCATCCTTGGAAAACAAATCTCGCAAAGAACCGAACCAATTGTTCGGAGCTCGAAAATTGCCTTGGCCACAGCATTCCTCCAAAAACGCTCCTACGTCTTTGTCCGTAGATACGTTAAGTACTTTAGCACAGTCAAGATAGCGGCTAACCATAGCAGGCACATTATAACGAAAAACTTTTGGTCTTTTCGAAGACACAACAATAGTTTTTGAATGAGGATCACTAGATAAACGGTCATCACTAGGTGTTGCAGGAACATACTTATTATCCAAATCCCAGCTCAGAAAGAACGGGGTCCATTGAAAGCCTTGGATAAATCCAATTGGGTAGTGGTATGGCTCTGTCCTTGTACCGACTTTGTACTGGCCTGTAAGCGTCCAATTTAGGCATTTGATGTACATAGAATACGAGAAGGAATTGAATTTCACGTATCTGTAGCGCTGCAGGTTATTCCGGAAAAACGCATTCTTGCAAGTACTAGGAATAACTGCACTGCTAAACTTTAGTACGTTCTCGGAACCAAAAAC
Organism: Maratus speculifer; assembly: GCA_964019185.1. Classification (NCBI taxonomy): domain Eukaryota; kingdom Metazoa; phylum Arthropoda; class Arachnida; order Araneae; family Salticidae; genus Maratus; species Maratus speculifer. The sequence goes on from OZ025297.1 coordinate 178,725,972, forward strand.
CTGTTCCTTTTTGAAGCTCTATTTAAGCTTGAAAATGTCGCAATCCTTCACACTTATACGGATGCAATTCAGACGACGAACCAATGGGTTATTTAAACCACTGCTCACTGTACCATAACGAGGTGCATAAAATGTACGTCTTTGAACAGGAGAATCCATGGCTATAAAATAAATTTAAATAAAATTACACTCTTTATATACCCTGTATTTATTTAAATTTAACTCAAGATAACATTACGCAGGCGATCAGCAGTTTTTCTGCAAGCCAATGTAACATGCGATAAACACAAGATCCAATCCGCCTGACTAAGCGGAACTTGATTCCAATAACACTCGAAACACGCACAATCAACTACTCAAAGTGCGAGATCAATTGCACAGGTACAAAGACTGACCCACAGCCCTCCCTCCCTTTTTGCAATTCAACAGATACCTATCTCACGTTCTAAAAATAGATAGTCACGTGGTCAGCAAGCTCTGAGGCTGGTACAGTCTTTCTACCTGTGCAATTGATCTCGCACTTAGAGTAGTTGATTGTGCGTGTTTCGAGTGTTATTGGAATCAAGTTCCGCTTAGTCAGGCGGATTGGATCTTGTGTTTATCGCATGTTAGATTGGGTTGCAGAAAAACTGCTGATCGCCTGCGTAATGTTATCTTGAGTGTAATGATAACACCCTGTATATAATGCTGCATCCAAAGCATCTAAATTCAGAGGAGTTTTGTGATTTGGAAGCAGCATGATGATGAGTTCCAGGTGGGTATTTCACTCTAATGTTGACCCTACAGAGCCCAGTTTTGACCCTGCGAAGATTGATTATTTGCTGTACAACTATGATTATTCAGAAAACGGGGCTTGTTACATTACGGGATTTGTGATATTCAAGCAACCTTGTGACCTAATGTACTGTAAAGCCTGGTACAACCAAGCAGTTTTTGATAAAGCTTGCTATAAAAGTGATCTTTACTGCACGCTACTGAAAGAAGACCATGTATTTGTGGAATTCGGAGCGATAAACGACCATACAGATATCTATTTGTCGGAACTTTACTGTCGCTTATCGATTGATTACTGAAAATATTTTTTAAAAAATGACACAGTTATTTATTTAAAAAAATCATGATTTGCTCAAATCATTTATTAATTTGTTAAAATTTATGCAATTGGTTCGTTTTTTAGTATAAAAATGTACAAAATGTCTGCATTAATTCAAGAACCAATTTTTCAGCCTGCTGATCACGTTTACTAAATAAAATCACTAAAAATTGGACCCTGTATGTATGTTTTTTTGTTATATGTACCTCATTTCCAGGCTTCTCGTAGACTTAAAGCCCACTGTTGTGTTATTTTTCCTGCACGAATGCTTCAGCAAGTACGAGCACAGTGATGTTACACTATTTCAAAATGCCTTCATTGTTTTAATGACATATAACAAAGGTGGAGGTGGGATGCGGTGGTGGTATTCCCAGTTCCTGTTTCCAGTGTGTGTTCTCCGCAGCCTGGTTGCTCGTTTTGGCCCGACTCGTCTGATGTTTTGGACAGCGCAGATGAGTTTGAACCGAGCCCTAAGCGTCCAAAATAGCCTTGGAGATGAGGTGCGCACGCAAAGGGTAACATGTAAATTTTTTAATATGCCTGCTAGATTAAAAATTTAAACTAGATAAACGGTAACAACTTCGGATATAACATTCATAGATTATGAAAACACTTCTGCACTTCCCACTCTGTCAAGAAGATTGTATTTTCAATATTAGGAAATGAAACTTTAGACAACCATTCTTTCCGTATTTATGATCTATAGTATCTCCGGGCCTTACATCTTTAGACTTCCCCCCCTCCTAAATTTCCATTTATTCTCTAATGTAAAGAGAGTAAGGATTTTTGAAAAACAAATATGAATGACAATCCGGACTAAAAAGTAGTAACAAGTAATGAGTAGTAAAATAATGAGTATATGCATTTCTAGAGTTATTTACTTGGAATTATTATAAAAACGGAAAGTACTCAAAAGTGAGTACATTTTGCTTATTCTTACCCAGTTTTTTCAGTGTGGTCAGCTTGAATTCCATACCACAAACAGTAAGAGCTTGGGCATATTTTAATTACTTCTTCATTTTGAGTAATCTGTACAATAAAGGATTTCTTTAGGCGCTGTAAGAAAGTAGTTTTAAATATGACATTTTAAATACACTGTTTTCAATATGATGTAATTTTCTCTCATGCTTTACAGGAATGTTAATTAATTTTAAACATTTCTTTCTTTTTTAATATTCTCGTGTAACGTATAATAAGGAAAAGAGAAAATAAAAAGGCAAAGTTGGAGCGATTATGAGTATATTGAGTATTTATAACTTAACAGAAACCGGAAATATTGTGTATGCAATATCTTAACAAAGTATTTGCAAATATTATTATTTTAGCTTTTGAACTATCACGTAATTAAATGCCTTTTACGTGTAATAATTTTGTTATATTTATAGTTTTCTTTCTTTTTTCAATTTTCACTTGGAAATATATTTTCCAATTAAAAGTGTTTGCAAATATTATTATTTGGACTTTTTTAACGCAGGCAATAATCAGTAAAGAAGCGGAAGTTAGAAAATAGCTGGATAATTTCACACAAAGTATAACTTAATGTAATATGAAAAAAAAAGAAGCACAACTAAATGGTGCAAACAAAACACATTATGTTTATGCTTGCATAAGAAGGATAAATAGCAATGCATAGTTTTTAGTAAAACGAACATTGTTAATTGAATTGCACTGATAAATTTTAACATTAAATAGCGCTTAAACTCTGTTTTCGCAAAAATAAATAAATAAATAGATAAAAAATTAAAAAATAAAATCTGTTTTAGTGTCTTTACCATCCATTTTCTGTAAAACTACAAATTTTCATGTTTTTACATGTCATAGCTTTTTTTTATCCTGATGGTAAAAAAATATTGACATATTTCAATACCGTCTTATCAGCGCCGTACTCTTATATGTATATAAGAATGGTAAGATTACATTAACATTTAAAAATAATCGCCTTTGTTAAACAAAACTCTAATCATATTAATAAATAAACAATGCTAATTCAAAATACAAAAATTAACGTAATAGTGTACAAGATAATTGATAAAATAAGAAAATATTGATAACAATTCTTTAAACAATCGAGGTCCTGATTTCCCTTACAATTTTTTAATGTTTTTCATGTTTGAACCGAAATTAGAAAATTAAATGTTAAAAAACAAACTAAAGCTTTATCACTTTGACGCACTATGAAACTTATTTTTTATTCTTATTAAATTTTAAACAGGGCATGTATTTTTGAAGATAACACCTGCTGCCAAAAAAACTAACAAGCAGAGGCTGAATAAAATAATCTTTGAAAGAAAGAAACAGAAACAAACATATGAAAATAATAAAAAGAAAAAAAAAGAAGACGTAATTTTCTAACGAGCTAGCAAACTATTTAGAGAAATATATTAAAATCATATTTGTATGTTTTATTTTTTGTTGAGTGTATATGTAAACAGATTCAATAAATATGCAAGAAAATCTCTAAAAAAATGTCAATCTCAGAATAAAACAGTTATTGCAGGGCTGTAAGAAAAGATATTTTCAGTATATAAGCGAATTGCATATTTTTAAAAGTATATTTTTTTAATGTTCTTTTTTAATTCTGAAAATATTAAATTTTCCTTTTATAAATTTTTATTTAATTTCATGTAAAACTCTTTTAAAATCCACTTTTCACATTATATCGTTTTCAGAAACATATTAGAAAACGAAATGACGCAAAACGATATGCATATCATGTAATTTTTAGGTAGATTTCGCCTATTGCGATCGCTCCTATGTTCGAATTTCTGAAATATTTTTGCAAACCTGCGCCAATCATGACCTCTAGACCCCAAAAATATCACCAGTAAAAAAGTTTATATATATGGATATATATTTATATATATATACATATGTACCACTTTCATCTGGACATGATTATTACTATAATTCTGTTCCAATCTCCTCCAAACTGATCAAGTGGTATAACATCTCCGTCGAATTCGTTACTGGGTAAAATCGGACCAAAGGGGGGGGGGGTTGGCATAGTGAGACATAGGGAGGGTTTTTATGAAAAACAAAAAAAATGTCATAACTTCTTATTTAAAATAGATATCAAGTCAGTTTAAAGATTATATTATTTGTAGAAAATGGGACAAATGTTTATGCATGACAGGTTTTTGATAAAGTTAGAAACGTGCTCAAGGAACGAGAAAAACAGGGTTTTTGGGAGAAATAATTCATAACTTCGTCAATCATCATGATATCACATCCAACTAAATTTTTTATACATATTTTAAAAATTATGTAAAACGTTTGTTTTTCCAATTTTTTATAAGCTATTTCTTACCGGTGAAAAAAAATAAAAGCAAAAAACAAAAAGGGGGGGATGAAAAAATCCATACTTCGTCGATTCTTAAATTATCAAATTTAACTAAATTTATTTTACATCTTCTCAGTTACTTATGGGACATCTAATGCTCCTTATTTAGCATCTCGTACTCTTAAACAATTAGTGCTTGATGCGCAACCAAACTTACCTCTAGCATTGTCAGTCGTTTTAAAGGATTTTTTATGTAGACGACCTACTTTCCGGGGAACCGACTCTCGAAAAAGCAAACATTCTAAATTCCCAATTGATAGAGCTTTTGAAGCGGGGAAATGTGAAATTGCACAAATGGTGTGCAAAACACCCAGAATTATTTTAACCTAATACCTAATAATATAGTTTCGATGATCAAACAGATTGTAGTTCAGTAAAAACATTGGGTGTTCTCTGGGAGCCTCTAAGTGACTGTTTTTTGACATTTGTGATAAATTGAAGACTCTAAATAAGGACTTTTATAGTAAACGAGACGTTCTTTGATTTCAAAAATATTCGATCCGTTCGGATTAATTGGCCTTGTAGTAACAAGGGCTAAGATCTTTATGCAGAAGACTTGGTTAGCTAAGATAGATTGGAATGAGCCATTACTGGATACCATACCGAAGGAATGGAATGATTTTGTTTCCACACTTTCAGAATTAGAGAATTTAAAAATCACTAGATTTGTTTTTTCGTGAAGAGCGCATAGTCGTACATGGCTTCGCAGATGCCTCTTCTTTAGAAAAAGAAGCTGCCATATACATCCAGTATATACCAGCCGAAGGTTCTCCTGATGCACAATAATTCTGTAGCAAGTCCAGAGTACCCCCCATAAAAACAGTGACAATCCGTCGTCTTGAATTATGCTCTTGTCTCCTCTTAGCAAAGTTAATGCATAAAGTTATACCGTTACTTGACATTCCAATAGAAATTATACTTCTCTGGAGCGACTCCACAATATTACTTGCTTGGATTAGAAAATCACCCCATCAATTAAAAACACATCTAAGCAATAGAGTGGCTGCTATTCAAGACCTCTCGGACTGATATCAGAGGCAACGTGTATCATCGGAAAATAATCCTGCTGACGTCCTATCTAGAGGTTTAGATGCTAAAGAACTGACCAACTGCAGTTTTTGGTTTTGTGGAACAAAATTTCTTCGGGATAGAATTTAGCACGCGGAAAGTTATATAGTGAACCTGGAAAACAACACTGACTATGAGTTAGAATTTAAAACTGAACATATCAGTAGTTTTTCACTAAGAACTGAAAATTGTTATTATAATTGTTTATTCTCTTTAACTAATATTTTTTAATTAATTCGTATTACTATTTATATTTTTAGATTTATAAATAACTGCCAAAAGGGTAAAGAAAAATACTGTGGTGCCTTATCTACTAAAGAATTGAGAGTTGGAGAAGTTTTTCTGATTAAACAGGTACAATATTCAGCGTTCTTTGAAGAGCTAAAGCATTTGAGAATCCAGAGGAGTATTCCAGGTAATAGCAAATTAAAATTTCTAAATCCTTATATAGATTCAGAAAATTTAATTAGAGTTGGAGGTCGTTTAGACAACTCCAGTCTGATCTATGAGAGGAAACACCCTGTAGTTTTACCACATGATCATAAATTAAGTGAAATGATTTTTGAATATTTCCATTCCAAATTTTTCCATTTAGGGCCACAATTATTGTTACATCATATCCGACAAAAATATTGGGTAATAAATGGGCGATCTTTGGCTCTTAAAATAGTTCAATAAAAAGAATATTGCCCAGTTAAACTGATGGCATTGAGCTCACAGGATACGCATACTAATTGTACATTATAGCCTTGTATTTTCGTTAATTCCGTTCGAAAAAAAATTAAGAAGGGGAAACAACTCTCCCCTTCCTCCTTTTTTATACTTAATCATTGAACCTCCTAAACTATCAAGTACAGGCTTTATCATATTAAAAAATCTGTATCCAAAATTCAGAGCAAATCGGATAATTCTTAATAAAAACCCATTTAGCATTTATATAATTTAAGAGGAGTTGTTCCCCTCTTTTATGCTTAACCATTAAACTTCCAAAACTATTCAGAGATTTGGACGAAATCTGACAATTCTGATTGAAAAATCCATTTATACAACTTAAGGGGAGGGGCATTAGAACCCCCGTTCCCCCTGTTTATACTTATTCAATGGGCACATAATAACAGCCATTGACTCGCCTCATCAGAATGATCCTATATCTAAATTTTGAACGAAAACTGTTAATTCTGCATGAAAATCCCGTTTATATCAATTAAGAGGATGGGCATGAGCCCTCCGTTCCCCTTGTTTATACTTATTCAATGAACACCTAATAACAGACACGGTATCGCCTCATCAGAATGATCCTATATCTAAGGTTTGAACGAAAACTGTTAATTCTGCATGAAAATCCCGTTTATATCAATTAAGGGGAGGGGCATGAGCCCCCCGTTCCCTCTGTTTATACTTATTCAATGAGCACCTAATAACAATCACGGAATCGCCTCATCAGAATGATATTATATCTAAATTTTGAACGAAAACTGTTAATTCTGCATGAAAATCTCGTTTATATCAATTAAGGGGAGGGGCATGAGCCCCCCGTTCCCCCTCTTATACATATCGAATGAACTCCAAAAACTAATTAGGGAAGCGCCATATCAGGATATACCTATATACAAAATTTCAAGTGGATCCGATATTTTTATCATGAGTTATCGCGTTACGCACGAACGCACGTACATACAGAACGGACGGGCACATAAGCTCTCAGGCTGTGATAACCTGTGAGCTAAAAATGTGTAATGTGTTTCAGAAACAAACCAATAAGGGCAAATCAAATTATGGGAAATTTGCCAGCCGAACGAGTAAATCCTAGCTCGCCATTACAAAAAGGTTCAATTGACTTTTGTGGACCCTTTATGATTAAGTACAAAAATCAGAGAAAGGGGATATATAATAAAATATACGTTGCAATTTTTGTTTGTCTTACTACAAAGGCAATCCATTTAGATATAGTGGAAGATTTAAAATCTGAATCATTTATTGCCACATTGAAACGATTTTTCGCTAAAAGAGGTAAAAGATCAACCGTAATGTCGAATAACGGGACTACTTTTGTGGGTACAAATAAAAAATTGAAGAAATTACATGCCCTTGAATGCAAACTCGATGATACTTTGTCAAATTTTTTTTTTTACTTCCAAGGCTGTTGACTGGAAATTCATCCCTCCTCGTGCACCCAATATTGGTGGATTATGGGAGGCTGGGGTAAAATCCTTTAAACACCATATCAAAAGAACTTTGGGCAATTCTCGAGTCACGCTCGAAGAATTTTGGACATTAATCACCGAAATCGAAGGGGTTCTAAATTCTCTTCCCTTAGTATCTTTGTCATCAGATCCAAATGAAATTGAAGTCTTGACCCCTGCCCATTTTTTTGGTATGTCGACCCATAACTTCAATTCCTGAACCCGATTTGAACAAAATTAATGATAATAGGCCATCCCGTTAGGAAAAATTAACAAAAATGACCCAAATTTTATATAAAAAATGGAACACTGAATCTTTAGTTAGTTTACAGCAACGGAATAGGTGGTCTATTGAGAATTACAACCTAAAGGAAGGGTGTATGGTTATCCTAAAAAAGGACAATTTACCTCCTGGCAAATGGGCATTAGGTCGTGTCTTTAAAGTGGTACCTGGTTCTGAAAGAAAAGTTAGAGTTTTAGACATTAAAATAGCAACAGGTATAGTTACAAGTTGTGTCTCAAAGTTTGCCCTCTTCCATTAGAGAATTGCTGCATTCTGTTATTTTGAAAGATTTAAATTATAATATTATAGTTACCATTATTTTATATTTGTATTTGATCAGTTTATTATGTATAGCAATTTCATTTTGGGTTTTAAAATTGTTTTAATTCTTAGCTTCATAATTTGTGTAGCTTAGCTTCATAACATAAAGTGTAATCTTACGTGTCTTCGACCAGTGGCCGAGAGGTTCGGACCTCTCAATTGGTAGACGGCAGGTGCTGGGTTCGAACCCAATCGCGGCTGTCGGCCTAACCGTTCGGAGTTTTCCGTGGTTTTCTTCGAACCTTGCGTAAATACGGGTTAGGTTCCCTTAGAAAGACCCCCACGGAGGGCACTCCCCCTGGTCCTATATCCCTAGCGTAGATAATCGGACGACAAAAATCAACCAACTTACGTGTCTTCGTCTCTATATATTCTTGATTAACTATTATTATCTTGTTAATTTTTTAGATTGTTACATTTATTGAGTGTTAATTTGATAATTATCTTACATAATATTCTAGTGTAAGTATTGTTTGTTTTATAACTTATCTATTTCGCATTTTGGTAAACTTATACTAAGTAATAATTTAAGTAATAATGTTGAAAGTAGTATAATTGTAATTTATCAAAAATAGTGTATTATTGGTTGTAGAATTATAATTCCTATTATTTGCAATTTTTTAATGTTATATTTAGTATTATTGTTGAATGTTGGAACATATCAACGGGGGCCGGTGTGTTACGGCTTCCCATAACCTTGGATGTCGCGCGCCTCTATGACGCATTCTACTGTACTTTAGGTTTGCCGTTTTGGCAACATTTGGAAATCGTCTGTTGTTGTTTTGTTTTATCGGCGATCATAGCGGACCTATCGGGTGTTCGCTGAATCCTTATTCTTTAATTAAAATGTAAATATAATGTGTAAATAATTTGTATATAAAGAATTTTAACTAATATTAATACTAATAAATGAAACAGCGACAAAATGAGTATTTTAAATAGACTCGCATCATTCGACAGTTCGTACCAAAAGTGAAAATAAATTCACAAAAAAATTAAATAAATTATTTCAGCTTTTTTTATATAAATGTATGTTATTGGTACTTATCTCTAGAATATCACCGTCTATGTGTTTTATTAAAAGATTTTCTATCAAGACATGATTTCTGCAAACAATATATATATACAGGGTGTCCCTAAACAAATGGTATATACGCTAGGGGGTGATAGAACATATCAAGAGGAGTAATAGTAAATAGGAAACCAAGAGTCCCAAACGTTTTCCAAAGGAGATAGCCGCCATTAAAGTTTGGGGTGCAAAATTTCAAATACACATAAAAAACGGAAAAATTGGTCGATTGATTTGCGGTTTTCACTAAAATTATTCTTTATGTTGATATTTTCTTGAAAATAAATTATAAAGATGACTTTCGAAAAATGCCGATAGAGGGCGCTTTAGACTTTGAAGTAATGAAAAACTATTTTTTGCCGTGATTTTTTGCATCTCATTAAATGGTTTCGTAAGCTTAGACTTAAACTTAAATTTTGAGCTCAAAATCTGAATAGTTGGAAGCAGTTAAGTAGCACAAACTTAACTGTGTTCAGAGGGTTTAAATTTCTAATAATTATAAAAAACGGAAAAATTGGTCGATTGCTTTGCGGTTTTCACTAAAATTATTCTTTATATTGGTATTTTATTGAAAATGAATTATAAAGATAGATTTTTAAAAATGCCGATAGAGGGCGCTTTAAACTTTGGAGTAACGAACAACTACTTTTTACTTTATTTTTTGCATCTGATTAAATGTTTTCGTAAACTTAGACTTAAACTTAAATTTTGAGCTCAAAATCTGAATAGTTGGGAGTGGATAAGTAGTACAAACTGAACTGTGTTCAGAGGGTTCAAATTTCAAATGATAATGAAAAACGCAAAAATTGGTCGATTCGTTTGCGGTTTAAAATAAAACTATTCTTTAAGTCAGTATCTTCTTGAAAATGAATTTTAAAGACAAATTTGAAAAAATTCCGTTAGAGGGCGCTTTAACTTCAGAGTAACCAACAACAAATTTTAACCATTATTTTTTGTATCTAATTAAATGCTTTCCAATACTTGTTAAATGTTTTCGAAGTCTTAGATTTAAACTTAAATTTTGAACTCAAATTCTGAATCGTTGGAAGGGGTTAAGAAGCACAAACTGAAGTGCGTTCAGGAGTTGAAATTTAATCCCCCTCCCCCCGAACACAGTTCACTTTGGCGCTACTTAAACGCTCGCAACGACTCAGAATTTGATCTCAAAATTTAGATCTAAGCATTTGAAAGCATTTAATGAGATTTAAAAAAAATAACGGTTAAAAATAGTTGTACGCTACTCCAATATCTAAGGCGCCCTCTGTCGGCATTTTGTGAAATTTATCTTTAAAATTTATTTTCAAGAAAACACTGATTTAAAGAATGGTTTTAGAAAAATCCGCAAACGAATCGACTAATTTTTCCGTTTTTTTTATAGTTTTCCGTTTCGTTTGAAATTTAAACCCTCTGAACACAGTTCAGTTTGTGCTGCTTAACCACTCGCAACTATTCAGATTTTGAGCTCAAAATTTAAGTTTAAATCTAAGCTTACGAAAGCACTTAATGAGATGCAAAAAATAACGGCAAAAAATAGCATTAGGATTGATTTCGTTAATACTAAGTCTAAAGCGCCCTCTATCGGCATTTTTTGAAATTTATCTTTATAATTCATTTTTTATAAAATACCGACATAAAGAATAGTTTTAGTGAAAACCGCAAATCAATCGACCAATTCTTCCTTTTTTTATAATCATTTGAAATTTAAACCCTCTGAACACAGTTAAGTTTGTGCTACTTAACCGCTTCCAACTATTCAGATATTGAGCTCAAAATTTAAGTTTAAGTCTAAGCTTACGAAACCATTTAATGAAATGCAAAAAATCACAGCAAAAATAGTTTTTCATTACTTCAAAGTCTAAAGCGCCCTCTATCGACATTTTTCGAAAGTTATCTTTATAATTTATTTTCAAGAAAATACCAACATAAAAAATAATTTTAGTGAAAACCGCAAATCAATCGACCAATTTTTACGTTTTTTATGTGTCTTTGAAATTTTGGACCCCAAACTTTAATGGCGGCTATCTCCTTTGGAAAACGTTTGGGACCCTTGGTTTCCTATTTACTATTACTCCTCTTGATGTGTTCTATCACCCCCTAGCGTATATACCATTTGTTTAGGGACACCCTGTATATATATATATATATATATATATATAGTGTCAATTCACCATGAACAATTGCAGCACCATTGGCGCTTTAAGCAGCTCATGTATAATGCCACAAGTTATAATTCACATTATGCAATGAAATTTCATAATTTTCAAGGAAAGAGTGTATGTTAAAAATGGTAACAATGAACTGAGAAGAATTAATAAATTAAAACAATTAAAAAACCAAACAAATACAGGCAAGAAAAAACAGTCTGTTCTTCTTCAGAGGGAGGAGAGACGAAACCTAGCCCCACCCCCTTACTTTAAAAAAATGAAATGTTTTAGGTTTCTGAACGCCTACCAAACCTGCATTCATTCAAAAATAACGACAGAAAAATATATACCAAATTTTAAAAACGAAACTAATGATATGAAATATATGAAAAGAACTTTGAAAAATATCTTTACTATGTAAAAAATCTGTGCAGTAGCTTATAAAGTAATTTAAAATGAATGGAGAGTTTGGCAAGCCTCCCCCCTAACCTAAAACAAAACATTGAAATTATGAACAGTCATACCTGCTTCAAGCTCCTGCCTGTAAAAACAACAAAACAATTAGAATGCTCCCTCCATGTCCAATTTGCATAAAACTTCAAAAGCCAGGTCTGCATACCTCCCTAAGACTCGAAACATCCAGTCATATTCGTTCTAAAAATATAGACTTTAGAATAGAACTTTCAAAAAGAATGTCAGAGAAGCATGCTATCAAATTACAAGCTACGCCAACAGCCCGCAGTGTTGCCAATTATTTTTACATAATATCTTAAAAAATTAATTGGAAAATTGTTATTATAAAAAAAGATTTGCTGTAAATTTATAAACCTGCTTATAAAAATGTTTTTCATTATTACAAATTTTATAAAATCGAATTATTTGATTAATTATTATATTTATATAAATTTTTTTATGTAAGTTAGAGTACCAGTGTGGCATACTTCTTGTGAAAAAATTAAAACTATTTCTTTTATCATATAAATCTATATTTACTGTATTATTCAAAATAGCGAAAGAAATATCCAAAAAATCAGCATGATAATCGTCATCGTTTGCCTTATTTAATTTTAAACAATCTGGATAAACATTTTTAAATTCATGAGTAAAATCAAAATTGAAAACTAAAATGTCGTCTATATACCTAAAGATTTTTAAAGATTTATTGTAATTTATTGTGTAATTAAATTCAAAGTAAAATAAAAACAAATTGGCTGCAGTAGATGAATAATTAGTTCCCATACCTATACCACAAATCTGTTTATATATGTTATTGTTAAAATTCACATAATTATTGTATAAACAAAAATGACATAAACTTAAAAACAAATCCCTATTTATTTTCAATTCATCTTCTAAATTAAATAAATCAAATATATTAATTAAAACATTAAATAACTGATCTATAGGTATATTAGTAAAAAGGTTTTCGAAATCGAAAACCTGCATTAAGTGAGTAGTGAAATTAAGGTTTTGTAATACTTCTAAACTGTTATCAATTGACCAAAAATAACTTGAATTTTTGAATTTAACTTTAAGAAAACCATATATTCTTTTTAAAAGCTTTTGTAAACCTAAATTAAAATTTTTATTAACACTATTGGTAGTACTGCAAATATATCTGAATTTAATAGGAGACTTATGAAACTTAGGAGTCAAAAATATAAATGGCAAACAGTGATGACTAGAAACATCAAAAGCATACGAAAACAAACTTTTACACTTTTTCTTGTATGAAAAGATTTTTTTGACAATAGGATCCTTTCTAATATCAATTTTTTCGTAAAATTCTGTATTTTTTAATTCATCATTTATTTTATCTATATAAAATTGCTTACAAATAATAGCAAAATTATTGCCAGCTTTGTCCACAGGAACTATTACAAAATTTTTATGCAAATCATTAATGAAAATTATGTCTTCTTTACTGAAAGTCTGATACTCATATGCACTAGAATTTAAAAAGTCCTTCAAAAAATCCTTAAAATGCTCCAATAGTTGAAACTTCCACTCAAAAAATGCCTCCAAGGGCATGCTAAATTTATAACTTTGTTTTTTAATAAAATTATTCACATCATTAATAAAATATTTCAAGGCTTTATCATAACTAATTTTACTATTAATTCGAAATTTTGTACCAAAATTCATTAAATATCTAACATTTTTGTTTTTAATTATTTCTAAATTACCAGTAATTACATGACCATAATGATCATCGATAAAATCTGCAAAATTTGATCTATTACAAAAACAGCAAATCTTTTTACTAATATACCTATAGATCAGTTATTTAATGTTTTAATTAATATATTTGATTTATTTAATTTAGAAGATGAATTAAAAATAAATAGGGATTTGTTTTTAAGTTTATGTCATTTTTGTTTATACAATAATTATGTGAATTTTAACAATAACATATATAAACAGATTTGTGGTATAGGTATGGGAACTAATTATTCATCTACTGCAGCCAATTTGTTTTTATTTTACTTTGAATTTAATTACACAATAAATTACAATAAATCTTTAGGTATATAGACGACATTTTAGTTTTCAATTTTGATTTTACTCATGAATTTAAAAATGTTTATCCAGATTGTTTAAAATTAAATAAGGCAAACGATGACGATTATCATGTTGATTTTTTGGATATTTCTTTCGCTATTTTGAATAATACAGTAAATATAGATTTATATGATAAAAGAAATAGTTTTAATTTTTTCACAAGAAGTATGCCACACTGGTACTCTAACTTACATAAAAAAATTTATATAAATATAATAATTAATCAAATAATTCGATTTTATAAAATTTGTAATAATGAAAAACATTTTTATAAGCAGGTTTATAAATTTACAGCAAATCTTTTTTATAATAACAATTTTCCAATTAATTTTTTAAGATATTATGTAAAAATAATTGGCAACACTGCGGGCTGTTGGCGTAGCTTGTAATTTGATAGCATGCTTCTCTGACATTCTTTTTGAAAGTTCTATTCTAAAGTCTATATTTTTAGAACGAATATGACTGGATGTTTCGAGTCTTAGGGAGGTATGCAGACCTGGCTTTTGAAGTTTTATGCAAATTGGACATGGAGTGAGCATTCTAATTGTTTTGTTGTTTTTACAGGCAGGAGCTTGAAGCAGGTATGACTGTTCATAATTTCAATGTTTTGTTTTAGGTCAGGGGGGAGGCTTGCCAAACTCTCCATTCATTTTAAATTACTTTATAAGCTACTGCACAGATTTTTTACATAGTAAAGATATTTTTCAAAGTTTTTTTCATATATTTCATATCATTAGTTTCTTTTTTAAAATTTGGTATATATTTTTCTGTCGTTATTTTTGAATGAATGCAGGTTTGGTAGGCGTTCAGAAACCTAAAACATTTCATTTTTTTAAAGTAAGGGGGTGGGGCTAGGTTTCGTCTGTCCTCCCTCTGAAGAAGAACAGACTGTTTTTTCTTGCCTGTATTTGTTTGGTTTTTTAATTGTTTTAATTTATTAATTCTTCACAGTTCATTGTTACCATTTTTAACATACACTCTTTCCTTGAAAATTATGAAATTTCATTGCATAATGTGAATTATATATATATATATATATATATATATATATATCTGTCTTATCATTTCTAATCTATCTACTGAATATTGGACTTGAGTTTTAAATCTCGCCTTATGCAAAATTTACAAAAACCTGGTTATCCATGTAATTATATTATATTGGAGATCCTGTGTCTAAAAAATTATAACCTAGAAAGAAAAGGGAGAAAAAAAAGTACTTTGCTCAATTTGCTCAATGATTTCAAAAAACAGAAATTTAAAATGAAAATAAAATAAAAAAGAACGTGTGTTTTATAAAAAACAGAATAATTGTATTTCCGTTTAATGCAAATCAATGTATAAAATAAAAATAAATATACTGGAACTGTGGCAAGAGTTGCTTAATGATTACTAAAAATAGAAATTAAAATCCAAGCAAAATTATAAAAAAATAACATATGGCATATGGAAAACTGAATGATGGCCTTTTAGTTCATTGCAACTTATATCGTGAAACTTTGGAATATCATTTTTATTTTGTTTTGAAAATGACTCTTTGATGAGTTGAAACATGTCAACAAAATAAATCTTTTTTTCTCTTTTAAAAATCTTCATTATACCTTTTAAGCAATTAGAAATAATGTATGAATATAGAGTAAAACCCCGTTAATTCGGATTAATTGGGACCGGACCCAATCCCGATTATACGGAGAATTAGAAAAAAATGAAATAAATCAGAACATACTTACAGAAAATCACCTTTAGATTAATTTATTGAATATCTACAGACAGTAAAAATGTTCGCTTTGCTTAATTCTTCCGAAAAGATTTAAAAAAAAAAGTTATTTTTATTCAGAATACGACGATAAAACAAGTTAATGTTATGAAAATTAGCCAATCACTTCTCAAACTTGAAAAAAAAATGACCAAATCGATCCGAATTATCCGGAGATCCGGATTATCGGGGTCCGAATTAGCGGTGTTCTACTGTACTTCTTTCACAAACAAAAATTTTTGTGTTATCTAATAATTTTTGTAATAAATGTTATGCAATATTGGATGTAATTAGTTGTGAAAAATTATTTTTCTTTTAATTTTTATGTTTCAGATTTAAAAGATTAGATTTGGAATTAAAAAATAGGTATTTTATGTACCACCGCGTTGGATATTCTTATCATGGCATAATTGTCATATTTACGTGACATAAATGAATGTGATTGATCATATTTTAAACTAAAGTGGTTTCATTTCCAAACTAAATGATTGAGTTATTTCTGACATAACATATGAAATTCGTGAGGATGAAAGGCGTGATTCATTATGGATTTAGTATTTTGAAAACAACATTTAAAACTAAATATCAATAGAGTTGTCACGTGATGATGCTAACGAGCCGATGTTTCTAAAGTTACTATGAGGAAAAAAAAATGCATAAAAATTCCATTTTTGTAAATAATTTGAGTAGAATTTATAAAATTCAAACTGAATTTATTAAAAAATTTCAAAGTGTTTAAAGGTTTATATCAAAAACTGGGCCAGAATCATGGGTGAAGCCTCTAATTTTTTAAAAATTATTTCTTTAATACGTATAATTATTTATTTATTCGAAAATTTACTTTTGCATTCGAAAATTTACTTTTCTATGAATATTATATTTATCACCACAATTCCCTCTCTTATTCTTACCTACTTGTCACTCTTATGGCATATAAATCATTTTGATTGATCATACATTCTATACATTAAGAAAGTGAAAACTCAATATATCTCAATGGAAATATATGATTGAGTACGGAAGTAAAATTCGAATAGTGAAAATAAGTGTATCATATAAAATCACTAGTCAAATAGTAATATCAAAAGTTGCGTTTGATTTAAAGTTATGGAATAACATAAGAAATCCATTTTTGTTAACTCATTCAGTAGAATTATAAAGAATACACTTTTCTTTACAAACTATAAATTTTATTGTATCTAATAAGTTTTTGTAGTAAAAATTATACATTATTAGATGTAGACAGTTATGAAAAAAAAATTAAATGTCATGTTTCACATTTTAAAGATTACATTTGAAGAAATCGACCAGCTTCATGGGTGAAGAGTGCTAAATTTTTAACAATTATTTCTTAATTACGTATAATTATTCAATTTCTTTATTCAAAAATTCTCTTTTCTGTGAGTAGTGGATGTATCACCGCAATACCCTCTCTTATTCTTACCTACTTGTCACACTTATAACTTATAAATCATTTTGATTAAACGTGTATTCTATGAATTAAGAAATTGAAAACTCAATATATCCGAATGAAAATATATGATTGTGTATGGAAGTATGATTCAAATAGTGAAAATAAGTGTATCATATAAAATCACTAGTCAAACAATAATATCAAAGGTTCTATTTGGTTTAAAGTTATTGTGGAATAACACAAGAAATACATTTTTGTTAACGTAATTTCGCGCGTAAGCGCCGCACTTTGGATAACTCGATTTGTCACCAGAATTGTTTTTTTTTTTTTTAATGTTACTTGCTTGTGCTTAGCTCCCATTTGACTTCTATTTTTCAATAAATTTTCTGGTTTGAAAAAGACATTACTAAGCCGCGGCGTATACGCCGGAAATTATGGTAACACATTCAACAGAATTATAAAGAATACAATTTTCTTCACAAACTATAAATTTCGATGCACCTAATAATTTTTATAGTAAGCATTATACAATATTAGATTAACAAGTTATGAAATTCTTTTTCTTTATTAATTGTCCAATTTCACATTTAAAAGATTACATTTGGAATTGAAAAATACATAGTTATGTATCATCGCGTTGTGTGTTTTTATTTTCGTATATTTTTCATCTTTCTGTCACTTAAATGAATGTGATTGATCATATTTTACAACTAATGCGGTTTCATTTCCAAACTGAATGAATGAGATTATTTATATGGTGGAAAGTACAGAATACAATTCCCATCTTTTATTTTTAAGACAATCAAATTAACTAAAAACTAGAATACAACAAACTGTATAGCGTCATCTTAACCAAAATTTAAAAAAAAAAGATGTCTTTCAGTCTAAAAGGGGAACTGTAAAATCCCATGAGAACTGACTATAGAAAACTATAAAAATATCCTTAAGAGGTGTAGCAAAGGTCAAGGGGCAAAGGCTACTGAAGACGGGAGAAGGGGCTAGATGCGTGCCAACCAACCAATCACAGTAAAAAGCTTTTATTTTTTGGGGGGTGGAGAGAAAAATAGATTTAGATCTGTGTCTTCTGTCAACAAATAATGACCAGTGAAGGACGAAAAAATGGGTCGTGAATCCAGGACTGCCACTTTCAACAATGCATGCTCCCCCGGTCGCACTGGGATGAACAGCAGAACGCTAAACACAGTTCAGATCAAGAATGTATCCATTATTTTATTTTACAGTTCCATATATTTATAAAGTATTCTTCTAATATCTTGAGTGAAGATAGCACTCTTTTATGTAAATTTTATGCGTGTGTCCATGTTCTAATATAACTTAAAGATAACCAAGAGGCACTTATCCAAATATATAATTTGTATTTGCATTCATTTTCATTTTAAAGCCTTGTAAATATAAATGTAAATAAAATTTTGTGTGATATTAATTTTGCTTTATTATATTTTAGTAAGTTTAATTCTTTATTTATTTTTAAAATGCCTAAACTTGACTTTCCAGGGTAGGTTATAAAATATTTTGGCCACCTAATTAATAAATAGAAAATATTTTCTGGTCACCTAATCCATGCGTGGTTCATAAGACAGCTCGTGCTACGAAATTACACAACACACTCTCATCTAATTAAGCAACTTTAATTAAATTAATTACCTAAGAATTGCTCCACGAGGGTCCAGAGTCATGGTGCTCACTATATGAAATTAAACGGCATTAATAAAAATAAAAATTACTAATTCCTATTAAATCTCTACGCTGCAAACTAATACCAAATTAATATAAATAAAGTAAAACTTCTTAAAGTAAAAATGTGCATAGAGCGTTCCAGCATTATAATTGAAAAAATGAAATTCAATAAGACGAAATGCATGAAAAATATGGATTTAATATTTTAATGGCAAAATTTAATATAACATATCAATTGAACTGACGTTAACGGTCCGAATCTATTTAAAATTATTATGAGAGGAAATTCATAAAAATTTCCTTTTTAAATGCCTTTGTAATTATGTAAACACGTTGCACCTATAGCTGTCGTTTTGTCCGTTTGTCCGTCTGTACGCATAAAACAGAGGAAAATCTATACAACCGAATCATTTTAAATTTAAATTGTATAATTGTTGCATAATATTACATAGTCTAATTTCAAGTTCTATGGAAATCGGATGATAGTTTATTTTCAGGGACATTCAAAAGTATTCTGTTACATTACTACCAATGGAAAAAAAATATTTCCAAGTGCATTTTAACGATGTTATACTTTTTCGAACATATTAAAATTGATATACATCTATGAAGTATACACTAAAGTGTACATAAATCTGTAATTTGCTATCCAAAGACTATTTGTTATTCATTACTAGGTCAACACAAAAATCTTCCTTTGCATTATGGTATAAGAATAAACGTTGTTTGGGACGCGTTTTAATTACATTAAACTCTTTCATATTTTATAAAATTCATATACATTGTTGAGGTTTACTACAAGTTACTTCCTGCGTGATAGAAAGCAGGTAGTATTTTCCAGGACACAGAAAAGGTTTTCGACTACTTTACTGTATCCGGAGTATTGTATTCTATAACACCAAGAACTGAATATTTTAAAAAACTTCGTTCTAGTGCCAAAACACCTCGTTTTCTACGCTTGACACGCAATTTCCGACATTTGTAATTGATTTCAGAAAAAGTTATAAGTTGAAACTTAATTCCGTGACAAATTTGTTCAAATTGTTTTCGACAATGGAGCTGATAAGAAGCACAGAAAGCATGCTGATGTAGCAAAAGTTTAGGATACTTTACTGTAGAATTGTAGATAACAATCTTTAAAAAATTCTTTTATCTTCTTAACATATTTTCAGAGATATAGATTAGGCATCTCGAAATCCCCAATTTTCTAAGATTAACAGAAATAAACTTACCAAAATTCATTTTCAAAAGCGTTTCTGTAAACTTTAAAATAAAATTTTCTTTTCTTGGTTTTTAATTAAAATTTTTCCATGTTGTCTTTTATGATATGCGAGACGTTTCCCGAATTTTCCTTAACGGAAGACAGGACTGTGACGCAACGCCCACGCACATTTATCTTACCCAAATATTTCACGTTCATTTATTATAGGTAATTGAGTTTTATTCCTATGTTTATGTATAACAAGTTGGAAATTGCATGTGGAGCGTAACAAATGATGTGCGTTCGCACGATAACGAAGTTTTAAAAATATTCAGATCTTGGTGATATAGTAGAGCGTACTTCGGATACAGTATAGTAGTCGAAATCTTTGTGTTTCTGTAAATATGCAGTATTTTTTATTGCACCTCAGCAACGTATATCTTATTCACAAAATTTGAAATAGTTGAATATAATTAAAACGCGCCCCAAACAATGTTTCCCCGTATAGCATTATATAGTGGAATACTTTTGTGTAGTCCTGTAATTTAATAATAATTTTTTTTTTTCATCACAGATTGTACAGAATGCATATTTTAGCATATATATCATAGATTCATGCCAATTCTATTATGTTCGAATGAGAGTAACATCATTAAAATGCATTTGAAACTTTTTTCCCATTGACCGTAATGTAATGGAACACTTTTTATTGTCCCTGTAAATGATCTATGCATCCAACTTTCATAACATTTGAAATGACTCGACAAAATTACGCAATAATTATACGTTTTAAATTTCAAACGATTAAAATGCATTTGAAACGTTTTCCCCCATTGCCCGTAATGTAATGGAATCATTTTTATTGTCCTTGTAATTGATCTATGCATCCGATTGTGATAACATTTGAAATGACTCGCCAAAATTATGTTATAATTATGTATTCTTAGTTTCAAACGATTCGGTTGGGTAGTTTTTGCGTTGATATATGCGGAGCGACAGACAGACGGACAGACAGACAGACTGACAGACGGACGGACGGACGGACGGACTGATCGACAACAATAGGTGCTACGTATTTACATACGTAGTTACATAATTACGAACGCACCTAAAAATGGACAAGAACTTCACACAAATTAAATGTGTCTAAAGGGGTCCAAAAATCTTCAAATAAAAAAAAAATGCATTAAAAATTTTTTCCTGTTTTTTTATGCTTAAAATGACATTTAAATCATCTTTCTACCTTAATTAGAAGAGAAAATTTCATTTTTTTTCCGTTTCGGTTTATTTTGAAAATCTAGCTTTCTAGCAATGGTTGTCATGGAAATACTTTATTTAATGTATTTTTCTTCAAGATGGATTTTTTACACAATTTCTAGGATTCAAACTGAAGAATCATTAAAGATAAATGCTCAAACTTGGAAATGCCTTTTTTGTCTACTTTGATTCAGCAAATTTGAAAAAAAAAATACTTACTTTTGAAAATATGATTTTTTAAATAAAAATTATATCATTTATTTCAAATTTTTACTTTAAACAATTTTATATATTTTTTAAATTAATAATTCTGAAAATGCTGAATTAAAATAAATATTCAGATATTTTTGTTAATTTAAATGTAAGAATAAAAATCCTCTCAAAATTCTACTAATAAAATTTTGAGTTATAACGATTTTAAATTACACCTTTTTTAAGTATATTTAAAATTTTTAAAAATTTGAAAGAGTTCTTAGAAGTTTTATGATTTGATTTTATTTACAAGTGATACAATACGCATAAAAAATTCACAAAAACTTGAAAATTTTAAAGCAGTAATTAAAAATTATTTTTAAATACTTCCCGACCTCCTCCCGATCGAGACCTTTATGGCTTTCCTTTAACCTTTCTGTTGCAAGAAAGCCATTTTTTTTAAAATAATTTTTCTTACCCATCATACGTAGTATATGGTAAGTCTTGCAATGATTTTGATGATCGAAAAAAATGACGGATTTACACGTTTCAGATTCTGGAGATTCTGAAAAATATTATTTTTAGAAAAAAAATTGCCGTCCGTCTGTGTGTCTGTCTGTGTGTCTATAAACGCTCCATCTCTCGAACAAATTGAGATAGAGACTTGAATTTTGTAAGAACTTAGTAAGTATGAATGTGACGGAGCCTATTTAATATTAGTTATCTCGATTATCTGGAACTTCTTTTCGGACTCTCCAAAAATCGTTTTTATGAAAGGTACATAAAAATCTTCGATTTTTTTTTTTAATTTTAAGGAGTGGACGTAGAAGGCAATAAATTAACACAAAATGTCCATAGAGGAAGATGCCGATGGGATTATTTGCTGCGAAATATTTCCAATTCTGTTTTCTACATACTTTGATTATTCATGACACTGTATTTCATTCAAATTTAAATTCAAAGATATATTTAAATTGGAAATGAGAAGCTTAATCCGGCGCAGTAAAATGTTAGTTTTTATATAATTGTCATTTTCGGAGTTATAAAGATGTGCTTTTTACACAATTCGATACTGCTGGAATAACTTGGCGTTTTATATAATTCGTCGAAATTGGTTCATCAGCAATTCATTAATAGAGCATTACTACGTGTTAAAAAAATTTAAATGTACGTTTACATTTTATTTTGGATTTGCAATGAATTTTGTAAATAGTTTACACAATTTTATTTTCATATTTTATATTATGCAGAACCATGATAGGGAGTATTATGGTGGCCATCAACGACAAGTTTTTATGTAGAAATTTCATTTGCAACTTTTAAAAAATGGATCAGTATAGTGAACATAGTGAAATTATTCATATTTCTTATAAAGTCAAAATGTTTTATGTCTCCTTTACAATAAATCTTATTGTTTGATAATTATTTTTCTAACAACTTTGTTATACAAGAAAAAGTCAGTTTTAGTGAGTGAGACATGTTTCGTGCATTTTCAAAGGTTTTTATGCAACATTTTTTTTTTTTTTTTTTTTTTTTTTTTTTTTTTTTTTTTTTTTACTTTTTAGGTAGTTTTCATTACAAAAAGTAAGAAGTACCTATTGCAGCTGTGTCCGGAGGAAAGCACTTCTGGATAATTTTTGTATATTTTCACCTATCATGACCCCCAGACCTTAAAACCACCCTCCGTTCAATTGTTGACACATATATATGTATACATATGTATATATCTATCTGATTTTTATCATGCTGTAACTATTGTATTTATGAATCGATTTGAAGGAAACATGATATGTACATAGTACATACAAATGTCTCAACCGAATTCATTGGCCAGATACAACCACCACTTTGTTTTAAAATGCGGTCATTTAGTTCTTTTAATTTAAAGTTAAAAATTAAATGCGAAAAAATAAAAGTTGAAAAATAATTTTCTTTTATACGTTAGAACTTAAAACAAAGATTCTAGATTACTTTTTACTTCATCTATATCTTATTATCTATCTATCTATCTATCTTATTATCTATCTATTATAACACTTTGAATTTCTAGTGTGCCTAATATTTTTGAAACGATCTGATTTTTATTACGTGATAACAAAAGTATTTATGAACCAATTTGGTTGTAATTTGATGTGTACATGTACATAGTACATAATGAGATCTGGACCGATTTTGTTAAAAGTTCCATCCGCCATCTTGTTTCAAATAGCGGCCTTTTAATTTTTTTTAGTAAAATTTAAAATTAGGTTTAAGAAAGTGAGAAATCGAAAAAAAAAAAGATTTTTCTATTATGAATTTGACCTTGCTATAAAGATTCCAGGCCATTTTTTTTAATCTCTATCTTAAAAAATGACTGATTTCTAGCACTTGTTTATTCTAGTGTTGCTCACATTTTGAAATGATTTGATTTTCGTCATGTGATTACACGACTATTTAAAAACTGATTTGTATGTAACTTGGTATATACACAGCAGATACCGATGCCTGGATCGAGTTCTTTTGCTATTTCCATCCGCCATCTTGTTTCAAAATGGCGGGATATTAATTAAAATGAAAAATTTAATTAGGTTAAAAAAAGTAAGAAATTAAAATAGATTTTTCTTTTGTGTATTTGACCTTCATACAAAGATTCCAGAGCATTTTTATTTCTATCTATATCTTGAAAAATGGCTGAGATGAATGAGATGGGATGAGAACTTTCGATTTCCAGTGTGGTTGATATTTTGAAACGGTATGAAATTTATCACGCGATAATACTCATTTCGATATAACTCCGTTTGTACATAGTACATATCAATGTCTTGACCGAGTTCACTGCTCAACATCTTCTGCCATCTTGTAGAAAAATGTGGCCATTTAAGTTTGTCAAAAATCTTTTAAATGTACATTTATGTATAAACAAAATATAAAAAATTGAAGAAATATTCTTTCTGAAATGTTTGATTTTAATACATAACTTCAGGTGTTTTTTTTTTTCTTGTCTGTAGGGGGAACTGGGGCACATTGATACAGCTTTTTTCTAAGATTTTTTTTGGTATCCAGAAATCAGAAATTTCAAGTTATTTTTCCATATGGTGTCAGCAAAACTTGTGTAGTGTGTTATAAAAATGTACTATCGTTGTTTTATATATTATTTTTGCATGTAATTTAAAAAAAAATAAAAAAGGTAATTTGTATCAATGTGCCCCATCCGCGGGGCAGAGTGATACACTTTGTTACGTCTGGGAAAAATGGAGACAAAATAACACTAATGCATATTTTTCATAGAAAAATAGTTAGCAAACCATTTTATATTTATTTATAGAAATTCAAATCGCCCACAATTTATTTGTAAGCAATATTATAACAATCAAAATGAAATGTATGATGACCTGATGTTCTGGCTGTTCCTTGTCTGAATGTTGGCTGTGGTAACTTTGTCATATCTGGCACTTCAACCCCAGCATTATCTTCTTTCTTAGGAAAGGTGAAAAAATTACCAGGTTTTCTGTTTAAAAATCGGTTTATAAACAGAAAATAAAGGATAATTATATTAAAAATTCTGTTTATACTATAATTATCCTGGGCTGTTCTGCAGCTTGTTTCTCTTACTTAATATTCCTCATGTCGAAAATACTTTTTTCTCTGGAGAATCGATATAAATTAGGTTTTCCAGATGGCGTTCTTTTCATTTGTTAATTCTAGAAGCACTAATTGTTGGGTAAGTTCGTACGCCTTCTGTTTGCAAAAATACTATAAAATGTTATAATATAAAGAAATTAGAGCTATTTCACTTCAATAAAAACTAATATTAGAAATTTTTGGCGAAAAATGGTTGGATTAAGGAGTGTATAGTAAAAAAATTATAAAAAGCAATGAAAAAATGAACTATAAAAAGATTTAGGTTGTATCAATGTGCCCCCCCCCCCCCCCCACCGACATATACCGTATCAATGTGCCCCATACAGCCATTTTGAATAAAATGATTCTCAAATCCAACACCTCATAATTTATCTAACAATAAAGAATCAGGAACTGATAAACATATGCTTTACGTATCCGGGAGAGTATTCTTTTTGGTTGAAAACACTAGAACAGTTGTATAATGCCATTTCAATTGTACAACTCAAATTTACATTAGACCTGCAAAAACAATTAATCACCCGTCCATTTCATCAAACTACTGAATTATTTCAAGACTTTCTGTATGTAGTTGAGTGCACTAGTATCACCTTTTGGAGCTGTTGTGAAATTTCCTGTAATGACCCTGTGTGCAGTACAGGGGGTGTAGCAATGCGCCCTAGTTCCCCCTACTTTAAAAAACACCAGAGATTTAGTAGTTTGAATTTCTAATGTGGGTGACATTTTTTAAAATTCAATTTTCCTGCAACAGCACTAGTATATAATAATCGATTTCGATGTGAGTGTGCATGTGCACATGTATTAGGATTTCCACTATACACTCATTGGTTTGTTTTATCCATCATGTTGTTTTAAATTGCATACACTTCATGATATCGTGAAATTTGGCGACTCTCTAAATCGCTGAAAATAAAACCAGGTTGAATAAAATATGACTATTTTCTAAAAATTCCCATTAATATTCAGTATTGACAGAAATTAATATTCAATCTTACATAATCGGGTTCCACTAATTTGAGTTTCGTATGTTTGAAAAATGTAACTTAATTTAAAATAAATAAATAAGATATATGAAAGATACCTCTTCCTCCCGGTACTGCCGGAAGGACTTTTTTATATTAGAAATTCAATTTGGATTTTTTAAAAATGAGTGAATACAGTCAACAAAGTGAAATTATATATATTTCTAATAAAGTCAAAATATTTTTTTAAAATCGCTTTAATACAACTTGATAATTGATAATTATATTTATTGCAAAGTTGCCGCATAAGGAAAAGCACTTTTTTATGAATGATAATATTTCGTGAATTTGTTTAGTTTATTGCACAAAAACAAGAATAAAATATAAAGATTTTTTTAATGTAGATGTTTGGTTTGGAAGATTAAAAAAAGATTTAATACAATCAGTGTGGAAAAAAAATTCGCGATTAGAATAAAAAAGAGTATTTTATAAAAGTCGTGTTCAGTGTATCATAATTTTGATAATTATTGTTATTTCAATTTTACTGTACTTGAAAAGCAATTCATTTATTAATGAGAATTGTTTCTTGAAAATTTTTATATTTTTATAATGGCAAGCAAAACGCAAAAATTGTGAAGTTTTTTTTTTTTAATGTAAAAATTTTATTTCTCCTTCTATCATCTTTCTTTTTATAATCTGTATATTTAGTAGAATAGGAAGCTTATTTGACACACTTATTCAATTCTTTAAACAATATATTGTATTCAAGTTCGGTCGTAACGTGAATAATTTCAATATCCGTCTTAAATTTTTATGTAATATTTAAAAAAATATATTTCCACATTTTTATATTTTCTGATAATATCATGTATTTCTTTGATACAAAAAAATGCAATAGGTTTGTAACGTTTTCCAATAATTCATTTTTCTTTAACGACAGCTATTAGCTGTTTGAACAAAAAGCATTTTAACTTATTTTTCGAAACTAAACTATTGTATTTTTATTTTCAATGATTTATACTTATTTTTAAAGTAGTGAATATATATTCCTGTTCTAAAGTAATAAATGGCTTTTAAATGCATTGGATGAATTATTCTTTGTCCTGGGATAATCAAATATTAAGATACGTTATCTGTACATGAAAAAAAAATCGGCGATACGATCGGTAAATGTAGATATCAGTAATGTTCAGCAGATAAAATCCTCTTTAGAAACCTGACACTTGCAATGATCTAATAAAGCGCATTATTGAGTTCTCGTGTGATTGATCAGTTTGCGAAAATAATGATGTCAAATTCCCGTGATTATGGATGAAGAATGATGGATTTTGAGTTTGAATCATACAAAGATATTTTCTTTCATTATAACATATTACTCTTGACACGAAAAATTTTATTACTTAGAGTAAATATCATTTATAGTAAACTAATACAGTTTTAAAGACATTTAAATTGAATACCCAAATCTTGGCGGAAAAATATAATTGAATGGTAAATATTTTCATGACACTATCAAATATAAATAACTATACAGGGTGTCCACTCTCAAAGGTTGACAGTGGCTAATTTCTAAACCGTCAGTCATAGACATATAGTTCCAATTGCAAAAATGCTTTAAAAAAGGTAAAGAAGTGTTTTTCTAGCGATTATGGTAAAAAAAAATATTAAAAAATTACGAAAATTAACTTTTTATACGGCTCCCGGTCCTATTAGTGATATTTAGTAAAAAAAATTTATCACCCTATCAAGCAATACAAAAAAGGTCCCATTCATCTAACATTAAAATTGATCGAGTTATAAAACTTTAAATTTCATGACTTAAATCACTTTTCTGTAGCTGAAAACGAATGAGTTGGACTTAGTTTCAGGGAACGTATACTAAGTGCTTAAATAATTATAAAGGGCATCCAATTGCAACGCTGTCCAATAGCTAATTCCTAAACCACTTGTCACAGACGTTCAGTTCCAATTACAAAAATGGTTTAAACAAGATAAAGATATATTTTTAAAGCAATTTAACTGAAGGTGCTACCACCATATAAGTTTTACGGTAGTGTTAATTTTTATTAATTAACTTCTAGATTAATTAAAATATTTGAAGACGTAAGTTTTAAAATTCTCTTTATCGAGAAAATAAAATTTAGGGAAACCGCGATTTTATTTTAAAAAGGTGTGTTATTTTGATATGCTTATTTTTTGCTTAAAACGTTAGTATGTACGTTTCCCTAGTTCAAAATTTCTATTCAAATTTTAACTCACTTCAAAATATCCGATCGAGGTCCAATTTGCACACTTATTTATATTCAACGACATTGTAGTAATAATACAATTTAGGTGCATACCATTTATTTATTTTATAGAACTACACCAAATTCTGCTAGGTTAAGTAATCTAATAGAATTTTAAATATTTGTCATTTTATAACAATTGTAACAGTTGCTTTTTCTAATTTAAATTAACAAACTTTCTATTATTTTTTTTGCTTATATTTTAGTACAAGTTTTGATTTAATATGTAATCATCAACATAAATTTAAAAATAATATTGTAAAAATTATTTTACTCTCAATGTTTAATGTTAAATTTTATATCTCGCGTTTCCTTTTATTTCCAGTAAATTTGTGACTGCTCCCTAATTCGCAGCAAAAACTATGCTTCAACTTTAAACAGCTATTACTCGGTTTGTTTTAAATACAGAGGATTGGGACTTTTTTTGTATTACTTGTTAGAGTAGTTGTAAAAATTTACTAAATATCACTTATAGGACCGGGGGACCGTATAAAAATTTAATTTTCGTAATTTTTAATAAAAGGTTTTTTTGCCTAAATCGCTTGAAAAACAATTCTTTACCTTTTTAAAGCATTTTTGCAATTGGAACTATATGTCTATGGGTAACTGTTTAGAAATTAGTCATTGGCCACCGTTGAGAGTGGACACCCTGTATAGATGTTTATATTTGATAGTGTCATGAAAATATTTACCATTCAATTATTTTTTTCTGCCAAGATTTGGGTATTCAATTTAAATGTCTTTAAAACTGTATTTGTTTCTGTAACTTTTACATCATATGCCGTATATGAGCATGTCCTACTGCATTCGTCTCGGGTCTGCCTCCTGACTGGGTTTTCATTTCGTTCTGTTGACTTTTTTGGTTTTTATACCAATTCAGCTGTTCCGTCCTATATTTTTGCACATCATTGTATATATATATATATATATTTCCTTTTGCAAATTAAAGAAAATTGTCCTGTTTACAATTTGCTACAATATATATATATATATAATATATTGCATACATTTTAAGGTTTTTATATATTGAGAATGATTATTTTTCGAAATTTTAAATAACACTTTTTAAAAATTAACGTAAAAATAATATATAATAACATAATATAAATAATATAATATGTCATTTTTTTACAAATAAGCAATTCCGTGAAATCCGATTATTATTCCTCCACCATCTGGAAACATCCATGTCACTTCACCAGATATTATACTGAATAGAACACGTCATTTTCTATTTTTTTACCAGGGATTTATGACTTAAACTCGTTTTTATTAGTTCAATGTTAACTAGTTTTTACACTATTTTTTAACTTTAAACATATTTCTCTGCAGTATTATGTGACAGTCTTCTGGATACCCGTGTTCTTGAATAGGAATCAAATCGTTTTTTAAGCTCGTCATAAGTTTTACCCAACTACTGTATTTGATTTTCCTCTCTTACTGTTTCTTTCTTGTACAAATTCATAATTACTTGTTTTTAAACTTATTAATTCGAGTCCTAAAACTGTTTTTGTACTTATAAAGAAATATTTGCTCAATTAGTTAATTATTTAAGGAACCTCTAAAATTTATAAAAAGAAAATACTTTAGAAGAAATTTGTTACTTAAATTTAAGTCGTAACAAATGTCATTTTTGTGATGCGTCTCTTTTTGCCTGTTTTTAGTTTAAAACATAACCAAACATGTCTCCGACATAACATGTCTTAACGTAACATGCCAACTAAAAATTACGAAAAAGACCAATAAAAAAATAAAAAAAAATCCCTGTGGGCTTGGCCTATAGGCGGAGGTAGATTTTAAAGAATGCTCATTTCAACAACAAAAAATAAGAATTGATTAAAGATAAACCCAGTTTAACAACTTTATCTTGCCGCTTTTAAAAAAGTTTACATTTTATTTTTCTCTAACAACCAGTTTTATCAGAATCATCTTAAGCGAATTTCGGCACAATACGACACAATATATAGTTCCTAAATAAGAGTAAACTGTCAATTGAATGCATTTGAGAGCAAAATTGAAATTAAAAATGAGTCATAAAATAACCAACTTATACATCCTCAATTCTTTAATTATGATCATGCAAAGTGCCCAATTTGACAGCATTTAAAAAAAATATATATTCAGCCTTTATCAAAAAACTGACCAATAAGGAACATTATACAGTTCCTAAATAAGAGAACCTGTTAATTGGATGCGTTTGAGAACAAAACTTAATTTAAAAATGAGTCAGAAAAAACGCAACTTGTTATTTGAATGCCTCAATTTTCAATCACGATTGCTTCAGGAAATTCTGCACAAAATGGCTATTTTCAAAGCATTTTTTGAAATATATTCTATCTTTTTCAAAAAACTGGCTATTACATCACATTATACAGTTCCTAAATAAGGGAACCTGTCAATTGTATACGTTTGAGGGCAAAAAAGTGATTTAAAAATGAGTCAGAAAGTAATCAGTTTGTTGTTTGAATACGTCCTCAATTTTTTTATTACGATCTCTTCAGGAAATTCTGCTGAAAATGGCTATTTTTAAAGCATTTTTAGAAATGCATTCTATCTTTATCTAAAAACTGGCTAATACATCGCATTATATAGTTTCCAAAAAAGAGAACTTGTCATTTGGATGCGTTTGAAATCAAAAGTGAATTTAAAATGACTCATTATACAAGCAATTTTTATTTGAGATTTTTTTTCAATTCCTATTTTTGTTTAATTTATTTTAGCTATAAGGATTGGTCCTATAAAAAAATTGTCGATGTAAAAGTTAAAGATATTCTTGAGAAGATGTAAAATAAGTTTAATCGTATTTGATATCTTAAAAATTGACGAAGTTAAGGACTTTTTTCTTTTTCCACCCACCCCCCCCCCTTTTTGTTTTCGTTTTTATTTTATTTTTTTCAGTAAGAAATGGCCCTATCAAAAACTTGTCAATACAAAAGTTTTAGATAATATTAAGTACATTTATAAAAAAAAAAAAATCAGAATTTGATATCTTAAGAATTGACGAAATTATAATTTTTTTTCTTCCAAAAACCCCATTTTTTTCGCACCTTGAGCTCATTTCAAATTTTATCAACTATCTATTATGCATGAAATTTTTGCCCATTTCATAGAAGTAATGTAAATTTTAAATTTATTAAATATCTATTTTCGTTAAGAAGTTATGGGGGTTTTCTGTTTTCAAAAATCCCTCCCTATCACTCCCTTGTTCCGATTTTGCCCATTAACGAACTTAGCCGAGATTTTATGCCCCTTGATTTTATGTAAAAGTGTCAAGGAGATCTGGGTAGAATTATGGGAATTATCGTGTCCAGAAGAAAGTTATATATATATATATATATATATATATATATATATATATATATATACAGGGTGGTTAGTTTTTAACGTCAGGTGTTAAGAGCCCTCTGGCGAGTAAAGTTTTGGTCAAAACATAACCAAATTTGATCAGCATACATACTAGACCATGGGATTTTGAATTCTTAAAAAAATTAAAATAAAAAGTTTTAAAAATTGCCACGAGGGGCAATTTTAGCGTTGTTTATCTACTAAAATGCATTAATTTGCATAAAATCAGTTGTGTATAGCAATCATGAGTATAAAAGAAAAGGCTGGGAGAGTTCTCATCATTATTAACTCTCAGCTGTGATATCAGCAGAACGAGATTTGCAATGATGCTCGTCCTGAATTTCACCGATTACAGAATTTGCCAAAAGAATCGATGAACATAACAAATTTCCAAAAGATGATTCATCGATTTCAAACTATGCAGCAACAAGGCCTAGGACGCAAAGTGACTAGTCAATAACAAGTTGACGAAGTTGTAACTGCTATTGTCGAACAAGAGATGAAAAATATGCAGGTACCATCAGCGCTCGGGCAGTATTCCAACAGTATAAAATTGATCTGTACTGTATTTTTTGCTATTTAATCATTCAATATTTACACTAATACACTTTTGGTGCGCCAAAATTGCTGATTTTAAGCAAATTAAATGCATTTTAGTCGCATTTTAGCTAAAACTGCCCCTAGTGGCGATTTTTTAAAATTTTTATTTTCTTTATTTTTTTTTTTTTTTTTTTTAAGAATTCGAAATCCCATGGTCTACTATGTATGCTGATCAAATTTGGTTATGTTTCGCCCAAACCTTTACACGCTAGAGGGCTCTGTACACCTGAGTTAATAACTAACCACCCTGTATATAGATAGATAGATAGATAGATAGATAGATAAACTTTTTTTACTGATGGTAGTTTTGTGGTTTACAGGTCATGATTGGTGTAGAGCTGCAAAATTTTTTCAGAAATTTTAACATGGGTGCGATCGCAATAGGTAGTATTTCATACGAAATCTACCTAAAAAAAGTTAATGGAAAATTATGTTTTAAAATATTATATTTTAAGATACTTGAGTTCTTAGAATTTGAGCCACTACACAGAATGCTAGTTACAATTATTTTAAAACTACCTCATGCCAGCATATTATAAAACATAGATTACGAAATAACTACAGAAGATACTTTAGTTCTTAGAATCTGAGCCACTACATGGAATACCAGTTAAGTTATATGAAAACTAGCTCATGCCAGCATATTATAGAACGTAGAATACCAAATGACTTGTTGGTTGGGACGTTTCTGAAGTATGTGAAAAGATTATTAATATAGATGAAAAAAAAACGAACTATCCCCATGTTTATTTCCATTAAATTAGTTTTAATCGAAGGATTATTTCCTAAACCCCTGATTTATTTTCAAAATCCCGGCTCATTCTCTTGTTTAAATCAGGTTTTTTTCAAGTCTTTGCAAGTGCATTTCATTTATTTTAATTTAAAACTTTTATTTTATGTGGTGTACGTCTATAGGATATTTACTCTATTGCTTCATTATATATGTCAATTTAAAAAAAAAAACAGATATCGGTTGATAAGTACCTTTCAACAGCTCCATTTGTTTTTATACCCACACTGTAAAAAAAAAAAAAAAAAATCAAGAGGTTACTAAAATTTTTTTAGTAAATTTGTACTCCACAGAATTTTTTAGTAATTATTACAAACTATTTTTTTGCAAGTGAAACAAACATTTCTTTTGTAAACTGAACAAAATAATTTTTTGTATAACTAACTTAAAACTTTTTACTATGAGCCACTAGCAAATTTTAGTAATAGCTCCAAAATTATTTTTACTAATAATTACGTGTGCTCGAAGGGCAGGAGCTTCCATCGAGCTGCATCCAGTGGGTAAAAAGACAGGATTCTGAAGCGGAAGTTTTTCGGCAAAGCCGCAATAGATGGCAGCACCAAACATTGCCACCTGCTCTATTTTGACATATTTCTAAAGGGGAGGGAAAGTCCAGAGATCATTATCCATGGTAAATGCTACGTCAGGATTTTAATAATCCCTTTATTTAACGACTACTTACACTGCATACATTCGGTGCGTATTTGGTGGTGCCAAGCATCGAACCCGGGACCTTTCTGCCTGGAGTTCGGTGCTATGACAGCTAGGCTATCACGGCCACACCAAGTGAGTTTTAGTAATAGCTATTAAAAATATAAACTATTAACTCTATTCATAGCTAGCTTTTTCTAGTAATTCTTACAGATTTTCTTGTAACCGAGTAAGATTTAAAAAATTTTTTAGTAATTGCAAGGATCACTAAAATTTTTTTAGTAGATCGACCCTTTTTTTTACAGTGCAAACAGCACATGTGAATGTTATGCATAATTTAGAAAATACTAAGCTTAAAGTCTGATGTTTCCTCTACTTGGATGTCAACTTATAGCTGGTGTGGTAATATGAAGCGTGAAGTTGATATAAGAATGTAATGTAAATTCATGTAAACCACATGTTAAGGTTGTTTAAATATTTTGTATTAATTAATAGTACTGCATTTCTCTGTTAGTGTAAGTGTATACTATAATTTATATGCAGTATAAAGTGTCACATACATTTTTAGACAATGAAAAATTTAATTTTAAATTTAAAATTTAAAATTTTGAATATGAATAGTAATTTTTAAATATAAAATTTTAAAAAGATATTCAAAACTCAACTTAAATGCAACAATTTCTACAGTCTTCTCTACCTTGAAATTTTCACCTAATTTCAGAACAAGCCTAATACATGTACATATACTAATAATCTACTTGCCTCATCCTTGTGTGTTTTCCACCACTCCTTAGATTTCCAAATGCATTTGTTTTAAGAATAAAATCACATTAATTTTATATATATATTTAAGAATAAAATCATATTAATTATTTTACGAGACATTAAATTAGAAAACAAGCCATTTTGAATGCGAACAACTTACATATTATAACATTACAAAACATAAAAAAACATACACAAATTTATGAGAAGAAATTGTTATTTTTATGAAACTCTTATCCTTTCATTAACGAATATTTCACTATTTTTACTATAAAGTAAGATAATACCATTCTAACAATAAAAATGCAAGTAATATCCTTTAATTTCGATTACAAAGAGAAATGTTAATGAAATATATCAATGACGTTAGAATTAACAGAAGTAATTATTTGTTTAAAAGCAAACTCATTAAATATGTTCCGAAATATTTAATGAGACAGATTTCCTACTATTGCTAAAGCTTAAGTGTCATTAGAGATTTCGTGTAGGGAATTGAAATATAGCATTGTTAATTACTGTATAATAAGTATTTCTGCTGAATTATACCTGGAAAACTTTGGACAGTAGTTAATCAAACTATTTATCTTCGAGTTTGGTATATGTTTAATGACTTTAAATAATGATTGGTATAATTTTGCATGCAGTAATTTATTCTCTTCTCAATGACTTAAAGCAAAATATATGGTAGGATTATTTCTGTTTAGATCTTTATATTATAATTCAACGCTTAGACAATGTACTGAAACAAACTTCTAAACTTTTGCTTTTTTTGCTTAACGGTTAATGTTTAACGGTTATCTGTCATTGAGTATTAATAGCGACTAATAATAGTTAATTACTCAAGTATAGTACATATAAATTTTATTATTTCAGAAAGGTATTATTTTGAGAAAATTTATACACTTGATTATTTTTAATATTATAATAATCAGTGAAAAAGCATTATTCTTGCAATTCTATATACTATATGCGAAATTACATAGAAATTTTTTTACATATTTCTATATTTTCTAAATAATAATATGCTTTCAACTTAATATATTCTACTAGCATGAAAAATGCACTACATCTCATTTAATACAGATTTCAGGTTTTTGATAATATCCGTAAGTTGGGGTTATTTTGTGACACTGGGCATTAATTTTAGACAGAAGATGTAGTCTTGAAATTTCCCGATCAGTACACGATGGCAGGAACGAAAACAATAGTGTTAAATACTAGTACACTGTGCCTGGTTACGCAATGGTCATTGATCGAAGCACCAAACCAAGGATAGTTCTCGCTATCAGGTGTATAGTTCTAACCGGCTCCTGCGTTTTTGTCACGAAATAAGGATGCTTTGTATACTGAAATCTAAAATATATGAGAACCAATTAACACATGTAAATATCATGTTTGTTATTGTTTTAGTTAGACCATTTAGCAATATAATCGTTGTCAAATGATATTCCTTTAAGGTATAACCGAATGATCAAAATATAGCTACTTAGTGAGCTTATTTTGCGATACGACGAATTTGTCGAAAACTAAAACTACCAGGTTTCCATTTAAAGATTGAACATATATTTCGCTTTTCCTATGTAACTATCGACGTCAAACATCAGGAGAACATGTAAACGTAAGTTTTATTATAAACGTAAACACTGATATATACCTATTTACAACGTCTTTATGAGAAAAACAAGAAGTTCATCGCACTCCCTTAAAATTCGATTCATGTCTTTTTGATATTTGTTGCAGCACTGTTCTGTTTTGTAAAATCCCACTGGAGAGAAGTATTGTAAGCTGAAAAAAAATCACTTACGGTAGTAGGTGCATAAATTTACCAAAGAAAGAATTTCCACATCATCTAAAAGAATTCATGATTGCCAGACAAACGGACGTCAAGAATAATTTAAAGACTCGATTTCGGTAATTGGAACATGTTTAACGAACAGAAACAAAATTTTGGAACTGCAAAAATTTGCTTTTGAAAATTTTCAAAAGCAACCTTCGGAGAAATCTTAGGATCAATGACAGAAAATTTAGCTTAAGCCTTCGCGAAAGAGTTAAGCTAGAAGTAGGAAAACAACAAAAAGCCTAAGAGACGCAAAAAGTTATGCTTGCCAGAAGCATTTCAGCACCTAATATTCGAAAATCCAGAAAACATTATGTGTCTACGATGCACAATGTGCGATTGAAATGATTAATTCTCTCAAATGAAATTTGTTTGAAAACTATATATCACTTTATTGAATTTTAATAGATTTTAATGTTCTTTTCAGACATGGATAGCTTTAAATTTGTGCACAACCTAATTACAATAGATGAGCCTGCACTTTACGCAGTATTGTAAGGAAACAACATGCCCATGAGTAAGGCTGATCTCATATTTATGTTGGCATTGAACTTACGATTGAACTTACATTTGAATTTTAATGCAATTTATTTAACATCTAAATATTGCACGTTCAATTTTTCCAATGTCAAATAAAAAACAAAATTGCTTTCTATATATTTGTTTTAAAAGTGAATCTCTGTATAATGATTTTATATGTATTTTATATAATTTTTAAGCATGACTATTTTATAAATATGCGTGTAACCCAATTTAAAAAAAATGAATGCGATTGCTCTTACAGTATAAATAATTCA
Organism: Maratus speculifer; assembly: GCA_964019185.1. Taxonomy (NCBI): domain Eukaryota; kingdom Metazoa; phylum Arthropoda; class Arachnida; order Araneae; family Salticidae; genus Maratus; species Maratus speculifer. Next base: position 178,763,206 of record OZ025297.1, read on the forward strand.
GTATTTTTTTCGTGTAATGTTATATAACTGATTAGATAAACAAAATATAATCTCGCAAAAAAATCGAATATTTAAAAATATGAGATTAATAAAGATTGCTATACACAGTAACAATAATAATAATAATAATAATGATAATAATAATAACAAATAATAAATAAATAAATAAATAAATAAATAAAAAATCGCCATTAAGAGCTTGTTAATACTAAAGTACTAAAAATGCTTTGGTTTACCTTTTGAGAATTCTAAAATATAATAAAATTAGCGGAAATTTTCTTTCATAAAAAATAAATATACAGCGAGTAACCTGAAAATGACATCAAATTTCAGAAGCTTTCAGTCCCGATATTTAATCTGGAAGCTTTCTTTCATAGGAGAAGGATCTGACTCATGGAAAAATTTGCTAAATTTCCTTTTCTATTTAATATAAATCTTGGGAATATCGCATTTGGCGTAACTGTAATAATATAAATCGCAAAATGTTCTTATTGCATTTAAGATATTGAAATACTTAGTTATATGGTATTAATGACATAGCACGCTAATAAAATAGGAAATAAAACCTAGCAACCGTTTCTAATTCAGAAAAATACATAATTTTGACGTAATTACAGTCAAGTATTTTAGCTTTTAAACACGAATGCTTGTTTTCTTTAGCAAGTGTGACACACATATATGATTATTTTCAGAATACGAAGAAAAATGCAATAACTAGATACAAATGACAGATCATTTTCTGAAATTTTATTTTGCCTGACATAAAGCAGTGACTTTTTGGATGGTAATAATTACAAATCATAATTTAAAAAATGACAAACGCATCATTTGAATTATTTGTATTTCAAACTTAATCTCAATTCTTCATCATCTTCATCTCAATACAACAAATACTAGAACAGATCATCTAAAGTTCTAAACTTATGTCCTGCTAACCCTGTACAATTAAAGCTTAACCGCTCTCCCGATTTGCCCATATGCAATTCGAACAACGTGTTTATATCAATTATAATTTACCCGTACTAAGTACGGGCATTTATATTTCTATCATGATTTATTATTTCCACGAGTAAAAGTTATTGTATGGGGGTGCTTGTCGCTTCTTATATTTAACACAGAATAAACAGTCACATTTTATTAATGACAGCACAACTACATAATACGTAACATAAATTGAGAATTCGTAATAAATGGAAATAGCACATAATTATCTCTAGAAGAGATTCATCACAAACACGCACCGATAGTCTACTAAACCGCGCGAAATTAGTTCGCTTCACTTCATGTTCAGCAAAATATCCTGAGATATTTTGCTGAAAATGGAAACAGCTCCATCTATATATTATGCAAATTTCGCGAAGGCAGACACTTTGTTACAATTGTAAATTTTGTGTTATTAATTTCGAGCATTTTTATAATTCATTTAGACAGAAATTTCTGTTTAAAAAAACCGGTGATTAAAAATAAAAAATTCTATAAAAAATATTGAAAAAAATAGGCATTATTTGAAAGTTTTTTTTACAAATATTGATATGACCAGTTAAGTGGTTGATGAATCACTACGAAAGCAAATAATTAGTAATAAGAAAAATATGTATACTTTCACCATTTTGTAAATGTTAAAAATATAAAAACATGTGTGATAGGAAAACAGCTAAAACAATATTATAATAAGACTGAACAAAACAATATTAGAAATACATTTAAAAATCAATATAAATCATTCTATTCTGTTTCAGCTCTTTTATCTGACGGTTATTGGAATCGAAATCGGAAATGCACTTCCATATAAATTGAAAACTGATCATCCATTTTCTAGAAACCACGAGATAAGGAAGCGAAATCATTTATAAAACAATAACAATATCAAAAGTTCAATTCGAGCAGCAAACTTTGTTCACTTTTATTTTCTTTCTGAATTATTTTAAATGCATTCCAAGACATATCAGTTTGACAACAGAAATTACTTTACAAAGTTAAGAATTATTTCTTTGTAGCTTTTTATCTTTTCTTTAATGGATAAAGGCTTCAAAAGAAATTGTAATTTCAATCAAATGATTATAAAAGATTGAAAGTCATTTTTAATATTATTCCTTATAAATGTCAAAGGTAGAAACCGTATTATGATTTCTAATCACAATTATCGTTAGGTGCGTTGAAATAGAAAAATGTTTTCAAAAATGCTCTTTTAAAGAGGAAATGATTAAAAGTGATTTTGTCTTTAACTAATTATCTTTTATCGAATTTTGTTTATGGTAATCATGCGTTTTTTGCAGAATAATATTTTTTTCAGGAGGATAAATTCTTATGAAACCATTTTTTTTAATAAAAAAATATTTCTGACAATGATGTATTTAGAAAAAATTACACTCGTTGGAAACAAAAGGTAAACACTGCCTACTAACTCCTTAGCAAATTATCGTAGAAGATGGTTACAGGTACTGAACGAGTGCAAATAAAGTCTAAATTTAAATGAAGCACATTAAATTTGCTTTGGAGGCTGTCTACATATTAAAACGAATTCTAACTTTTTTTTTGTAATAGCAGTACCCAACTCAAACAGAAAAAAAATTAATTTCACACCCTTTAATAAGTATAAAAACAAATTTTTGTGCAGTTCGTATGTTAAGTTTCCGAGAAATTAATTATCTGAAAACGAGGATATTTTATGGTTTGTATACAAATTGATGTTTGGTACTCGAGTGTTGATCGATGGAGCCCCCTTCTTGATCAAGAAATTTTATCCCATTCTCAAGCAGTCATTGAAGGCAGCTAGATTACAGAATAGTGTACGAAGTATCAAAATATCTAATCACTTTTATCAGAGATGGTCCCTTAAACCACCATTTTGCCTGTATTTAATCATAATTTGAAAGCTTCTCAGAAGAAATTTTTAAAATTTTGGATTTATATCAAGCAAGACATAAATCAAAATCCACAAAAAAGTTGCGCGTTGCAATTAATAATTTTTTTAAATATTAATTTCATAATTCATATCATTAAATTATAAAAATTGCAAAATTAACTTATTGATGTTTAGGTATGTTAGTATTATTGCTTCAAAAAACCACATTAGGAAAATAGTTTCAGTAGATATTAATAAAAATATGAATCATCGAAAAAGAACACTTTGACAAGTACTTCCGAACAATCTATCCGCCGTTTTATATCGACATTTAAGCAATGTTTGTGCAATTTATTCATTGCTAAGTAGGTGTCTAACAGTTTTATTCTATTTAAATTACATATTTTGGGAATGAAACGCTTCGTTAATAAATATTTATAGTTTTTAATATAAAAACTCCGAGTCAATGGTAATTAAAAACGCTTCCTTTCATTTTAATAAATTTTATTTTTTTAAATTTCAATCTTAGATATCATTTATATCTTAAAAGTAACCTGATTCAAAATTTAAGGTTTTTAGATCTAGTAATAACGCAAAAATGGAAACATTTCGAAATTTTTTTTTCCCTCCGCCGTTTTACGTAGAGAAGTTTTTATAAATTGTTCTGTTGCAAGTATTTAATATCAACAGTACTGTCAATTTTCGGGTGTATATTGTAAGCAGTTCTTTACATTTTACTAAATTGTAAAAAAAAAAAAAAAATAAAAAAAAAATAAAAAAAAATAAAAAAAATCTGTAATCTTAACGATGTAAAGTTGCCGAAATTTACATGGTTTTTAAAATTTTATGTGTACACTGTACAAGGAAAGATGCAAATCTACAAAACTAAATTTTGTAAAGCTACAAAAATCTATAACTTTACAAACGAATCTGCTAAAATTACATTTATCATACTAAAATTTTATCTGCATCCTGGTTTGCAGTTGCATAAGAAATTCTTGAAATCCCAGTTTCTAAAAAAGATTTAGTAACGTTACACATTTTTTTTTCAGCGCAAATATTAATCTGTTACCAGTGGCGTAGCTAAGGGGGGGCAAGGGGGGCGTCCGCCCCGGGCGCTGAGGCCTAGGGGCGCCAAATTGAGAGAAATTGTTATATATCTATATTGGGGTGGGGGCGCAAAATTTCTTGATGGCCCCGGGCGCCAAAAAACATCAAAAAACATAGCTACGCCACTGTCTGTTACAAGTATTTTTACTATTGCCATAACATAAAAATGTCTAGGAATCACAGTTTACTAGAAAAGTTTTAGTAACTTTACAGATTTTTTTTTACATTAAATGTAGATGTATATCCACTTTATCCACTTCATTTAATCTTCTAAAGTTCGTCTTTTTTTCTTTAGAATTTGTTCTATAAGGAGTATTTACAATTATAAGATACTACTTTGCCACATTTCAACTTTCTAGAACCAAGATTATAACAGAAATTAGAATTTAAATAGTTTTTTTTTTGTGCACCCTTTTAAATTTCGAAATTTGTGAAACATCGTAAAAGTAATCTTATTTAAACAATAAATATGAAAGAATGCCGAATTTGTTAAAGGTTTCATTATTAAAAGAAGTGAGATCTAACTGCTAAGCAAGTTCTTTCGAAGTGTCTTAAATAATAGCACCTGTGACGCGTAATATTCTTCAGTTGCTTAAAATGATTTGTTATGTTACTTGTTTTTCAAAAAAGCGACTTAGCAAGATTTCTTCGATTCAGATTTCTCTACTTAATTGATCAGAAATTAAAGTTGATCACTTCCTTAACTTATCAATACATTCAATATACTTATTCGAACACTTGACAGCCAATCAGATTCTTGATTAAATTGTACTCCGACACAAAGATTAAAGTTGGTGGCTGAAAACTGAAAGATACACAGAAATTTGTATGCCCTTCGTACTCAGAAATAGATACTCAGGTTTTACGAAATTTTCTTCATTTTTGACGAATCCGTTTCTTGGGAAATGTTTTTAGCAAATATTTCGTTATTTTGAGTAAATTTGTTTCTGTGCTGTTTGACTATAGAAATTTCGCCAAACGTGTTTGAAAAACACTACAAAATGGCTTGTGGTGCCAATAACTGAACAGTTTAAAAAATTTTCTATTGATCAACAGTATAAAAAAAAACGATCTTCACCGGGCTTAGGTCTCACAACCTCTTGTTTAGGAGACCGTCACTCTAGCAGTCACGGCAACGTGTCCTTGAGTGGAAGTGATTTTAAATGTGTCTAGTGGATTTTACTGTAAGTTTGTATTTTTTTCTAAAATCGATTGTAAATTCTTCGATGTTGTTTTAATTCTTGAAAGTTTCTATTAATAAAGCTACTTTATTATTTTCGTTTTCCTATGATTAAAGATAATAATAATAATTATATGAGGCTTAACTAATATAATTTATTATTATTATTTATTATTATTTATTATTATTATTATTATTATTATTATTATTATTTGCTTAATGAATGATTAGAATGTGGTCTGGTTAATTTGTTGTTGAGAAATAACGAATTTTTAAGTCCATATTGGGGAAATTTTTATCACTCTGATTACACGGTTAAGGGTTAACACTTTACTGTTTATAAACGGGAGAGGAATCAATTATCTGTCTTTTTTATTTGATTGTTATAATAATATATTTTTTCAATGAACACAAGATCCTGAAATTTTGAAGTTTTACTCACTATTTATTTATTTATTTATTTGTATATTTATTTATTAGAACATGTTTGTAAAATACAGGAAATTTATTCCTTTAGATGTAAATTGTAGTGAACAATGCAAATAAATAAATAATAAACATAATAATAAACATTTCTAAAAACTTTAATAAGTAAAAAAAAAAGAGAGAAAACTAATGGAGAAGCAATGCTACATGTGTTTCTGTATTTTCTGAAAAAAAGATAAAAGTGCGTTTTTTAAAATGAATTGTGACAAGAATAACATATACAGCAAATTATCTGCTTTCTAAAATTGCAGGATTTGAAGATGTACCGTAGCGCTCCTCTCAGGAAACAGCTATCTCAGCTATTTCCTTAAAATGCATTTAAGAATAGCCGCAAGTGAAGAAAAAATTCCATCAAATATTTGAGAGTTTACATTTCATTAAAAATCATGTGATTAAAATACGAAGCTATTGTCAAAAACTACGAAATATAGCTCAAGCGTTGCTGAATCGTCAGAATTGAGAATTTTATTTCTGACAGTGTAACTGATGCTAATTTGTTTCATGTTAAAAGAACAAAATATCAGATGATTGTCACTGATTCCTTATTTCGCAATTAATGGTAAGTAAGAGAAATTAGTCAATTTCCAGAGCTGTATAGTTAGATCTGTAGAATTGGACAATTTACATGTCATTATTCTATCTTATTTTATAATTATGTGTGCTATTTATTACTATTTTGCAGTTATGTTTTCTTTTTTGCGTTGTTTCCCACATAGATGAGTAATAACACTAAACAGCATTGGCCAAGAAATCACTCCACCATATTTTATGAATACATATCTGCTAAAATATTCTTTCTTGTGTACATAGTCAATATGTTGCTTATCAAATCATACATGTGTATGAATAAAAAGTATCTGAAACTAAGCCGCAAAAGTTTGTAGAACCTTAATGTTATTCCCCAGGATACCTTATGTGAATATACAGATGAAGAATCGACCTCCTGTTAAAATACTTGAAGTCTATTATAATAGCTTACTTTAAAATATTGCAAATCAATCTTGTATTATAAAACGATGTAACGAGAACGAAATCTAGCTATCTGCAGACTTCTGTCTAACTTCTTATGGTATCGAAGCTTTTATTAAATGGCAAATTAACATATGATGAGTTCCTTTCAAATTTCATAACTTTTAGTTGTTAGCAATACACATACATTTAAAGTTTGAATTTAAAAAGCTATTAAAAATTGAATAAAATAAACTAAGACAGACTTGAATACATAAAAAAATAAAATTAATATACAAAAAATAAAAAACATTTAAAAATACAAAAAGTAAACGTTTCACCGAGCTACTCACAAGGCATCATTACTACAAATATTCATTGCATAAGAAACAGTGGAACAAATCAAGAACAGTTACAGTTAGTTATTTTTTAGAAATAGATAATATTCACTTGGGATAGCACGAGCCACATTCATGGTTGGCGATTGTAAATATGTGAACCAGCCTTTCGAGGAGTAATCTACCATGAACACTGTTACCGCCCAAATTTAAAATACTCGCGTTCGCAAACTGCTATTACTTAAACATTTTTTAGTTGTTACTTAAATTTTATAAGATATTTTATCTATTGAGTATTACGTTAGTCACCGATAACTGACAATCTATAGCATAATAAATTTACTTAACTTTTATTAATACAGGATTACACTTTCTTAATAATGTTTTTAAACAATATGTAAATATGCTTTAGCTTTATTTGATATTTTACACTGTGTGTCATCGCTGACTTAAGCGAAAATTCATTCTCAGTCACGGTTAAACTCAACGTCTTAAAAAACTGAAGAGAAGAATTGTTTTGTTGTTTTTAATATAAGAATTATTAAATACAATAAAAGTAAATAAACCTAAATTCATTTAAAAACAAATCAGTTTAGTTAAATAAACCAGTTTTATTTAACTAAAAAAAATAACCAAACTCTAATTAAAATATAAAACTTACGACACCTTAAGTCCAAGACAACCTTCATGCATAAAAAATAAAAATTCAGAAAAATGTTACAAGAAAAAAAAATAGTTAGTGAAAGAAAGTTGCAAAATATTTACTTTATGTAAATTAGGTTCATTGTGCTAAAGTTCTTCATGCATTTTGTTTAAAACCCTAAAGAATATTTAACCATAAGCAAACAAACTACTTTTTTAGAGCTTGTTAGAATCGTGCTTTAATTTGCACTGTAAAAATAAGATATAAAACCACAAAAGAAAATCTTTTCCGGCGATATTTATTTTTTTAATACCAGACTGTTTTTTAAGTTCAACAGTAATGGCAGTCTCAATACAATTAAAATTAATCTTACTTTCATTAACAAAAGTATTTTCTAAAGGAAATTTCTATAAGAATGTATACATATAGTTCATTCAAAAAAAAAAAAAGGTTTAACGGAAAAAATAATTATAAATCAATTAATAAAAATATATAAATTGTTTTACGTTTTGGTTTCTTGTAAATGTTTTTAAAAACTACTTTCTAGGATGTTTACATTGCCTAAAATATAATGTGAAAATAACATAGATACCTTTTTTTTAGCTACCTTTTATTTTTTTTTAAGAGAGAATTAATGTATCAAAAAATAATCATATTTCTCATAGGAATAAGAAATAATAAATCATAATTATCCGCTTCTGACATATTATCAGTCATCATATATGGAACAAAATATATGTCGTATTTTACTATTTTAAACGCATACTCTAAAATACTTATTTACTTACTTACTCTTATTTTACATTATAAGATTCATCATCCCTATCTCGAAGACAGTAGTTTTTTATATTTTTCTTATCGTAAGCATTTAATTAGAATTTACATAGACATGCATCTGTTTTTTTTTCTATGATACATATGTTATATGATATTGTAACTACTGGATGGTTGTTATTATAATTGTGTTGTATTTTGTGCTATATGATTTTATATGGAGTGCTATTATTTAAAATCAGTGTTAAGTAAAGTAAATAAACATCGAAAAATTGTTAAAAAGATGCTATAAGTATTAATCACATTATAAATTTCCCAACATTTTGAATTCAAAAGGTCATCATGATGCATAAAATATAATAATTAGTAAAAAAGTATTTATTAAATATAAATATATATACATATATATATATATATATATATAATCTAGGGTGATTGTACAGAACTTTTTTTTTACACTTAGTATAAAAATCCGAATAAAATGCACCGAAAAGCAAATTAATGCATATATTCTTATAATTTCATTGCATATTTTATTTATCTTGATTTAAAAAAAAAATATCATAATCAGTTTAGTTACAGATTTATGTAATTTGTTATGACCAAATGATTTACTTACGGGGAACGTATTGAGAATTTACAATGCTGTGAAATTAAAAAATACTTTGCTAAAGAAGGGGATTTTCTATATGGAAATTCATGAAGGAATACGAATTTATACTTATTATTGAAATTTCAGCCATGATTTTTTTTTCACTAATCTGTTACGATTTATTTACCCATTCAATAAAAATGAATCTAAAATATAAAATATAAATTGCGCAATATTGTTGAATCTAATATAAGTACGCATGCAGCATTTACTGCAGTCCGTCAAAAAAAAAAAAAAAAGTTACTCATTTCTAGGAAAAGCTTACAAGGAAGGTCTCCATTGGGGACATACTTAGAATTTTTTGAAAAAAATACGAATTAAACTACCCATGTAGGTAATAAAGGATCAGTGAAAATTAGCGGCGGAATTACATTATTAGATATGTAAAAAAATAAAATAGTTTGGAATAATTGGCGTGAAAAGCTGAAAGTGACGCGGGATTTGGCGAGCAGTGCATTTCCTCGCCAAAAGTAGACGATTTTAACGAATTTGAAAATTTATTTTAATTGTCTTCACTGTTAAAAATCTGCAGCATTTACTGCAACGTCACTCCACTACTTTTATAGTATATCTCTCTTCTGACCAATGAGAATGCTCCATAGCACGGTGAATTGACCGTGTCATACACTGTTAAAAATCTGCTGCATTTTGTTGCAACGCACTCCACTGCTTGTATATAATATCTCTATTCCAACCAATGAGAAAGCTCCATTTCACGGCCAAGTAACCGTTTTCTATACAAGCAAGGGAGTGCATTGCAACAAAATGCAGCAGATTTTTAACAGTGTATTTTTCAATTTGGAACAATTTTAATCAATTTAAATTGTGTTTTAAATGATAAAATATATTAATTTCATTTTGTTATAAGTACATATAAACGTATATGACAAAATTACATTTAAAGTAAAGTAAAAATGCACAACTAACATTATTTAAACTAAACTTATTTAAATAAATTGAACATAGAAAGTTTTTTCTTTAAAAAGTATTTGAAGCATAAAAGTGTATTTTTCAAAATTTCGTTTTTTCGTCAACCGGAGATAAATCGCCAAATAAACGAAATTTTTATTATTTTTTACGGACGTTATAAGGGGGTTCCGCCGAAATTTTTTATAAACATATATAACTGTATGAGAAGAACATTCTGTAATTTTTTTCAGCTTTTTCTGAGTATGCCTGTATGGAGACCTTCCTTGTTAGTAACGTTACAGATTTTTCTTCACAGTTGTCTATTTATTCGATTGAGATAATTCAGATATTGAACCATATTCTGTGATAGTGAAAAGTTAATTAGTAAATAAGTCCTCCAGATTCTTCTAGGATAGATGAGTTGGAAGGGAGCCGATAGTAGCCGCAACTGAGTGTTACAAAGTTGACGCATGCGTATTTGAGCTCTCGATTTGTATTCTGCTTGAAAAGCGAAAGATTGATGTAATGCAAATGGGTCTTTTTTTTTGGTACGGAAATTTTCATCAATCATTTTCGAATGGCAATTGAAAAAATATGCATGATAATGATAATTGATTTGCTAAACCGCTAGATTTATTTTCCCTTTGAAATAGAAAAGTATGAAACTTACAGATGCCCATAAAAGTGTCAGACAGACAGTTAGGTAAACTAACAACATGTAAATAAATGTATAGGTCATAAATAGTATAACTTTCCATAAATAGCTCAATTCATAAATAGTTATTATAAATTAATGATGTTAAAAAAAATGTAAAACCATTAAAATACACTTAAAACTGTTTTTTTCCATTACCTAGTGTGTAATGGAAAGCTTTTAGCTGTGCTTGAAATCTTTGTGTGTCCCTGTAAATAATACATACTTTGTATTATACAAGAAATAACTAATAGCAACAATCATATATTTAAAATTTAAAATAATTCAGTTCGATAATTTTTGTGCTGTTTTACGTAGACAGACTGATAGGAGGGTGGACTAGAGAAGGAATATAGGTGCTACGTATTTAAGAGCGTCCCCACCACCCCCTGAAGACTAGGCCTGAGCACTGAGACAAAAGAGTGGCTACCGAAGATGGATTTATTTTTAATGTATGTACATCCTCTTAAATTTCGTCACCAGTACTTTAATAAAGATTTCTTTGATTTGTATAAACTCAAAAAAACTTTTTAATATTATTGGTACGAAAATCCAAGGGACCGTACATACGCTGAAAAAAATCCGCCTTCGACATCCGCCATTTTTGTATGAACGCACAGGCCTAAGACATCAGGTAACGGTGACGCACCTAAAACCCTTCAAGTAAGATTTTTAATAATAGAAATGTTTCAGAATATTTTGAAAAAAAAATCATTTTTTTTATTTACCCCTCGTTTTGAAATTTCAAAGTACATTTATTGAAAATAGCGATGTTTTTCAGAGACTTATAAATTGTTTAAATTGCTTGCTAAACTGTGAGATTTATTTTCCCTTAAAAACAAAAAAGCATGAAACTTACAGGTGCCGATAAAATTGTCAGACAGACTGTTACGTATAGTAATAACATGTTACTTTAATAATATTTATGGGATCAGCTGGCATTTTCTGGAAGTTCTTACTTTATTATTTTTTAAACAAAAATAAAAATGTTTTATTTACTTTGTTAGATTGTTCAATTGAATGAAGAATATTTTTTTATAACTGTTCTTACATCACATTCTTTTAATAGCGATATCAAAACAACAAATGAATTTTGTCCTATTTATAAAGTTGCATTTCTGTCCTTTGTTTAAGTTTCTTAATAATTAATGTTTATTCTATATATCCAATAATCATTGTACGCTTGCAATTATATATTTTTTTATATTTTCAGAAATAACTGTAGGATTTTTCTGGAACTGGTTTCTCAAAAATGAGGTATAATGCATTTTTCCAGATTTATCAAAGGTGATTTTATCAGAAGGACTGTTAAGAATCCAACAAAAATGCGAAAGAAGAAATATTTGGGATCCCTCTGTAAAATAAAATGCACAAAACGATGTATCAATATAGCATGGTGATATGTGCATTTGGCACAACATGAGATTCACTTGTGTAAGTACAGCCTCAATATACATTGAGATATATTGATTTTTCTTAAGTTCAAAAAACTTCAGATTCATTTAGTCCTTGACATGAATTAGTGTTGTTTACATTTTGGTGTAAATCACTCAATGATTGGCGCTGCTATGCTGCATATTTTACGATTTCCGCAAACTTCAAGCAAGCGGCTTTGAGCAATACTTCTAGCTCAAGAATTGTTGCACAAATTTTCTTTAAATATCAGATTCAGTAAATTGTTAATAGGAACTAATGTTTTTTAAGTTTTGGTGTCGATCGCCCAATATGTGGCGCTGTTATGATGTCATAAATTATAAAGTGCTTGAATTTTCTCGACTCCTGCAATAGCTGTATCACAAGCGCGAATTTTTTCATCAAGCTTCAGATTCAGATATAGATTGATAAACATTTCCGCTGTTTTTGTTTTGCTATAAATCATTCAAATAGTAACACTTTTGTAATGCATTTATTCTACAATAGTCCTATTTCAAGAACTAATACAGGGAATTTCTTGCCGTTATAAACTTTAAAATAATTATAAATTGTTATTTAATTTTGGCGCGGTATCGAAATTTTAAGTATTAACATGTTTGTGATAGACGGAAGGTTCAGGATTACCACATCCGATCAGTTTGAAAATGGACTTGATCTTTTATAGTTACCGAGCCCCTCATATATGCATGACACGATTAATACAAATAAACCCTTTTTTAAAATTTAAAGATAAAATTAGACTTCAAAATTTACAATTTAATATTTCTAGCTCTTTTTTTTCTAAATTTAAGTATAGTACTAGAAGCTAATTCTCCCTTTGCAGACAGCTTAAATTTTAATAATGTAATATTTCAAAATTGAAGAATCTTTGTGATTAAAGCAAATTATTCAAGAGCTGCTGTGTCTGCTTTATCGTTTGTGATATCTCTAACCGTAGCCGATCTCAGAATAAAGTCATCTATTACAAAAGTATATAAATCGCAGTAAAATAATAGGTGATTTAATTGCTGTTTAATAGAAAATATTAACGTCTAAATCAAAAGATTAAAGCGTTAATATTCTTATAACATTTATAAATTAGATATTGACTGTGAAAAATCTCCAAATATTCCTCTTAAGTCAAAGTTTCAAAAAATAGTCTCACAAATGACAAAATACCACACTAATATCACATATAACGAAACTTTTAAGTTTTTAAGGTTATTAATCTGACTTTGAATGTGGCATTTTTTGCATTCCAATTTCACCAATTCATGTTTTACAGATTAACGTTTAGTTATTGCAGCTGAGCCCTTTTAGAGGAAACAAAATTGATAAAAGATATTTAAGTAATTTGCAAAATCTAATTTTACAAATTTTTGTAGGAAGTTATATCTGTTATTTGAAAATTTATATTGATATTACATTCAGGCAATTTATATTTACTGAAATCAAAATAAATCTATTTAATGTGCTTATTTAATAAATTACTTTTGAGAAGGTTTTCACATTTAGAAAAGTTAAAACAAGTAAGAAAAATCATGCGTTTAGCACAGATTGTAAAACACTTTCCAACACTGTATGAAATTTTTAACAAAACTTCGTTATTTAAGGAAATAAGGTTACTTTCTATAGCGAAATATGTATTCCAGTACTTCTGAACAGCCCTGTATTTGATATGTCGATTGATATATATATACTGCATAATGAGGAAATTTTGGGTTCGCAAGAAAATTCCTAGCAAAATGCAATTTATACCAATAGATGAAAACATAATTGAACACTTTTGTTTAGCTTTTTAGTTTACTTAGTACATTTATTACACGCCAGTATTTAGCTAAAATTTATTTTAAACTAAAATACTCTTTAAAATACTAAAATTACATTCTTAAAAGTTGTAATTCATAAGAGCCCATGTATCCATGTATCTTTGTGCTGCCCTGTATATCATTTTCTCTATATTTTACAACCTTTCCTTAATAAATTGAATGCAGTTCAGCGTAAAAATGCATAACTTATTTAACAACACCGCAATCTACACTCAAATTCAGTAACGTTTGTGAGTTCTTTTGTGTAGACTTTATGTCAACTATGGCCTTATTGCAAACATATAATATGCATAAATTTAGTGAAACTTAAAAGCGCATATCATAATTTAATTGCATTTCATCCATCCATCAGCCATCGTCAGATACATATACAGTACTTCGGAAAGAATATACTATTTGAAATTTTCGTGTGTCCCGGTATATGCTATACCCTTTGTATCATACATGACTACATCCTATAAATTATATTACGCATCAGTGGTGTATATCAATTTTATGATTTATAAAAAGTTTAATATAGTTAAAATATGTCACACACAATTTCCCCCTTTAGCATTATGCAATGAAATTCTTTCGTGTGGCCCTGGAAATCAATAATAGGGCCATTCCACTGTCACGTGCGGGACAATCAGACACCATAATTCCACCAAAATTGTGTTAAAAAGCTTAAGATTTTTCAGAAATAAGAATAAACATATTTTTGTAAGTTTATATTTGATATAACAATATCTCAGGCAGGACAGATTTTTCCTAAATGGTTTATTGATTTAGTTATTAATTAATTTGCATGCGTCACGTGCAGGACATCTGAAGTCAACCACTTGTAATTTGCTGTATGATCCAGATAACATTTCTGCTCTACTAATTTTGCAATTTCAAAACAAAAAATATGTATTAGAGGCTAAAGGTCTAATGTTCATGAATTAAGCATTCTCATTTGAAAAATGAATTTTTAAATTGCTAAAAAAAAATTTAACATATAGTGTCACGTGCGGGACACGGTTGTCACGTGTGGGACATTTGCAAATATCATTCAAGTAGCCTTTTCAAAAATCAGAAAATAAAGGAATGCAAAAAATAAAATGCATGTAATACATTTTAAAATACAAAAATATTTATTTTAACTTTTTTTTGTACAAAGTAAATGTTCAAATTGACATTTTTAAACATAAAATAAAGTAAATGTATAAACAAAAATTCAAAATTTTTCTAGAAATTTGAAACAACCTCTTTTATTAGCGGGTTGATATCTTTTTTACTACATCTTTAGATGAATATAGAATTTTATCTGGATTCTGTGGCCACTTGTAGAATTTACCACTTTTTATCATGACAGACACTTGAACACTATCATGATGGGTGCTTGTAATTTCACCAGGTTAATTAATGCCGTCATATTTTACAACTACCCATTCACCTATCTTAAAAGAAGCTGTTGTTTTTTATCCTTTTATTTTCTTCTTTTTGGAAATTAGGATTTTCTAATGACATTTTCTCTCTCATCCTTTTCATTCTTCTAGCACTAGTAGACTTAGATCTTTCCATTTCAGCTAAATAAATAACAAACTTTATCAACGTATAAAAACATTTCATATTTATTTACTTAGAAGGTGTCACAAATAAAAATTAAATTAAAGAGTTGACATGTTTCGGGTAGTTTAGCAGGGGTATATGAAATTCCATATGAGAATGAAGAGGGGGATATTAATTTTTATATCGGTATGACAGGTAGAAAGTTTGGGGTTAGAAAGAAAGAGCATGAATGTGACATAAAATTTGGTAGGGATAAGACTGCGTTATCAAGATTGTTTTTAAAGAGGGGGGTTAAAATTTGTTTTAAAGATAGTAGATTAGTGTTCATTTCCAGTTTATTCCGAAAATTAATCATCCGTGAATCCATAGAGATATATTCTAGGAGGGATAGAGTTTGTAATGATTCTTATTCTTATGACATTCCGAGTTTGTGGTTAGAATTACTTAATAAATATTTAAAGGATGAGTCTAATAGGAGGAACCGCGATGGCATTGGCTATTCACGATCATAGAGGGCGCAATATTTTATGTTTTGGGGGTTTTAAATTACCTTTATATCCAGAGTCCTTTAGTTTTTCTACTTTTTTAATTTTTTAATTTTTTAATTTTTATTAATTTTAATTTTATACATTTTAAATTTAATATATGGTCAAAATTTATTATATTTATATGCCGCGTTGGCAATGGCTATATTCACGATCATAGCGGGCGCAATGTTTTGTTTTGATTTTTAAATTATATTTATATCCAGTGTCATTTAATTTTCTACTGATTTTATATGTTATGAATACGGTTCTTATTAATGAACCGAAACATGTCAACTCTTTAATTTAATTTTTATTTGTGACACCTTCTAAGTAAATAAATATGAAATGTTTTTATACGTGAATGAAAAAAGGTGAAGTGATTTTGTTTTAGTTTTTGAAAAAACGAAAGCTAACAACAGTTTTAACATTAAACTTTATCAATTATAAACGCTTTTGCCTAAATTTACTTAATTTCATAGAAAAATTGAACTTAAAATAGAATTAAACTTAGAAAAACAGAATATAGCTAAGAAGTTTTATTATTTTTTTCTGTAGAATAATAACAAGTTCTTAAACACTCGACTCTTCTTATTGTATAGAAAAAATCCCTATAAATTAAGTAGATCAAATCTTGCTGGAAAACAATATGTTCTTAAAAAAATAACCACCAAAGTGTTCAAATTTATTAAAATAAATTTATAAAAAAATAGAAATAAAAAATATTACCCTCACAAAAAAGAAAAAAAAATTAACTATCATTAAAAAAATGGAACTATCATAAAAAAAAAAATCTTAATTTCGTTTTAGTTACATAGAATAAGTTCTTAGGACAAAATAATCATTAAAATGCTAAAATTATGCTATAATAAATCTCTATTTAACATTCAGAAAACAAAAATCATCGTCCTGCTCATAAGGTGTCACGTGCGGGACAATTTTGTTTTGATATTTTTCTCCAAATAAAAATTTCACCCAACTTTTTTTAACTAGCATAGGATAAGTGTACTACATTAAACTGCTTTAGAAATGCCAATTAAACAAAATAAATGCGTTCCTTTTTCCTCCTAAGTGAAAAAGTTCATGTTTTGTGTCACGTGCGGGACACAGAAACAAAGTTCTTTTTGTGTGCTGTAATAATTATTTGAAATTATCTTATATATTTCAGTTTAGTGAAATATAAACAATGAATATTAGACTTACCTAAAATGTTGATTTCAAAAGTTTCACTGGATTTTCTTTATTAAAAAAACTCACTCAAAATGTATTGTAAAACGCAACATACTTGCTTGCACATGGACGCGATCTTTAAACTGTTGTGTTGCCAATCCACAAAAGATAAACTTTACATTCTTACCCAAAACATAAAATTTGAAATGTTGCCAATCAGTAAATACCAAAAATATTTATTTTAACAAATTTTTAAAAATGACAATCAATTTACCTGTTTTCATGGAATGGCCCAATAGTTTTTTTCTTCTCCGTATATTTTACAGAGTGTCTATTTTAGTGCACTTCGTAAAATAATATAATTTTTAATAAGTTTGATAATGTGTAAAATATTCAAAATTCATTTGTAACGATTTTTTCTCTAGGCCGAAATGTAACGATACACTGTTGAATGTCCCTGTAAATAAACTGATAATGCAAGAAAATTCAATTAAAATAGGATTCGTGCAAAGGTAAATGTCAATAATGTCTGAAAATTTTAGAGTAATCCAAATATATTTACTAGAATTAGAGCGCAAACAGAGTGCCATAGAAACAGAATTCATAAACACTTTTCATTTTTGTTGTCAAGTGCTAAAAAGAACAATTTTAAAATCCGCTACTGTGGAAAATAATGTAAAATGTAAAAGTTTCCATGATTCTTTCTAATCATTACCTTTTTTTCAGTACTATGGTAGTTTCAGTAACAGTTTATGTATTTATATTTTATATAAATGCCGGATACAATTATAAAACTTTGATATTATAAATAGAAAATATTGATAATATAAATTATCAGACTTAAATAAATTGGAAATAAATAATTGATAAATTACATATGTGACTTTGAAATTCTTTACAAAATATTGAGTTTTCTTAAATGTATTTTATAATTATTTTCCTAAAATTCTTTATTATGATCATGTGAATAATTATTGCTGTCATTGCTTTTTTGGTGGAGTAAATTAATGTTGTTTCTGTCTTACATTTTAATGCACGAGAATACGGTGTCCAACAAATTTAAAGCCATAATGCTTGAAATTCCAGACATTTTGCTAAAATTTTATAAAGTATTTTACACCAGAATGTTTTTTTAATTGTTTTACTTATTTATATAACATTTTTTTAAATTATTTTATAAAGCAACTTCTGACTTGAACCGAAATGTATTCATATGCAGCCCATCTAGTATTAAACAAAACAAGTTCAAATCACCTGTTTTAATTTTATTTGCATTTTCATGCATTTTTAAATTTATACTTATATATCTAAATTATATTTAAAATATTTCTATAGCTTAAAATAATATATTTTTCATAATAAAATTTTAAAATATTAAGTAAAATAATTAAAAAAAATAATAATTCATTTCTTAGCATTTACAAATTTGCTACGTGACATAAATTGCACAATAAATGCAAAATTGTTCCATTTTAAAGCATACAAAGTAAATTTCTTTTAAACACGTCTAAGGTCTCAAAGGCATTTAATGGGATTTTAATAATATTCTTTATGAAGGAAACACCATATAATTAGTCAAGCTAATTCACTCTCTATTCTCTATTTGTTACATTTTGTTTTTTAAAAGATAATGAAAAAATATAAAGAAAAATATTTTAATCAATTTTTGATACATTTAGCCTTTTGTCCGCATATTTTATTCATTATTTCTTTTCTTTAATAACACTACAAAATTTGTTCTAAAAATAGTGAAGTAATTTATGTCGCAGTTTCTAAAATTAATTAGCTTCCCTATCATGCTGTTAACAATTTCCTAAAAAATAAAAATAAAAGTGTATGAGCAGAAAAAACACTGAAACAGATTTGTAATTTTAATAATTTTAATTGTTATAATAATTAGCGATAACAATATAAATTATGTTATAAAAATACATTTCGTCTTTACTCGCTTTATCATTTGTTTAATTTTGTCTAACGTTGGGTTAAAAAAATCCATCACGAGTGTTTATCTTATAAATATCAGCATTAAAAATGAAGTTTCATATTCGTTTTTTTTTTTTTTTTTTTTTGGCTTTGTAAATACATTGCTTGCTTCCAAGTAATTTTTCGAACGCCTGTTTAATTAGCTTATGTTTTTAGATAATTTTAAAATAATCATATTTATTTATTTATTATTTAAATTTGAATAAGATTAATTTATTTGGAAAAAGATGAGGCAACTAAAATAATTGAAATTAAAATTTATGCTACAAATTTTAATACATTCAACAAATATAAATAGTTATTGAGATGGAAATTAGTGCAATATAATAGAAATGTAAATGCAGTAACATTAAAAGAACCAATTATATCAAATAAAGAGCACACCGTCCTCAGTCCTAAGGAAGGTGGATATTTTTTCACATAGGATAGATGGGGATTTCAAGGTGAAGGTTTAACAAGCAATAGGAATGTAGTGGATTGCAAGTATTAGCCAATAGGGAAATGGAACTGAAGTAGTGAGAAATAGCTAGAGAGAAAAAAAAAGAAAAGAAAAACAAATTAAGAAAAAAGAGATGTTAATGTATTTAATTTATCTGATAAATGGGGGAATAGCGAATTCACAATTGACAATATTGTTGAAACTTATGCAATTATGGAATGCTTCAAGGAAGTTACGTTCATGAATGGAAGTAGTTTTAGAGAATATTTTAAAAGATGTATAGACAGATGTAGAAATACATGTTATCAAGTTTCTCTGCACCCGTCTTTCGTAAATGTTTCGCTGTTTTTTGTTTCCACCCCATGCTTTTTCTTGTCATCCTCCAAGCTTAAAACAGACCATCTTTTATGCCTTAAAAATCGTGCCATGCATAATTGGTATGGTTCTATGTCATTTAATTGATTATGTTTAATAGATTAATAATTTCAGATTACTTAATGCGATTTTTTTAGATTATTTACATATTTCTTAATTTTATGTACTGTATTTAAAGTAAATATAAACTGAAATATTCTTCAATGAATATTTAGTATTTTTTTTTCATGCAGAAGTATTAAGTGCAGAAAAACGTATATGGACTGATTTCGATTAAATATTGACTATTTTTTTAAATTTAAAAATAAATTCAGATAGAGCTGTTATGAATCTCATTTTAAAAAATATTTTTTTTACGGAAAGAAATATTTTTAATACAAATTATAACCGAATGCATTGATTAACCTTTCTCTTTGTATTGCCATGTTATCCATTTTACAGTGCTTCACGTATCGGATTACACGAACCATAGTAAAAAAAACTCCATTTTACATAAATCCGAAACAAGAAACTTATTTATATTTAAATATATAATTTTTAATGTGCAATCTCTTTAATTTTTTTTTTATCAAACTCGATCAGTAAAAATGAAAACCTAACTTGAAGCAACCCCAAAAAAATTTTTTATTTCTATGAGACCGGACGCGGACCGCAGTTTGCATCAAGCACGGATAAAATAAACTTAAAATTGATGTCGGATGATTTTACTTAAAAATGGTTTTAATTAAAATATTTTAATTCGCAGTATTGTCAGTATCGTTTATTTATTTGCTGTAGGTGATGGTAATAACATATTTTGAGATGTCCGTGAAATAGACTTATGCACGATACGAGATATCCGTAAAATAAGTTTATGCGCCATACGAGATATTCGTAAAATAAACTTATGCACCATATGAGATGTCCGTAAAATAAACTTATCCACGATACGAGATATCCTTAACATAAACTTATGAACGATACCAAATGTCCATAAAATAAACTTATGCACAATACGAGATGTCCGTAAAATAAACTTGTGTATGATACGAGATATCCGTAACCTAAATTTATCCACCATACGAGATGTCCGTAAAATAAACTTCTGCTCGATACAAGATGTGCGTAAAATAAACTTATGCACAATACAAGGTGTCGGTAACATAAACTTATGCACGATACGAGATGTCTATAAAATAAACTTATGCACGATGCGAGGAGTATGTTCTAAACGCCGAACTATTTTTAATGCACCCAAGCCTATAATGCCAAACCTTTAGCCAAATACTCAAATATATTAATTTAGAACTTATTAATATGGAAACAAGCCAATCTACAGTAAAAAAAAAAAAAAAATATTTCTAAACAAATTAAACTATAAAATACCAAGTATACGGAGAAAAATTATAATTATATTTGAAAACATAATTGAAAAATTTAAAATAAATGTACAAATGTATAGCATAAACAATACACCTTTGTATAATATCAACTAAATATATATTTTTTGGCAAACAAATAAACGATATAAAGTTAATTTGAGTTCCCTTTAAAATTTTCCTAAAAAAGTTAGATCTATTAACTCATGCTAAA
Organism: Maratus speculifer; assembly: GCA_964019185.1. Classification (NCBI taxonomy): domain Eukaryota; kingdom Metazoa; phylum Arthropoda; class Arachnida; order Araneae; family Salticidae; genus Maratus; species Maratus speculifer. The sequence goes on from OZ025297.1 coordinate 178,784,623, forward strand.
AATATTTCCAATAAATTTTAGTAAATGTTTAAAAAAAGTTATTTTATAATACTTCAAACAAATGTTAGTAAGTTAAGTGAATAATTTAGTACATCTTATTATTATTCTTAGAAACTTATAAAGCAAGAAATTATAGATGATGCTTTATTTTTTATTAAAAAATACTTAATTTTTAAAGAAAACTAATTAACATTGTGCAAGAAGGTAATTTATTTCCGTTGACTCTGGAAACTTTTCCAGTAGAATATTGTAATTTATTAATCCTTTTAAGGATTTCCTACGAACATGAGTAGTTACAGTAAAGAATATTGGAGTCTGTTGTAAATTAAATTTCTCTTCTAATCGAGTGTATAACTATACTAAAATAAAACTATTTTCTTTATTTTCAAAAGAGAAAAGTTAAAAAAAAAATTACTCTTTTAATTAAATCCTAGCATATTATATTTGTATTCTTTGTGTTTATTGTAAAAAAAATAAATTAGTTTTTTATGATTCTCCAATATAACTAAGTTTGTTGTATTAGTTTTCAGTATATTTAAAATAGGACAGCATGTATGTTTGTTCTACGCAGATGTTAGTGGTATGTTTGAATAATTTTGTAATGCGTAGTTTTTAAAAAATCCATTATTTGTATTTATTTGAAAAATTAAAAGAACTAAAACTGCAATATAGAAAAGAACTATTGTAAATTAAAGTTTATATTTTTACAAATGTAATATTTCAGAAACAGAAATTCCTGCATAAATTACAGATAGTTAATATAAAATATGCTATAAAAATAAAAGTCTTTATGTAATGAAAAATATTTATGAAAATCATTTAAATGTGTAACCGGTTTTTATGAATCAAAAGTAAATAATGAATTCTAAAAAGATCATATTTTGCAAAAGTGTATTGCATTGAACAACATAAAAATAACTCCTTTCAATACATAAGAATGCTTTCTGTGAAAAGGCATTGAAATGTGATTTCTTTATTTATAAAAAGACAATATTTCCTTATTTTTCGAAAATTAAAAATCTTATTGTTAAACATATTCGATACAGCGAGAGGGGGGATATTTTTTTCCATTTTTACTAATGAAACTTTCGCTGAGCATGTGCGTATGTCTTTCCGTGATGGCTAACAAAATCTATCAAAAGTGTAATTTTACAAAGTATCGCCCAATGCACCTGAGACTCAGAATTAAAATTTTTTTAAAAATTAGTTGAGCTATTAAGTAACAATAGCAACGTCTTCTGATTAAAAACTGTTTTTACCCAGCTACAGAGCGAAAAATTCAATGACGCATTGTAAAAAAAATTTTTTACACATCTACAGAAAATAAAGATCGAAAAGATGCAATCTTGGAGGGGATTTTATTTTTATGCATTTATTTACACTGGCCAAACCGCTTAGCAATCTTAAAGAACAAATATATTCTGAAAAATTTGTAAGAAAAAAAAAAAAAAAATCATCTAGCACATTGTTTAAGGGGCACCGACAAGTATGTTCTTAAATCTAAAACATCCATTTACTTGATAGTGTAATCTTTTTTTTTTTTAATTATGACTATTAACTCTTGTTAATATAATGGCGAACTCAGACAACTTCACTTCTGACGAAGACCTATTTTTTATACTCAAAAACTAAATAAACGGTCATTTTTTAAACATTATTTTCTAAGAACATCTTAAAAAACTTACTTCACTCACAAAAATTTCAATTTATTTCACTTTCAATTGTGTGCAAAATTTTTGAGGCCTTCAGACATGTAGATGTAAATTTCCAAATGCAAATGTGTGAAAATTTCGACGAAATTGATTAAAATCTGTTTATTTGCGGTTTCATTCTTCTAGCGCATAATTTTAGAAGTATAAAAAGAAAAATATATTTTCTTAAAGTGGAAATATTATTTTAATTCATTGTGCTATCGCTTGATACCGTTTTTTACCATTTTAACCATTTCAAAAAGAGCGAGAAATACACATCACGCACACTTAACGGAAACGATATTTTTTCTACACTAAAAATAAGTAAACGTCCGCCTTATAATACAGAAATTTTTAAATCATATTGATAGACCAGATTTTTATCGCTTATAATAATTTTAATATGTTGAAATTCCAATTGTTCTGATTGTTCCAATTTTGAAAATGTTTGTTTTTTTCTGTAATCTACCGATCTTTTGTGTTCTAATGGCTACAAAAATATACTTATTTGTATTATTAATTACAGAAAATTAAGAATATTAAAATACAAATAAAACAAATAGTTTAATTTTTTTAAGCCCGTTTTATTGTTTAGATGAAGATCGTAAGGAAAACAAAGACTTATTGTTTTATAGTTTGAACCGTAAAAATATTTGTGTGTATTAATATGTAAAATTTCTGTATTTATTTAATTTTCTTTATTCGTATTTTTCAGAGTTTTTTTTTTTCTTCAAGAAGACTTAAATCTCTTAATCAGAGATTATATAATTTCACTGTACGTACTTCCATTATTATTTTTATGTAGATAGCAATTTTTTATTTATATTTCATTAATTTGAGACTTTTAATTCCAAGAACATTTTTTTTGAAATCGTTCGTTGTAAAATAATTGAAACTTAATTAACTTATTTGTTATCTAAAAGAACGGTTTTATTTATATCTGTATTAATGTTCTGAGAGTTTCAGAAAACTCTAAAATGCTGCGTAATATACACCAAAGTCTGTCCAAAATTAAAAGAGTATTCATCCATATTTTTATAAATTATCGAAAAGTCTACAACCCTCACTGTAAAAAATTTTGCCGTTAAAAAACGGAAATAGTACTGGTAATCTAGACGCAAGTACTACTTCCGTTTTTTAACGGAAAAAAAATCCAGAAATAGTTCCGTTTTTTAACGGAAAAAAATACAGGAATAGTTCCGTTTTTTCACAAAATAATTCCGTTTTTTAATATTTTCTTATGTAAAAATTTTCGTTTGAAAAGTTAAAAGAATTTTTCAAGGACAAACTAACATCTTTGTGATTTTTATTCTTTACTTTACAAAGGCACGTTAATATCAGGGACACATTATATGAATTTAATTTAAACAACAGAGAAGAAATGTTACTAACCTTCCATGGGGTTTGAACTCACGACCTTGTCTGTCGTAGCCGATAGTGTAATACCATTACGCTATGATTTCATATAGCACCATTTCAAATACCTTTACATATTTCGGATGCATTTCATGAAGTAAAGACGAGATTTTTGAACGCGGGTTTATTTTTGTAGAGATAATATTTTTTTTATTGAACGGACAGTTCTAAATCAAGTTTTACAGATTTTCTTTCAATAATTTCTAATGATTAGCTTTTTAATTTTAGCTTTATAAAAAAAAGTTTAACTTTTAAAATATTACATGCATAAATGAAAGTATTAACAAATTTTGTTTCCTTCTTTTTTGGAAGAGTTTTAAAGCTATTTTATTCATATTTATTTATTTATTTTATAAAAGGATACTAGCACACTTAAAAAAAAACCCCAAAAAAGACATGTATTTTACAAAAGTATTTTGTATGACGATCTGTTGTAAACTCAATAAAGATAATTACTATGAGTTATGGGTTATTAAAATTAATTATATTTATTGATTTTTATAACTTAGGTAATCGCCAAAATGATAATAATTTCGGTATTATATTTCAATATATATTTTAAATTTTAAGAGCAAATTTCTTAATTTGAATACATTAAAATATGTATATATTAAAATTAAAGTAGATTTTTTTTCCACTTAAAATATCTTTCGCACTTTTTATATCATGATATAAATAAATTAAACACATATAAAATTATACTTTAAAAAAAACTTTCGTTAGCTTAAAAAGAATTAATAAATCTTATTATTATTTTTTTTTAATTTGTAAAAATATGATATCTTTTTAATATAAATTAATTTTTATGTGCGATCTTCTTAATTTGAATAGATTAAAAAATATATATATTAAAATTAAAAGTAGATTTTTTTCCACTTTAAACAACATACGCACTTTTTATATTATAATATAAATAAATTAAACAAAATCAAACTGGAAAAACAAAAAAAACTTTCCTTAACTATCTGAAACTTAAGAAGAATTAATAATAATAATAATTATTATTATTATTTTAATATTGTAAAAATATGCCATCGTTTTATAATTAAAACAGAAAAAAATAAGAGAAATGTTGCTATGTTTTTCTATTTGTCATACAGATGGCGCCCCGACACTTATCAGTTAAAAATACTGATAACTTGTGCTGTTTAAAACAGAAGATGTTCTGTTTTCGGTGAGATTTACGGAAAAGTTACTGTATTTTTAATCTCAAAATAGCAAAAAACGGAAATACTGCTGTTTTCTTGGAAAAATCAAACTATTCCGTAAAATTTTAGGGAAAAGTTTGTGTATATTAACGGATATTTTTTACAGTGTATTTTTGAAGTTTTTTTTTATTATATAGTAGAAAATGAATGTCTATACATTCCTTGCTATCGAATTATAAAGATTTTGCTTTCCCAAAATTTTCAGTACCATTTTATACAAAATAGTTTTTTACCAGAGCTTTGCTCTTAAAAGAAAATCCAAAACCTGTCAAACCTCGAAATATGTAAGGTAACCGAAACTCAGTCTGCCATGAAAGTCGACCTCGTTTAAAATCGGCTAACCTGAATCGATGCAGCATTGTAATATTTATTATGGCATTTGACAATGGTCTTGACGTTCTGGATTCGATTTTCGGTTTTGGGGGAGTTGTTTTGTTTAGGAACCCATTTAATTCTGAATTTATCGTTGTAGCAATGGTTCTGTCACTCGATAAAGCTGTACTCAAGCAGATATGGGATTTCAGTACCTTCCGAATGTACACCTTTTGCAAAATTTTTATTTATTATTATTATTTTTTTTTTTTTTTTTGACCGATTTTTCAAAAAAGATTTTTTTTATTTAAAAAGGAAAGTGTCCTGATTAAATAAGATGAAATGTGCAATAAAAAATACCTGTTGGGGAATAATAAAAAATTATAAGCACCTTATGTGTCATGGATGCGTGACGTTCAATTTCAAAGGGTTAAAGCTTGGCAAAGTAAGATTTAAGTTTTTGTTTTGCTTCCATTTACTTATTATTTTATGCAAAATCATGTAAATATAGAAACAAGTAATTCTTCATTACTGAAAATCAACTGAGATTTATTCCGTTTTACGCAGCGTTTAATTTACTTTTTGACCAATTTGAAATTAGAAAGTTAATTAAGTTTTAACTTTCTTTTCTTATTGCTTTGGAATTGTTTCAGAACCATTCAAAGAAAAGGATTGTTAGAATACCTATTTCCACATGTCAACCATATTTAATGGATATTGGCCGCTATACCTTAAAACATTCGAAGATTGTGTGTAATAACAATGAAATTTTATCTGTCCAAATTAGTTAATACATCTAATAAGATTCATACATATCACTATACCTGGACAGACGTTACCATAGTTTATAATTATGTACCATAGTAAAGTATAGTATAAAAAATAGACTTTATATATATATATATATATATATATATATATACCGGGTGTCCCAAAAATGACTGATGGATTTTAAAATTCAATAATTTGGAAACGGTGAAAATTATTTAAAATTTTTTTGCAGGAGGGTTATGTATAATGTCAGGAGTTTTTTTTTACCGTAATTCTTTATTTTAGTTCGCATCTCAAAAAATAGGGGGCGCTGACGGCGATTGAAGGCCAGGTCGACGATTCACTCAGCACTGTTCATCTGGACTTCAATCGCCGTCAGCGCCACCTATTTTTTGTGATGCGAACTAAAATAAAAAATTACGGTAAAAAGCTCCTGACATTATACATAACCCTCCTGCCAAATTTTTTTAAATAGCTGTCACTGTTAGCAAGTTATTGAATTTTAAAATCCATCAGTCATTTTTGGAACACCCTGTATATATATATATATATATATATATATATATATATATATATATATATACACATAAAAAATAATAAATTTTAAAGAATTACAAACTTGTACACCAATGTATTTTAGGATAGGAGCATTCTATCACTATACCTCAAAAATAATTCCAATTTATGACTCATAGAAAACAGATGTGGAGAGTTTTACTTCCGTCTTAAATTACTTTTATAGAATTCGGAGAAGGAACTAACGTTGATGTTAGTGAGCGATAAATGTCTCGAAAATGGTCCCATAAACATCCAAGAGACCTGAAGTGTGTCTGTTTAATGGATTTTAGAGAATGGTATTAATGTTCTTATTGAATGTATATTTAAAAGAATGTTTTTTATAAAATAAAATATTGTTCAAATATATATTAATAATTTATTTATCCAAATAATATCATTATTAGTTTTGAACTAATTGTATACTTTATTTTAACTTGTGAAGTATCTTAACTGTTAAATGATTAATTAATAGATTGATAAAAATAGTTAAATATCTTTCTCTGCACACACGTTTGCTGGGAATGATTACATTAAAAAGATCTTTACTCTGAATGTATTAGGTCTCGCTATAAGCTATACCCCTCGTCAGGAATATAAGTAACTCAAATTTGCACATTTTTTTTCTAACTATCATACTGTAAGCAAGTTTCGACCAAACAACTCACATTTGGATTAAAAATGTGTAATTATATTAAGAAAGTATTATAATTATATATATATTAAGAAAGCAATCTATAAGTTTGCCATAGAAAATTTGCCACTGTGTTTATATAAAAGTTTACGTTAGTAAACAGACGTGTATTTTTTATTGACTGTTAGAACCAGAAAAAGTACAGCTTTTTAACACTTTCCAACAAAGTTAAAAAGTGTTAATATATTCGGTGTATCTGTCCGCCTGTCCGGATGGCCGGATGGTCGTCTGTCCGCTCTCTAACTCCCGTAAATATTTTCGGATTGCTATAAAATTTATGTTGTTGATGTTTACCCTAGCACGAACCCTATTGAAAATGAATTTTCTACTATAATTAGTTTAGTTACAGGGATAATCAAAAGTTTTCCGATACATTACGGCCAATAGAAAAAACCTTTAAAATGTAATTTAAAGGTGTTACACCCAGTCAAATTTATTCAAATTTGCATGGATTCGCAAAGGGCACTAAAATACGCATTCTGTAAAATATGCAGTCAAAATAACAGTTGTTATTCATTTACAGGGCCACTCAAAAGAATTCCATTACACAATAATAAAGGGAAAAACTGTTTGCGACATATTTTAATAATATTAAACGATTTCAAGTGTCATAAAATTGATATATGCCGCTGAGACTCAACATTTAACGCATAATATGAAGTGCATAGCATTTACAAGGCCACACAAAATATTTCAAATATTATATTCTTATCCGAAGTACTGTAATTATTGATTATAGCGGATGGATGTTTGAAATGCATTTTCAATTATGATATGCGCTTTTAAGTTTTACTAAATATCTGCAAATTATATGGTGTGTATAAACGTTTTAGTTGATATACATGGTTACACAAAAGAGCTCATAAAGCTTACTGAATATGATAACAATTAACTTAAAGGTGATTTTTAAGTAAGTTATGTATTTTTACTTTGAACTGCTTTCAGTTTATAAGAAGTGTTTGTAGAATATAGATAAAATGATACACAGGGTCATGCAAGGAATTAGCTACATGATCACCTCTAGATGATAATTTCTAGAAATGTAATTTAAGTAGTTTTAAGGGTGTGTTTCTTTGAACTAAATTTTAACAAAATACAGGCGTGTAATAAAGGTACTAGGTAAATTACTGGGCTGAACAAAAGTATTGAATGTTTTCTATCTATTAGAATAAAGTGTTGAAAGATAAATTTCAGCCAGTTAGGCATTTTCTCGCTAAACTAAATTTTCCCATTATAAAGTATATATGTATATGTATAAGGTATTTGTACCCTATATGGATAGGGCTCTCAATATGGACACCCCTAATATTTTTTAAGGTAATAATTTTGATCGAGAGATGGCTAAACATTTTAGCGAAGAAAAGATGTTGAAAAGATAATTAAGTCTGGAAAGTGTAAAAAAGCGCGCTGTTCGCCATTTAGAAGGAAACTTGTTATTTCGAGATGTGCTGATCTTAATTACTTATAAGCTTAATTTCTTATTAGATATGGTAAAATTACATTAAATGATGGAAAGTGGAGTATTTTAGAAAGCTAATAAATCATATTCTCGATTGCTATTGCATATTTTGCTTAAAATAATTTTCCTTGTTCATTTGGTACAAGATTTAGTAAAATTACGCCCGGTTCCCAATATGGTTAGATTATGTCCCCATCGACTACAATTGTAAGAATGAAGAAATTCAACGTTGCCAAGCAATAACTTGAAAAGTCATCAAAGTGGTAAAATCTTCGTTCAACAAGATGCTATTTGAACAATCCCCCAAAAACATTTCTCCAAAAAAACCCTCGCAGAAAAATAAAAAGAAGCCCGTCCCCCCCCCCCAGTAGGATATCTGTTGGCGAAATCGTAGGTACCAATGGTATGACTTCCTCAATAAAGGAGAGCTGGTGCTGCTTCTTTTGTAGTATTGATGCTTTTTCAAACATGCGGCTATGCATTTCATGTGGTAGATATGTTCACAAGGATTATGTGGGACTTACTGCCCATGGTGAAAAAGTTTCTATTTGTCCATGCTGTGAGGACTGAGTAATAACAGATGTAAATTCCGAGACAGATGCAATAAAGCTAAGCAAAACCAACAATATTACTTCATAATATTTACTAGTAACTAAGGGGCTTTGCATGGATCTTCGAAGAGTAAAAACCGAGAATGCCCCCGTTTCTAAAATGCATGTTCTGAAGATATTTACAGTCCCCCCTCCTCCTCGGAATACTTTAAGATACATTCTTTTATTCCCTCTCCTCTAAAATCCCTTGGAAAAATGGTTCTTCCATACACACTGTGTGGAAAGTCAATAAGGAAACACCTGTCCATAATAGGGACAGGTTGTTCCTTATATGGACACTTATAAACATTTTTTTTGTTTTTATCATTTAAATTAAACCAAAATAGCTTCAAGGTCGCTAATTTTAACAATGATAGTCAATAGTCCAAGGATAGTGGTCACATATTTTTGGTGTCTTATGACTTGTACATGGGGGGGGGTGAAAAAATACCTTTTCCTTAGGGTGTCCATATTGGGTACAGGTATCTTATATATATCAACCGACGGATCAAATACAGGACTGTTTAAAAGTATTGGAATACATATTTTGTTATGAACAGTAGCATTTTATTTTCCTAAATAAAAAAAAAATTGTTAAAGGTTTCAGGAAGTGTTGGAAAGTGTTTCATAATCTATGCTTAACGATTGATTTTTCTTAATTCTTCTATATGAACTAGAAAATTTCCAACGTTTAGCTATTGAAATTCTGCATGCAGAAGTGTCAGATGCGCTCACTAGTTGACAACCACTAATGAAATATTGAGAGGACAGTGCAGATGGAGGCATATCATCAGCTTCAAAAAACATAATCATAATTAGTGACATCTGTGACGATGATGACTTCACTATCGTATAGCAAACATCGCAGATATTTTATGAAGTCGATTTTTAACATCGTAAGGGTAACGTTGCGCCGTTAAGCCGTAGTTGGTATCCCAAGTTCGTAGATAATCCATGAATATTGAGAAAGGCAACACAGGAGGCTATTTACTAGAGACAAGTTTTTTATTAACTTCACAGTTCCAAAAATGGTTGCCGTGCCAGGGAGAGACCCTCGCAGAGATAGGTCCGATCGCTAGTAGTTACAGAGAAGGAGTGGTGACAAATACATTTTTCACATCGTCAAGTGTTGGCGCGAGACATGTACATAAAAATAGCCAAAAACGACTGATACGCACAAACTGCGATGAGAGAAGGCACGTGCAGAGTTTCCGTTACATAGAATTTCAATTATAGAAACCAAAATGCATGATTTGAAATAATTAACGCCAAATTATAAAAGAAAGCACATGGCCCGGAAAACCACAAGGATTGAGTTCTTTACATAGGGTTAACAAGAGTCTCACGGGCTCCGAAAGGACATGAATTCTAATGAAATAAAATAAATGACAAACTTAGCGCATCTGTTTCTTAAGCGAGTAGCGTTTAACTATGCATAAGAACAGCCTAGAAAATACTCTTCAAAAGATTGTTGCTATGGGAAAATACTTAGAGTTACATGAACAAACGCATATATGTTATGGCTTTAAAGAAAGAAATTAGAGATAAGTGAAGTCATATTTTAAAGGGAAAATGGTCGTTAGTAACTAAATAGAATTAAAGGGATTAAAAATCTAGCTTATTAAATAAAGTTACAAATGAAGGAAATATTGTAATTTTAACTAAGGGGGGAAAACAATTATTAACTAATATGTAAAGGAAAACGCCTTTACAACATCTGCTGTTAATGTGCAGAGAACCAGCATAGGAGAAAGGAGCTTGAACCAAAGACAACGATTTCCATATACCTCAAAAACAAGTCCAGAGCTATCCAAAGATCAAGGTATCGCATTTTTTTACTTAAATGTTTAAATCTTTATCTAGAAAAAAGAGAGATGGTCAAAGACAGATTTTTTTTCTAACGGGCAATTTCTTGATAGAATCAATTTTGTTCATTGAATTATTTATTATTGTACCAAGTACTTTAAAATACTTAAATGAAAAAAAAATCGAAGGGTTCCCAGTTTCGTTAAGGGTGCCTTTCATTCGGCAAAAAATGACGAAAATATTTATTTTCTAATTTTTTGCTTAAATTACCCCTGATAAAAAAATCAGCAAAAAACCTTTAAATATTTTGAGATTTTGCAGGCATATTAAAGGTTTTTGCGGGTATTTATAAGGAAAATGAAAGTTAAAGGTTTCCCTAAGAGAAATATACAGCTTTTAAAAAGTTTTCATACAGGTTCTTATGAGCAAATTATTACCTTTAAATCACCTTTAATGACTTAGAAGATTTTCATGAAATCACTCTAGGTATTTTGAAGGAAAGTGAAAACTGTTTCTCACGCAGGTGATATAAAGGTTTCACTTGAAGGTTTTATTGAGGTTTATCATTGCACATTATGATATCTAAGATTTTGGTATGTTTGCATTTCCTCATAATATTTATTATTATTATTATTATTTTAAATTAATATTTTAGATAATTCTAAGAAATCTAATTTCTTCCACCGGTTCAATAAAAAATTCTTAATTATCCTTGTTAACATTTTTAATTATGTTAAATTATAATTTGAAATAGCGATATAAAAATTCCGTTCTAAGAAAGGAAAAATCTTCAAATTATTTTAAAGTCCCCTCATTAAGAATCTTAATTACCATTTGAAATTACAATTTTTCAATCCCATCCAAAAATCCCGTTAGCGGTTAAATGGAAAATTCTTAACGCCCTTTATTATTTCAAAATCTCTTACATTAATATTTAATATCGTATTCAAAAACGCACGAAATTTCAAAGTCCGATAAACTTCCGAAAATAAATTTAATGTAACGGAATTCTTTTGAATGTCTCTGTAATATAAAAGTCAAAAAGTATAAAATTAAATGTCATTCCATTCCGACAATATTTAGTAGAGTTAGACCACGGACGGACGGACATACAAACCGAATTCATACACAGTTTTGAACTTTGTTAGAAAGTTTTAAAAAAGGTCGAAAATTAACTGTCAGAAGAAATTTGTTAAGAAACACCCTGCCTCTCCCCCACCACAAAATTAATTAAAACTTAAAATCTAACTAGGATCAAAGTATCCCCCCCTTTTTACGGAAAATATCTTGTTTAGTTTTTCATCTTAAGTTTTCCGAAATGAATGTATATTTTTTTAATCTGAAAAAAAAGGAAAAACTTTAGTTAAATAAATTTAAAAATGCATGAAGAGGCATTGGTTCACCTCCCACTTCCACCCTTCCCCTGTAGTCCCTTGAACAATTTTTTCAGTTCCTCTTTGAAGAAAAAACTTAGAATTTTGCGCATTCTAAAATAAAAGAAGCTTTTTTATGTTAGTTACACGAAAAAAATTAATTTTACAATGTTTTTGAAGACATAAAAAGAATAATAAATAGTTATTTAAATTTCAAAATCGAGCTAGATGAAGCAACTCTCCCATCTCCAATTTTCTCATTTTGGCCGGTGTCCAGGATTAAAGCTGAAAAATATAGGTGGGGTTATTACATGCAAAAATGGTCCATTTCCCCTATCAGGCATAACTTCTAGTTTTTATTAAAATTACTTCTTTAAAAACAATCGTTGGACCTAGCTTTACTAATTTTTCTGACTCCATGCCACAGAAAATGAAGGAGATTATCAACTTAACTTTCTGAATGTGTGTTGTTATCATTTCGCGCCAATGTTTACGTACATTTGACTTAGCGGCGCGACGCGCGTTTAATTATTTTATTTCTCGTTTATCTAGTCCTGTATTTAAAGTTTCTATCAGTAAAATAGTCACATTGTAATTAATTTTTAAAAGGATGTATACATTGCCTTAAGAAGGCTACAAATATTTGTCATTTAATACATATTTTTAATATTAAAATTTATTTTAATATGTGATTCATTAGACGAGAACAATATTCGGTAACAACGTATCGTCACGTAGATTTAGAAATATTTTGGTATGGGGGAACATTTTTTATAAGAAATTTTCGTGATCTATAGGGATTTTTGTGATTCGTAAAGATCGATTACCCTGTTTTTTAAGTGATAAAGATCTCCTAATTTTAAAAACAGCGTGACACTAACTCTTAAAATGCATCCTAAAGGGACTTTGTAATAAAACTGTTTAATTTTTTTTAACTGCTTGATGTTTTCATTAAAATAAAATTTCAAAGACCCTTTAGGATGTATTTTAAGAGTTAAGTGTCAAGCTGTTTTTAAAATTAGGATATCTTTATCACTTTAAAAAAAGGGAAATCGATCTTTACGAATCACAAAGATCCCTATCGATCACGAAAATTTCTTATAAGAAATGTTCTCCCTAACCAAAATATTTTTATTGATTAAAATTTTTATTATTTGTTACTTTAATGAGTGGAGATTTTCCAAGTTTTACTTTTTTTTTGAATTTCCAATGAATGCTATATTCAATTTTCTACAGGACATTTCAGTCTGGAGTTAATTGTTTGATTGGAAACACTGTTGACAACTTTAAATAATAAAAACTGCAAAGCGGGATTTTTTTTTAAATCTCAAATAGCGCGTTTTTAATTGATGTGATTTGTCTGTATATGTCTAGGCAAAAAATTAATGAAGCATTTTTTTTTGTGAAAAAATTAGTCAATTATTTAAATTTTGAATACCATTTTATCGGTAAGTAATTTAGCTTTTTTATAAATCTTTCAGCTGTTATCTTTTTAGGAACATAACTACCTGATTTACACAGTGCTGGCAGTGGCATAGCTAGAGCATTTTGTTTAGGGGGGTGTGGAGATGGAATTTACTGAATGTTAATAGAAAATCATTGAATGATTGTGGTTTAGTTTTTTTAATTTTCTGTTCTTGTATATTTATGCCTTATAGTATTTTAGAATAAGAACTGTGAAAATAAATGTACCTCTGATAGGGATGCACAACCTGTTCAAGAGAAGGGCCAAATCAGTTACACGAAAAGAATTATATTAGAGGTGATCTGTGGCCTTTATGAACAAAATAAAAAATTTGGTCTCAAACAAGAAAAGGGGGGGGGGTTCACTTACCCAGCCAAAATATCCAATTAAGTTGGTAAAGATATGTCAACAGTTTTTACGTTGTATATATAACAGATATCGCAAGAATTATTTTCAACATGTAATAGAAATCCTTGACTTCGGGAGACTAAATTTCGTTTCATTAAAAGTTCTAAAAAACAAACATAAGTTGCTAATGCTGAATTAAAAATGTGAAGTTTATGAGCAAGAAGGGAAAGGAGCTGATCAACAAGATTTTCCTGATCAACAAAATTCCTGAATTTTCCGCGCCATATCGACATAATTCACAATTTTCTGCACAAGATTGGTGAAATTTGCAATTTTTTCAAAGTCAATCCACGAAATTCGCAATTTTTCTAAGCCTGATCGACAAAAATGACGATTTTTCCGCGCTCAATCGACAAAATTAGCGCCTTTCTCCGTTCTTGATCGATGAAATGCGCATTTTTTCGTGCACTAGCAATGAAATTAACTATTCATAACTGTCTGTCGAAATCTTCATTTTTTCCGTCTCAAATTGATGAAATCCACGATTTTTTTTTCACAATAAACTGCCAAAATTCACGATTGTTCTGCAGCTGTTGAAAAAAATTTCAATTTTTCAGCAATCATCGATAAAATCTACTGTTTTTTCGTATCTTATCAATAAAATTAGCAATTTTTCCTACCGAATCGATAAAATTCGCAAGTTTTTCGAACCCGATTGCCTGAATTCTTGCGTTTTACGAAGCCAGTTGAACATATTTGCGATTTTTTTCGTTTTTCATCGATAAAATTTGTGATTTTACGTTCCCGATCAACTAATTTGCACTTTATTTCGAAGGGGATAGATCATATTCGGAATTTTTTTCCAATCGACGAAATTAGTGCCTTTTACCGTTCTTGGTCCAAGAAAAACGCATTTTTCCGAGCACAAAAAATGAAATTCGCAATTCTTAACTGACTGACGAGATCTTTATTTATTTTTTTTCTGCCATAAATTCATCAGATCTGTGATTTTTTTTCTCTCGTGATAAACTGATGAAACTCACGATTATCCTGCAGCAGCACAAAGAATTTTTCAATTTTTTGGTGCAAAATCTGCTTTATTATGTGCTTCATTAATGAAATTAACGTTTTTTTAAATTCCGAATCGAGAAAATTCGCGAGGTTTTCATATCCGATCACCCGAATTCCAACTTTTTATGAAGCTAATCGACCATATTCGCAATAATTTTTTATCCTGATCGTTGAAATTGGTAATTTTTGAGTGCCATATCAACGAGATTCGCAATTTTTTCGTTCCCGATCGAAAAATTTGTGATTTTTTCCGTTTGAGATCAACAAAATTCGCGCTTTTTTGTGCTCGATCGACGAAATTTGAGATTTTTTGTGCTCGAGATACGATTTTAGTTAATGGATCCCGAACAAGACGCAATTAATGTTAAATGATTGCGGGAAAACGTGATTTTTGTGAACAGATTGCAGAAAAATACTCTACTTTCGTCAAAATCCTTGGGATCCCGAACAAGACGCAATTAATGTCAAAGGATTGCGGGAAAACGTGATTTTTGTGAACAGATTGCAGAAAAATACTCTACTTTCGTCAAAATCCTTCCCCAATCATCAAAAATACTTCAGTTTTATCGAAAAATCGTGGAAAATATTTTGATTTTGTAGAAAAATCCTGCGAATTTTGTCGAAAGATCGTGGAGAATATGTGAATTTAGTTGAAAGATCGGGGAAAATACTCTACTTTTGTTGAAAAATCGGTAAAATACGCGAATTTTGTTGAAAAAATGCCGAAAATAGGCGAATCTTATTGATAAATCGTGAAAAATATGAGAAGGTATGGCATTTTTGTAAAAAAGATCATGGATAATATGCAATTGTTGTTGAAACATCTTGAAAAATATGAGAATTTTGAGGAAAATAGACATATTTTGTTGAAAGTTCGTAGAAAAAAAGTATTTTGTACAAAAATTGCCGAAAATATGCTAGTTTTGACGAAAGATCAGGGAAAAATCACGAATTTTTTCGAAAAATCGAAGAAAAAACACATATTTTGACGAAAGATCGCAGAAAATATATGAATTTTGAAGAAAGGTAACTGAAAATTAGCGAATTTTGAGGAAAAATCGCTGAAAATATGCAAATTTTCTGAAACATCGAAAAAATAGGGGAATTTTTTATAAATATTGAGGGAAAAAGGCAAATTTTCTCATAAAATCAGGGAAAATATACGAATTTTCTCGAAAAATTACAGAAAATACACAAATTTTCTAGAAAGAAGGTAAGAAAACCTTTAATTTCACTAAAAGATCATGAATAATTGCAAATTTCTTTGAAAAGACAGAAAAAAGTGCGATTTTGGTCACAGGAAAAAGCTAATTTCATTCATAAATTGCTGAAAAATGCAAATTTCGTTAAAACGCTGCAAAAAAATACAAATTTCATCAAAAGGCCTTGATGCCGTGAAACTTCAGCTTTTTCTTGCTGAGCCTGTGCCATATCTGGTTAAAGAATTATGAAAAATACTCAAATTTTTGTCGAAAGATCATGAAAAATACTCAAACTTTTTCAAAAAATCAAAGAAAATAGTCTAATTTTGTCGAAAAATGGGGAAAATATGCGGATTTATTGAAAAGATCGGCAGAAATATGAAAATTGTGATGAAGGATCTCTGAAAATACACGAATTTTGCCGAAAGATCGAGGAAAATATGCAAGTTTTGCCGAAAGATCACGGAAAATGAGAGTTTTTTCGTAAGATCGAGGAAAATAGACATTTTTTGAAGAACGATCGGTAGAAAAAAAAAGATCAGGTGTTAAAAGATCAAAGAAAAATAGCTACTTTTTTTGAAAGATCGGGGAAAATAAGAGAATTTTTTCAAAAGATCTCAGAAAATATGTAGATTTTGATGAAAGATCTTGGAAATTATGCAAATTTTGACGAAAGATCACGGAAAATACGTGAATTTTGGCCTAAGATCGCGGAAAATACTCAAATTTTCTTGAAAGATTGTGAAAAATAATGTGAATTTTGTCAAAAAGGGTGAGAAAAATTATGTATATTGCTAAAAGATCATGAATAATATAAATTTCATTGAGAAAAACCATGAAAAAAAGTGCAATTTTCGTAAAATGCTCACTAAAAACACTAATTTCGTTAAAAAATTGCAGAAAAGTGCTAATTTTGTTAAAACTCTGCGAGAAAATGCTAATTTTAGAAAAGTCCGTGAAAGTTCAGCTTTTTTTTTTGCTGAACCTGTACCATGTCTGCTTACTTATTGCATTACTTATTTATTTATCTATATTATACCAACACTTGTATGACTTTTTCATTTTTTTTTCTTCCCACATATGCCCTGGGTGGCAGAACGAAAGGCGGAGGGGGGTGTTAAATGAAGAGTATGTTAGTCATTTCATACAAAAATGTATATATTTATGACGTACAAAGAAACTCGCAAGCTAATGTTAAATCTATGGGAGCAACCTTTTGAGGTGTGTGAAAGTAAAAGTAATTATATATATATATAATCTGTAATAACAATCAAAAAGTATACAGTAACCTAATTAGAATTCAATCTCAGCTGTTCTAAGCAAGAAAAAAAAACATTTGAAATTATCAATATGCACGTGAGAATTTTTTTTAAAGAATGCTCTCATAAGTTTAACATTAGTGACTCAATTTCTTTGCATGACTAGTTTAGATTTTTAATGCTTAAACTAATGTTAATCTTATGGGGATGTTTTTCACATATTTTTCACTAGCATTTTAATTATTATTTTATTTTTTTTAAGGATTTTTTCCCATTAGGCTCTTACAGTCGATAACTTTTATTTGTATGAGGACATAGGAGGTACAGGTCCCCCCCCCTCACCACCACCCATGCAGATGGTCAACAAATTTCATTTTATCCAGTAAACATCTGCCGAATTTTCCTATTTTTCAGTAAAACTTATTGGATAAACTTGTGAGCTTTCTTTTTCCATGTAATTAATAAGTGAATCAGGCAATTTTTTTTGACAGACTGAATAATATGTTTTTTCATCATACAAAAATGTATATATTTAAATTTTTGATATACAAAAAATCTCGCAAGCTAATGTTAAATCTGTGGGAGCATCCTTTTGAGATATGTGAAAGTAAAAGTAGCTTTATATAGTATATAATCTGTAATAAAAATCGAAAAGTAAACAGTAACCCAATTTTTAACATTAGCGGTTGAATTTCTTTGCTTGACTATTTAAGATTTTAAACATGCAAGCCAAGGGCGGATCCAGCCCAATCTCCAGGGGGGGGGGTGATCACAACTTTTGACAGATGATTTAATGAAACAATTTTAAAATACAGTAAATCTTGTAAAAACAGAATTACGATAAAAAATATCAAATTTCGCCAATCGGGCATAAAAAAATCGCGAAATTTGTCGATTAGGCACGCAAAAACCACGAATTTTGTCAATCGATGCGAAAAACCTCAGATTTCGTTTATCGGCAAGGAAAAAAATATAACTTTTTTTATAATACTTGAAAAAATTTTGTTCATAGGTTATAAAAGTCGCCTGTTTTGTCTGTTTACCGCGCAAAAAAACGCGAATTTCGTTGAACTGGCACAGAAAAATCGAAAATATAGTCAATTGGACATTGGAAAATCGCGAGTTTTGTATAACGGCCCTCGAAAAATTTCGAATTTTGTCTGTATGTCTCAGAAAAACTGCAAATTTTGTCGATTGAGCACAAAAGGTTGCGAATTTTGTCTATCTGGAACGCAAAAATCGCAAATTTCGTTAACAGGGCACGGAAACCTCCCAAGTTTGTCGATCGCTTCGTAAAAAGTGCGAAATTATTTGATCGGGAATGGAAAAATCGCGAATTTTATTGATTGGGAATAAAAAAAATTGCGAATTTTGAGTTCATATGGAACGCAAAAATTGCCAATTTCGTGAATCGGGAAAAAATTATCGCGAATGTAGTTGATTGTCTTCGTAAAAAGAGCGATTCGGGCGATTGGGTACGAAAAACTCGCGAATTTTTTCGATTCGGAACGAAAAAATCGCTAATTTCGTTGATAGGGCAAGGAAGATTTTGTTGATGATGCGCGGAAAAATCAAAAATTTTTTTGAGCGGCTGCAGAGCAATAACGAGTTTCATCAGTTTATCGCGAGAAAAAAATCACATATTTCATTAATTTACAGCAGGGAAAAAATGCAGATTTCATTAGTCAGTTAAGAATCTTGAATTTTATTGTTTGATGCGGAAAAATGCGTATTTCATGGACAAGAACGGAAAAAGGCACGAATCTCGTCAATTGGGCACGGAAAAATCCCGAATATGGTCGACTGCTTTCATAAAAAGCAAGAATTTAGTCGACCGGGAGCGAAAAAATCGCTTTTGGTAGGGCACTGAAAAATTGCGAACGATGTCGATCAGGAACGAAAAAGTCGCAAATATGGTCAATCAGTTTCGTAAAAAGCGGATATACAATTGATCTGGAATGAAAAAAAATCGCAAATTACGTTGATATGGGGAACAAAAATTGACAATTCCATTGATTGGGAAAGAAATTATTGCAAATATGGTCAGCTTCGTAAAAAGCATGAATTCCGGCGATCGAATACAAAAACCTCGCGAATCTTATTGATTCAGAACGAAAAAATAGCTAATTTTGTCGATTCGGAACGAAAACATAGCTAATTTTGTCGATTCGGAACGAAAAAATAACTAATTTTGTTGATTCGGAACAAAAAATAGCTAATTTTGTTGATAGGGTGTGGAAAACCGCAAATTTTGTCAATGATGCGCTGAAAAATTAAATAAATCTTTGAGCGTCTGCAGAACAATCGTGAGTTTCGTCAATATCGCAAGAAAAAAATCACGGATTTCATCAGTTTACAGCAGGAAAAAAATGCATAGCTCGTCATTCAATTAAGAAATGCATATTTCTTAGTTCGTGTACGGAAAAATTCGTATTTCATCGAACGAGAATGGAAAATGTGCTAATTTTGTGGATTGGGCACGAAAATCGTGAATTTTTTCAATCAAGTGAAGAAAAATCGCAAATTTCGGCGACCATTCGTGGAAAAATCTCAAATTTCATCGATCACACCCCAAAAAATCGTGAATTTCATCAATTACGCATGGAAAAATTCTGAATTTCGTGTATCGGCTTCGCAAAAATTGCAGATTTCACCGATCGGGTGCGGAAAAATTGTGAATTATGTCGATCAGGAGCGGAAAATTCGTGGATTTTCTCGATCAGTTTCGAAAAAAGCACAAATTCTTTCGATTAGATGCTATTTTGCGTTTCTGTTTTATCACCTTTTATTTAGACTGTACAGTGTATATCCCTCTTTGAAGAGCTCCAGGGGGGAATCATGACCCCCATCACCCTCCCCTTGGATCCGCCACTGATGCAAGCTAATGCTAATCTTATGGGAGTGTTCACATATTTTGCTAGCATTTTAATTATTATTAAACAATTTTTACTTTTTAAGGGGTTTTTTTTCACATTAGGCTATTACGGTCAATAACTTTAATTGTGCATGAGGACAGGCAAGGTGCAGATTCCCCCCTCCCCCTCAGATGGTCAAAAAATTTCATTTTATCCAGTAAACAGTTGGTGAATTTCCCTATTTTCCCTCGCGACTTACTGGCAAAACTAGTAATTTTTTTTTTGGATGGACTGAATTTTTTCAACATAGCCAACTGTTTGGTGAATTTCTCGATTTTTTCACAAAAACGATTGACAATTTTGCCAAGCCTAATGACAGAAATAACATTTCTAAAAAAAATAAATGCAAAATTCTTTATTTGATCACAGGCGAAAAAAATCGCTGAATTCATCAGTGAATTGGGAAGATCTCCAAAAAATCAATCAGTCGCAGAAAATATTAAACTTTATTGAGAAAAATGGACTTAAAAAATATATATATGTATAAATTATTTAACATGGTACAACTGCTCCCTTTTCTAAAAATTCCCCCCCCCCCCCTTCCGATATTTTTATCTCAAATCAATACTAAAATTATGTTGTTTCTAGAAAAAAAAAAAAAAGAAGTGTTGCTCTAAAAAAGAAAAAAAGGACGTGAATTTTTATAGAAGGGCTATTATGTACCTTGTTCAGAAAAAAAATATTTTGAATTGGTTTATTTACACTTTTTTTATTAGTAAAATTTTGAAATGTTTTCCTGTGGCAGATGAATTTTGTGACTTTTCCCTATTTAATGTTATTATGCAATATTTTTTCTTTACATTAATTATTATTCATTATGCAATATTCAATGTGACCCATTTTACGATTTTTCACCAGAAATCGGCTTAAAAATTAAGAGTGAATTATTGTATAAATTTTTTTCACATTACTGATTTATGAGTTTTGAAACATTTTATTCCTACATGTTAAAAAAATTTGCAACTGTAATTGATTTACAAAATTCTTCGGATTTTTTTTGCGGTCGACGGATGAATTTCGCAGATTTTTCCTGTGGGCGAACGAAGAATTTCATTATTTTTTCTGCTTTCCATATGCTTTTGAAATTGTAGCGTTTTTATCATTTTAGATCCTTTTTTATGGTGTTCTGATAAATATTTATAATATCTAAAAATTTCAAAGAAAGGGGGAAAGAAGGTGCACATTTCAAGGGGCATAATTATTCGAGGAATTCAAAGCATTGCTATTTTGCTGATATCCCTGTTGTGACATACCATTTGAAAGGCATGTAACCACTTAATCTTGTTATGCATCAACAGTTTCTCTTTTCTTACTTATCCCCCCCCGAAGGGGACACATTTCTAAATTTTGTTGCCCCCCCCCCACATGTGACATATTGTTGGAAAAGCCTGCGATTCCTTATACATGTTATGCACTTTCTTTCCCTCTACCCCCATTTTGCCACCCCCGAAGGGGACACTTCCCAGGGTGTCCCCTAGAGGGGGTGTTTTTAGCTAAAGGCTAACTTCAGGTATTTCGGACAAAGTGTCAAGGGATTACGCAGGTTTTATTACCTTCAGGAAAGGGTAAGGTATTTCGGACAAAGTATCAAGGGTTAACGCAGGTTTTATTACCTTCAGGGAAGCTTAAGGTATTTCGGACAAAAATGTGGAGGGGAAATACAGGTTTTTTACCTTAATGTAGCTTTTAGGTTTTTTTGTCCGAAATAACTTGAGCTTCCCTGAAGGTTTTTTTTAAAGGTTTTTTGCTGACTTTTTTACCTGGGACACATTATCACCCTAGTACATTCTGATGAATTTTCTTATCCGAGTAATATGAATGCAGTTAAAAGGGATTTTATTACATCGTTATCGATTTAAATTCCACAATCATCTATAATTAAAAGGAATAATTTTATGTTTGTTGTTTTCTACGACTAGGCATATCCGGTGTGATAAAACTTTTGTAGATGTTCTTCAAATATTTTTCTTTGTTGTACTAAATATTTTTCTTTGTTGGTCCCTATGGCATGTTTGATAAATCTAAGTATCGGATTTGAAATAATGTAAATCGTCTTTTGGGTGCAAGTAAAAATATAAAATAAATTCGGCTTTTTACTGTAATATTACCCGCGTTTTCACATTTATTATTTTTCTTCCAATCTAATGCTCATGATAAAACCTATACTTAAAATTATGCAGTAAACATCTACGAATATTTTAGAGAGCCTAAAATGTTCAAAATTGTACATAGAGCTACATTTTAAAATTTACTTAAATTAAACAAAAATAAATAAAAACTTCGAATTTTTCAAAAATAATCAAACAATTTTTTGATAGAATCCTATTTTTTTTATTGATTCCTTTATTATTATGTCAAAATGTCGTAAATGTAAAAAAAAAATAAAACAATTGTTTGATAGAATCCTATTTCTTTTATTGATTCCTTTATTATTATGTCAAAATACTTAAATATAGGAAAAAAGTTCAAAAAATTCCGAGTCTCTTTAATGCTTGTTGTGTATGAGTAAAATAGCTCTTTATGTTATAATTATGTGCTTGAATTGGCAACATGCTACCAAAATGTATCTTTACTTCGCCATAGGCCACTTATTTTTACACTAGTAGTTTATTTATTTATTTCTAAAAGTTAATTTAATACAAAAATGTTATAAAAAACAAGATGGACTGAATTGAACTGTTAATCGAAGCCGTAGAATAAAATACAGGAAGAGTCCCCGCTGTATATTAAGGAAGCAATCTGCGATCGAAAATATGCCGAAAATTTACAATGTTTATGCAACAGTTTAAGTTCATAAACAGACGTGTATTTTTTATTGACTCTTAGAACGAGAAAAAAGTGCAGTTTTTAAATTTGAAATGTAAAATTTTCAACGTTTACCTATTGAAATTCTACGTGCAGAAGTGTTAGATACGCCCAGGAGTCGACGACAACTAATGGATGCACGATAGAAGCAGAAATATTGAAAGGACAGTCCCGATGGAGACCGATCATCAGCTGCAAAAAGCTTAGTCATAATTAGTGACATTAGCCCTCAATGTGCAGAGAATAAGTATTGGAGAAAGGGACTTGAACAAGAGACAACAATTCCGATATTACACGGAAACAAACTATCCAAAGTTCAAGGTATCGAATTTTTTTGCTTAAATTTTTAAATATTTATCAAGAAAAGGGAGAAATGGACAAAGACATTATTTTTCTAACAGAAACTTTTTTAATAAAATCACTTTCTTTCATTAAATCCTTTATTATTGTACCAAAAAGTACTTTAAAATATTTAAATTAAAAAAAAATCAAAGGGTTCCGAGGGGGATTCTTCATTTGGCGTAAAATGACGAAAATATTCATTTTCTATTTTTTTGCTCAAATTATACTCTATTACCCTTAGTATATTCTAATGATCCGGATATTATGAATACAAATAAAAGTGATTGTATTACATCGCTGTGGATTTAAATTCCACAATTCTCTACAATTAAAAGGGATTATTTTAAATTTGTTGTCTTTTCGACGAATAAGCATATTCAATGTGATAAAACTTTTATATATATTCTTCAATTTACTAATTTTTTTTCCTTATGGTCAGTTTGATAAAACTAAATATCGGATTTGCAATAATATAAATCTTTTTTTAAGTACACGTAAAAATATAATATAAATTTACACGCGTATGCACATTTATTATATTTTTTTTATTTCAAATAACTTTATGATAAAACCTATATTCAAAATTACACCGTACACCTTTAAGAATATTTTAGAAAGATAGCTCAAAATTGTACATAAAGGTACATTTTAAAATTTACTTAAAATTTTCAAAGTAAATAAAAAAATAAAATTTCGAATTTTACCAGAATAATAACACAATTGCTTTATAGAATCATATTCTTTTATTGAGTCCTTTATTATTAGGCCAAAAATGCTTAAATATAGAAAAGAGTTCAAAGAATGCCGAGTCGCTTTAATAGTTGTTGAGTATGAGTAAAATATTTCTTTATTTTACAATTATGTGCTTGAATATGGAACATGCTAGCAAGATACATCTTTACTATGCGTTTACTTCGCCACAGGTCGCTTATTTTTGCTCTGGGAGTTTTTTTTTCCTAAAAATTAATTTAAATACAAAAAAAATATTAAAAACAAGATAGACCGAATTGAACTGGCAGTACTCATAATGTTCTTTAGAGCGATCTACTGAAGAGATTCGCACCACATTTTGTGGGAAGATTAAACTAGATGGGAGAAGAAGAATCAGGTGAAAATAAAGTTCGAAATATCGACGTTGGGAGAATATGTGGCGCTGTGTGATAGAAAAAACAGTTTTAAAAATTGCAGAATCAATACAATGATAAATTTACCTTTGGTTTGCACATTTAACGATGTAATTCAAGCTTAATATTGCAATACTTTTTTAAAACTTTATGTAAACATTGATAAAGGCTCCTTATCTGCAATTTTATTTACTAAGTTCCATAGAAAGCAGCTGCAAAATAAGTTATTTTTTCACATTCTCCGTAACATCTTTTAGCACACTGCCATATTGTTACCATTTTGAAAACAATATGCCACTTTTAAAAATCAATTAATTGAAAGTTACATGCAACAGTGTCTCCTTCTTCAGTCGAGCGTGCGTTACATGTAAGACTCATTTATCACAACCAGACAGTTTTTGCTTTTAGAACGCACAAAAATTGCGTAAAAGAAAAGCCCTTTGTCAGCTTATGGGTTCAAAGCAACGGTTACTGAAATTGAGAAAAGAGATTTTCTGATGTTTTATTGCGGCATTTGACGATAACCCGCACCACAAAATAAAATCTAAGAAGATTTAATTTTACTGAAAAGAATGGGTATTTGTGCATGAGAGAAAAATATGCAATTATGAAGCTTTCGTAATTTCGTGTGTAAGTTTTACGAAATTTTGTTGTCAGTGTCATGAAATATTGTTGTCAGTTTTGTTCACTGTAACCAGTAGAGTCTAGAAATGTGTAGACAAAGCCATTTGCCCGATTCATTATTGTGGTGACCGGTAGGATCAATAGAAATGGGGTTGTCACAGGCTTATACTGCTTAGACGGCTCAATGTGTCTCGCAGCGTAATCTAACGATTCTGGAATCAGTATAAATTTGATACATTCAGTATGCATCCGAAGATTCTGTGTCCAAAAGACATGCTCAAAGCCACCCAAGTTTTACAACACCTGCAGAAGACCGGTTTCTAGCTCTTTGGACCAGAAAGAGGAAACGCACTACTATGAAGAAACCTACTGGAGACCATTTTGCAGTATTATAAAGAAGAATCTTCGCTACTACGGCGCGAAGACGTCTTCATAATGCAGGTCTCTATGCAAAGCGACCAGTTGTGTGTGTCCCCTTCAACAGACAACATAGAAGGGCTCGCTTATAGCAGGCAAGAGAACCTGTTTCATGCACCAGACAACAGTGGGCTTCTGTACTCTTCACAGACGAATCCTGTCTCACACTGGAGAGCGATTCAGGACGTCTTCTGCTCCGGAGAGTACAGCGCACCCGATACTATCACTCAAACACTGTCTAAACACACAGGTATAGAAACGGTGGAATCATGGTTTGGGTAAGGATCTCACTCGGAGGCCACACTGAGGTGCATGTGTTCCATGGAAGAACTCTGACTGGTGCAGTTAGATCCTTGATTCATATGTGCGCCTATATGAGGGTGCCTTTGGCAATGGTTTTATTCTAATGGATGATAATGTGAGACTACACCGAGCTGCGGTTGTTGAGGATTATCTGGTGGATCACGGTTTGTAGAGAATGGAATGGCCAGCTCACCCTTGAGACTTGATCAATACTTTTATATTTGATCAGTGTATTAGATTATAGATTAACTTATCAAAATTTATCAGTTCCATCAGCTGGTATTTTATTCAAAAGCTATTTCTACTCGTATATAAAATAAAAATTTTAGGTACTTGAAATTAAAAAATGCTTATATCTTTAGAGAATGTCTGAACTATAAATTTTTAAATTCGATGTATTTGTTTACTACAAACAATTTAATTTTCAAACATTTGTTAACATGGTGATAGTTATATCAAAAACTAAATGCAAACAATGCATTGACTGCAGTAGATGTTGGCGGGAAATGCATACCTTTGTGTTTCGGGAAATTTAAAATAACACTCTATCCTACCTCAGTGATGGTCATTTTCAAACAGAAAACTGCTTTTTTCAGCAATCTTTCATGAAGCTCAAAAGATTACCAGGGTATTTTTCAATGTATTATGTGTAAAAAAGTATTTAAGACTTAATCAAGCTATTCCTGTTAAAGTATAGCGCAATTTAATCAAAATCAAAGATTGACTAAAATCTATTTGATCAATGGAAGTAAATTTATCCAGATACCCAAAAGGTTAATCTGAACTCATGAGAAACATCTCAATGCAGATGAATACTGTTGCATATTAAAATATAATTAAAAATATAAAGGCATACGTTTTTTACGTTTTGTGGAATAGATGACCATTTCAGAAGTCATAGGATACATAGCTCATTTGACATCCATACCTCACGTATCATAACAAAATGAACTCCATTAAGGCAGAAATTATCGATGGGAGTATGTTCGTGTAATAGTTTTGAAGTGCTAGTTATTAAGAACATAATTCCTGTATTGCCGATTTACAATCATTCATATTTATTTTCAAACACGATGTTCAACATTGCAAGCAACTTTTAAAATGTTTTCGGTATATCATAATAAAGTACAATTTTAAAATGGCATTAATTTAATTTTTTACACGAAAATAAAATGCGTGATATAATGTTTACACTTTAATAAAATTTAAATGGAGTAAAAATTTATGTTCAAGAGAGATATCAATAAAAAGAGAATTACCATTTTTTTTTGAAAAATGTATTTTTCAACATTTAAAATCTCAAGAGAACTCGGATAACGTTTGTTCAAAAGTTTTTAATTACAAAGTAATATTTTTTATGGAAGTAAATTCTAAGTATAATCTTATGTAAGTTTTTTATGAAACTTGTATAATAAACCATATATATCTTCACTTTGTAAATAGTATTTTAAACAATATCTGATAAATCTGTATAAATTTTTAATTTATCACAAACATTTAAAGTGTTTTAAATATTTTAATAAGCACGAATAAAAATACGACTGTATGTTTTCTTCAGTGAATTAATCAGTTAATTAATATAACAGGTGTAATTTTGATATTTTAATATAACTATATATTAAGTAAAATTTTATGGAGAAAAGTTAAAAATGTTCATTTTTTTCTCTTTTAAGAAACAGTGTGACGAAAGTTTTATAGTGTGACGAAAACAGCTATTTTCTTATCTAGATTTAACACTTACTTTATATACAATTAAATATTTCGTTACACCCGTCGTTGAAAATATTTCATTGTTTAACACGAATGTACTTTTGTTGTTGTTATCTATAATTGCTTAGAAATGAATTAAGTATTATTATCTCAAAGTAATCTGGCGAAAAGTTAAGCGAAAGTATACCTTACCAGTATAAGCACTACCGCATCAATGGATGATTGTAGTTAAAACGATGAAGTACTAGAGATCAGTTTCTGATTGAACAAAGAGAGCTGTTAACTAGACGAGTAATCGAGTAAAGATTATGTTGTTCCATGACTGTTTTCTTTTTCTGCATGATAAAATTACGGTAATAATCTAGCATTTTTTAAACCAATTATTTGTTCTCCTAAAGTAAATTAGTCCGAATTAGACGACTTTAGTTTGAAGAAAACAGCTTTATTTCTACTGAAAATTTAACACTCAATTTATTTAGGATTAAATGTTTTGTTGCTTCCTCAAAAAAATGTTTCATTGTTTACCACAAATATACTTTTATTATTGTTATCTATAATTGACTAGAAATGAATTAAGTAATATTATATCAAAGTAATTTGGAGAAAAGTTTACAGAAAGTAAACCCAACCAGTACAAGCACAATACAGATCAATGAATAATCGTAATTAAAGTGAAGAATCCCTAGAGATCAGTTGTTGATTGTACAAAGAGACCTATTAACTAGACAAGTAATTGGGTAAAGATTACGTTGTTCGAAGCTTGTTCCCCTTTTCTGCATGATAAAAATAGGGTAATATTCTTGCATATTTTAAACCTTAAAATTAATTATTAATTCTAGTAAACTAAATTAGTTTGGATAAGACGTTAGTTTGACGAAATCAGATTTTTTCATCTCAAGATTTAACACTTATTTAAATTACAATCAAATATTTTGTTTCATCGTTAAAAAATGCTTTATTTTTTAACACTAAAATAGTTCAGTTGTTATTATCTATAACTGTCTATAAATGATTGAAGTGATGTTATCTCAAAGTAATTTGGGGGAAAAGATTAAAGAAAATAAACCCTAGCAGCACAAGCACAAGCTACATCAAAGAATGATCATTATTACAGTGATGAAGACAAAGAGATCAGATGCTGATTGAACAGATCGATGATTGTTTCCTTTTATCTGCATGATAAAATTAGGGTAATATTTTTGCATTTTTAAATCTTAAAACCATCTATTTATTCAGACAAAGTAAATTAGTTTGGATTATACATTGTTAATTTGATGAAACAGGTGTTTTCTTATCAAGATCTAACACTTAATTTATTTAGAATTAAATGTTTATTGCATCCTCCAAAAAAGTTTCATTGTTTAACACTAATGTATTTTTGTTATTATTATCTATAACTGACTAGAATTGAATTACATAATATTATCTCAAAGTAATTTGGGGAAAATTTTTAAAGAAAATGAACCTTATCAGTACAAGCACAAACTACATCAAAGAATGGTCGTAATTAAAGTGATGAACACATGTAGATCAGTTTCTTATTGAACAAAGAGAGCTATAAACTAGACGAGTAATCGAGTAAATATTAAGTTGTTCGATGATTCTTTCCTTTTTCTGTATGATAAAATTAGTGTAAGATTCAACATTTTTTTTATATTAAAATCAAATATTTATTCTCGTAAAATAAATTAGTTGGGGTTAGACATTTTTAGTTTGAGGAAAACAGCATTTTTTCTTCTCAAGATTTAACATTTAATTTATTTAGAATTAAATATTTTGTTGCGTTCACAAAAAATGGTTCATTGTTTAACATCAATGTGTTTTTGTTATTGTTATCTATAACTGACTAGAGATGAATTAGGTAATGTTATCTAAAAGTAATTTGTAGAAAAGTTAAGCGAAAGTAAACCCTACCAGTCCAAGCACAAACCACAACAGTGAATGATCGTAGTTAAAATGATGAAGCCCTAGAGATCACTCTCTGATTGAACAAAGAGAGCTCTTAATTAAACGAGTAATTGAATAAAAATTATATTGTTCGATGATTGTTTCCTTTTTCTGGATAATAAATTTAGGGTAATAATCTAGCATTTTTAAATCTTAAAGCAATTATTTAATCAGATAATGTAAATTAGTTTGGATTAGACATTTTTAATTTGACGAAACAACTTTTTTCTTATCCAGATATAACACTTAAATTATTTGAAATTTAATTTCTATTACATCCTCAAAAAAGGTTTCATTGAGTAACATTAATGTATTTTTGTTATTGTTATCTATAACACGACTTGAAATGAATTAGATAATGTTATATCAAAGTAATTTGTGAAAAAGTTTGCAGAAAATTAACCCTACCAATACAAACACAAACTGAATCATTGAATGATCGTAATTAAAGTGATGAATCCCTGGAGTTTAGTTGCTCATTAAACAAACAGAGCTATTAACTAGACGAGTAATCGAGTAAAGATTGCGTTGTTCGATGACTGTTTCTTTTTTCTGCATAATGAAATTAAGTTAATATTCTAGCATTTTTAAATCTTAAAATCAATTATTTTTTCTGATAAAGTAAATTAGTTTGGATCAGACATTATTAGTTTAATGAAAATAGCGTTTATTCTTCTCAAGATATAATACTTAATATATTTAAATTTAAAAGTTTTTTTGCATCATCATAAAATGTTTCATTGTTTAACAGTAATGTAGTTATGTTGTTGTTATCTATAATTGACTAGAAATAAATTAAGTATTGTTACCTCAAAGTAGTTTTCAGAAAAGTTAAGCGAAAGTAAACTCTACCAATACAAGCACAAACCACATAAATGAATCATCGTAATTAAAATGATGAAGCCCTAAAGATCAATTGCTGATTTAAAAATTGAGCTATTAACTTTACGATTTTTTTTGTGAATAATAGAGTAAAGATTACGTTGTTCGATGATTGTTTCCTTTTTCTGGATGATAAAATTAGGATAATATTCCTGCATTTTTAGATCTTAAAACCCATTATTTATTCTGGTAAAGTAAATTAGTTTGTCTTTTACTTATTACTTACTCACCATACTCAGTATAGAATAACTCAAACAATCTTTTTAAGAATTGGAACAAATGATAGATTTACACGTTTTAGACATTGGAGATTCTGCAAAAGATATTTTTAGAAGGAAAAAAATGCCATATGTCTCTGTACCTACGCTCT
The DNA here is from genome assembly GCA_964019185.1 of Maratus speculifer. Taxonomy (NCBI): domain Eukaryota; kingdom Metazoa; phylum Arthropoda; class Arachnida; order Araneae; family Salticidae; genus Maratus; species Maratus speculifer. The sequence continues at coordinate 178,815,282 of OZ025297.1, forward strand.
ATCTTTCAAACGAATGGAGATAGAGACTTCAAATGTAGTTTGTAGTTTGTATGTAGTAATGGGTAGAAGCTTATTGAATATCAGAAACCTTGATTATCCTGAACTATTTTTTTTCAAACTCTCAAAATATTTGTTCTTCTGAAATGTATATGAAAATTTTCGAATTTTTCTTTTAAGGAGCGTGTGATGTAGAATCACATATAGTTTTCTTAAATTTTACATTTTTCTAAATTACAGTTAAAACTAATCTTTAATTCAATAGCTACTTCATCTTAACGTTTTATTTCAATCCCACAATAACTTTCCGTTCAAAAGAAAAGAAAGAAAAACATCTAGCATCTGCTTTATTACTGAAAAAACGGCTATCAGATAAAGAGAATTCATTAAGATGCGTATTTCACCCTTGCTGGAAACAAATAAAAAAAGAATAAAGTTCGAATGTGTTTGCGGTCAGTAAAATTTCATTTTCTCTCTGCGTAATGTTGAGCCTAACTTCTTTATTACATAAAAACTTTTCATGTACATGCTCTGTATTTTGTCTATTGATAACATTCTCCCAAAACAGACATATAACGTACGATGTTGGCGCGAATTCTTTTTGGCGTATTTTTTTAGGACTGCCCATTTCTGGTTGCCCTGCATTAAATTCAAAATCATCTTAATTGTTTAAAGCGTAACAGAAAATTTCATGGTTATGATATCATTCACTTTTCATATGCTCCTTTCGCCAATTCTAAGATGCCAATGTGTGAATTCTGAATGAGAAAATTGAATTGCCTCTCTCTCGCTTCATGCACTCAGTCATGTAACAAAGGTCTCTTGAAAAATGGTTACAGGCACCATCCCTAATTATTTCAGTAAGAAATGATTTAATTTTTATAACTCTACTTTAAATAAACAAAGTTCTCAAAAGGCATTTATTTTATTGATCACAGCCTACAACTCTAGCGAATGCATTTTTTTTAAAAGAACCTGGTCGCAATACTTTAAAATACAGATCTACACTACAGAGCGAATGTAAAATATAATAAAAATAAACATAAATGTTACATAAGGAATGAAGTCCATTGGATAGTTAGTTGCTGAGATATTTGTAACCCCATTTCCGCAGTTTTGAATTATTCATGACCCTCTATTTCATTCAAATGTCAATTCAAATATATATTTTAATTGAAAATGAGACGCTTACTTCGATGCATTGACCTGTTAATATGATTATTGGGATTGAGAGTTCGTGGATGAAGCTGCAAGACGATTCAGATTGTCTTCATCTACTCCATCTTGCTAGAGTGAAACAATGTGCCAAAAAGAAACGATACGCCTTAGTTTACCAAAAATACTTAATGGACATTTTTAAGATATCGTAAAATTAAGTTTGTGTTCAACGAATGCTAAAGTTAATAAGATTTCACAAAGCGGATACATGTTTTCATCCTTTTATACCATTTCTTTGGCACAATTCCCCATATACCGCGGTTAAGTTATAACGCGGATGTGAAACATATCTCTAACAACAACGTTATATCTGGCTTCTACTGTATTCCAAAGTGTATGTGCAACATTATGTGTAATGTAATTATTTTTTTTGATTACTCTAAGTTGCAATGTAAGTATGTCAGTGTTCGAGAGTGTATATTTTTATAATTTATAATTGAGCTTATAAAATAAAAATATTATAATAATTTAATATAAGGCAAAAAACCAAACTTTGATAGGTTTCTGGATGTATCCCGTGCTATTTTATTCTTTCTTCTTTTCTTCCGAAACAAAAAAGGCCCATATCGCGAATGGTACCAGAGTGTGTCACTGTTTGTTCTCAGAAATATTCTAAAATTTATGTGCAATTTATTATGCATAATGTAATTATTTTTTTATATTCATGATTGAGGTCAAAGTATAATGTTAGGTATGTAAGAGTTCGTGGGTCGTTCTATTTGTGTGTATATATATAATCTATAACTGAGCTTGCAAAATAAAAATATCATAATTTACTCTATACGAATAAAAGAACAAAACGCTCTGTCTGTCTGTGTGTGTGTCTGTGTGTCTGCGATGGCTAGCAAAGTCTACTGCACGTACGAAGCTCAAAATTTTTTTGAGAATAGCCCAATGTCTCTCCTGATGTACCTGAAGTTCAGAATTTCAAAATTCTATTTATTAACTGAGTAATTAATTAAATTCGAAAGCTCACTCTCATAAAAAATCGTCTTTTTTCGCTTTTTTCTCCCTTTCATTTTCTTATGGTTGATTGGTTGCATAAAATTTTTGCAGAAATAATTAAAAAAGCTGGGACAGACCTTTAAAATTCATAGACTGGCAATCTGTCAGTTTAAATGAGGATTTTTTTTTAAATCACAGCTGCTGTACACCATGGAGAAAAAGATAGGTGGAGGCGAAGTAAACCGAAAAAAAGGTTTGCAATATTAAACCATTTATCGCTGAAATTTTAATGTCTCAAACAAAAGCATGAGGAAGAAATTTTGTATTGATAAAACGAATTGAAAGAAATAAATTACAGCTGAAGCATATTTTACGAAGAAATAGTAATTTTTTTTTTAATTCTATTACATTATTTAGGATAAAGTTAGGTTAAAGTTAAATTGCATTTATGTTATGGTTAGAATAAGGATATGTTACAATAAATTGAAGGCTAGGTTACATTTCTGTTATATTTAAATTACGGTAGGGTACTGTTAAGTCCCTGTTAGGTTACAGGCAGGTTCTGGTTACTGTACAAAAGTTTAAGTTTAGGAATTTATACACAGAGTGAACATTACGCAAGATTTGATTAAAAATAACACTTACTTTTGTTAAATAGCTCTGAAATCATAATACTATATACCAATCTTTTAGGAACCATCGTGTATCGATTTCATTCATGGTATAGGCGGATTTAAGAGTCATATAAGATAGTTTGAAATTCAAAATATTTCACTTGGGATTTGTATGTGAAAATAATAATTAGTTACATGACTTAACAGTGCTTTTTACGGGTAAATATCAACTTTTTAACACGAAAATCATGCAATCTTTGGATATATTCCCTCCCGCGTTTTTCATTGCTCATTTTAAGTATTTTTAGAGCTTAATATTAGTTGTTGTTTTTAAAACCGATTTTTTACAGTCATTGGCTACGTATTTCAGACAATGCATTTCTGCATGTAACGAGTTAATGATAAAATCATACAAATTTCAAGTTCGTTTAATATTGTTAATACGGACCCGGGCAACGCCGGGCGGGTCAGCTAGTATAATATAAAAATCCAGACTTTGGTAGCTTTTGGATGCATCCCATGCTGATTTTCCCTTTTAACACTTATTTCGATGCAAAAAAGAGCCTATTGGATTCGGAAGTATAGTTTCTGTACACTTATTGATCCTCATAGTTCGAAATTTTGAATAAAGTCATTCTCGTCAAAATCATCAGCTGACAGTTTGAAATGTTCTTCAGAGAGTGTAACCGCTTACATTTAAATGTTTCCAAAGTTTATCTGTAATGTATAATATATATATATATATATATATATATATATATATATATATATATATATATATAAATGAGAGTGGGTTATTTATTTTAACATATTTTTAAACTGTTTAATTGACACCAATATATGGATATTTGTCTAGTTATATCTATAGTTAAATAGCTATATTTTAATTATCAAATTTATTTTAATGTTATTGATATAATTTCTGGTATTATTATTAATAATATCATTACTATTATTATTTTTTTAAAATTTTTACTTATTTTTATTTAATTTAATTTATTTATTTATTTTTTTTAATTTTTATTTTATTTTACTTTATTTTTTACTTTTTATTATCCTATATTAAGATAATGAGTTTTTACTATGTAAAGTCACAATAAATGTTACTGATTAAAGTAACAAAATGGTATTTTAAGTTATATGTTAATATGAATGTTATCTCTTAATTCAAATTTTAATTATTTTATTAATTTAATTTTATGTTAATATCGATTATTAATTCTTTTCTCTGGTTCAATTATATTTCCATTCAGCTTTATCTTTTTTGTTTGTTATGGATAACTATTATTTTTACTTACTTTCAACTCCTTTTTGTAAAATATCTTTGTTCCTTGTTTAATAATTTGGTTTTTGTGTGTTGGTAGCCCCAAATACGTATTATTTTGCTATTTCATGGCTAATACGTGGATGAAACCGCACACTTCATTTGTACTTCCAGAGCATTTGGGGCCTGATGATTCTGCTTTTGGAGCTACAAATTCTATTTGCATTCATTTTATTTATTTAATTTTCAGATTTACTCGTTACACTATTTTTTTATTTTATTATAATTCAATTCAATTCTAATTCTTTGTTTTGGTTTATTGTTTTATTGATGGCTATTTCCATGAGTACTTGTAGTGTAAGTCACAGGCTACGATTTTTGGATACCAGTATTTTAGTACGAAAAAATGTGATTTATTTTATAGGCACATTCTCATTAATTGAATAAGGCCAAGCAGACTTTTTGAAAACAACGGTGGCATACAAGCATAGCAATTATAAGGTAATGTGACTTACACTACAAAACCCATGGAATTAGCCTGATAAAATCCATTGGTGAATCTTGTCTACTTTTAATGGTATTATACATAAATATATATATATATATATATATTAGACTACAGACATGCTGTTTTACTCTTATTTCTCTTCTTCCGAAATATAAAAAGGTTTATATTTCGTAAACTATTGGATTCGGGAGCAGAGTTCCTGTACTGTTATTAATTCTTATATCATGAGCTTTTGAATAACATCATTCTTGTCAAAATCAACAGCTGGCAGTTTCGAAAGTTCCGAGAGTGTGTCATTCTTTGCTTTTAAAAGTATTCTAAAATTTATGTGCAATATATTATATTTGGTTTGGTTTGATTTGACATTGCTTTCAGGCCTATAGCAGCTATAGTGTCGCCTTGAATAATCCATTTAAAACAGAAACAAAGACAATTCTCAACTATTTTATTTCACATATCCATTACATATTTATTTCACTACAAAGGGACAACTCACCATCCATGTCTTACCCGGATTTGAACCAGGACAGCTGGGCGAATATATTATATGTAATGTAATTATTTTTTAGGTTATGATTGAGATCAAAGTGACAATGTAAGGTATATCGGAGTTTCCGAGTATTTCTTTTATTTTATACATTTTTATAATTTATTATTGAGCTTACAAGATAACTATATTATCATAGTTTAATATGAGATAAAAATCCAGACTTCGATAACTTTTCGGTCTAATCCCATACCGATTTCCCCTTATTTCTCTTCTTCCGAAGCAAAAAAGAGCCCATACATCGTACACTAAAGGATTCGTGAGTATAATTCCGGTGCATGTATTGATTTCCATGCCATGAGATTTTGAAAAAAATAATTTTTTGTCAAAATCATCAGCTGACAGTTTGAAATGTTCTTCAGAGAGTGTCACTACTTACATTTAAATTTATTTCAAAGTTTATGTGTAATATATTTGTATAGTGCGTATATATATTTTTTAGACTTATGATTGAGGTTAAGATGATAATATAAGGTATGTGAGAGTTCGTGGGTTGTTCCATTAGTGTATATATATATATATATTAATTTATAACTGGGCGTCCCCACTGACATTATGGAATATGTCAAAATTTATAATAATAAAATGAATTTATTTTGATCTGTTCATTTCTAATAAAAAAATCGTAATGTATAATAAAAAATACTTGATACCCAAGCTTTTTTTATGTTAATAATTTAAAACATGCAATTCCTTATAAAATTATTTATAGTTAACCACTTTATTTTGTCTTTGTTAAGCTGAATTGTATCCTATTTTCTTTATATGTAAAATGTTTCTCTTTAACCCTAAAAAAATAAAAATCTAGGATTTATGTAAGGATAAATTAGCAAAAGAGCTATTTTTTTTTTTTCGTGACACTGTTCAAATTACATGCTATTAAACAAAAAAAAATCGTTTGCTTAATTTCTTTAAAAATACGAAAATAATTACGAAAGAAATTAAATTGTTAAGATTAAATGTTAGTTTTTTTTTTTTTTTTTATCAAGGTCTCAATAGTAAAGATTGCTTGAATTAAAAGACTTGCTACTTCTTTTTTTATTTTAGAAAATATTAATAAAATTAACTTTCTGCTGTTAAAGTTTTTGAAAAATTGAATTTAACTATACATGTTTTTTTAAGATACAAAGAGATAACTACTTTAGGTAAGCTCCTTAACTATTCTTAATCTTTTTCATAGAAAAATCATCGTCTTTAACCACAAAGACATTTTTTATGCCGATACCATAAAAGAAATTTTCATTTTAAACATTTTTAATTTACCATTGCAGAATTGAATTTAATGTGAGCTTTGAAACCAATACCTAATTAATGCCTTGCTTAGCTCGAGCATTGTTTTGCTTAATAAAACTAATGATGAACAATTTTTATCATGATTAAAATATCGGAATCGACAGAATAAAAAAAGTTAGTTTAAATAAAAGTTATATGTTAGATCTCAATATTTATATTAATTCCCAGTTTCAATTTATACTAACTAAAAGCTACTTCTTAATAACTACCTTTTTTTGCATTGTATTTTTTTCAGTAAACTATATAAACTTATTATAAGTTCTTATTTTTTAAAATGAACCAAGGAATAGCTAACAGACAATTTATTGCTATTCTTTCAAATATCATTTAACTTAATAATTTACTTAACAGAAATTGAAAATGAAAAAAAAAGGTACACATGTAACATATCTGTTTTATATGTTTTTTTATTTTACTCTTTACTATTTTAGTGAATTTGTGAAAAAAAAATACGATAATTTATTTTTTTTATTTATGTATTTATTTTAGCGCATGATTGTGAATCGAGAATCCATGTAAATAAATCCTGGTTTTCAGATTTATTGCATATGTATGTAAGCATGTAATTGTTCTAAAGATTTTGTATTTTTCACGATTTTCCTGCTACTATGCTTTTAGCAAAACATCAGTGAAATTAATTGGTTTTGTGATTCAATTACATTTATGTCTTAAATGTTAGAGTCGTATTGTATACATTTTCAACAGGGTAAACAAGTTTATTTAGGCTTAAAAATACGCAGAATTAAATTGCAAAACTGAATGTGTATGAAGAAATCGTCAAAATAATTGCAGAACACAAGCTATTGAAAGAAATTTCCCCAACAACACACGCACAAGTTTATATAAAGACCCTAAAAATCAAGTGGTATAAGTGACAGAATTAAAATAAAATGAATATAAGTTGCATAGACCACCTGTAAATAAGCTTTTTTCTTTTCAGGTAAAGAAATATAAGTGATTTACTAATTATGTGCTGAGTTCTAGAGATCAACCACTTTTGCCGAATAATAATCAAAATTGATTAATATTGGCTTTTCATATAAGGTATTACATGAATATACAGATTTCTGGGAAAAAGATATAGGTTAATAATTAACAAATAAAATTTACAACGCCCTCTTGTGGTGAAAAAAGGAATTAAGAGAGATGGAGAGATGCTTAGTTACGTATAGGCAAAGAGACTACAAGCACGATAAACGATATGTTCCATGAAAAAATGAATGAAAGCTCCTAATTGTCTGGGATCGAAATAGACCCCGACAATCAAAAAACGTCCTCAGGTACGCCTTCATTATATATAGAAAGAAATAGATAGATAGATAGGCAGATTTGCAGAGTGATTAAAATTAAATTTTTTGAAAACAGTTTATTATAATTATTTTTTACATATCGAAGCATATAACAAAGTTCTAAATGCTCTGAATCCAATATTGTCTTTGCGTATGAAACTTGTTTTGTTGTATGCAAATTAAAATATGCAATTTGCCTTTATTATATGTATCTATATGTATCCCATTTTCTAAGATTTATAGTTGGAAATATTAATACTCTGCTTCAAAGAAATACTTTAACCTCTTCAGACCTGAGGTACACAAATGTGTATTTCCATTCTTTTCCTAATAAAAACTAAACTGTTCGAATTTTTCGCATTTTTACTTTACTTCTATACAGCTGAATGTTTTTTTGCTTTAAAACAAAATCAATAAATGTCAGTACTGATGAATAATACCTCATAAAAGAAATATTATTTTCATCTGAGTGTGGAAGTGACATTGTGGCCAAGAAAGTAAGAAATATTCATGATCATTTAACTTAAATGTTTTACAATGTAAATTTTGAGAATTTGCTGATCATTTACTTGTTTAAAGACCTTTATTTTGTTATTGTTTAGATTTATATTACTGATAGTTAAACTGACGTTTTAATGGGATTAGTACTTTTATATCCGTATTTGTAAACCTAAATTACCAGTCTCCTAAATTAGGGATTTCATAAAAATGACTATTTTTGTCATCTATGGTGTCATTTCGATCATGCAAAAGCAATAAATATACATTGGTATAGTTATTTTATGCTCAGGTCTGAAGAGGATAAAACATTTCTCATTACACAGGATTAAGAAAAAGGACTGGCGCATTTTTTATTGTTCTTATTATTCTCTTCAATTCCGGAGAATGCTGAAAGTTAATGTAAATACAATAAAAAGTAGTTTTATGCTGAAAATCGTTACTTAATTGAGTGTAGTTTACATTAATCGTATTTCTTGCAATGAATTTTCAAATAGGGTAACTGGGAGTGACATGCCGTGTTGAAATGTTGCGTCACGTGCTTTTCATATACACAGAATTGACAGACAAATGCCGCTCAGTTGGAAGAAATAGAGATTCCTATTGATACTTTAATTTCAGTTTGCACTCTTAAAAAAAAAAAAAAAAAAAAAAAAAAAAAAAAAAAAAAATCTTTAAGTATTGCTTTTTTATTGCTATTTTCAAAGGACACAATGAAAGGGGGCTGATTCGTGCTTCATCCCCTCAATGTGTGCGTGTGTGTAGGGGGGGGGTGACATCTTGTCCAATACGTTGATATGAGCAGACGAACTCCTGGAATAAGATGCTGGTTAATTTCCGTTGCATTAAAATGTCATGTTATTTTTTCATTGTTTTAAATTTTTCTTAGGTAAGGTGTTCATTATTTAAATCTGTGATGAAATTATGATTTTAATCAACTAATTAAAAAACTAAAATCATCCTTTTTCTAAATGTTTAAAATGAGATAAAGAAATATTAAAATCTAAGATGAACATATTTTGGATAGTTTCTGTATGTATAATGCCTCATAAATAAACCTTACTTTCCTTAGAATTACACCATATTTGTCTTATAAATAACTGCTTCATAATTATTGATTTAAATTATAAGTCTTCTAAGAATTTAAAATGACATAAAGAAATAGTAAAAATGAGAATAAACATAAATTGGAAAGCTGTTTTATGTATTATACCTTATAAACAAACCTTCATTAAATAACTGTTTAATGATTACTAATTTTAATCAGTTTAAAAAAATGGATGTTAAATGCAGTTATAAAGATCTTCATTCAATGTAAACATCGCGATATTTTCTTCACTGTCGAGAATCTCAAGATGCAATAAATTTGCAATAGAAAATAACTGAATCTTAGAAAATTCGTCTAAAATTTCGGTTAATTTAGAACTAAAGTCATTGTCACCTTCCAAGAAATTTTATCCTATAAATTCCCTAAATCTTTCCTATTTGATCTGTCACTGTCCGTTTGAAAAATTAGCTTATGTAACGATTTATTTCAATCCATTTTAGCCAAATATATTAGAACGGCGACTAGTTTTATATTTTTTAAAAACATATTCAAATTAATGGAATATGCAATAACTTTAGCTAAAGGCACTCCAAGGGAAGAGGAATAAAAATAACACAGCAATATAAATGATTGTATTGATACACATTCTTGATCAACCGATTCGGATGTGAAATACCAATGCTGTTTTTCACTTTCATACAATAAATGATCCACTTTCTCTACCACCGAAGAGAAGTAGAGAAGAAATAGGAATATTGATTCATACAAAAAATCACTAAGTCACACTTGTTGTATCTGATAAGTTCCAGTCGGTGATTATCATTTCTCCTTTAATAAGGACTTAAGCTACACTGTAAAAAAAAATAGTGACGCTTTTTATGTATTACGCGCATATCTCAAAGCTTCTTAACATTTTTTTTCTGAAATTTTCAAAGCGTTTGTTTACTGTTAGTGTCTAAGAACGGAACCTGAAATTTCCTTTATATTGGTTAAAAGTTATTTTTTAGGTGATTAAACTGTTGAAATGTCCGAAATTTTATGATACTCTGTAAAAAAAAAAAAAAAAAAAAAAAAAAAAAAAAAAAAAAAAAAAAAAAACCGTTAAGTTTACGGCAAAAACTGCTAGCACTAATGTTAAAAACAACTTTAACATATTTTCTTTAAACAGTGTAGCTAAGTACAGCTGTTTATTAAATATAAAAGAAAAGCTTTAAATACCAATTTATTTAGGTTCGCAGGGTAAGTATTGCAATGTGTAGGATAAGTAGGCACCAAAGATTTCATTCCCGTTGCAATATTTATTTTGTAATCATTCGTCTGAACTATTATGCCAATTTTCTGCTCGTCAAATGTTTGACAGTTTGAATCCCTCCGTTTTATTGTTATGCTAATTATGCATCTTGGAATTTTTTAACACATGAATTTAAACAATTATTCATCACAATGAAAATCACAAACATCACACAGTAGATAAACTAAATTAATTTAAGCAAATTTAATTGCAATACCTAGCAAAACAATATTTAAAAACCTCAATCGTGTATATAGGGTACAAGCCATAGAATGTCAAATTTTACCTAAATATTTTATTAATGTCTACCAAAACTGCATTACACTGGCCTGTATTACACTATTGCGTGAGTTATTTGAAATGATAATTATGATTATTATTGTTTTGCAATGTCTCTGTTCCATATCTCTTCAAAAGAAAAGGGGTCATTGATATATAATGAAAGAATACTGTTAATAAAATATTTTCGTGTTCCGCTAAAGATTGTACTGAATATTACACATTTATACACTTTTTTATCAACATTAAATGACATGCACAATAACGAGAATAAAAATGAAATTACACGCTGAAAAGTACAAAGCTTATATTATATTCATTGCAAATATTTCAGCATAAAAAGCATTTCTTTCACAAAATGCTATAAATTATTTACTTTAAATCCTAATAAGAGTATATTATTTTAAATTTTAAATTTATTCAAAAATTTAAAAATTCTTTCTTTAGACCACTAAATATTTTACGAGTTGATACGTCCTTAAAAAATAAAAATTAACCTTAAAATCAAACATTTAACATTTCTTCATCTCGAAGAAATCCAGAAATACGAAAGATAGACAGTCTTTTCTCTTACTATCTCCTCATTCTTCTTGAAACTTTTTCTTATTGAGAAAAATAAAAAGATTTTAAATTCCTTGAAAATTCTTTGACTCCATTTATACCACTTTCCCAAGCGTTGAATCGTAAAACTGTTTTCTTTTGTCAGAACATGAGTGTTAAAAAGAAAAAAAAAACAGGAATTAGAATTTTAAAAAGAAAGAAACTAATCAAAAATTCTTCCAGGTATTCTATGTACAGATGCAGTTATATATTTTTTTCCTCCCTTTTCGTTGCTCTCGTTTTTCAGTTTAAATAAGATGTGTTTTTTTCTTTTGTTAAAACAGATTTTATTATATTAAATTTCTGCTCTGAAAGCATGTGCATTAAGTTTTACATTACACAATAATAATAATAATAATAATAATAATAATAATAATAATAATAATAATAATAATAATAATAATAATAATAATAATAATAATAATAATAATAATAAACTATATCTTTTTGATTTTTGAAATATTACTTTATATACGTTTTTGCGCCATTTAAAGATGGTGAAATTATTTTTATATTTTATTTATTAATAATGAAAATTAATTTACTTCGGTTTACTTTTTCCAGAATAGTAAGAATACATTAACTTTTAAATATGGCCCCCTCTGTGGCTCCCGAGGAACTCCGAACGGAATCGTGGATCTAACTGTAAGATGGTATAGCTAAATAAATGAGTTATAAAGAGTTTACAGTAGAATGTATAGTTCAATTACAGGGACAATCAAAAATATTCCGTTACATTACGGTAATGAGAAGAAAAGATTCAAGTGTATTTTAATGGTATTATATCCTTGGAACATAATAAACTTGATATTTATTATGAAGTATATACTAAGATATTCATTGTATACAATATGTGGTGCAAAGAATATTTGTTATTAATTTACAGGGATGCACAAAATATTTCATCGCATAATAACACAAGAGGAAACATTGTTTGGAACGCGTTTTAATAATATCAATCTATTTTAGATTTTATGAAATTGATATACACGTTGATGAGGTTTGCTAGAAGTTGCTTCCTGTGTAATAGAAAGCAGATAGTATTTACATTCTTTAATGCATGATTTTTAAATTGAAATTTCACATATTGACTATTATTTTTATTTTGCATAATATCGTACGCAATACCATAATTAAAAAAATAATAAAATATTTAATATAGTTTCTACTATATTTATTTAGTTAAAGTCATGGTTTATGTTCACATAAATTAAATTTTAGTTAAAGTCAGATGTAATGTAGCGATGATATTTATAAATATTGTTTCAAACAAATATTTACTTTTGAACTTTGTTAAAAATTAATTTTAAAAAATGAAATTTCATTAAATACAACATGAATGAGAAAACATTACGAGGAATATTAACAAGAATATGAATGTTTTTCGGATTCAGCGGTCTTTTGAAAAGTCAAATTTGAAATTTTATGTATAAAATAAGACTTGTTTAGAATATAGGTAAATGCAATAAAACAGAAATAAAAAGATGTTGCCATCTTGAAATAAACATTTTTCGATGTAATATTATTTGAACTAAACATTTAATAAGATGAAACATATTTACTTATGTTTGGAATTGATATATAGATATTGACAGAATTCGGATGCAGTGAAATATAAAAAGTTTTATTTTACATGAGTAAATAAAAGGCTTAATGCATAATGTTTTATTAATAAACTTTTAGAAAGTTGTTGAGTTATTAAACAGCGCAAAATTAATTTATACATATTGGTCCTATTAGAATATTACGATTTGGAGAAGAAACTGTATCAATACATTTTCTGGTCATCTCTGATTTTCACCAAAAAGAAAAAAAAAGAAAATATTTATTTAGGAATTGAAAAGAGAAAATATTTCTCGCTCATAGATACTCGCAATTAGACACAGGAGTAAATTTTTCAATTTACTTTGCAATCTTATAAAAATCTTTTTAAAGGAAATTTATTAGCTAATAAATGATATTATGAAGAATAATCTATCTACGCTTTTTAAAAGATCAATTTTAGTAACATAAAGAACCCGTTGGATATAGCTTTCTGTCATCCTATTTCGTGCAAGGTCTATTTTAATAATTATTGCGATGCAGAAAAACAATGTCTTTATGCGGGCCATTTTTACCATTCGCTTACACTTCATGGTAATGGACTTGACATTTCAAATAAAACTATTAGAAATGAACTAGATTGTATAATTTCTACCTTAGATAAAAATACATATACCTTCTGAAACTATTTAGTAAATAATATTTAATTACAAAAGTGCAAAAATTATTATTTTAATATTAAAATTTACGGTAACAGAATTGACAGTGAAAAAAATTCCAACTTTGGTGAAAGCTGATTCTTGCCACTACAGTTGCCAGCAAAAAATTAGACAATGATCGATTAAGCTTCTATTTTAAGAAGTATGTACCAAATGTTTGTAATTCCTCTGTAATACATTACTTGTGACTTATCCTTTATTCACACACAATAAATTTTGAATTTTACCTTTTACATAAAATATAGTGACAAAAAAATAAAATTAACATTGGGGCAAAAGTATAGACAATTTGTGTATTTACAGAAAAATAACTACATATTAAAATCGAGTTGCACCCGCATTGTTTGCAGTTAGTTCAAGAATGTGACTTTTCATCGAAAAAACTCTTTGCTGCGTCACTTGGGGGTCTCTTTCGTACCAAACATGTTAAACAGCAGCTCGAACCTCATTAAAAGAAAATTATAGCAAAAATTTGCAAAAACATTACGACATATGATGTTATAAAAGTTTTGGATTGGGTCCGGATCAGAACTACACGCCGGTTAGTTGAGATCAATAGTATTTCAGAGTTAAAATAAGTTCTTCTTTTGTATGCAACATGATTAGATGCTAAAATCCATACTTTAGATCAGCAAAAGTTCCCCAAATGACTAAAAATTAATCTCCAACGTATATACATAGTCTTGTGTTGCTTGGCAACCAATGAATAACTCCACAGATAACTCCACACGAGAATTAAAGCTAAGTGAGAACCAAATTATTTAAAAGTCACCTTCTTTTTTGTAGACTTACTAAAGTCCCAGGATCTTTAACTCCTTAAGTTATTCCAATAGTATGCCCACTTGTTTGGGCCATTCAAATTCCACTTTTGTTTTCGTTACTGAATATCATAGCGTACCCTTTGGGTCCATATGACGTACGTTTGCAAGTTAATTGAATTATCGACAATTAATAGTGATATTTTAAAACTGGTTGTTTTATCATTTTCATGTAAATTGATTTACCTGTTTATTTAATTCATCTACGAATCATTTCCGTCGACACAGAAAGTTCTGACTTACTTTTAATGTGATTAGCAATCATTATGTGTAAATGTCAGTTTCTGGATCCTTTTGTCATCTCATTTTCTCGTCACACAAGATCTTCCAGATTATGGTTTGTTTTGAAGGAGTCATTCTTAGACTATACTTCATAGACAGACAACACTGTACGATTCAGTGCTGCTGAAATTTCAGCAACAGTCTTCCCTTTCCATTTCAGCTTTCCTACTTCAATTACCTCATCTAATTGAATATCTCGCGGCATCTTCACTAACTGATGTTATAGAGAGGTATAATTAAATACTTCAGATATGTGACATCATAACTTGGAAATTTGCATTTTTCCATGAACAGTTGACTAAAAATCAAAAAGTGTCTAAACTTTTGCAATATGCAAATCTTACTTTTTTCAGTTAAAATAAATATTATCTTATTTTATAACCATTATTTTTATTCTACATTATATAAAATATATTTGAAAATAAGTATAGCCATTTGTAAAACTCAAGTGTTCGTATTTTTTATTTAGATGTTAAAAAAACCAGTGTCTAAACTTTTACTGAGCATTGTATTACATTGCTTCACAATTGAAGTGTAAAAATGGCAAGTAATAGTTGCATGAATAGTTTAACTATATCGCCGAATATTTGGTGTTAACTTGGAAAAATTAGAAACCTATTTTGACTAAAATAATTACAAGGTAACGGACTTGGCGCAAAATGAGGGACAAAATAGTTCTGTTAATTTCTTAAAGAAAATATCTCTTGTAAACAATTTTTTTCGTTTTTATAGAACACTAACGGTTCATATTTAAAATAATTAAATCTCTTTCTTTAAAAAAGTTAAATTAGATTCTAAAACAATTAACATATAATTACATAACATTTGGAATGTGACAGGTCTTTTTGCTTAGAATCCCAAATTTAAAGATTTATATCTCCAAAATTTTTATTGATTTTTAAAATTTTTTCATGTTAGAATGTTCAATACAGTCTTCTTTAGCTAATGCATAGCTGAAATCAAACTTTAAAAATTAATTTATGTTTGAATTTTTTTTTCTTTTTACTATTGAACAACATATGTAAGCGAACTTTAAAAATCGCCCATGCCAGAGTTTCAAATTAATATTTTAAAAGAATAAAACCTTTCTATTTTCATTATTTCTGCCAGTAGTTGCAAAACATACACATAAAAAAGGGCATTTTAAACAAAGTTTTAAATAAACGAAATGGCACAGAACTTTCTCATTAGAGATCGTTTAGAATTATTAATTATCTATAGGGGGAACTGGGGCACATTGATTCATTTTTTTCTAGGAATTCTTTGGTATTCAGAAAGTAGAAATTTCAAGTTATTTTTTCATGCGGTGTCAGAAAAACTTGTGTAGTGTTTTATAAAAATTTACAATCGTTGTTTTATATAATATTGTTCATGTAATTAAAAAAAAAATAAAAAAAGCCATTTGTATCTATTTGCCCCATCTCCGGGGCAGACTGATACACCTCATGGGGCACTCCGATACGTTTAGGAAAAATGGAGACAAATTAAAACTGATGCATATTCTTCATGGAAAATTAGTTAGCAAATCATTCTATATATATATATGTATAGAAATTCAAATCACCCACAATTTATTTGTAAGTAATATTAAAATAATCAAAATTAAATGAATAATGACTTGATGTTCAGGCTGTTCCTTGTTTGATTGTTGGCTGTGGAAACTTTGTCATATTTGGTACTTCAACCCCATCATTATCTTATTTCTTAGTAAAGTAGAAAAAATTAACAGGTTTTCTATTTATAAATCGGTTTATAAACAGAAAAAAAGTATAATTATATTAAAAATTCAGTTGATAATATAACTATCATTTGCTGTTCTGCAGCTTGTTTCTCTTACTTAACATTCCTCACCTCGAAAATCTTTTTTTCTCTGGAAAATCGATATAAATTTAAAATATGCCGGGCTGACGTCTTTTTCTTTTGTTAATTTGACTAGCACTAGATGTTGGATACATGCGTACATCTTCTGTTTGCAAAAATACTATAAAATGTTCTAATATAAAAAGTTAAAGCTATTTCACTTCAATAAAAACTATAATTAGACATTTTTGGCGAAAAAAAGGGTTGGATTAAAGAGTGTATGGTAAAAAAAAAATGAAAGGTACTTAAAAAATGAACTACAAAAGGATTTATGATGTATCAATGTGATGCGATATAGACTGTATCAATGTGCCCCATACAGCCGTTTTGAATAAAATGAGTCTCAAATCCAGCACTTCATAATTTACCGACAATAAAGAATGAAGAACTGATAAAGAGTAGCTTTACTTGCCAGGGAGAGTAATCTTTTCAGCTGAAAATGCTGGAACAGTTGTATAATACCATTACAATTGAATACTCAAATTTACTTTTGACCTACAAAAATAATAAATCACTCGTCCCATTTCAACAAACTACTGAATCATGCCAAGACATTCTGTATGTAGTTGTTTACACTAGTTTCACCTTTTGGAGCTGTTGTGAAACTTTCTATAATGACCCTGTGAGCAGTAAAGGTGGTGTATCAATGTGCCCCAGTTCCAACTACACTGAAAAAAAGTTATATTCTCGGCAAAAACCGCTAGCAGAAATGTTCCCAAAAATTGCAGTAAAATTAAATGTAATAAAAAAATTACATCTAACTTTACTGCAAATCTTACGGCAAAAACTGCTGTAACATTGCTGTCAGCAGTTTTTGACGTAAATTATTTAACTTCTTTTTTTGAGTGTATGTAAAAACATATTTTTGAATTTGGAGATTAATATTTCTTTTTGAAAAAAAAAATCATGAACTATTTTCTATCTTTGTTATCAGTCGGGTTTGAATTACAGACATTTATTTGAGCTCGGGTTTTTCCAATTTTTTAATTCTCAAGCTTGGACTCATAAATACAGAGACTGAATTATCGAAGCATTCAAATTTCCCCTCAATTAAACAGGTCTTTTGTGAATATAGCGCGTACAGATAGCAATCTTGTACCAATAACAATAAATCAATCGGTCAATCAACAATAAGATGAAACAATGTTGACTCTACTTTGCTTAGGAGTATGATTAATGTTTGGATCCCTAATTGGAGATAATGCATTTCGGAGTTGATTTCAAACTTCTTTGTTTCTAGAGTTGAAAGGAATGCTGAAGCAAAGGACTCAATCAAGAAGCCAAACTTCCATGATTCTACCACACGTATTCTTGAATGGCTTGACATACATGCTATAGCTTCTTGATTTTCACCGGATGTTCACCTACAATCAGATAAATTTTCTTTAAAAACTAAGTGTAATCAGCAAAATTAAGCAATACAAGTAGCTATGGACTAGTTATAGCTCTAAATACAGTATATTTCACAGAATGAGAATTTTTTTTTTTAAGAAACGCTCATGAAATTCTACAAAATATTTTTTGGAGTGTTTTTGCTAAAAACAACGTACGTTACATTCCATTTATAATCCTACTATTTCAATTTGTCCAAAAACAGTGTAAATGAGATAAGGACCGCTCGAACATGAGGTTTCCTAGAATTAAACGCTGGGATTTCGCATGTCTCTTTATTACTTTGCTAAGAGAATCGATGATCAATTGGTGGTTTCTGTTTTATAGCTGAACAAATTTTCTCAAAATTCTTAAGCATTACATTTACGGCGCAGAATAATGGAACGCGGTTATGGCGTCATAAACTGTTGGTGGTTAATCATAAGGTAGTGTTAATCATAAGGTGGTTAATCTATCATAAACATAAAGTGGTTAATGTATCTTGCATCAGACTATAACCATTCTCCTTACCTTTCACAGCAAATGCATGTAATAATTCGATCCACGTTTCTATTATTACTGAAAGGTTAAAGTTCTTGAAGAATCGATTCCACTCTCACAATTCTCCCAATCTCGCAAGATTACAACTACCGCATTCAAAATTTGCTGTTTCTTTCTACGCTTATTGTAGATTTTTTAGCTCACAGGCTGTAAAAGCTTCAGAGATTATGTGGAATCCGTTCTGTATTTACATAACACGATAACTAATGATAAAAATATCCGATTTACTTGAAATTTTATATGTAAGTTTATTCCGATAAGGCGCTTTCCTGATTAGTTTTGGAGTTCATTCGATAAGTATAAGAAGTAGGGAGGAACGGAGGCTAATACACTTCCCCTTAAATTATATAAATAGGTTTTTCATGCAGAATTATCAGATTTCTTTTAAATTTTAGGTAGGATATCATTCTATTGAGGCGTATCCGCGATTAGTTTTGGGAGTTCTTTGGATAAGGAAAGGGAAATGGGGACTAATCCCCAACCTTTTATTTAGAAAAATGTGTTTCTCATGCAGAATTATCAGATTTCCTTCAAATTTTAGACCTGTCGCCTTGTGTTTTAAAGCTTTCTAAATCCGGAAAATATAGAAAATCTCTTCTTAGTGTGTTCTAATTTGGTGGTAATAGAAGTGGTATCTATGGAAGGTCTTACAAAGAATAAAAGCTCGTCATTTAGGAAATCTGGCATCATAAAATGTCAGAGAGTGTACTTTTGATCTTTTTCTTCTTAAAAATTCCCTTTTTGAAAAATACATCTTCTACTGCATAGGATATAACGAATGATCTCATCTTAAGATTTATATGGAGTAAATACAAATTTCATGAAGAATTTTTGACAAAATTCCGATTGTTTCTGATAAAAATCCCCCTTTATGCTAATCCTCTGCAACCAGAAAATTTCTTATTGAAAGTAATCTGTGTACTAACAATTTTGACACAAAAGTATGTAGAGCTAAATCTTCCTGTTGAGTGCCATTTCTGGATAAAGTTCTTATATTTGCTGACAAGCACAGTATTTTACAGTTATTTACAAGTACACTTTTATACACTAATTACTAATGATATACACAGTATCTTACAAGTACAGTTATTTCCAGAAATTATGAAAAGCATTCTATGCTGTTTCACTTTTGTCAACTGATGTTTTTAGCGTGTTTTGACAACTAACCAAACAAAATATAATACTGATTACCCAGGATCGTTAATTTGAGGAACATAAGCAAAGAGGCTCAATAATTGCACGTCTCTATATTTTTGTTCCACTATTTTCTAAAATGAATGCTCGCCTTGTTTCACGACAGTAAATTTGTAATAAAGTAAGAAGGCAGTTAAGGGGGTTTAGGCTCATCATACTTTAAAATTTTAACAAATTTAACTCATTTATATGTTTAACACAAATTATTTCTGAATATTTTGATTTTTTAAAGCTCCTTTGAATAGAAGTTATGGCTTCTAGAATTACATTCACTTAATAGGTGAAGCGACATTACCGAAACTTTGAAATCATTTTTCTCAAAATCACGTTTTGCGTTGTTAACGAGCAGGATATCTCAAGAACTTCTGAATATTTTTTTCATGAAATTTCCTAAATTTAGGTTGCAGGTTAATCTATATGACTGATTTTATTTTTTTAAATGGGGGGGGGAGAGGAGGTGTTAAAAATATTTTAAGTCGATTGTGCTATTGAAATTTTCAAAATTTTGTGTTAGCTAAATAAAATTATTTATTAAGAATAGAAAAAAAACGCTTTAAATAGAAATTTTTTTAGAAAAATTAAAATTATTATGATCTAAAATATAATTAGGAACAAAAAATTGCATTCTAGTTGCAAAATTGTTTTCTTAATTGTGCACGTAAGATGTTATACTAATTTTCTGCTGGATATATGTCTGACAGTTTAGAGCCCGCTATACAGTGAAGAGCCAAAATATTACGACCACCTGTATAATAACGCATTAAACCATCTTGATCCAAAAAACAGCTGCAACCCGCCGTGGCAGGGATCACAAGTCATTGGTAGATGACCGGGGATATAGTATACCCACTGAGCTCGACAATAATACAGAGAGCTAACTCCCTATTCTGATACATTGAATCCAGCGGTATGCCCATGAATAAAATGCCAAAGATTTTCCGACGAAAATGTTTGGCAAAACATCGATTTCCTTTCATAGATTAGTATGGGGTAGATATTTTCAAATTGAATTTTATTTATAAATTATGTCGAAATTGCTACAATTTTCACTGATATCTATTCTTTTATTAAAAATATATTGATTTTACTTGAATTCATCATAATTTTTTGTTTAATAATAATTAGAAAGGAAATTTTAGTTAAACTCAACTAAAAATAATGAGACATTTGTTAAATATTGTCATAAAAATATAAAAAAGTTATAGAAAAAACCAAAAAGTAATATTAAGTTTCCGAAAAAGTTTTTAAAAATGCTTGCAATATTAAGAAAAAAGGGAGGACTCATTACTTGCGCTCCTTGAAAAATGTGATGCGGTCCCGACAGAAAGTGGATCGGTGAGTAGACTCCCCGTATTATATATGGAGCTCCGTGATTGTACCAGAAGTTCAAGCAGCGGTCATAAATATCCGTAATAATCGAAAATGTTTGACTTTGAGCTCCATAACATTCAAAATGTACTCTATAAGATTAAGAACCGTCAAGTTAGGCGGCAAGGACCTTATCTGAATTTCTGTAATATGTTCCTGTAAAAGATTGAGCACAATAATGGTCCTGTGGCATGGAGCATAGCCTTCCTTTAAAACAGAAATAAAAATATTACATTTATTATTCAGTTTTTACTTATTGGAAGAGTATAGTTTTACTTAATTATGAAGATTTCTACTTTCAACTATTATTATAAAATGTGCATGTATATTTATGTGTATTATGAAAAGTAAAATTGAGCATCTTCTAAAAAAATTGGAAAATTTATTTAAAATTATATTTACTAAAATATAACTTTTACATAATTTGCTGTAATTACTTTTTTTATATAATCTATTTTAACCCGGAATTTCATTATAAGTATAAATCTCTCAAGGTACTTATTTCAGATTTCTTTACTTCTTCTTTTTTTTTCAAGCACAGGTAAAAATTAAAATCTTTTGTAATTAAGAAGCTTAATGTATAATTATGTTTTTTCCTTATTTTTTATTTTATTGATATTTTTCCGGAAATGCAAAAAGTAAAGCTTAATGTAATTAGCTATGCTTTGTTTAAAAGAAAAAAAGTATTTTTTTCCATCGTACTGAAAAAAAAAAGATAATTAGATATTAGAAAGATTAAAATTATAATATAAAAGTAATGAAAGCAAACAGATGCACCACTAAACATTTTAAAAGTAAGAGAAGCAATTAAAATATTTTGAAAATGGAAGTAAATTGAAAGAGTTGTGAGGAAAGTGTGATTTACCGGTCTTTTTTATATGTAATACGTAATGTTTACCTTATTCCTAAATTATATTTTCTCACTTATCATACTTTAAATAGAATTTTTTTAATGAGTATAATAAAATTTAATATTTATATAATAAGACCATTTATTTTTAAAATATAATACTCCAGAAATATTATTTACTATTCAAATTTTATAAAAATGAACCATGTGAGTGAATGTCACAAAATGTCAGATTTTGATCATCTGAGATATTAAAAGTATCCAGTGAAAACAGTTCAAAATTGCAATAGGTAAATTTATTTTCTGTTACAAAATAAAGGATTGTCCAAGTAAAATTGTTAAATTTTGAAAGACGTAAATAATGAGTTAATTTTCATGCAACTATCTGTAGTTTCTTGGCATATGTATGCCAGGATAATGAGAGCTAGGATAATGACAATTTCATTCTAAAACATTTTTTAAATTCATTTTTTTTAAGTTTAACATTTTAATTATATTTAAAAAAACGTGTAGCTGAAATTCCAGTTCATGTTATGTTCAATTTTATTTGTTAATTTTTGGAAGCCAGGATAATGATATAATAAAAGTCTACTCAATTTTTACCATAACTTTAATCACATTAATTTTCTATGAAATAGCTAAAAGATCTTACAGGCACCTATGATTTTACTACTTCTGACTTGAATTATATCAAAAAAAGAAGAATTACTCTGCAGCGCCATATTTTGACTTGATAATGATTTGAAATACAGACTGGGAAAATGAAATTTATTTTCAGCAAGATCATGTTTTAATTATGAAAAATTATTTGCAAATTACAAAATTTGTCACCTTTCCAATACATTTCTTTTGTAAGGTGTAAATGTAAATCAGAAATTTAAAAATTAAAACAGGAAACAGACATTTATATTGTATAGCATAAGGCCCTTTACTTTGCACATATCACAGTGTGACATACCAGGAAAATGACAATCTAAAATTTTAAGTCTTTTAATTGCTTTTTTTTATGTTACTAGAAATCTAATGTCTTGAAAATACTTCTAATGATATTTTTATTAGAATGTATGAAAATAATTTGCATTATGTAACATTTAATATGAATTTTACTGTGCGGACTACATTTTTCCTCTTTTTCTTTATTTTCTTTTTTATATTCATCCAAATGGCGCTTGCTTAGTGTTATTCAGTGTTATTCTAATTGATGTGAAGGAGAGCATAATAAATTAACTCCAAACATTTCTGAGTAATGTTATATAAACTTCATCTATTTCGATTCTGAACGATACGTAAATTAGAATAAACCAAAGAGACACATTGTATTTCGGTAAAGTTTTAATAGTGTCATAAAAAGTAAACTTGAAAACTACCGCGCTAAACATTTCAATATACATAGATGAAGAATCACACACTGAAATGAGCGATATTCCCAGTGCCAATTTTTTTTGGTACTTTGAAATGTTAATTATATTTTAATAAAAAAATGGAGTAAAAGAAAAATTTTTGTGTTATGTCAGTTAATCTCCAATCAAACAATAAAGTATACTGTAAAATTTGAAATGATAGAAAAACAGTTCATCGTAAAACTTGTCATAGGGAGTCACAATGTTCAGTCGGATGGGCGAACCAAGACGTGCAAAATATGCTAGCACCATGAATGAAAACAAATATTGTAACAGAGTAGTCTAGAATGTTGATATTTGCGCAAGAAATGACAAAAAAAGCACACCATGAGGGAATGAAATGGTCATCTTACGAAGTCATGTTTCATGTTATGAAAATGGTAATTTTTATTACTATGTATTTGATTTTTAACATGAACATTGAGCAGGACTTAGAACGGGTAAAAAATATTAAGAAATGCATTAGCGGATAACACAAAAAACGAAAAGAGTGACCTGAAGCCAACAGTTGATTTGGAATTGCAAAATAAAGCAAATGAAACAAAATCTTGACTATGGATGGGAGCTAATACCGCAGCTCAGAATGAGAAGAAAAAACAAAGAACAAGAATAAGAACTATACTCTAAAACAGGGGTTCCGAAATCTTTAGACCAACATATCACTAAATAGAAGCTCATACCTCTGCGTATCACCAAAAGAAAATTTTAAATCAAAGGCAAAAAAGACAATATAAAGTGTAAATTTTTGGGGTGACAAATATAGATGCACTGAAATAGAGAACATAAATGCTCTTTGTTAAATATGGAAAAAATACACATTTGAAGCCGCCTTGTTCGTCATTTTTTTTTAATATGAATACTATGTTTATTTCACTAGTAAAGTACGTAAGAAAAAATAATAAGTGAATAAACTACATAAAAAAATCTGTACATTCTCAAAATAATTGTTTATCAATGAGAGACCAAAGATATTCTATGTAATATACATGCATACAATACAGTAATAAAAGAAAATAATTTTTTTTCTCGGGAAGATGAAAGATCAACTCAACATCTCCGAAGCATTAGTTTCATTTGTCTAAAAATTGTAATCGAAATTATATTTAAACAAGTTGGAAATTGCACGTGAACGTAGCAAATGAGGTGCGTTCGTACGATAACGAAGTTTTAAAAATATTCAAATCTTGCTGATATAGTAGAGCGTACTTCGGATACAGTATAGTAGTCGAAATCTTTTTGTGTTCCTGTAAATATACAGAAAGTAATTTTTATTACACCTCAGAAACGTATATCTTATTCATAAAATGTGAAATAGTTGAATATAATTAAAACACGCCCCAAACAATATTTCCCCGTATAGCATTATGTAGTCGAATACTTTTGTGTGGCCCTGTAATTTAATAATAAAAATTCTTTGCGTCACAGATTGTACAGAATGCATATTTTAGTATATACTTCATAGATTCATGCCAATTCAATTATGTTCGAATGAGTGTAACATCATAAAAATGCATTTGAAACTTTTTTTCCCATTGACCGTAATGTAATGGAATACCTTTGATTGTCCCTGTAAATGATCTATGCATCCGACTTTCATGACATTTGAAATGACTCGATAAAATTACGTAATAATTATATGTTTTAAATTTCAAACGATTAAAATGCATTTGAAATTTTTTTCCCAATTGACCGTAATGTAACGGAATCTTTTTGATTGTCCCTGTAATTGATCTAGGCATCCGATTTTCATAACATTTGAAATGACTCGACGAAATTACGCAATAATTATATGTTTTAAATTTCAAACGATTAAAATGCATTTGAAACTTTTTCCCCATTGACCGTAATGTAACGGAATCCTTTTGATTGTCCCTGTAATTGATCTATCCATCCGATTTTCATAAAATTTGAAATGACTCGACAAAATTATGTTATAATTATGTATTTTAAATTTCAAATGATTCGGTTGGGTAGTTTTTGCGTTGTTATATGCGGACGGACAGACAGACAGACGGACAGACAGACAGACGGACGGACTGAGCGACAACAATAGGTGCTACGTATTTACATAATTACGAAAGCACCTAAAAAGAGAAAACAAAGCAGTAGTAACAGAGAATTGGCAACACTGAGCTTGTGAACTGACAAATCGCAAAAAAGACGATTGACCTGTGTTTTCATTTCACATATTGTATTTTTTATTTTATTTCACTTACCTGTATCGCACTTTCGCGTACCAGTAAACAAAACTTCACGTACCAGTGTTGGTACGTACCCTAGTTTTAAAATCCCTGCTCTAGAAACACTAACAGAACGAGCGAGATTATAAATAGAGCTCAGAAAGTAAAAGTTATCCATGACGTAAGAAAAAATATTTGAGGAGGAACCAAATAAAATGCAGATAGCGTACTTTAAAAATACCGGAAAACCTATAAGTGGACAAAATGTCAGCTTAAAAGTACGTGATACTATTAGAATAAAAATAAAATACAATAACAATAAAAGTTGTTACCACTAATAATAAAGATGATCATTTTTTTATTTAGTACTATGTTGGGCGAACTAAAATAGTTATAAGGTACCCTGGGGTAATAACGCCACGTTAAGGTTCTACCAATTTTCACGGCTCAGTTTTAGTTTGTATTTTTCAAAGAAATATATGATTTGATACAGCAACTCATTGACTATCTATATAAAAAAAATAATTTCACAGATATGTATTCATAAAATGTAATGGCATGATTTCTTGGCCAATGCTATTTGGCGTTATTACCCACCTATATGGGTAATAACGCCATGCAAACAAAACTATGAAATAAGATGGAATAATTGCCTGTAGATTGTCCAATTCTAAAAATACAAACTCTACAAACTTAGAAATTGACATATTGCATTCTAAGATATTGAAAATGTTCAATTTTTTGTGAAAGTGTAAGAAAAATAATTGTGTGCGTGTGTGGGAAGGGGGGATGAGACAAAAGAATATCAGACCGTGAGCTTCTTTTTGCTTAAAAAGGGTCGCTTAAATAGAATTATTAGAAACATTGCACAGTTTTAACTGTGTTTATTTGAATCAGTATTTAGGATGTAGCTCGGCCACTGTAGGGAATGAACCGGGGTATTAATGCCAAGGATTGCCATTATTATCCCGTTATAGTTATTGCGCTGTACACTTAATTACAAATTATCTCGAGAAGATATCCAAAACCTTCAACAATATTTTGAAAGTCCATAAAATGTACTACAAATTTATGTAATTAACAAAGTATTTCCGAATAAAAAAAAAAAAAGTGCATCACATCACAAAACGTATTTCGCAAATTTTAGATCAAGCGTTAATTTTAGTTGCTTGTAAAAACAATAAGACCTAAAAATGAAATAAATTAACTTGAAGCTGTTTTTTGCGATTTATATGACTCAAAACCCTTCTGCGCAGAGCACATGGGTGTCATTTACCAGATTATTTCATGATTATGCATAATATTAGCACTTGGCGTTATTACCCCGCCTGGCGTTATTACACCAGACCACCTTATACAATAAACAAGTTTAAGAAAACATAATTTGTTAAAAACAGAGCTGTCCAGCTGGGAAAAAGCTAACTTGAAGTGACATTGAAGTACATTTCTTTATTGGCGATAGAGATTCAAAAAATAAAGCCAATTAAAAGAAAAAAAATGTTAAATTATTTGCAAAAATTGCAGTAAAATTAGTTGTAACTTTCTAATTACATCTAATTTTATTGCAATTTTAACGGCCAAACTGCTGGCAACGTTGCTGCCAGCAATGTTTGTCGTAAATTTAACTTTTGCCAGTGTAAATTTACCAGTGTAAATGTTTAAAGAAGAATACCACGGAGGTGTGTTTGAGCAAATTAATTAATAAAATTTTTAATTTTAGATCTCACAAAAGTAATACTTATTGTAAGAAGCGAGTATAATTATATTTTTATAATTTTAGAGAAATTTCCGATTTTTTATTGTCATTATAAAAAATCCATTTTATAAATGCATTCGAAGTTATATTTTACGCATTTATTTTCTTCTGTCTTCAATGGAAGAAAGTATTGTAATCGAAATGATTTTTCGACTTCCAGTTTTCGTCGGATTTACACGCTTCAGGGGGTCGGAGATGTAAGAAAACACGTTTTTACTAAATGTCTGTACTCTCGTGTGTGTGTCAAGGTATCTCTCTGTGTGTGTGTGTGTCTGTCTATGTCGCCATTCTACCATCAAAAAGTGTATGAAGATATGCATAGAATTGAATTGTTTGTGCATATTTTTGTCTGTGGTATGCAGGTCCTTCTAAAATTTTGTCATAATCCGCCGACAGAGGGCGCTGTAATAGCAATTTTTTATACCATTTTAAATATTATGCCAACTAAAAGTGTATTAAGTTATGCATAGAATTGAACCACATTTTCTTGTGTGTTTGGTTATGGCTAATTGGTTCTCCCAGAATTAAAAAAAAAATCTGCCAGTAGGGGACACTGTAATAGCGATTTTCGTGCAATTTTCAATGTTGTATCATCAAAAAGTGTATGAAGTTTTGCATAAAATTCAAACAAATTTTTTGCGTATGTTTTTTTTTTTTTTTTTTTTTTTTTTTTTTTTTTTTTTTTTTGGGGGGGGGGGGGGGGGTATAACAAGCAGGTCGTCCCTGACTTTGAAGAAAATGTGCCGGAAGGAGGAGCTGTAAAAGTGATTTCCGTGCTATTTTCTTATCGTAGCATCGAAAAGTGTTGTGAAATTATGTGCAGAATTAAACAAATTTTTTGTACATGTTTTTGGCTATGGTCAGGGGATTTTCCTTGAATTTGGAAATATTCCGTGGGAAAAGTGTTTTGTGATACCGTAGCACTTTTTGTAGCATTTTCTCTTTTTTAGGGCGTTCTATTTTCATCGGCTCGTGCAGAGACGGGAACTCGCGTCCTGCCAAGTCGGCTATGTGCAAACAGCTGATGAAAGCAGAATAAGGAGAACTATAGATTTTATTAAATATCATGATCCACATTAACCGTTTTTTACTCCGATTAATTGATTGAAGCCAAAATATAAGATGACAATTAAAGTTAGTTTAGTATTGAATTAATTATATTAAAATATTAACATGTGTAACTACTTTTTGAAATATCAAAATATATTTGTGATATAGAAGAAAGTTTTGTGATTGGCACATTAACTAGTACAAATAAATTTATTATATTTTTCGTTATATTTTTATCAATAATAAATTAATTTAAAACATAAAAAATATTTTATATTATATATTAATAAGTAATTTTGTGTAAAATTTTTAATAAAATAATACAAAACAATAAGGTAAAATGAAATGTTATTTTTAGTGTTATTTTAAGTTCTGTGTGATTGTTTGTATGAAGTTAAAACTTTGTAAAATTAAATTTGTTACTATTCATTATTTTGTTTCCACTTTATACAAATAAGCAAAATATTATAACGCTAAAGAAGAAAATAAATTAATCTGAAATAAAGTTTTTTCAAGAATAAATCTACATGTGGTTTAGTAAATGTCCCCTTACTCATAGAACAACGTTATTTTAAATTCTTGTTCATTTTCTTCATTAGAGAAAGAATAATTTCTTTATTCGTATAAAATTTAAACTAAATACAGAATATTTACTTAATTGTGTAGCTATTCTAGTCTATTATTTTATTCTTTGACCGACGGTCACATTGTTGTTGTTCTATTGTCGTTCTACTTCCAAATCTATTAAATTATGCAGAGTAAATCCATCAGTAGTTTCCGAGAAATAAGTACATCTCTGTCAACTACTTGCATGTCATTTCGAAAATGTTTTTGCTACATTAATTCACTAATTTACTCATATTACGTCAGCTTATGCATCAAAGAAAGACAGCAATGATTGATTTCTAAAACAGAAAAAAATCCAAAAGAAATAAATGTATACATAACTATTAACACAATCGCAAAATGTCAAAGAAAATAGATGTTTTAAAAAAGTAATTCAAAAATTGTCACTTATCTAATCTACCATCTGAAAAATGATATTTCTGTTACATTATTCTTAAAATAATAATAATAAATACATCATGAGTAAAATTTTTATCCTGGGGAACATTTTCCAGGCACATTTAGGAAAAGCAAACAATTTCTGACATATGTATATAAATCACAATTTAAAAGCATTTATTCTGTAGACTATAAATGATTTTTTTTAAATGCGTTTTTAAAATTATTAATACATATATATATATATATATATATATATATATATATATAATGTATTAATATATATATATGTCTTAATATATATATATATATATATATATACAGATTCATTTTACAACGCAAAAATAGATTTTTATTTGTGCATAAATTGCTAGAGAATATTTTTTTAAATTAATTTTTTTTTATGTACGAAAAATTTTGTGCTTAAGAATCAGTCTTATTAAAAGGGGAATTGAACCGTCTCCATTTGTTTAAGTAACGGTAACTTATGAACAACCCATCTTTTTTTTAATCTTTGAAGATAATTGTTGGGATTAGTCGAAATCGCCTAGATTTCGACATTTTAAAATCTCCGGCGTTTTTTATATTTCTGAACTCTATTTTATATACATTTATTACCTTTTCAGAAAAATAAATCATAATTTCGTTTTTTATATACTTAAAATTGATATCAATAAAATTTTCATAATTAAACATATTTTACTTTATGTAAGACATTTGAAGAATTTTCAAAAACAAAATCATAAAGTAGCAGTAAACATATATTGAAAATTATTTGAGAAAAACGAAAACATATTCAATAATACAGACAAAAACTCGTTCACGAGATATCCAAAATGAATATATAACTATCCATATTTTTGTATTTTTCCTCGAATTTTATTTCGTTTACATTGTCTAACATATTATCTCAGATCTGTCCAGTGTGACGCTCTCGAATTCTTTAGAAGTTTTTTGAATATTTACTTTGTGACATTTCGAGTATTTCCTGTTACTGGCATTTTTATGAAATAAAAATTCATTCATTTAAAGCATGCTCTATTAAAAAAAAATCTTATTTCAAATTGTATGTTAAGAAATCATCATTTTCTTTACAGACCCGACTAAAAATTTTTACTAAGACTTTTCTTTTACACGTTTTGTTAATCATTTGTTATAGTTTATGATTATCGCCACGCTCATTACAGAAAATTACAGATTTAAATTTACTGTTATTAATGCATTACCTTCAAAATATTTTATATGAAGTTTCTCACTGGTATGGACCTACAAATCATTCATTCTAATTATCTGTTGTATCTAATAAATTGATGTTAGATGTACTTACTGGATTTCGCTGACGTACACGCAGTGTTTTCGTAATATTAATCAAGCTGTGTTTAATAGTCTGTAATAAAAATCGTAACCACAATTATATGTTACAATACTAAGGTGTTATTTAAGTAAAAATTGAAAAAAAAACTTACATCATCACAAAAATGTGAAAAACACAAAGCATTTTGAAAATACCCTCTTACTCTCCATTTGGCGTAAAGAAAACATGCCAGTATTTTAAATTCTGAAGCAAGACAAAAACGAAATGGATTTTAAAAAAGTACAAACAAAATAATATACTTAACAGAAAAGCACAAGTCATTAGCCAATGACATTGTCTTAATTATAAAAATCATTGTACTTCAAATTTTTACTTTATGTAATTATGTGGGTCATGATTTAATTATATATACTTCAATTTTATACAATTAATGTAGTCCTACAATTTATATCTTTTAAACAAAATTTCTAGATAAAGGAACAATGTTAAAATCTTTTATTTCTAATTATTCCAAAAATAATACTCATTTACTGAGGTAATCTCCTGAAATGTATAATTGACTGTTACTTAGGAAATGGCATAAAATTAGATTTTCTCTCGAATACGAAGCTATTCATGCACGCATTTATGTAGCAATGCATGTTTATGCACACTCGTGGGGAAAAAACAACCCTCACCAACTTTGCAAAAAATTATCGTAGAAGAAAATTACTGACACCAGATGCAGGATATAAAGTCTATGAGGCATACGTCAATTCGTATATATTTTTTGATGTAATATATGATCGTTACTTATTAAATGGCATAAAATTGATTTAATCCAATTATATCTCTTATAAAGAACGTCTCCATACTAAGCGTACTCAGAATTATTTGAAAAAATATACTAATTAAAATACTTAAGTACATAATAAAGGATTAGTTAAATTTAGCGAAGGTATTGCAGTCGAAAGTCTGTAAAAGATAAAATATTTATAAATAATTGGCGTAACAAGACGAAAGTGTCATGCGATTTTGCGAGCAGCACTTTTCCTCGCCAAAAGCAAACGATACTAATGCAACTGGAAACTGTTGTATTTATAGAGGGTTTAATATATTATACACACACACACACACATATATATATATATATATGTGTGTGTATAATATACATATATATATATTACACACATTATATTATACATATATATATATATATATACAAGATGTCCGAAAAGTCCGGAAACGGTCTAATAACTCGAGAAATATATATCAGATTGAAAAACAAAAATATACGTATTAAATATTTTTAAATAAGCTACCCAGTGATACTAATTTTGAACCCCACAACGGACCCCCTGTGGGACAAAGGGGGTTCAAATTTTAAATCTTAAATTATAACCCCCGTTTTTTATTGCAGATTCTCAATCTACAGACAAAAGTACGTAACTTTTGTATTTAATGTTTATTTAAAATCCTTCTCGATCACGGTGTAATCGGACGTATTCGACAGATACATATTTCGGTTTTTCCAACCATCTTTCGTCTCGTCAAAGCCTGATTGGCCAGAACTTTTGACGTCAAATTCCCCGTCTTTTGCAGGAATACCGTTTCTCGAAAATCAAGAGTTGCGATTATTTCGATGGTGCTATAGTCTTTTTTATGATTTTCTGTACAAAAGTTATTGAAATATATTACATAAGTTTTCTATTCCTATTTTCATTCTATCCTGTCAAACATTTCTAACAATAAACTTGCGTATTTCAAACTTTTAACATATAAATGAGCACCTTCCCTCTTGAATTGAAAAAATATAATCTTCTTTATTTGGGAGAGGGATGTGTATATATTATACATTTCAATGAATTCTGCTGTTTTAAAAAAATCACCTAATATGGCTGACAAGGGTGTATTTTTTTACTTATTATTATAGAAAAATATAAGATAAAATACTAAAAAATAAACATATGAAATCTTTTTATGCTGGCTGTGTAAAGAATGAAGGAGCATCGTAAATTCAGGGTACTTATAGTTCCCGTTATTTCTCAAGTGGAATATTAGTATTTTTTTTTTTTTAAATAAATAAATCTACTTCAAACACTCGTATTTTTTCCTTTTTTAACCAGTGATTTTCAACAAGAAAATTTTCCTGTTCTAGAAATTCCAGGATACATACGAACCCTTAAATTTCCGGTGGGGGTGGGATTAAAGGTTTTCATGATTGATTAATTGCTGCAACTTCGAAATAACAAGTAGGCAGAAATTTTTTCAATAGTTCTTAGAAATATATTATAATTTTTAGTAAATAAATATATTATTTTAAATTTTTAATTGTTTTTCATAAATTTATCCACTTTACTAATCAATAATTTAGCATAAGCTTTTAAATAATTCCTATTTTTTCAGGTATTTTAGAGAATTTTTAATCTTTTATCACCGATATTCCGAAACAGATTTTTTTTGCCAAATTGAATCAGAATAATGTTGGGATTAAATAGCGCAAAATTTACTGGTAAGAATAATCAATAATGAATGGAATATGGATGCCCGTACATGATATGGGCAAATCATGTTTGGCAAAAACACGTTGCCCTTATGAGTTACGTACGTCCAAATCAGTGAAAAGATTAATCAATAGAAAAAAAATTGTATTTTAATCTTTTTAAGCTAAAATATATTTTAATTCCTTAGTACTTTCGGGACTTGTGATCATCAAAAGGTGATCGCGCAATTTTTTTAAATATTTAATACTTTTGTTTCGTTTTCTAATCAATGTATTTCGC
Source organism: Maratus speculifer (assembly GCA_964019185.1). NCBI lineage: Eukaryota > Metazoa > Arthropoda > Arachnida > Araneae > Salticidae > Maratus > Maratus speculifer. The sequence goes on from OZ025297.1 coordinate 178,848,706, forward strand.
GAATTATTCGACCGTTATCCTATTTTTCGTTCACTGTATATTTTGTCATATTTGTTATTTTATCGCTATAATGATTAAATAAATAATTTTCTACACTAACGTCCTGTTATGAAAACTAAAAGTCGCCTCTGTCAACAATCATTTCGTCTAAAGTTTTCCAAGACATTTTTTACACTTTTTTTTGTAATGCACCGTTGTTTTTAACAGTTTCTTTTATTTGTGAATTACCAACAACTATTCTAATTAATAAAAAAAATTTAAAAATCAGCTAATAATTTTGTTTATTAATGGTGCCAAAAATAAATTACACATGCACCTTTTGATGATGCACATATATGCACCACAAGTCCCGAAAGTACTAAGGAATTAAAATATATTTTAGATTAAAAAGATTAAAATACCATTTTTTTCTATTGATTAATCGTTTCGCTCATTTGGACGTACCTTATAAGAGCAACGTGTTTTTTCCAATCATGAGTTGCCCAGATCATGTACGGGCATACATATTCCATTCATAATTGAATATTCTCACCAGTAAATTTTGCGCTATTTAATATCAAAATTATTCTGATTCAATTTCACAAAAAATTCTGTTTCGGAATATCGGTGGTAAAAGATTAAAAATTCTGTAAAATACATGAAAATATAGGAATTATTTGAAAGCTTTTGCTAAAATATTGATCAGTAAAGTGGTTAAAATTATGAAAAACAATTTAAAATTTCAAAGAATATATTAATTTACTAAAAATTACGATATAACTCTAAGAACTATTGAAAAATTTTCTGCCCTACTTGTTATTTAGAAGTTGCGGCAATTAATCAATCATGAAACCTTTAATTCCACTCCCACCAGAAATTTAACCCTTTCCGGCACGGGCAAATTTTGTAGTGAAATGAGATATTATCGACTGACACCGGAATTCACAAACGATTTTATTAGATATTTTGAATTTCTTAATTTAAGCTTTTATTGTAAAAGTGAAATTTTACTAAAATATTATTGGTGCCGTTCACAAGTTTGGAATTAAAATTAGGTATCCCAGACCGAGCACAGTGTGCCGGAAAGGGTTAAGGGTTCATACGTATCCTGGATTTTCTAGAACAGGAAAATTTTCTTGTTGAAAATCACAGGTTAAAAAAGGAAAAAATACGAGTGTTTGAAGTAGATTTATTTATTTTATAAAAAAAGAACTGATATTTCACTTGGGAAATAACGGGACCTATAAGTACCCTGAATTTATGATGCTCCTTCATTCATTGCACAACCAGCATAAAAAGATTTTACATGTTTATTTTTTAGTATTTGGTCTTATATTTTTCTATAGTAATAATTTAACACTAGAACCGCGAAGCGGGTCAATTTGACCCAAATCGATGTTTAATTTCGCGCCGTGCAAAAAGTATTCATTGAAAAAACTTTTCTTTTTCTGACTTTTAATACTTTAAGGTAAACAACAACTTTTCGTATTTATTAGCGCATAACATAAATATTTTTTCAGTTATAACTACTTATACCTAGAACCGCGGAACGGGTCAATTTGACCCGTAGTAGTTTTTTACGCATGCATGACGAAATAGAGATGCATTTTTCAGAAGTAATGAAAAAAGTACTTCTGCCCCACTCTTAATTCCTATAATAGGCAGAATTGGAAAGGAGTATAGTGAAAATTTTCAATCAAGATCTTATATTCTTATAAGATTATAATTACATCTATAAAATTAAAACAAATATTTCGAGGGAGCATTGAAGTTGCTTTTATTCTGCATTTATTGAAAGTATATATAAGATTTCCGATGTCTTATTATTGCTGTCAAAGAAGCATCGGTATTTTAGCAACTATTACCTCCAAATGATTGAGAATGCAAATGCTTCAGCATGAATATCTGCCTGTAAATGAAGAAAATTAAATGCTAATGATGAAAATGAAAGTGACGACGACTCTAGACATCGTTCCGTCTGTCAACGACACGTTTAACATTGTTACACTTTTATTATTGGAATATAGATAAACGTAAAGTTTGAACAAAAATTTGTGATATTTATCAAATAAAAAATTTGATATAATTAAGAATTTGAACAAAAAGTGACAAAATTTGAATTTTATACTCATGAAAATTTGAAAAAATAAATAAGCAATAACTGGCACACCTGGATATAAAGAACATAACAAGAAAACTGAAAGACTAACTATATAAAAGTGCCTAACGTAAGCGTAAATGAGCACTTATATCGTTCAAAATCTGTGAGTAGGTTTACTCAGTATATGCCTAACAAAACCAGATAAATTCTGTATCGTATCATGTTCTAGTTGTTTGCAGATGTTAATAACAAACGAACATTATATAGACTATAAAATGCCCGAGGCGTGAAATACAAGTCTTTGTAAAAATGTCAAAACTGCATGCGGATATTCTTCTAACACATTCAGACATCGACATAACTGTTTACCAAGGAGAAAATGAGAAAAATGTTTTGTTGTTTAACAGTCTACATCTAACTGTTGAAATTTTAGACCATTCTAAAAAATACTAAATACACTTGTTTACTATAACGCAGGAAAATTGAATGTATCTGCGTGATTACCCAGATGACAAGAAGTCTGCATATGTCATACCTGCTTCTTGTATGAGGTCCGTGGATGAGATTTATAATATTTTGTATTTTGCTACTAACAATGCTAGGTATTATGAAATCTGTAAGTGAGAAATGTATTGGTATACGTCAATTTATTCAAGACTTAATTCAAGACGTACATGAATAGTTTCTTACTTCTCGGGGAAAAGAAAAAAAATTGTCGTTTTTACAAGAAGAAACACTAAAAACAATGAAGGACACAAGATAAGGAAAAAAGGATTTGTTATCAAAATTAAAAAAAAAAAATGAAACTAAAACTAAAAATTATTGTTCAAAATATAATGTACCCACACGTTTCTGGTAAATGTGCAAAATCTTTAACAATGTTTTTCAAGCAATGCATACAATAAATTGGATTAGATAAATCAGTAAAACTAGTAAATAACTTGCATTTTTTTTATATATTTTTAAATTTTTTTATATTTTATATCTAAACTTATTTGAAAGAGAAAATCTATTTTTTTATTAATGTTTATTAAGTCCAAGTTTATTTATGTTTAAAATATGTATTCAATATTTGTTCACTGTATTTTTATCAGACTTAATGAAATGTAATTTCAAATAATAGCATTTTCTGAAATGTAGGCAATTTCTGCTGACTTCTAGTTTAAAATATAATGTAAATATTAAGAAATATTGATTATTATTAGAAAATATAAACTTTTAGTTAACTAAATTAAGTATTTGGACATGTTTATATATCCTTTTCCATCTCGGGTCAAATTGACCCTCTCCGCGGTTCTAGGTATACCGAAAGTCCCGCGGTTCTAGTGTTAAAAAAAACACACCCTTATCAGCCGTATTAGATGATTTTTTTAAAACAGCAGAATCCATTGAAATGTATAATATACACATATCCCGCCCCCAAATAAAGAAGATTATCCTTTTAGAATTCAGGCGGGGAGGTGATTATTTATACGTTAAAAGTTCGAAATACGCAAGTTTTTAGTTCAGGATAGAATGAAAATCGGAATAGAAAACTAATATAATATATTTCAATGAATTTTTCTACAGAAAATCATAAAAAAGACTATAGCACCATCGAAATAATCGCCACTCGCGGTTTTCGAGAAACGGAATTCATGCAAAAAACGCGTAATTTTTTTTCCAACCACCTTCGTCGTTCCAAGCCCAAGCTCGCACTCTGATTGGTTGTTGCTCTCGGCACTGTTTTCATGTAACTTGGCGATAATCATACTTGGCGTAGCGATAGATGCTTCCGTCGAGGAGTTTGATTTCCTTCCGAGCCGAGTACAAAGTAACTTTTCTCTTGCAGCATTGGATTGTATGGAACGTGTCTTACTGAAAGCTGTACTCTTTAAAAGTTTCTAAACACAAATTTTTACTTTGTACTCGGTTTACTTTGTACTCGGCTCCGAAAGAAATCAAACTCGACGGAAGCATATATCGCTACGCCAAGTTACGTGAAAACAGTGCCGAGAGAAACAACCAATCAGAGTGCGAGCTTGGGCTGGGAAGGGCGAAGGTCAGAGCATATTTAAAGAAATTTTCACTGGGCGACAGTAGGTTTAGTCTTTAGTCGCAAACAAATGTTGATAAATTCCCTCTTCTTCTGTGGTAATAGAAAACTAAATTATAAGAATACTAGAAGGTAGCCCGTCAAAATGACGTGTTTCCATTTTTAAAAGGATGATAAAACATTACAACAACTTTGGTCAATCATAGCCACTATAGGCTTAAACAATTTTGAAAAATACAAAGACTAAACATAAGGGAAAAATCAAAAAAAAAAAAAAAATTCAGTAGAAATCTGCATTTAAAATTATAACAAAATTATCTGGTGGATGGGGAGGGATTGTAATGAACCAATGGTAAATGCATAAATTTTAAAAGAACAAAGTAAGGTAAAATATCAATTATAAAAGAATACATTGTGAAACTACAGCCAAAAAATATTTTAAAATACTGAGAGAAAATAATAAAAATTTCCAAAATGTATAAAAAATTTTCTCATTTTGGCCATTTCCAGACGAATATGAGAGGGTAGCCAAATTATTAATTGAATGGGTAAAATAATGGCATAGAATATGCCGCTATTGAATTTCACTCACAAAATTACAGTAATTATTTCACAAAAAACATGCAAATTAACATGCATTAATAATGCGAAACATGCACTAATAATGCTATTTTAAAGCATTTGTGAATTAACTATTTTATACCATTAGCTAATACTTAAAAGAAAATACTTTATAAGATCGAAAACAAATGTCAACAATAAAGAGTAAACAATCGTGATTCGTTATGTGACAATGAAGTCATTCATGGCTGTAAAAGATAAATAAATAAATAGAAAAAAAATAAATAAAGCAACACGAATAAAAAAATTCTAACAATATTGTATTTAAAACGCACCTTCGCTTTTCTTAAATAAAAAGTTTTTATTAAACACTGTTGAAAATTTGACTGATTTGCTGCATCGTGATTACACAGCTTTTATAGAAAATGGTTACTTTACCGTATTACACTATTAAAAATTTGGCCCATTTCTTGCAGCGTCACTCCACAGCTTTTTATAGAATATCTCTTTTATGACCAATGAGAATGCTCCATAACACAGCAAAGTAATCGTTTTCTATAAAAGCGGTGGAGTGATGCTGCAGCAAATGAGTCAAATTTTTAACAGTGTGAATATTGTGTTTGAAATAGGGAAAAGATTTCACAGCACAGTAAAATGTAGTCACGTCATTTACAGCTCAAACTGTAAATCTGACAAATGAGAACGCTCCATTAGGACTCTAGAACGTTTGCATTGGACAAAAAATTGATAGCCTTTAAAATCGGAGATAACATTTCACAGTGGAATTTGTCATTGGTCACAATTTTTTCTCGCGGATGGGTTGACCCCGGAATCGTTATACATGGAGGGATTTTATATATATAATTGAATTACTAACAAACTTCTGTATCTTATTAATTATGCCTATTGTACTTCTGTTGCTGATTAATAAACTACATAACTTTCAGGAAATCATGTAAATGTGTAAACCCCGCATTTTATAGGTAGGTAATAACATTTAACAAAAAAAAGACCTGTATTCTCAATTCAGACAAATTGTTGATCGTTATGTTAGCAATAAACCAAATGTATGATCCAATCTATCGAATTCGCATGCTTAATTAAAACATCAAGTGACAAATTATCATCTAAATTCATGTTAAAATGTTAGTCTTTATTAGTTGTATATTTGGTTGTTGTTCATAACCGTAATACACTAGCCTCCAAAAGTTAAGGTACAACATGTTTTTTGAAGCTCAAAAAAAAAAAAAATGGCAGTCAGTAGTTTTCATAGTTTATATGAATGACAATAATAAGCTTTAAAAAGTTACGCAAAAATTACAGTTACCACTTTTATTTTATAGAAAAGAATAGGTTTTTGTGAATGAGAGAAAAATGTGCAATTACGAAGGTTTCGTAATTTTGCGCGTAAGTTTTGTTGTATTTGAACTATTGTTGTCAGTTTTGTTCAGGACAACCAGTAGAGTCTTGAAATGTCTAGAAGAAGTCGTTTGCCCGATTCATAAAGGTGGCGGGCGGTAGGATGGATGGAGATGGGATTGTCACAGGCCAATACTGCTACACGGCTCAATGTGTCGCAGTGTAGTCCAACGACTCTGGGATCAGTATGAATCCGATGATTCTGTGTCCAGAAGACATGTTCCAGGCCACCCACGTGTTACAAACGTGCAGAAGTCCGGTTTCTAGCTCTTTCGGCCCGAAGGAGAAGACGCACTACTGTGCGTACAACTCATTGAAGACCACTTTGCGGCATCAAGGAAAAGAATCTCCGCTTCTATGGTGCGAAGACGTCTTCACAATGCAGATCTCTATGCAACACGATCTGTTGTGTGTGTCCTCAACAGACGGCAGAGAAAGGCCTGCTTACGTTGGGCAAGGTAACATGTTTCCTGAAACAGACAACAGTGGACTTTTGTACTCTCCACAGACGAGTCCAGATTCACACTGGAGAGCGATTCAGGGCGTCTTCTGATTTGCACAACAACAATGCACTCGATACCATCAATCAAACACAGTCGAAACACACAGGTACAGAAACGGTGAAATCATGGTTTGGGCAGGGATCTCACTCGGAAGCCTCACTGACCTGCATAGGTTCCATGGAAGAACTCTGACTTGTGCGAGATATCGGGATGAGATCCTTGATTCATGTATGCACCCATTCATATGCCAGTACCACTGGCAATGGTTTCATTCTAAAGGATGATAATGCGAGACCACACCGAACTGTGGTTGTTGAGGATTAGATTGAGGATCATGATTTGGAGGGAATGGAGTGGCCAGCTCACTCTCCAGACTTGAATCCGATAGAACATATTTGGGACTACCTCGGAAGACAGGTTGAGGCTTTAAGTCTTCCCTTCAAGGTCATTAAATGAGCTGGAACAAAGCTTACGCTAGGTCTGGTCAGGACTACCTATTTCGGTGTCCGACAATTTAATTGAGAGCATGGAAAGTCGATGCCGACAATGCATGGGAGTTAACGGGGATGTCCGGGATGGACATAGTGAATATTAGAAAAAGTTTTTTAATGTTTTTTTTTACATTTTACTGCATAATACTGCGACGCACTGATTTCTCCAAGAATGGATTTTTCCCACCATGAGAGCATTTTTATTGTAATTTCCTTTATACGTTTATCTTAAGTAAATTTCTATGCCGCATTTAATAAATAACAGTTTAGCGCAAATTTCTCCAAATTTGTTGTTTCTATATTCATTCATTTGCAAATTAGATGCTAAAAACCGTTGTACCAATTTTTGGAGGCCATTGTAAGTCAGACTAATAATCTAAATAGAGACTCGAATAATTTCTGGAAAGTAAATTCAACCTAAATCATTAAATATTTTTTTAGTGAAATAGTACTATATCTACAGTTTTAAACCCAAAGTGGAACTAATTATGAAAACAGATATTTCTCTTCATGTTTCAAAACCATGCAATAAAAAAATACCCCATTAACAATTTTAACATTTCCAAAATATCAAATCAATGATGCTTATAATAGTTAAATATCTTTTGACTGTTGCAAGTTACTACACTTTGCAAAGAGTAGAAATAAAGCAGAAAACAGATTTTACTCTTAATCTGTCTATTCTAAAAAAAAATAACTAATGCTGCCACCGCCGCTGATAATCAATTTTTTGTGACAAGAGGTCTTTTTTCGTTAATATTAAAATAACTGTTACATACAAAAACATTAAAATTGGCGATATTATAGAGAAATGTTTGATAAATACGCTGGTGCAGACAGTTTCAAATTGAATAATTATTTTAAGCGATATTTATTATTAAAGCTGGTCAGAATCATCCCATTAAAAAAATATAGGAGCAAAAACTATACATAAAAATTTAATAATTTTTAGATCATTTTATACATTAAAAGTTCCCAGTGTGCAGACTGCATTTATTTTTTTGACTCATTTTATGAGGTTTCATTTCAATTTTAAATTCAAATTTTCAGTATTTTGAGTGATTTTTTTACATATTTTTTGAAAAAAAAATTATTCTAAGTTGTTGTCAGCAATTTATTAAAACAAAGCAAAGAATAAAAGTTCCTTCAGATTAAAAGTTTATTGACACGTGATTATTATAAAAAGAAAAAAAATTTAAATTAAAATTAAATGAATCTCGCGTATTAAAAGCAGGAAGATATTGAAAAATGCAGCATAAACTACATTTTCACGTGAATTTTAAAAGAAAAAGAAAATTGTACAATTTTAGGGCATGTTCAGTGCAAGTTACCAAAGTAACCAATGTTATTGACCGATTGTAGGGTAGTACGAAAGCGAATTGTGGCCTTGATTTTCATTTCATACTTGTCTACAATCAGTAAGTGACCGGTAAGTTGTGCTAAACACCCCCTTAGATTCACTAATATGCGTTAAAAGTCGCAAACAGATAAAAATTATGTCAGATTTTTTTTTTTTTTTTTTTTTTTTTAGGCAGTACAAATATTTCCTTTCTGATGGTAAAAATATTTTTACGCAAATATTACAGAAAGAAAAGAATTTTTCATGAAAACTGCGTCAGATTTAAAATGTTACATTTAAAAATCGCTAATTTAAATCCTTATAGCATTGTTAAAAAATACTGAGAAGCTATGGCCCTGTTGACTAAGTTTATTTTAAATTAGCAGATTCTGAAATGTTTAAATAATCTTATTTAATCAAACTTGAAAACAGCCAATAACAGCAACTCATTCACCTCAAACCTCCTGCATGAAAAGGAATTTTGAATACCCGTTTATAGGGCGATTACCACTATTTTTTTTAATTATAATTTTTTAACTTTTTTTAATTTTAACTTTTTTTTAACCGATTAAATTAACTGATTTTTAGAGGTGGACAAAAATTGAGCTGGAACGTAGAAAGGATTTAGCTGGTTCGTAGGAAACAGAGCCCCCTAGTGTCTTGGAAAATCAAATTGTCTCTATAAAATATATCCAAAATGATACAACGATAATTACAATGGATCAAACTGTCTTATACACATAGTGGAATTATGCAGGCTAGGAAAACGATTTTGTTCTTTACGTCTAAAAATTTTTAACTTTATTATTTTTTTATGTTTCCAAAACCTTAAAATTTTTCAATAATAATTGAAATCGATAAAGGGGGTTTTACAAGTTACTGTTTTAGCTAAATATTTTTAACAAACTCGGTATTCGCGTAGATTTTGTTGTCTGGGGGCTTTTCCCTTCTTTTATTTGCTCTCTAGGAATCTTGCAACAACAGATCTTGGATCATTAATACTAGTTCCATTACAAGCAATGGACATCTTTGATTTTAAAACTTTTCTTGGTAGTTTATTGTGATTCTCTTTGTTGGAATTAAGTATTGTATTTATGGACGCAACTCTTTCTTTCTTTGAGGTGTCAAATAAACGTATGACTGCACAATTTATTAAAAATTGAGTGAAGTTAAGAAGTTTTAAGTAATAATACAGTCTTGCTGTAGATAAAAAGGATGCAGTTTTTCAGCTGCATACAAAGCCATTACATCAGTATATTCGGGGATTTATTATTTTCCAAAAAAGTTTTAAACACCAAGACGGACTCCATTAACAACCCCCTTTTCTTACATTTAAGGAAATATCTAGCCCGTTTTAGATGCTCATTTGAACCTCTTCCAATATTTCGGAAACATATACTTTACAAGTTAACCTTCCTTCCCTGAATGGGTCTAATCGACCCATACCTATAATATAATCTGTTTTATACGATTCCAACCAGAATTTTTTTCATAAAGAAAGTTAAATAACAGATTCAGACATTTAAGTCAATTAAATACAGGGTGATTCCAAATTTTTTTTACAAAAAAGAGGGGTGATAATACACATCAAGACAAACAATATTAAATAGGAGACCAAGGGTCCAAAACGTTTTCAAAAGAAGATAGCCGCCATTAAAGTTTAGGGACCAAAATTTCAAATAAACATAAAAAACGGAAAAATCGGTCGATTGACTTGCGGTTGCTTATGTTGGTATTTTCTTGAAATTAAATAATAAAGATAAATTTCAAAAAATGCCGATAGAGGGCGCTTTAGACTTTGGAGTAAAGAACAACTATTTTTTGCTGGTATTTTTTGCATCTTATTAAATGTTTCCTTAAGCTTAGACTCAAACTTAATTTTTGAGCTCAAAATCTGAAAGTGGGGGTGGTTAAGTAGCACAAACTGAACTATGTTCAGAGGGTTCAAATTTCAAATGATTATAAAAAACGGAAAAATCGGTTCATTGATTTGCGGTTTTCATTAAAATTATTCTTTATGTCGGTATTTTCTTAAAAATAAATTATTAAGATAATTTTCAAAAATTTCCGATAGAGGGCACTTTAGACTTTGGAGTAACAAAAAACAATTTTTTGGCGTTATTTTTTGCATCTTATTAAATGCTTTCGTAAGCTTAGACTTAAACTTAAATTTTGAGCTCAAAATCTGAAAGTGGGAGTGGTTAAGTAGCACAAACTGAACTGCGTTCAGAGGGTTAAAATTTCAAATGATTATAAAAAAAAACGGATAAATTGATCGATTTGTTTGCGGTTTTCGCTAAAACTAATTTTTAAATGAGCATTTTCCTAAAAATATATTTTAAAGATAAATTTCACAAAATGCCGATAGAGGGCTCCATAGACTTTGGAGTAGTGTACAACTATTTTTAACTGTTATTTTTTTTAATCTCATTAAATGCTTTCAAATGCTTAAACTTAAATTTTAAGCTCAAATTCTGAATCGTTGGGAGTGTATTAGTAGCGAAAACTTGAATTGTGTTCGAGGAGGGGGAGGGTTAAATTTCAAATCCTGAAAACTCTTCAATTTGCGTTACTTAACTACACCTAATTATTCAGATTTTGAGCTCAAAATTTAAATTTAAATATAATCTTCCGAAAACATTTAATAAGTTTTTGAAAGCATTTTATTAGAACAAAAATATAATGGTTAAAATTAATTGTTCGTTACTCTGAAGTTTAAGGCGCCCTGTAATAGAATTTTTTGAAATTTATCTTTAAAATTTATTTTCAAGAAGATTCTGACTTAAAGAATAGTTTTATTTTAAACCGCAAACAAATCGACCAAATTTTCCATTTTCTATAATTATTTTAAATTTGAACCTCCCCCTCCCCCTTAAACACAGTTCAGTTTGTGCTACTTATCCACTCCCTGCTATTCAAATTTTCAGCTCAAAATTTAAGTTTAAGTCTAAGCTTCCGAAGGTATTTAATGAGATGCAAAAAATAACGGCAAAAAATATTTGTTCGTTACTCCAAAGTCTAAAGCGCCCTCTATCGACATTCTTTGAAATTTATCTTTATAATTTATTTTTAATAAAATACCGACATAAAGAATAGTTTTAATGAAAACCGCAAATCAATAAACCAATTTTTCCGTTTTTTATAATCATTTGAAACTTGAACCCTCTGAACACAGTTCAGTTTGTGCTTCTTAACCACCCTCACTTTCAGTTTTTGAGCTCAAAATTTAAGTTTGAGTCTAAGCTTACGAAAACATTTAATAAGATGCAAAAAAAAAAAAATACCAGCAAAAAATAGTTGTTCGTTACGCCAAAGTCTAAAGCGCCCTCTATCGGCATTTTTTGAAATTTATCTTTATAATTTAATTTCAAGAAAATGCCAACTTAAAGAATAATTTTAGTGAAAACCGCAAATCAATCGACCGATTTTTCCGTTTTTTAGCACTTTCCAACAAAGTTGAAAAGTGATTATGCATTCGGTTTGTCTGTCCGTCTGTCCGTCTGTCCGTCTGGCGATGATGCAAATACAGGGTGATTCAGCTCGTCGGTGACAAACTTTAAGGATCGATAGAGCACACCTAGACGAACATTTTTGAATAGGGAATGTAGGGTCCCTGACGCGATGGTAAGGCGCTAGGCGCTTTCGAAAATTTGGGTGCCGAAATTCGAAACGTCATAAAAACTAGGGAAATGGTTAGATTTTCTTGCTTGTTGCGTCGAAATGATTCTGTTTGTTTAGACTTTCTTCAGTACCAATTTGATAAGCGTATCTCTTAAAACATGGATAGGGGGCGCTGCAGACTTTGGAGAGCTAGACAACAACTTTAAGCCCGTTATTTTGATAATTTAACACATGCTCGCCAAAGTTTATACTCTAACTTAAAGTTTGAACCCAAAAGTAGAGCCCTGCAAAAAGCGTAAGAGCCGGAATAAAATGTCAAAGTACAGGGTGGTCGAAACTCGAAGGCTCCTAAGAGATAAACAGACAGATTTCTTGACTTATGGCATGCATTTTCATGATTCTGTTTTCTGGGGCTCTCTGAAACTCAGTTGAACAGTACAAAAAGAAACATCGATAGGGGGCGCTTTGGGCAAAAAACATAATTCGTTGACATTTCGGACGCTAACTGGAAACGGGGCGCTACGATCAGTTAGTAATAATGAAAACACATTTTCTACCTCTGCTCAACACTTCTGAATAAATTTAGACCAAAAACATCAATGATACTGGAAATTTATTTACAAAAAATAACACTACAGAAGATGCTCGAAATTTCGACCTTGGGCCATGATGCAGGCTTCGCACCTCCGTCGCATTGAGGAGTGTGTGTTTCCAACAATGCCAGGAGTATCTCTGATCTGCCCTGCAGCTGCCACAATGCGCGCCACAAGTTCTTCAGCACTGCTGACAGGTGTATGGTATACCTCGGCCTTCAGGTAACCCCAAAGGAAGAAATCCAAGCAGGTGAGGTCTGGTGATCGGGCAGGCCAGTGAACTGGACCCCCACGCCCGATCCACCGCTGGCCATACCTTGCGTTTAGATGGAGACGCACGTCGTTCGTGTAATGGGCCGGAGCTCCATCGTGCTGGAACCACATCTGGCGACGCGAACCTTCGGGTACGTGCGCCTCCTCCAGAAGCTGCGGCAGCACTTGATCCAGGAAAATCAGGTAATTTCCACCTGTAAGCCGTTCAGGTAACAAATAAGGGCCAATGAGGCAATCCCCCAGAATGCCGGCCCACACATTTACTGAGAAACGCTCCTGGGCTGCTCGGCTTCTGGTTTCATGTGGATTTTCATCACACCACACATGACTGTTGTGGGCGTTCCACATTCCCTCCCGGCTGAAGGTTGACTCGTCCGTAAACAAAATGCTGTTTACAAAACGGGGATCCCTGGATCTCATCGCCAAGTACCATCTTGAGAATTCCACTCGAGGGCCAAAATCCTGCTCTCTGAGCAACTGCACCCGCTGGATGTGGTAGGGGTGCAGATTCCGGGAACGTAAGATGCGCCACGCAGTTGCTTGCGAAATGCCAACATGTCTGGCGATATCTCTCGTGCTAAGACCTGGGTTGTCCTCAACCAGGTTAAGCACAGCCTCTTCGTTGTCGGGGGTGCTCACTGATCGCTCCCGTTCAGGCCTGCCTCCGTCGAAAGATCCCGTTGTGGACAACCTCTGGTGTACTCGAGCGAAGAAGGCATGGCAGGGGATTTGCCTGTTGGGGTAACGCTCGGCGTACAACCGCTGAGCGGCTCGTCCATTACAACCAGCAGCGCCATACGCCAAATGCATGTCAGCCAATTCAGAGTTTGTGTACCGTTCCATCCTACTACCGATCTGCAGACAAGTAACCCGAAGCTTAAGTAGGTACCGCACGTTCAAAAGACGTGTCTGCGCATACAACTACGTCATCTCGCGTTGTCGTCTGCGCATTACGTATCTTTTGCATATCGATATGGTACGATATCTTTTGCATAAATCAGCAAAAAGCACCTTATGTAAATTTTATTGCGCGCATTGTGCATGATTGAAACCAGCTATGTTTGTTAAAAAAAACAAACAAACTGCAGTTTTAATAGCTTCTTATGATAAGTAAATTACTCTCTTGTTTTGTTTCTAACTGATCGTAGCGCCCCGTTTCCAGTTAGCGTCCGAAATGTCAACGAATTATGTTTTTTGCCCAAAGCGCCCCCTATCGATGTTTCTTTTTGTACCTTTCAACTGAGTTTCAGAGAGCCCCAGCAAACAGAATCATGAAAATGCATGCCATAAGTCAAGAAATCTGTTTGTTTATCTCTTAGGAGCCTTCGAGTTTCGACCACCCTGTACTTTGACATTTTATTCCGGCTCTTACGCTTTTTGCAGGGCTCTACTTTTGGGTTCAAACTTTAAGTTAGAGTATAAACTTTGGCGAGCATGTGTTAAATTATCAAAATAACGGGCTTAAAGTTGTTGTCTAGCTCTCCAAAGTCTGCAGCGCCCCCTATCCATGTTTTAAGATATACGCTTATCAAATTGGTACTGAAAAAAGTCTAAACAAACAGAATCATTTCTACGCAACAAGCAAGAAAATCTAACCATTTCCCTAGTTTTTATGACGTTTCGAATTTCGGCACCCAAATTTTCGAAAGCGCCTAGCGCCTTACCATCACGTCAGGGACCCTACATTCCCTATTCAAAAATGTTCGTCTAGGTGTGCTCTATCGATCCTTAAAGTTTGTCACCGACGAGCTGAATCACCCTGTATAAGATGCAAATGTAGCTATTATTCATTTACAGGTCCATACAAAAGAATTCCATTAGATATAATGGTAAAAAGGGGAATTGTGTGTGACATTTTAAAAATATATTGAGCTTTTTCATATATAATAAAACTGATATATGTCACTGAAGCTTAATATAAGTTATACGCTACTGTCTTGCATTATTTGAAGTACATAGCATTTACAGGGCCATACAAAAGATTTCAAATAGTATATTCTTTCCGAAGTACCGTATATGTGTCCGATGATGGCTGATGGAGGGATGAAATGCATTTTAATTATGATATTAGCGTTTGTATTTCGCTAAATATATGCGCATTACATGGTGTGTATAACTGTTATAGTTGATATACAGGGCTACCCAAAAGAGCTCACCAACGTTACTGAATATGAGCGTAAATTATTTAAACGTGGTTCTTAAATAAGCTATGCATTTTTACGCTGAGCTGCATTCAATTTACTGAGAAATGTTTGCAGAATATAGATAAAGGGATATACAGGACCACGCAAAGAATTCGGTACATGGACGCCTATGAATGATAATTTATGAGAATGTGATTTCAGTTGTTTTAAAAGTGTTTCAGTTTACAATAAATTTTAGCCTAATGCTGGCATGTAATAAAGGTATAATGTAAACTACAGGGCTGAACAAAAGTATTCAAGTATGTTTCCATCTAATAGTATGAATTGCTAAAAAAGAAATTTCAAGCTACTAGGTATTTTCTTGCTGAGCTAAATTTTCCCATTATATGAACTGACATATGAAATACAGGGCTGTTCTAATGTACTGGAATACATATTTGGGTATATTTGGCTATACACTATTATTTCCCTAAATAACAAAGTTTTGTTAAAGATTTCATTAAGTGTTGGAAAGTGCTTCATAATCTATGCTTAATGCATGATTTTTCTTACTTGTTATGTTTATTTGAAATTTTGTCCCTAAATTTTAATTGCGGCTATCTCCTTTGGAAAACGTTTGGGACCCTTTGTCTTCTATTTAATATTGTGTGTCTTGATGTGTACTATCACCACTCTTTTATTGGCTATTTCCATGAGTACTTGTAGTGTAAGTCACATGCTACGATTTTTGGCTACCTGTATTATAGAACAAAAAAAATGTGATTAATTTTCTTGGCACATTCTCATTAATTATATAAGGCCAAGCAGACTTTTCGAAAATAACGGTGGCTAACAGGCATAGCAATTAATAAGTTATGTGACTTACACTACAGAACCCATGGAATTAACCTATTGTAAAAAAAATTTAGAATCACCCTGTATATTAAAATGTTCTGAATAACAATTCTGGTGTGAAATGTTTTTATCAAGATTGAGTAAAATTTGAACAGGGTAGGAATGTTAATACTGTTTTTTTTTCTCTGCAGACCAGCAACTCTTGATAGAAACTAGTGAGTTGTTAAGTTTACGTCTTTAATAATTATCTTTAATATCCGAATCACTCTCTCCTTAATGCTGCATTTATTTTCGCCGACTGTTCTTCGTACCCATCGGGATGACATCCATTTTTGATAAGAATCAAAGCATTCGTAAAAATGTTTCTTTAACAATTCTATATGAATTCTCTATCAGGCAGCATAATACAAGACCTCTAAATGTCTTTTTAAAGTTTTTCAAAGTGCTCCACAAGATCCAGGAATTAGATAAGTCAGTGTTTCTTTTTCATAATCTTCCATCTATAATCGAAGGAGCACAGGTTGAGATGCTAGTACAGTTTTGATAAGTCCGGTTGATGATTCATAGTGCTTTGCGTGAGAGAATGTTTGTGTTGTAAGATTTTTAAGTATTCAACGCACTTCAAAAAATGCAGGGTAACGAAATGTACTTTAGTTTTCTGTCCCTTCGATTTTTGCAAGCTCTTCAAAGTGTGGGGCAGAATCTAAATAAAGTATAGCTATTCAATTTCCAATACTGAACTTTGATAACTGATAATTCCAAATGAGACATAACCATGTCTGACCTGTGAGCAACGTACGAGACCCAAAGCAAATCTCTATACAAATATTGTTTCATACGAATCTAGAAGCCACTGTTCTTGCCTCTGTTTGCAGTTCTCCCATTTCTAGTTAAGTCTGCCTACTTATTTTTTATGTCATTCTCAAGAACAAAGTTATCAAATGCATCATGGCAGAATCCATGAGGCCATCTGTTCTTCACTTATTTAATTTAAATTCTCCAGCTAAATTAGATTTCATTTCTTGTTCTTCTGCAAACAAATTGCGCTGTAACAAACTTATTATAAACTCCATGATGCTCAGGAAAATCATCTACTTGAATAGTAAAACAATCAGCATTTTGTAACTGTACTATTATGTTTTATTTTTTTGCTATGACGAATGTTGCAATTCTTGTCTCCGAGTCATAGAATCAACTTATGTTATTCCCTTGTTTTATATTTAAAAAATGCCGGCACCATCACCTGTCACTGGGCGACAATATCTTGGTACTGGGCGACACTAGTGTCACCTACTTTCTATGTTATTTTATGTCCTGACGAAGGTGGTTGGAAAAAAAAATTACTTGCAAAAAACGGGAAATTTGACTTCAAATGTTGTAGCCAATCAGGCTTCGAGAAGGCGGAAGAAGGTTGGAAAAACCAAAATATGCATCTGTCGAATATGCCCGATTACACCGTGATTGAGGAGGATTTGAAATAAGCATTAAATACAAAAGTTACGTATTTTTGTCTGTAGATTCTTAATCTGAAAAAAAATGGGGGTTATAATTTAAGATTTCAATGTCGGAACCCCTTTGACCCCCAGGAGGTCGATTGCGGGGGTTACATTTAGTATCACTGAGTAGCTTATTTAAAAATATTTAATATGTATATTTTTGTTTTTCAATCTCATATATATTTCGAGTTATTCGACCGTTTCCAGACTTTTCGGACACCCTGGATATATATGTATATATATATATACATATTGTATAATAAATGTATTTTGATTGTTGCTGCAGTTCTTTAACTGTAGCAATCACTGGAAATATATATATATATATATACAGGGTGTCCGTAAAGTCTGGAAACGGTCGAATAACTCGAGAAATATATATCAGATTAAAAAACAAAAATATACATATTAAATATTCTTAAATATATATATATATATATATATATATATATATATATATATATAATTCATATTGAGAAAAATATTTTCATACAATTAAACGTATTTAAAAATAAAAGCTAGATTTTACCATTGCAACGAAATCAAATCGGCATTGCTCAATTGGACTTCAAAAGTTTTTAATAAATTGAAATTTCGAAATTCATTTGAAATCGTAATTTTTGACAGTTATATTTCGATGTAAATACTTATAAGTATTGATATAATGAAATTATTCTTAAAGCAAACTAAAACTAACAACACGGAATTTATTTAAATAAAATTTATCTAAACAAGCTCAATATTGAATTTTATTTTCGTTAAAGTGTATGCGACATAAAAAAAAAAATATTTTTTGAAGTTGCATTCCGTCGCCAACCGATAAAAATCTGCCAAATAACAAAATTTTCCTTTTTATTTCTATTTTATTTTTTACAGACGGTGTATGTGGGTTCCACCATTTTTTTTTTTTTATTTATATATCCTTATAAGAAGTGAATTCTTTTTTTTTCCCAGATTGTTTGGTGTATGCCCGTATG
Organism: Maratus speculifer; assembly: GCA_964019185.1. NCBI lineage: Eukaryota > Metazoa > Arthropoda > Arachnida > Araneae > Salticidae > Maratus > Maratus speculifer. The sequence continues at coordinate 178,867,072 of OZ025297.1, forward strand.
GAGACCTTCCTTGTTATACAAAGCTTTGGATGCATTTCGTATATTGATATATCACTGCATTCTTGTGTGTATACTTTAAGAAGATTGGAGATTTTCCAGCTTCACCAAATTATTATTTAAAGATACTACATTTGAAAACTTTGTATGAATAACCTAATAAATTACACAGATAGGCATCTCTGATATAATTATTGTAATACTTAGAAAGTTATGTAGATAATATTCATTTAAAGTTTCATTTGATAACTTTCCAAAGAATTTATATTACTTCTTTTATTATTAAACTGCAAGCAAATTCTGATATTTTATATTTATTTTAAGGTATTTTAACTTACATGCATTTTAATTTATAATTTTCATTATTAAAATTAATTATTACAAAAAGATTAAAATCAATTACATAGCGAAAGAATGATTAATGCTATCTATCTATAAATAATAAGTATTTGATGAAAATAATTTTATGTGAAAAATAATTATTTTATACGTTGATGGAAAAAATTAATTTGGATATTGTATTTTTTTTTAATAGTTTTTGGTCTTATTTCGTTCTTTCCTTTTATGAATTTCGAATAAAAAAAAAAAAAAAAAAAAAAAAAAAAAAAAAAAAAAAAAAAACATTTTTCTATCTAAGAGTACGGTTCAAATGTTTAACCTTCAATTATTTCAGAAATTATACTCATAAGTTTAGATCATCATCTGCCATACTATTTTGATAGTTACACATGAAATGGCACGAAATTAGTTTTACTACAATTCCATCTCTGAAATACAAAGTTGTTTCGCTGTAGATTTATTCAATATTTTAAACATTACCTATGTTATTTAAGATTATTGGACGCGTTCCAGCTGTAACACGTTCTTAATTAAAGATACTATATTTCGAAACTTCGCGTAAAAGTAACCTAATCAATTTCACTGTTAGACATGACAAATAATTATTGTGATTGTTAGAATCTTATGTAGATAATATTAGAGTTTAATTTGATCGGGTTCTCATCATGTAAATTATTCCAGACATTATTCATTAGAAATATATATATTCTGATATTTCATAATTATTTTATGGCATTCTCACTTATAGATTTCCCTATGTAATAAAATATGAACGAATATTCAAATTAGTAACATTGTTAAAGAAACAAACTTTTAGATCAATATATGTCACTTATATTTTTTGATAATAATTTTACGTAAAAATAAGTCTTTGAAAAATTACATATTTTCTACAACCAAATTATAAATTTCAAGATACTTTTACAGTGGGCTTATTTTTTTTGAAAAAAAAAATAGAGTTATACATGATGTTTCCCATTCATTCATGTACTACTAGTGGACAGTTAACGAAATAAATAAATTCATCTCTTCTGTTTTAGATTTTTATTTATTTATTTACAATTTTGTACTTGATTTGAAGGGAAAGTAACTTTTGAATCATTTTTTTTTCCTGAATTGTTTATTAAATATTAAGGCTTCAAGTATAAACAATTAAATGGTGGGAAATTTTAAGAATAAATAATATGGCATCCACTTTAATGAAATATTTAGCATTCTAACAGGTTGAGACAGCTTAAAAGTTGGCGAAATTTTGAACTAATACAGGTTTCAGACGTTTCGTAACTGTCTAAATTTATATCCAAGTACATCCCAGGTAAAAAAGTCAGCAAAAGAACCTTTAAAAAACTTCAGGGTTACTGAAGGTATTTCGGACAAAAAAATAATGGATTCCTTAAGGTAAAAAATCTGTATGTCTCCTTAACCTTGTTTCCCGAAATACCTGCAGTTTCCCCTAAGGGAAAAAACCTGTATGCTCCCTTAACTTTTTTTGTCCGAAATACCTGCAGTTTTCCTATAGGTATAAAAACTTGTATGCTCCCTTAACAATTTTGTCCGAAACACCTGCAGCCTTCCTCGAGGTATAAAACCTGTATCTTCTCTTTATATTATGTCGCTGCACCTGCATGCAGGCGTCCTCATAAGCCTCCAGGCATTTCATAAAAAAATTCAGGAAAAAACGGCAAATTTCTTTAAAAAAATTTTGAAAAAATGCAAATTTTGTCACAAAATCTCGAAAAAAAAAACACGACAGATTTCCTCAAAAACATTGTGAAAAAAATGTCAAATCTTGTCAAAAAATTCGCGAAGAAAAGGCAAATTTCGTTAAAACATCCAAAAAATAAACGGCAGATTTCGTCAAAAGATCGCGGAAAAACACAAATTTCGCTAAAGGAGCACAGGAAAAAATGATAATGCGGGGAGTGAATTTTCCTGCTCCAAAAATTAAATTTCTTGCTTCAATTTTTTTTTTTTTTTTTTTTTGCTGCTCCAAACACAGATTTTCCTACTACACAATCCATTTTTGACTGCTCCGAGTCTTTCTGAGTAAATGTGACTCATGAATTCACACATTCATTAAAGAAAAAGTACCCTTTTACTCAACAAAAGTATTCTTTTTTTTAGTAAAAATATCTTTTTCAATAAATCAGTCTTGCTCCTTTTTAAAAGAAATGCTAACAAAAGTGACACTTGTTATCTTCTACACACAAACAAGCTTTATTTTATAATTAAATTTGTATCTAGCTGATTTTTTTTTTAAGGCAAAGAAAATATCAAAAATCCTGGGTCCCGGGGACCCAGGTCTTTTTAAGTCTAGCGGCATCACTGAACTTTATTCTATTATTCAAAATAATTACCAAAATTTTCATCATTATTAGATGCATTTGAATCCCACTACAATACAAAGTGTTATGCTAGCCGAATGATGGGAAAGGAGTTGCAAATAAAATGTCAAAAGATTTGGCGAATTGTCACTGGTGCCCAATTAATATAAGTATCCATATATATATATATATATATATATATATATATATATTTAAATGCTTACCCTTTGGAAACCAAGTTTTCCTTTTCGGTACTTTTCTTTCTTTTGGGCAAATCTTGGATAATTGGCAAATCCTTTACAGATATCTTCTCATTTGCCAATCCGTCAATGGTAGAATCCATCCATTTCTTGTCATCTAAAATTATTATTATGCATTAATTTTTGAAAAAAAATTCACATTTATTTCAAGGTAAGGAACGGGTATGTTTGTGGTCTGCAGAATGAATTGGCGTTTTTTAAATTAATCGTCAATTTCCACATGCAAACGTTCAAATTAATTTTTTAAAATACCAATAAAATCAATATATAGTTTGCAGTTTTGAATGTGATCGCAATTTTTTCATGGTTTTGATGTCATGATAAATTTTAATGAAATTACGCAGAAGTTTTGCAATTACAATCGATTTACATAGCAATATTTTTAGGATATTAACAAACAAATTTTCTATCTAAATATAGAAAATCACATTATAAAATTTCGATATTATATGCCTAATATTAGGCTAACAAAATATAAGTTAAGGTTTTTTATTTTTTTAAAGAATAGAAATGATTTTAAAGAATCAAATGTAAACATTTATATATATATATATATATATATATATAAGAACAAATGAGAACCAGATTGAACAATTCTATAACCCTCCCAAGACAATATAAGCTATAATTACAAAAAAAAAAAATCTGGATTGCCACACAAAAATATCTGTTCCATAAATTGCATACATCGGTATGAATAGTTATTTTACATACCTTCAAACTGTAATAAGTGAGCAGGATAACAATTATCCTGCCATTTGACTTCTACAGTCGTGGAAGTATTCCATATGTTGACATCTACATTTTCTAAAATCTGTTTAGGTAAAGCTTCTTTTGTTTTCATAACTGCGAATTTTTTCCTTCAAAAAATGTACACGTATAAAATCAAGCTGTGCCATTTGAACACGTAAATAATTAAATAAAAATCAAGAAATAGTAAAGATTAACACAACACGCTATATGCAAATCTAGAAAGAGAGAGCGAGAGGGACCCAACTATACGTTCACTTCACTTCAGTTGTGGTTCGGTATCTGTGCACGTAAGTTCAAAATTAAATATTTTTTGTAAAATACCTTTATAAAGGATTTTTTAGTTCATAAATAATTGTAATTATAAATAATTGTATTGGTTGAAATTTATCATTTGAGATATAGTTCTGAGCCTAGGTCCATATAGATATTTCAATGCTAGTGAGACAAGATTGGCCAATCAGAAGCCAGCAATTTTGCAGCAGTAGAAAAGTTTACAAGAATGCAGGCTTCTGATTGGTCAATCTGGTTTGGCTAACTGCGAAAAACCTATCTGGCCTTCGTTTTTTAAATTCTGAATGTATTTATGAAAATGAAAACTAAAAATTGTAAACAGGTGTGTTATAGGAAAATAATCATAATTTTATTTAACGACGAACGTAATGAATAGCTATCGTATTCACCATTTATCGCTAATTTATTAGAAATCTATGTTTTTGACGTGAGATGAAGCTTTGCTTGCTAATAATGGCCAACCAACCATTCAATCAAACAATGTTTGGTTTGGCGGTAACGTTATTCAGATTTACTATAAGCGACGGAAAAATCATTATATAAAAGCATTTTACTGTTTTAGTTCGCAAATTTAGAATAAAAAAATTTTTGCTCCGGTTTGACGTGTTCATAACACTATGTGAGACGGTAAGCCACGCTCAAAACGAGAAACTTATAATAGATATTTGAGAACGGACGAAAAGATTCCTAGATCAACATTGTATGCTAAAAGAAAATAAGAAGCCAGCCAGTGTGTTGATGATGGTATTCCTGAAAGTAATGGGACACACATGTCATCACTCTATGATGCTGATGAGGACAATGTAATCTCTGAAACCTCCCTCCATGTTGATGAAGAAACTAGCTTTGATGATTTTTTGACTGATAATATCAGTGAAGAATCGAGTGATAATGAAGATAGTGATACATATGAAAATGACAAAGTAAAATTTAGTTTAGAAAATATGACAGAGCCGTTATATCCATCCTCATCAGTTTCATTAATAGAAGCATACATTACTGTTTTGGCATTCTCCTTAAGACACAACTTAACACTAGAACGGCGGCAAAATTTTACCTACTGGAACGGCGGAAGGGGTCATTTTGACCCCTCGATGAAACTACTGAAATAACAATGCTAAAACAATTTTAAATGGCATACATTGTGACAAATATGTAATTTCCCTGTATTTCATAATTCATAGTTAATATTACTCGATATTTTATTTAATTTTTAAAGTACTGTGTATGTAACGGCTGCAAGGCGATCAATTTGGTACATACTAAACTACTCAAAAAACTCATTAATTTGACATAAAAAATAGTTTAAAATAAATGTTTTCAAAAATTAAAACCAATGTTAACTAAAATAAAGCACAATTTTTAAAATAAAATTTTTTTTTAAATCTATTTACTCGCCGAATGAACCACACTCTGAATCCAATAAATGAGAAACGTATTCTGTTGTTTCCTTTATTTCATTATAAATGTAGCTGAATGGTTTATATCTAAAGCATTTCGTTTGAATTTTTTTAATGCTTAACATAGTCCCGTACATGTATTAGACATTAATGCAATTGATACAAAAATAATTTTTAACAATTTTTCCAGTGCATTTTCCGCACACAACTTTGGAACTCGATGCACAAAATTCTTGAGATTTGTTTCCATTGCATTTCTGTACTTGACACTTTTTAGGTGCGTTCGTAATTATATAATACGTAGCACCTATAGTTGTCGTTCAGTCCGTCCGTCAGTCCGTCCGTCTGTCCGTCCGTCTGTCCGTCCGTCTGTCCGTCCGCATATAACAACGCAAAAACTACCCAACCGAATCGTTTGAAATTTAAAATACATAATTATTACATAATTTTGTCGAGTCATTTCAAATTTTATGAAAATCGGATGCATAGATCAATTACAGGGGCAATCAAAAGTATTCCATTACATTACGGTCAATGGGGAAAAAAGTTTCAAATGCATTTTAATCGTTTGAAATTTAAAATACGCAATTATTACATAATTCTGTCGAGTTATTTCAAATATTTTGATAATCGTGTGCATAGATCAATTACAGGGGCAATCAAAAGTATTCAATTACATTATGGTCAATTAGGAAAAAGTTTCAAATATATTCTATACGTTTGAAATTTAAAATACATAATTATTACATAATTTTGTCGAGTTATTTCAAATTATATGAAAATCGGATGCATAGATCAATTACAGGGGAAATCAAAAGTATTCCATTACATTACGGTCAATGGGGAAAAAAGTTTCAAATGCATTTTAATCGTTTGAAATTTATAATACGCAATTATTACATAATTCTGCCGAGTTATTTCAAATATTTTGATAATCGTGTGCATAGATCAATTACAGGCGCAATCAAAATTATTCAGTTACATCATGGTCAATTAGGAAAAAGTTTCAAATATATTCTATACGTTTGAAATTTAAACTACATAATTATTACATAATTTTGTCGAGTTATTTCAAATTTTATGAAAATCGGATTTATAGATCAATTATAGGGACACTCAAAAGTATTCCGTTACATTACGGTCAATGGGAAAAATGTTTCAAATGCATTTTAATCGTGTTACACTCATACGAACTTAATAAAATTTATATGCAACTATAAAGTACATATTATAATATACATCATACATAATTTGTGGTGCAAAGAACATTTGTTATTGATTTACAAGGCCACACAAAAGTATTACATTATATAATGGTATAGGAAGAACATTGTTTGATGAGCGTTTTAATTGTAATTCACTATTTACAATTTTATGAGATTGACATATGAAAGTAATATTTTTAAAACTTCGTTATCGTACGAACGCACCTAATTTGCTACGCTTCACGTGCAATTTCCAACTTGTTTCTCTTTATATCCACTTTATTTTCGTTTGTTTTTTCTGAAGATTCAGGAAGGATCTTTGGGAGTTTTGAAGCCATAAGAACCATTCTTAATTCCTCTCCTTATTTCAATAGAAAATCTCTTCTACTGATGGGCTTGCCTGTTACACTTTTATAAATTATCCAAGCGTTCAAAGCTGCATGATCCAAAATATTGAAAAAGATATGTACAGGCCATCGTCTAGAAGCAGATTTAACGGAGTATTTTTGGCACATCTGATCACGAATATCCACACCACACTTTGTTGCGTTGTAATAATCTATTGAATCTGGCAACTTTTTCAGGCTGTCCTCAGTTTTTACAGTAGAATGTAATGAGCTCAATAGAAAAACACTTTTGTTTCGTTTGGCTTGATAGTTGGTAAGTGTCATATTATCATGTTCCACTATCTTCGATGAATAAAGAGTACTGCGCATATTTTTCAAAGCTATAGGAATTTCTCTTCTGTTCTTTTTCATTGTACCAACCAAAGTTGTATTTTTAGATTTTAGCATTTCAGCTAATTTGATGCTAGTAAAGTAATTATCTGTCGTAGTATTCCTCCCTTTGTTTTGATGGTGATCTGTTAATTTCATGACAACATTTTCAGATAAACGTAATTGAGGATTTGCTGTTTCATCTTTTCCTAGATAAGGAAATCCATTCAAGAGGTATTTAGTATCAACGTCAACAGATAACCAACATTTTATTCCAAATTTATCAGGTTTATTTGGCATATATTGCGTAAATTTACATCTAGCTTTAGATGGGAAGAATTGTTCATCAACTGTAATATTTTGTCCTGGTCGGTAGCATGTTTTGCAATTTTCAATAAATTTATTCCACATTTCAGATGCAAGAGCAAATTTATCAGTCTGTAATCGACTAGATCTTGTTGTTTTTTCGTCAAACCTCAAAAATCTTTTTATTTCCTTGAAGAAATCTTTTTATTCTCTTGAGATAGTTTCTTTGCAAAATGGTATGCCCCATGATTCAGACCACAATGAATATAAATCTAAACTCTTTGCTCCTGTTGCTCTACGAATATATAATGTAGCAACAAAAGCCTCTAACTCAGCTAGAGATAAACTCCAGTCGTTATTTCCACGTTGTCGATGAGCTTCTGATTCTGTACATTTCTTTATATGCAACAAGATAGCATCGTCAATGAAAAGCTTGAAAGCACTAGACACTTTGTCCTCAAAAACACGAGTCTTTGCAAAAGATGTCGGTCCCGCCGTTTCTTTTAGAACATTATAAGCAGGAACACGGCCGCAAGCTGAATTTTTAGAATTTATTTCATTCTAGATAGTGTTATCAGGGGCAGTGAAAACAGTTTTGATAATACCCTGATCCGCTTTTTTTCGTTTATTTCTGCTTAGCTGTTCTTCGTTCACATCACTGTCCTCGGATTCACTAATAGTTTGTGTCTGAAATTCATCTTCAGATTCTACAGAAAAATTATCATTTTCACCTCCGTCAGACTCATTTTCAGAGAGCTCCTGCAACAATTTTTTAATTTCTTCATTAGTAAGACCTCTTTTTCGCTTATAAGACATATTTTGTAAAATTTGAAAATAAGATGGAAAAAAATCAGAATATCAGCAAACGGCAGGGTTTATGTTTCAGCGTATCATTCAAACGAACGAAAACAGACAGGTGCAAAGAAAGGGATTATGGCCAAAAAATTGAAACCCTTCTGTCGATGAAAGCGGGAACATTTACGTTCAACTGCCTGCCTTAGGAACAATGGAATTCGTACTCAAATCATAAAATCCCTCCCCTACCGTTACCACCTGCTGCGAGTAATCTGAACTAACAAAAGTAACAAATGCGAAAATACATTTGTCTATTTGTGAAAAGAAATGTAAGTATGAAAAACCCTGCACCTGCTTTTTTTTTTTTGAAATATTTTTTTTCAAAATAATGGAAAAAAGCTAACAAAGGAAAACAACTATCTTAGAAATAATAATATAGTGTGACCACCCTGGTTTGTATTTCTCTGGGAGACAGTATAAATGCATCCGAAAAAAAGCTTATCACTGAATTTTTCTCATGGTTTCACAATGCTTCGCGTACAAAGACTATTTTACCAAAGGGGTCAAAATGACCCCCGTCCGCCGTTCTAGGAATACATGCAAATATTTCAAAAACTAACAAATCTAGAATGCTGATTTTTTTTAAAGAAATATATGTTATCTATTTAGGAAAAGTCAAAAAATTTCAAACGATTTCTTCCAACCAAACAAAAGTGATCCAAGGACGAAAGTGCTCTGGTGTCAAAATGACCCCTACCGCCGTTCTAGTGTTAACAGAAATATGTGTGCAAGAATTGATTCAGATGTTAAATTTGTTATTGCCGCCTTCGATTCTTCCAGGTACAAGGCATTTATTTTATTTTTTTTTTTTGAAAATTAACATCATTATTTGATTATTATACGGAAGTATACATATATTGCAGATTTTGTTTTGCAGATGTTTGTTTATTATCTGATAGTAACAAACATGACATATGCAAAGAATGTTCAAAAAGTTTCGATGCACCAGAAAACATGAAAGAGGGATATTTTTTTATGTATATGCCACTTGAACTTGTGATTTAATGCCGAAAATCAAGCATTACAAGAGCAGTTTTGAAGAGACATCAGATTCCTATAGCGATATTCTTGATGGTGAGTCATATGCTGAAATAAAAAACCTGAAATACAGTGATAACTTTTCACTGCAAATCAACATTGAAAATTGAAAAACCAAAAACGGAATACCTATGTTTCGGAAGTCTAATTATCAATTTTGGCCTGTTCGTGTTCAATGCATGATTAATGAGTTATCGCCACACGACAGGAAAAATCACATTTTAATGTGCGGTTTGTGGTTTGGACCTCGTTAGCCTCACATGGATGTTTTTTAAGGCCTTTCGTTAAGTATTTTACACAGTTATCTTAATTTGGATTTCATTGGATTGATACGAATGATAAAACAAACATTACAAAAGTTTTCCCCATCGTCTGTAGCAGTGATGCACCAGCTCGAACATCTATACAAAACTTTGTTCAGTACAATGGGAAATACGGCTGCGGATTTTGTAAACATTTGGGAGAACGAATTGAAAAGGGCAAAGGGTTTTGCCGTATTTATACATTTGAAAATCCACTTCCTGAAGTTAGCACTTTCCAAGGGTGCGTGGATTTTGCTGAAGAAGCTTCTTCAACAGGTAAAGCGGTTTGTGGTATAAAAGGACCAACAAAATTAATGAAATTGTATTGATTTGATTGTATGAATTTGATTTAATTCAAAGGTTTGTGCCAGACTACATGCATGCAGCTCCCGTAAGGGGTTCTAAGGAAAATTTTAAACCTTTGGAGCCAGACTTCATCAAACGTTTTCTCACATAAAAAAACCAAAAGGATGATAGATGAACGCATTTTAAGTGTGAAATTTCTAAAAGAAGCAACAAGAAAATTGTGTTCCATGAGCGATATTTTATTTTGAAAGGCTTTAGAATTTAGAATTTTTATGTTAGTTTCTCCAATACTGCTAAGAAATTTAATAAACACGGATGTTTACAACCATTAGTTGTTACTTGTTCATGATGTAACATAACTTTTGGGAAACAATATAACAAGAAATGATATAGATGAAGCAGAATTTACACTGCAGAAATTTGTCTGGGGGTGTAAAGGAGATTTACGGCCCTCAAGAACAAAGATATAATATTCATTTATTGCTTTATTGACCACAGGGTGTGAAATCTTGGGGTCCACTTTAGGCTCATTCTTGTTTTTTATATGAAGATTCCTTAGGTCGACTGAAACAATTTCATCATGGTACTAGGGGTGAAGCCAATAATATTTTGTCTACCTGTATTATGCAGTCTGTATTAACATTGTTAATTGTGCAAGAAAATGTAAAGAATCCAAGGGTTAATTTCTTTATTGAAAACTTGCAGGAAAAACATCATTGTGCAGAAAAAAATGTGAAATTAAATGACTGTACAATACTTGGGCTCAAAGGTCTATAAAATTACCAACAGTGTATGAAATAGGACTTTTAAAAAAGTTACCTAACAGTTATGGAAGAAGGATTTCAAGTGTGGCATCATATGAAAGGTTGTTATTTTGTAAGAAATTATTTAGCACAAAAAGTTATAGTAAAAAATTTACAAGGACTGATTTTATAGCAGGTTCAGTGCAAAATGTTTGCCTAATTTTAAATTATATAATTGTTTATATGTAATTGGTCAAAAATTGTCCACAAAAAATGAAGAAATCTGACACTGATGTGGGCTTTATTTGTAGAAATATTTTAATATGTGACTATTTAGATTCAGATGTTGTTTTGGCTATAAGGCCAGTGGATATCATTACTAAGTACGTAATTATGCTAACTAAAAATAAAGATAAAGATGTTACATATTTAATATCTTTGAATAATTTTGCTGAACAGTAAGTCTGAACACTACTTTTGAAAAATTATGAAAATAATTATAACATTTTTCATGATTTTTTTTTTATCAATAGAAAATAGTTTTATGTATATATCAACATTAAATTATTAAGCTTTGTAAAATAATTTAGAAAATGTATTTTATATGTAAGTGTGTGAACATGTTCCATTTTAGGCATTACTTTTATAAGTCTAACATCTCGAGATTCTGTGTATTATTAGTAAATAACTACCATTAGCTAATCAAAAAGAATAATTATTAATAATTTATGTATTTTTCATATGTTGTTATGTTTTTAACATATGTTATTATATTTTTAATTGCAGAAAACCAGAATATTAATTATGTGCATTTACATAGACATAGTAAAAAACGTAGTAAAAAAAAAGCAAATAAATGGTAATTTTATTTTATCTAGTTGCCAATGATAACTAGCCAGATCTTGTTATGATTTCACTTTGTTAAACAATGTGTTTATACAGTTAAGAACCTACTTCAGTCAAGTGAAATGACCAGCTTGCTAATGCTAATCCTATAGAAAAAATTTCTAGAGATATAATGGTTGCATTCTAATTTTTTTTTTTTTTTTTTTTTTTTTTTTTTTTTACATTGGATAGTTGAGATTGATCTGTATGCAGGCTGTTTTTTATTATTTCAGTTTTGACTGCAGATTTTTTTTTTTATGATGAGTCTTTCACTTTTGAAATTGGTTCCCAAAATGAAAACCTTATTAAATATATCTGCCCACAAAATTAAGAATTGGGCTTTTACAGTTCGAAAGCCCAAAGCTACAATCCTTTAAATAGCAATAAATAAATAAATAAATAAAAATGATGCATAATTCTCGGCAATTATTAATTTTATATTTTGAAATCCTGTGGTAGTTGGTGTAAATAGTATATGAATCATTTTTTTTATTGAGTTCATGTAGTATTTCAATGTTATTTTAAATAAATTGTATTCATGTAATTCCTTATTTCAATTTTTATTTTTTAAGTATTGTATATTGAATTTAAACAGTTCACTTTTTTTTATTTTTTAAGTATTGTGTTTATACAGTTTCAAAACTACTGCCTTAAGAAACATTTGAAGAATGCATGATTTTTTGCAATTATTTGTATATTTTTAAAACTATTGGTAAAGTTGGTATAGTATTATACAGATTATTATTTTTTTAAATTATGTACTTGTACTATATGATTTACTTTTTAAGCATCATGTTTATAAATTCACTGTTTATTTATTTTTTGTTGCTTATTTCAATTTTATTTTCTTTAGCATCGCGTTTATACATTTCCCTATTTCAATTTTATTTTCAATAGGATCGTGTTTATACAATTTCATATTTCAATTTTACTTTTTCAATCATTGTGTTTATAGAATTCATTATTTTAATTTTAATTTCTTTAGCATTGTGTTTTTTACAATTTCATTTTTAAATTTTATTTTCATTAGCGTCATGATTTTGCAATTCCATATTTCAAGTGTTATTTCTTTAACATTGTGTTTATACAATTCTCTATTTCAATTTTTATTTCTTTAGCATTGTGTTTATGCAAATCCATATTTCAGTTTTATCTTTTTAATCGTTGTGTTTATACTATTCCTTGTTTCAATTCTTTAGCATCGTGTTTATACAAATCCCTATTTCAATTTAATTTCATTAGCATTGTGTTTATACAATTCGTTATTTCAATTCTTTTGCACCGTGATTATATAAATCCCTATTTCAGTTTTAATTTCTGTATCATCGTGTTTATACAATTCCATATTTCAGTTTAATTTCATGAGCATTGTGTTTATACAATTCCTTATTTCAATTCCTTAGTATCGTGATTATACAATTTTCTATTTCAATTTTACTTTGTCGAGCATTGTGTTTATAAAAAAATGTACAACCCTTTAAAATATAAATAAATAAATGATACATAATTCTCGGCAATTATTAATCTAATTTTTTAAAATATATTTGTAGTTGAATTAATATTAAATGAATTCAATTTACTTATTGCTTGTACTATTTGAAGCATCATGTTATACAAATCACTATTTTAACTTAATTTTATTAAGCGTTTTGTTTATACAATTGAATCTTTCAATGTCACTTTGTCAATTATGGGGTTGATACAATTTATTGCTACAACTATTTGATGATTGATGCAAAATATGCTGAATAACTATTGTTTTGATAATTTTAAATCTACTGGCCATAAAAACATTAAATATTTATTTTTCATTCAGCTAGGAAATTAACGATTTAATTCTAAAAATAAGTCAGAAAATATAGTATATGTATTCGTGTCTAACATGGCAAAATTTTGCAAAATTTGTATAGCTTAAGGATGTTTGTTAGTAATAACGAAGTAGCTAATCAAAAAAAAAATATTAATGTGTATTTTCTATGTTCTTAGTTTAAAGGTTTTAATGGAAAAATAAACCTTCTGTAAATAATGAAACATTAATTTATTACCTGAAATAAATTATTGTTAAATTAGTTTGCTTTGTTGTTGATATATTTAAATTAATTTTTGATAAAAAAAGAATTAAATTGTTTTATTATTGTGTGTATAGAAAGAACTGTTTGCATTTTAAAATTGTTTAAAAGTTCACATAATACAGTTTGTTATTCCCAAAATGTTATTTGGACTATATGGTTACAAGATATTTGCTAATTTTTTAAAAAAATGATACATATTATGCAAAAATTTGTAATCCATGTAATCCTTACAACTGTCCATGCAGGTTAAAAGAATCTACTGTTGTTTTTTAAAGAAAGTTTTCAAATAAAAATTGTATTTTAATTTTAACAATTTTGTCCAATTTAATAATTTATTTTCCGTCATTACGGAATTTTGAAACAAATCGATCATTTTAAATATTTAATTTATAATTAAATGTTTAAATTCTCTTATGATTTAATTTTTATCTCGGTGGAATATTAAGTAATGAAATTATTTAAAATAAACAGTTGTTTTAGTTTTTAGTATGTATAAAATAAACTGCTAGTTAATTTATATCCTCTATGTATCAGCCAAAGTTTTATTTTTGAAATTTTTTCTTTTAAAGTTTATTGGAAATCATTATTTCTTATATTATAACCAACATGATTTTTGAATTTTTATTATCTCTCCCACCCCCTTATGTGGCCTTATATTACTTCAGCTGTTTGAGATAGATAACCTTACCATATCAGCTATAATAAATCTTTTAGGAAAAATGCTCCAATTTCTTCCATCAAACGTGTGTTCATTTTTTCTATATTGATTTTAGGGATGATCTGCTAAGTCAATGAAGGTAAATTTACAAGTCATATACTTGCTGAAAAAAAACCTTTCAAATTCCTTCCATTAAAAATGTGTTAATTTTTTTTCATACTGATTTAAGAAAGATCTGCTAAGTCAATGAAGGTAACTTGCAAGTCACAAATTTGCTGAAAAAAACCTGTACAGAAACTTTAAAAAACCTTTCAAATTTCTTGCTTAAAAAATAGTTTTGATTTCTCTTCAAAGTACCTGTAACAACTTTAAGAATGTCTGTGAAGCCATTTAAGATAATTTAAAGGCTAAAAGCTTCCTGAAAAAATCCCGAACAAAATCTTTAATTAACATGCATTATTTCTTGAAGGTATTATCTTGAAGGTTATTTCTATTTTCCTTCCAAATACCTAGTAAAACCTCCAAGAGACCATTAAAAACTTATATTTTTTAAAGGTTTTTTGCTGATTTTTTACCTGGGATGTTTTTTACGCTTTAAATTTAGAGGCGTTTCATGTCAATGCACATAAATAAATAAATAAAATTACTAAAAATTTATCAAATAATAACCAAAAAAGATATAAATTCTTATCTATTCGACTCTTAAAATTTAGGAGCAGATTTCTTAATTTTTTTACCAGTGATGACAATTGCTTGAATTTGTCGAAATCACTTAGATTTCGACATTTTAAAATCTCAAACTTTTTTATGTTTCAGAAGCCTATTTTGCACACTTTTAGTACATTTTAAAAGAATAAATCATAATGTTGATTTTTATACACAGCGAAACCCCGATTCATCGGTCCCGCATTGATCCTTTTATTTCTACGGTCCCTGCACTAATTATACTAATTACTTCTGAAAATAAAAGTTCGGTGAATAGTCCTGTAGCATTAATGTAGATGAAATATTAACGAAAGTTATCATACCATCCTTCGAAATAGTTATTTCCCATAACTATTCACCGCTGAGATCTGTTATACATGTCCCGGGAAATTAGCAAGAAGTCTTCTTTTGGGATGGAGTTCAAAAACTTCGTCACGTTTCGTTGCATGCCAGCAATATGGTCAAATCTCTTTCAAACAGAGTTTGAGTGGTAAAAATAGGAAGAAGTCTGGAGGATTGAGATCTGGAGAGTATGGTGGATGTTCAATTTGCACCACCCCTCATGAATTTCTTTCAGTGTCTTGCAAAATTTAAAACCAAATTTTTATCTGATCTTTTGTTCGTTCATTTTCCGGTTCTTAGTTAAGAAACAATACACTGAACAAGCACTTAGTAAAACACGTCTTACACAGAACATAAACGACGCTCAACTAAAGAACTGTGAGAGAAGATGGTCAACACTTGCCTCTACGCAGGTGTTGCGTTTTATTTCCCCAATGTTGATAGATCGATCGTACTGAATTCATTCACGGAACATTTTTGTCAGAGGTAGTAAATAATTTTAACGAAACCTGCAAGCATCATTCTTCAAAGAATTATTTTTCCGTATTCTCCTCGCCGAAATGAAATTAAAAGTCATGCAAATCCATATGAGATACACGCCATAGGTATTTTTTTTATCCTAAAATAACTCATTTGTGCTTTTTGTGTCGATCATTGTGACAATAATTCCGATGAAGTGTCGTTGTATATAGCAGAGCATGCGATTATGTTTCCATTGATCAAGATTTTGCGACATATGGTGTCCTAAACATAGGAAAAATGTGTGATAATGAAAAATATTAAAATAATGGCGAAAAAGCAGAGAATAACGTCCAGACATATAAAATTGAGCCACAAGTATCAACTCCATGAGATATAATTGCATCCTTTGAAATTGTATAACAAGATAAAGTAAAAAAACTAAAACCCAACTACGACAAAAAACTACGCTGAAAAAGTATAAAAGTACCCCATGAATACAGGTAAAGTCACAAGCAAATGCTAGTAATATATAGATATATTCAAAATGTACAAGTAAAGCGCTTTTGAATGATACCAAACACGGCATATTTATCTTAACTTTATTTTTTGACGTATGACGCTTCCAGTATTTGGTAGTAGTGACGCACATATCCGTCGATGGCAGCAAATGGGTAATGGACCGATTAGTGGATGAGGTCGTTAGTGTAATGTGTAAATGTGTAATGTAGATTGAAGGTTTCATGTATTAAGATGACCTAGGAAGATTTCTTAATCTATCTAATACTGGTGATATAAAAATACTGGTGAAGCTCTTTCAAGTAATACCAAACACATTACATATATTTTTATTTTATACTTTTTGTCCGCTAGAGGGCATAATAGTAAATTTGGTGACAAACTTTATAGCTCACAACCAACAGAATATCAAGATCAAGACCCTTCTAATGGCACTGCAGTGGTCTTATTCTGATTACTAAGTACCAAAGAAATTAAGAACGAAAAGATGTGAATTATATGCAATTAGCCCATAAATGCAAGTAAAGTCACAAGCAAATGCTAGTAATATATATATATTCGAAATGTACAAGTGAAGCGCTTTAAAATGATACCAAACACGGCATATCTAGCTTAACTTTATTTTTTTACTCTGTATATTTTGTCCGCTAGAGGGCGCCACATTGAATTTGGTGAAAATCTATATAGCCTATAACCAGCGGACAATTAATACGCTTCTAATGATATGTCATTTGTCGAATTCTGATTAGTGGTTTAGAAGTTACGAGGGAACAGATGAACATACATACATACATACATACATACATACATACATACATACATACATACATAGCCTGTCAAAATCATAACCCTCCTTTGGCTTTGCCGTAGTCGGGTAAAAATAGCTATCTCTATTACAACTGAATGAAAATACCTCATTTTCTACATTTGGCGCAAAGAAGACATGCCAGTATTTTAAGTTCTGATGCAAGACTAAAATGAAATGGAATTAAGAAGGACAAATTAAATAATATCGCTAATAGAAAAGCATAAGGCATTAGCCAATGAGATGGCCTTAAATATAAAAATCATTGTACTTCAAATTTGCTGAGATCATCTTCTGAAATGTATAATTGATAGTTATTTTTGAAATGGCTTAAAAATAGTTTTAGTCCAATTACATCTTTTGAATACAAAGATATCCATGCATGCATTTATGTAACAATGCATGTTTATGTACAGTCGTAGGGAAAAATAAAACACTCTCTACCAACATTGCAAAAAATTATCGTAGAAGAAAGTTACTGACACATAATGCAAGAAATGAAGTTTACATTTTTTATGATGTATATAAAATCTGCATAATAAAACGAGCCCTTACTTTGTTTTTTCAATATTCTTACACAAGCAATCATTGAAGATTACTCTTAGATTACATGATAACATGAGAAGTTTCAAAATTTCTAGTCACTTCTACCGTAGACGGCCCCTTAAACAATCATTTTCCCGTTTCTTAAGCATAATTTAAAAAATTATTGGAAGAAAAATTTTTAATTTTGTATTCCCTTGAAGCAGAATTTAATCAATCTAAATCCATAGGAAAAGCGTATGTTAGGATTCGTAATTTTTTCGAATAAGAATTTTATAATTAATATGTCATGCCATAAAATAAAAAAATTGCATTCAAAACATTTATTTTTGGGTATTTTAGTATTATTGCTACTTAAAAAATAAGCAAATTAGAAAAATAATTCCAAAAGATATTAAATAAAATATTAAAATGTAATTTAACATTACAGGTTTTGAATTTTTATAATTCAGAAATTTATTTTCAAATGATTTGCAATTTGGGGTGTAGACATAGTTTAACCAAAGATTTGAAATATCTTGTTAAAATGGTGTATTGCGATTGACAAAAATATAATTTGGGTTCCATTTAATATGTAGATGTCCCCTTAAGCAAATTTACATCCATCATTTAAAAGTGGACTTAATTTTTAATCGTTTGGTACCAGTAGCTTTTTATCTACTATAATTTGCTGAAGAGTTTGTGAGGAGTATTTATTTTATTTTTTTCCACGACTCTACATATTTTAGCGGATTTGACACTTTCCAGCTTAAACTCGTTGTTAAATAAAGTTACTGAAGAGGATATAGCCAATAGAAATGCATACGGCATACGCCAATATTTTTTGATGTAATATATGATTGTTTTATATGAAATAGCATAAAATTAGAATTAGTCCAATTATTTCTCTTGGATACAAAGCTTTACATGCATTTTGTGTATTTAAATTGCATTTAATTTTTGTGTGTATACTTTAAGAAGATTGGACACGTTCCAGCTTCACCAAGTTATTACTTAAAGGTACTAAATTTGAAAACTTTATATGATAAATAAATAATACAGATTGGCATTTCTGGTATAATTATTGTAATACTTAGAAAGTTCTGTAAATAATATTCATTTGAAGTTCGATAGGATAACTTTCCAAAGAATTTACATTACTTCAGTTATTATAACTGCATGTAAATTCTGATATTTTATATTTATTTTAAGATATTTTAACTTACATGCATTTTAGCTTATAAATTTTATTATTAAAATTAATTATTACTAAAATATTAACATCAATTACATAGTGAAAGAATGATTAATATTATATGACTGTATGCAATTAATATTTGATGAAAATAATTTTATTTGAAAACTAATTATTTTACCTATAGCCGGAAAAAAAAGATGGAATGCTTGTTTTTTTTTTGTTTTATTCGTATTCTGATTAGTCCATGTTTAATATTTAGAAATGTAATACTTTTTTGCCACGATGATAAAAAAGTAGTGAAAACCTAAATAATAATAATATATAAATACATAATAAATAATAATATATATATAACGTATATAATATTATATAATAATTAGTAATATTAATTATTATTTAGTTATTAAAATAAGTATGTATTATTATATATATATATATATAATATAATAATATAATAATATATAATAAATAAATAATCATTTGGAAACAAACTGTGATAAAGATTTCAAACAAAATTTATTTAAAAGTGCATTTTATTTCTCTACGCAACGGTGTAAAAATTTAAAATGTTTGATGTTTAGAAGTTTAAATATTTGCAGTTCCGAAAATTGTAAAAGTGAAATTTCATTTAAAATTTGTTTATGATGGGTCCAAGAATTTTAATGCTTAATCCACGTTTTACGTAATATGAGGCTTTCAAAAGTCATTCTTATTAACTCCATCAAATAAAAATGCACATTTTAGACAGTTAAAATCGTATAACTATAAACTAATGTTTTTTATCATTGGTCAAGATTTATTAACGTTTAATGCATGGCGTACGTAATATATGACTCGTTATGATCTTCATAAAAATTATGATTATTATTATTGTTAACTTAAATATAGAATTATTTATAAGCCTTTAAAATAATAGTTTTTGGAAATATCGTTTTCCAAACAGTCGTTGTAATTTGTTAAATTGCAATTTTATATATTTTTTAAAATCCTTTTTGGTCTTATTTCTTTCCCTCCTTTTACGGATTTCTGATTTTAAAAAAAGCATTTCACTATTGAAGAGTAACATTCAAAAGTTTAAACTTCAATTATTTTAGTAATTATACTAATTTGTTTAGATCATCGTCTGCCATATTATTTTGATAGTTACATATGAAATGGCACGAAATTAGTTTTACTACAATTCCATCTCTGAAATACAAAGTTGTTTCTCTGTAGATTTATTCAATATTTTAAACATTATTTATGTTATTTAAGATGATTGGACGCTTTCCAGCTGTAACGCGTGGTTAATTAAAGGTACTATATTTGGAAACTCCGCGTAAAAGTAACCTAATCAATTTCACGGTTAGACATGACTGAAATAATTATTGTGATAGTTAGAATCTTATGTAGATAATATTAAAGATTATTTTGATCATTTTCTCATCATGTAAAATATTCCAATCACTATTTATTAGCATATAAATTCTAATATTTTATATTTATTTTAAGGCATATAAATTCTAATAATATTTTATATTTATTTCAAATTAGAGGTGCTCATATATGTAATATCTTATTCACTGATCTGTAGATTTTTCTGAAATGCATTAAGTTTCGAATTAAAAAATGCCCAAACATTGGCCGAGAGGTTCTGACCTCTCAACTGGTAGAAGCCAGGTGCTGGGTTTGAATCCAATCGCGGCAGTCGGCCTAACCGTTCGAAGTTTTCGTGGTTTTCCTCGAAACTTGCGTAAGTACGTGTCAGGTTCCCTCAGAAAGATCCCCACGAAGGGCATTCCCCCCCTGGGCGTATATTCCTCGAGTACATAATCAGCAGATACAAAATAAACCAAAACTAAACCAAACCAAATTAAAAAAGAGTACTGCAGAACATATAGTAGTGAAAAATCAATGTTCTAAACTATTTAATCTCTTCTATTTTATATTTTTATTTATTTTTGTACATATTTCTCTTTGATTTAAAACGAAAATAAAATTTAAATTATCTTTCCTTTCTGAATAAGTTATTAATTATTTAGGTTTTAAGTATAAACAAAATTAAAAAAGGTATAATTTAAAGAATAAAAAACATGACATGAATCTTCATGATAATTTTAGCATTCTAACAGGTAGAGACAACTTAACAATTCGCGAAATTTTTAACTAATGCATGTTTCCGACGTTCACTCATAAAGAAATTAATAAAATTTCTCATACTCGTCTCTTAAAATTTATATTACTTTCAGGAGTAAATTAACATTTCATCTGTCTTCATCGTGAGTATCCTATTCATTATTATCTCATCTATCATGAAAATCACTAAAACCGGTTTTCTACTCTTTTTTTTTAATACTTCTAAAATATAGCGCGTTCTGTGTCTCACGGTGTCCTTATGACCCATATGCTTGAAACAAAACAAAACAGAACAACAAAATAAAAACATAATGATTTAATTTATTATCATTGCTGTTTTTGCGACGAAATCAGTAAAAAAAAATCCAAGTTTCTTCAGTAAAGATTTCACTTTATCCCAAAGTCATTCCAGTAAGAGACAGCCGGATTTTGGATAGCTATAAATGAAGATTTATCATAAACTAGTTTAACCAAACACTTTACAGAAAATATATTTATGCTTGTACTAAATTTTTGGCAAGGAAACCCAACATTTTATGGATTTATTTATTATGTTCTAAAAATGTAGGTTCATCTTACTTATGTTTTTGCATTTCAAAAGCTACAAGAAATAAAAATCTTTATGTTTTTTTACTGTTTACCTTAATTTAATAGTAAATGTTTTTTCCTCTGCATAATTGAATTAGTACACTAATCCGTTCGTGTAAAATCCACTTAGTACAAAATCAACTAATTCCTCTGTTTAAGAAGCTAATGCTTTGCTGCTGAATAAGTAAAATAGATTATAACTGTAAATGTAGCTCTTTATTGGCGCAGTTAGTTTATATTAGAATTGTGATCTCTCGGGTAGCTAAATCTCCTTACACTCAGAATAAGTATCGCTGTATACATTATAGTGGGAACTATTTTTCTGTTTATAATATTAGAAATTATTTTACTTTGATATTAAATTAGTATAAACTTAGTATGTGATGTTTAACAATATTGCTATTTATTGATTCAAAGTCAAAGTTCGAGACTCTTAGGAAAAAAAAATACCAGAATTTCAGTAACGCATTATTTATTCAATTTAATTAAATAAAAATCCGTTTTTAGATATAGCACCAATTACCTTAAAATAATTCTGGCATTAAAATTCTTAAATCGCCTTAATTATTTAAAACTTACGATTTCACACAATAACCAATAAAAATATTTCTTTAAAATATTTAATACGAAATAAGAAACCATTTATAGATTTATTCATATATGATACTTAAGAAAAAAAAATATAGAGAGAGAGATTAAGCTATCGTATGTCGTGCAAAAATAACGATTATACGTTAATTGTTTAATGGCAACGTCCAAATGAAACGCATCTTATTGGTTAATGTGTAATAGTCCTTTGGTAAGATTTAGGCTGGAATAAATTGGATTTATTTATGTTTTGTTTCTTCGCTGCTTCAAATATGGAGCTTCAAAATATCATTATTTTTATATTTTTTCTGTTATTTTACTTAAAAAAGAAATAAAATCTATGAATTTTAAATTTTTCGGTTTGAGATTAAAGTTATGTATTGTAAATGAAATGAATAAAAGGATTATATTATTTTATTTTAAATAATTAATGAAATATGAAAAAAATGCCACGGGTACAGTATTTGGCGATATATTATCTGCGCCAGGCTAGCATAAAAACAGTGAGTTCTTGATTTATCAGCACAGATGTTATATATGCAACACAATGGCTCGTTTCCCTTTCTGACGTCAATTTGGGGGAAAACTTCGTTTTCAAATACCAGTTACTTACACGTTTTTAATTAATTTCTAATATTTTAAAAAGGAAATAATAATAAATTAAAAAAGTTTAGTTAATAATTATAGAATAAAACAATTTATATGATTAAAAAAAATAAAAGTAAACTATTAGTTTATTAATAAATAAATAAATAACAATAGCCGGGTTAGCATGTTAGTCACATATAATTAGCATTTTGTTGCAATAGCGCCAATATGGTGCTTATATGACATCTGTGTCTATTTCTCTGGCAGAATCTTCCAATCTGGCAAAAAATTGCGCAATTAAAATAAATTAGGAATAAAAGCAATATGATTTAATCCCTAGCATACACTCAAGAGCGCCCGAACCAACCGCCAAGGGGGGCTAGTTGTTATTTTTCTTCTGATTTATTTAAAATGATTGAAAGAGATAATCGCCAATTGTAATTTAAAATACAGCTGAAAAAAATCTTATTAATTTCATTAAATATACCGATTTGTGTTAATTCTCTTTAGTATGATTAATATACACATAGCTTTATCTTGTTCCAAAGGCATTATTGGTTGCACAAAACAAAATTAATTTTTAAAGTATATATATATATTTGTTCTTTGGGTCTCTTCAGTCTTTTTCTTTCTTTCTTTTAATTTTCTGAAATTTAGTTCAGAAATATGTCCATGTTCTTACTGTAAGAGCAAAGTAATTATACATTTCCTAATTCTAGAGTGCTCAGCAAAAGTTTAGACACTGGTGTTTTTTAACGTTTAAATAAAAAATACAAACACTTGAGTTTTACAAATAGCTATACTTATTTTTAAATATATTTTAAACAATGTAGGATAAAAACAATGATTATAATTTAAGATAGTATTTATTTTTACCGAATATCGTAAAATTTGCATATTGCAAAAGTTTTGACCCTTTTTTGATTTTATGCCTATTGTTCATGGAAAAATGCAAATTTCTCAGTTATGATGTCATATGTCAGAAGTATTTAAGTATACCTCGATATAGCATCAGTTAGTGAAGATGCTGCGAGCTAAAAATATTCAGCTAGATGAGGTAATTGAAGTAGGAAAGTTGAAATGGAAAGAGAAGACTGCTGTAGATATTTCAGCAGCATTAAACATTCCAAAGTGGTCTGTCTATGAAGTATAATCTAAGGATGACTCCTTCAAAATAAAACAGAAATACGGAAGACCTTGTGAGACCAGAAAATGAGATGACAAAAGAATCTATAAACTGACATTTACACAAATGATGATTGCTAATCACATTAAAAGTAAGTCAGGACTTTCTGTGTCGGCGAACATGATTCGTGGATGAATAAAAAAAAACAGGTAAATCAATTTACATGTAAATTATAAATCAATCAGCTTTAAATTCTCGCTACAAATCGGCGAGAATTCAATGAACTTGCAAACATACGTCGTATGGACCCAAATGGTACACTATGATAGTCAGTAACGAAAAAAAAAGTAAAATTTGAATGGCCCAACTCGGTGGGCATACTATTGGCATGACTTGCGTAAAGAGTCTGGGACTTTCTTAAGTCGACAACAAGGAGGTGAATTTTTAATGATTTGGTCCTCATTTTGCTTTAATGCTCGAATATCTCTGAAGTTATTCAATGGTTGACAAACAACACAAGTCTACGTACATACCTTGGAGATTAATTTTTAGTCATTTGGGGAACTTTTAACTGGTACAAAATATGAATTTTAAAAAATTAATTTGTCTATTCATTTTGATACAAAAGAAGAACTTCGTTTAACTCCAAAAATACTACTGATCTCAACTTGCCAGCGTGTAGCTCTGATCTGGGCCCAATCGAAAACCTTTGTAACATCATATATCGTAAGATTTATGCAAATTTTTGCTATACTTTTCTTTTAATTAGCTTCGAGCTACTGTTGAACATGTTTGGTACAAAATAGACCCCCAAGTGACGCAGTATTTAATTTCTTCGATGAAAAGTCATATTCCTGCACTAACTGCAAACAATACGGCTGCAATTCGATTTTAATTTGCAGTTATTTTTATGTAAATATACAAATTGTCTATACTTTTTCCACAATGTTAATTTCTTTTTTTTTTTTGTCGTTATATGTTATCTAAAAGGTAAAATTCAAAATTTATTGTTTGTGAGTAAAGAATAAGTCTCAAGTAATGTATGATGGATGAAGTACAAAAATCCGTTACTTACTTCTGACTATAGAAGCGTTATCGATCATTGTCTAAATTTTGCTGAGCACTGTATAAAATGTCTAAAAACACTTTAAATAAAAGGATTGTGTGTAGTTATAAATATTGCACAAAACGCCTATACATTGCTATTTTTGTTCATCAATTTTAATTGACAAAAATCTGCTATTTTTTTTAAACTATTGTGTAAATTTTATAGTGTAATATCAAAAGTCAACGGAAATACTCTAGTTTCAAAATTTAGAGCTTTAAAAGTTATCTTAAAAATTTTTCACTAATATTGGCTCACCTTAAAATAATTAATAAAATCTATTCATACATATTTTTTTAACTAATCAAATTCTTTTGTTTAAAGAGTAACACTGAATTGGTGATTAAATTCAACTGATTACAATTGTGAATGTAATTCTTTATAGATGGGTATGTTTAGAATTGTCGACGCTTGTGTAAATAAGTTTTTAAGTAATTCAAAAAGGAGTTATTGTTTTTATTCGGGTGTGAAACAGTAATTATTTTCGAAATTAACTCATTTTTACATCAAATTGGAGTATATGATAATAACGTAGTAGTTATTGTATAATATTAAACTTATAATGATGGAATAATCTATTTTATTTAACTAGCATGTGTGTGTTTACATGAATGAAATCGGCGAACATGTTCCACACACAAAAGGACCATTAAAAGATTTAATAAAATATAATATAAAAAAATGTCATGCAGCACATTTCAATAACTATTTTCCAGAGCACTTAAACAAAATGATTTTAAATGGTATTTTAAATAAAACTTTTTAAATTTAATAATTCAGTTTTAAAGATCTGCTTTTAGGAACTATTTATTAACTATAGATTTCTCCGAACAAATTTTCACTTCTTTTTCAAATGAGTATAAATATATATATTAAGTTAAGATGCATTTGTATTATTTTGTTTGCTTTTATTCCAGGGCTTCAGAGATTCAAATTTATAATATTACTAGCTGACCCGCCCGGCGTTGCCCGGGTCCGTATTAACAATATTAAACGAACTTGAAATTTGTATGATTTTATCATTAACTCGTTATATGCAGAAATGCATTGTCTGAAATACGTAGCCACTGACTGTGTGAAAAATCAGTTTTAAAAACAACTAATATTAAGCTCTAAAAATACTCAAAATGAGCAATGAAAAACGCGGGAGGGTATATGTATCCAACGATTGCATGATTTTCGTGTAAAAAAGTTGATATTTACCCGTAAAAATCACTGTTAAGTCACGTAACTAATTATTATTTTCACATACAAATCCCAAGTGAAATATTTTGAATTTCAAACTAATTATATCACTCTTAAATCCGATTATACCATGAATGAAATTGATACACGATGGTAGCTAAAAGGTTGGTATATAGTACTATAATTTCAGAGCTATTTAACAAAAGTAAGTGTTATTTTTAATCAAATCTTGTGTAGAGGTTCACTCTGTGTATAAATTCCTAACCTTAAACTTTTATACCGTAACGAGAACCTGTCTGTAACTTAACAGCGACTTAACAGTACCCTACCGTAAATTAAATATAACAGAAATGTAACCTAGCCTAAATGTATTCACTTTATTTTAACATATCCTTATTCTAACCATAACATAAATGCAATTTAACTTTAACCTAACTTTAACCTAAATAATATAATAGAAAAAAAACATTTTAAAAAATTACTATTTCTTCGTAAAATATGCTTCAGCTGTAATTCGTTTCTTTCAATTCGTTTTATTAATACAAAATTCCTTCCTCGTGCTTTTGTTTGAGACATTAAAATTTCAGCGATAAATGGTTAAATATTGCAAACCACGGAGTAAGACACTTCTTACTCCGTGTTGCAAACCTTTTATCGGTTTACTTCGACTCCACCTATTTTTTTCTCCATGGTGTACAGCAGCTGTGATTTAAAAAAAAATCCTCATTTAAACTGGCAGTTTGCCAGTCTATGAATTTTAAAGGTCTGTCCCAGCTTTTTTAATTACTTCTGCGAAAATTTTATGCAACCAATCAACCATAAGAAAATGAAATGGGAAAA
This sequence comes from Maratus speculifer, assembly GCA_964019185.1. Lineage (NCBI taxonomy): Eukaryota > Metazoa > Arthropoda > Arachnida > Araneae > Salticidae > Maratus > Maratus speculifer. The sequence continues at coordinate 178,894,207 of OZ025297.1, forward strand.
AAAGCGAAAAAAGGCGATTTTTTATGAGAGTGAGCTTTGGAATTTAATTAATTACTCAGTTAATAAATAGAATTTTGAAATTCTGAGCCTCAGGTCCATCAGGAGAGACATTGGGCTACTCTCAAAAAAATTTTGAGCTTCCTACGTGCTGTAGATTTTGCTAGCCATCGCAGACACACAGACACACACTCACACAGACACACACACAGACAGACAGAGCGTTTTGTTCTTTTATTAGTATAGATTTAATGGTCGTTTCCTCGTCCTCAAAAGTGAATTTTATTTAGGCATAAATAATTTACTGTAGAAAATTCAGATAGGAATTTTTATAATGATTTAGTTGTTGAAAATTGAATAAAAATGATTTATGATCATTTATGAGGAAAATGATGATGATTAAATGATTTATGAATCATTAATTTCCTTTGACAGGACAGTATACGATTTTCAAAAGTTGAACCTTTTGAAGATTATTACTAGGATTATATCATAAACATAATTTTATTACTTACCTTTTTTAGTACTTTTGCAAATTATATTTTTTAAAAAACTATGTAAAATATGAAAAATAAATAAAAAAGAGCATTTCAACCATTTTGGAGCGGCGTGTATATATATATTTAATGTTTTGATTAGAGATTGTTTTTATGTGTAACGGCTACTTTTCCATATGTTAATAAATGTATTTCTATGCAAAGTATTACACTTGTGGATAATGCCACATCATTTATATAAAAACAAAAACACTTCATTAATTATAGAACAACGTATATTTGCACTTAATTTATATTATTGGCATAAAAAATAAATTACATGAGTAATTTCTTTGTTATCTCAGTAAGCAGAAAATTTTCATTCCCAGTTAATAAGAAGACTGAATAAACCTATCTAGTTACCGGTGCAGAAAAATAATCGAATGCTGAGTATAATTAAAATATATCAATATATTTATCTTAACACAAATAATGTTGTACCTACTTAGAACAAACTGTTTTTTTTTCTAATCAAACGTGCAATTTTCCATCCTCACTGACATAAATAAAACGAAAGAAAACTCATAATAATGAATATTTCTTTGAAAATTCGTCGCTAATGACAACCATTAAGGACGTATCTAGAATAATAACAAAAATATTTCATTTAATTTGAATATGTAGATTTTTTTTAATTATTTTGAGCAATGCTTTAAGAGATTTTTTAAATATTTATGTTTTGAACAAAAATAGTTGAAAGTTTTAATATACAGTTTAATACAGTTTTAATAATCAGTTTTAATATAGTTATGCTATTTTAGTTGGTGTACGAATTTCACTTATATTTTGCTTTTTATCTTATCTAAGTAGAATACCCATCTTTTTTGAGCATGTGCAATCAAGTTTTTTTTTTTTTATTTTATGATACTATATGTGCTTTTATTACGATAGGGCACATTCCAATCTTTTGTCCCTTTATTTTTCGCACTTCTGCTACCACTCTCACCTGAAGCTTTCGGTCATAGCATTTTTTGCGATTCACAATCCTTATGATATGCTGAACCTCCCTTAAATGTTTATTGCTATATTTTTGAAACATCTTGTATATGAAAGATGAAATTTAAATAAGCGACATTATTTAACATACTTATTAAATTTATACGTTGAATTATCATCAATATATTTAAGCGTGTGAAAGACTTTTGTAAAGCAATAAAATTAGTTTTACGCTAAGAAAATATTACCCCTTAATTTAACATTTAGTGTTTTTGCCTTGAAAATAGATGACATATTAGTCATAGAACATGAGTTTTTATTTAGTGATTTTTAAAGACTTAAAAACTTATTAGAAAATTACGTTATTTTTTACAACAAAATAAATTTTAGATTACAATTTAACGGAAGAATTAATTTTTTTGCAGAAGTGTCAATTAGATTTTTAAAGTTGAATACTGATAACTTTTATTTATGTTTTAGAATTTTAGCGATAAGATTTCAACCTTAATGCACAAACTAGAATTTTTATTTCCTCATTTTAAAGAACTTTATACCAAAAATTTGATTTATAATTTAAATCCTTTTGACAATATCATTAATTTTATCAGCGCAAAACAAACATTGTATTTCATAGTAACTACCCAATGAACGGCTTTTGAGCGTGAAGTTCAAAGCTCTGTTATGGTGTCTTCCATATTAACAATAATTTAACTTTTACATTTTTCTGTTTTAGCGATATGACTTCAGTCTTTAGAACTTCAGTCTTTATGTCTCAGAATCCCGACATATCAACTAGTCAATATTGCTATTGCTGGTAAATTGCGATACTAAATTGAAATATAGTATATGGACATTAACTATTTTCGAAAGAAAACTCTATACTAACGACTACATTAAAACAATGAATCATTGTTTTATATCTTATTTCTCTAATGACTTTTTTTTCTCTTTTTTTCCACTAAAAGCTTAAAAAACTATTTAATTTCTGTTTAAATTTACATCATTACTTTTGAATGTTTTTTTAAAGATAATATGTTTCCTGTTTTTCCCATCTTATATTATTTCAGAAAAAACAAAATCTCATTTCGCCCTCTCATTTGCCCTCTCGTTGGAATCTCATTTCATTTTTGTTTGATGTTTAACCAAAAAAAAGAAAAAAAAACAGATTCAGAAAAACTCTGTATTAAGGTTTTGAAATGCAACCCGAAGCCGATCTAACTCGGTCAAAAATGAGGCTTTTTTTTCTTTTTTGTGAAGTAATATAAGATAATAAAAATTGAGAAAACGCTATCTTAAAGAAAAGCTTTACAAAAGTAATGACGAAAATTTAAACAGATATTAAATAGTTTTCTAAGTATTTAATTGTAAAAAGAAGAAAAGAAAAACAGTTATTTGAGAATAATGTTTTGCGATTGTTTCGATCACCTTTTATATATGCTCAATTGCAATGTTCTGCCATCTGTCTTCTGTGATCGATTATCCACGATTACGTCGAAAGAAGATGGTGACAGCATCAGTATAACCGTTCTGTGTTTATACAATGATATGCGTATATAATCGAAATTTGTCTGCAACCCTCATCACAACATCAACATATATTTGTAGGACCAACGCTTAGATTAAGTGGCTTTTCTGTAAAAAGTCATTGTAAAATTCAGTAAAATCAATGGAAATAAAATATATTAATGAAAATGTAAAAAAAATCAAAACATATTCACGAAGCATAAAATAACATTACAATATGAAATTGTACGTTCAAAATTCTCCCCTCTTAAAAAAAAAAAAAAAAAAAAAAAAAAAAAAAAAAAGAAAGAAAAAAAAAAAAAAAATCTTCAAACGTGCTTAATTCATGTTAAATAAGATCAAAGAAATGAGAAAATAAAGTAATTTCAAGAGTGTTTATTAAAAAAAAAGATTTTGCTAATTTCGGTAATTACGTTCTTCATGCTATATATTTTTTAAATCCTGGCTTTTCTGAAAAATGCACGTTTATTATAGATAGTCATTTAATTTTATTCTTCCCGGGATTTTTTTCTTTATGGTATGGACGAAATTGGTTACCATGCGATTATGTTATCTAATTATTATGATTTATTCTACTTTGAAATATTTAGATTGTTTAAAAATTAAATATAAACGTGAATCTGTAAAATAGCCTTTTGTGTGTATGACTTTAATTGCTGTAGTAATAAAAGTAAAAAGAAACACTGTAAATGAATGAGAGAATGAGGAAAATTCTGAAGTTTTATTTATTAAATGAAAGGTAAAAGTAGATTCGACGCTATTTAATGCACGTTATAATCACTCCTCGGAAATTTTATTTTACGCAAATAAGAGACATTTGAAAGTATTATTTTTCTCGAAACAAAAGTATATTTTAACTCCGTATCTTTGCGAAATAAAGTTAGGTATTCAAATATGCGACCTTTTAGCCATTCCCCTGATTTTCCCGTACTTGATACGAGCAACGTGTTTTTGCCAATCATGATTTGCCCGTATCACGTACAGGCATCCACATTCAAATCATGATTTCATTTATTATTTAATTTTGCTTTATTTATTCGAAGCGTTTTTCTGATTTTATTAGGCAAAATATTCTATTTTGAAAAACGAATTAACGTTTAGAATTAAGTTAAAAAAATGAGAAAAAGGCATTATTTGAAAAATTTTTTAAAGATATTGATCAAAATAAATTAAATAAATTAAATGTCAAAAAAATTCAAAAATTCTTTTTGCATATATTCCTTAGTTTTGATTAGCTTTAAAGCCACTTTACTTGATTTAAATGTTAAAAAATATACACACTACATTATTTAATAATGTTTAACTGAATACATTTTATAAATTAGCTGATAGGGATCACTTTGACATTCATACATCGAATATTTATTTATTTTTTCATATTTCACCTTGCCTTCTCAAGCATGTCCAAGCACCTATAATCCTGTAGCATTTTTTTTAACAGGCGGTTTAAGTCTACAGCTGATTGATAGAGACGTTGATGGCTGAAGAAGAAGCTGAACACTTGTTGTTCGCCTATCAGTTTTAACCGTTTCTTCAACATTCCGCACTGTTTCTTCCGTCACAATCTCAACATAACAATCACTCCGTTTATCGAATAAAACTTTTGAACAACACTGTTCTTCTTGTACATCTGTTGTGTCATATATTAAAAATCAACATCTTATAGTTGAATAATGCTCCCACCTATGAGCATATTTGGAAACAGACTACACTTTACTACTACACTTACTACTATTTCTACACTTTACTTTGTGACCAACTTACTGACTTTCTCTAGAATTTATGTATAAACCGTATGTATATGAGAATTTTTCTTGGGGTTCTTTTGCATAATAGAAAGCTACATTTATACTGCGGATAAAATTCCTATTTTTTTTTTTTTTTTTTTTCATTTACAATTCGAATATTTGATTGTAACATTCAGTAATTTTATTGTAGCTTTTTTATCATGATATTACTTCCAAATGGTAAAATTTAATTCGGTATCAGAACTTTACAACATAATACATTCATTATTTTAGATTTGAAAAATGGCAAATTAAGAAGATTTTAATATTTACTATTAACTATTAAAAAAAAAAAAGGTCCATTTCGGTAAATAACGCGTCACAATATTTCGTACCATTTGCAATTAAAAGCATGTACAGATTTGGGATTGAAATAGAGTGCTCATGAAATAAATTTTGTTATAGTGTTGTTATGAATTTTGTTTATTTGTAAATATTTATTTTTTACTATGGTAAAATTGCAGGGTAATTCATGCCAAATCGTTTGAACATCCATTACAGGACCTCGGATGCTTTGCTGAAAAAAGGTTACAGGTTTTAATGTTTAACATTATGGCAATGGAAATATTGCCATGGAATGTGCTTATCGTTAAATTTTCCATAGTTTTGACGATTTATTTTCGTCGCCAAATTTGGCACTATATCGCAGATTGCGTCATCAAGTTGGCGACATATTTTGAGATCTTGGAGGTGACCCTATACCTGTAAGAAGTCTCCTGCGAAATTACGAGAAGCATCGAGAAACTTTCTCCCCGAAATATATAAATGGAAGGATCTCTTTGGATCGCCGGTTTAGTTATCTTCCAGCAATCCTGCATTGAAAATCTGTGAAGTCTTTGTGTGTTGAAACTTCGGTCTCTGCGATTAGACATTCTATACGCTGTATTGAACTTAATAGTTCACAAAGGAAGTTTGCTGTACTTTGATTTCATTAGAAGAATATCTGTTTTTTTATGAATTGCTTAATATTTGTATTATATTGAAGATTAATATGTTTTCGACGAACTCTTTATTGTAAATAAACGCATTTTCTTTTTATTCAGTGGAATCAATCTTAAAACAGCCCCGAACACACAACAGTATTTTTCTGTCGAAAAAGTACTAGAACATTCTATAATACAAATAATTAAAATTTTACAGTCAGAAAACTTTTCAAATTCAATAAATTCAATAAACATGGGCTCTATGGATTTTTGGAATCTCGCATAGTGGATTTTAATTTTTTTTTTTTTTTTTTTTTTTTTTTTTTTTTTTTTTTTTTTTTTTTTTTAGTTTTTATATGAAATGTATTTCACCGCTGAAATTTTTAAATAAACTTTTTATATGAGGAAAAATGTTAAACTTAATTTTTCTGAATAAAAATTGTACTACTTACATTTATTTTTAAAATTTTCAATTTTCTTTCTTTTTTTTCCTTTTTTTTTTGTGTGTGTGTGTAATAAAAACAAAATAGATTTTTTTTGCTCTGAAGTATACGTGAAAGAAGAATGCATTCGAGTTGTGATTGTCTATTTGAATTCTTCTTATATAGCTAAACTTTGAATGCTCAAAAGTCCGCCAAGAGCATAGCTGTAGCAGTTATGTGAAAATGTATCTTTATAAAAAGACTCAAGTGCTACATATTGAGTTGTCAATGAAATATTTGCAATTTTTGAGGAAAGCTGAAACAAAGAAGATTTAAATTTATGCATACATTAATTATACAGTGCCATTACATTTTTGCTATCGTTCCCCATCTCTGAAGCAAATTAAAAATTACATTCAGAGTATTTCAGATTTTTTTGCTGAAAACTTTTCTATATTGAAGAAAGAGTTGAATTTTGTTCCATTAAAGAAATTTATAATGATAAAATTAGGTGGGGATGAAAGAGCGCGCTTTTTGATGACTATGTTGGTTGGGGTAGAAGTCTGAACCCAGATCCAAAAATTTTTTTTGAGATGAACAAAACACGTGAGAAATTGCAATGTTCTGATGAATAAAGACGCGCTACCGATAGTCCAAGAGCCGACAGCACAGAAACCTATGTTATTCAGCACAAGAAAAAAACCCCTTTATTTTATAAAATAGTAGTAATAGGGGAATCTAATCATCCATATCTGCCGGAAGTGAAGTGGTGCATAAGCGAAAAATTAATATCACTAGTGACTCACGCGTAGGTTTATCATTGTGCTTTTTTGCTCCCAGTTTTCCATGTTTTCATACCTTTGATTGTACAGTCAACACAATGTTACACCTATGAGTAAACCATTTGTGGTACTGATTTTTCCCTTATGCACTACTTCATTTCCGACAGACGTTGCGCATTAGATTCTTCTTTTACTTTTCTTCCATAAAATAAAAGTTTTTTCTTGTGTTCGATAACATAGGTTTTCGTGCTGTCGGCTCTTTGACTACAATTCCATTTTTCGGGAATGCATTTGTTTAATTACTTTCTTCAATTCATTCCATTGGGAACAATGCTTCTCTGATTTTTTCGTCTTGTTGCTTGGTTAAACTTCAGAATGCATTATCCCCCCCCCCCCCCCAATCCCAACAGACATAGAGCATGACCTACTTGGGGTGGCTAAAATAGTCCTTTTCTCATCCATCGTCACTACTTGCTACATGATATTCCCTGTTTGCGTTTATAGAGTGAGTCGCAAATGCAAATACAATAGATCAGACTTCCCCCGTTAAATCATCGGAAATTCATACGTCAAAACTTTTTACTCAGCCAAACTTCTAAAAAAGAATCGTTGATGGTGGATATTAATATATGCAATTTGACATATTGATTTTGATTAAGTTTGATACTTTAATTATTGTTTTTATTAATTTAAATGTATGTATGAAATTGATTTTTAAATCTCTGATCTGTACACAATATTTTTAATCAATACTTCGTGAAATACTTTAAATGAAATTGCATTGAATAACTGAAATAAAAATTTAATTACTAAAAATGTGTTTACTGGAAATTAAAAGCATAAGCTGCTTTTACGTTATAAATAATTCAATGTAAGCAATTACAATGATAAACTTTAAATTTGAACAAATTCCTATAAAATATTAATAATAAATTACTCTTTTTGAATAAAATTCCTGGATATAAAAGTGAACGTTAATAAACTCAGTGATTACAACGAACAAACTATATCGATATCGATTTTAAAAACGTCGTTTACATTTCAAAGTTTAGCACCATATTGTTTACTAAACAAAATTGTTTAAAACAACTTACCAAATAAATGGCGTGGGAAATATCAGCAGTTAAAGGAATTTAAACGAAAATGATAATTTTTATAGTGCCCTAAACAATAACCTTTCTCCTTTATTCATAATAGATACTCTATTCGTTATAAAATAAAAGTTTGTTTTGCTTCATTTAGTTTAAAATCTATTTCGGAAACAACCAGACTGGGAAGAGATGATTATGTGGAGTGTGATTCAGAAAAGGTTTTCATGACTCACAAAAGAGAAAAATTGTATTTGTCTTACTTAAAGTTTTAAAGCTTAAAAGATGTATTAAGAAACCCTACATTATACATATTATTTTAGAATTTTCCTAAAGAAATGATGACGAGATTGCACACCATGCGTTTGATAAAAAAAAAAAATACTTATGTTACAGCGTGACGTATTTTTTTCTTTTCTTTTTTTTAATTCCTATCATTTTTTTGTATAAATATTTATATCGAGATTAACAACAACAGTAAAAAAATAAGAAATAACTAAATATATAACAAAATAAATAATTAAGAAATGTTGTGTAACGTGTTACAAAATTATATATTTTTGCCGATATATGGAGCTCTATTGGCCAGTCCGTTCAACCGATCAAGATGAAATTTCAGATGTAGCTATTCAGAAGTATGAGCTCAAGATTCTGTGAACGGCAAGAAAATGGTGCTCACGGTTACGGTTATAGATACAGAAACTCGAAAATTTCCAATGGCAACACCCATTTTTTCATCGCAAAATGCTCAGCGCGTGCAAAAACCCTAAAGAGCGTCGGAACGGTATGGTTAATGCAAAAAACGGACGCGTCATGCTCCCATAAAATCAGCTCTAAAAACCATGACCAGGGCTCACGAAGAAAATTTGAATATGACAGAGACAAAATACCAATCACGGAACGTTGTTTTTCAGATAGACAGCGTAAAAAATGGATAAAAAGTAGGGTGGGAATAATAGTTCTTCAGTCTGAGCTCGCAAACGGCAACAAAATGACTTCGTTCGTGGTGAATTGGTAAAACTATTATCAAAATGAGATGAATGCTGCGAAAACATGGCACGTTTACCGACGAAACCATCTCCAAATACGTGGCCTATGCATTTTACAAGCTCTTCGTGATTTAGAAATGAATTTCGAAGAGATTGGCTGCAACTGTGATAATACGCGAACAATTGACCTGAGTGACGACCAATTGTTCCTGAGGATATTGTTATGGAAGAGCATAACATAGTGACCAAAGGACGCCTGCAAACTACAAAAGGTGCATCTCGTCTTAAAGTTACTGCGCTCTGTAATCGGCATGTTTCTTTACCGGTACCAGATGTTGGAAGTGAGAGACCATCAACAACATATAGATTCGTTCATGAATTTCTTATCCAATGTGATGGAGATAACGATCGACCTCTTCGCATATAATGAAAGGACGAGACACATTTCACCTTAACTGGTAACGTCAATGGCCTCTGCGATTCCCCGAACCCACTCCTATGGATTTCAGATTCTGGGGATATCAAAAAACTAGAGTGTACTTGTGCAATCCGCAAACTTTGTCGGATTTGAAAGATTTTACCAAACGTGAGATTGCAAACATCCTTCAAGCGATGTAACGTTCGGCTTTATTGTTCACAGTCACCACCATGCAATATGTAATTGCCTGTGATGGCACCCATTTGGAAAATGCGAAATCAAAATAAAAGTTTTATCCGATCTACATTTTAATTAAAGGTTAGTGTACTGAATCTGTGTCATATGCAAATTTACTTCTTGCGTCTCAATCGTGTTTTTATGGCGGAGGGAGATTCGCATAACAGTTCTTTGTGTGTGCATAACTAGTCCGTTTCTTGCTATACACGTATGGTTCGATCGCTCTTTAGGGTTTTCGCATGCGCTGAGCATTCTGCAATGAAAAAAAATGAGTGTTGCTATTGAAAAATTTCGAGTTTCCGTAACTATAACCGTAACCGTTAGCGCCATTTTGTTGCCGTTCACAGAATCTCGAGCTCATACCTCTTATTAGCTACATCTGAAATTTCATTTCGCCATCAATGGCCGCTAGAGCTCCGTATATCGGCAAAGTTTTTATGACCACCCTGTAGATTGTTGAGTTTTGAATGCGAATTTGTAGTCCTGATTCTAATATTTGTCCGAGAGCGAGGCATATATTTAGTGATTTTTTTATTTCCATGAAAGTGTGGTCGAGCCTTCAGGAATATTATTAAGTTATTTTCCGCAGTAATATATTATGCAAGTTTTGTGCTCATCTAGCGAATACAAATACGGCACTAGTTGTGAATACCATCAGATTTTGTTTGATTATGCCGAATCTCGTCCTCCGGTGATCACCGATATCTCCTGATCTTTTCTGGAGCGTTCGTTTCGTTAGAAGTACGTTTAACTTTCGGCTTACTTTGAATTAAGGTTAGAAGTTTTGTTTACAAATTTACTTATGATCGAGTGTTTAATTAAATATTTTAAAAAAAGTACATTGAAATTTTAGGGGCTATGGTGGATTGATAACACTGACATACTTTATAGAGATATTGTGTATAGGGTTTTCAGGGTTTTTTAATAATATTTTTCATACCAGTATTCTTCCCTCTGTAAAAAAATCCGTGAAATTTGCGGCCAAATTTAACGAATTTTTTTTACAGTCTAGGTTCTGGAAAAAATACCACGTCGCCATCTTGTCTGGTATTAGAGTTAATATTTAGGAGAGTTTTTTCTGTTAGTTTTTTCTCCCTTGCTTTTCTAACCATTACGAAATGTTTTTTAGAAGTGTATAGAAAAAAAATGATAGTATCTGATAGAATTATGGCGCGATTTTCCATAAAATAGTTAAAAAGCTATAGAAATACTTGTAGCAGTTTAATAAAAATGTCAGTAGAGAGAAAATACGTAATGAAAATTTCTGCTCTACAGGCACTTTTATTGAACTTCTACAGATAGTTCTACAGCTTTTAAACTAGCTTATAGGAAAACGGGCCAAAATTTTATAGGATTCTATAAAACTTTTTTGATAGAAATCTTAAAGCCATTTTCGTAAGGCAATGCTTCACCTTTGCACATCACATTTACTTAATCTTGACACTTTTCATACAAGTTTCATTTAATTTCATTTTGGATAAATTGTTTTTGCCGATCCTTTTAAATCAATCAACTCACTTAGTTTCCAGGCTCAAAGGATCCATCCCAGTAGCTTTGAATTTTGCACTGGGAAAGTAATTATAATCTTTTTCAGAAATCGGGCTTAATAAGTACAATATTTATATTAGCCATTTTGTATTAAATAAAAATATATATTGGTTAATCTAGAATCACTTAACATTATTGTCTCTTTCTAAATCAAAAGATCAGAATAAGAACAAATCAAAATCAAAACAGATTTATTTACGCATTATGAAATTACTCACATAGATACCTTCATAATTGCTTTCTTTTATGTATATTTATAAACCATTATTTTCCTTGACTTCAAAATATGCAAACATAGATACAAAAATTAAATTGATATCAGTAAAATTGTTATGAAGAAATTAAGTCTTCAACATGTAAACCAAACATTATTAAAGAGTTTAAAAACAAGAAAAAAATATTGATATGGTCTAAAAAATATTGCCCTTTACTTTTCATACACTGGTAAAAAAGAAAAAAAATCGTTTTGTATTATTTCTAACAAAAGGAACTGTTTGCTCTACTGGTTTCATGCAAAATTATGTGACCTTCGTACGGATCAAACGTCAGAGCCAGAGCAATCTCTTCAGATCACACTTCCAAGCCCTTGTCATTTTGCTACACACTTTGATGATGCGATAAAAAGTGGTTCTTTAAAATTGGCCATGCAATTGAAACAGTGTCTTTTTTTTCAACTTTTGCCATTTTAAAACTTAATAGGCTTTGCTCTTAATTCACTTCCCGACGGCAATTCTAGTAATCCTAACTCATGTTTTTCCTTACTGAATTTGCAGATCAAGATTCGTCAGTCATTTTAGAGAACGGGATATATTAAGAAAATTATATTTCCGCGCTTCATTGAGTTTATTACATAAATATTTCCAAATGATTCCACAATTCTAGTATATTAAATTAGTCCCAAGTTTAAATAAAATTCCGCTTTTAAATTCAAACATTTAAAACATGTTTTTTGATATTTTAAAAAACAGTACACCTCCCCAGACTTTCGTGTCCTGAGGTGACATCATTCCAGTCACTTTCGTGAATGTATGTAGGGTTTTACTTGTAAAATATTCAACCAGTTGCAAAAATAAGGAATCTTTCCAAACGCGAATAATAATAATAATAATAATTGCAATAATATTAAAATGTTCTGTATCATGATGAGGTTTTGCTTTTAAGAATAAGACGTTTTTGTGGCTATTAAAATCAGAACACTTACTTGTTATAATTAACATATTGCTGAATTCATTTGTAAATAAAGAGAAACAGAGATTAAAAATATAGTTATTTAAAAATTTGCTTTGGAAAAGGAAAATTACAGATAAAACGATTATAACGAGTGATTTTTTAACTTTTAATGCTATTAAATTTATACGAAATTTTAGAATATAGCTCTTAAACTTTAATGGCCTACATGATATATGTTTCTAAAGAAAATAATTAAATTTATCCTGCATGAAAAATGTGAGAGAAACGACAGCAGTTAACGTTTTCAAATATATAACTTCCTACGCAGAAAATAGCCTCATTTATTTAAAATAGTTTATCTCTTCAAAATTCTGTAAAAATTTGCTTTGTTTGAATAGACTCAAAAAGGTTTATGGAAGGACATGTTTAGATTAATTTTAAGTGCCATTTATAAAAGAATTTTCAAACATTCTTAGAAGGAAGAATTGTCTATTTTTTCAAAATTTTCTGTTTTAAAAGACCGATTATAGAGATTTTATTGTTTATTATATATTGTTTATTATATATTGTTTTAAATTTTATAATTTAAAAAATGTTCAAAATTGGAAAAGTGACTGCATACATTAATTTCATATAACGCAGATAGTTTTCTTTAGGAACTGTAACTGTTTATAAAACACATTTTTCATGTTATATCGTATACGGAATAAATTGTTTTAAATTTAATAAAACTAATAAAATGGATTCGAGAAAAATATTGTCTTATTAGTAAATATGCCTTACACACTAGTTAAGAATAATATATAAATAGTTTTTAATTATATTCATGGTACTTTTTTCCGTTCATAATTATTTACATGCACGCATTCAAGAATTATGTGTTTCCATATGCATGAATAAGACTTGCATGCTTCCGTACATTTACAAATATTCATACATAAAAACATGAACAAGACTAATATAAAAAATGTATAAATTTTAGTTCTCAACAAGTAAAGTGAACTATTAACTAATGAAAAACGTCCAGTAATTTAAAATCGAAAAAAAAAAACAAGCTGGAAATTATGCATCAAACTTGGCAAATTAGATGCATTCGTTTATTATTATAAGTAATTTTATAAATATCCAGATCTTGATGAAATTAGTTGTTTAACTCATATGCAAAAAAGCATGAATACAAAATTAGTATCATTATATATCTTCAATTCAGTAATTCAAAAATAATAAGACTTCATCTGAAATAGGACGTTATGAACATGGTAAACCTTGAATCATTACATGTCATGGAATATCAAACAAATAAATAACTCTTTCGAAAATCCCTTTTGAGCTATTTTCATTCATGCTCAATAACTCTTACGGGCTCTGTTCTGTTAGCCTGTATATAATCTACAATATTTATACACACAATGTAATAGGCAATAATATAGTTAATAACTCATAAATTTAAAAACTCATAACTCATATCACAATTAAAAATGCACGTCCAGCAAAAATCTATAACATACAGTATTTCCGGTACAGTATAGTACACGGAATCTTTTGGGAGTCCTTGTAAATACTGTTAGCATTTCCTATTATAGAGGCATTATTTTGTAAAAAATCTCAATAACATATATCAATTTTATTATGTATGACATAATTTCACAATATTGAAATAAGCCGAAAAACAGTTTTTCTTATGTATCATTATGTTACGGAATTCTTTTGTTTAACACTGTAAATGAATAATGAACTTTTTCTGCACGACATATACTGAATGTATATTTCAGTACACTTCAGTAAATGCATATCAATTTTACCTATTTGAAATGTGTAAATACCATTATAATGAACTTGAAACATTTTTTCCTATTGACCGTAGTGTAACGGAATACTTTTGATTGAACCTGTAATTAAACAGTACATCAGATTTTTATAAAATTTCAACTGATGAAATTGACTGAGAAATTTCAGCTAAAATTATGCAACAATTATACATTTTAAATTTTAAACGATTCGGTTGAATAATTTTTGCTGTGTTATATTCAGACAGACAGACGGACGGACTGAGACACGACTATAGGTGTTACGTATTTACGTAATTACAAATGCGCCTAAAAATAATGATATATTTCCCATATAATTAAAATGTCCTCATAATAAAAAAAGGAAAAAAAATACTATGTTTTTGCAGATTTCGCTGGTCGAGGTTTATGTATACATATAGATACAAATTGTGTACAAAACATGGTACAAATATTCATAAGAACGACAAAGAAATGAGAAGAATAATTAAAAAATATTAATAAACGGAATTTTCAAAACATTGATTTATCTTCTTAACTCTATCTTTATATTAAAGGTGTGAGAAAATGATAAGATAAAAGCATTAAAATTACTCTAAATATGTTAAAAGGTAAACTAAAAATCATCATATTTTAATATACATACATTTTATTTTTCGAAGTGTACTTTAATTTTGACTGATCATTATAAATCAAGTTTTTTCAAAAAACATTATATAGTGTCAAATTTGTCAATTTTCAGTTATAAAAATTATCGTCTATTTAACTAATTGTATATTTGTATATAAAATAGTTTGTAGTTTGCACTTTCCTTGTTAAATATGTAAATAAATATGTATATATTTTTATTCTTAACAATATTATCGCAAGTTCTCTAAATATAAAAATGCGAATATTACAAATCGGTTATTGATAAAATGTACTAATTATTTCTATACTTAAATTTATCTTTTAGGATAGATTACAAAATTATATATATATATATATATATATATATATATATATATATATATTTACAATTCTTAAAACTATTTCAATTTTTACAGATTTGGTCATTTCTATTTTTTAGATACACTCAACTATTCGCCTTTGATTTTTCCCCCTATAGTCTCCATTCCGTGCCAAGAACCATTTTTTTCGTTCTTCTGAACGATTCAGAATGACTGATTTTGTAACAAGTCCTACTCATTCTAGTAGGCCCTTACAAAGAGGTTGTCAAGACAACAAGAGGAGATTCTTGCGTGTTGGTATTGAGCCTAATGCCATCTTTCCGTTCTGCTGAACGATTCAGAACTACTGATTGTGCAACAAATCATACTAATTTAATTGGCTCTCACAACAAGGTTGTTAATGCAACAAGGCGAGGTTCTTGCGAATTGAGCCTACTACCATCTTTCCGTTCTGCTGAATGATTCAGAAAGACTGTTTGCGTAACAACACATACTCATTCTAGTAGGCTCTCACAACGAGATTGTTAAAGTAACAAGAGAAGATTCTTGCGTGCTGAGCCTACTGCGATCTTTCCGTTCTGCTGAACGGTTCAGAACGACTGATTGTGTAACCACACATATTCATTCTAGTAAGCTCTCACAACGAGGTTGTTAAGGCAAAAAGAGGAGATTCTTGCGTATTGAGCCTACTGCTATCTTTCTGTTCTGCTGAACGATTCAGAACGACTGATTGTGTAACAATACATACTCAAGCTAATAGGTTCTCACAACGAGGTGGTTAAGATAACGAGGCTCTTGCTTATTGAGAATACTGCAATCTTTCCATTCTGCTGAACTATTCGGAGTGACGCACAGTGGGGCGTTTTGATAAACTAGGTGGACATGCAGATTTCTGATTATCTCGGAATTTATCGAAACTGCGCATATTAGTAGATGAATGTTTTGTCGAAAAATTCGTGGCATTGATTTACTGCGACCGTAAAGTTAGCTTTTCTCTAGTTGGTTTGAAGAAGTTCAGTCGATGCCCCAGTCTGCCATAAGTTCAAAACAGCATTGCTGATATCCTATTTAATTTTAAACCACGAGTTTACTGGACGAATGAAACATGATTGTCAAGGTAAGTTTTAAAGTATTCTTGTTTTAAAAAAAGCGCTGTTAAACCCGTTAATTGGTTTTTTTTTAGAGGTTGTGATTTTGAATGAATCATTTTGTTTTTTGAAATATTTCTCTTGACTTTTAACAAAGTGTATAGCAATGTTCGGCAATAAGAATTTTTTTAATGAAAGTGCAATTTCTATAGTATTGGAAACTAAAAATATCTGATGGAAATGGCTGCATATAAATTATTATTAATAAACAAACTTAATATGTACTTGCAGTTTAAGTATGCATGTTTAGTTCAAAACTTGCAGTTCAATATTAAATCACTTTTATTTATCTTACTGAGCTGAATTTTAAAATATATGTGTAGTTTTAAAGATTAATAAATATCATTAATTTAAGGAGCGTAGAAGTTACGCTTTTTACTCAGGGCTTTTTTTAAAAAATTCAAAATAAAACACGTACGTAGCCATTGTATTTATTTTGCAGGGCATCATAAAAAAAATCGGATGCATTATCGCCTGTAAGTAGAAAATTTAGTTCAAATTGAATAAAATATATGTAGGTTACTTATTCACACAGCATTTTTTCAACCGAAAATAATTTGGGTAGCATTTCTGTTTTTTACAAAACCACACAAAACATAAGATTTTTTATGTAATTTTATTTTTAAATTATTATTTTTCAGGATGAGTACACAAATTCCTAGAGCAGATCTGATTAGACAAAAATAAAAAAAATAATGAATGTTAACTTATATGTGTGCATCATATTTTGTATCTAATAGTAAAACTAGTCGTTGGAGACCACCGTAATACTTACTCATTTTGGATATGGATATAATATAAGGAAATCAAACTTGTGTAAACTATTTATAAAATGCATCGCAATTCCAAAACAAAATCTAAATATTTTAAATATACATAGTAATGCTCTATTAAGGATCTGTTTATGAACCAATTTCGACAAATTATATAAAAACGACAAACTACTCAAGTAGTACCGAATTGCGCAAAAGGAACACCCCTATAATTCCAAAAATAATAGTTATTTTAAATAAAAATTGACTGCATCGGATTAAGCGTCTCATTTCCAATTAAAATATATATTTGAACTGAAATTTGAATGAAATACAGGCTCATGAAAAATGGAATAATGTGAAAAACAGGCTTACAAATATCTCTTCAACTAATAATCCAATTGACTTCGTTCTTTATGCACAATTTGTGGTTTTTTTTTTTTTTTTTGGCTTTTTACGTCCACGTATTGAAATAAAAAAATTATAAAAAAATTATAAATCTTCTCTTAGAATGAACTTTAGGAGAGTCCGAAAAAAAATAGTCACGGATAATCGAGGCTAGGAATATTCGATTAAATAGGCTTCATTCCATTCTTACATATCAATTACATACAAAATTTCAAGTCTCTATCTCAGTTTGTTCGGTAGATAGAGCGTTTACAGACACACAGACAGACAGACATATAGACGCATGGACGGCAATTTGTTTTCTAAAAATATGTTTTTCGGAATCACCAGTATCTGAAACATGTAAATCCCTCAAAATGTTTTTTTCGTTTTTTAAAATGATATTAAGATTTACCATATACTACGTATGATGGATAACTAATAAGTATCTTTAACGTATTTTTAATAATTCATTATTTATTTATTTTGAGAGATTGTTAAATAAACCAAATCTGTTTTACTTTTTGTGTATTTTATTAGAGATACATTCGAAAAATAGCAAAAACTAATTAAAATTCAGCGTAATAATTTTGTCCACCTAGATCGTCAAATCAACCCATTGTGCGAAGGATTGTGTAACAACGCATACTCATATTAGTTACCCTCAAAATGAGGTTGTTAAGGCAACAAGACGAATTTCTTGCATATTGAGCCTACTGATAAATGAGATTTAAAATCACCCGTACAATTTATTTTGATCCCATGAGCGAAAAATAATAAGGTCATTCCACTTAAAATGAGCAAAAACGTAAAGAAAAGCCATTGCTGCATAAGAGCCGATTCTAATAAAATTTAATACACATGATCGATTCATATTCAAATGCATCTCTGCAAAATATCTTGACGAAAAATAAATTATTTTAGCTCTTTTGGAGACTTAAAAAACTTGTGTTGTAGAAATGACTGCGTGCAATTGACTTGAAAGTTGCAACTTTCAAGTTTTGTATCTTAAAAACTATTTAACAAAAAAGAATTTTTTTATAATATTGTAATTTCTGAAAATCTATCTTTATATTTATTGAGTAATAATAATCTGTTAATACCATTATTAATCTTAAATTGGTTGTAAATTTTGAAAATTTTTAAATTTTTAAACGAATTAGAAAAGCTATAAAAATCAAAGAAATGAAAAAATGTCTGTGATATTGATGCCTAATATCTTACATATGAAAATCGAATACTCCAAGTTTGAAAGTTATATATTTATTGATGCATTATTATTTGTTCAAGGTAATCTGTTTTCTTTTATTTAAATTAAAAATATTCTTGAGACAGAAATAAACTGAAAGCAAGAATAAAAATTTTAATACTTAAAATATATACTTTTTTAATATTGAAGAATCTAAGTGTTTTGAAAGCTTTTCTTCGTATTGAAACAAGTGACAAAAATATTGATACTTTCCATCAACTGTTTTAATATTACTTTTTTTCTCATTAAGGAATAAAAAGGCAAGAATGAAAATTTAGGTGTACAAAATATATACCATGAACTACAACGTCAAAAAATTTTAAAGCCATAATGGTATACACCTCATTTATGTTAAGACAAGTAATAGAAATGCTTCCTTTTTCCCACTTTTTTTTACTATACATTTTTTAAATTACAGAATAAAGCACAATTACTAAATTACGATAACATGGAATTGATTGTTCATTCTTAATAGTGACAAATTTTTAATACAGTTTTTCTCTTCCAAAAACTAATAATCAACTTCGACTTTGTGTCAACATTTAATGTTAATTTTTATACTGGAACAAACAAGAATGAAATCTATTACTTTGAATTTACTCGTAAATAAATATAATCTAGTTACATGATGATTTCCAATAAAATCTATGATATATCAACCGCACCTGATTTGCTCATTTTGTATGGAATGACCCAGTATTCAAACTTAGTTTATATCAACAACACCTGCGTATCGGATTATTATTTATTTATTTATTTATTTTTACTTGCGTGTGTGTATCTGAAACTGATAAAACTAGTTTCACAGTATAATTGTTAATGTTGTTTATTAAATCACACTAAATTAATGACCCGAGTATGTAAATCTGTCTGATTTCAAATGACAGTCTTTAAAAAAGCACATTTAAAATTCAATTTGAAAGCACCTTTAAAAGATTTTTTTGTCTTAAAAGAGATTTTTTGCTCTTATAAAATGACTATCAGTTTTTCAAGCGAAGCTGACACGATTTTTATTTCTATTTTGATACAAAGAATTGCGACACTGGTTTATATAACAAAATTAAAGTTAGAAATTTAAAGAAAAAAAACACTAATACTTATTTCCCCTATAACACTGGAACAAAAATTAGTTTAAAAGTATGTAATATAAAATAAGCCTTCCAAAGCATACAGTTTGATAAAAAAAGGAAAATTTATTAAAACAAACAAACAAAAAACTAACAAATAATAATACAGATTTTTTTTTATTAAAACAGTGTTGCAATACAAAATATTCAATAACAAATGTAATTATCATTCAAAAACGTTAACAGGCCTTAAATACAATTTTATAAAAAACAGAATTCAACAAGCCGTCAAATATTTTAAAATCGTTCTATTTTTCGTTCTTTATGAAAATGCAACTGTTTTACGCTGTTATTGTTGATGTTCCTGTAAATAACTGTTTTTGGTTTTGGATAAATTCCACATCATAATAACTATTACAAAGTATTATAATTTTGATTCCAGATTGTTTTATTACTGATTTTGTTTTGTCTATATCATCGTTTTGCCTTTTAAAAATTTTTAATTATTACAATACTTTAAAAAATATTTTAGTAAATAACTATTCAAACATATCAATGAATGCATATTATAAATCAAATATAATTATTAAAAATTTCCTTGGAGTCATATTATAACAAATTTCAAGTAACAATTAACTTAAACAATTAAGCATTTAAGACAAATTATAGATAAACTTCAAAAAACACATTTACGATATGAATCCCAGATAAATTATTACAATTTTCCTCTTCTGTAAGCTGTGGAAGGCACATTCGTAAAACAAATACAAACTAACACATTTATCATTAAATAATGAGTCAAATAATTAAAAGCTGAGGCTGAAAAGGAGAAGATGTGTTTTTAATTTTATAAAAGAATTTGAAATAGCATTTATGGTTGTGACGTCTGACAAAGCGATCAGGTCGTTTTTACTCACAACATAATATTTTCTTATTTAGGGATTTGCGGTTTTCCAAAGGAAGCTAAGATGATTTATCTCTTTATCTTTCGAAAATCTGGAACTTACACGCGGGTTTTATTGACAAAATTTATGGCAGATATTCAAGGGGAGAAATGCAAACCAATATTTATTTTACTTGAGATAAGTTTAAAAAGGGAATATATTTTCGAATATATATATATATATATATATATATATATGGGGGGGAGGGGGGAGTGTTCTTTATATGTTATTATATATATGCGTGTTATATATATATATATATAAATTATACAGGATTCGACAGGATTCGAACCTGTGAAGGGAAACCCCGATGGATTTCGAATATCCTGCAGACGATATTTTAAGGGGAAAAAAAGAAATGAAATGAATTTATTGATATGCACAAATAATCAAACGTTGAAAGAAGGGAAAAAAGTAATGATATTTTTTGAAAGGTACGGTTTTGGAATAAATTCAATAGACTTTCTTAATAAAAGTTGATAAAAACAGAGAAAAAAATTAGTTTTATTTGGAATATTAAGAAATAAAGTTTAATTAAATATATTTTTCATTTAGAGCCATCTTTTTAAATTTACACATATTGGAATAAATGTTTTTTTAAATCGAATTAAGAATTTATATCGTTTCCGTAAAGATTAATAGATTAGATTTAGAAACAAGATTTTAATTTATATCTATAAATATATTTATATATTAATTATTTATATATATATATTTATAATTAATATATATGTTCTTTAAAAAATACAGAATTTAGTATAATATGTAAATGGAATGCAACTCAACGAGCTCCACATAGAATGCTAAATACATTTTAAATATTTTACTACTTATGACTATATAATGATTCATATATTTATGATTATATGAATCGGGAATTTACACGCGGGTTTTATTGACAAAATTTATGGCAGATATTCAAGGGAAAAAGACAAACCAATATTTATTTTACTCGAGAATAAGTTTAAAAAAGGAATATATTTTCGAATATATATATATATATATCTATAATATCTATATCTATATATATATATATATATATATATATATATATATATATATATATATATATATATATATATATATATATATATATATATATTTAAATATGCGTGTGTGGGGGGGGGGGTGTAAATTTTCTTTATATGTTATTATATATATGCGTGTATTAAAATATATGGATATATGTTCTTTAAAAAAATACAGCATTTAGTATAATGTGTAAATGGAATGCAACTCAACAAGCTCCACATAGAATGTTAAATACATTTTAAATATTTTTCTACTTATGATTATGTAAAATACGATTAGCATTAAAAATTTCATAATATTTTTACGTTGTCTAAAAATGTGAAAAATAAAGAGAATTTTATTATATAATATTAAAAGGATTTCAATCAATGAAAACAACGTTGTATATAATAAATTAAGAGATGTTACACATTTAAAAGAATTCTGTTGAAAAGATTTTTGAAAGCATTAAATAAAATTTAGAGAATATTCATGTTCTAAAATAATTGAAGTAATTTTTATTTACCGCCAGTATGTACAAAATATCTCTACAACTCTACCTAATATATATAAATATTTTACATTGTATTGTAATTTTCAAATATTGTATTTACCATATTGGGCTAGTGATCTACGATAAAATACATTTTAAGAAGTGTTACCTACATGAATTCAAATACAAAAACGAAACACAAACGTTAATACTTGTAATTAGTAAATTCAAATATTATTGAGGTACATTCTATCCAATAGATATTATAATATTTCTACAGTGATCTTTCCAAAAAGAACATTTCAGAGCTTTTTTATTGAAAAGAGCTACGGTTAAACCAAAATATATTTTATTATTTTTTTAATCAAATCTGACAACATTTTTTCCATATATTTTCAAATAAAGTAAAATGTAAAGAAACAAAACACAGCAAAACAGAGCTCTACTTTGAAAGTATAAAGCCAGAATTTAATGAACATCCTTTGTTATAAGTTTCGTTTGCATACATTCCATCTGATAAAAGATAAGATATAATTCTGACAGAAATCATGCGAAGCACCTATCAACACGGGCACCTATACACATTATATATACCATGTCAAGACCTTCGGATCCATTAAATATCGATTTAAAAAAGTTTCTAGATAGTAATACATCTTTCTGATGCATACCGATGAATGTAAAAAATCTTCGAAAATTCCGTTTTGAAAAATCAAATTAAATTATCTTCTGCAGCATAAACATAAATAAATATTTTTCTCTAATAAAAAAAATATTTAAAGAATGTCTGTGATACTCCGAAAAAATCATCAACTTGACTTAATACAGTTGTCTATAGCAAAATATTTCTTAAAGCAGTAATTATTATAATGCTAGAATATTTTCAAAAGATGGAATATGTCACTTTTCATGCTACTGGGCATGTATGTATGTCTTTAACGATAATATCGAGATTTTCAAGCACCCCATATGATTGGTGTATGAAAAACCCTATGTTCGGTTAAATTTCGAAACAGCTACTTAGCCAACACATGCTCTGTTTGAAATGCTCACTTCTGAACTGAGTAAAAGTATTTTTGTTGATGTTTGAATTCCTTTATCTTCCACTATAACGTTTAAAATCCACAACACATAACACTTTCTGACTGGCATACGTACCTGCTTGACCGACCAGTTCTCCTACAGCGTAACGCGAACTGTATGAAAATTTTCAGAAAACAACTAATTTATATATACCAATCCCAACCTTTTCTGACCTAGTTGGGTCTTCTATTTTTTCTCAGCTCCATTTCAGAGAAGAGCTCCTGTTTTGTGCACAAAGTAAATAAATTCATTGCTTCCTTTATTTCGTTTAATTCATTATAACTATAAGCTTCATTAGATATTTTCCAACTCTAAAATTCAAAAATTATGCCTGCATAAATAGAACGTAGTACAATTCCTGTCATTGTATGTCCTAATGACATTTCTTACGAGATTCAAATCTGAGTCTGGCAAATTGAATTTATGTTTCTTTGTGCTATTAACCGTTGAATAATATTGTAAAAACTAATTATTGTTAATGTATGCAACCACGTGCAGTGTATATGAGTCCGCCCTCCGGGATTGAAATTATACTCTAAAGCGAAAGCTGTGCAATCATCTTTGTCACCTCTTTATGAGAATTTCTTTGATGCATCATATTTATGAATTTAAATAGAATTTTTTATGTATTTTTGAAATTAAATGTTTTGTTTTGTGTAGAAAATCTTTGATTATTTAAAACCACTGAACATATTATATGTACTAGTTTAAATTTGAAATTATTTTTTGAATAATTCAAATAGAACAGAACCTTTTTAGCGAAACGGCTGGAAAATTTCAACGAGAAAGGTTTTTGTGGAAAGAATGATTTTGTTTCAAATTGGAATCGTTGAGTGTTGATTTCAATTATTATTTTATTTTTGAAAAATGGATGAAAATAAAGAATAAAAGATGCTTGGTACGCAATGAGTTTTATTAAATAATTAGATGAAATCGGGCCCTATTCAGCTAGAAATGAATGTTTTGCAGAATATTTAGAAGAACTAGTTGATAAGTTAAATGTTAAATTTAAGACTATTAAGGATCACGATAATGTAATTTTAAGTTTATTAACCGTTCCTAGCGTTGCAAAGGTTAGAAAAAACCCGGTTTAAACCCGGGAATAAACCGGGTTTTTAGGAATAAACCTGGATAAAATCCATGATTTTTTGGAATAATTCGGTTTTTGGGGAATAAACCTGGGAATAAACCTGGTCTATTGGAAATAAACCCTGGAATAAACCGACTTTTTGCAACTCTAACATTTCCCCTGATTTGCTCGTAAGTCATACGGGCAACGCGTGTTTTGCCAATCTAGAAGTGCCCATACCATTTACGGGCAATTGGTTTCAAATCATCATTTATTATTCTCACCAGTAAACTTTTATTGTAAATTTTGCATTATCTAAGTCGAGCTTTTTCTAATTCTATTAGGAGGTAGAAATTTTTGTTTTGAAAAACGGCGATAAAATTCTGTAAAACACGCATTAAAATAGGTATCATATAAAAAGTTTTTTATTCAAAAATGTCGATCAGTTAAGTTTTTAAATGCAAAAAAGTGTGAAAAATGAAATACTGAATATTGTGGTACATGATCTAATTTCTGATAGAAATAAACTAAACTATAAAAGTTAGGACTCTAATGAAAATATTCAAATATAAATATGTTTTGCAAGTAAATTAAGTAAGTATGCAAAAGGCGTTTCTTGAAATAAATGTCATTTATAGAAATATTGCATTAAAAATTAAATGACATGTTAATTATACATACGTAATTATACATTTTAATAAATGCACACCTTTTTATTTGCTTTTATACTGTGCGAATGAATTTCAGTGACATCTTTAAATTATATTCAATAACTAAAACAACTTTCAACAATGAAAAGAATTCTTAAAATATCCTTAATAGGAAGTGGAAATAGGACTAATATAAATGTAAATATATTATTATTTTTAGAAATGATGTTAATTAATTCGTTTTAATCCAAAACACAATAAGACAATTTTTAACACAAAATTTATATTTGATGTTTAAACAACTATAACAAATTGCAGTTTTTGATATAAATGTCAGTTACATATAAAAACAATTTCAAAAATTTAATGACATATGTTTCATACACAATTTCATTTCTTAAATACTTATAAATTTTTAATTTTTCATTTTTATTTTCTTTTATAAAATGTTCCTGAATTTCATTGGCAAGTATATTTAAATTATATATCAATAAATTAACGTGTAACAAGTAATAAAACAAATTCTTTAAATATATGTAATGAGAATTAGAAATAGGAGACAATGAATATGAAGATATTCATTAAAGAAATAATGTTAATCAAATCGTTTTGTCCCTAAAGGAAATAGGATTATTTTAAACACAATTAGATTATTTTTAGCATAATATTTCCAGTAAATTTAAGTTACCAAAAAAATGGTATTTTTTGAAAAAAAAGGCATTTGTATAAAGAATTTATTTAACCCGTTGAAGGAAGTTGAGATATAATTTATCTCTCTTAATTTTATCTGCGAAATTTCACATTGACATCAGAATGTTAAAATGAAAATTTTCATTCTATTAAAAACGTGGAAAAAACAATTTTATTTGTTTTGAAATTAATTTGATTTTAAATTCTGCTGTCATTCAATTAATTTAGTATTTTAAAAACACAAGTACTCTGCCCCGTAAAGGGTTAAAAAAATAATGAAATGTTATTCATACATACATAGTTGTGATAAAATAAATGGACATTGCCTATTTATTTACTTTTACATAATGTGAATGAATTTAAATGCAAATATCTTTAAATTCTATTAAAGAAATTATACAAGTTCTGACAATGAAGCAATTTTATAAAATATTGGTAATGAGAAAATGGAAATGAGAGAAAATTAAAGTATAATGAATATAAAAATAACGAATTCTATTTAAGAAATAATATTAACCAAATCATGTTGTTACAAAACTAAATTAGATCGTTTTTAAACTAACATCTTAAAAAATATTTAATTAAATTTACCAAACGGTATTTTTGTAAATAAATATTATTTGTGTTTCTTTAAAAAATTAATGACACGTTATTTAAATAAATTTTTTCTAATTGAACATTTCGTACATATTTGCTTACATACTATCTAATAAATTTCAACAGCATGTATTTTTAAATTATATGCAATAACACAATAGTCTGAAATAAGGAATCAAATTTTTAAGATATTCGTAGTAGTACACTGAAATACGAGCATTTTAAATATAAATAGATACATAAATAAAGACATTTTTTTGAGGAATAAAGTTCATCAAATAGTTTTGTAACAAAACAGAACAGATTATTTTTTTAAATATTTCTACAAATTATTTAAGAAATTATATCAAATGGGACTTTTGTAAATAAATGTCATTTACATTCTGATCTCATTCAAAAAATTAATCCACATATATTTATCATTTTTAATAAATTAAGTTTCCACATTTAATTACTTTTATACGATATGAATGAATTTTGAAGTCAATTTTTTTTAAATTTATCTTCAATAACTGTAGTCGTTAGTAACAATAAAACAAAACTTTAAAATATGAATGTAAAATGCAAAATAAAGATCAAAGAAATTATATATATGAAGAAAATTATTTATGAAATCATATTCATAAAATCGTTTTGTTACAAACACAATATAAAAATCCCAAATAATTCTTATTGTATTCTTGTAGATGTAAAGACATCAAAGGATATCACGGAAAATCTGATAAAATATCTTACTAAATATTTGATTAATGCCTTAAACTGTTATATTAATCACTATGGACAGAAGCAATTTTACACATACATATACATACAGTACGTGTTAAAAGTTTAAGCACAATAGCAATTTTAACATAATATTATATATATATATATATATATATATTTATATATAGTGCAATCAGCATAATGTCACCATCCTCAGACACTCATCCTCAAAAATGAAAAGTTATTTTTTGTGATTTCAAAAAATAAAACAATTTAAATCATATTTACGGAAACAATTACTGTATTCACTAATGAATTGATTAATTAACAATTATAACTAACGATTTATTGATTTAAAATATCCCTTCAGAGTAAAATTAATTAAAATTTACTTTATTTCTTTCGAATTCAGTTGAAGTATTGTCGTAGCTGATTGATTTAAATAACACTAAAGAACAAGGTAAATCATACTTAATACACATTTTTATTTTCATTACAATCGAAAAATGATAAATTTTATATAACTGGCTATTAAAAACTATTCGTTAAAATTATACAAAATTTTATTAAGCCCCATTTATCTCGAAAAAAATCAGAAATGTTCCGTTGTTTTAAACACTTATTTTCAACAATTATGTTTTCAGTCATGCCTTCAAGTTTCCCCAATAAATTCAGCGTTGATGGAAAGTTATGTAGAGCATACGTTTTCTTTTTCTTTCTTTCTTTTTTTTATTATTGCACATTTTTAAACTTTTGTGACAGGAATGTCACCATTTTTTACAATTTCAACTTCATTTTCGCTTATACAATTTTCTTCGTTTTTCTTTTTCATTTTTAAAAATATCAATTTTTTTTCTTTTTGAAATTTTCTTGATCAAAGAAAGCGTTATATATTGGGATATCAATGCTGAAATTTATGAATAATTCAGCAGCCATTGGTTTCTCTTCAATATGCAATTAATTTGTAGTATTTTGAATATTCGAAAGGTCATTGTCATCATTTTCAGATTGTGAATAACTGTTAACTTCAGATTTTTTTTTTTTTTTTTTTTTTTTTTTTTTGTGGAAAAAAACAGATTTTTGAGAACATTTTTAAATTATGTATTTGATTTACCAAATTCCATTAATAATTAGGCCATATTATGATACCAAAAACATTTATATATAAATTTTATTTTCTTGATTTACAGTCTTCTGTTCCGGGAATTATAACAAGTAACAAGGACTTTTTATAGTGTAGCTTGGAAGTTTGAATTATTTCTTGATCTAGCCGCTTTAAAAGCAATGTGGTATAAAAAAATAAATACTTGTAAAAAAATATTTCTCTATTTGCATTATCTCTAGTCTTTTCTATATTTTTTATGGTATTACTCAATAACACATGTCACACTCATTATCGTTGAATATGTCTTCCTTCTAGTAATTCTCCAACAAATAATAAACCCCATTTAATGGATTCCACTGTTTCCACAACAATGTCATGAAATTTTTCGCACAAATTTTTCTGCGATTTTTTTTCTTAAGATTTTAACCAGCCGTTAGAAACAGTAAAATTTTTTGCATTGAAATATTTTAAAAAACTAAAACTGCTGCTTGTCACAAAAGTCTAAAAACTAGTGCATACATCCAACGCATGGTTTTTTTTTTCTAAACCGTTTAACGTGTGCTTGTTTTACTTCAAAATAATCGTTTTTCGAGTTTTTAGATTTCTAAACTACCTTTCTTTCTTCAAGCCATTGTACATACATACATATTTATATATGCATAAAAAATGCCTGAAAATTTTCAGCCGCTGCTCTTTAACAGTTATTTTATAGAAAATTAATAAGTTCAATTTTATCTTTTAAATACAATTCCTTATATGGATTTCTTTAAAGGTTTAAAGACTTTATTCTCCATTCTAAGCAATATAATTGCATTAAAAATAAAACTTTAAAAGACTACCAACGCAATAAGCAAACTTAAGATTAAATGTTACAAATCTTACAAGGAGTACAATATAAGAACATGTGCAACTTTCTAAGACTTTCTGAGAATATATGACATAGGAATTCTCCTTAAAACAAATCTTAACTATCATTAAATCGTTTACTCATATAAACGCAGTACAGCTCATATTCAAAATATTAGAATAATTACCTTTTTTTTTAGAAATTGAAAATATCGTTTGGTAATTTAATGCCTTTTAATGAAAATATGCAAACGATATTTTTATTAAGAACTTATTGTTGATTAAACTTACTTGTTATCTTAAATTTAATATCATTTTTGAAAAGATTAATTGCAAAAAAAATTATTTTGAAAAGTCAAAATATTAGAATATTTATTCAAGTGGTTCAAAATATTAGAATATTTCACATTAATTCTCCTTTAATTATTACCAATTCTTAACTGGTGGCATCATTGATTAAATTCAGACTATTTTATTTAAAATCAGTATTCTTTTTTGCAGTTTGTTTCTTTTTCGTCTTAAAATGGGCCGTGTGAGTGATATTCCTGAATCTACTAAACTTCGTATGGTTGATTTGTATCGGCACGGTAAAAATCAATGTTTTATAGCGATTTACTTACATTGTTCGCAATCGAGCGTTAGTAAAATACTAACACAATATTCAAAAATTGGAAAATTTCAAAATAATCGCCGAAATGGTGGCCGATAACCAAAAACATCTTCTAGAGATGACACGAAACTGAAGCGTATAGTTAAAAAAAACCGTTTTAAAAGTGTGCGATTCTTGCACCGAAAATGGAAAGAAGAAGGAGTTGAAGTTTCTACATCGACAACATTATGACGTCTCCATAAATTTAAATTTGAATCTCGTGTACCGAAAACAAAACCTCTCATGACTGCAAGACAAAAGCGTATAAGATTGAATTGGTGTAAATCAAGACGTTTATGGAGCAATGAAGATTGGAAAAATATATTATTTAGTGATGAAAGTACGTTTTGTGTTTCATATGGTAATCAAGGTATTCGAGTTTGCAGAATGAAGCAAGAAGCATTTGATAAAGAATGCCTTAAACGTTCAGTAAAATTTGCTGCTAGTGTCATGGTTTGGGGTTGTATGAGTGCAGAAGGACCTGGAAAGTTATGCATCGTTTACGAAAAGGTTAACTCTCTGATATATCAAGAAATTTTAGAATATTACATGATCCCATCATCAGACGATTTATTTGAAGATGATTTCATCTTTCAACAAGATTTAGCGTCCCCGCATACCTCGGTGTCAACTAAGACTTGGTTCCGCCAACGTAACATTAAGGTACTTCCTTGGCCACCAAATTCACTAGATCTTAATCCCATCGAAAACTTATGGTGTATAATGAAGAAAAAACTTCAAGAAAATCCTCCTTCAAGTAAAACTGAGTTAGTGGCACGTATAAAGTCTATTTGGGCTAATATTGATAGAAATGTTTGTAAACACCTTGTATATAGTATGAAAGATCGATTGTACGCTGTTATGAAAGCTAAAGGGGATGCTACAAAATATTAACTACCATTTACTTCATATTCATAAGGTAATATTGTTGCGTAAAATAAAATATTCTAATATTTTGAACCAATCTAAATTTTATTCTAATATTCTGGTGTGTTTAAGGAAGCTGTATATCTGATTTATTGTGCTGTATTTTATATTTTATAAATGTTAAAATCTTATCTAAACATTCCAGATTTAATTTATAAGAAATTTAATTGCATTTACTTAGTATAAAAAATAAATAAATGACAAATAATTTTTCTAATTACTTTTTCTCAATTATTCTAATATTTTGAATATGAGCTGTACTAACGTGTGAAATATTTAGGCAATGTGTAATAAGCGCAAGCATTGTTATCATAGGATCCGTCAATTATGTGTGGAGAAAACATTTCTCATTACTCCCTCGCCTGAAAAATGGAAAGGAATAGACACCTTTAACAGACCCACTGCACATATCATTGCAATAAAGTACATACATTAATAAATAATTAATAAGTAATAATTAATAATAATATTAATAATAATATTATTAATAATAATAACATTAATAGTTAATTAATAAATAAATACATACATTAAAATAATACATTGAATAAATGACCACTGCCATAAATTTCTGTACTCTTTTATAGGTGAAAATTAAAATTTCTGGAAAATGTTTTTAGCCTTTCAGTTTTTAAATTTTTGACATGTAGAAAAATAAGTTATCGCATTTTACAGGTTCAAACTGACAAAAAGTCGTCACAATCATTGAAAATGACAGGCTATATCATTACTTTACACAAAAGACAGGTGATCAAATTATCAGACAATTCTCATATTATTTTATATGAGCAAGGATGGAGTTTAGCAAAAACGTTCACTTTAGAAAGGCGGCCGCTTTAGAAAAACGGTAACTTACGTACGATACGGTACATGTATATACGTTACGGTATATAGGTGTATACATATGTGTTTATATAATATTGGCACCCAGTTAAACAAAAAATATCTAACAAAATTTAAAATTTTTATTAGTTATAAATTTTTATTTGTTACTTGAATAACATAATTCCACACATTCTTTACAAAGAAAGAAATGTATGCTAACTTTATAGCCAAATATTTTTGTTTGTTTAGGTGTTACTGGAATAATTAAAGAATCAGTGCTTCTATTAGTTTGAAACATGAGCTTTTAAATATTTATACATAATATATAATTTTATACATTGCTTTTTAAATAGAAATACACAGAAAAAAATTATAATCTATGAAAAATTATATATAAAACCCTAAACTGCATCATATCAGAGACAAATAAAAAATATGATTAAAAAATATATTTTCTTGTTACCGGTTTATAATATTAAAATCGAGAAAATAATGAAAAAAAATTATTTTTTTACATGAAACTAAACATACACATGAAAATAAGCAAAATTTGTCTTAGAAACTTTTATTAAATTCTGTTACAACATTGCTATTATGAAAACAATTACTTTTAAATTTCAAAAATGAATTTTTAAAATCACGTTATTGCTTCTGTAAAAAAATAATAACCCTCATTGAACGAAAAATAAACACTCATTTATATTTCTTGTTTTCAGATACCTATATATTTAAAAATAAAAATAAAATAATTTATTCTGTCTTTCCTTAAGGAGTAAAGTTTCAAAATATTTTTGAAAATAGAAAAAGCTTTCAATTCTAAAATGCTTGTTTATTGTTCGTTACATGATAAATCCTTCACCTACCAGAATTACATCGATAGAGACTCAGGAATTTAATGTATATTTTATATAAAGTACACTTGGTCAAAATAAATAAACTCCCTCCATTTATTTTATTGGCAAATAGATGTGGAGAAAAAAAGTAAATAGATATTCGAATTGGAAATACGTATACTTTAAAGTATGTTAGAAAATGATTTTAGGTTGCCCTTTTCTTGTAGGAATTGCAGTAAATTATGACACTTTGATACAAACAAACGAAGTTGACTTCACATTCGGTTGTTTTAGAAACAGTTAAAAATCGGGAAAGGGCCACACTGATTGTCTCAACATAGTATTGACGTTTAAAATGATAAAATTAATCAAAGTTTGATTAGCATATCAAAGTACATATGTCTGCCACATTATATTTTGTTGAAAAAACCCTGCAGATCTGACTTTATTTGTACTACAGTAATAAATTTTCTCTGCCCCGCGTATTTTACAAAATGTATACATTAGTGCACTTTATAAATGCATATCAATTTTGTTATGTTTGAAAGGATTTAACATCATTACAAATCACTATAATGTAACGGAATACTTTTGATTGTCTCTGTAAACGAACAAAGCATGCTAGAAATGCTATTTTAAATAGGAACAGTTTTAGTATAAAGGTCAATAACATCCAAAACTTCCAGGGCGATCCAAATACATTTACGTGAGTTGGAACGCTGAAAAACTAACATACAAATGGAAGACTTAAACGCTTGTCAACTTTGTTTCAAAGTGTCAAAAATGTATTTTATTATTGAAAATATTTCTCATTCAAGTGTACGTTTCACCATTTTGTGTATTATACAATTTAACTAAACCTTAACTGTCGCATGTTAATCATGTTAATTTAAAAACAATTTTATTTTCTAACATAAATTTATAAATATTCATCAAAAAGTTTCCTAAAGATAATAAACTTATGGTATTATTTCAGGAAAATTATAAAATTTGACAAGCTTAAAAGTATGCTGCTTATTTAATAAGAAAATGAAATAAATAATTTAGTTAATAAAAGGTGTTTTTAAAAATTTAAATTATTTTAAAAATATAGAATATAATCAATAGCTAGATTTTGGAAAACTAAAGGGTAAAATATCAAACATAAACACATTTTTCGAAATGGAAAGAAAATAAATATAACTTTAAATATCATTCTTTCAATATCCTTTTTAATTTAAAATGTAATAAATCTGCAAAAGTTGAATAACATGTCCCGAAAATCTATAAAAGATTATTTAGAATTCATCATACGAGGTTGTTTATCTTTACTGATGTTAAACTGGTATTAATATTTCTTTTAAAAACATTCAACAAACATGATTAAAGCTATCACACACTTTGCCATTTAAGAGCATATTCATTTTATTTAAGAAATATTTTATCCGTGAATATGTTTGTTTTCGAATCCACTAAAAGTTGCATTTCACAGTAAATAAATACTTTACATGTTTTTGAAAAAAATATTTATACATTGATATGCAAGATTATTAAAATCTAGGAATTTAACGATGTATCAAATGAATGCTTTTTTAAATTTATTCATCCATTTAGTGTTTTAACAAAAATAGTGTATAATATATGATAATTGTGTTTATAAATATGTATAGTGTATGATAAATATACATATTAAATACAAACAAGCAGTACAAATGTTTGGAATAGTATCTTAAAGTTTTCTAACATTAATACTGAAACAACACAATATAAAATTTCTGGAAATATTTACAGTGTATGTTAACCTTTTTAAAAGTAATCTAGGAACTGCTCCAAAACAACAAAAATGAAACTTAAAAATTTCTATAAAAATATTTTATAAATTGGCTGCGAAGTATTAAAACTATACCATTTTATTTATTTTCTTTTTTTTTCTTCCTTTTTTTTTACTTATTTATTATACGTAGTATAGGGTAAGTTTTGAAATCGTTTTGAAAATCCAATTTTTTTATATTTACACATTTTAGCCGCTGGAGATTCCGAAAAACATTTATCTTTTAACTGCCTTCCGTATGTCTGTGTGTTTATCTGTCTACCTGTAAGCGCTCTGTTTCCCGAACAAATTGAGATAGACATTTAAAATCAGGAGTGTACTTAGTATGTAATAATGGAAAGAACCCTATGAAACATCAGTAATCTATGGAATATCAGATTATTCAGAACTACTTTTTCGGACTCTCGAAATATTCATTCTAATGAAAGGAATGTAAAAATTTTCGATTTTTTTTTTTTTATTTTAAGTAGTGGATGTAAAAGACAAACATATAAATTTTGCATAAATTTTGCACAAAGAATGACATAGATCGGATAAAATTAGCTGTCGACATATTTATAGTTATATTTTTCCACACATTTCATCTAAGAAAAAATTGACCCTGTATTTCATTCAAAATTCCATTCA
Organism: Maratus speculifer; assembly: GCA_964019185.1. Taxonomy (NCBI): domain Eukaryota; kingdom Metazoa; phylum Arthropoda; class Arachnida; order Araneae; family Salticidae; genus Maratus; species Maratus speculifer. Next base: position 178,928,768 of record OZ025297.1, read on the forward strand.
AATATCTATTTTATTTGGCAATGACACACTTCATCCGAGTCTCTAAAATGTTAGTTAATATGTTCATCACTTTTGGAGTTATAAAGGTAATTCTTTTACTACTTGATTATTATGTCGAATAAAATTTATCGCCAAACTATAAGATTTAATTCCAATAAAGGCTTATCATAAATGCCACATGCACTTGACATTAAATTAATTACATGTGTTTAAATATCATAACTGATTTCTAACTTGACGTTTTATTAATCTGTTACTAATTTATTTGTTCTTTCATTATTTAAAATAAAATTTATGCAAAGTTTGGCGATTTATATAATTTGTTGAAATGGCCGGATGAGATAATCACGCTGTACCGGTAATTCTGTAACAGAGCATAACTATCTACTAAAAATATTTAAATTTACGTTAAAACTTTATTTTCGAATTTCCTAATTTCTGGTTACAGTGAACACAGTGTTACGAAATTTCTGGTACTAAAATGTCTTATTTTTTCCCTTTTGCGTACACATCCTGATATTCAATGGTAGTAACTATAGTACCTCAAAAAATTACACAGATAAAGCATAATATTATAATTAAACTTTACAATTAGCATTTTGCTAAATATACTACCGTCCCCGAAAGTGCATTTTAAACTTTTCGATGCATTTTTCAGTGAAGAATTTTGTGTTGTCTGTATACCAGTCACTAAGCAATTGTACCAGTTCTTGCATCCTAGATAGCTAGTTAATCTAATAAGATTTTTTAGAAATTCTTTAAGGTGTTTTGTTAGTAAGAAATTATATGGGAAAAACTTATTGAAATGTATTTAAAAATAACAACTTTGTCCTTATAATTCAAAATTCATGTTTCTAAGAAAAAGAGAAAATGTCACTAAGGAGGTCCAGTACGCCGCCGTCTAAAATAATTTTTAATTATTGAGTTAAAATTTTTTGTGATGGTTAATCATATTATAAGTAAATAAAATCACCTAATAAAACTTTTCATATTTATTTTTTTTATTCGAGATTTATTAAAAATTTGGGCTGAATTGAAATCATTATAACTTTAAATATTAATTGTAGAATTTCTATTTTTTTCATATAAATAAACAGAAATATTTAATTTTAATCCAGCACTTTAAAAACTATTAAGTTAAATAAAAATTAAAAATATTCAAATCACAATTTAAAAAAATTATGTAACTTTTAAGAGAAAAAAATCGTATTTTTAAAAATAATATTTTCAAATTTGCTGACGAAAAATTATAGTAAAATAAATGAAAAAGATATGTTTCGGTAACTATTATACCATTTAACTATTTAACATCTCCGTTAACTATTTAACATAAACTGTTCTTGAGTAATAAAAACTTAAATAAAGGGAATAATGAAAAATAAACACTGCTTGAAAGTTAGATTTTAAAACAAACCAAATCATAAAAAATAGTATACCCTGATCTTATAAAGATAGAAAAAAGAAAAAAAAAGGTAAGAAAAAAAAACACAGAAAAAGAACAAAACAAAATAATAATGCAATTTAAAAAAAAGAAAGAGAAAAATGAAGAATTTTGTGTCCTGGACCCCCTTGATGGCATCTGCTTGATCTTTGAATCAAAAATTTGACCCACTGATAGCATTTGTTCATACCATGCTGAGATGTAAACAGCTAATATCACGTGAAACTTTTTTTACTATTTAAAAAAAAAAAACATCAATTATTTCATTTTGATTAATTTAAATAAGTATATAATTATTAGTTCAAATTGGAATATTAAATGTAACACTATATTCACATTGATAAATACATAAAAAAAATAAAGACCTATTATTTACATTTTCTACTTTTTTAACTTTAATATGTGGAAATACAATAAAAGCGCACCTCCGTACCTTTTGCTTGCAGTATCCAATTCGCAAAAAGTACCCCCAACAAAGTAACAAGACAGTAAATACGGTAGCAATTTCATTGCAACTTTTATATTTTATCAAATGAACATGTTTTGAAGTAAGTCATTCTTATATATTGTTAAAAACAGAAAATTAACACTTAAATGTTCTAGTTGTAACATATTCAATATTTATATTCTTAACAAAAGATGTATCGAAAAATATTAAACCCTTAACAAATAAAGAATAAACCATACAGATAATATTACAATGCATTTTATTTACATAGGCTTGACTTGCATGATAGAATTATGCATTAAGAATAGTGAATATAAATAGCCGTGAACGTACACGCATTTTCTACAAAAATAATAAAATTTCTAAGTTATTTGCAGCAAATTATAATAATATGTAATATAAAAAGAACTTGAATCACTAAAATTGTTATACTTCATGTCTTTTAAAATCATTATGTAATGTGTTATATAGTAATAGTTATTATAAAAATAACTTTTACTATCATAAGTTTATTTAAATGCTTTCAGTATTAGATTTTTATTATCTTCATTCAAAAGCTTTAGAAATAAAAAATAATAATAATAATAAATAAATAAATAAAAGATAATTTTAAACTGTCAATTTTATTTTCACTGAATCTTATACAATAAACTTTTCTGGTCTTATGTAAATCAAAAAAATAATTTTTTGGAGCTTCTGATTATTTTTTAGATACCCGATACTTGTTATAAAGATTTATTTCCTCCTTCTTTCTTTTTCATTTTCCACTATCGCAATGCATTACTTTTTCCTTAATGTACAAATTTCTTTTTCTGAAATCTGGTTACAGATGCTTTTTTTTTGCAGTTTTTTTTTTTTTTGCAGTTTTTTTTTTTTTGCAGTTTTTTTTTTGCAGTTTTTTTGTTGAAACTTTTACAAAGAAATATCTTTTCTCAAATGTATACCTTTATTTAACAGTTTATTTAAAATCTTTGAAGATATATTTGAAAATAATTCAACATAAGGAATTTATAAGAATTTTTATTGTTACAAATTTTCCCATTAGCCTACATTTTCATAAATACTTAGAATTATTTCATTATTATGATAAGAATTAATATTATAAGTTAAGTACATTTGTGTTCCACTCTTGAAACAGTATATAGTTTACATTAAAAATTAGGGTTATTCGTCAGTATAATAAATCAAAATGTCATTACTCTTGTAATAATTGGGCTCAAGAATAACAATAATTCTATTTAATATTTGGACAATTAAAATACGTTTCGTTAGAACGCAGATGTATTCGTAGTGAATATCATAAACACGAACATTTTTACGATATTTTCTTTTATCATAAGAAATATATGGATCGAGTGGATAAACAATTTTCAGAATCGGTATACAGATGGGAAATGGACGATATCGAAAAGACAGGGAGAGTTGTATATTAATTTTTTTATTTAACACTAGAACACATGGAAATTTTATTCAATTTTGATAATAATATTTGCCACCAGAAATTTTATTCAAAATAATTTAATTGATTTATTTAACGTAAATTTCCGTGGTTTGAATTTAATTTATTTCAAGAAACAATTTCTGGTTCGCACTGAAATTTAATCACGTGATAAGAGTCGAATCGACTCCAGCCGAGCGTTCTAGTGTTAATGAGAATTTTCTAGTTTTTTTTTTCATATGCATTGGGCTTGTAATTATTGGTATATTCTGATGATGATTCAATGAAAGAGTTGAAACATGTAACTTTTTAGTATTTTTAATCTGTTTTTATTGAAATAATGTCTTTTAAGAAAATAATAGTCTTTTAATACATATATTGACATTTGTTAGGAATATATATTATTAGGAACTTTTATCAGGTAGTCAAAGATTAATTATTAGATTTATAAACAAAACTAACTAATATTTTTTACAAATAAAAGGAATTAATGTATTCAAACTTCAAAAGGCAATTTGAGAATGGTCAGACACAACAATGATGTTCAGTTAATTATTACTGACCTTTGATTTTAGGCAACCGCATTTCACATTTGCGAGATCAAAGTTATCACTATAAATTTGTTGAACCAATTTGATTCCGTCAGCTGCGTACTTCCAATAAAGATTCACTTGATGTAAATACACTGTTAAAGTCTCACGCCATCTGCAATGTCACAGTTCCGTGAAAGAATGCTTTTTAATAATAGTGCAAATTTCCTGTCATTCCATTTCCAACAAAATTAAATGCATGAAAAGAAATCACTTCATAGAGCTTAGAACATTTTTTTAAAACAAATAAGCTCTGTAACATTAAAAAAAAAAAAAAAAAAAAAAAAAAAAAAAAAAAAAAAAAAAAACGGTGAGTTTTAAAATATTTAAAGAGAAAGTATAACGCTTTTCAATTTTTTGGAAAGTGTTAAAAAGGATTTTTAAAACATAAATCCATTCGTTTTTATTATTATAGAATAGATTCTTAATAGAATATTCCCCTTGTAACCTGTTTTTAGCAAATGTTAAATTATAGAGTGATTTTTAAATTGATTGTTCTAGTTTATATTTGAAATGCAGGCAAACGTTGGCGTGACTCAGCTGAATGCGTTATTTTCTTCCTGAGTATTTTTATTGAAAATTATTATTAAGTTCTAAGTCATGTATTTCAAAGATAATTATAAATAATGACATTATTGATGTATAAGTATTTTTTATGTGGAACAGAAATGCTTGTCATATATATTTTTTTTTCAATTTTTTGGTTTCTTTCTTTGATATAACATGAAAGGGCATATGTGAACGGCATATGTGTGTTTCTACTCTAATTTGCGTTATTTTACTTATAGCAGTCTGTTCAATTTCAATAATATGTTGTATGGCAGTGTTTTCACAAGAAATATTAAACATCAATGTTTAAACAATGTATAATGGTGTTCATTTAGACGTGTAGTTATTTATTTCATTGTTCATTATATTAAAAATAGTCTTTCAAGAATGTATTCAGTTAGAATAATGCAACGTAAAGTGCTGTTTAATTACAGAGGCCTGCATCGCGCCACAACCCACATTCCGCTGAACTACCACTATTCTCTAAATTCGACTTATTTAATGAAAAAATAGCTTAATACAGTTTAAATTCTAATTTTCATAAACAATAAAAAATGAATTTCATAAACATGTACCGGACAATTGCACCATAAAATTTAACTACTAAGAATGTATTTTTTAAAAATACAAAACATTGCTGTATGGTTCACAAAACAAGAACTTTAATATGAACTCGTACAATTAAAATAAAATAGAATATCAACGTTTCGCGCCGCCTTTTGCGGCCGTCTTCAGTAAAGTACGATATTGAAATGACTAAAAGTTTGCTTCCTTATCGGGAGATAATACTTCTAATAAAATAAAATTCTTTCTTGCATTTCTGGAGAAAAGATAAGTTCAAAATCTCTCTGCCTGCAACATTTAAATAAATACATTCTTAGAACATTTCTTAGAACATTTCCTGGAACATTTTAATAAATACATTCTTAGTAGTTAAATGAATTTCAAATACAATTGCTGGGCAACCCAGGTTGTTAAGCTCCTGTTTAATGTTCCACTTTTAAAGCTACATTTAATTAACCATATAAATTTGAAATGTGTTAAAGAATTAGTCTATTCTAAAAATTTGTGAACATAATTTCAATTAAAACAAAAACTCGAAAACTTAAATCTAACTAATTTTGTCATCGTCACGTACAGCTTCCCAATTTGAAGTTATAATTTGAATATCCGCATTGTCTCCAGTTATTGCAAGGCAAACAATTTACTGTGATTCAGTAATGCGCTCAAAATCGGAAGTTCTGGTTTGTATTTCAAATACTTGCACATGTTATTATGAGCAAATTCCATACATTTATGATTTGCGGAATAATGTGCTTTGTTGTCTATTATCACATTAGTATAAAAGGCTTTGTCATAGTTAAATTAAATTAATGATGGAAAAGTGTTTTGATGTATATAATGGACATACTTAAAGATTTATGTTTCCTTCTATATTTCGCTTTCCTATATATATTGTGAAGTTAATATATATTTGCTTCTATTTGTGATTCAAATATCAACATTGCGTTAATTGTGAAAAATTAATTATGTTAGAAATATATATGGTTTTTTAAATGTTGAACGAAAAAGCTTAGTAAATATTTTTCCTAAAATTTATATCATACCTTCTTTAAGAAGGAAATTAATTACTATGTGTTAAAATTTGTCTACATTGTGTTTGTAACACGAGAGTTAAACTATTAAAGTAATTGTAAAGTGTTTTAACATGCTGAATAAAAATGTTTAACATACGTACTTTTATTATCTTATTTTAGGCTTTCTGGTCCAACTACTTGTTCAGTTGTTAGACATTTGCCTATTAGGGAAGATAATGCTAGTTTCGTATCCCGACACATACATTGAGGGTGGTAGTATATTACTTTTAAACGAAGGTCTCGGTGTGCTTCATCCTGATCCATAATATGAATTTAGCACCAGTAATAAACAAACTAACCAACCATTATTAAACATTTTGATGCATATTATCTCACACACTCAAAAACAGAAGCATCACATGAATTTTTATCGAGCCTCTCAACCACCATCGCATATGACGCAGCGAACTGTGCTATTTTTAACCTTTTTACGACACCTCCTTAATCTTTGGATCAAAAATTTAACCCATTGATCACATGGATTCATATCTTGCTGAAATGAACACAGCTAATATCACGTGAAACTTTTTTGACTTATTTTTAAATATAAAATCATCAAACATTTCATTTTGATTATTTTAAATAGGCATGTAATTACTCGTTCAAATATAAATATTAAATATAACACTATATTAATTTTCATAAATGTGTTATAACAATAAAGATCTATTATTTACAATTATTACTTTTTTTAATTTAATATGTGGAAATAAAATGAAAAAGTACCTTTTGCATGCACTATCCAGTATGCAAGAAATACTCCTAAAAAAGTAAGAAGTAACAAAATGATGTAGAAATTGTACTGCAACTTTAAAATTTTATCAAATGAACATGTTCTGAAACAAGTGATTTTTATGTATTGTTAAACATCAGAAAATTAGCATTTGTATTTTTAAGCATAATTATTCTAGATCTTATGTATTCAGTACATATTTTCTTAACAAAAGATGTACAAAAAATGCTAAACCCTTAACATATAAGAAAAAAACCATACAAACAATATTACAATTTATTTTATTTGCAAAGGCTTGACTTGTACGATATAATTATGTAAAAAGAATAGTGTACATAAATAGCAGTGAAATTTAACGTATTTTCTACAAAAATAAGAAAATATCTAAGCTATTTGCAGCGAATATAAAAAAAGAATTTGTTTCACTAAAATTGTTATCCTGCATGTCTTTTAACATGATTATGTAACGTGTTATATAGCAATAGGTATTATACAATTAACTTTTTTTATCATAAGTTTACTTAAATGCCTCCAGCATTAGATTTTTTTATTGAGTATCTGCTTTTAAAAGCTTTTGAAATTGTAAAAGAAAAAAAGTGAATTTTAAATTATCAATGTTATTTTCACTGAACCTTATACAATAAAATTTTCTGGTCTTATATGCATCAAAAAAGAAATTTTTGGAATTTCAGATTTTTTTTAAATACCCGATACTAGTTACGGAAGATTTATTTCCTCCTTCTCCCCTTTTCATTTTCCACTATCGCAATGCATTACTTTTTTTTTAATGTGCAAATTTCTTTTTGTGAAATCTGACTACCGATGCTTTTTTAGTTTTCCTTTCAAAATTTTTACAATGAAATATCTTTTATGATATATATGCCTGTATGTAACAGTTCATTTAAAAGTAAGTCTTTGAAAATATTTCAACATAAACACCTTAAGGGAACGTTCATTATTACAAATTTTCCCATTAGCCTACATTTTTAGAAATACTTAGAATTATTTTATTATTATTATAAAAATTAGTATAATAAGTTAAATACCACTGTGTTCCACTCACAAAAAGTACCGGGTGATTATTAAAAAATATATGACATTTGGGCTCCTGACTATCATACCATTCACAGAAACAGAATGAAATTTTGGGAAAATATATTTTGAGGTACGCGCTCAAGAATGATTTGGAAAACAACAGTGTCACTCAAACAGTTATGGTTACAGTTAGAAAATTTTGAAAAAGTCAAATGGCAGCACTCAGTTTTTTGTATTGGAATGTGATCTACATTGTGAAAAACCACATATACTTTTGTAACGGCAAATGCAACGTGAAAATCAGCGGCGGTAGATAGGCTAAAAGTGAGGACAAACTATAAGGTCAGAGAAGCAGTATAAAATGAAGCATTTTATTGTGTTCCCAAAGTTTTCCACATGACCTCCTTCACACATAATGAGACTTTGCACTCGGCATATGGTGGATAGCACTACAATACGTACCATGGCAATAGGAATCTCTTGAATCGCAGTTCTGTTGGCATCTTTCAAATCAGATGCAGTTTGAGGAGAAAAATGATACACTTTGGATTTCAGATATCCCCACAGCCAGAAATCCATTGGTCTCAGATCAGGAGACCTTGGTGGAAACAGAAACGGGAAATGGCGGGAGATAACTCTGTCACCAAACTGTTGACTTAAGACATGTTTCACAGAAGACTTGACATGTGGAGGAGCACAATCTTGCATCCACACAATTTCAGATACAGCATTTTGTCGTTGCGGGAATCGCGTAACGAGTTAACATGTCCAGATAGCGATCAGTCGTTATTGTACACGTTTGCAGATTACCGCCAATAACCTCTTCAAAAAAGTAACCGCCGAGGATGAACGTACTCGTTATACCACACCACACTGTCACTTTTTCCTCGTGTAATGGGCGGGCAAGCACATCGTTTGGATTATTCTCTGTCCAGTGCATACAAATTTCTGAATTCACGTTACCAGTTAACGAAAAATTCGACTCATCTGTCTACAGAATGCGTAAAAGCCAGCTTCTATCTTCATCGTACCGGATAAAGAATTGATTTGCAAAATTCAGCTGTAATTGATAGTCTCAAGCTCCCAACATCTGCACACGCTGGAATCGATACGGAAAAGTCGGTCACCTTCAAAAGTCACTCTTATTAACTCCATCAAACAAAAATGCACATTTTAGACAGTTAAAATCATTTATCTATGAACTACTGTTTTTTATCATTGGTCAAGATTTATTAACGTTTAATGCATGGCGTACGTAATGTATGACTCGTTATGACCTTCATAAAAATTATGTTTATTATTATTGTTAACTTAAATATAGAATTATTTATAAGCCTTGAAATATCATTTTCCAAACAGTCGTTGTAATTTGTTAAATTGCAATTTCGTATTTTTTTTTTTTTTTTTATTGCAATTTTGTTATTTTTCCTTCCCTTTTTCTACGGATTTCTGATTAAAAAAAAGACATTTCACTAATGAAGAGTAACATTCAAATGTTTAAACTTCAATTATTTCAGTATTTATTCTAATTTTTTTAAATCATCATCTGCCATATTATTTTGATAGTTATATATGAAATGGCACGAAATTAGTTTTACTACAATTCGATCTCTGAAATACAAAGTTGTTTCGCTGTAGATTTATTCAATATTTTAAGCATTATTTATGTTTTTTAAAATGATTGGAAGCTTTCCAGCTGTAACACGTTATTAATTAAAGGTACTATATTTGGAAACTCCGCGTAAAAGTAACCTAATCAATTTCACTGTTAGACATGACTGAAATAATTATTGTGATAGTTAGAATATTATGTAGATAATATTAAAGATTAATTTGATCATTTTCTCATCAGGGAAAATATTCCAATCATTATTTATTAGCATATAAATTCTAATATTTTTTATTTATTTTAAGCCATTTTGACTAAGCGATTTCACTATTGTGATTGATTTTTAACAAATATTTAAATTAGTAACACAGTTAAAGAAATGTAAATTTTGCGATCAATATATGTCTATGAAATTTTTTAATAAAAGTTTTAGGTAAAAAAAAAAATCTTATATATCTAAAAAAAATAGTTACTTTACTTTTCAGTTTTTTAGTTTTAATCATTTCTTGGATATTTTTTTTCTTTCCAGTTTTTTTTACCATATATATATATATATACTCTTTGAAAAATATTATAATTTCTACCCCGAATTAGAAATTTCGTAATTATCTTTGTTTTTAGTAAGCCACATTTTTATAAAGTAGAGGTGCTCATATATGTAATATCTTATTCACAGATCTGTAGATTTTTCTGCAATGCACCAAGTTCCGAATTAAAAAATGCCCAACTATTGGCCGAGAGGTTCTGACCTCTCAACTGGTAGAAGGCAGGTGCTGGGTTTGAACCCAATCGCGGCTGTCGGCCTAATCGTTCGATGTTTTCGTGGTTTTCCTTGAACCTTGCTTAAATACGTGTTAGGTTCCCTCAGAAATACCCCCACGAAAGGCACTCCCCCCTGGGCTTATATTCTTCGAGTAGATAATCAGCAGACACAAAATGAACTAAAACTAAACCAAACCAAATTAAAAAATAATGCTTCAGAACATATAGTAGTGAAAAATGAATGGTCTAAACTATTTATCTCTTTTATTTTATATTTTTATTTATTTATGTACATATTTCTCTTTGATTTAAAGTGAAAATAAAATTTAAATCATCTTTTCTTTCTGAATAGGTTATTAAATATTTAGGCTTTAAGTATAAACAAAATTAAAAGTAGGTACAACTTAAAGAATAAAAAACAAGGCATGAATCTTCATGATAATTTTAGCATTCTAACAGGTAGAGAAAACTTAACAATTCGCGAAATTTTTAATTAATGCATGTTTCAGACGTTTTCTTAACGGTCCAAATTTATATCCAATTACCCGTATGTTTCAGTTTTAATTTAATATAGTTTCACGTCAACACAAATAAAGAAATTAATAAACTTTTTGATACTCGTCTCTTAAAATTTATATCACATTCAGGAGTAAATTAACATTTCATCTGTCATCATCGTGAGTATCCTATTCATTGATATCTCATCTATCATGAAAATCACTAAAACCGGTTTGCTACTCTTTTTTTAATACGACTTCTAAAATATAGCGCGTTCTGTGTCCCACTGTGTCCCCATGACCCATATGCATAAAATAAAAAAAAACATAATGATTTAATTTATTATCATTGCTGTTTTTGCAATGAAATCAATACAAAAAAATCCAAGTTTCTTCTATAAAGATTTCTCTTTATCCCAAAGTCATTCCAGTAAGAGACAGCTGGATTTTGGATAGCTATAAATGAAGATTTATAATAAACTTGTTAAACCAAACACTTTACAGAAAATATATTTATGCTTCTACTAAATATTTGGCAAGGAAACCTAACATTTTATGGATTTATTTATTTATTTATTATATTCTATGAAATGTATGTTTGTCTTCCTTATGTTTTTTGCATTTAAATGTTACAAGAAATAAAAATCTTTATGTGTTTTACTGTTTACCTTAATTTAATAGTAAATGTTTTTTCCTCTGCATAACTGAATTAGTAAACTAATCCGTTCGTGTAAAATCTACTTAGTACAAAATCAACTAATTCCTCTGTTTAAGAAGCTAATGCTCTGCTGCTGAATAAGTAAAACAGATTATAACTGTAAATGTAGCTCTTTATTGGCGCAGTGAGTTTATAGTAGAATTGTGATCTCTCGGGTAGATAAATTTCCTTACACCCAGAATAAGTATCGCTGTATACATTATAGTGTGAACTGTTTTTCTGTTTATAATATTAGAAATTATTTCATTTTGATATTAAATTAGTATAAACTTAGTATGTGATGTTTAACAATATTGCTATTGAAGATTCAAAGTCAATGTTCGAGACTCTTAGGAAAAAAAAATACCAGAATTTCAGTAATGCATTATTTATACAATTTAATGAAATAAAAATCCGTTTTTAGATATAGCACCAACTACCTTAAAATAATTTTGGCATTCAAATCCTTAAATCACCTTAATTATTTAAAACTTAAGATTTCACATAATAATCAATAAAAATATTTCTTAAAAATATTTAATACGAAATAAGCAACCATTTATAGATTTATTCATATATGATACTTAAGAAAAAAGAATATATATATAGAGAGAGAGACAGAGAGAGAGATTAAGCTATCGTATGTCCCACAAAAAACACGATTATACTTTAATTGTTCAATGGCAATGTCTAAATTAAACGCATCTTATTGGTTAATGTGCAAAAGTCCTTTGGTAAGATTTAGGCTGTGGTAAATTGTATTTATTTATGTTTTGTTTCTTCGCTGCTTCAAGTATGGAGCTTCAAAATATCATTATTTTTATACTTTTTCTGTTTTTTTGTACTTAAAAAGTAAATAAAAGTTATGAATTTTAAACTTTTCGGTTTTAAATTAAAGTTATGTATTGTAAATGAAGTGAATAAAAGGATTATATTATTATATTTTAAAAAATTAAAGAAATACGAAAAATGTCACGGGTACAATATTTGGACAAGATTTATTATTTGCACCAGGCTTGCATAAAAACAGTGAGTTCTTGATTTATCAGCACAGGTGTCATATATGCACCACAATGGCGCGTTGCACTTTCCGACGTCAATTTGTGGAAAACTTCATTTTCAAATTCCAGTTACTAACATATTTTTAACTTATTTCTATTATTTTAAAAAGGAAATAATAATAAATTAAAAAAGTTTAGTTAATAATTGTAGAATAAAACAATTTATATCATTTTAAAAAAGAAAACTAGTCGTTGGGGGGGGGCACTGTAATACTTACCCATCATGGATAGGCATATGAAAATAAAACATGTGAAAACTATTTATACAATGCATTGCAATTCCAAAACAAAATTTAAATATTGTTAATATGCATAGTAATGCTCTATTAATGAATTGCTGACGTACCAGTTTCGACAAATTATATAAAACGCCAAACTACTCAAGTAATACCGAACTGCGTAAAAGAACCATCCTTATAACTCCAAAAATAATAATATTATAAACTAACAGTTTACTGCGTTGGATTAAGCGTCTCACTTTCAATCAAAATATACCTCTGAATTGAAATTTGAATGAAATACAGGGTCATGAAAAATCGAAGAATGTGGAAAACAGGACTACAAATATCTCGGCAACTAATAATCCGATCGACTTCATTCTATATGCAAAGTGTGTTTTATTTTATTGCCTTTTACATCCATTCCTTAGAACAAAATCATTCTAAAAGTTTTATATACCTTTCATCAGAACGAATTTTTCGAGAGTCGGAAAAAAATAGTTCCGGATAATAGAGATTGCAGATATTAAATAGGCTTCGTCTTATTCTTACATACTAACTACATACAAAATTTCAAGTCTCTATCTCAATTTGTTCGGGAGATAGAGCGTTTACAGACAAACAGACATACAGACGGACGGCAAATTTTTTTTCTAAAAATATGTTTTTCGGAATCTTTACTATCTAAAACGTGTAAATCCGTAAAAAAAAATTTCACTTTTCAAAACGATTGCAAGACTTACCCTATACTACGTATGATGGGTAAGTAATAAAAGTAAACTAACAGTTTAATTATAAATAAATAAATAACAATAGCCGTGTTACCATGTTAGGCACATATAATTACCATTTTGTTGCAATCGCGCCAATATGGTGCGTATATGACATCTGTGTCTATTTCTCTGGCAGAATCTTCCAATCTGGCAAAAAATTGAGCAATTAAAATAAATTAGGAATAAAAGAAATATGATTTAATGAATAGCATAAATTCAAGTGCGACCAAATCAACCGCAAAGGGCGGCTCGTTGCTATTTTTCTTCTGATTTATTTAAAATGATTGAAACAGATAATCGCCAATTGTAATTTAAAATACATCTGAAAAAAATCTTATTAATTTCATTTAATATATCGATTAGTATTAATTCACTTTAGTATGATTAATAGACACGTAGCTTTATCTTGTACCAAAGGCATTATTGGTTGCACAAAACAAAATTAATTTTTAAAGTATATATATATTTTTGTTATTTGGGTCTCTTCAGTCTTTTTCTTTCTTTATTTTAATGTTCTGAAATTTAGTTCAGAAATATGTCCATGTTTTTACTGTAAGAGCAAAGTAATTTTACATTTCCTAATTCTACGGTGCGCAGCAAAAGTTTAGACATTGGTGTTTTTTAACGTTTACATAAAAAATACGAACACTTGAGTTTTACAAATGACTATACTTATTTTTAAATATATTTTAAACAATGTAGGATAAAAATAATTATTATAATTTAATATAATATTTAATTTTACTGAAAATCGTAAAATTTGCATATTGCAAAAGTTTAGACACTTTTTTTTATTTTATGCCTACTGTTCGTGGAAAAATGCAAATTTCTAAGTTATGATATCATATGTCTGAAGTATTTAAGTATACCTCGATATAGCATCAGTTAGTGAAGATGCTGCGAGCTAAAAATATTCAGTTAGATGGGGTAATTGAAGTAGGAAAGTTGAAATGGAAAGAGAAGACTGTTGTAGAAATTTCAGCAGCAGTAAATCGTTAAAAGTGCTCTGTCTTTGAAGAATAACCTAAGGATGACTTCATCAAAATAAAACATAAATACGGAAGACCTTGTAAGACCAGAAAATGAGATGACAAAAGTATCCACAAACTTACATTTACACAAATGATGATTACTAATCACATTAAAAGTAAGTCAGGACTTTCTGTGTCGACGGACATGATTCGTAGATGAATAAAAGAAACAGGTAAATCAATTTACATGAAAATGATAAATCAATCAGCTTTAAAATCTCGCTACAAATTGGCGAGAATGCAATAAACTTGCAAACATACGTCATATGGACCCAAATGGTACGCTATGATAGTCAGTAACGAAAAAAAAGTAAAATTTGAATGGCCCAACTGGGTGGGCATACTATTGACATGATTTGCGTAAAGAACCTGGGACTTTCTTAAGTCGATAACAAGGAGGTGAATTTTTAATGATTTGGTCCTCATTTTGCTTTAATGCTCGAGTGTTTCGGAAGTTATTCAATGGTTGCCAAACAACACAAGACTACGTACATACGTTGGAGATTAATTTTTAGTCATTTGGGGAACTTTTATCTGGTACAAAATATGGATTTTAGAAAGATAATCCGTCTATTCATATTGATACAAAAGAAGAACTTCGTTTAACGCTGAAAATACTACTGATCTCAACTTGCCGGCGTGTAGCTCTGATTTGGGCCCAATTGACAACCTTTGGAACATCATATACCGTAAGATTTATGCACATTTTTGATATACTTTTCTGTTAATGAGCTTCGAGCTGTTGTTGAACATGTTTGTACAAAATTGACCCCCAAGTGACGCAGTATTTAGTTTCTTCAATGAAAAATCACATTCTTGTACTAACTGCAAACAATGTGGCTGCAACTCGATTTTAATTTGTAGTTATTTTTCTGTAAATATACAAATTGTCTATACTTTTGCCATAATGTTAATTTCGTTTTTTTTTTTTTTTTGTCATTATGTGTTATCTAAAAGGTAAAATTCAAAAGTTATTGTTTGTGAATAAAGAATAAGTCTCAAGTAATGCATGACAAATGAATTATAAAAATTCGTTACATACTTCTGAATATAGAAGCGTACTCGATCATTGTCTAAACTTTTTCTGAGCACTGTATAAAATATCTAAAAATACTTTAACTAAAAGGATTGTGTGTAGTTATAAATATTGCACAAAACGCCTATACATTCCTATTATGTTCATCAATTTTAATTGACAAAACCCGCTAAATTTTTTACGTATTGTGTAAATTTTATAGTGTAATATCAAAAGTCAACGGAAATACTCGATTTTTAAAATTTGGAGCTTAAAAAGTTATCTTAAAAAATTTCACGGATATTGACTCACCTTAAAATAATTAATAAACAAATCTATTCATATATCTTTTCTTTAACTAATCCAATTCTTTTGTTTAAAGGAGTAACACTGAATTGGTGATTAAATTCAAATGATTACAATTGTGAATGTAATTCTTTATAGATAGGTATATTTAGAATTGTCGACGCTTGTGTAAATAAGTTTTTAAGCGATTCAAAGAGGAGTTACTGTTTTTATTCGGATGTGAAACTGTAAATATTTTGGAAATTACCTCTTTTTTACATCAAATTGGAGTATATGATAATAACGTAGTAGTTACTATATAATGTTAAACTTATAATGATGAAATAATCTATTTTATTAAACTAGCATGTGTGTGCTTACATGAATGAAATCGGCGAACATGTTCCACTTACAAAAGGACCATTAAAAGCTTTAATAAAATATAAAATAAAAAATTCCATGCAGCACATTTCAATAACTATTTTCCAGAGCACTTAAACAAAATGATTTGAAATGGTATTTTATATAAAACTTTTTAAATTTAATAATTCAGTTTTAAAGATCTGCTTTTAGAAACTATTTATTAACTGTAGATTTCTGCGAACAAATTTTCAGTTCATTTTCAAATGAGTATAAATATATATATTAAGTTAAGATGCATTTGTATTATTTTAATTGCTTTTATTCCAGGGCTTCAGAGATTAAAATTTATAATATTATTTAATGGTCGTTTCCTCTTCCACAAAAGTGAATTTTATTTAGGCATAAGTAATTTACTGGGTGATTCTCCATAAACAGGGTAATTTGGAAGTTGCAAAATACAAATTTATAAACTATGAAATAAATAACTTTTTTCTTCATATATAGCTTTAAAAAGTGATTTTATATTAGAATTATCACCCATCGTTCATAACTCCTAAAATTTAATATTTTACTTATAATTTTAAAAAAACAACTTCCAGGGGAATGATGGTAGTGAGCAGGGGAATGATTCAATAATCTATAAAGAACTGCAGTCAACTATTAATGATAGAAAAATTCATATCACTGAACATTTTTAATCAAATAAAGTAATATACATTAATTATTTAAATTACTGTACATAGTTTTCACAATAATGAATATATATATACATTAAGTTTCATTCTAACAACCGAATAAAACTTTTCTTTTCGCTTCAGAAAATAATCTGCTTTTGGCCTGGGACTCATATCTTCTGGTTTGCTGTTAATTTTAAATTTCAATCTTTGGTTACGTTTTTTATATTTTTCTAATTTTCTACTTAGAAATTTTATTTGATTTTCCATTTTTACACATTTTCTATGAAGTGCACTCCTGTTGCGCATTACGCGTTTTCTTCCAGATAATTTCCGTTTCTCGATTAAAGCATTACTTGATTTTGAATTAGATAAAGGACCGTTGAGTAAATTTGACATTGAGCTTGTGTTTAACTCTTCATAATTATCATTTGTTGACGCTTCTTCGACAGTCAAAGCTTGATGTTTTGTGAGACTTGATCGTTTTCGATAATTTCTGGAATTATTTTTCCATTGTTTCCACTTGCTTCTTTTCTCGCGGGCAGTCATCTCTGTAGTAGGCTTTATTGCACCCTTCATCTTTTTTTTTTTTTTTTTTTTTAGTATTTCTGTCGCTTCTTTTCTTTTTGTATTTTATATGCAGCTGGGTCATTTTTTTTATCTTTTGATAGCGTTTGCGCTGTGGTTCTATTTTATTCTTTTATTTTCTCCTCTCTAGTCAGTTTTTCTTTTACTTATGCATCTTCCTGAAAACAAAGAGAATTTTTATTAAAAAAAATCATTTTGTTATCAGTTTAATTTTGTTTATTTGTATTAAATTTTAGCATTAATCTTAATGAAAATAATTATTTTTTTTTAATAATAACCATTTATATAAAACAGGATGCTGGTAAAATAAAAGCTAATCTTTTTTTATTTTGTAGGTATAGACATGCCTTTAATTTAAAGTGGTGCTTAAAAATATTTGAATTAAAAATAAAAATGAGATACATTCAAATTTAATGAAGTGTCTAAATTTAATCATACATTTAAAATAAAAATCTTAAACACACATTCATTTCTTTTTTAATTATGAAAATCAGTGTTGAATTCAGACTTTGTTCTCCGGGGGGGGATATTATAGATTTCTGGGGGGGAGAAATGCACATTTTGACCATTGAAAACCCAAAATCTTAAATTTTCCCCGGGCCATCCCCTGGATTCAACACTGATGAAAATTGAAAAATACAGATTTTAGATAAGTTACATTGAATTTTCCTTGAAAAACAACT
Source organism: Maratus speculifer (assembly GCA_964019185.1). NCBI lineage: Eukaryota > Metazoa > Arthropoda > Arachnida > Araneae > Salticidae > Maratus > Maratus speculifer. The sequence continues at coordinate 178,946,895 of OZ025297.1, forward strand.
AATAAAAAAAGTGTCCGGTTAAAATTAAGTAACAATAGCAATAAATGATTACATACTGTTTCAAATCAATGCAAAATATTGTCAAATTTTATGAAATAATTGAGTAGTAATACTAACTAAATTAAACATTTTTCGTTTTTTTTTAAATTTTCTAAATTGTAACAAACTAATATGTAAAAAATGTTGCGTCTATATTTAAAGATTACCTAAAACTAAAGTATTTCAATTTTCATATAAAAAATCATTTATAGTTATCAATATTAAGAATTTTTGAATATTTTTAAATTTAACAACATTAGTTTCTTTTTTAATGTATTAATAGGGTTTTTAGCCAATATATTAATAACATTTGTGAAATTTCATCATTCCCCTAACTAGAATCATTCCCCTGCTTTAAGAACAGGCAGGGGAATGATGCTAGGGGAATGATGATTTGTTAGTAATATCTACCTTAGAACCACATGGGGGAACAAAAAAATTTTAAAATGATTACACATATTAAAAAACATGTATTAAAAATATAAAACAAAATAAAAAAAGCTTACCTTTAATTTATCCACAAAAGATTGATCCAGGGTAATGATGGCTAATAAAAATATTCTTTTTGGAACACCAATTTTCAACATCTGCACTCAGAAACAAAATGGCTACAGTCTCCAAACTTTTAAGATGTCTGTTCCAAGCAAGTAGTTAAAATTGGATCAAAGCCAAATTTGAAACCAGCGGCATCTATTGGTGTTTTTTAGAACTATTTTTGTAAGTGCAGGGGAATGATGCCCAAATTGATGGACGTACTTCATTGGGTTTTTTCACAGAGTTGCATTATAGTATACCTCTACATATGTACTCCTCATATAAAGGAACAAACTGTGATACTACATTAATAATTACAATTTTTTTAAATCAATATTTAGTAAATATTTGGTGGATTCAAAGTCTAATTCTGGGGTTGGGGACAGCCAGGGGAATGATATTTTACATACATTTATATATATATAGATTGTTTAGAATTATTTTTTAAGTAAAGGATATAAGTAGTAGATGGCAAAAAAGTACAGCTTTTAGTAAAAATAAACTTTATTGGTAAAATAGTTCAAAAAAATTATAGAATCAAGTGGGACTTTGTTTTTTCCTATTCAATGAGAATGATCCTACTGTAGAAAATTCAGATAGGAATTTTTATAATGATTTAGTTGTTGAAAATTGAATAAAAATGATTTAAGATCATTTATGAGGAAAATGATGATGATTAAATGATTTATGAATCATTAATTTTGTTTGGAAGGACAGTATAAAATTTTCAAAAGTTGAACCTTTTGAAGATTATTACTAGGATTGTATCACAAACATAATTTTATTACTTACCCTTTTTAGTACTTTTGCAAATTATATTTTCTAATAAACTATGTAAAGTATGAAAAATAAATAAAAAAGAGCATTTCAACCATTTTGGTAGCGGCGTGTATATATATATTTAATATTTTGATTAGAGATTGTTTTTTATGTGTAGCGGCTACTTTTCCATATGTTAATAAATGTATTTCTACGCAAAGTATTACACTAATGGATAATGCCACATCATTTATATAAAAACAAAAACACTTCATTAATTACAGAACAACGTATATTTGCATTTAATTTATATTAATGGCATAAAAAATAAATTACATGAGTAATTTCTTTGTTATCTCAGTGAGCAAAAAATGTTCATCCCCAGTTAATAAGAGGACTAAATAAACCTATCTCGTTACTGGCGCAGAAAAATAATCGAATGCTGAATATAATTAAAATATATCAATATATTTATCTTAACACAAATAATGTTGTACCTAATTAGAACAAACTGTTTTTTTTTCTAATCAAACGTGCAATTTTCCATCCTCACTGACATAAATAAAACAAAAGAAAACTCATAATAATGAATATTTTCTTGAAAATTCGTCGCTAATGACAACCATTAAGGACGTATCTAGAATAATAACAAAAATATTTCATTTAATTTGAATATGTAGATATTTTAAAATTATTTAGAGCAATGCTTTAAGAGATTTTTAAAATATTAATTTTTTAAACAAAAATAGTTCAAAGTTTTAATGTAGTTATGCTATTTTAGTTGGTGTACACTGTAAAAAAAGAGTCGATCTACTAAAAAAAAATTTAATAAACCTTGTAATTACTAAAAATTTCTTAGTAATCTTACTCGGTTACAAGGAATCTGTAAGAATTACTAGAAAAAAGCTAGCAACGAATAGAGTTAATAGTTTTACATTTTTAATAGCTATTACTAAAACTCACTTGGCGTGGCCCTGATAGCATAGTGGTCATAGCACCGGACCCCAGGCTGAAAGTACCTGAGTTCGATGCTGGCCGCCGCCAAATATGCACCGAATGTCAATAAAGGATTATGAAAATCCTGGTAGCAGTTACTATGGGTAATGATCTCTGAATTTTCCCTCCCCTTTAGAAACATGTCAAAATAGAGTAGGTAGCAATGTTTGGTGCTGCCATCTATTACGGCTTTACCTAAAATTTTCCGTTTGAGAAGTCTCTATTTTTACCCACTGGGTGCAGCTCGAAGGAAGCTCCTGCCCTTCAGGCACACGTAATGGTTACTAAAAATAATTTTGGAGCTATTATTAAAGTTTGACTGGTGGCTCATACTAAAAAGTTTTAAGTTAGTTATACAAAAAATTCTTTTGTTCAGTTTACAAAAGAAATGTTTGTTTCACTTGCAAAAAAGAGTTTGTAATGGTTACTAAAAAATTCTGTGGAATACAAATTTACTAAGAATTTTTTAGTAACCTCTTGAAATTTTTTTTTACAGTGTACGAATTTCACTTATATTTTGCTTTTTATCTTTTCAAAGTACAATACCCTTTTTTGAGCATGTGCAATCAAGCTTTCTTTATTTTATGATACTATATGTGCTTTTATTACGATAGGGCACATTTCAATATTTTGTCCCTTGATTTTTCGCACTTCTGCTACCACTCTCACCTGAAGCTTTCGGTCATGGCATTTTTTGCGATTCACAATCCTTATGATATACTGAACCTCCCTTAAATGTTTATTGCTATATTTTTGAGACATCTTGTATATAAAAGATGAAATTTAAATGCGCGAGATTTTTGAACATACTTATTCAATTTATACGTTGAATTATCATCAACATATTTAAGCGCTTGAAAGTTTTTTGTAAAGTAATAAAATTAGTTTTACGCTATGAAAATATTACTCATTAATTTAACATTTAGTGTTTTTGCATTGAAAATAGATGACACATTAGTCACAGAACATGAATTTTTATTTAGTGATTTTTAAAGACTTAAAAACTTATCAGAAAATTACGTTATCTTTTACAGCAAAATAAATGTTAGATTACAATTTAACGCAAGAATTATTTTTTTTTTTTTGTAGAAGTGTCGATTAGATTTTTAAAGTTGAAAATTGATAACTTTTATTTATGTTTTAGAATTTTCGCGATCCGATTTCACCCTTAATGCACAAACTAGAATTTTTATTTTCTCATTTTAAAGAACTTTATACCATAAATTTAATTTATGATTTAAATCCTCTTGACAACATCAGTGAATTTATCAGCGCAAAACAAATATTGTATTTCATAGTAACTACTCAATAAACGGCTTTTGAGCGTGAAGTTCAAAGCCCTGTTATTTTGTCTTCCATATTAACAATAATTTAACTTTTACATTTTTCTGTTTTAGCGATATGACTTCAGTCTTTATCCAGATACTTTATATTGTTATTTGAAAAAAAAATGGAAGTACAGAATATCAATATATCAGCTAGTTAATATTGCTATTGGTTATAAATTGCGATACTAAATTGAAGTATAGTATATGGACATTCGCTACTTTCGAAAGAAAATAATTCTATACTAACGACTACGTTAAAACAATGAATCATTGTTTTATATCTTATTTCTCTAATGACTTTTTTTTTCTCTTGTTTTACACTAAAAGCTTAAAAAACTATCTAATTTCTATTTAAATTTACATCATTACTTTTGAATGTTTTTTTAAGATAATATGTTTCCTGTTTTTCGCATCTTATATTATTTCAGAAAAAATAAAATCTCATTTGGCCCTCTCATTTGCCCTCGCGTTGGAATCTCATTTCATTTTTACATGATGTTTAAACAAAAAAAAAAAAAAAAAAAAAAAAAAAAAAATCAGATTTAGAAAAACTCTGCATTAAGGTATTGAAATGCAACCCGAAGCCGATTTAACTTATAACGATTTTTTTCTTTTTTGTGAAGTAATATAAGATAATAAAAATTGGGAAAATGCTATCTTAAAGAAAAGCTTTACAAAAGTAATGACGAAAATTTAAACAGACATTAAATAGTTTTTTAAGTATTTAATAGTAAAAATAAGAAAAGAAAAAAATATATTTGAGAAATAAAATATAAAATAATTATTCATTGTTTTTAAGTTCGCAAAAACTTTTCATAAAACAATATTTCGTCAGTTCAAAAAACTATATATTTATTTCTTTATTATTTTTTTAATATTTCATTTTTTTGAGTTGGCAACATTTTGTAGTTTAAGTTTTGTTGTTAAAACAAGTAAATATGTGCCCTGAATAAATAATTGGAGATTTTAAATGATTTTAAATATATTTAACTATCATATTTGTAATAATTAGAATTATTATAACTGCAATATAAAGCCGTGGCAAAAATACGTATATGTGTCCATTTTCTTGCATCAAAGGAAAAAATAATATTAAAAACACAAATAAGGACCTATTTTCCATAACTATAATAACATAGGGATTATATTTTTTTATTTTGGATTTGTGTTAGATACAGGGAAATCGTTTATTGATTGATTTGAAATAAAACATTTGCTTTCGAGTTGGAATTTTACTGTTTTTGGCACTATTTTGATTCTTAATATTACACTAGCTGCTCAAAAACAGAACTACAACAACGGGCGACATTGTATTATTCAGAATTCATATTTTTGTGCGAGTTTAGAAACGCACACAATTGTGTGAAAAAGTCTGTCATTTTTTGTATACAGTTTTTGGGACCATCCGTTTACACTTGTTTGTTAAATGTTAAGGGTCATGCAATAATTTTTAGATTTCTTTATAGAAATGAAGATAACACTTTATCTGTATGAATATAAAGTCAAAATTAAGTTCTAAATTATATTTATTGGAGTTTTAAAATTGATTTTAATGCTTGTAGCATTTTATTAATTAAATATATGTATATTACACAGTCCAGTCACATTAAGGTGACTATTTTTCAAAAGCTATAACAACGGACTTTCACTGTGCGGACCTCGTCGAGACGTGCAGGAGGAGAGTCAAATATGTTTTTGAAGGTGTTCTCAAGGGATGTTGAACCATGCCGACTCCAGTCCCGTGGCCAAGTTATGCTGTTCAGAGTACATTGGCCGAACAATCCGATTGAGAGGGTCCAATAGATTCTCGATTAGTTTGAAAACATGAGCTTTTTTAACCTTCGGAGTAGAGTAAACTCATTCTGGTACTCTTCAAAACATACATGTAACTCCGAGCTGTATGATACATGGCATTGTCCTGCTGCTAACATTCTGGGAAAAAAAATTCGCATGTAAGGGTGGACATGGTTCGCAAGGACAGATGCGTATTTGTGTTGATCCATCATGTCTTCCACAATGATGAATGCAACTATAGAATACATTGAAAACCTTACCCATCGATAATGCTCTTTCCTCCTGTTTGGTCCCTTCCGGCAATTATTGATTTTTTTTTTCTTCAGAAACGTTTCGTCTGTTACGCCAATGTACACCTGTTCTATATGAAGTATGGAACGTGATTCATCTGTAAAAGGCTTCAATCGCTACTCAATGAACGATCTGTTGCGCTACTTCGCTACTTCCACCCTTCATCGCCCATGAAAAAGAATATGCATAGTTTCGTTAACTAGCCTTGTTCTGCGATGTCCCATAGGGAACAACATTCTTTGAATCGTTCGTTGAAGCGACACTGTTGGTAGCCCTTCGGTGCATATGAATGGTCAGTGCACAAAGATTGCATGTTTGTTCGTCCAAACGTAAAACTGCATCTATCGTTCAACTCTGTCATTTAAGGCCCGAGTACACCACACTTACCACGTCGTTGATTTTCGATATTGACATTATTCCACATACGGTATACTTATACAACGGTGGCACGCGAACCATTTACATAATTAGCCGTTTCGGAAATGCTTCCCCACTTGTCCCGAAAGCCAATGATCATGCTTGTTTCGACGTCAGACAAATAGCTCCATTTCTGTATTACGCTAATGTTTTGCGATTTTTTCTTAAGCTCAATTGCAATGTTCTGTCATCTGTCTTCTGTGATCGGTTATCCACGATTACGTCGAAAGAAGAAGGTGACAACATTAGTATAACGCTCTGTGATTATACAAAAATATGCGTATATAATGGAAATTTTTCTACAACCATCATCACAATATCAATGTATATTTGTAGGACCAACGCTTAGATTACGTTGCTTTTCTGTAAAAAGTCATTGGAAAATTCAGTAAAATCAGTACATTGATTTATGTATAAATATATGGAAATAAAATATATTAATGAAAATGTAAATGTAAAAAAACATATTCATGAAACATTAAAAACATTACAATGTGAAATTGTAAGTTCTAAATTCTTCCCTCTGAAAAAAAAAAAAAAAAAAAAAAAAAAAAAAAAAAAAAAAAAACTTCAAACGTACTTAATTCATATTAAATAAGATAAAAGAAATGAGAAAATAAAGAAATTTCAAGAGTGTTTATTAAAAAAAAAGATTTTGCTAATTTCGGTAATTACGTTGTTCATGCTGTAATTTTTTTTAAATCCTGGCTTTTCTGAAAAATGCACGTTTATTATAGATAGTTATTTAATTTTATTCTTCTCGTGTTTTTTTTCTTTATGGTATGGACAAAATTTTTTACCATAAGATTATGTTATCTAATTATTATTATTTATTCTACTCTGAAATATTTAGATTGTTTAAAAATTAAATATAAACGTGAATCTGTAAACTAGCCTTTTGTGTGTATGACTTCAATTGCTGTAGTAATAAAAGTAAAAAGAAATACTGTAAATGAATGAGAGAATGAGGAAAATTCTAAAGTTTTATTTATTAAATGAAAGGTAAAAGTAGATTCGACGCTATTTAATGCACGTTATAATCACTCCTCGGAAATTTTATTTTACGCAAATAAGAGACATTTGAAAGTATTATATTTCACGAAATAAAAGTATATTTTAACTCCGCATCTTTGAGAAATAAAGTTAGGTATTCAAATATGCGACCTTTTAGCTGCTTCCCTGATTTTCCCGTACTTAATACGAGCAACGTGTTTTTGCCAATCATGATTTGCCCGTACCATGTACAGGCATCCACATTCAAATCATGATTTATTATTCTTACCAGTATTTTTTCATTTATTATTTAATTTTGCATTATTTATTCAAAGCGTTTTTAATGATTTTATTAGGCAAAATTTTCTGTTTTGAAAAACTGGTGATAAAAGTTTAGAATTAAGTTTAAAAAAATAGAAAAAGGCATTATTTGAAAACTTTTTTTAAACATATTGATGAAAATAAATTAAATAAATGCTAAAAAAAATTCAAAAATTTTATTTGCATATATTCCTTAGTTTTGATTAGCCTTAAAGCCACTTTACTTGATTCAAATATTATAAAATGTATGCATTATTTAATAATGTTAACAGAATATATTTTATAAGTTATCTGATAGTGATCACTTTGACATTCATACATCGAATATTTATATATTTTTTCATATTTCACCTTGCCTTCTCAAGCATGTCCAAAGACCAAAAATCCTGTAACATTTTTTTTTAAACAGGCGGTTTAAGCATACAGCTGATTGATGCAGACGTTGATGGCTGAAGAACAAGTTAACACTTGTTGTTCTCCTGTCACTTTTAAACATTTTCTCAACATTCCGCACTATTTTTTCTGTCGCAATCTCAACAGGACAACCACTCCATTTATCAAATAAAACACTTGAACACGCCTGTTCTACTCGAACATCTGTTGTCTCAGGTATTAAAAATTAACATCATATAGTTGAATAATGCTCCCACCTATGAGCATACTTGGAAACAGTTTACAATTCTTTTCTGACCTCTCATATCGTTTTGTGACCAACTTACTCACTTTCTCTAGAATTTATGTATAAACCGAACACAAAAATTAAATTGCAAAAATAAATAACCATAATTTAGACGACTTAGAAAAAATGCTGTTTGGAAACAAAGGATATTTTTCAAATTTTACATATCCTAGGGAATGTAAGTAGGAAAAAAATCAAAAATGCGCAGTTTTTTAAATTGAAATTACAATTATTTAACATTAAATATGAATTTGATGTATTCATTATAAAAAAGTACTTTAGGAAAGTTTTCATTATTTTCATATAACTGATAAACAAATTCATTGCGAAGCGAAAATATATGAAATGATACTTTACAAATAAATAAATAAATAAAATAAATGATAATATTCATTTTTACAAATCACCATTTTTTAAAGACTGACTCCTTTCATTATAACTGTGATTTAATGATGTTTGTTTACCTGGTTCATGTTTGTTTATCAGTATTATATTGAGAAAATCATGAATTGTGCGTTGGAAATTAGCTGTAGATCTGTAGCTATATTTAACAATATTTATAGATATGATTATTAAATGCGCAAATATGATTAATACTAGGTATAAATATATTTTTTGAGAAATATATATGCTTATTAAAAAGATTTTAATTTGATGTATCCATTAATAAAAGGTACTTTAGGAAAATTTTCATTCTTTTGATTTAGCTGATAAACAAATTCATTGCGCAGCGAAGATATATGAAATGATTCACACACTTTCGAAATAGTTAGAATTAGAAACAAAATACTTAAAAATAAACAAATAAATATATAAAATGATAATATTTTTCATGTTTACAAATCACCGTTTTTAATAGACTGACTGCGTTCATTATAAATCTGATTTCATGTTATTTACCTAGTTCATGTAAAAAAAATAATTTAAGAAAATTATGAAATTGTTTGTTTATCAATGCTGTTACTGAAAAAATCGTCAATTGTGCGAGAAATTTCTGTAGATCTGCAGATCTGTAGATATATTTGACAGAATTTATAGATATGTTTATTAAATGCGTAATTATTAAAAGGCATAAATATACTTTTTAAAGATTTAAAAAGCGTACTGGGGGACATTGATACAGCTTTTTTCAAAAAAAATTTTTGTTGTCTAGAAAGCAGAAATTTCAAGTTATTTTTCTATGTGATGTCAGCAAAACCTGTGTAGTATGTTACAAAAATGTACAATCGTTGTTTTATATATTATTTTTTCATGTAATTTTAAAAAAATTAAAAAAAATAATTTGTATCAAAGTGCACCATACGCATTACGTTGCGCATTAGATTCTTCTACTACTTTTCTTCTATAAAATAAAAGTTTTTTCTTGTGTTCGATAACATAGGTTTACGTGCTGTCGGCTCTTTGACTAAGATTCCTTTTTTCGGGAATGTTTTTGTTTAATTACTTTCTTAAATTCATTCCATTGGGAACAATGCTTCTCTGAATTTTTCGTCTTGTTGCTTGGTTAAACTTCAGAATGCATTATTCCTCCCCATCCCAACAGACATAGAGCATGACCTTCTTTTGTTAAAGATATTTTGGGGTGGCTAAAGTAGTCCTTTTCTCATCCATCGTCACTACTTGCTACATGATATTCCCTGTTTGCTTTTATAGAGTGAGTCGCAAATGCAAATACAATTAATCAGACTTCCCCCGTTAAATCATCGGAAATTCATACATCAAATCTTTTTACTCGGCCAAACTTCTAAAAAAGATACGTTGATGGTGGATATTAATATATGCAATTTGACATACTGATTTTGATTAAATTTGATACTTTAATTATTGTTTTTATTAATTTTAATATATGTATGAAATTGATTTTTAAATCTCTCATCTCTGCACAATATTTTAAATCAATACTTAGTGAAATACTTTAAATGAAATTACATTGAATAACTGAAATAAAAATTTAATTATTAAAAATGTGTTTAATGGAAATTAAAAGCATAAGCTCTTTTTACGTTGTAAATAATTCCATGTAAGCAATGGCAATGATAAACATTAAGTTTGAACAAATTCCTATAAAATATTAATAATAAATTACTCATTTTGAATAAAATTTCTGGATATAAAAGTGAACGTTAATAAACTCAGTGATTACAATGAACAAACTATATCGATGTCGATTTTAAAAATGTCGTTTACATTTCAAAGTTTAGCACCATATTGTTTTCTAAACAAAATTGTTTAAAACAATTTACCAAATAAATGGCGTGGGAAATATCAGCAGTTAAAGGAATTTAAACGAAAATGATAATTTTTATAGTGCCCTAAACAACAACCTTTCTCCTTTATTCATAATAGATACTCCTATCGTTATACAATAAAAGTTTGTTTTGCTTCATTTAGTTTAAAATATATTTCGGAAACAACCAGACTGGGAAGACATAATTATGTGGAGTGTGATGCAGAAAAGGTTTTCATGACTCACAAAAGAGAAAAATTGTGTCGGTTTTACTTAAAGATTTAAAGCTTAGCCAGATAGACAGCGTATAAAACGGATAAAAAGTAGGGTGGGAATGTTAGTTCTTCAGTCTGAGCTCGCAGATGCCAACAAAATGACTTCGTTCGTGGTGAGTTGGTAAAACTATTATCAAAATGAGATGAATGCTGCGAAAACATGGCACGTTTACCGCCGAAACCATCGCCAAATACGTGGCCTATGCATTTCACAAGCTTTTCGTGATTTAGTAATGAAATTCGAAGAGATTGGCTGCACCTGTGATAGTACGGGACCAATTGACCTGAGTGACGACCAATTATTCCAGGGGATATTGTTATGGAAGTGCATCACACAGTCACCAGAGGACGAGGGGGGGGGAATTCGCAGAACAGTTCTTTGTGCGTGCTTAATGTGTCCGTTCCTTGCTATACACGTACGGTTCGAACGCTCCTTAGGGTTTTCGCATGCGCTGAGCATTTTGCAATGAAAAACAGTTAGTGTTGCCATTGTAAAATTTCCAGTTTCTGTAACTATAAACGTAACCATGAGCGCCATTTTGTTGCCGTTCAGAGAATCTCGAGCTCATACCTCTGAATAGCTATATCTGGAATATCATCTCGATTGGTTGAACGGACTGGCCGCTAGAGCTCCATATACCGGCAAAGTTTTTTTTTTATGACCACCCTGTATATTGTTGAATTTTGAATACGAATTTGTAGTCCTGCTTCTAACATTTGTCCGAGAGCGAGGCATATATTTCGTGATTTTTTTTTATTTTCACGAAAGTGTGGTCGAGCCTTCAGGAATGTTATTAAGTTATTTTCCGCAGTAATATATTATGCAAGTTTTGTGCTCGTCTAGCGAATACAAATACGGCACTAGTTGTGAATACCATCAGATTTTGTTTGATTATGCCAAATCTCGTCCTTCGTTGAACATCAATATCTCCTGATCTTTTCTGGAGCATTCGTATCGTTAGAAGTACGTTTAATTTTCGGCTGACTTTGAATTAAGGTTAGTAGTTTTGTTTACAAATTTACTTATAATCGAGTGTTTAATTAATTATTTCAAATAAAAGTACATTGAAATTTTAGGGGCTATGGTGGATTGATAACACGACATACTTTATAGAGATATTGTCTCTAGGGTTTTCAGGGTTTTTTAATAATATTTTTCATACCAGTATTCTTCACTCTGTAAAAAAATCCGTGAAATTTACGGCCAAATTTAACGAATTTTTTTTACAGTCTACGTTTTGGAAAAAATACCACGTCGCCATCTTGTCTGGTGTTACAGTTAATATTTAAGAGAGTTTTTTCTGTTAGTTTCTTCTCCTTTGTTTTTCTAACCATTACGAAATGTTTTTTAGAAGTGTATAGAAAAAAACTGATAGTATCTGGCCCGTTTTACTATAAACTAGTTAAAAAGCTTTAGAAATACTTATAGCAGTTTAATAAAAATGTCGGTAGAGAGAAAATACGTAATGGAAATTTCTGCTCTACAAGCACTTTTATTGAACTTCTACAGATAGTTCTTCAGCTTTTAAACCAGCTTATAGGAAAACGGGCCATAATTTTATAGGATTCTATAAAACTTTTTAGATAGAAATCTTAAAGCCATTTTTGTAAGGCAATGCTTCACCTTTGCACATCACATTTACTTAATCTTGACACTTTTCATACAAGTTTCATTTAATTTCATTTTCGATAAATTGTTTTTGCCGATCCTTTTAAATCAATCAACTCACTTAGTTTCCAGGCTCGAAGGATCCATCCCAGTAGCTTTGAATTTTTCACTGGGAAAGTAATTATAAACTTTTTCAGAAATCGGGCTTAATAAGTACAATATTTATATTAATCATTTTGTATTAAATAAAAATATAGATTGGTGAATCTAGAATCACTTACCATTATTGTCTTCTTCTAAATCAAAAGATCAGAATAAGAACAAATCAAATCAAAATAGATTTATTTACGAATTATGAAATTACTCACATAGATACCTTCATAATTGCTTTCTTTTATGTTTACTTATAAACCATACATATTTTCCTTGACCTCAAAATATGCAAACATAGATACAAAAATTAAATTGATATCAATAAAATTGTTATGAGGAAATTAAATCTTCAACATGTCAACCAAACATCATTAAAGAGTTTAAAAACAAGAACAAAATATTGATATGGTCTAAAAAAAACATTGCCCTTTACTTTTCATACACTGGTTAAAAAAAAATCGTTTCGTATTCTTTCTAACAAAAGGAACTGTTTGCTCTACTGGTTATATGCAAAATTATGTGACCTTCGCACGGAGCAAACGTCAGAGCCAGAGCAATCTCTTCAGATCACACTTCCAAGCCCTTGTCATTTTGCTACACACTTTGATGATGCGTAAAAAGTGGTCCTTTAAAATTGGCCATGCAATTGAAACAATGTCTTTTTTTTTCAACTTTTGGCATTTTAAAGCTTAATAGGCTTCGCTCTTAATTCACTTCCCGACGGCAATTCTGGTAATCCTAACTCATGTTTTTCTTTACTGAATTTGTAGATCAAGATTCGTCAGTCATTTTAGAGGACGGGATATATTAAGAAAATTATATTCCCGCGCCTCATTGAGTTTATTACATAGATATTTTCAAATTATTCCACAATTCTAGTACATTAAATTAGTCCGTAGCTTAAATAAAATTCCGTTTTTAAATTCAAACAATATTTAAAACGTGTTTTTTAATATTTTAAACAGCAGTGCAATCTCCCCAGACGTTTACACCTTTCATGTCCTGAGGTGACATTATTCCAGTCACTTTGGTGAATGTATGAATGGTGTTACATGTAAAATATTCAACCAGTTGCAAAAACACGGATTCTTTCATAACGCGAATAAAAATAATAATAGCAATAATAATAGGTGTTCTGTATAATGATGAGGTTTTGTTTTTAAGTATAAGACGGTTTTGTGGCTATTAAAAGCAGAACACTTACTTTTTATAATTAACATATTACTGAATTCATTTGTAAACAAAAAGAAACAGAGATTAAAAGGATAGTTCTTTAAAAATTTGCTTCGGAAAAGGGCAATTACAGATAAAATGATAATAACGAGTGATTTTTTAAATTTTAATGCTATTAAATTTATACGAAATTTTAGAATATAGTTCTTAAACTTTAATGGCCTACATGATATATTTTTCTAAAGAATATAATTAAATTTATCTAACATGATAAATGTGAGAGAAACGACAGCAGTTAACGTTTTCAAAAATATAACTTTCAAAGCAGAAAATAGCCTCATTTATGTAAAATAGTTTATCCCTTCAAAATTCTGTAAAAATTTGCTTTGTTTGAATAGATTCAAAAAGGTTTATGGAAGGACATGTTTAGATTAATTTTAAGCGCGATTTATAAAAGAATTTTCAAACATTCTTAGAAGGAAGAATTGCCTATTTTTTCAAAATTTTCTGTTTTAAAAGACCGTTTATAGAGATTTTATGTATTATATAATGTTTTAAATTTTATAATTTAAAAAAAATTTCAAAATTGGAAAAGTGACTGCATACATTAATTTCATATAACGCAGATAGTTTGTTTTAGGAACTGTAACTGTTTATAAAACACATTTTTCATGTTATATTGTATGCGGAATAAATTGTTTTAAATTTAATAAAACTAATCAAATGTGATTCAAGAAAAATATTTTCTTATTAGTAATTATGCCTTACAAACTAGATAAGGATAATATATAAATATTTTTAATTATATTCATGGTACTTTTTTCCGTTCATAATTCTTTACATGCACGCATTCAAGAATTATGTGTTTCCATATGCATGCATAAGACTTGCATGCTTCCGTACATTTACAAATATTCATACATAAAAACATGAACAAGATTAATATGAAAAATATATAAATTTTAGTTCTCAACAAGTAAAGTGAACTATTAACTAATGAAAAACGTCCAGTAATTTAAATCGCAAAAAACAAAACAAGCTGGAAATTATGCATCAAACGTGGCAAATTAGATGCATTCGTTTATTATTATAAGTAATTTTATAAATATCCAGATCTTGATGCATTAGTTGTTAAAACGTATGCAAAAAAGCATGAATACAAAATTAGTATCATTATATATCTTTAATTCAGTAATACAAAATTAATAGGACATCATCTGAAATAGGACGTTATGAACATGGTAAGCCTTGAATCATTACGTATCATGGAATATCATAAAAATAAATAACGTATTCGAAAATCACTTTTGGGCTATTTTCATTCATGCTCAATAACTCTTACGGGTTCTGTTCTGTTAGCCTGTATATAATCTACAATATTTATACACACAACGTAATAGGCAATAATATAGTTAAACATAAAATCTCATATCACAACTAAAAATGCACGTCCAGCAAAAATCTATAACATACAGTATTTTCGGTACAGTATAGTATCCGGAATCTTTTGGGAGTTCTTTTAAATACTGTTAGCATTTTCTATTACAGAGGAATTATTTTGTAAAAAATCTAAGTAATATACATCAATATTATTATGTATGACATAATTTCACAATATTGAAATACGCCGAAAAACAGTTTTTCTTATGTATCATTATGTTACGGAATTCTTTTGTTTAACACTGTAAATGAATAATAAACTTTTTCTGCAGGACATACACATAATGTATATTTCAGTACACTTCAGTAAATGCATATCAATTTACCTGTTTGAAATTCTTTAATACCATTATAATGAACTTGAAACATTTTTTCCTATTGACCGTAATGTAACGGAATACTTTGCTTGTCCCTGTAATTAAACAGTGCATCAGATTTTTATAGAATTTCAACTGATGAAATTGACTGAGAAATTTCAACTGAAATTATGCAACAATTATACATTTTAAATTTTAAACTATTCGGTTGGATGATTTTTGCTCTGTTATATTCAGACAGACAGACGGACGGATTGAGTGACGACTATAGGTGTTGCGTATTTATATAATTACAAATGCACCTAAAAACAATAATATATTTCCCACATAACTAAAATGTCCCTATAGCAAAAAAAGGAAAAAAATACTATGTTTTTGCACATTTCGCTGGTTGAGGTTTATGTATACATATGGATATAAATTGTGTACAAAAATGGTACAAATATTCATTACAACGACAAAGAAATGAGAAGAATAATTAAAAAATATTAATAAACGGAATTTTCAAAACATTGATTTATCTTCCTAACACTATCTGTAAATTAAAAGTGTGAGAAAATGATAAGATAAAAGCACTAAAATTAAAAGGTAAACTAAAAGTCATCATATAATATATATACATACGTTTATATTACGTATGTATATATATACATATGTTATATATATATATACGTTCTAGTTTTCGAAGTGTACTTTAATTTTGACTGATCATTATAATTCAAGTTTTTTCAAAAAACATTGTATAGTGTCAAATTTGTCAATTTTAAATTATTAAAATGATAGTCTATTTAATAAATTATATTTTTGTATATAAAATAGTTTGTAGTATGAACTGTCCTTGTTAAATATGTGAATAAATATATATATTATTTTATTCTTAACAATACTTCCGCATATTCTCTAAATATAAAAATGTGAATATTACCAATCGGTTATTCATAAAATGTACTAATTATTTCTATACTTAAATTTATCTTTTAGGATAGATTACAAAATTATACATACATATATATATATATATATATATATATATATATATATATTTACAATTCTTAAAACTATTTCAATTTTTACAGTTTTGGTCATTTCTATTTTTTAGATACACTCAACTATTCGCCTTTGATTTTTTCCCTACAGTCTACAATCCGCGCCAAGATCCATCTTTTCGTTCTTCTGAACGATTCAGAACGACTGATTGTGTAACAAGTCATACTTATTCTAGTAGGCCCTTACAAAGAAGTTGTCAAGACAGAGGAGATGCTTGCGTGTTGGTATTGAGCCTACTGCCATCTTTCCGCTCTGCTGAATGATTTAGAAAGACTGTTTGCGTAATAACCCATATTCATTCTAGTAGGCTCTCACAGCGAGGTTGTTATGACAACAAGAGAAGATTCTTGCGTAGTGAGCCTACTGCCATCTTTCAGTTCTGCTGAATGATTCAGAACGGCTGATTGTGTAACCACACATTCTCATTCTAGTATGCTTTCACAACGAGGTTGTTAAGGCAAAAAGAGGAGATTCTTGCTTATTGAGCCTACTGCTATCTTTCTGTTCTGCTGAAAAATTCAGAACGACTGATTGTGTAACAATACATACTCATTCTAATAGGTTCTCACAACGAGGGGGTTAAGATAACAAGAGGAGGCTCTTGCCTATTGAGGCTAATGCAATCTTTCCGTTCTACTGAACTATTCAGAACGACGCACAGTGGGGCGTTTTGATAAACTAAGTGGAGATTATGCAAATTTCTGATTATCTCGGAATTTATCAAAACTGCGCATATTAGTAGCTGAATGTCTATTTTATTGAGATCCGAAGGAATTTTTTCGAAAAAATTCGTGGTATCGATTTACTGCGACCGTAAAGTTAGCTTTTCCCTAGTTGGTTTAGAAAAGTTTCAGTGGATGTCCCAGTCTGCCATCTCTACCAAGTTCAAAACCACATTGATGATATCCTATTTAATTTTAAACCACGAGTTTACTGGACGCATCAAACATGATTGTCAAGGTAAGTTTTAAAGTATTCTTGTTTAAAAAAAAGCGCTGTTAAACCCGTTCATTGGGGTTTTTTTAGAGGTTGTGATTTTGAATGAATCATTTTGTTTTTTGAAATACTTTTCTTGACCTTTAACAAAGTGTATAGCAGTATTCAGCAATAAGCATTTTTTTAATGAAAGTGCAATTTCTATAGAACTGGAAACTAAAAATATCTGCTGGAAATGGCTGCATATAAATAAATTATTATTAATAAACAAGCTTAATATGTACTTGCAGTTTAAGTATGCATGTTTAGTTCAAAACTTGCAGGTCAATATTAAACCACTGTTAATTATCTGATTGAGCTGAATCTTTAAATATATGTGTAGTTTTAAAGATTAATAAATATCATTAATTTAAGGAGCGTAGAAGTTACGCTTTTTATTCAGGGCTACACAAAAATTAAGTTTAAATTTTGCAAGTTAATTTTAAACGCCTTCGAGTTAATTGATAGAGCTGGAATTTTTTTTGTATATGAAGCTGTGTTGCCAATGCAATATTATTGCAGTTTATAGAATGTAGCAGTTAGCAATTTTTACAGGACCACACCAAAAAATTAGTTCAAAACTTGCAAAACAGTTTAAAACCATTTCCAATCATCTGATTGCTCTGAAACTCTTCTTACATGTATTTTTCCAATGACAATTCGATTAAATTATAATTCAACAAAGATACAAATTACGAATTATTTACAGGGCCACACAAAAGATCGCAAAAAGATTGTTGCCAGTCAGAAGATATTTTAACCAAACATCAAGAAAATTACAGTAATTTAGTGATGTACATTAGGGTGGAACTTAAGGGCCATGATTTTTTTATATTATTTTTTTTACAAGTCTCACCCCTTTATTTTGTTCCTTTTGATATAAAAACACCAGAAAAAAAGTTTGAGCAATAAATTTTAATTTTTGAAGGTAGCTCAATGAACTCAAAATTTATAAAATTATAAAAAATTAAGAATATTAACTATACAAATGACAAATGTGTACTTGTATTTTTTAATGTTTTAGTTATAATATT
This sequence comes from Maratus speculifer, assembly GCA_964019185.1. Classification (NCBI taxonomy): domain Eukaryota; kingdom Metazoa; phylum Arthropoda; class Arachnida; order Araneae; family Salticidae; genus Maratus; species Maratus speculifer. The sequence goes on from OZ025297.1 coordinate 178,965,296, forward strand.
TTATTTAATTTACTGTACAGATTATCAGTTTTTTTTATTTTATGTTAAATTTCATTGCCTTTGCATATGTTAAGACTTTCAAGTACAGTATAGTACTTTCTTGCCATTTGTTTACATTTTGCGGTGATCTTCAATAATTTGTAGTAGAAATTGTCGTCGCATTTCATCACGAGTTATCAATTCCCTTTATTCTTGAATAAGTGTAACCGCATTTTCATCATGGTCATTTATTAATTGTAGGGATTTTTATACCCTTTTTATCCTTTTAATATTCCTCTCTTGACTCCCACATGTCACGATCATCTGGAAGATATCCAACTTGAAATTCCAAGAACTGAAACATAATTATTGACATGGCTGTAACAAAATTTTCCAATTTTTCATTTTTGAATTTATAAAGAGCAACACTGACTCGATTGAAGTATTTTTGAGCTTGTTTTTCAGAATTAGTTTCATTCTGTAAAGCAATAACAATGCGTCTTTGGTTAGTAAACTTACACGGCAACTCCAACTTATCTAACAAGTCTTTCTGACAAGTACTACAAAAACTAGCATGTTTAACCCTCTCACTGACAAGCCCGTCTATAGACGTTCCCTAAGCTCCAGGTTTCACTGCAATGCAACCAATAATTAAAATGATATAACTCAGTTGATTTAATGAATTTTTAATACATAGTGCAATGATTAACACACTCAAGGATAACATTCATATTCGTAAATAAGATTTTTCTCTAATTTTGAAAGAATCATATTTTTTTAGCAATTAAAACAAAATGCTGAGAAAACAACATTACAATTTTGCCCTTTTGCAAGACCGTCAGAGGGTTAAGTGGTAAAGACTTGAAATTAACTGAATGCACTGATGAGTATTCAAGCAGGAATTCTAGCAATAACAGGTCATTATAGGAGGAACATGAAGCTTGAGAGCGAACATCCAGAGAGTATACCCAGACTGTGAAAACATATACATCATGTACACCTTCTTCTTATTATGAACTCGATTTAAATTAAGCATTGGGCATCCAGATTTTGTGACAATATACCATTTGTAATATTATGAAATGAAATTCCTAGTTCGGACTTATATTTGTATCTATCAATAAAACTCCAGTATTCTTAAAAGCGTTAAAATAGTGCAACTTTTCAGATGAAGATTTGACTCCTTCACATATTTTAAATGCAGTACAAATTATCAGTTCCATAAAGTAATTTCTGCATACAAGTTGTCACCTGAGAATAATAAGGTTCGATCTGTATTTTTGAAAAGTTGACTTATCGATATAGAAATGCTTTATTTGTATCACTGAACGCATATCTGGATTAAAATATTGTCATAATATAATTACAATGTTATATATAAATTATATATAACACCATTTTAATGCAAAAATTCCTTCAAAGATATAAATAGAACCTTTCTGTATCAGTAAGTCAATTTTTTCAAAAACACAGATAGAACCTTATTATTCTCAGGTGACAAAGTGACAAAATCTCTTTTTTTTTAACTCTATGAAATCATATGCAGCAGAATTATGATCAATTTTTTATGCTGTTAATGTCTATTCATACTGCTTAAATATTATCTGCTATTTCCAGTCTTGAATTTTCTCAGGTATTCTGTCTGAGCTTCACCTGTGACATGTGTTGAACAGTCTGTAGTTGAAAACATCTTTCCTAAAAATTAATATTGGCAATTAGTATTCTTTTCCAGCCAAATCGTACATTATTTTCCCATCCAAATGAATGTCAAAATTACTTTTGCTTTAAATATGTTTTAAAAGGTGGAATTTATTTTTCCTTAACATAACATTACGAGCACACGTACATTTATCATTGGCTTTACATTAGAAACTTTCCCCTCATTGAGCTATCCCTAAATATTGTTCAAATGCATTAATATTTTGCCTGATTTATTTTTTCATTAAAAGGATCAAATTTAGAGGGTGAGAATATTATATTTTCAAACTTGAAAAATAATCTTTATCCTAATGTACATAATAATATTTTTAAATTGAAAAAAAAATCTTAGCAATTGCAGGGCATCATAAAAAAATTCGGATACATTACCGTCTGTAAGCAGTAAATTTATTTCAAATTGAATAATATATATATAGGTTATTTATTCACACAGCATTTTTTCAACCGAAGATAATTTGGGTAGCATTTATTTTTTTTACAAAATCACACAAAACATAAGGTTTTTTATATAATTTTATTTTAAAATTATTATTTTTCAGGATGAGTACACAAATTTCTAGAGCAGTTCTGATTAGACGAAAATAAAAATGAAACGAATGTTAACTTATATGTGTGCATTAAATTGTTTTGTATCTCATAGTAAAACTAGTCGTTGGGGACCACCGTAATACTTACTCATTATGGATATGAATATAATATAAGGAAATCAAACTTGTGTAAACTATTTATAAAATGCATCGCAATTCCAAAACAGAATCTAAATATTTTAAATATGCATAGAAATGCTCTATTAAGGATTTGTTTATGAACCACTTTCGACAAATTATATAAAAACGCCGAACTACTCAAGTAGTACCGAATTGCATAAAAGAAACACCCCTATAACTCCAAAAAATAATTGTTTTAACTAAGAGTTTACTGCATCGGATAAAGCGTATTATTTCCAATTAAAATATATATTTGAATTGAAATTTGAAGGAAATACATGCTCATGAAGGAAGGAAGAATGTGAAAAACAGGCTTCCAAATATCTCGTCAACTAATAATCCAATTGACTTCGTTCTTTGTGTACATTTTTTTTTTTTTTTTTTTTTTTTTTTTTTTTTTTTGCTTTTTACGTCCACTTATTAAAAAAAAAATAAAAAAAAATTATACATCTTCTATCAGAATGAATTTTTCGAGAATCTGAAAAAAAATTAGTCACGGATAATTGATTAAATAGGCTTCGCCCCATTTTTACATACTAATTACATACAAAATTTCAAGTCTCTATCTCAGTTTGTTCGGTAGATAGAGTGTTTACAGCACACAGACAGACAGACACATAAACGCATGGAAGGAATTTTTTTTCTTCTAAAAATATGTTTTTCGGGATCACCAGTATCTGAAACATGTAAATCCCTTCCTTACTTTTTTCTTTTTTAAAACGATTTCAAGATTTACCGTATACTACGTATGATGGATAACTAATAACTATCTTTAACGCATTTTTAATAATTCATTATTTATTTACCTTGAGGGATTGTTAAATAAACCAAATATGTTTCACTATTTGAGTATTTTATTAGAGGTACATTCGAAAAATAGCAAAAATATATTTGAAAAATTTAACGAAATAATTTTGTCCACCAAGATCGTCAACTCAACCGAGTGTGCGAAGGATTGTGTAACAACTCATAGTCATATTAGTTAGCCCTCACAATGAGGTTGTTAAGGCAACAAGACGAATTTCTTTCATATTGAGCCTACTGATAAATGAGATTTAAAATCGCTCGTACGATTTATTTTAATACCATGTGTGAAAAATAATAGGGTCATTCCACGTAAAATGAGCAAAAAAGTAAAGAAATGCCATTGCTGATAAGAGCCGATTCTAATAAAATTTAATACACATGATCAATTCGTATTCAAATGCATCTCTGCAAAATATCTTGACGAAAACTAAATTCTTTTAGCTCTTTTGGAGACTTAAATAACTTGCGTTGTAGAAATGACTACGTGCAATCGACGAAAGTTGCAAATTTCAAGTTTTGTATCTTGAAAACTATTTAACAAAAATGAATTTTTTTTTTTTTTGTAATATTGTAATTTCTGAAAATCTATCTTTATATTTATTGATTAATAATAATCTAGTAATACCATGATTAATCTTAAATTGATTGTAAATTTTGTAATTTTTTAAATTTTTAAACGAATTAGAAAAGCTAGAAAAGCATAGGAATGAAAAATGTCTGTGATATTGATGCCTAATGTCTTACATATGAAAATCGAATACTTCAAATTTGAAAGGTGTGTATTTTTTTTCAGAAAAGAAAAAAAAGAAAAAGAAAAAAACACTTTGAAACTTTTAAAAAATTACAAAATCATATTTTTTTCTTATATGTCCGTGACAAATAAATAAATGAAAGGTCCGACATTAAAAAAATTGCACAGTCATAAGGATCAATAAGTCTCAATATACTCAAAAAAATTCAAGATTACCTTTTGATCCATAACATAACAAAAAAGTAATATTCGTGACATTCTATGGACTATCTCTCTTTGAAATCACGCGCGTTTCTTAAAATATTGCAGGATTTCTAGTTCAAAAAAGGTGTGTGCTGCCATCTATTTTTGCAGCTTTTTGTTTTTAAGATTAATACATTATTATTTGTTCAAGATAATCTTTTTTTTAATTTAAAATAAAAATATTCTTGAGACACAAATAAACTAAAAGCAAGAATAAAAATTTTAATATTTAAAATATATACTTTTTTTATCAAAGAATCTAAGGGTTTTGAAAGCTTTTCTTCGTATTGAAACAAGTGACAAAAATATTGATATTTTCCATTAACTGTTTTACTGTTACTTTTTTTCTCATTAAGGAATAAAAAGGCAAGAATGAAAATTTAGGTTTATAAAATATATACCATTCACTACATCGTCAAATAATTTTAAAGCCATAATGGTATACACCTCATTTAAATTAAGACAAGTAATTGTAATTTTTCCGTTTTCCCACTTTTTTTCTTTTACTAAACATTTTTTAAATTACAGAATAAAGCAAAATTACTAAATTACTATAAAATGTAATTTATTGTTCATTCTTAATAGTGAATAATTTTTAGTACAGTTTTTCTCTTCCAAAAACTAATAATCAACCTCGACTTTGTGTCAACCTTTAATGTTAGTTTTTATACTGGAATAAACAAGACTGAATTCTATTACTTTGAATTTACTCGTAAATGAATATAATCTAGTTACATGATGATTTTCAATAAAATCTATGATATATCAACCGCACCTGATTTGCTCATTTTGTATGGAATGACCCAATATTCAAACATAGTTTATATCAACACCACCTGCCATATCGGATTCTTATTTACTTATTTATCTATTTTGCTTGAGTGTGTAAATCTGAAACTGATAAAACTAGTTTCACAGTATAATTGTGAATATTGTTTATTAAATCAGATTAAATTAATGACCCGAGTATGGAAATCTGTCTGTTTTCAACTGACAGCCTTTAAAAAGGCACGTTTAAAATTCAATTTGAAAGCACCTTTAAGGGATTTTTTGTCTTAAAAGAGTTTTTTTGCTCTTGTAAAATGAGTATAAGTTTTTGAAGCGAAGCTGACACGATTTTTATTTCTATTTTGATACAAAGAATTGAGGCACTAGTTTATATAACAAAATTAAAGATAAAAATTCAAAGAAAAATAAAAACTAATGCTTATTTCCCCTATAACACTTGACCAAAAATTAGTTTAAAAGTATGTAATATAAAATAAGCCTTCCAAAGCATAGAGTTTGATATAAAAAGAAAAATTTATTAAAACAAACAAACAAATAAACAAAAAACGAACAAATAAAAATACAGATTTTTTAAAAAATTTAAACAATGTTGCAATACAAAATATTCAATAACAAATATAATTGTCATTCAAAAACGTTAACAGGCTTTTAATACAATTTTACAAAAAACATAATTCAACAAGTCGTCAAATAATTTAAAATTGTTCTATTTTTCGTCCTTTATTTGAAAATGCAACTGTTTTACGATGTTATTGTTGATGTTCCTGTGAATAACTGTTTTGGTTTTGTATAAATCCCATATCTTAAGAACTATTACAAATTATTATAATTTTGATTACAGATTGTTTTATTACAGATTTTGTTTTGTCCATATCATTGTTTTGTCTTTTTACAAATTTTTAATTATTACAACACTTTAAAAATATTTTAGTAAATAACTGTTCAAACATATAAATGAATATATATTATAAATGAAATATAATTATTAAAAATTTCCTTGGAGTCATATTGTAACAAATTTCAAGTAACAATTAACTTAAACAATTAAGCATTTAAGAAAAATCATAGATAAACTTAAAAAAACTCCTTTACGATATCTGAATCCCAGATAGTTTATTACAAACAATTTTCCCCTTCTGTAAGCTGTGGAAGACATATTCGTAAAACAAATACAAACTAACACATTTATCATTAAATAATGAGTCAAATAATTAAAAGCTGAGACTGAAAAGGAGAAGATGTATTTTTAATTTTATAAAAGAATTTGAAATAGGATTTATGGTTGTGACATCTGACAAAGCGATCAGGTCGTTTTTACTCACAACATAATGTTTTCTTATTTAGGGATTTGGGGTTTTCCAAAGGAAGCTAAGATGATTTATCGCTTTATCTTTCGGAATCGGGAACTTACACGCGGGTTTTATTGACAAAATTTATGGCATATATTCAAGGGGAGAAATGCAAACCAATATTTATTTTACTTGAGAATAAGTTTAAAAAGGGAATATATTTTCGAATATATATATAAGTGTGTGGGGGGGGTGCGTGTTATATATATATATATATATGACGTTTTAAGCAGAAACTCGAAATATCTTCACATACAATATAAAAGTCGACAGGATTCTAACCTGTGCGGGGAAACCCCAATGGATTTCGAATATCCTGCAGACGATATTTTAAGGAAAAAAAAGAAAAGAAATGAATTTATTGGTATGCACAAATAAGCAAACGTTGAAGGAGAGAAAAAATATACGGATATTTTTTGAAAGGTATAGTTTCTGAATAAATTCAATAGACTTTCTTAATAAGAGTTGATAAAAACATAGAAAAAATGAGTTTTATTTGTAATATTAAGAAATAAAGTTTAATTAAGTATATTTTTAATTTAGAGCCATCTTTTTAAATTTACGCATATTGGAATAAATGTTTTTTTTAAGGCGAATCTATATCGTTTTCATAAAGATTAATAGATTTGATTTAGAAACAAGATTCTAATTTAATAAGTTAAATTAAGTACAGAATATTGTTAAAAGGAAATTAATATAGTATAGAGGTTAATTTTGGCGGAAAAAAATTAAATTTGTAATATATATATATACATATACATACATATATATATATATATATATGTGTGTGTGTGTGTGTGTGTGTGTGTGTGTGTGTGTTCTTTAAAAAATACAGAATTTGGCATAATATGTAAGTGGAATGTAACTCAACAAGCTCCACATAGAATGTTAAATACATTTTAAATATTTTGCTACTTATGATCATATAATAATTCATATAATTATGCTTATATGAATCGGGAATTTAAACTCGGGTTTTATTGACAACATTTATGGCAGATATTCAAGGGGAGAAAGGCAAACCAATAATTATTTTACTTGAGAATAAGTTTAAAAAAGGAATATATTTTCGAATATATATGTATGTGTGTGTGTGAATTTTCTTTATAAATTATTATATATATGCGTGTAATAAAATATATGTATATATGTTCTTTAAAAAAATACAGAATTTAGTATAATTTGTAAATGGAATTCAACTCAACAAGCTCCACATAGAATGTTAAATATATTTTAAATATTTTTCTACTTATGATTATGTAAAATACGATTAGCATTAAAAATTTAATAATATTTTACTTTGTCTAAAAATGTGAAAAATAATGACAGTTTTATTATATAATGTTAAAAGGATTTCAATCAATTAAAACAACTTTGTATATAATAAATTAGGAGATGTTACACATTTAAAAGAACTTCTGTTGAAAAGATTTTTGAAAGCATTAAATAAAATTTAGAGAAATTTCATGTTCTAAAATAATTGAAGTAATTACTATTTATAGCCAGTATGTACCAAAATATATCTACATCTCAACCTAATATATATAAATATTTTACATTGTATTTAAATTTTCAAATATTGTATTTTACCATATTTTGCTAGTGATCTACGATAAAATACACTTTAAAAAGTGTTACCTACATGGATTCAAATGCAAAATCGAAGCAAAAACGTTAATACTTGTAATTAGTAAATTCAAATATTATTGGGGTACATTCTATACAATAGATATTATAATATTTCTAAAGTGATCTTTCCAAAAAGAACATTTCAGAGCTTTTTTTATTGAAAAGAGCTACGGTTAAACCAAAAAAAAAATATTTTTTTTTATCCAATTTTATAACATTTTATTCCATATATTTTCAAATAAAGCAAAATGTTAAAAAACAAAACACACCAAAAAAGAGCTCCATTTTGAATGTATAAAGCCAGAATTTAATCAACATCCTTTGTTATAAGTTTCGTATAATTTTTGTTTGCATAAATTCCATCTGATAAAAGATATGATATAATTCTGACAGAAATCATGCGAGGCACATATCAACACGGGCACCTACACACATTATATATACCATGCCAAGACCTTCGGATCCATTAAATATCAATTTTAAAAAGTTTCTAGATAGTAATACATCTTTCTGATGCATAACAATAAATGTAAATCATCTACGAAAATTCCGTTTTGAAAAATCAAATTAAATTATCAAATGCGGCATAAACACAAATAAATATTTTTCTCTAATAAAATTGTTTTAAAAGAATGTCTGTGTTACTCCAAAAAAAAAACATCAACATGATTTAATACAGTTGTATGAAGCAAAATATTTCTGATAGCGGCAATTATTATAATGATAGAATATTTTCAAAAGATGGAATATGTCACTTTTCATGATACTAGGCATGTAAGTATGTCTTTAACGATAATATCGAGATTTTCAAGCATCCCTTATGACTGGTGCACGAAAAACCCTATGTTCGGTTAAATTTCTAAACAGCTACTTAGCAAACGCATGCTCTGTTTGAAATGCTCACTTCTGAACAGAATCAAAGTATTTTTGTTGATGTTTGAATTCCTTTATCTCCCACTATAACGTTTAAAAACCACAACACATAACACTTTCTGACTGGCATATGTATCTGCTTCACCGACCAGTTCTCCTCCAGCTTAACGTGAACTGTATAAAAATTTTCAGAAAATAACTAATTTATATCTACCAATCCCAACCTTTTCTGACCTAGTTGGGTCTTTTATCTCTACTCAGCTCCATTTCAGACAGGAGCTCCTGTTTTGTGCACAAAGTAAATAAATTCATTGATTCCTTTATTTCGTTTCATTCATAATAATTAAAAGTTGCATTAGATATTTTCCAACTCTAAAATTCAAAAATTATGCCTTGCATTTGTTAATGCATAAATAGAACATAGTACAATTCCTGCCAATGTATGTCCTATTGACATTTCTTAGGAGATTCAAATCCGATTCTAGCAAATTGAATTTATGTTTCTTTGTGCTATTAGGTGCTGAATAGCATTGTAAAAACTAATTATTGTTAATGTATAAAACCACATGCAGTGTATATGAGTCCGCCCTCCATGATTGCAGTTATACTCTAAAGCGAAAGCTGTGCGATCATCCATGTCATCTCTTTATTAGAATTTCTTTGATGCATCATATTTATGACTTTAAATAGAATTTTTTATGTATTTTTTAACACTAGAACCGCGGGACTTTCGGTATACCTAGAACCGCGGAGCGGGTCAATTTGACCCGAGATAGAAAAGGGTATATAAATGTGCCAAATATTTATTTTGGTTAGTTAAAATATTATATTTGATTATAATAATCAATATTTTTTCGTATTTACGTTATATTTTACATATAAAGTTAGCAGAATTGCCTAGGTTTCCGAAAATCCTATCATTCAAAATTACTTTTCATTAAATATGATGAAAATATATTGAACATATATTTTAAAATTAAATAAACATGGACATTGTAAAAAATAAATTATATCATTGAAATAAGTTTAGATATAAAATCTAAAAATAATTTAAAAAATACATAAATTACAAGTTACTTATTAGTTTTACTTATTTATCTAATCCAATTCATTATATGCATTGCTTGAAAATCATGGTTAAAAATTTTGCACATTTATCAGAAACGTTTGGGTGCATTATATTTTAAACAATTACCTGTAGTATTGTTTTTATTTTTTTAATCCTGATACTCTTTTATGCTTAGTTTGTGGTTTTCTATTGTTTTTAGTTTTTAATTTTACGCGCGAAAACTTTTTTTTTTTTTTTTTTTTTTTTTTTTTGGCTGAAATATAAAAAATTGTTCTTGTACGCCTTCAATTAAGTCTTTAATAAATGTACAGATACTAATAAATAATAGACGTATACAAATAAACGCATACTAACTATATTTCCGATTACAGATTTGCATAAAGTCCAAGCAGTGATAGTAGCAAAGTTCAAAACATTATAAATTGCATTCATCAGACTGCTATAAAAAGCAGGCTTGACATATTATGATTTCCTGTCATCTTAGAAATCACACAGATACACTAGATTTAGTTGCGTTACAGTAAACATGTGTATTCAGTATTTTTTAGAATTATCTAAAATTTAAACAAATAGATATAGACTGCTAAGCAACAAAACATTTTTAATCATTTCTCTTTGGTAAACAGTTACGCTTATGCCTAAAAGTGTTAGGGGAATAGCCGCATGCAATTCCGATTTTGACATTTTTACAGAGACTTGTATTTCTCGTCTTAGACATTTTACAGTTTCTAAAAGGCCAGTTTTTTATTAACATCTGCAAGCAACTAGAAATTATCTGATATTGAATTTATCTGGTTTTGGTAGACACATACTGAGTAGACTTACTCACAGATTTTGAAAGACATAACTGCTGATCTACGCTTATGTTAGGGTTTTTATATAGTTAGTCTTGCAGTTTCCTTGTCATTTTTTTTAATTTACAGGAGAGAATGCGAAAGTTCTTGCTTATCTATTTTACAGATTTTTATGCCTATAAAGTTCAAAATTCGTCTCTTTTGTTCACATTCTTAATTCTTTTTTAATTCGATTTTAATCTGATAAATATCACACAAACTTTCGTACAATACTCATAAATTTTCATCTGTATTCTAATGAAAAAATTCAACAATGTAAAGAATATAGACAGTCGTAATAATATTCAATTATCATCATTAGAATTTGTCTTCTTTTACAGGTAGACATTTAACCTCAGTCATTTCCATTTTCAATCAGCTTCAGATAATAGTTGCTAATATTCCAAGGCTTCTTTGTCAGTAATATTAAGACATCGGAAATCTTATCTATGCTTTCAGGCCCCACCAGTGGCCGAGAGGTTCTGACCTCAAACTGGTAGACGGTAGGTGCTGAGTTCGAACCCAATCGCGACCGCCGGCCTTACCGTTCGGAGTTTTTCGTGGTTTTCTTCGAACCTTGCGTAAATACGGGTTAGGTTCCCTTAGAAAGACCCCCACAGAGGGCATCCCATCCCTTAGAGCCTATATCCCATAGTGTATATAATTGGCCTACATACATACAAAAACAACAACTTATCTATGCTTTCAATAAATGCAGAATAAAAGCAACCTTAATTCTACTTCTAAATGTTTGTAGTAATTATTCACTGCAATCATCCATTCTTCACATCAATAATACAGGATCATCATTGAAATTTTTCACTTTCCCCCTTTCCAAGTCTGCCTATTAGAGGAATTAGGAGAGTGGCAGATATATTTTCTCATCGCTTCCGAAAATTACATCTCTATTTTGCCATTTATGCATAAAAACTTATCACGGGTCAAATTGACCCGTTTCGCGGTTCTAGGTATATGTAGTTATAACTTTAAAAAATATTTATATTATTCGCTATTAAATACGAAAAGTTGTTGTTTACCTTAAAATATTAAAAGTCAGTAATGGAATTTTTTTTTCGATGAATACTTTTCGCGCGGCGAGAAATTAAAAATTGATTCGGGTCAAATTGACCCGCTCCGCGGTTCTAGTGTTAAAATAAATGTTTTGTTTTGTATAGAAAATGTTTGATTATTTAAAACCACTGAACATATTATGTATACTGGTGTAAATTTAAAATTATTTTTAGAATAATTCAAATAGAACAGAACATTTTTGGCTCTTAGGCTGGAAAATTTCTATGTGAAAGACTTTTGTGGAAAGAATAAATTTTTTTTGTTTCAAATTGCAATCATTGAGTGTTGATTGCAATTATTATTTTATTTTTGAAAAATGGATGAAAATAAAGAATAAAAAATGCTTGATACACAACGAGTTTTATTAAATAATTAGATGAAATCGGGCCCTATTCAGCTAGAAAAGAATGTTTTGTAGAATATTTAAAAGAACTAGTCGATAAATTAAATGTTATGGAAGACTATTAAGGATCACGGTAATGAAATTTAAAGTTTATTAATCATTCGCCTGATTTGCTCGTAAGTCATACGGGCAACATGTGTTTTGCCAATCTTGAAGTGCCCATACCACTTACAGGCAAATGATTTCAAATCATCATTTATTATTCTCACCAGTAAACATTTATTGTAAATTTTGCATTATTTAAGTCGATCTTTTTTTTTTAATTCTATTAGGAGGCAGAAATTTTTTTGAAAAACGGTGATAAAATTCTGTAAAACACGCATCAAAATAGGTATTACATGAAAAGGTTTTTAATTCAAAAATATTGATCAGTTACGTATTTAAATGCAAAAAATGTGGAAAATGAAATACTGAGTATTGTGGTACATGATCTGAAAATAATTTCTGACAGAAATAAACTAAACTATAAAAGTTTGGACTTTAATGAAAATATTCAAATGTAAATATGTTTTGCAAGTAAATTAAGTAATAATGCAAAAGGCGTTTTTTGAAATAAATATCATTTATAGAAATATTGCATTAAAAATTTAATGACATGTTAATTATATATACATAATTATACATTTTAATAAATGGACACTGCATATTTATTTGCTTTTATACTATGCGGATGAATTTCAGTAACATCTTTGAATTATATTCAATAACTAAAGCAACTTGCAACAATGAAAATAATTCTTAAAATATCCTTAATAGGAAATAGAAATAGGACTAATATAAATGTAAATATATTATTACTTTTAGAAATGATGTTAATTCGTTTTGTTCCAAAACGCAATAAGACCATTTTTAATACAAAATTTATTATTGATGTTTAAACAACTATAACAAATTGCAGTTTTTGACATAAATGTCATTTACATATAAAAATAATTTCAAAAATTTAATGAAATATGTTTCATACAAAATTTCATTTCTCAAATACTTATAAATTTTTAATAAATGGACATTTTATTTTCTTTTAAAAAATGTACCTGAATTTCATTGGCAAGTATATTTAAATTATATATCAATAACTTAACGTGTAACAAGCAATAAAACAAATTCTTTAAATATATGTAAAAAGAATTTTAAATAGGAGATAATGAATATGAAGATATTCATTTGAAAAATAATGTTAATCAAATTGTTTTGTCCCTAAAGGAAATAGGATTATTTTTAACACAATAAGATTATTTTTTGCATAATGTTTCCAGTAAATTTAAGTTACTAAAAAAATGGTATTTTTCAAAAAAAGATAATTTGCATAAAGAATTTATTCAACCCGTTGAAGGACGGTGAGATAAAAATTAACTCACTTAATTTTAATTGCGAATTTTCACATTGACACCAGAGTTTTAAAATGAAAATTTTCATTCTATTAAGAACGTAAGGAAAAAACCCCTTTTATTTGTTTTGAAGTAAATTTGATTTAAAATTCTGCTGTCATTCAATTAATTTAGTATTTTAAAAATAGAAGTGCTCTGCCCCACAAAGGGTTAAAAAATAAGGAAATGTTATTCATACATACATAGTTGTGATAAAATAAATGGAACACGCCTATTTATTTGCTTTTATATAATGTGAATGAATTTCAATGCAAATATCTTTGAATTCTATTAAACAACTTATAAAGGTTCTAACAATGAAGCAATTTTTTAAAACATTGGTAATAAGAAAATGGAAATGAGAGAAAATGAAAATTTAATGAATATAAAAATAAAGAATTCTATTTAAGAAATAATGTTAACCAAATCGTGTTGTTAGAAAACTCAATAAGTCCGTTTTTAAAATAACGTTTAAAAAACTATTTAATTAAATATACAAAACGGTATTTTTGTAAGTAAATATCATTTGCATAAAAGTTTCTTTAAAAAATTAATGACATGTTATTTAAATAAATTTTTAATAATTGAAAATTTCGTACATATTTGCTTACATACTATACAATAAATTTCAGCAGCATGTATATTTTTAAATTACATGCAATAACACAATAGTCAATGAATCAAATATTTAACAAACAATGAATCAAATATTTAAGATATTCCTGCTAGTACGCTGAAATACGAGCATTTTAAATATAAATATAAAGACTTTTTTTTTTTTTTTTTTTTTTTTTTTTTTTTTTTTTTTTTTTTTTTTTTTTGAGGTATAAACTTCATCAAATAATTTTGTTACAATACAGAAAAGATTATTTAAAAAAATATTTCTACAAACTATTTAAGTAATTACATCAAATGGAACTTTTGGAAATAAATGTCATTTACATACTGATCTCATTCAAAAAATTAATGAATCCATATATATTTATCATTTTTAATAAATTAAGTTTCTATATTTAACTACTTTTATACGATGTGAATGAATTTCGAAGTCAAGTTTTTGTTTTTTAATTTATCTTCAATAACTGTAGTCTTTAGTAACAATGAAACAAAACTTTAAAATATGAATGTAAAATGCAAAATAAAAATTAAAGTAATTATATATATGAAAAAATTTATTTATGAAATCATATTCATAAAATCGTTTTGTTACAAACACAATAAAAAAATCACGGATAATTCTTATTGTATTCTTGTAGATGTAAAGACATCAATGGATATCACGGAAAATCTGATAAAATATCTTACTAAATATTTGGTTAATGCCTTAAACTGTTATATTAAACACTATGGACTGAAGCAATTTTACACATACATATGCATATAGTACGTTTCTAAAGTTTAAGCACAATAGCAATTTTAACATATTATACAGGGTGAGTCATAAATATCGAAACAATAGGCTATCTCCTTAAATATTGCCCCTAGACCCATACTTCCAATTGCAAAGTTTCATAAAAAAAAGTGAATTTTTTTATAAGATAAGTTGCAACTCCATGGGGGGTCTATTTTAAAAATTACGAAAATTAAATTTTTATACGGCCCCCAGAGAATAAAACTTCCAATTAGAAAAATTTTCCTTATCTATTCCTGAATTCAACAAAAAAAAATTCATCTCAATATCTTCAAAATTCAGAGAGTTATGACAATTTTAATAAATCGTGAGGTTTCAAGGGATCAGACACAAATTGAAATGCGTGTAATTGAAGAAACAATGTTGCTGTAATGTGCCCAGGAAACATTTATTTTATTTATTTATTTATAGAGTTAGAATTTTGAATGTTTTGTGATGGTTAACCATATAATTTGTAAGCAATATCACATCATAACACTTAATAAAATATTTTTTTCTAAAAATTTAGAATAAATTAAAATTGTCATAACCCAAAATATTATTTGTCGCGTTGAATTTTTTCCTTTTCATTAAATAAAAATGTCTAATTTTCAATTTTGATTCAGCATTTTAAACATTTTTTTTTTTATAAAAGTATTTAAAATAACAATGTAAAAAAAAAAAAAAAAAAAAAAAAAAAAAAAATGCAGTTTTTTGTATACAAATCATATTTTTAAAAGTAAGTTGTCTCAAGTGAAAGCTTTTTTCGGCGCGTTGGGCATTTTCTTTAGGTGCCTTAGTAATTATGTAAATACGTAGCACTTAAATACATAGATGATGTAAATACGTAGACCTCTGTCCGTCCGTCTGTCTGTTCGTCCGCATATAACAACGCAAAAACTACCAATAAGAATCGTTTAAAATTTAAAATATATAATTATTACATAATTTTGTCGAGTCATTTCAAATTTCATGAAAATCAGATGCATAGATCAATTACAGGGACAGTAAAAATTATTCCGTTACATTACGGTCAATGGGGAAAAAGGTTTCAAATGCATTTTAATCGTTTGAAATTTAAAATACATAATTATTACATAATTTTGTCTATTTATTTCAAATTTTTTGAAAATCGGATGCATTGATCAATTACAGGGGCACTCAAAAGTATTTCGTTATATTACGGTCAATGGGGAAAAATGTTTCAAATGCAATTTAATGGTGTTACACTCATTCGAACATAATAAAATTGATACGCATCTATGACGTACATATTATAATATACATTTTGCATAATCTATGGTGCAAAGAACATTTGTTATTGATTTACAAGGCCGCACAAAAGTATTCCATTAAATAATGGTACAGGAAGAACATTGTTTGGTGCGCATTTTAATTGTAATTAACTATTTATAATTTTATGAGATTGATATATGACAGTGATATTTTTTAAACTTCGTTATCGTACAAACGCACCTCATTTGCTACTCTTCACGTACAATTTCCAACTTTTTTTTTCAGATGTTAAAAAATGAGTTATCTCGCGGGACTGTTACCGTAACTGTCGGTTATTGACTTATGTCAGTTTAAAAATGATGAATACTGAAATAAAAATATTTGATGCAGAACACTGCATTTAGTTAAACAAAGATTATTAAACAAAGATGGGCTCCTAATGTTTAAATGCTTTTTTAAAGTTTCTAGGTGATTATCTCTGCCCTGTATAATTTGTATAGTTTTGATTTCAGTTTCGATTAACTTTTTCCATTCTCACCGTCTTTAATTACTGTTTAAATGCGGCAGTTGATTTAAACCTCATTTTTTTTATCAGATCGATTTCAATTTTTTTCATTGTTTTGACCCTGTCAACTTCATATTTATCTTGTTAAAATTACTACTACACGATGCGTAAAAAGTGCCTCTAATTACAGGCGAGACACTATTAATATACGGCTTTAAAATTGTTGTAAAGTAAACAGCTATCATTTCTATGAGAAATTTTGTCGCCTGCGAATGACCCTCGAACACATCAGGAGGCGTTGTTGTTTGCAACAACCAATAGGCGACTGACGATGAAAAACTTGAAAAATTGATGATGGAAAATTTATTTATTGAAAAAACAAATTTAATGCTTTGAAAACTGACGAGTGGCAGGCAATTTTTTTCACTTCACATTTTTGTGTGTAATGGAAATTTCAGAAATCTAAAGATTTTAGAAAATCTTACAAAATTTACATTTCATAGGAAGTTGTTTCCATGACAACGACGACTTGAAAGCTAGTTTTTGGAAACAATCCAAATACAAAAACACAACAAGAAAATTATTATCTTTCTATTTAAAATAGAAATATGATTTAAACGCTATTTTAAGTGGAAAAGACAGGGAATAATTTAACATTGAATTTCTTTTTTTTTTTTTTCGAAAATTTAAAATTTTTGTGTCTTGGGTTTTTAAAAGCTTTATTTTAAAGAAGACAACCACTGATATACTAATTTCTGGATGTAAATTTTATGTCAACCAATCGTCTCGATGTTATGTCAAGTATAAAAGTTTTCCTTTTGCAACTAACAATGAAGTTAATCTGAACTAGCAGCATGCCGCAATACACTAACAGCGAATATTTCGAAATGTTAATGATTTATGCGGTTTGTAATCGCAATAGTAGACAAGCTGCGGAAGAATATCGACGTCGTTTCCCGAATTCTCGGCATCCTACAAGTAGCTTTATTTATCGTTTAGTACAAAGAATGAAAAGAACTGGATGCGTGCACAGACAGAGAGCTCCAGGTAGGCCTGTGTCCAGGACACTTGATACCGAGATTGACATTTTGGCCTATTTTGCGTGTTATCCTCATGCGAGTACGCGAAATGTTGCTGCAGAATTGAACATTCCACAATCAAAAGTCTGTAGAATATTGCAAATAAATAATTGGCATCCGTATAGTATTCGTGGAGTCCATGCACAGGCAGAATCAGACTATCAACGGCGTCTAGATTTCTGTAATTGGGCATTAAATCAAGAGGATAGCACCCCCTCCTTTCTCAGAAATATTCTCTGGACAGATGAATGTTGTTTCAAACAAGATGGAACAATTAATCGTCAAAACGATCACTTTTGGAGCGACACAAATCCCCATTTTAAAGGAGAGGTTCGTCACCAGTGGAAATATTCCATAAACGTATGGTGTGGAATTTTCCAAAACACTTTGGTTGGTCCCATATTTTATACTAATACTTTGACTGGTGATAGGTTTTTAAATCTAATTTTAAATGGAGTTGTTTCCGATTTTATGGAAGAAATGCCTTTGGCAGTGCTTCAACGTATGTGGTTCCAGTTAGATGGAGCCCCACCTCACCATGTTTCTGAGGTAAGGAACTGGCTTAATCGAGAATTTCCCAATAAATGGCTCGGTTTAAAAGGACCTGTAGAATTCCCTCCTAGGTCGCCTGATCTCACACCATTGGATTTTTTTCTATGGGGCCGTTTACGCAGGACTGTGTACTTGACTCCTCCGGCAAATTTGCAAGATCTTTGCAAAAAAATTGAAGACGCCTGCCACTCTATTACTCCAAACGAATTAGATAGAGTACACAAAAATATTATTCGAAGAATGCAGCTGTGCATTGGTGTCGATGGTGAACATTTTGAGCATTTACTTTAAGAATGTAAATTTATGTTCTTTTTTAATGATATTTTTTCTTATCTTACAATATTATTCCCATAATTTCAATTTTAATCTATTATGTTTTATACACCGAGCAGGTGTAATTAAACACTGTAAATGTCTTAAATCGGCCACATAAAAATTAAAATTTTTCTTCCAAAAATTTATTTTATTAATCTACTTTCCAATGTTAAAAAAAATAAAGCATATTTTTGATACGATATATGGCATATTATCATTAATTTCTTTATTCCCTTTTATGAAATATTCTATTAATTTTTTTGTTAAAGGTAGAAAACGTAATGATTCCTGCTTCATAAAAACATATGAAGAGCTTAGATTATAAAGGTGGAAAGGGGATAAAATCAATGTTTAGAAAAAATCAACTGATATATCATATAATTACAATATTTGTATTATTAAATGCCTTCTTTATTTACTGAACTTTCTGTAAATATTTCTTTCAAATAGGTTTTTAACCTTTAACGCTCGCCCCCAAGGAGTTAATCACTGTAAGCAGACTCATAGGCCATTGCTTTTTTTTTTTCATTTTTTAAAGTTTAACTTGCAATTTTCAGTTCAACTACAAACACATTTTAAATTTTGTTTAACTTGCGAATCAATTATCCACTTTAAAACAAGAACAGCTTTTTAATGAATCTTTGACATATTTAATTTTAAAGTTTTAAATTGAAATTATTCAATTGAATTTCTTAAAAGATGTTTGGTTCGAACGTATTAAACCTCCATCAATTAAATACACTTATAACGGAATTGTGGTGTTAGGCATAAAAAATACGCAACAGAAACGTTATACTCTTAGACTTTAACATTCGAATAAATATTTTTGTTTTTTAAATGCCGTTTGGAATAAATAAACTACTCGGATGTAGCAATCTGAACACTTTAAAGATACGAAATTGCGTGCATTAGTGCTTCATACCACTGAAATATTGTAAATTATACAAAATTCAGTATAACAGGGCCACCCGAAATATTATTGATACAAAAATGTAAACAAATCCAATTCATGTCAAGAAGTAACTGAATCTGACTTTTTATGGAAATTCCTGTATTAGTTCTTAAGATAGAGCTACTTCAGAAATCGTAACAAATACAGCGTTGCAGCGGAACTATTTACAACAAAATATAAACAACATCATTTCATACCAAGGTCTAACTGAAATTGAAGTTTGATGATATTCCTTCCATTAATTCTGGAGATACAGACATTGCGGAAACCACACAAAAGCCTGTACAGTAGGATCTGCTAAGAGTTCACACCAAAAACTAATCAGCACCAATTTATATCACGAACTAAGTAAATATATTTTTTTTATTAAATTCCGTGCATAAGTCTTGAAATAGAGCGCTCACAAAATTTATTTCATATACAGAGATACAGGAGCAGTGACACACAGACAGACATTTTGTAAAAATATGTTTTTCAGTATCTCTGAGCCCTAAAACATGTGAATAGGTCGAAAACCGGAATTCAAAATTTTCATGAATACAATACTTTCTTTTTGTAAAAATAGAAGACAGTAAAAAAAAAAAAAGTTTAAAAACATCATAAATTTTTAAGCTGAATAGTAAAAAGTAGATTTTTGAAAATATTTCTGTGTAATTTATTAAAATATATTTCCAATGATTCCGTTAATAGAAGTGCTATTAACACTATTACTATTTTTACTAAACTTATTGCCTGCGGCAATAAGTTTTTAAGACACTTTTACTGGAATTTAATTAATATCACTTAATTTAATAACACTTTTAATAAGTGTTTAATAAGACGGTCCGGCAAATGGGTCGTGCCACTTACGAGGCTGGTGCCAAGCTCGAAATATTGCAGACATCTAGCATACTTCAAGCAAGTTTGAAGCAAAAACCTATACGCTTTTATTTCATATCTAAAAGTTAAAGTATTGTCTTGGATCGACATTTAATAATGCGTAAATTTATGGTCGATCCCTAAGTTGTATTTCAAATGAACTGATATCGCTTCTCTCAGAGGTATGGTTAAGTGGTGTAAGTCACGAATTTTGGAAAATTTTGGATTTTAATATCTTTCAGGGATTTGCAGATATCGAGATGATTTTTTTTTGTTCAATTCAGGAATGGATAAGGAAAATTTTTCTAATTGGAAGTTTTATCCTCTGGGGGCCGTATAAAAATTTAATTTTCGTATTTTCTAAAATAGACCCCCCATGGAGTTGCAACTTATCTTATAAAAAAATTCACGTTTTTTTTAAGAAACTTTGCAATTGGAAGTATGGGTCTAGGGGCAATATTTAAAGAGATAGCCTATTGTTTCGATATTTATGACTCACCCTGTATATATACACTATATTGCCATTGATTATTGGACACTTGCGATTTTAAACATTTTACTAAATATCAAGAAACATACATGAGGAATCATCTCGAAACTCTTAGTGTATAAATATAATAGTATACGCCATACATCGCCGTGAAGATTTTTTACCGAAACTCCTTAGGGGACCGTCAACAAATTAAAAAAGAATGAATATCTTTTGAATAACCCTGTCAAAACTAATGTAGCAAAAGTGCTCAAACTCTAGATTATGATTGAATGCTTTATTGTAATGCACTGTGTTCATTTTTATGCAAATAGCATGCATACTCGCAGAGTAATTAAGGTTTTTATAAAAATGGTCCCAAATTTTTCCAAGTTTTTCCCTTATAATTTTCAGAATTCTTAATATAAATTAATTTTTTTTTTCAGAAAATAGGACAAATAACATTGCATACAGTACCCTGTAATCAGAATTAAAAAATAATAAAAAATGTATGAAAAATGAATAGGTTTACTAAATAATTTTTTTTTTTTTGCGCATACGTCAAAGATATCAAAATTTCATTTGCATATTATGTTAGCTAAATGTATAGAGCAACTTTTGTAAAAGTCTCAAAATTATAGCTTGAAAATTCTGAAAGTAATCGTCTATAGAAAAAGGACAAAATCCGTTGTTTCTAAAATGAATAAAAAAAATGAGGGATCTTATCCAAATGTAGTAGTACATCCCGTATTGTGTATTCTATATTGACACTAATCAATGAATATATGGATACAACCCCTCTTGTTTTTGCTTCATTTTGAGAATAACGGACTTTCAACTAATTCAATTGCCGATTATTTTCAGAATTTTCAAGTTATGATTTTGTGACTTTCACAAAAGTTGCTCTGTACATTTAACTAACATGATATGCAAATGAAATTTTGATATCGTTGACGCATGCGCAGTAAAAAATTATTTAGTAAACCTACTCATTTTGTACACAATTTTCATTATTTTTTAATTCTGATTACAAGGTACTGTGTGTAATGTTGTTTGTCATATTTTCTGAAAAAAATATTATTTTATATTAAGAACTCTAAAAATTATAAGGGAAAAACTTGGAAAAATTTGGGACCATTTTTATAAAAACCTTAATTATTCTTCGAGTATGCATGCTATTTGCATAAAAATGAACAAGGCGTTCAATCATAATCTAGAGTTTGAGCACTTTTGCTACATTAGTTTTGACAGGGTTATTCAAAAGATATTCATTCTTTTTTAATTTATTGACGGTCCCCTATGGCGTTTCGGTAAAAGATCTTCACGGCGATGTACGACGTATACTATTATATTTATACACTAAGAGTTTCGAGATGATTCCTCATGTATATTTCTAGATATTTAGTAAAATGTCTAAAATCGCAAGTGTCCAATAATCAATGGCAATATATATATATATATATATATATATATATATATATATATATATATATATATATATATATACATATATATACAGGGTTCGATTTAAGCGGTATTGCATCGCAATTTGCTATTCAAATTTAACTAAAATGCGATCCAAGAAATGCATTAAATCGCAATCATTGCGATGCATATTTCCCACACCCTTTGTTATGTCGTTGTTTATCTTAAAGTTAAAATTTAAAGATTTTTTACACGACATACGTTGTGTTTTCACTCTCCCCAAGTGTTTGTTTACAATGAAAGTACATCCAGACGCCATTGCTGGGCGCAGTTTTCCCAGTAAACACACGATTTGTTCCCGCCCTGACGCTGTGATTGATTGCTGAATCACTGTTACTCGCTAATTACGGCTCACGGCGTTTGCGATTTCAAAAAATAAAACAATTTAAATTATATTTACGGAAACAATTACTGTATTCACTAATGAATTGATTAGTTAACAAATATAAGTAGCAATTTATTAATTTAAAGTATACCCTTCAGAGTAAAATTAACTAAAATTTACTTTATTTCTTTTGAAGTCTGCTGAAGTAGTATCGTAATTGATTGATTTAAATAACACTAAAGAACAAGGTAAATCATACTTAATACACATTTTTATTTTCATTATAATTGAAAAATGATAAATTTTATATAACTGGCTATTAAAAACTATTCGTTAAAAATTATACAAAATTTTACTAAGCCCCATTTATCTCAAAAAAAAAAAAAAAAAAAAAAAAAAAAAAAAAAAAAATCAGAAATTTTTCGTTGTTTAAAACACTTATTTTTAACAAGTATGTTTTCAGTCATGCCTTCAAGTTTCCTCAATAAATTCAGCGTTGATGGAAAGTTATGTAGAGTATACGTTTTCTTTTTCTTTCTTTCTTTCTTTTTTAATTATTGCACATTTTTAACACTTTTGTGACAGGAATGTCACCATTTTTTACAATTTATCTTCATTTTCGCTTACACGTTTTTCTTTTTCATTTTTACAAATATCAAAATTTTTTCTTCTTGAAATATTCTTGATCAAAGAAAGCATTGCACATTGGGATATCAATGCTAAAAATTATGAATAATTCAGCGTTCAGTGGTTTCTCTTCAAAAGGCAATTGATTTGTAGTATTTCGAATATTCAGAAAGTCATTGTCATCATTTTCAGATTGTAAAAAACTGTTAACTTCAGAATTTTTTTTTTTTTTGTAAAAAAAAAAAAAAAAAAAAAAAAAAAAAAAAAAAAAAAAAAAAAAAATTATATATATATATATATATATATTAGAACATTTTTAAATTATGTATTTGATTTACCAAATTCCATTAATAATTAGGCCATATTATGGCAACAAAAACATCTATATATAATTTTTTTGTTGATTTACAGTCTTCTGTTTTTGGAATTATAAAAGTAATAAGGAATTTTTATAATGTAGCTTGGAAGTTTGAATTATTTCTTGATCTAGCTGTTTTAAAAGAAATGTGGTATTGAGTGATATAAACTATATTTTTACATTTGAAAATGAGAAATAACTCAGATAAGCATGACCGTTATCTATATCTATAGAATATCTCTGCTTTATCTTTTTATTCTCACACTACAAGTCTGATTATTTCTTGGTTTTAACTTTTTTTATTCTGGCTTTTCAATCACAAGAAGTTTTACTTTCTCTCCTGTTGCACTGCAAGGAAGCAAAATGGTGAATTCTCTTGTAAAAAATATTTCTCTGTTTGCGTTATCTACAGCCTTTTCTACATTTTTTATGGTATTACTCAATAACACATGTCACATTCATTATCGTTGAATATGTCTTCCTTTTTGTAATTTTCCAACAAATAATAAACCCCATTTAATGGATTCCACTGTTTCCACAACAATGTCATGGAATTTTTCGCACAAATTTTTCTGCGATTTTTTTTCTTAAGATTTTAACCAGCTGTTAAAAACAGTAAAACTTTTTTGCACTGAATTTTTTTAAAAACTTAAAACTGCTGCTTGTCACAAAAGTCTAGAAACTTCTGCATACATCCAACGCATGTTTTTTTCCGTTCAAATTGTGCTTGATTTACTTCAAAATAATCGTTTTTCGAAATTTTAGATTTCTAAATTACCTTTCTTTCTTCAAGCCATTGTAGATATTCCTTTTATGCATACAAACATATTTATATATGCATAAATATTGCCTGAAAAGTTTTAGCCGCTGCTCTTTAACAGTTATTTTATAAAAAATTAATAAGTTCAAATTTATCTTATAAATACAACGCTTTGTATAAATTTCTTTAAAAGTTTATAGACTTTATTCTCCATTCTAAGCAATATAATTGCATTAAAAATAAAACTTTAAAAGACTACCAACGCAATAAGAAATCTTACAAGGAGTACAATATAAGAACATGCGCAGCTTTCTAAGACTTTCTGAGAATATATGACATAGGAATTCTCCTTAAAATAAATCTTAACCATCGTTAAATCGTTTACACATATAAACGCGGTACTAACGTGTGAAATATTTAGGCAATGTGTAATAAGCGCAAGCATTGCTATCTTAGGATCCGTCAATTATGTGTGGAGAAAACATTTCTCATTACTCTCTCGCCTGAAAAATGGAAAGGAAAAGACACCTTAAACAGACCCACTGCACATAGCTTACAATCAAGTAAAAACTACTCACTTTAATACATTAAATAAATGAGCACTGCCATAAATTTCTGTACTCTTTTATAGGTGAAAGTTAAAAATTCTGGAAAATGTTTTTAGCCATTCAGTTTTTAAATTTTTGACATGTAGAAAATTAGGTTATCGGATTTTACAGGTTCAAACTGACAAAAAGTCGTCACAATCATTGACAATGACAGGATATATCATCTCTTTACACTAAAGACAGGTGATCAAATTATCAGACAATTCTCACATTATTTTATATGAGCAAGGATGGAGTTTTGCAAAAACGTTCACTTTAGAAAGGCGGCCGCTTTAGAAAATCGGTAACTTACGTACGATACGGTACATGTATATACGTTACGCTATATAGGTGTATACATATGTGTTTATATAATATTGGCACCCAGTTAAACAAAAAATTATCTAAAAATTTAAAGTTTTTATTCGTTATAAATTTCTATTTGTTTCTTGAATAATATAATTCCACACCTTCTTTACACAGAAAGAAATGCATGCTAACTTTATTGCCAAACGTTTTTGTTTGTTTACGTGTTACTGGAATAATTAAACAATCACTGCTTCTATTAGTTTAAAACATGAGTTAATATATAGCAATAGCCAATAGAGTTGCTCTTTAAATAAATATGCACATAAAAATATTATATTCTATGAAAAATTATATATATAATCCTCAAATGTATCATATCAGAGACAAATAAATAAAATATGATTAAAAAATATATTTTCTTGTTACCTGTTTATAATATTAAAATCGAGACTAAACATACACATGAAAATAAGCAAAATTTGTCCTAGAAACTTTTATTAAATTCTGTTACAACATCGCTATTATGAAAACAATTACTTTTAAATTTCAAAAATGAATTTTTCAAATCACGTTGTTGCTTCTGTAAAAAAAATAATAATCTTCATTGAACAAAAAATAAACAATCATTTATATTTCTTGTTTTCAGATACCTATATATTTAAAAATAAAAATAAAATAATTTATTTTGTCTTTACTTGGGGAGTAAAGTTTCAAAATATTTTTGAAAATAGAAAAAGCTTTCAATTCTAAAATGCTTGTTTATTGCTCGTTACATGATAAACCTTTCACCTACCAGAACTACATCGATGGAGACTCAAGAACTTAATTTATATTTTATATAAAGTACAATTGGTCAAAGTCCCTCCATTTATTTTATCGGCAAATAGATGTGGAGAAAAAGTAAATAGACATTCGAATTGGAAATACGTATACTTTAAAGTATGTTAGAAAATGATTTTAGGTTGCCGTTTTCTTGTAGGAATTGCAGTAAATTATGACACTTCGAAACAAACACACGATGTTGATTCCACATTCGGTTGTTTCGGAAACAGTTAAAAATCGGAAAAGGGCCACACTGATTGTCGCATCATAGTATTGACGATAAAAATGCTAGAATTAAACAAAGTTTGAATAGCATATCAAAGAAAATCTGTTTGCCACATTATATCTTGTTGAAAAAACCCTGCAGATCTGATTTTATTTGTACTACAGTATTGAATTTTCTTTGCACCGTGAATTTTAAAAAATGTATACATTAGTGCACTTTATAAATGCATATCAATTTTGTTATGTTTGAAAGGATTTAACATCATTACAAATCACTATAATATAACGGAATACTTTTGATTGTCTCTGTAAACGAACGAAGCATGCTAAAAATGCTATTTTAAATAGGAACAGTTTTAGTATAGAGGTCAATAACATCCAAAACTTCTGGGCGATCCAAATACATTTACGTGAGTTAGAACGCGGAAAAACGGGCATACAAATGGAAGTCTTAAACGCTTGTCAACTTTGTTGCAAAGTTTCAAAAATGTATTTTATTATTAAAAATATTTCTCATTCAAGTGTAAGCTTCACCATTTTGTGCATTGTACGATTTAACTAAACCTTAACTGCCGCATGTTAATCATGTTAATTTAAAAAAAAATTATTTTCTAACATAAATTTATTATTCATCAAAAATATAATAAACTTATGGTTTAATTTCAGGAAAATTATAAAATTTGACATGCCTAAAAGTATGCTGCTTATTTAATAAGAAAATTAAATAAATAATTTAGTTAATAAAAGGTGTTTTTAAAAAATTAAATTATTTTAAAGATATAGAATATAATCAATAGCTAGATTTTCGAAAACTAAAGTTTAAAATATCAAACATAAACACATTTTTCGAAATGGAAAGAAAATAAATATAACTTTTAATATCATTCTTTCAATCTCCTTTTTAATTTAAAATGTAATAAATCTGCAAAAGTTTAATAACACGTCCCAAAAATCTAGAAAAGATTATTTAGAATTCATCATACGAGGTTGTTTATCTTTATTGATGTTAAACTGGTATCAATATTTCTTTTAAAAACATTCAACAAACATGATTAAAGCTATCACACACTTTGACATTTAAGAGCATATTCATTTTATTCAAGAAATATTTTATTCGTGACTATGTTTGTTTTTGAATCCACTAAAAGTTGCATTTCACAGTAAATATACCTTTTACAAGTTTTTGAAAAATTACTTATATATTGATATGCAAGAATATTAAAATCTTGGAATTTAACGATGTATCAAATGAATGCTTTTTTTTATTTATTCATCGATTCAGTGTTTTAACAGAAAGACAAATGTATAGTGTATGATAAATATACATATTAAATACAAACAAGCAGTACAAATGTTTGAAATAGTATCGTAAAGTTTTTTAATATTAATACTAAAACAACGTAATATAAAGTTTCTGGAAGTATTTACAGTGTATTTTAACCTTTGAAAAAGTAATCTAGGAACGGCTCCAAAACAACAAAAATGAAACTTATAATTTATTTAAAAATATTTTATAAATTTGTTGCGAACGATTAAAACTATGCCTTTTTTTACTTAGTTGTTATACATAGTATAGGGTAAGTTTTGAAATCGTTTTGAAAATCGATTTTTTTTATATATATATTTACACATTTCAGACACAGGAGATTCCGAAAAACATTTTTCTTTTATTTGCCTTCCGTCTGTCTGTGTGTTAGTCGGTCTACCTATAAGCGCTCTATCTCCCGAACAAAGTGAGATAGACATTTAAAATCAGGAGTGTACTTAGTATGTAATAATGGAAAGAAATATATGAAATATCAGTATTCTATGGAATATCAGATTATTCAGAACTACTTTTTCGGACTCTCGAAATATTCTTCTAATGAAAAGAATGTAAACATTTTCGATTTTTTTATTTTAATTAGTGGCTGTAAAAGACAAACAGATAAATTTAGCATATATTTTGCACAAAAAATGACATAGATCGGATAAAATTAGCTGTCGACATTTTTATAGTTATATTTTCCCACACATTTCATCTGCGGAAACCCTGTATTTCATTCAAAATTCAATTCAAATATATATTTTATTTGGAAATGACACACTTCATCCGAGTCTCTAAAATGTTAGTTAATATGTTCAACACTTTTGGAGTTATAAAGGTAATTCTTTTACTACTTGATTATTATGTCGAATAAAATTTATCGCCAAACTATAAGATTAAATTCCAATAAAGGCTTATCATAAATGTCACATGCACTTGACATTAAATACGTTACATGTGTTTATATATCATAACTGATTTTTAACTTGACGTTTTATTAATCTGTTACTAATTTATTTGTTCTTTCATTATTTAAAATAAAATTTATGCCAAGTTTGGCGATTTATATAATTTGTAGAAATGGCTCGAAGAGAATAGAGCATAACTATCTACTAAAAATATTTAAATTTACGTTAAAACTTTGTTTTCGAATTTCCTAAATTCAGGTTACATTGTTATGAAATTTCTTGTACTAAAATGTCTTATTTGCGTACTAAAATGTACTAAAATATCTTACGCATCCTGATATTCCGTTACAGTAACTATAGTACCTAAAAACTACACAGATGCAAAGCATAATATTATAATCAAACTTTACAATTAGCATTTTGCTAAATATACTACTTGACCGTCCCCGAAAGTGCATTTTAAATTTTTCGATGCATTTTTGAGTGAAGAATTTTGCGTTCTCTGTATACCAGTCACTAAGCAATTCTACCAGTTCTTGCATTTTAGATAGCTAGTTAATCTAATAAGATTTTTTAGACGTTCTTTAAGGTGTTTTGTTAGTAAGAAATTATATCGGAAAAACTTATTGAAATGTATTTACAAATAACAACTTTGTCCTTATAATTCAAAATTCATGTTTCTAAGAAAAAGAGAAAATGTCACTAAGGAGGTCCAGTACGCCGCCATCTAAAATAATTTTTAATTATTGAGTTAAAATTTTAAATTTTTTGTGATGGTTAATCATATTATAAGTAAATAAAATCACATAATAAAACTTTTCATATTTATTTTTTTTATTCGAGATTTATTAAGAATGTGGGCTGAATTGAAATCATTATAACTTTAAATATTAATTGTAGAATTTCTATTTTTTTCATATAAATAAACAGAAATATTTAATTTTAATCCAGCACTTTAAAAAATATTAAGTTAAATAAAAATTAAAAATATTTAAATAACCATAAAAAAAATGATGTAACTTTTAAGGGAAAAATCATATTTTAAAATAACTGAAAAATATAACTGTAAAATAACTGAAAAATATATGTTCCGGTTTTAACTATTTACCATAAACTGTTATTGAGTTATAAAGATTTAAATAAAGGGAATAATGAAAAATAAACACTGCTTGAAAGTTAGATTTTAAAACAAACCGAAACATAAAAAATAGTATTCCTCGTTCTTATTAAGATAGAAAAAAAAGTAAGAAGAAAACAGGGAAAAAGAAAAAAAATAATGCAATTAAAAAAAAAAAAAAAAGAAACAAAAAAAATGAAGAATTTTGTCTCCTGGACCCCCTTGATGGTATTTACTTGATCTTTGAATCAAAAATTTGATCCATTGATCATATTTGTTCATATCTTCTGTGATGTACACAGCTGATATCACGTGAAATTTTTTTTACCATTTAAAAAAAAACATCATTTATTTCATTTTGATTAATATAAATAAGTATATAATTATTGGTTCAAATTGGAATATTAAATGTAACAGTATATTCACATTCATAAATATATAAAAACAATAAAGACCTATCATTTACATTTTCTAGTTTTTTAACTTTAATATGTGAAAATACAATAAAAGCGTACCTCCGCACCTTTTGCTTGCAGTATCCAATTCGGAAGACATACCCACAACAAAGTAAAAAGTATGAAAATGCGGTAGAAATTTTAATGCAACTTTTATATTTTATCAAATTAACATGTTCTGAAATAAGTAATTCTTATATATTGTAAAAAACAGAAAATTAACACTTAAAGATTCTAGTTGTAACATATTCAATACTTATATTCTTAACAAAAGATGTATAAAAAAATATTAAACCCTTAACATATAAAGAAGAAACCATACAGATAATATTATAATGCAATTTATTTACATAGGCTTGACTTGCATGATAGAATTATGCATTAAGAATAGTGTTTATAAATAGCAGTGAACATACACGCATTTTCTACAAAAGTAATAAAATTTCTTAGCTATTTGCAGCAAATTATATTAATATGTAATATAAAAAGAACTCGTTTCACTAAAATTGTTATACTTCATGTCTTTTAAAATCATTATGTAATGTGTTATATAGTAATAGTTATTACAAAAATTAACTTTTACTATCATAAGTTTATTTAAATGCTTTCAATATTAGATTTTTATTAACTTCATTCAAAAGCTTTAGAAATTAAAAAAAAAAAAGATAAATTTAAACGGCAATTTTATTTTCACTAAATCCTATACAAAACTTTTCTGGTCTTATGTACATAAAAAAAAGAAATTTTTGGAATTACTGATTATTTTTTAGATACCCGATACTTGTTACGAAGGATTTATTTCCTCCTTCTTCCTTTTTCATTTTCCACTATCGCAATGCATTAGTTTTTCTTTAATGTACAAATTTCTTTTTGTGAAATCTGGTTACAGATACTTTTTTGCAGTTTTTCTTTCGAAGCTTTTACAATGAAATATCTTTTCTCAAATGTATGCCTATATGTAACAGTTTATTTAAAAGTGAGTCTTTGGAAATAATTCAACATAAACACCTTAAGGGAACGTTCATTATTACAAATGTTCCCATTAGCCTACATTTTTAGAAATACTTAGAATTATTTTATTATTATGATAAAAATTAATATAATAAGTTAAGTACCATTGTGTTCCACTCTTGAAACAGTATATAGTTTACATTAAAAATTAGGGTTATTCGTCAGTATAATAAATACAAATTTTATTACTCTTGTAATAAGTGGGCTCAAAAATAACAATAATTCTATTTATTATCTGGAGAATTAAAATACGTTTCGTTAGAACGTAGATATATTCGTAGTGAATACGATGCACACGAACATTTTTACGATATTTTCTTTCTGCGTAAGAAAAATATGGATCGAGTGGAAGACAATTCAAAAACAGCCGAAACAATTTTCAGAATCGGTATACAGATGGGAAATGGACAATATCGAAAAGACAGGGGGAGTTGTATGTTAATTTTTTATTTGATGAGAATTTTCTAGTTTTTCATTTTCATATGCTTTGGGTTTGTAATTATTGGTATATTCTGATGATGATTCAATGACAGAGTTGAAATATGTGACTTTTTAGTATTTTTAATAAGTTTTTATTAAAATAATGTATTTTAATACATATTTTGGCATTTGTTAGGAATATATATTATTATGAACTTTTTTCAGGTAGTCAAAGATTAATTATTAGATTAATAAACATAACTAACTAATATTTTACAAATAAAAGGAATTAATGTATTCTAACTTCAAAAGGCAATTTGAGAATGGTCAGACTCAACAATGATGTTTAGTTCCTTACTACTGACCTTTGATTTTGGGCAACCAAATTGCACATTTGCGAGATCAAAGTTATCAATATAAATTTATTGAACCAATTTGATTCCGTAAGCTGCATTCTTCCAATAACCATTCACTTGATGTGAATACACTGTTAAAGTCTCACGCCATCTGCAATGTCACAGTTCCGTGTAAGAATACTTTTTAATAATTGTGCATTTTTCCTGTTATTCCATTTCCAACAAAATTTAAAAAATATATCACTTGATAGAGCTTAGAACGATTTTTTAAAACAAAAAAGCTGTGTGACTTTAAAAAAAAACGGTGGTTTTTAAAATATTAAGCTTTGTTATTTAATGATCTGTTAATGTTTGCAATTAACTACAATTTTTATCCTTAATAATCTGAACATAATTTTATTGAAAAAAAAAGAATTGTTATTTAGTATTGTTTAAAAATGGAATTTTTTTATGCGAGATTTTGAGTAGTTATATTTTAAAGAGAATATATAACGCTTTTCAATTTTGTTGGAAAGTATTAAAAGGATTTTTAAAACATAAATCCATTCGTTTTTATTATTATAGAATAGATTCTTAATAGAATATTCCTCTTTTAACCTGTTTTTTAGCAAATGTTATATTATAGAGTGACTTATAAATTGATTGTTCAAGTTTGTATTTGAAATGCAGGCAAACAATGGCGTGACTTAGATGAATGCGTTATTTTCTTCTTGAGTATTTTATTTGAAAATTATTATTAAGTTCTAAGTCATGTATTTCAAATATAGTTGTAATTAATTACATTATTGAT
Organism: Maratus speculifer; assembly: GCA_964019185.1. NCBI lineage: Eukaryota > Metazoa > Arthropoda > Arachnida > Araneae > Salticidae > Maratus > Maratus speculifer. The sequence continues at coordinate 178,998,102 of OZ025297.1, forward strand.
GTATAAGTATTTTTTATGTGAAATACAAATGCTTGTCATATATATATATATTTTCAATGTTTATGTTTCTTTCTTTGATATAACATGAAAGGGCATATGTGAAAGGCATATGTGTGTTTCTACTCTAATTTGCGTTATTTTACTTCTGACTGTCTGTTCAATTTTAATAATATATTGTATGGCAGTGTTTTCACAAGAAATATTAAACATCAATATTTAAACAATGTATAATAATGTTAATTTAGACGTGTAGTTATTTATTTCATTGTTCATTATATTAAAAAAGTATTTCAAGAATGTATTCAGTTATAATAATGCAACGTAAAGTACTGTTTAATTACAGAGGCATGCATCGCACCACAACCCACATTCCGCTGAACTACCATTATTCTCTATATAATAATTCGACTTGCATAATGAAAAAATAGCTTAATACAGTTTATATTCTAATTTTCATAAACAATGAAAAATGAATTTCATAAACATATACTGGACAATTGCACCATAAAATTTATCTACTAAGAATGTATTTATTAAAAATACAAAACATTGCTCAATGGTGCACAAAACAAGAACTTTAATATGAACTTGTACAATTAAAATAAAATAGAATATCAACGTTTCGCGCCGTCTTCAGTAAAATACGACATTGAAATGACTAAAAGTTTACTTCCTAATCGACAGATAATATTTCTAATCAAATAAATTTTTTTCTTGTATTTCTGGAGAAAAGATAATTTCAAAATCTCTCGGCCAAGTCGCTATCTCTCTGCCTGGAACATTTAAATAAATACATTCTTAGAACATTTCTTAGAACATTTCCTGGAACATTTTAATAAATACATTCTTAATAGTTAAATGAATTTCAAGTACAATTGTTGGGCAACCCAGGTTCTTAAGCTCCAGATTAATGTTCCACTTTTAAAGCTACATTTAATTAATATTATGTTGTGAAATATTAGTTATTTAAAATAGTTTCCGCCATATAAATTTGAAATGTGTTAAAAAATTAGTCTATTGTAAAAATTTGTAAACATAATTTTAATTAAAACAAAAACTCGAAAACTTAAATTTAACTGATTTTGTCATAGTCACGTACAGCTTCCCAATTTGAAGTTATAATTTGAATATCCGCATTGTCTCCAGTTATTGCAGGACAAACAATTTACTGTGATTCAGTAATGCGCTCAAAATCGGAAGTTCTGGTTTGTATTTCAAATACTTGCACACGTTATTATGAGCAAATTCCATACATTTATGATTTCCGGAATAATGTTCTTTGTTGTCTATTATCACATTAGTATGAAATACATTGTCATAGTTAAATTAAATTAGTGATGGAAAAGTGTTTTCATGTATACAATGGAAATACTTAAAGATTTATGTTTCCTTCTACAGTTCGCTTTCCTATATATATTGTGAAGTTAATACATATTTGCTTCTATTTGTGATTTAAATATCAATATTACGTTAACTGTTAAAAATTAATTATGTTAGAAATATATATGTGTTTTTAAATGTTGAACGAAAGAGCTTAGTAAATATTTTTTCCTTATATTTATATCATACCTTCTTAAAGAAGGAAATTAATTACTATGTGTTAATGTTTGTCTACGTTGTCTTTGTAATACGAGAGTTAAACGATTAAAGTAATTATAAATCTTTTGGTGTGTTGAATAAAAATGTTTAACATACGTATTTTTATTATCTTATTTTAGGCTTTCTAGTCCAACTGCTTGTTCAGTTTTTAGACATTTGAATATTAGGGAAGATGATGCTAGTTTCGTATCCCGATTCACGCATTGAAGGTGGTAGTATATTATTTTTAACGGAAGTCTCGGTGCGTTTCATCCTGATGCATAATATGAGTTTAGCACCAGTAATAAACATACTAACCAACCATTGTTAAACATTTTGATGCATATTATCTCACACACACAAAAACAGAAGCATCACATGAATTTTTATCGAGCCTCTCAACCCCCATCGCACATACACGCCACGCAGCGAACTGTGCTATTTTTAACCTTCCACTCCAATCTTTTATACTCATGTTTCCATATCCCTTATATTCGCTTTTAATCCTCAGATGAAGTTAAATAATCAATATAATCAATAATCAAAATATTTTTTTTGAAATGGGTCGATGGGATAATCAGGTAGTACCCGTAATTCCGCAATTGGCAATAACTATGTACAAAAAATATTTAAATATAGGTTTAATTTTAATTTCGAGTTTCCTAACTTCAGGTATAGTAACCACAAGGTTACAAAAGTTCTGGTACTAAAAAGTCTTTTTTTCTTCTTTGTACGCATCCTGATATACTGTGATATTAACTAAAATGCCTCAAAAAATTACACAGCTGCGAAGCGTAATACTATATTTCACTTTTCAATTAGCATTTTCTTAAATAAGCTGCTTGAGCATCCCCAAAAGTGGATTTTAAACTTTTTGATTCACTTTTGAGTGAGGAATGCTGTATTGTCTGTGTACCAGTCACTATGTAATTCTACCAGCTCTTACATTCTAGATAGCTTGCTAATCGAACAAGATATTTTAAAAGCTCTTTATGGTGTTTCAAATTTAGTTTTCAAATTTAATTTTAAAATTAAAAATCCATTTTTTTAGAAAAAATAGAAAGTGTTACTAAGGTGTTCCGGGACATTTTTTAATTTTTTTTTATTTATTGAGTTAAAATTTAAATTATTTGTGATTGTTAATCATATCATTAGTAAACGAAATCACAAGATGAAACTTTTCATTTTTTTATTTAAAATTTATTAAAAAAGTGGGTTGAATTGAAATCATTGTAACTTTAAATACTAATTATAGAAATTAATTTTTGTTCATATAAATAAACAGAAATATATCAATGCGTGGAAATTTTTCCAGAAAGAAAATTCGCCTAGAATACAATATTTCAAATGAAAATCAAATTTCAAATTATTTTAATTGCTTACAGGCGTTAATACCAACCTAGTGAAAAAGATTCCAAGCCGGGAAATCAGTATAGCCGACTTACGTTCTACCGACTAAACCACATGGAACGAAAACCAGACTGAAAATCTTTCACTATTATGTATTGGCAAGGCTACATTCGCAGCACAAGATGTAATTTATTCCGTGAGCCACGGATCTGGGACAAACAGAGAACTGAAATACAACCAGCATCGAAGAACATATCAATGCGTGGAAATTTTTCCATAAAGAAAATTCGCCTTGAATACAATACTGCAAATGAAAGTCAAATTTCAAATTATTTTAATTGCTTATAGGCGTTAATGTCAACCTAGTGAAAAAGATTCCAAGCCGGGAAATCAGTATAACGCACTGACGTTCTACCGACTAAACCACATGGAACGACAACCAGCCTGAAAATCTTTCACTATTATGTATTGGCAAGGCTACATTCGCAGCACAAGATGGAATATATTCCGTGAGCCACGGATCTGGGACAAACAGAGAACTGAAATACAACCAGCATCGAAGAACATATCAATACGTGGAAATTTTTCCATAAAGAAAATTCGCCTTGAATACAATACTGCAAATGAAAGTCAAATTTCAAATTATTTTAATTGCTTACAGGCGTTAATACCAACCTAGTGAAAAAGATTCCAAGCCGGGAAATCAGTATAGCCGACTGACGTTCTACCGACTAAACCACATGGAACGACAACCAGATTGAAAATCTTTCACTATTATGTATGGGCAAGGCTACATTCGCAGCACAAGATGTAATATATTCCGTGAGCCACGGATCTGGGACAAACAGAGAACTGAAATACAACCAGCATCGAAGAACATATCAATGCGTGGAAATTTTTCCATAAAGAAAATTCGCCTTGAATACAATACTGCAAATGAAAGTCAAATTTCAAATTATTTTAATTGCTTATAGGCGTTAATGTCAACCTAGTGAAAAAGATTCCAAGCCGGGAAATCAGTATAACGCACTGACGTTCTACCGACTAAACCACATGGAACGACAACCAGCCTGAAAATCTTTCACTATTATGTATTGGCAAGGCTACATTCGCAGCACAAGATGGAATATATTCCGTGAGCCACGGATCTGGGACAAACAGAGAACTGAAATACAACCAGCATCGAAGAACATATCAATACGTGGAAATTTTTCCATAAAGAAAATTCGCCTTGAATACAATACTGCAAATGAAAGTCAAATTTCAAATTATTTTAATTGCTTATAGGCGTTAATGTCAACCTAGTGAAAAAGATTCCAAGCCGGGAAATCAGTATAGCGCACTGACGTTCTACCGACTAAACCACATGGAATGACAACCAGCCTGGAAATCTTTCACTATTATGTATTGGCAAGGCTACATTCGCAGCACAAGATGTAATTTATTCCGTGAGCCACGGATCTGGGACAAACAGAGAACTGAAATACAACCAGCATCGAAGAACATATCAATGCGTGGAAATTTTTCCATAAAGAAAATTCGCCTTGAATACAATACTGCAAATGAAAGTCAAATTTCAAATTATTTTAATTGCTTATAGGCGTTAATGTCAACCTAGTGAAAAAGATTCCAAGCCGGGAAATCAGTATAACGCACTGACGTTCTACCGACTAAACCACATGGAACGACAACCAGCCTGAAAATCTTTCACTATTATGTATTGGCAAGGCTACATTCGCAGCACAAGATGGAATATATTCCGTGAGCCACGGATCTGGGACAAACAGAGAACTGAAATACAACCAGCATCGAAGAACATATCAATACGTGGAAATTTTTCCATAAAGAAAATTCGCCTTGAATACAATACTGCAAATGAAAGTCAAATTTCAAATTATTTTAATTGCTTACAGGCGTTAATACCAACCTAGTGAAAAAGATTCCAAGCCGGGAAATCAGTATAGCCGACTGACGTTCTACCGACTAAACCACATGGAACGACAACCAGATTGAAAATCTTTCACTATTATGTATGGGCAAGGCTACATTCGCAGCACAAGATGTAATATATTCCGTGAGCCACGGATCTGGGACAAACAGAGAACTGAAATACAACCAGCATCGAAGAACATATCAATGCGTGGAAATTTTTCCATAAAGAAAATTCGCCTTGAATACAATACTGCAAATGAAAGTCAAATTTCAAATTATTTTAATTGCTTATAGGCGTTAATGTCAACCTAGTGAAAAAGATTCCAAGCCGGGAAATCAGTATAACGCACTGACGTTCTACCGACTAAACCACATGGAACGACAACCAGCCTGAAAATCTTTCACTATTATGTATTGGCAAGGCTACATTCGCAGCACAAGATGGAATATATTCCGTGAGCCACGGATCTGGGACAAACAGAGAACTGAAATACAACCAGCATCGAAGAACATATCAATACGTGGAAATTTTTCCATAAAGAAAATTCGCCTTGAATACAATACTGCAAATGAAAGTCAAATTTCAAATTATTTTAATTGCTTATAGGCGTTAATGTCAACCTAGTGAAAAAGATTCCAAGCCGGGAAATCAGTATAGCGCACTGACGTTCTACCGACTAAACCACATGGAATGACAACCAGCCTGGAAATCTTTCACTATTATGTATTGGCAAGGCTACATTCGCAGCACAAGATGGAATATATTCCGTGAGCCACCGATCTGGGACAAACAGAGAACTCAAATACAACCAGCATCGAAGAACATATCAATACGTGGAAATTTTTCCATAAAGAAAATTCGCCTTGAATACAATATTTCAAATGAAAGTCAAATTTCAAATTATTTTAATTGCTTACAGGCGTTAATACCAACCTAGTGAAAAAGATTCCAAGCCGGGAAATCAGTATAGCCCACTGACGTTCTACCGACTAAACCACATGGAACGAAAACCAGACTGAAAATCTTTCACTATTATGTATTGGCAAGGCTACATTCGCAGCACAAGATGTAATTTATTCCGTGAGCCACGGATCTGGGACAAACAGAGAACTGAAATACAACCAGCATCGAAGAACATATCAATGCGTGGAAATTTTTCCATAAAGAAAATTCGCCTTGAATACAATACTGCAAATGAAAGTCAAATTTCAAATTATTTTAATTGCTTATAGGCGTTAATGTCAACCTAGTGAAAAAGATTCCAAGCCGGGAAATCAGTATAACGCACTGACGTTCTACCGACTAAACCACATGGAACGACAACCAGCCTGAAAATCTTTCACTATTATGTATTGGCAAGGCTACATTCGCAGCACAAGATGGAATATATTCCGTGAGCCACGGATCTGGGACAAACAGAGAACTGAAATACAACCAGCATCGAAGAACATATCAATACGTGGAAATTTTTCCATAAAGAAAATTCGCCTTGAATACAATACTGCAAATGAAAGTCAAATTTCAAATTATTTTAATTGCTTACAGGCGTTAATACCAACCTAGTGAAAAAGATTCCAAGCCGGGAAATCAGTATAGCCGACTGACGTTCTACCGACTAAACCACATGGAACGACAACCAGATTGAAAATCTTTCACTATTATGTATGGGCAAGGCTACATTCGCAGCACAAGATGTAATATATTCCGTGAGCCACGGATCTGGGACAAACAGAGAACTGAAATACAACCAGCATCGAAGAACATATCAATGCGTGGAAATTTTTCCATAAAGAAAATTCGCCTTGAATACAATACTGCAAATGAAAGTCAAATTTCAAATTATTTTAATTGCTTATAGGCGTTAATGTCAACCTAGTGAAAAAGATTCCAAGCCGGGAAATCAGTATAACACACTGACGTTCTACCGACTAAACCACATGGAACGACAACCAGCCTGAAAATCTTTCACTATTATGTATTGGCAAGGCTACATTCGCAGCACAAGATGGAATATATTCCGTGAGCCACGGATCTGGGACAAACAGAGAACTGAAATACAACCAGCATCGAAGAACATATCAATACGTGGAAATTTTTCCATAAAGAAAATTCGCCTTGAATACAATACTGCAAATGAAAGTCAAATTTCAAATTATTTTAATTGCTTATAGGCGTTAATGTCAACCTAGTGAAAAAGATTCCAAGCCGGGAAATCAGTATAGCGCACTGACGTTCTACCGACTAAACCACATGGAATGACAACCAGCCAGGAAATCTTTCACTATTATGTATTGGCAAGGCTACATTCGCAGCACAAGATGGAATATATTCCGTGAGCCACCGATCTGGGACAAACAGAGAACTCAAATACAACCAGCATCGAAGAACATATCAATACGTGGAAATTTTTCCATAAAGAAAATTCGCCTTGAATACAATATTTCAAATGAAAGTCAAATTTCAAATTATTTTAATTGCTTACAGGCGTTAATACCAACCTAGTGAAAAAGATTCCAAGCCGGGAAATCAGTATAGCCCACTGACGTTCTACCGACTAAACCACATGGAACGACAACCAGCCTGAAAATCTTTCACTATTATGTATTGGCAAGGCTACATTCGCAGCACAAGATGGAATATATTCCGTGAGCCACGGATCTGGGACAAACAGAGAACTGAAATACAACCAGCATCGGAGAACATATCAATACGTGGAAATTTTTCCATAAAGAAAATTCGCCTTGAATACAATACTGCAAATGAAAGTCAAATTTCAAATTATTTTAATTGCTTATAGGCGTTAATGTCAACCTAGTGAAAAAGATTCCAAGCCGGGAAATCAGTATAACGCACTGACGTTCTACCGACTAAACCACATGGAACGACAACCAGCCTGAAAATCTTTCACTATTATGTATTGGCAAGGCTACATTCGCAGCACAAGATGGAATATATTCCGTGAGCCACGGATCTGGGACAAACAGAGAACTGAAATACAACCAGCATCGAAGAACATATCAATACGTGGAAATTTTTCCATAAAGAAAATTCGCCTTGAATACAATACTGCAAATGAAAGTCAAATTTCAAATTATTTTAATTGCTTACAGGCGTTAATACCAACCTAGTGAAAAAGATTCCAAGCCGGGAAATCAGTATAGCCCACTGACGTTCTACCGACTAAACCACATGGAACGACAACCAGCCTGAAAATCTTTCACTATTATGTATTGGCAAGGCTACATTCGCAGCACAAGATGGAATATATTCCGTGAGCCACGGATCTGGGACAAACAGAGAACTGAAATACAACCAGCATCGAAGAACATATCAATACGTGGAAATTTTTCCATAAAGAAAATTCGCCTTGAATACAATACTGCAAATGAAAGTCAAATTTCAAATTATTTTAATTGCTTATAGGCGTTATAGTCAACCTAGTGAAAAAGATTCCAAGCCGGGAAATCAGTATAGCGCACTGACGTTCTACCGACTAAACCACATGGAACGACAACCAGCCTGAAAATCTTTCACTATTATGTATTGGCAAGGCTACATTCGCAGCACAAGATGGAATATATTCCGTGAGCCACGGATCTGGGACTAACAGAGAACTGAAATACAACCAGCATCGAAGAACATATCAATACGTGGAAATTTTTCCATAAAGAAAATTCGCCTTGAATACAATACTGCAAATGAAAGTCAAATTTCAAATTATTTTAATTGCTTACAGGCGTTAATACCAACCTAGTGAAAAAGATTCCAAGCCGGGAAATCAGTATAGCCCACTGACGTTCTACCGACTAAACCACATGGAACGACAACCAGCCTGAAAATCTTTCACTATTATGTATTGGCAAGGCTACATTCGCAGCACAAGATGGAATATATTCCGTGAGCCACGGATCTGGGACAAACAGAGAACTGAAATACAACCAGCATCGAAGAACATATCAATACGTGGAAATTTTTCCATAAAGAAAATTCGCCTTGAATACAATACTGCAAATGAAAGTCAAATTTCAAATTATTTTAATTGCTTATAGGCGTTAATGTCAACCTAGTGAAAAAGATTCCAAGCCGGGAAATCAGTATAGCGCACTGACGTTCTACCGACTAAACCACATGGAATGACAACCAGCCTGGAAATCTTTCACTATTATGTATTGGCAAGGCTACATTCGCAGCACAAGATGGAATATATTCCGTGAGCCACCGATCTGGGACAAACAGAGAACTCAAATACAACCAGCATCGAAGAACATATCAATACGTGGAAATTTTTCCATAAAGAAAATTCGCCTTGAATACAATATTTCAAATGAAAATCAAATTTCAAATTATTTTAATTGCTTACAGGCGTTAATACCAACCTAGTGAAAAAGATTCCAAGCCGGGAAATCAGTATAGCCCACTGACGTTCTACCGACTAAACCACATGGAACGACAACCAGCCTGAAAATCTTTCACTATTATGTATTGGCAAGGCTACATTCGCAGCACAAGATGGAATATATTCCGTGAGCCACGGATCTGGGACAAACAGAGAACTGAAATACAACCAGCATCGAAGAACATATCAATACGTGGAAATTTTTCCATAAAGAAAATTCGCCTTGAATACAATACTGCAAATGAAAGTCAAATTTCAAATTATTTTAATTGCTTATAGGCGTTATAGTCAACCTAGTGAAAAAGATTCCAAGCCGGGAAATCAGTATAGCGCACTGACGTTCTACCGACTAAACCACATGGAACGACAACCAGCCTGAAAATCTTTCACTATTATGTATTGGCAAGGCTACATTCGCAGCACAAGATGGAATATATTCCGTGAGCCACGGATCTGGGACTAACAGAGAACTGAAATACAACCAGCATCGAAGAACATATCAATACGTGGAAATTTTTCCATAAAGAAAATTCGCCTTGAATACAATACTGCAAATGAAAGTCAAATTTCAAATTATTTTAATTGCTTACAGGCGTTAATACCAACCTAGTGAAAAAGATTCCAAGCCGGGAAATCAGTATAGCCCACTGACGTTCTACCGACTAAACCACATGGAACGACAACCAGCCTGAAAATCTTTCACTATTATGTATTGGCAAGGCTACATTCGCAGCACAAGATGGAATATATTCCGTGAGCCACGGATCTGGGACAAACAGAGAACTGAAATACAACCAGCATCGAAGAACATATCAATACGTGGAAATTTTTCCATAAAGAAAATTCGCCTTGAATACAATATTTCAAATGAAAATCAAATTTCAAATTATTTTAATTGCTTACAAGCGTTAATACCAACCTAGTGAAAAAGATTCCAAGCCGGGAAATCAGTATAGCCCACTGACGTTCTACCGACTAAACCACATGGAACGACAACCAGCCTGAAAATCTTTCACTATTATGTATTGGCAAGGCTACATTCGCAGCACAAGATGGAATATATTCCGTGAGCCACGGATCTGGGACAAACAGAGAACTGAAATACAACCAGCATCGAAGAACATATCAATACGTGGAAATTTTTCCATAAAGAAAATTCGCCTTGAATACAATACTGCAAATGAAAGTCAAATTTCAAATTATTTTAATTGCTTATAGGCGTTAATGTCAACCTAGTGAAAAAGATTCCAAGCCGGGAAATCAGTATAGCGCACTGACGTTCTACCGACTAAACCACATGGAATGACAACCAGCCTGGAAATCTTTCACTATTATGTATTGGCAAGGCTACATTCGCAGCACAAGATGGAATATATTCCGTGAGCCACCGATCTGGGACAAACAGAGAACTCAAATACAACCAGCATCGAAGAACATATCAATACGTGGAAATTTTTCCATAAAGAAAATTCGCATTGAATACAATATTTCAAATAAAAATCAAATTCCAATTGCTTATAGGCGTTAATGTCAACCTAGTGAAAAAGATTCCATGCTGGGAATCGAGCCCGGGCCATCAGTATAGCGCACTGACGTTCTACCGTCTAAACCACATGGAACGACAACAGCCTGGAACTCTTTCGCCATTATGTATTGGCAAGGCTACATTCGCAGCACAAGATGGAATATATTCCGTGAGCCTGCGAATGTAGCCTTGCCAACACATAATAGTTAAAGAGTTCCAGACTGGTTGTCGTTACATGTGGTTTAGTCGGTAGAACGTTAGTGCGCTATGCTGATAGCCCAGATTCGATTCCCGGTATGGAATCTTTTTCACTAGGTTGGCATTAACGCCTATAAGCAATTAAAATAGTTTGAAATTTGATTTTCATTTGAAATAGAAATATATCGGTTTAAATATTAATTCAGCACTTTTAAAAGTATTAATTTAAATAAAAATTATAAATATTTAAATAAAAATTTGAAAAAGAAAATGTAACTTTAAAGGAAAAAAATCATATTTGTAAAAGTAAATAATATTTTCAAATTTGATGACACTAAATTATATTAAAATAATTGGAAAATATATGTTCCGAGTACTAATTATTTACCTCAAACTGTTTTTGAGTTATTACAATTTGAATAGGGGGAATGGTAAAAAAAAAACACTGCTTGAAAGCTAGATTTTAAAACAAACCAAATCACAAAAACTAATATTTCCTGTTCTTATTAAGATAGAACAAGAAGAAAAAGGAAGAAAAAACAGAAAGAAGACAAAAAAATTTAATGCAATATATATATAAATACATACATATATATGTGTGTGTGTGTATTTAATGAAGATTTTTGTATCCCCCATTCCCTTGACGACACCTCCTTGATCTTTGGATCAAAAATTTGACCCATTGATCATATTCATTCATAACTTGCTAAAATGAACACAGCTAATATCACGTGAAACTTTTTTGACTTATTTTTAAATATAAAATCATCAAACATTTCATTTTGATTAATTTAAATAGGTATGTAATTAATCGTTCAAATATAAATATTAAATATAACACTATATTAATATTCATAAATATAATAAAACAATAAAGATCTATTATTTACAATTATTACTTTTTTTAATTTAATATGTGGAAATACAATAAAAACGTACCTTTTGCTCGCACTATTCAATATGCAAGAAATACTCCTAACAAAGTAAGAAGTAAGAAAATGCTGTAGAAATTGTACTGCAACTTTTATATTTTATCAAATGAACATGTTCTGAAATAAGTGATTTTTATGTATTGTTAAACATCAGAAAATTAACATTTGTATTTTTAAGCATAAATATTCTAGATCTTATGTATTCAGTACATATGTACTTAACAAAGGATGTACAAAAAATGCTAAACCCTTAACATATAAGAAAAAAACCATACAAATGATATTACAATTTATTTTATTTGCATAGGCTTGACTTGTACGATATAATTATGTATTAAGAATAGTGTACATAAATAGCAGTGAAATTTTACGTATTTTTTACAAAAATATTAAAATTTCTAAGCTATTTGCAGCGAATATAAAAAAAAAAGAATTTGTTTCACTAAAATTGTTATCCTGCATGTCTTTTAAAATGATTATGTAACGTGTTATATAGCAATAGGTATTATACAATTAACCTTTATTATCAAAAGTTTATTTAAATGCCTCCAGCGTTAGATTTTTTAACGAGTATCTGCTTTTAAAATCTTCTGATATTGTGAAAGAAAAAAAGAGAATTTTAAATTATCAATGTTATTTTCACTGAAACTTATACAATAAAATTTTCTGGTCTTATATACATCAAAACAGAAAGTTTTGGAATTTCAGATTATTTTTTAGATACCCGATACTTGTTACGAAAGATTTATTTCCTCCTTCTTCCTTTTTCATTTTCCACTATCGCAATGCATTAGTTTTTTTTTAATGTGCAAATTTCTTTTTGTGAAATCTGACTACAGATGCTTTTTTACAGTTTTTCTTTTATAACTTTTACAATGAAATCTCTTTAATGATATATATATGCCTGTATGTAACAGTTTATTTAAAAGTGAGTTTTTGAAAATTATTCAACATAAACACCTTAAGGGAACGTTCAATATTATAAATGTTCCCATTAGCCTACATTAATAGAAATACTTAGAATTATTTCATTATTATTATAAAAAATAGTATAATAAGTTGAATACCATTGTGTTCCACTCACAAAAAGTACTAGGTGATGATTAAAAACTATCCCGACATTTGAAATCCTAACTATCATACCATTCACAGAAACTGAATGAAATTTTGGGAAATAATATTTTGTGGTATGCTCTCCACAATGATTTGGAAAACAACAGTGTCATTGATACAGTTACGGTTACAGTGAGAAAATTTCGAAGAAATCAAATGGCAACACTCAATTTTTTGCATTGGAATGTGATCTCCATTGTGAAAAACCCCATATAATTTTGGAACGGCAACTGCAGCGGGAAAATCAGCGGAGGTAGATAGGCTAAAAGTGAGGACAAACTATAAGGACAGAGAAGCAGTATAAAATAAAGCATTTTATTGTGTTTCAAAATTTTCCACATGATCTCCTTCACACACAATGAGACTTTGCATGCGGTAGATGGTGGATAGCACTAGAGTACTTACCATGGCAATAGGAATCTCTTGAATCGCAGTTTTAATGGCATTTTTCAAATCAGATGCAGTTTGAGGACGAAAATTATACACATTGGATTTCAGATATCCCCCACAGCCAGAAATCCATTGGTGTCAGATCAGGAGACCTTGGCGGCAACAGAAATGGAAAATGACGGGAGGTAACTCTGTCACCAAAGTGTTGACTTACGACACGTTTGACAGAAGACTTGACATGTGGAGGAGCACAATCTTGCATCCACACAACTTCATATACAGCATTTTGCCGTTGCGGGAATCGCGTAACGAGTTAACATGTCTAGATAGCGAGCACTCGTTACTGTACACGTTTGCAGATTAAGGGCAATAACCTCTTCAAAAAAGTAAGTGCAAAGGATGAACGTACTCGTTATACCACACCACACTGTCACTTTTTCCTCGTGTAATGGACGGGCAAGCACATCGTTTGGATTATTCTCTGCCCAGTGCACACAATTTTTTGAATTCGCGTTACCAGTTAACGAAAAATGCGCCTCATTTGTCCACAGAATGCGTAAAGGCCAGCTTCTATCTTCATTGTAAGGGATAAGGAATTGATTTGCAAAATCCAACCGTAATTGATAGTCTCCTGCTTCCAACACCTGCACACGCTGGAATCGATACGGAAACATGTTTAGAACACTGCGCAGAATCTTGCGTACAGCTAAATTAGGCATATTCACAACACACAAACACCGCGTGCAGTTGTGGGACGAACTGCGCTTATCGTTTTATGAACTTCTGCAACAGTTTGCACAAGGACGGAAGGTCGTCCAGACCGAGGTCGATCGCATGTGCAACCAGTTTCTTCAAATTTATGAATCAATTCCCTAACAGCTATGACAGTGTACGGGCCTCGCCGTAATCTATAGTTGCGGCGGTAAACAAGCAATGTCTCTGCGGCTTGTCCACTCAGATAAAATATCTTTATGATTTCCACACGTTCTTTCTCTGAATGAGGCATCTTGTATGGAATAGCAGAAGACAACATACGCGACTCTCTTTTCGCAGTGCCTTTTCTTTCACCTAGCGTAACGATCTCAACCATGATTGTGTCTTACGTAAACTCGAAATTTTTGTTTCTTGGTTTCTTCTTCTGTTTTTGTGGAAAACAAATCACGCTGGGATATCAGCCGCAGAAACGGTATGACGTGTGACGTAAATGAAACGAACATTAATGTTCTGGTGCACGGCAAAGTGATTTTTACTTTTCCCTTTCCTAGTTCCGGTGATTTTCATGCTACAGCTGCCATCCCAACGCTATTTAGGGTTTTTCACAATGCCGATCACATCCCAATACAAAAAACTGGGTGTTGCTATTTGATTTTTTTCGAAATTTTCTCACTGTAACCGTAACTGTTCGAGTGACACTGATGTTTTCTATATCATTCTTGAGCGCATACGTAAAAATATCTTTTGCAAAATTTTCAGTCAGTTTCTGTAAATGGTATAATAGTTAGAGGACCAAGTGATAGTTTTTTTATAATCACCCTATATATAATTTACATTATGAATTAAGATTACTCGTTAGTATAATAAATCAAAATGTTGTTACTCTTGTAATAAGTGGTCACAAGTGTAACAAAAATTTATTTACTATCTGGACAAGTAAAATACGTTTCGTTAGAACTCACTAGTTTACTGCAAGAAGTATAAGTCACCAATTTTGACGAAAGTAGTATCGTTGGAAAGATCTCACCGTGAATAGTAAAAAACTCAATGGTACTACCCGTCGCAAATGAGTCGTTTTTGAGATATCCAACAATTTATGTCACGTATCTAGTGCACACTTAATGGGGGACCGCAACAAATTTTTGCCTCGATTTTAAATTAAGTGGTATCTTTGAAAATATATCATCGTGAGTATTAAAAAACGCAATGGAACCACTCGTCGGAAATGAGAAGTTTTCGAGATATCTGACAATTTGTGTCAGGTAGCTTATGCACACTTACTGAGAAACTGCATTAAGTGATATAAATTGCTGGATATCTCGAAAATGGATCGTTTCTGATAGGTAGTTCCATTGTGTTTTTTACTTTTCACAATGATATCTTCCCTACGACATCATTTTCGTCAAAATCGAGACCACAGTTTTTTACGGTCCCCCGTTAAGTTTGCCTAACCCAGTATGCACTAGCTACGTGAAGTAAATTATCGGATATCTCGAAAATGGCTCCTTTCCGATGAGATCGAGTTTTTTACTCCTTACAATGAGATCTTTCCAACAATACCACTATCGTCAAAATCTAAACTAACTTTTTTTGCGATTCCCAAGTAAGTATGCACTAGTTACGTGACATAAATTGTCGGATATCTCGAAAACGACTCATTTCCGATGGGTACTTCCATCGAATTTTTTACTGCTCACGATAAGATCTTCCCAACGATACCACTTTCGTCAAATTCGGTGACTTACATTTCTTGCAGTTCTCTAGTTAATGCAGTTTCTCAGTAAATGTGCATAAGCTACCTGACACAAATTATCGGATATCTCGAAAACTTCTCATTTCCGACGGGTGATTTGATTGAGTTTTTTAATCCTCATGATGATATCTTTTCAACGATACCACTTAAGTTAAAATCGAGACTAAATTTTTTTGCGGTCCCCCTTTAAGTGTGCACTAGCTACGTGACATAAATTGTCGAATATCTCAAAAACGGCTCATTTGCGACGGGTAGTTCCATTGAGTTTTTTACTGTTCACGATGAGATCTATCCAACGATACCACTTTAATCAAAATCGGTGACTTACACTTCTTGCAGTTCCCTTGTCAGATATATTTGGAGTGAATACGATGCATACGAACGTTATTACAATATTACCTTTTTGCATCCCGAATATATGGATCCAGTGGATAAACAGTTTTCAGAATCTGTATACATACAGAAAATGGACGATATCGAAAATTCACGGGAGTTGTATGTTAATTTTATATTTGATGAGAATTTTCTTTTTTTCGTATGCACTGGGTTTGTAATTATTGGTATATTCTGATGATGATACAATGCAAAAATTGAAAAATGTAACTTTTTATTATGTTTAATCTGTTTTTATTAAAATAGTGTCTTTTAAGAAAATAATAGTATTTTAATATACGTTTTGACATTTGTTTGGAACATATATTATTAGGAACTTTTATCAAGTCGTCACAGATTAATTATTAGTTTAAAAGAGAGGACTAACTGATATTTTACAAATAAAAATTATTAATTTATTCAAGATTCAACAGGCAAATTGAATATGGTCAGACTCAAGAATGACGTTTATTAGTTACTATTGACCTTCAATTTTGGGTTACCGCGTTGCACATTTGCGAGATCAAAGTTATCAGTATAAAAATTTTTGAACCAATTTGATTCTGTCAGCTGGGTACTTCATATAACGTTGCTTTTTATGTAAATATTCTGTTAATGTCTCACGCTATTTGCAATTTCTCAGTTTCGTGTAATAACGACTTTTTTAATAATAGTGCAAATGTCCTGTCATTACACTTCCAACAAAACTAAATACATGAAAAAAACATTTCATAGAGCTTAAAACGATTTTTGTAAACAAATAAACTGTGTAACTTAAAAAAAAACACTGAGTGATAAAATATTAATCTTTGTTAATTAATAGTCTGTTAATGATGGCAATTCTATTAACTACAAATTTTACCCTAGAAAATCTGATAACAGATGTTTCTTGAAAACAAGGATTATTTTTTAGTATTGTTTAAAAATTGATTTTGTTTGTATGTGAGATTTTTAGTAGTTATATTTTAAACAGAAAATATAACGTTTTTCAATTTTGATGAGAAGTGTTATAAATTATTTTAAAAATATATATCCATTTGTTTTTATTATTGTGCAATAAATGCTCAATAGAATATTCCTTTTTTAACCTGTTTTTTAGCAAACATTATATTATAGCGTGGCTTATCAATTGATTATTCTAGTTTGTATTTGAAATGCAGGCAAACATTGGCGTAACTCAGCTGAATGTCTTATTTTCTTCTTGAGTATTTTGTTTGAAAATTGTTATTAATTTCTAAGTCATGTATTTCATGTATATCATGTAGTTATAATTAAGTACATTACTGGTATATAAGTATTTTTTTTTTTTTTTGTGTGTGTGTGTGGAATAGAAAAGCTTTTCGTATAATTTTTTCAATGTTTTATTTTTCTTTCTTTGACTGAAGATAAAAGGGCATATGTGAACGTGTTTCTTCACTAATTCGTAATAACTATTTTACTTATAGCAGTCTGTTCGATTTCAATAATGTATTGTGTGGCAGTGTTTTCAGAAAAAATATTAAACCTCTATGAATAAATAGCATTTTTCCATGCATTGGGTCAAAAAATTCCGGGCCAAAATTCGAACCAGGGATGTATTGGCTGAAGCCGCCAATGCTCTGCCAACTGAGCTATCCCGGACATGAACACTGGAGGACTATTTCACACATAAAACCTCAACGACATTGGACTTTTTTTCACCCAAATGGAAAAATTTACTTATAGTTATAATTGATTTACCGATTTAAAAAAATTGTGTTATAAATTAATGTAATATTAAACCTAAATATTTAAACATTGTATAATAATATTCATTTAGACGTGTAGTTATTTATTTCATTGTTTAATATATTAAAAATAGTCTTTCAAGAATATATTCAATTATAATAATGCAACGTAAAGTACTGTTTTACTTTTTTTTCTCTTACTTGTTAGAGTAGCGGTAACAATTTACTAAATATTTACTTATAGGACCGGGGAACAGCGTAAAAATTTAAAATTCGTATTTAATTTTCCTTTACAGAGGCATGCATGGCGGCACAGCCCCAATTCCGCAGAACTACCACTATTCTTTAGACAGGGTGTTTACTCTCAATGGTAGTCAATGGTTAATTTCTAAACTGTCTTAGTCATAGACATATAGTTCCAATTGCGAAAATGCTTTAAAAAAGTAAAGAAATGTTTTTTTGAGCTATTTAGGTTTAAAAAAAATGAATTAAAAATACGAAAATTAAATTTTTATAGGGTTCCCCGGTCTTATAAGTGATATTTAGTAAATTTTTATCGCTACTCTAACAAGTAAGACAAAAAATAAATAAATAAAAATTAAAATAAGCCCCATTCCTCTGCGATTAAAACTGACCGAATAATAGCTGTTTAAAGTTGTAGCATCTTTTATTGCTTCAAAATAGGGGACAGTCACAAGTTTACAGGAAATAAAAATAAACATCAGATATAAAATTTAATATTAAACATTTAGAATAAAATAATTTTTACAATATTACTTTTTAACGTATGTTGATGCTTACATATTAAAGCAAAATATACAACTGGTACAAAAAAGTATAAATAAAAAAATAACAGAAAATTTCTTAAATTAATTTATGAAAAACAACAGTCATGATTCGTTACAAAATAATACATATTTAAAATTCTATTTGAATACTTAACCTAATGTAATTTGGTGCAATCGTATGAAATAAATAAATGGTATGCACCTAAAATAGTATTAATATTACATTATCATTGGATATAAATATGTATGCAAATTGAACCTCGATCAGATATTTCGAAGAGAATTAAAATTTGAATAAAAATTTTGAGCAAAAAAAACTTTACATAGGAGTATTTTGAGTAAAATAACCGCGTTTCTAGATAACACATCTTTTTGAAATAAAATTATGAAAGAAACAGTTTCATTTCTTTACAAAATAAACCATATTTAAAAATACATTTGAGGATATGAATTTCAAAACTTGCCTTATCGCATTTGTTTTTTCGATCAGTCTATACCAATCTGCACTAATATAACTTTAAAATCTCCAAATTTATAATGAAAACCAATGGACGCATTTGAAGGTTTTTCGCGATTTCCCAAAATTTAATTTTCTCGATAAAGAGAATTTTAAAACTCACGTTTTCAATTACTTTAACGAATCTAGAAGTTAATTATTTAAATTAACACTACCGTAAAACTTATACAGGGGCGACCGCTTCAGTTAAATCGCTTTAAAATATTTCTTTACCTCATTTAAAACATTTTTGAAATTGGAATTAAATGTTTGTGACAAATGGTTTAGGAAGTAACCGTTGGAGCGTCTTAGAAATGAACACCTTTTATAATACTTTAAGCACATTGTGTACTTTCACTTAAAGCTCAGTCCAACTCAACCGTTTTCAGTTTTAGAATAATGGTTTAAGTCATCAAATTTAAAGTTTCATAACTCGGTCAATTTTAATGTCAGATGAATGGGATCTTTTTTCCGTTACTTGTTAGGCTAGTCGAAAAAAATTACTAAATATCACCTATAGAACCGAGAGACCGTATCAAATTTAATTTTCGTATTTTTTAAATATTTGTTTTGACCTAAATCTCTTAAAAAACATTTCTTTACCATTTTAAAGGAATTTTTGAAATTGGAACAATATGTCTGTGATTAACGGTTTAGAAATTAGCCTTTGGCCTTCGTTGAGAGTGGGCACCCTGTGTAATAATTCGACTTACTTAATGAAAGAAATAACATAATAAGTTTTATATTCTAATTCTCATAATCTCTCTCAAAAATGATTTTCCAGTACAATTGTTGGGCAACCCAGGATTTTCATCATATTTTTAATGGTTCAGTTTTAAAGCTACATTTAATTAATATTATGCGGTTAAATATTAATTGTTTAAAATAGTTTCCGCCATATAAATTTGAAATGTGTTAACAAATTAGTCTATTGTGAAAATGTGTGAACATAATTTTAATTGAAACAAAAACTGAAAACTTAAATTCAATGAAATTTGCCATAGTCACGTACAGCTTCGCAGTTTGAAATTATAATTTGAATATCCGCATTGTCTGCAGTTTATTGCAGGGCAAACAATTTACTGTGATTCACTAATGCACTCAAAATCGGAAGTTCTGATTTGTATTTCAAATGCTTGCACATGTTAGTATGAGCAAACTCCATACATTTATTATTTGCAGAATAATGTGCTTTGTAGTCTATTATCACATTACTATATGAGGCATTGTCATAGTTAAATTAAATTAGTGATGGAAAAGTGTTTTCGTGTATTCAATGGATATAGTTAAATATTTATGTTTCATTCTATATTTCACTTACCTATATAAATTGGGAAATTAATACGTATTTGCTTCAATTTGTGATTTAAATATCAACATTACGTTAGCAGTGAAAAATAAATTACGTTAAATATATATATGTGTTTTTAAATGTTGAGCAAAAGAGCTTAGTAAATATTTTTTTCTTTAAATTTTATAACATACCTTCTTTCAGATGGAAATTAGTTACTATGAGTTAGTGTTTGTCTACAATGTGTTTGTAATACGACAGTTAAACTATTAAAGTAATTGTAAAGTGTTTTAACATGCTGAATAAAAATGTTTAACATACGTACTTTTATTATCTTATTTTAGGCTTTCTTGTTCTACTGCTTGTCCAGTTGTTAGACATTTCTCTACTACGGAAGATAATGCTAGTTTTGAATTAAGACTAACGCATTGAGGAATATAATGGTTGTAGCATACAAATTCGGTGTGTTTCTTCCTTATGCATAACATAAATATAGATCCAGTAATAAACAAACCAACTAAATATAATTAAACATTTAAATGCATATTATCTCATAAACTCATGAATTGAAGCATCATATGAATTTTCGTCGATCCCCCTTACCCCCATCGCATAAACACGCAGAAAATTGTGCGACTTTTATTTTTAATCTTTCACTCCAATCTTTTATACGCTTGTTTCCATTTCAATTTTATTCGCTTTAAATTCTCAGTTAAATAATAAATGTTATAAGCAGCAAAAGAAACCTAGGCAATTTATTTTCTTGTCAATTGTGAAACGGAAAATATTTCTTTTTACAGAACTTCTGCTTTTGTAACTAATATATATATGTGTTACGATTAATTTCATAATTTCGTAATTATTAATAATAACCACGTCTTTTGGTATATTTTATAAATGTTGCAAACTAATCAAAGTTACTGGTTATTTTTATTAATTACCGATCAAGTTTGGTCAATATGATTATTTAAGCTTAGTAACGAATACATACTATCGAAAACTTGTACTGGCATAACTGCTTGAATCTAATGAAAAGTGAAAACAATGCTGTATCACAAGAAGTGTTCTATTAATGACGCAAAACACTAATTTTTTTAATTATATTTTTTATAATTACTGAATGAATTCGATAAACATTTTGAACGCTGAATTAGTCAAAGAATAAAGTTCCTTACTCACCTGTCCGAACCATCTTGACCATCTGGACACCGTTTCTTTCTTTCAGATTCAATGTTTGTGTCAGAAATATTGAATTCTGATTTTTTTTACTCTAAGACTGGCATAAGATTTCTGTATAATATCCTAGTTCACTTCTTTTTATTCACCATCTTTGGATGTTGCTGCTGTGCCCTCCTTCACTTATATTTTTAATTCTTCTATAAGTGAACACAAGTAAAGTAACACGGTGGGGATGTTATTAAAGGAATCTATCTATACGTCTGTCTACTATTTTCACCAAGACTATTTTCATACAATTAGGGCATAGGGATTGGTAGCGCTGTTACTACAGCAGTTTTTTCGATAAATTGGATTTTTTATATAATGATCTGCTTCGGATTTGATTATATGTATTTTATTTTTAAGTATGTCATGATTTATTCTAGCTCTTCCATTCAATATATGCCGAGAAACTTGCTGTTTAATGTGACGGCTATCGTCGGAGAACATTGCTGTTAGAAATTACTCTACATTTCCAAACTAACCATTGTACTATGTACCTTTTTTTAGTATTTATTTTTATAATTAAAATAAAATGAAGATTAAACTTCAATTAATAAAATGGCTCGTAAAATCTTTTAAACTTGGCATTCAACTGACTATTGAAATAAAACAATAATAATAATATTCCCTTCAGGAAGGTCAGATGAGCTGCGTTTATAGGGAATATATAAAGTTAGATTTCTTTCATAATGTGTGAAACAAAGGTTAGACTATTAACGGATAATATTTTAGCTGATTATTGGCGTTTGTAATTGGTAAAGAACGGTAAAACAATATGGAAATTACTAAATCCATCTCTGAAACTAATAATGCCATACATATCAAAATTTATAAAAAAAAAATTTTGTGAAAGCCAAATATTTCATAATCGGGCTCATCCAATTACAGATGCTTTTCCTACAATATTATAACAAAATAATTTATGATCATGTGTTATACACTGCTAAAAACAATTAAAGGATATTTGAAGTTTTCTATAGAATAAAGATATAAACGAATTTTTTTTTGCCGAAAACAGAAGAAGAGAATCACAAATGCAAATTTTTCTGGTTTTCAAACTGTGGAGTATGCAAATTTTGAGTTCGACGTCAAAAACGTCGCTTCAGCGGCAGCGAATGAAATTTGTCTTTCAACTGGATAAAAGAGAATGAAGACAAGGATAATCGGCATTCAGTGATTACTTTGTTTCGATGAGTACGATGTCTCAGCGAAGTCATTTGACAGATTCAGAAGCTTGGAGAATTGTTGGTAGGTTAGAAGGGGGCCAAACTCAAGCCGAAGTAGCGCAAGCCATTGTAGTGTCACAAAGTGCCATTTCCAGGATCTGGAACTGCTTATTGGAGAGTGGATGTGCAGGCCGAAGACCAGGGCAAGGTCGTAGACGGGCAACAACGCCCAATAAAGATCGGTTTTTAGCGTTAACAGTTCGGAGACACCGAAACATGAACGCTACTCTTCTCCAACAACACCTTCTCTCGGCTACAGGCACCACGATTTCAACTGAGACTGTCCGAAACCGGCTCCATGCTGTAGGTCTGTATGCTCGCCGACCGATGGTATGTGTTGGATTAACATTAAGGCATCGTCGCGACCGCAGGGAGTGGGCCATCGAGCATGTCAACTGGAGGAGAAATGAATGGAGCAATATTCTGTTTTCTGACGAGTCCCGTTTTTCTGCGCATCCGAATAATAGGCGTATTTTCATCTGGAGGGACCGTGGCAGTGGAATAATCCTGCGTTCGTGCACGAAAGTGTCAGATTTGGCGGTGGAGGAGTGTTTGTGTATGGTGGCATCTCCATTGGCGGGCGCACTGACCTCTACATCATTCGAGATGGATCTCTGACTGGTCGCCGATATAGGGATGAGATCCTCAGACCTATTGTAGTCCCTTACGCTGCAGCAATCGGAGATAACTTCATTTTAATGGACGATAACTGCAGGCCACATCGTGCAAACCTGGTGGAGGATTTCCTTTTCGAGGAAGGAATCATGCGAATGGAATGGCCAGCGTGTTCTCCAGACATGAATCCAATCGAGCGCGTTTGGGACGCTCTAGGAAGACGAGTTTCTGGCCGCCAACAACCCCCACAAACTCTCCAATAACTGGAAAGAGCTCTTCTGGAAGAGTGGGGCAGAATACCCCAACTTATAACAACCAACTTATAACATTCCAACTTATAAAAACCGTCATTAATAGCCTCATTGAGTTTATGCCTCAAAGGTGTTCAACGTTACTGGCCTGCCGTGGAAACCATACCCCCTACTGAAAATGATTTTCTTTGAAGAAAACACCTTTTCTTATTCTTTTTTTCTCATATGCACAAATTGTGTTTTTTTCCTTTTGTACACAAATGCGCAATAAAATGCATTTTTTTCTGCCAATGTACAATTGGCAGTACATTGCTAATTGAGAATAAATTACACATAACATGTGTAATTTATTCTCATATAACCTACTATATCGGTCGATCATGTATCAATCAGCTAAAAAGTTTCCCAGATACAAAATCCACCTAAAACTTCAATATCGTTTAATTGTTTTGAGCAGTGTATATGATAAGCTATTTAAATAAGAATGGCTGGTGCACATAAATCTGACAGCATAACATTTTTGTTCGCGCTTAATTTTCATATTTGCATTCATCTGATTATAGACAGTTTACCCTAAATTTTATAACTGTGCTATTTAAAACATTTTATGCTAAAAATGTCATCTAAAATTTATCTATATATATAAATGAGAAATATACAATTAACACACTTTATAAACAGCCGAAAATAAATTTCTATTGCCATTTTATAAATGCTACAGAGCCTTGTAGATGTTTTCAAAATTTAATCTGTAAGTTATGAAATGTACATTTTTTACAGAAATCTTGATGTGAATTTTTGATTCTTTTCATACTTTTGAAATAATAATTTAAAAAAAATTACATTATGTTGAGTTAAATCATTCTATTGAAATTCATTAAAATATATATGCGATCTATATTTTAAAATTCAACTATAAATTAGAATAAACATTCGTAAATTCCAGTGCTCACGACATAAACTTTTGAAATCTTCATATTATAATAATATTTCAACTCAGCATTTGATAACAGAATGTACAACGTACAATATAATTTATCACGAAATGAATGTCATTTTACCAGATGTATAATCCCTTACTTTCGAAATACAATGCGTATTTTCATATCAGATAATGTAAAACTAAATATCTGGCACATATTACATTTCTCCAACAGTCTTCCTAGATATTGTAAAAATTTAGATATTATTCATAACTTTTAATATGTCATTCGGTAGAAATTTAAAATATGCATTTTCTAATATACGAAGAATAGAAGTGACATATTCTGAAATTTAAATTGCCTTTATGATCGAAAACGTACCATTTTCAATGAACTATATATTTGAAATTATTTTATTTTTTGTTTTCACAAATATCTTCAATACGATTAACTTTATTTTGATCTTTCAATTTAATTTCATATTTATTTCGTTTATTACTCATTGCTAATAAATTAGTTAAGCAGAAAATATTTTTATGTAAAAAATATGTGTAAGATGTGACTTATTTTGCACATTTATTTTATTTATTTTTTTATTATTTTTTCTGTATAAGTAATGATTTCTATAGTATTTTACAAAAATATTGACACGAAATTTTAATTTTTTACCTAGTTTTGAAACATAATTTTAAAATAATTAATTTACATTAAGTTAAGTTAAAACATCGTATTTAAAATCATCAAAATATATATGCGATTTATATTTTAAAGTTAAACTATAAATTGGAATATACATTCATAAATTCCAGTACTCACGAAATAATATTCTGAAATCTTCACATTGTGAATAATTCGACTCAGCATTTGATAAGAGTTTGCATTGCCACAATATAATTTATCACATAATAAATGTCATTTTATCCGATGTATATAATCCTTTCCTCTCGAAATACAATGTGTGTTTTCATGTCATATAATGTAAAACTGAGCATCTGACAGTTATTACATTTCTACCAAAGACTTCTTAGATATTGTTAAAGATTAGATATTATTCATGCGTTTTGTAATTCATGTTATATAAAAATTTAAAATGTGCATTTTCTAATATGCAGAGAATGGAAGTGACATAGTCTAAAATATAAAGAACCTTAATGATTGTAAACATCTCAGTTAAAAAAAAATAATAATATTATTAATAAAGATACTTTGAGGGAGATCAGTTAATATTAAAGTGAATATGTGAAGTTAAAGTTTTTTTTATAAAGTGTGAAGGAAAGTTTTTGATATGAACGACTAATTTTGTGATTTAATTATTTGCACTTGTATTTGGTAAAGAACGATAAAACGATATGAAATAGTCCAAAATTATCTCTGAAACTACTGATACCAGATCCATAGACATTTGTCCAAGAAAACATTTTGAAAAAGCCCAATCGTTCATAAACGGGTTTATCCGACTACAGAAATACTTCTTATAATTCTATAACTATATATTTTTTTTATTAAATGTTACGTATGAGAATTTATTTAATTTAAAATGTTAGTTCCACATAAATCAGACTTGATTATAGCAATTATACTATACCCTGCAATTTATAGCCGAACCACTTAGACCATTTTATGCTAAAAATTATCCATATATATTAGTTGGAAATATGCATTTAAGACACTGTATAAACAGCCGAAAGTAAATTTCTGTTATTATTTTATGTATGGTACAGATCTTCGTAGCTATTTTCAAAATTTATTGTATGAGAAATGAATTGTTCAGTATTTTACGGTAATATTGATAGGAATTTTCGATTATTTTCATATTTTTGAGACATTATTTCAAAATAATTTACATTTTGTTGAGATAAAAGATCCAATTGAAATTCATTAAAATATAAATGAGATTTTTTTAAATAAAACTATAAATTGGAATGTACATTCATAAAATGAAATTTTTATATTTCATACAGTAGAAACTTTAAATATGCATTTTCTAATATGCAAAAAATGACAAGTGACATATTTTGAAACTTAAATTGCCTTTATGATTGAAAACTTACCAGTTTCAATGAACTATAAATTTTTTATCATTTTATATTTTATTTTCATAAACATCTTCGATACGATTAACTTTATTTTGATTTTTCAATTTAATTTTATATTTATTTCGTTTATCTCTCTTTTCAAACAAATTATTTAAACAAAAAAAATGTATATGAAAAATATGAGCAACATGTGACTTATTTTGTGCTTTTAGGAATAATATTTTTCTTTTTTGCATAAGTAATGGATTGGATAGTATTTTAGAGAAATATTGATATGAATTTTCGATTCTTCTCATGCTTTTGAAACGTAATTTTAAAATAATTTACGTTACGTTATGTTAAACATCGTATTAAAAATCATTAAAATGTATATTCGATACATGTTGTAAAGTTCAACTATAAATGAAAATATGCATTCATAAATTCCTATACTCACAAAATAAAATTTTGAAACCTTCACATTACAGTAATAATTCGACTGATCATTTGATAACAGAGTGTGCGTCGGCGCTATATAACTTCTCTCGGAATGAATGTTATTTTACCAAATGTGTAATCCTTTCCTCTCGAATTACAATGTGTATTTTCATGTCAGATAATATAAAACTGACTATCTTACAGATATTACATTTCTCCCAAACTCTTCCTAGAGCTTGTGAAGGTTTAGATATTATTCCTACGTTTAATATTTCACACAAAATATGCATTTTCTAATTACGCGAAGAATAAAAGTGACATATTTTGAAATTTAAATTGCCTACATGATTGAAAATATCCCAGTTTCATTGAACTATTTAATTAAAGTTATTTGTTTTCATAAATATCTTCAATATGATTGATTTTATTTTGATCTTTCAATTTAATTTTACATTTACTTTGTTTATTGTTCGTTGCTAACAAAATAGTTAATCATATATATATATAATATATCATCAGAATGTGACTTATTTTATGTGTTTAGGAATAGTATTTTTGTATAAGTAATGAATTGGACATTATTTTACAAAATCTTTGTCAGGATCTGATAGCACCTGTGCTAAAGAATGTGATGTCTACTCTTTCTCTATTTGAATATTTTTTATGATATGGTTGTGTACAGAATTTCCAAGGTGACATTCCTTCTTTGTGGAAAGGGGAATTGCCAGATAATCTTTTACAGGTGGGGTGTTAGAGAAAAGAGACAGCTGAGAGGCATGTCCACCTGTCAGTGAAGTATGCGGATGGTGAGCAGATTAGCAGCATGTCACTAAGCAAGAAAAGAATGGAATATGTGTCCAATGAGGAGGCTCCAAAGGGGTTTATGTGGGGGAAAGCAGTGATTTGGAGAGGGCAAGTTTGCCTGAGATCATTGATTCGGTACCTAGGTTTCGTACCTAGAGGTTGCTCTGGGTGGAAGAGCGTAAAGTGTGCGCTTTCTGGTGCGCAAAGGACACAGACGTCCTAGTGTTTAGTGCTCAGGGCTAAGAAGTGCAGGCCCAGTATACTTGTGTTGGGAGACTCAAGGTTGAGCTCCAAAAAAGTGAATTTAACGTGTATTGAGTGTGAGGTGGAAAGTGTAATTGGAATAGTACACAACCAATCTTTACGGTATCTAATTTAATGTTGAACCGGATCACCTATATCCGAGTTGTAGTTGTATATATTTGTAAATAGCCTATTTTGTGTGTACATATATTCTTAATAAACTGATAATTCAGTTACTAGCGTAAGTCTTCATTTACACCAATCTCACAGTGGGTGACCGATATCACCTAGTAATATCGGTGGTGGCAGCTATATCTACCACGGACTTACTTCAAAGTTGTGTGGACTGATAGTCTAAGAGCCAGTGAAAAGCTACCTATATGTATTTGACCAGACCTGAGTTTCTGTACTTTGAGGCCCCTATACCTACTATACATGAGATGGGGAGTCACCACGCCCAAAGTGGTGGACGCGGTTACTGCGCAGGTAACACAGGTATCAATTTTTGGCATATTTTAAATCTATTTGATCACGTCTGCCGTTTTGAGATTTTTAAAATATAATATCAGTATAACCGGAAAACAACAATGGCAGACCATTATCGCGCGTTTAACATTGTGGCAGAAAATTTTGAAAGTGCTGAAAAAGATAAAATTTCGAAAGTATTTGACCAGATCTGCCATTAATATATTTTATTTATTGGGGTCTTAAAATTTTATATTGATCACGGCAGACGTCTTCATTGAGTACACGCTTCCGCAGACAACCAAATCTTAGCTAATACCCGATCAGATGTATGCATAGACTGCCTATAGCTATCTTTCTTTTTTCCCCAACGGCTTAGTATTGTACTCATTCTGGCATATGGTATTCACTTTTATAGTTACTAGCATTCAAATAACTGAGGTTTTATACCTGAGAAGGCCCTATTATGTCATAACCCTAACGGTTTTTGCCAGATATTTTTAGTATATTTGTGAATCTTCATACAGATGCCTCGGGTTGCGCGAAATTAGTAAAATACATACTGTTTGTTATCGTACCGTAAAACCCTCAGCTATATTGCGCATGTGTCTAGTCTGTTTTTTTTTAATCGAAATAGGGGTGAACAATTTGTTTAGGTACATTTTTTTCAAGAATCTGTTTTTGGGAAATATCGATTTGTGTAAGAATGTTTTTCTAGTTAATATTTATAAAAAACGAAAACGCTTATAATTTTTTAAAAAATACATTTTTTTTTTCCATTTTAAGTTTTTTCTTTTGGCATCTTTAACTTTAAAATCAATTTTCATTTTCTGGAGTAATTGATGCAAAGTTTCTTTATTTCAAAACATGAAGCAATTTTTTCAAAGGTGGGATTGTTTTCTATATGACAAAAAAATCGAGTACAGTTTGTCTCTTAACTCTGCCATCGAAATCATCTATGGATGTTTTTTCCAATGACATTCTTTTAAACTCTTTTTCAAATGAACAAAAAACAGTATTACGCTCATTCCTTGTTCCTCGGCGATTTTTTTTAACAGTACTACTAGAATCAACGGCAATTTGATGAGATCATTTTATAGAATTAGATATCGGAACTATTTATTTTTCTTTTTTCTGTCGCTAGATCACACAATTGAATGATGTATAAAATTGTTGTACTATTCCTCCTGAAAGATTTATTTCTACTCGAATTGTCGTTTGAACACTAAATTTAGAAGTTTTAATTTGAATTAAAACGTGATATTGATAGAATTTTAAACTTTGAACGGAAGTGAAAAATAGCAGAAGAGCGAGCCAATTTCAATGATAGAGCAGACGAGAAAATGCCCATCGCCTTGGGTTACAAGGCTATGATGGACATATTAGATGGGTAAGATGGGATCTACGATATTTATAGTAGAATCGTCCGCATTTTTGCCGATCCCACCGAAGCTAGCATAGGGGAGAAAAATACGGGCTTCTGATTGGTCGAAAAATTGTTTGCAAATAGATCATCTTGAATGCTAATGTACGCATTAGGAGCATATATGGGTATATCATTAAAATAATAATAAGAAGAAGAGATTGCAATTTTTTTAAAAAGTAATATAGAACAATTGAGTTTGACGCCGTAAAATGAGAATACTGTTGTTTCTAAATAAATTGTTCTGATTGTGTATGTATGTGTATATCATGTTAAAAAAATAGAAAAATGAAATGACAATTTTTTTTTATTATTTTCTAAAAGTAATACAGAACAATTGTTAAACATCCTGATTAACTTCTTTAAATATAAATTCCGAATTATCTATTTCTTTATCTATTAATAAATATGTAAAAGCAGAAGGAAAATCCAGCTTTCAAAAGCTTTTCAAACAGAAATTGATGATTAAATAAACGAAAACTCAAAAATGAAGGAAAACAAAATTATTCAACCAATCAGAAGTCCGTATTTTTCTCCCTTATACTAGCTTCGGTGGGATCGGCAAAAATGCGAATCGTCCCAGAGTGAAAGGCGCATTGTTGAAAAACGGACAATAGTTTTGCTTTCTTTCTTTTTTTCTGATTTCTCTATGTTTATTTAATATATCTGACATTATGTCGAGTGAAAAAGAAAAGATCTGAAGTGTGTTTTTGTGACACGAGAAAAATTGAGAAATTACTTATATTTTCGGAAGAAACTATATCAAAATGTCAAAAGATTTTAAGGTTACGAAAATTTCATAAATTGAAATATAAAGATGTAGTTTTACAGGACAAAATTTTTGATTCAGCATACCACAGTAGTTATTACAAGACATTTACAGCATTGAAAAGACATCTTTCTCGACAGATGTTAAAAAGAAAATTCCATCACAGCCCAGTACGTCTTCGTCTGCAATTGAACAACCATTTGGAAATTCAGTATTATCATCGATTTTTCAGACGTCGATATTGTAATTTCAGCAATCGTAAATTTCTGTTTTTTTTTTTTTTTGTAACAAGAAAAATAAACAATATCGGTCTAAGATATGAGCCATTACGCAATTCAAGAAAGAGTGAATTTGAAAAGAGTGTATTACTAAGCTTTAAGCCAGATACTGAAATTACTGAAGATTATGAAGTTATATATTTACTTTTTATTAGCAAACTTATGAATTTTAGTACATAGTTAACAAAATTAAATAGCAATTTTTATAAATACAATGATAAAGTAAATCATGTAGATGCAAAACAGGGAACTTAATACATATACATCTGACCGGGTAGTAACTGAGATTTGGTTGTCTGCTGAAGTGTGTACTCTATCAAAACGTCTGCCTTGATCAATATAAGTTTTTAAGACCCCAATAAATAAAATATATTAATGGCAGATCTGGTCAAATACTTTCGAAATTTTATCTTTTTCAGCACTTTCAAAACTGTCTGCCACAATGTTAAACGCGCGATAATAGTCTGCTATTATTGTTTTCCGATTACACTGAGGATATATTTTAAAATCTCAAAACGGCAGACGTGGTCAAATGGATTTAAAATTTGCCAAAAATCGATACCTGTGTTACCTGCGCAGTAGCCGCGTCCACCACTTTGGGCTTGGTGAGTCCCCATCTCATGTATAGTAAGTATAGGGGCCTCAATGTACAAAAACTCAGGTCTGGTCAAATACATATAGGTAGCTTTTCACTGGCTCTTAGACTATGAGGGGAACGTCCGACAATCTTGATATGAATTTTCGATTTTTCTCATATTTTGAAACATTATTTCAATATACAGGGTGTCCAGCAAATAACACCCTGATTTCAAAATTAAATTTCTCAAAAACAAAGATCAATAGAATTATGTTGTAAACGGTTTGTTTATCAGGTAAGCTGAAAAAATCTTATACAAAAGTTTCGAACGGTAAAAATTTTGAAAAGATTGTGTTGTGATTGCAAAGGATGCTTTGATTTGACATTTTTCTTGCTTTAGATTGCTGTCAGAAAATGTGTTTTTCGGCTTAAAGTGCCATATTTCATAGTTTTTTTAAATTAAATTTTTGAAATTTCGAAATTCTAAAAATTAACTTAGAAAAATCTTTAAAATATTGCGCTGTAAGCTGGAAAATTATTTCTCTGCAGGCAATCTAAAACAAGAAAAATGTCAAATCAAAGCATTCTATGCAATCAGAACGCAATTTTTTTTTCAAAATATTCACTGTTTGAAATTTCTATGTAAGATATTTACAGCTTACCTAATGAAAAAACCGTTTACCGCATATTACAATCGATCTTTGTTTTTGAGAAATTTAATTTTGAAATCAGGGTGTTATTCGTTGGACACTCTGTAATTTACATATGTTAAGTTAAACCAGCCTATTCAAATTCATTAAAGTATATGTGGAACACACATTTTAGAGCTCAATCATAGATTAGAGTATATATTCATAAATTCCAGAACTAACGAAATAAAATTTTGAAATCTTCAGATTATAATAATACTACAACATAGCATTTGATAACATCGCCACAACATAATTTATCTCGAAATGAATGTCATTTTATCCTATGTATATAATTCTTTCCTCTCGAATTACAATGTGTGTTTTCATGTCGCAAAATGTAAGACTGAGTATCTGACAGTTATTACATTTATCCCAATCTCTCCCTAGAGCTTGTGAAGGTTTAGACATTATTCATAAGTTTTATATCTCACACGATTGAAAATTTAAAATATACATTGTCTAATATGCGATGAATGGAAGTGGCATATTCTGAAACTTAAATTGCCTTTAAAATTGAAAATATCCCAGTTTCAATTAACTATTTATTTAAAATTATTTTATCTTTTGTTTTCATAAATATCTTCAATATGATTAAATTTATTTTGGTCTTTTAATTTAATTTCATATTTATTTCGTTTATTACTCAATGCTAATAAATTAGTTAAGCAAAAAATAAATTTATATAAAAAATATGTGCAAGATGTGACTTATTTTGTACGTTTATTTATTTATTTTTTATTTGTTTATTTATTTGTTTTTATTTTTATTTATTTATTTATTTATTTATTTTTGTATAAGTAATGAATTCTATAGTGTTTTACAAAAATTTTGATATGGAATTTTGATTCTTCTTCTAGTTTTGAACATAATTTTAAAATAATTTACATTATATTAAGTTTAAACATTGTATTTAAAATCATTAAAATATATATGCGATCTATATTTTAAAGTTAAACTATAAATTGGAATATACATTCATAAATTCCAGTACTTCGAAATAACATTTTGAAATCTTCACATTATAATAATAATTCGCCTCAGCATTTGATAAGAGTTTGCATCGCCACAATGTAATTTATCTCAAAATGAATGTCATTATATCTCATGTATAATCATTTCCTCTCGAAATACAATGTGTATTTTTATGTCACATAATGTAAAACTGAATATCTGACAGATATTACATTTCTCCCAATGTCTTCCTAGAGCTTGTGAAAGTTTAGATATAAGTTTTACATAAGTTTCATATCTCACACGATAGAAAATTTAAAATATGCATTGTCTAATATCTAATGCATGGAAGTGACCTTTTCTGAAATTTAAATTGCCTCAATGATTAAAAATATCCCAGTTTCAACGAATTTAACTAAAATTACTTTTTTTCTCAAATATCTTCATTATGATTAAATTTATTTTAACCCTTCAATTTAATTTCATATTTGCTGCGTTTATTGCTTATTGCTAACAAATTAGTTATTCAATAAATAACTGTATAAAAATTATAAGAACTAATTTAATGTGCTTAGGAATAATGTTATATTTTAACTTGTTGAATTAACTGCTCATTTAAGAATTATATAAAATATTTAAACCAGTACGAATGTTTTTTTTTTTTTTTTTTTTTTTTTTTTTTTTTTTGATAAGATAATTCGAGATTCTTAATAGTCTTTTGAACTGAAAGATATTTCATATATTTATTTATTTATTTATTTATTTATTTATTTATTTAATATTCAAAAATTTTAAAATATACCGGGAGATGACATCACAGACAATCACCTTATCGAGTTCACGGATGAAAAACTGTGATTAGTTAAATCTCGATATGCCAATTAAAACTCAATCGGTTTACTATATCAAACCTTAGTGAAACACCTAAAAATCCAGTTTTAGAGGTTGACTCATAGGTTTACCATTGTGCTTTTCTGTATTCAAATGTATGAAAACATGGCGAACTGGCAGCAGGAAATCGCAATAATAGACCAACGAGTCAACCGTTAAAATCGGATTTTTAAGCTTTTCCATCAAGATATGACTACAAGCGCGCTCATTTAATCATCTTTAAAAAAGATTGAAATTATAATTTTAAAGAATAGTAGCGATCTTCCAGTAAACGTGTTTCCATTCATTTCTCTCTGATTGGAAACAAAATTTTTTATTTGAACTGCTGTATAATTGGCAACAATAGTTTTAAAGATAATTGAGAAATATCTGGTGTAAATACATCTTTTAATTTAAACTTTTGCATCATTTTAAATCTGACGTGCTTTTTTCTAAAGTTTTGTTTCCTTTTTTAATATTCTCATGAATTTTTTTTTTTTTTTTTTTTTTTTTTTTTTTTTTTTTTTTTTTTTTATAGGAAGGTTTGCGCTGTTTTAGAATTCAAAACAAAAAATGGAAATATTATTTCAAAATATGAAATAAATATCTTGCGCAAATATATTTTAAAATATTTGGCATTATAATAATTTGGCCTTATTAAATATGATGTAATTTCCTCTATTCATAACTTTTAATGTATAAAAATGACTTTATAATTAAAAAAATTTTCATGTAAAATTCAAATTTATGTATAATTTTATGACATAATTTTTCATATTTTTCCGTTTTTAGAACGTAATGATTTACGTTTAATTTGAATAAAAAAAATCTGTTAACTATCATTTGCACTGTAAAACATTTGTGGAAACGTTACTCCATAAAATTGGTGGCAGCTACGATTTATACTTCATTGAGTAATTTTTCACTTACATAATGGTATAATAAAAACATGCATTACTAGTGTATCATTGCAATGTTACACCGATTGTATCGGTTAAAATACTCCACCAAATTGGAGGCAACAAGGCTGCCACCAGTTTTATGAAGTAACATTACACAAATGTTTTACAGTATGTCGATAAAATTTAAATTTAAAGGAAATATTATTCTTTGCTCTATTTTTTTTAATTTGGCAACAATTTAAAATAATGCTATTTTATGAAATTTGAAAGATATTAAAAAGTTTGTAAAGTTTTTCTTTCCAATAAAACTTTTTTGATTTAACGC
The DNA here is from genome assembly GCA_964019185.1 of Maratus speculifer. Classification (NCBI taxonomy): domain Eukaryota; kingdom Metazoa; phylum Arthropoda; class Arachnida; order Araneae; family Salticidae; genus Maratus; species Maratus speculifer. The sequence continues at coordinate 179,033,625 of OZ025297.1, forward strand.
TTTCTTAAATTTGGTCAAAATCGCAATTAAAATTTTAAAATTTTATACTTAAAATGTTTATTCGATTTGAAAACTGCCTGAATCAGCATGTTTATAAAATATTTCTTTATAATACTACTATTTTACATATTTTTGCATACAATATATATTTCAAAAGTAACGAAGAATGACCTCCGGTCACAAAACAATTCATTGTCAGCGGAGGTGACAGCATTAATACCTTTTTTGAATAGAGAGATACAGTCAATAATTTACACAGATCTACGAAATCCTCTCGAAATCCTACGAATCTGTTTGCGTGTGATACTTGCATCTGACCATTTAGTAAACATAAAGTTTGTAATATACATCTGACAACTGCTACAATTTGCCAATTCGCCCATAAAGCTCTTTGATGTGGGAGAGAAAACAGTTAATGAATAAATATATATAAAATTTATTATATGTAGCTATCTGCAAATTCTCTTCTCAACTTCATCAAATTGAACTTTCAAATTTTATCATTATTAAATTGCCTGTCTTAACAATTGCGCAAGACATTTATTTCCTAAATCGTAACAGATCATATCAATTTCTTTCGTTATCAATACCATTAAAACAGATTTATGAGTCTTTCTTCTTGAAATACAGTAAACGTCGTGTTATGCTAACCTGACTTAAAATACTAAATATATCTGAAAATCTTTTTGAATTTGTAACATTTCAAATGTAAATTATATTCATACATTTTACACTTCTCATGAAAAGGATGTCCAGAATACCTTTTTACAACAAAATTTAATATGACACATACCCGAATTTTAAATTTACTTTTTGACTGATAAGAATCTATATATCTCCTAAGAATTAATTTAATCACAATTTCTGTTATTTATTTTTTTATTTACAAGTGAAATTTTTCTGACAGGAATTTTATGCTAAAATATTTTAGATATCTTATGAAAAGATGTTGCTTTAAATGAAAAATTAAGTGAGATTTGTAAATGAAAAAGGTTTATGAATATCTTTATTTAATTTTATTCAGAAATATTTAAAATGTATTCCTATTCACTTCTCTGTTATTAAACATTGTAAAAGTATTCAACTTGTATTCTTTAAAGACATGTGTCATTAAAATTTTAATTTAGAATAAATATTATTTTTTTCTCTGTTTTTAAATTTGGCAACAATTTAAAATAATATATTTTTATAAAATATGATTTATACTGAAAATTTGAATTTAAAATGGAAATAAATTCTCAAAAATGAGTCAAAAGAAAAAAATAATACATACAGTCTGTCCACCGTGAACGTCTAATGTAAAAACCGATTTAAAAACGATTAAATTCTATGTATATTTTTTTCCTATGAAACTTTTTTAAAGGAACTATTTTGACCAAACGTATTGTTAAATTTGGTCAAAATCTTACATAAAATGCAAAAACTTCATATTTAAAACGTATATTCGATTTAAAATCTGGCTGAACCTGCATTTTTATAAAATATTTATAAAATAAATACAACTACTTTTTTATTTTCGTATACAGTATATGTTTGCACATATTTTTGTGACTTCTGGTCACAAAAAATTCATTGTCAGCGACAGTAAGAGCATTAGTTACTTTTTTTGGTGCTACTAGGTTATCCCGTGACCAAAAAATTATCGCCTAGTTATAAGATTAAATGTAAATAATGGATGATCGTGAATGTCACATTCAGTGACAATAAATACGGTTCTCGTGTTTAAACGATAATTTCGACTTTTTATTTCTATTTTTATTATTCTACTAATTATTTATTTTTTCGTTATTTAAATTAAAAATTATGTAAAGATGTATAAGTTGGCTATTAGTTTGACGATTTGTATAATTTGGCGAAATTGGTCGACTGGATAACAGTGTAGTACCCCTTTTTAGAATAGAGAAATACAGTCAATAATTCATTTGTCTGATCATACATGTAGTGATGTACATCTCAATTTTAACACAGCTGCAACAATTTAACAAATCCCGCATAAAGCATTTGCATGTTGGCGGGAAAACGGTTAATGAATAAATGAAAAAAATATTTATTATACATATCTATCTATAAATCGTCTTCTCAACTTCATCAAATTGAATTTTCAAATTTGCTCATTATTAAATTGCCTGTCTCAGTAATTCCATAATTCGTAACGGATCGTATCAGTTTCTTTCTTTATCAATACCATTAAAGAAATTTATGAGACTTTCATCTTAAAATACAATGAAAATTTACATGTCGTGTAATGGAAAACTGAGTTCTGGCATTAAATATATCTGAAAATCTTTTTGAATTTGTAACACTTCAAATGCAAATTATATTCATACATTTCTCATTTCTCATGAAAAGGAAGTCTAGAATACTTCTTTTCTAACATGCAATGAAATTTAATACGATACATGCTGGAGTTTTAAGTTTACTTTTTGACTGATAAGAATCTATGTATTTCCAAAGAGTTAAATTTAATCACAATTTCTTTTATTTAATTTTTCATTTCCATGTGAAATACTGCTGACAGAATTTTAAAATTCGAGATTGCTTTTAAAAAGTTGTTGAATTGAATGAAATAATATATGAGGTTTGTAAATTAGAAAGCTTTGTGAATATATATATTAATTAAGAAATATTTAAAATTGCGTTTGATGTATTTCTATTCTCTATTATTCAACATTGTAAAACTGTTGAATACTTAAACACTTAATGTTTTACAATCAAATGGAATTTAATATCACAAAAAATGTTACTAACCAGACCATGAAGAAGTTTTGATACAAAAATTTATTTAAGGAAATCCACGACAGTTACCTATTTAGCCAAAAACGATTGCATAAATAATTTTCTGCAATCAGTAAGAAAAATAAACTTGAGTTTATCTTTTACGCATGTGTTATAACTGCAGTAGAGCGCAAAACTGTAAGCACGATACAGATATTTTAATAAAAATAAAATTATATACAAACTAATAAAATAAAATTATATACTAAATAAAATTTTGTACAAAGGCAGTTAGACTACATTAATTCTATTTCTGTAGTAGGAAAATGCATGTAAGCATGTCCCCTAAGAGATTTCGAACTCTGTAATAGGAAAATTATTCTAGAACTATAATTTTAAGCACAAGAAAAAGATAAACAAAATGATATTTCCCCCAAAGAGCGCGAATGGAACTTTTAGAATAAATAAATCTATCTATTCTAAAGAAAAAAGTAACTCCCGCTTCACCGCCTCTAACAATAGATTTTTTGTTACTATAAGTCTTTCTTCGAATTAAAATTAAATGAATATTACTTATGTAAATCAGAGAAATATTAAAAATTACGGCATAAAACTATATTTACTCGAGAATTTTAAAAGAGAAAAAAAATGTAAAGTAATTAATTCATCAATATGTGTTAAAAGTAGCAAAATGTTAAAAATTACGTCAGATTAAAAAAAAAAAAAAATACGACTGTGCAAATAACAATATTTTCTTTCTAATTATAAACATATTTTCGCGTGAATCCTTATATACATAAGAAAAAAATAACAGTATGGAATTTGATCAATGAAAATCGCGCAAATGCACAAGAAGCAGAGAACGGTTCTGTCTCTAAATATTGCCAAATTTTACAGCCAGTTTGGCGATAAAAATTAGTTGCCAAAAGGGACGCCATATTGGCGCTATCTCTAACATTTCGCAAAGTTCTCATAGACGTTCATTGAAAACAAATAGGTTTACTTCCTTGTACAAAATCAAGAAATAGAGACATTTTAATGCAACAAAATCTAATATTACATAATAAAGAGAGCTAACCACTCATCTGATTTGCCCGTATGTTGCACGGACAAGAACAGTTTGCTTAAATCATCACTTAAAGCTTTTTGAAGACCACTAAATTTTTTAGATTCAATTTCATTCTATTTAATGCCAGAAATATTTAGAATAGATGTTATGAAGATTTTAAATTAAAATAAGTGATGTATTTTAAATACGTTCAATTTATTGTACGGAAAAAAGTAGTTCAGTGATTAATGGGATTACTTACATAATACACTGCTCAAAACAATTAAAGGATATTGCAGTTTTAGGTGGATTTTGTATCTGGGAAACTTTTTAGCTGATTGATACATGGTCGACAGACATAGTAATTTTTTTATGAGAATAAATTACACATGTTTGGCAGAAAAAAAATGCATTTTATTGCGCATTTGAGTACAAAAGGAAAAAAACACAATTTGTGCATATGAGAAAAAAAGAATAAGAAAAGGTGTTTTCTTCAAAGAAAATCATTTTCAGTAGGGGGTATGGTTTCCACGGGCGGCCAGCAACGTTGAACACCTTTGAGGCATGGACTCAATGAGGCTGTTAATGACGAATTGGAGTATTCTGCCCCACTCTTCCAGAAGAGCTCTTTCCAGTTCTTGGAGAGTTTGCGGGGGTTGTTGGCGGCCAGAAACGCGTCTTCCTAGAGCGTCCCAAACGTGCTCTATTGGATTCATGTCTGGAGAACACGCTGGCCATTCCATTCGAACGATTCCTTCCTCGAAAAGGAAATCCTCCACCAGGTTTGCACGATGTGGCCTGCAGTTATCGTCCATTAAAATGAAGTTATCTCCGATTGCTGCAGCGTAAGGGACTACAATAGGTCTGAGGATCTCATCCCTATATCGGCGACTAGTCAGAGCTCCATCTCGAATGATGTAGAGGTCAGTGCGCCCGTCAATGGAGATGCCACCATACACCAACAGTCCTCCACCGCCAAATCTGACACTTTCGTGCACGAACGCAGGATTATTCCTACTGACACGGTCCCTCCAGATGAAAATACGCCTATTATCCGGATGCACAGAAAAACGGGACTCGTCAGAAAACAGAATATTGCTCCATTCATTTCTCCTCCAGTTGACATGCTCGGTTGCCCACTCCCTGCGGTCGCGACGATGCCTTTATGTTAATCTAACACATACCATCGGTCGGCGAGCATACAGACCTACAGCATGGAGCGGGTTTCGGACAGTGTGAGTTGAAATCGTGGTGCCTGTAGCCGAGCGAAGGTGTTGTTGGAGAAGAGTAGCGTTCATGTTTCGGTGTCTCCGAGCTGTTAACGCTAAATACCGATCTTCATTGGGCGTTGTTGTCCGTCTACGACCTTGCCCTGGTCTTCGGTCTGCACATCCACTCTCCAAAAAACGGTTCCAGATCCTGGAAATGACACTTTGTGATACTCCAATGGCTTGCGCTACTTCGGCTTGAGTTTGGCCCCCTTCTAACCTACCAACAATTCTCGAAGCTTCTGAATCTGTCAAATGACTTCACTGAGACATCGTACTCATCGAAGCAAAGCAATCACTGAATGCCGATCATCCTTATCTTCATTTTCTTTTATCCAGTTGAAAGTCAAATTTCATTCGCTGCCGCTGAAGCGACGTTTTTGACGTCGAACTCAAAATTTGCATACTCCACAGTTTGAAAACCAGAAAAATTTGCATTTGTGATTCTCTTCTCCTATTTTCGGCAAAAAAAATTCGTTTATATCTTTATTTTATATAAAACTTCAAATATCCTTTAATTGTTTTGAGCAGTGTATTTAAATACAAATGCAAACTATTTACAAAACGCTTTATTCTGTCTAATAAAAAATCGAATATAAATATATTTACGTTTAATACAAATATATATGAGTTCTCACAATCAAAAACTATATGATATATAGGATAAAAACCAAGAGGCAAAGACTATGTTTACTGTTTACTTAATTCATTTTATATTAATTTATTTTCAATGTTTTAACTAATTTTTTAATCAAAGGTGAAAACAGACTTTGTATCTCCTAACAGCGACTAATTGGGCCCTTAAAGCCTTCGATCAAAGAATTAGGAATAAAAATCCATTTATAGGGAGATCGCCCTTGTTTTTTTAAAATTACAATTCAAATTTTTCAAAGCCGATGTAATTACCGCGCTTTCAGAATTTTGAGTGTCTTGATGGGGATTGGCGAGCACAGCTCGCAGGGGCCATAGCCCTTTAGTAGTTAAAAAATCGTTAACAAAAAAATGTACAGACCAGATAATTTCAATAGAATTCCTATCGGCATTAATCGGAAATAAAGCATAAAAGACTTTGAAAAGAAAAAAGTACGTAAAATGTTGTTTTAAAATTGTACTTTAAAGAGAGATAAATTATTAAAGTGCGCATTATAAATAGAAATGAAAGATTGGAATAAATAATTCAAGTTTGGAATATAATTTAAAGTTTTTTTATTTTTATTTTTATTTATTTATTATAATCATCATTATATATATAAAAAGTAAAATATTACTTTAAAATAAATTAAATTGTTTATGTAGAATAAAAATTAAGACTTCGTTATAGAATAATATGTTTTTTGGCCCGAAAATAAAAAGAATGTTACCTATTATGTGATAAAACAGATCCAGTCAATTGAAGTAGTCGCTTATCAAAATAACTCTCATGCACGTACTGTTAAACAAAAGAAGGAAAATAATATAAAAATTAATAAACAGTTAATGATAATGAACCAATTTTTCTTTAATTAGAACTTTTTTGTTCTTTTATCAAAGGTATTCATGGTAATTACTCCACTTCCGTATAGACAAATTACCTATCCCCAATGAAGAAACCACTGAAGTAGGAAAATAATTAAGTAATATAATCCCAATGAAAAAATATTCAGAGGATCGTAATTGGAAAAGAATCCATATTAAGCTGCAAAGTCAAAATAAGAAAAAAATGTTTGTTATTGTTATAGTTAATTTATTGTTATTATAGTTATAATTAAATAGTAATAAATTAGAAAAGTTTTGTTAGAGTTTAGTTTTATAAGTAAAAAATCCCCATGATCCTTATATCTTCATTTTGAATATTAAAAATGAATTAACGATTCTAGGGTGCATGCTTAATTTAACACATTTTTTTAAATAGAAAAACAATGTAAAAAAAAAGAAAAAAATAATAAACACACAATTTTATAAAATCTCAAACGGTTAAAAAAAAAAATACAGATTAGTAAAGTAAATGAAACGTATAGCGATAATCATTCTTTACATTTTCTATTTTAACAAGTTTATATAATTTGACTGCATAAATACATCGTAAGCTAGTTGGTTGTGCCAGTCACAAAACTTTCTTCTATCTCATATGCACATCTTAATACTTAAAAAATAGTTACACTTGTTAATACTTTAACATTATACTTTCAATACTATACTAACTTTGATTTTTACCTTAAAGTTCAGCTTCAGCCAATAAATCAGAGTAAAAAAAAAAAAGTTAATGTAAATCATGATATTTATTAAATTAAAAATTTGCCTTTATTCTATTGTCATCAGTTATTTGGAAATAACCGGTTAAGCAGGATGCATGTTCCCGTCTCCGAACGAGCAAAATGGAAGACAGAACTATTAGTCCAGGCATTAAGTGCTCAAAAAGGACAAATAAATGCAAGTTTTGGTGTAGTTTTGATTTTTGGTTCCCTTTATGTTTTTGGGGTCGCTAAATACGAATCTGGCATTATCGAACAAAATTTCTCACCGGAAACACGTTTTTTGGCAAAAAACGTGTAAAAAACGTGCCTTTTTTTCGTTTTTTTCTACATAACTTCAAAATTATGCATTTTAGATAAAAGTCGTCAAAACATAAGTTCAAGAGCACAAAATATGCTACATTTTATGCATGAAAAGTTTTTTCTCTGATCAATGGTTTAGCCGTGAGAGAGCCGAAAAAATGGGTGTGAAAAGCAAAAAAAATTCTGAAAAACGTGAATTACAGCACCGTACGTCGATGAAACATGAAAAACAACCATTTTACGCAAATTTTCCCCACTTAATGATACTATATATATTATTATTGACTATATTTTATTAATCTGATGTTAATGGTTTCTTTCATAACAAAAAAGTGAATAAAAATGAGCATATTTGTGATCAAAATCTTCATCTGCTATTACAAAATAATAATAGTAATAATTTCTTAATTTGACTTTTAAATAATGTAAATAAAGTAACTAAAACATGCTTTAACATATAAAAGCTGATACGGATTACAGTTCTTAAAGATCTCGAAATTCAAAATGTAAGTGTGGAAAAAAAAAAAAAAAAAAAAAAAAAAAAAAAAAAAAAAACTGGAAAATAGGAATTATGACATTGTACATAGATTTAACATGAAAACTGACCATTTTTCGCAAAGATTGACTGTAAATGATACTGAAGGTGTTATGATCGACTATATTTTACAATGTAGTTACTAACAATAAAAACGACGACTCATTATGAACTATTATTTAATTATAAATAATTATGTACATTAGTAAGTACATTTACTTAAAAAGCAAAGTACTATTTCCGCTTTCTTTTATTTCAGGGTCCCTGCTTTTCACCGACATCTAATAAATAGAAAATAGACGAATGAAATTATAGGGTGTTTTTATAACTATCAATATTATAAATAAAAGTTTTTTTAATAGAAAATATTTGATACCTTGCTGCATGACTATTTCCCCTTACATTGGATCCTCTGATTCATTCTTTGGGCAATCCATTTCCAGATCGGCTTCAAAGTCTGGCTCATCCTCTTCGTCTTAACACACAATTGCGATGTTGTTGCAGTTTCCTGAAGCAAATATCCTATCTGATATCTTCGCAAATAATTTTTGCTGCTGCTCCAACCACTCGCAGCCTCTCATCTCGATCAGATTTACATATTTGCTGATACCATGCATTAGTCAGTGTCTTCCCTCCTGTATTCTTGAAACACACAATGGACTTTTTTTCTGATTATTTGTGATCAGTATGTCGTATCTATATCTCTCAATGAGGTTAAACTTTACAGTTCTCATATCAGGTTGATAACTCCATGTAACCTATTTCATTAGCTCTTCCGTGGAGAATTGACACTCGTCATCATGATTTACAAAGTAATCATATATACTTTGCATTGCTCTATCGATTGCCTCAGCAAATGGACCACGTTTCTTCCGTTCTTGAACCTTCGGGCTCCCATAAATATATTTAAAACATTTGATATGGTATTGAGCATCTGCTGCGATCAAATCATTCACTAGTTTGATGCGCTGAATTATACCTTGCCCATAATCATCATTGCGAGCTTTCGCTGCTTTCAGAATTGTACTTTTGAATCCCATGTGCCGCACACTGTATACAGTATTGCGTTCGCTTGTGTTGCAATGAACTCTTCTGAAATGCACAGTCCAGATGTAAAACAATTAGTTCGAAAATTAAACTGAGGAGTTGATGATCTTAAAATTTGAGAAGTGCCACTTTGTTCCTCAATCTTCTTCACATAAGCACTAAAAAAAGGGCTCCCAAATGGTCCGCGAACTGAACATCAGTATTTTTTAACAGAAAATTTCATGATACGTTTGAGCTAGAATCAACTTCCAAACGTGGTTTCTTGGCATTTTGCTAGTCAAATCTAAAAGGAAAATTCCTTTGAGAAAATTCTGATGTTCAGTTGGCGGACCATTTTGGGAGCCCTGTAATCATCCTTTCATTTATGTATGCTTTTATACACTTAAATGCACATCTACTGAGGTTTTTCCCCTTTAGGAAAACTGCCTTTCCATCCTTTCTTTCTGTACTTGCCTTGATTAACGCTGCAATATCTCGACTGACTTTCACTGATGGCCCCTCGTCTAAAGGAGAGTCACAAATAAAACACAGCGACACCGCGCAAAATCACTTTAGATATTCACTATATTCACGAAGACACACCCAGTGAATTACTAAATTATAAATAAGCAGTTGCATATGGAAACTAAGAGGAATGTGTCCTCCTGATAAACTAGTGATCTGTGCGACGCATGTTTCTAATAGAGGCGAGACAGGTGGGGAAGGGGGGGGGTTAGTATTCCACTGAACGTGGACATGGGATACGGGGGGTGGGCGCTTGACCAACGTTATTTCAACTTGCACCAACTCAATCTAGGGGGAAAGTGCAGATGGGGTCAGTTAAAGCCTGTTTTAGTTATTTTGTTTACCTTATTTAAAAGTCAAATTAAGAAATTATTATTACTTATATTATTTTGTAATAGCAAATGAAGATTTTGATCACAGATATGCTCAATTTTATATAATTTTTAGTTATAAAAGAAACAATGAACATCAGATTAATAAAATATAGTCAATAATAATATATTTAGTATTAATAAGTGGGGAAAATTTGCGTAAAATGGTTGTTTTTCATATTTCATCGACGTAAGGTGCTGTAATTCACGTTTTTCAGAATTTTTTGATTTTCACACTCATTTTTGCGGCTCTCTCATGGCTAAACCATTGATCAAAGTAAAAAACTTTTAACACATAAAATGTAGGAAATTTTGTGCTCTTTAATTTATGTATTGATGACTTTTATGTAAAATGCATGATTTTGTAGTTATTTAGAAAAAACGAAAAAAAGCCACGTTTTTTGCACGTTTTTTGCCAAAAAAAACTTGTTTCCGGGGAAACATTTTGTTGGATAGTGCCAGATTCGTATTCAGCGACCCAAAAAACATAAAGAGAACCAAAAGTCAAAGCTACACCAAAATTTGCATTTATTTTTTACCAAATGCCTGGACTATATGTAGAATACAGAAAATGAAAAAAAAATGCTAGCATAGAGCTCCTTTTCCCACGGAATATTTAAAAGTTCCACGATGAGCTGCTGTCCATAACCAAGAACAAAAAAAATAGTTCAATTCTATGCAGAAATTTGTACAATTTTTGATGGTGCTATAATGGAAATGGTACAGATATCGGGATTCCAGCGCTCCTTTTCGGCGGATTTTTTTTCAAACTTAGAGAAGACCTCGCCATAACTAAAAACGTATACGAAAAATTTGGTTCAATGTTACGCATAACTTCATGCAATTTTCGATGGCACAATAATAAAAATGGCACAGGCATTGTTATTAAAACGCCTCCTTCAGGCGGATTTTTTCATATTCAGGGAAGACTTGCCAACCATTTATAAACACTTACAAAACAAATTGATTCAACTTTATGCATAACTTCGTACATTTTTTGATGATACAATGTTTAAAACGGCATAAAAATCGCTATTTCAGCGCTCCCTTTCGATGGACTTTTTTTCATAGATGGCCTACAAGCCACAGCAAAGCACTTATACAAAAATTTTGATTCATTTCTATCCATAAGTTAAGACACTTTTCGATGGTACACCATTGAAAATGACACAAAAATCGTTATTACAATGCCCCCTTTCTGCGGCATATTTCAAAATTGAATAAAAACCTGCACGCCACAACTTAAAACACACACAAAATATTTTGTTCATTTCTATGCATATCTGAATACACTTTTCGATGGTACAATGGCGACACACGGACACGTAGATGGACACACAGACATTTTATAAAAAATCATGTTTTTAAAACCGTAAAAAACTGGAAATCGAAATTTTTTAATTCACTAATTTCTTCTATTGGAGATAGAAGAAAGTAAAAACGAAACTTTTAAAGATGATACGATTTGACATTTTATTATCTGAGTAAAAAAACAATCAGGTCAGTAGTTGAAAACTAAATTTTCGGTTTAAATTATCAACACTGTCTATTCAGCTACCTGGACCAACCTGGAGAAGCACATTTCACACACACAATCTCACAGACGTCATATATACAATGTAGTCAGCTCAAAAGATTACTGCAATTAATGTAAAAACGGCGGATACATAGATACACTTTATGTTTTATTCTTTTAAAAGTTAAATACACTATATTCCCATTGATTATGGGACACTTGCGATTTTAGACATTTTACTAAATATCTAGAAAAATACATGAGGAATCATCTCGAAACTCTTAGTGTATAAATATAATAGTATACGTCATACATCTCCGTGAAATTTTTTTACCGAAACGCCATAGGGGATCGTCAACAAATTAAAAAAGAATGAATATCTTTTGAATAACCCTGTCAAAACTAATGTAGCAAAAGCGCTCAAACTCTAGATTATGATTGAATGGCTTATTGTAATACTCTGTGTTCATTTTTATGCAAATAGCATGCACACTCGCAGAGTAATTAAGGTTTTTATAAAAATGGTCCCAAATTTGTCCAAGTTTTTCCATTATAATTTTCAGAGTTCTTAATATAAAATAATATTTTTTTCAGAAAATATGACAAACAACATTGCACACAGTACCCTGTAATCAGAATTAAAAAATAATAAAAATTGTATGAAAAATGAGTAGGTTTACTATATTATTTTTTACTGCACATGCGTCAAAGATATCAAAATTTCACTTACATATTATGTTAGCTAAATGTATAGAGCAACTTTTATAAAAGTCTCAAAATCATAGCTTGAAAATTCTGAAAGTAATCGTCTATAGAAAAAGGACAAAATCCGTTGTTTCCAAAATGAAGCAAAAAAATGAGGGATTTTATCCAAATGCAGTAGTACATCCCATATTGTGTATTCTATATTGACGCTAATCAATGAATATATGGATGCAACCCCTCTTGTTTTTGCTTCATTTTGAGAATAACGGATTTTCGACTTATTCAATTGACGATTATTGTCAGAATTTTCAAGTTATGATTTTGTGACTTTCACAAAAGTTGCTCTATACATTTAGCTAACATAATATGCAAATGAAATTTTGATATCGTTGACGCATGCGCAGTAAAAAATTATTTAGTAAACCAACTCATTTTTTATACAATTTTCATTATTTTTTTAATCTGATTACAGGGTACTGTGTGCATTGTTGTTTGTCATATTTTCTGAAAAAAATAATATTTTATATTAAGAACTCTGAAAATTATAAGGAAAAAACTTGGAAAAATTTGGGATCATTTATATAAAAACCTTAATTGTTCTGCGAGTATGCATGCTATTTGCATAAAAATGAACAAGACTTATTACAATAAGGCATTCAATCACAGTCTAGAGTTTGAGCGCTTTTTCTACATTAGTTTTGACAGGGTTATTCAAAAGATATTCATTCTTTTTTAATTTGTTGACGATCCCCTTTGGAGTTTCGGGAAAAAATCTTCACGGAGATGTATGACTTATACTATTATATTTATACACTAAGAGTTTCGAGATGATTCCTCATGTATTTTTCTAGATATTTAGTAAAATGTCTAAAATCGCAAGTGTCCCATAATCAATGGCAATATAGTGTATATTCATCGGTAAAAATATGACACGAATAGGCATTCGTCCAACTGACATAAAAATGAGTTTTCACTCAGTTCTTTAAGTTCCATCTATAAATTACTCAATGGGGATTAAACGTAATTGTTACAACAGAGTTAAATATAATCAGGTCAATGTTGAAATATATGACTAAAATTTTTATATTTTTCATCAAATACAGTATAAGATGTTTGTAAAAGTTTTGGAATAAAAGTTTACAGATGGTATAGAAAGCAGCATGGTAGAAAGGCATTTATAACAGTTCCACAATGTTCGCGAAATCGTTTTTCAGAAGTTATTCTTATATCTCCTTAATTTTTCTAGCACTAGGTTAGTTTATTCTTCTATTTTTCTAACTGATAAATTGTTTAGTTGTTTGAAATTTACGACAGATTTTTTTTTTTGTCAATAGGCCTGTTTTAGTTATAAAATATTGTACTGTGATGATTGCAAAAATAAATAAATAAATAAATACGTAAATAAAAATCAAAAATCAATGTATAATCTGTTGAAGATTATAATAAATCTCAAATGATAAATAAGTAAATCACTCAATCAATTAAAAATTGACATCGATTATGCATGATATAAACAATTTGAATCGTCAAAGAATTTCCAAAGAAATCAAAATCAAATCCGTGAAAATTTTTCAAATTATGATTTTTTAACGGATTTACACATTTTAAGGGTTAGACATACCGCAAAACATGTTTTTTTTAAATAAAATGTCTATCTGTGTGTCTGTATGTGACATAAATTTTTTGGGCACTTTGTCACAAGAACGTAATCAGGTAATTTAATAAGAATAATATATTCAGTTATTCCTTGATATAAATTTGTGCTGATATTTTTTTGGTGTAAATCGCTCATTAGGTGGCGTTGCAGTGCTGCATTTTTAAACATATTTGCAACAACTCTCTGTATGAAGAACTAATGCACGGATTTCATGAAACTTCAAATTCGAAAAATCTTTCACATGAATTCATGATGTTTACGTTTTGATATAAGTAAATTCACAAGTGGTGATGCTATACTGCATTTGTTACGATTTCTGCAAGAGCTCTATCTCAAGAACTACACGCAAATTTCCATCAACCTTCAAATCAGTTAATCTTGACATTTTTTTTTCTTAAGTTTGGGTGTCAGTAAGTGGTGTCAGCAGGTGTTGGTTTGATCCCTACAGGTAGCGCTGCTATGATGAATTGTGTAGGATTTACACTATATTAGTGATAATCATACCTCAAAAAGTCATGCACGGAATTTCATATCTTTAAGATCATCATGTACAGCATAGACTAAGATTTAATTTTGGCAGTGTAATAGCAAATTTCAAAATTATAACAAGCATGAGATGAAAAAAAGTTTTGGGATTGTTACATCCGACTAGTTAATTTCGGCTTTAGTTTCCAAAAATTGATATTAGTTATGAAAACTTTAAGCCTAACCAGAAGTTTAATTTTACGGTGAACATCATATATATTAAAACAGTATGTTAAAATTTTAAGATCAACCCTTAAAAAAGCAGCATCTACGCATGCGTGAAGGGAAAATTACAATGTCCTTCCTGTAGAGGTGAGTAAAAGCATGTCCAGATGATCGAGAGGTCTAAAGCACTAGTTTAAGATACTGTGTTGAGGAGGTGGGATGCGGCAAGAGAGATTTTGTGCTTAGTTTTGACAATTCCTCTCATCAATGACCTATATTACTTTGAGGAGAAAGTATTTGTATTGTATTTTATTAATATTATTTGAATGTTTTATAATTAAATGAGATTTAACATTTAACAATGTCTTTTTAAAAATAAAAATCCTATATTTAAAATATTTAAGCTGAAATATTTTTTATGTTAAAACAAATTGAGATTTTTTTTTGTTGTTACAATGTCTGATTATATCAAGTATATATGTATGTGTCAGAAAGAAAAGTTGCGATTCTTTTCTTATAAAATGAAATTGGAAATAGAAAAAAGAAAAGTATTCATATAAGAACTGTAAAAAAATTACCTTATATTTATGCTTAATTTTTAAAAAAGCATAAAAATGTAAAATAAAATTCAAACAATGTACATGATAACTAAATATTTCATGAAAATGCAAAATTAAATTCATGTATTTAAAAATATATATTTTATAATTTATTAGCTGTATATCATAAATTATTAGCTGCATACAGCAAGTTCAAAGTTTTAGAGTGAGATTAATAAAAGTAAAATTAATGAAGAATCATAAAAATTGTGTAGTTAAACAAATAAAAAAAATAGAAAATGCTATCTACCGGTATTTTTTCAAAAAATAAAGACTTTCGCAAGTTTAATTTTACCTGCAATTTTAGCTGTATTTTGAATAATCATCATCAAGATGATATGTCTCTGTCTATAGTAAGAAAAATATTCATTATTAAAAAAAGAAAGAAATGAAAACTATTTATATAAGAATTATAAACGAAATTACATTGATAGCTATGTTTGAATAATTAAATAATGCATGAAAATGTAAACGAAAATTCAATAAATTATTAGCTCAGAGAATTTCAAATTTAAGGTTTTAGAGACAGATTGATAAAAATTGTCAAAAATCGAAAAATTAGAAAAACAAAAACAAAAACAAAAAAAAATAAATTAATAATAATTTACAAAAATATTGTTATTTTTCTAAAAGTTGAAGCTGTTGTAAAGTTTAATATTATACCTAACAGTATTTAAAAAATAATTTTTGTAAAAGACGAAAATATTTAAACTTTTTGTCGTTAGGTAGCAGCACTAATCAGTATTTACTTATTTCTGTTATGCACGTAGTAGAAGCTCAGATAAATGAATTCATTTGTACATAGGAAGACAGGTGAATTATATAAATTAATAAGTGTAGTGCATCATGTAAACAAAAACGATACGTCAAGTATTTTTTTAATTGAAGTAATGTCTTTAAATTTAAAGAGTCTAATAAATTATTTTATAAGTGATTTCATAATTTTATATTAAAATATTTAAGCTAAAATATTTTTTATATAATTATATTTAAATAAATTGAACTGGTCTCCAATTTTTGTTGTATTTTGTATGAGTGTAATCAAGAAGACACATACCGGGTGTGTCATAAATTCGTGCAGACTTTAAAAATCTATAATAAAAGAATACATGCTCGGGAAAATTTTCGATTTGCGCGTGTATGATTACATGGATTTTATTCCATATATAGTAGAAAGACTCAAAACTGTCCAATGGAGGACGCTCACACCTCATACTGAGGCGTTTTATGCAAATTGGGCTAGCAATGAAACACCTGGTTGGAAATGGATTCATCATTTGATCTCGACAATATATTATCGTTACCAGATTGAGCGCTGGTGGTTAAACTTTTCTACAAGAATGGTGAATCCACAACTATTGCATTATGAAAGTTTCGCACGGAGAAAGGATTAAGAAGCAAAAAAAGCTCTATTTCAAAAAATGGGATACTCAATTTAGTAGGATGTTTTGAAGATACGGGGTTGTCTGTTTGCATTCACCTGATTTGCATAAAATGTTTCAATTTGACGTGTCAGCGCCTTTTATTGGTTATTTTTCGAATAATTTTTTATTATATATGGAAAAAAAGTCCAAAAACATCTGACCATATTTGCACAAACCGAAAATCTTTCTAAACATTACTTCTTTAATAATAGATTTTTAAACTTTGCACGAGTTTATGACATACCCTGTATAATGTGTGTGTATGCTTCTGTTTACTAAGAAAAGCATTCATTATTTTTTGAAAAAAAGAACCTAAAACAGGAAAAAAGAAAAATATTCACGTAAGCATTATAAATGAATTATTTTGGTACTCATGGTTTAATATTTAAATCATGTACAAAAATATAATGTAAATTTCAAGTAATTACAAAATATATTTTATATATCATTTGCTGGAACCTGAAATTGTATGTTTAGGGCTTTAGAATGAGTATGATAAAAATAAAATTTATTAAGACATCTAAAAGTAGTTTAAAATTTTCAGAAACTACTAAATATTTTTATTTGTTACAAAAATAAATATACTAGTTACACTTCTGCTAAAAAGCAAGCATAATTCAAATTACTAATTTAAAAATCTTTACCTTCATTGATTGAGTAGGTTAGGCGAATAGCATGTCTAATCTAAGGCTTTGAATATGTAGGAATCACATAGGTAATATAGATCCACATCAAGGTTTTAAAATTCACTTTAAAAGTAACTAATTTTTAAAAAAAATCAAACTTTTTTCAAATGAAATTTTCCAGAAGTTTACCGTTAAATCTTCACGGGTACCATCTATAGGTGGGGCTGACGGCGATTGAAGGCCAGGTGATGACCTGCCTTCAATCGCCGTCAGCGCCCCCTATTATTTGAAATTTCGAACTAAAATACAAAAATACGGTAAAAAACTCCTGACATTATGCATAACCCTCCTGTAAATTTTTTTTAAATAGCTGTCACCGTTTGCAAGTTATTGAATTTTAAAATCCATCAGTAATTTTTGGGACACCCGGTATATATATATGTATATATATATATATATATATATATATATATATATATATTATATATATTTGAGCAAAACTAGTCAGTATAACTAATTAAATGTAACAACTTCATAAATCATAGCTTATAACAAGTCGGCATATTAAACATATATCTAGTTCAATTTTGCTATATGTTATAGATAATAACTAACTGAGTAAATTTCTATATACTATAACTTTGTTATAAAGTTGGTTATTATATTATTATAACTCGTAATTTTAAAAGGTTTGAAGCATAATTTGTAGCTATCGAAACTCTCTTTGTTTGTATTTAAAGTGTTGTATACGGTCAGTCAATTTATTCCTTATCATGAAAATTCAACTTTTTTTTTCAGCTATGGTATTTTAATTGCCACGAGAATGGTTGTTTGAGTTGTTAATTCATTTACGCTCGGTGCGTTTGTGATCATTTTTTACGGATGTAAGGAAAATGAAAGAAACGTTTTTATATACATTCTTTATCTAGTATAATAACAAAGGTATTGTGCATCTATTTTCGTTATCTATTTTTCGAGTGATCGCAATTTTCAGAGATCCATAATTTGGCCGGAACGTACATTCAGATCGAAAATAGTAACCAAAAAAATCAAATGATTCAGAAGTTTAAATAAAAGTATGTTAATTAAAAATTTCTTTTTTTCAACTTTTTTTAAAATTTTACTTTTTGTTCCAATATGCATTATTCATACGTAATCAGACATCAATAAAACATCTTCTTGAATAGAACAATATACATATGTATGTATAGAAAGAGAGATGGAGATATATAGATAGATATTAGTAAAGTTATTCAGTTTAACTAATTAAATATATCCAACTTCATAGATCATACTTTATAACAAATTGGAATATTAAACCTGTCTCAAATTGTATGTTGCTAGATTTTATAGATAATGTTTTTATATATAAATATCGTATTTTACAAGCGTCAGTGTAAAGGTACTGGTTTAGTTACATTGATATTTATATGAGAAATTTGCATACATCCTAATTATTACACAGTATCTTCCAGATGTAAATTTGTAAAAGATTATAACAATATTAATGTGTACCACTCAAGTTAAAGATAATTCTGTTTTATTCAGTAAGAGAAATCTGATTGCGAGACATAATTAAATTTTATTTAATACTAATGCATTTCTCAAAAAGGGATAAACATTCTAAAGAGCTAATCACTTTTAAAGTGAAAGGCACTTTAATTAACCTATACTTGCTGATTATTGCTTTTGAAACGTTCACTTCAATATCTGAAACTAACAGAGTAAATTCCAACGTTGAACAGTTTTTTTTTTTAAGTTTGTTATTATATTATTGTAACTAGTAGAATTAAGAGATTGAAACATAATTTCTTAGCCACTGAAACCGTTTTTCGTGGTACTTAAAGTGTTATTGTATAGGGTCAGTTAATAGTTTGTTTAGCATGAAAACTATTTGCATAAAAATTCAACCTTTATTTTTGAATTTTGGTGCTTTCTGAACATTTTACATGTATTTTAGCCTACCTTTAATTGGTATTAGAATAATTGCTTGCGTTCTTACTTCATTTGGGTTCGCCACAGATGTGAATGCTTTATTTTTTCCAGATTTTAATGAAGCTGAAGAAAAGTTTTTTTACAGGGTGTGTCGTAAATATCGAAACAATAGGCTATCTCCTTTAATATTGCTCGTTGATCCATACTTCCAATTGCAAAAATTCATAAGAAAGGTGAAATTTTTGATAAGATAAGTTGCAACTCCATGAGGGGTCTATTTGAAAAAAATACGAAAATTAAATTTTGATACGGCCCTCATATGACAAAATTCCCAATTAGGAAATTATTCTTTATTTATTCGTAAATTGAACACAAAAAATTTCATCTCCATATCGAAAAACCTCACAGATATAAAATCCAAAATTCTCCACAATTCGTGACTTACACCACTTAACCATGCCTGTAAAAAACGAGTTTATGACTCATTTTGAAGGCAAGTGAGGGATCGTCCACAAATTGTCCAATATTAAATGTCGATTTAAGACAGTGCCTCTTATTCGGACATAAAAAGGCAGCGTATTGATTCAAAACTAAACTTGTTTTCAAACTGTGTTGGTAGACTGCACTAGAGTCTGCATGGGTCAAAATATCTAGGTCCGGTTCCAAACCGACCTATAAGGGAAAAACATTAGATTAATTTAAAACACGATTATTCAATCGGTAAATTAATTATAATAGATGTAATATTTCCATTTTTTTGGGTGAGAAATTTCTTGGCCAGTATTCGAACCAGGGATGTAATGGCTGATGTAATGCCAATGCTCTTCCAACTGAGCCATCCCGGACACGATAACTGGAGGACTATTTCACCCGATTAACCTCAACGATAGCTTAATCTGGTCTGATACTCTGGATCAGCTCAACAGAATGAATCGAAAGTCAATTTATGGAATGCAGAAAACCGCTACATACGAAATTACATTAGATTAATTTTAAATACGATTATTCAATCCGTAAATTAATTATAACAGACACCCAAAAAATGGAAATTTTACACCTGTCATAGGGAAAAAAGTTCGGTCCGGCCTGAAAAAAAAGTTTAAATCATAGCCCGGCTCAGTCATTATTTTCTACATAATTTTTTACTTCGGTATGGTTAAAAATTGTTTCGTATGGAGGAGTTCTGACCAAAAATACTTATTATAGCTTTTCGTTTTTCATATTCATAATTTTTTTATTAAAGAATCGCCAAATGCTGTGATATATTTATTTTATCAATAAATCTCAATTATATGTAAATGTTTCACTTATATTTTAATATCATTAATCGATATTCGATCGTTGGAGATTTTGAAAAATGTTATACAGAACAACCTTTTAAGACGAAATCACATAGGGCAGAAAAAATACGTTATACAAATGCCCTACTTAGGTGGTGTCTAAATGGAGTTTATTTTTTTCTCTCAGGTATTATTAAATTTATTTTGCACGGATCAACAAATTTTCCATTCAAGACAGGATTCCGTCATAGACAGATTATTTTTCACTGGATTTATTGCATTTAATTTTTTAGCCTTTGGATATGCTATTCTTAAAAAAAGAATGAATTTTAAAAGGTTTTTTTGGAGGGGGGGGGGGGTAAATAAAGGCAATTTGAAAATCTATGTGTTTTTCGTAAAAATTTTGATTCAGCCAAATTTTACTTATTTTATGCACGAAACAGTCAGAGACAGTGGTTTTCATATGGGCTGTGTCGAGACCGGGATTTAAAAAATGTCATCCAGTGCAGAACTACACTGTAAAAAAATTTGGTCACAAATCACGGTGGTTATACCGTCAACTTTGTGACACTTACTTATACCGTAATTTAACTGCACGGTATATATACCGTAAAAAACTTAAAGTACATGTACCGTAATTTAACTGAACATAAATTTAAACATTTTGTGGTATATGTACCGTAAAATATTTAAAGTATATATACCGTAATTTAACTGCACGGTATATGTACCGTAAAGTATTTAAAGTACATGTACCTTAAAAAAATATCGTTACAGCATATATACCGTAAATTAAATATATGGTATATGAACCGTAAAAAATATTTTTACAGCACAGATACCGTAAATTAAATGTACGACATATGTACCGTAAAAAATATTTATACAACATATATACCGTAAATTAAATGTGCGGTATATGTACCGTAAAAACATTTGTAATCAGTATGTGTACCGTAAATGAAGTATACGGTATATATACCGTAAAAATACAGGATGATCCAAAAGAAACCCTCCCACATTTGACAGGTTAAAAAAAACAAAAACGACTAATGAGAAACTTATTTGTTAAAAATATAGAGTAGATATGACGAGAGTTTAAAATGACTATTTTTCAGAAATGACTTCTGGAAAGTGTCTTCCATTGCGAGCAATGCACAATTCAAGACGATGTCTGGAATCTATCATCACGAACGCACCGTCTTGTGGGAGAATTGCTACTCTACCTGAATTACTCTCTTGAGGTGACAATGAGTGTAGGTCTTGTCTCAAGATTGTCTCAAGTAGAGGTAGCAGCTTCCACAAAACATAATATGTTAGGTGATGATATATTTCAGATATTGTCTAGATATTTGCATCGCTTATAATGAACAACACTTACCAAGCATTATTTCTAAAACATAGTCATTTTAAACTCTTGTCATACCCATTCTATATTTTAAAACAAATAAGTTTCTCTTTACAGTCATTTTTTGTTTTATATTATCCTGTCAAACATGGGATATTCTTATGTGTTATTCTGTAATTAGAATCACCGAATATACATGGTAAGCATGAAGTCTTACTTATTATAAAAATTTATTTTTGCGGAAAATATTAGATATGTGAGGATACATTTAAATATTTTGATAAAAATTTTAATAAGACCATTTGTTGGCCATCAAATTGTGCAAAAAATATGTATACTGCTACAAAAACAAAAAAATACATTTTTATTTTTATTTTTTATAAATATTAAATTTTCTGTATTTGTTAAAGAAGTTTTTTTTGCCATTATGTATAGTTGTTGAAAAAAACATGGTAATATATAACTAAAAACAATGAATTGCGCAATTACACTTACATAGCTGTCAACTACTACATCTTTTTAGACATTTATTTTTTATACCTCTATTTTAAAACAGTTATTACTGTCACATTTCAGGTTTAAAAATATAGCGAAAATTATTATTTTAAAATAGAGGTATAAAGATGCTATAAAAGTAGTATGCACTTAGAGAATTAAAAAAAACAAAAAAGTATTTACATATGACCGCTATGATAATGTGAGATGATCCCTGATAAAATAAAATGCTAATATTAAATTTCTTCCTTTCATTTCTATAAACTATTAAAAACTTTAAATAATTAATAGATCTTATATTATTTTTATTAAATAGTAAAAATTTACTAAATTTTATTAAATATTAACAAATAATTCAAGAATACTAATTGCTGAAAAATTATTTCACACTTCTTTTGTTGTTTGAAAGTCATAATTATAAAAGCTAAAGGATCAGAAGGACGTGAAGAGAATACAAACACATACAATTTCAAAAAATAAAGTAAAATTAATAAAAGTCGTCAAATTTATGTACATAAATATACATATTTTAATATCCTTGTTAATTACTTGGAAATTGTTTTTTTTTCTTTAATTTCTTAACATACAAATCTAAATTTTCTTACATTCAGTTAAATGTTTAAGAATATCACTGTCTAGCAAATCACCACTTTTGTATTATTTATTTATTTATTTTATTTTATGGAAATGTGGTATTATATTATTCTTACAAGAATTGATATATAGTTTATAGCTTATAATCTTAATAACAAACTTTAATTCTCCACACAGATCAAGAAAAGTAAAAAAACAGTTGTTGTAGACAAAATTGCTTATAACGCGAAAAATAATTAATAAAAAATGAAAAATGTATTTTCATTCCAAATTTCTAAATAATCAAGACTATATTTATCCATACATACTTAAAAATAAGTTTAAAATTGTATCAAAGCTTTGCATTTATAAGGAGATGGTTTGAGAATCACATAAAAATTCAAAATATAAATGTTTTAGAACATTTACAAAATAAATTAATATCATTATCATTCAGACATATTTAAAACAAACAATTAAAATATAAAAGAAATATTTATTACAATGATTAAATTACATTAATACACTATATTATAATACATATAATATTTATGTAAACATTTTTTTTTTTTTTTTTTTTTTTTTTTTTTTTTTTTTTTTTTTTTACACAGTGTGTCAATTACTCTAGTATACAAATTCCTATAGCTTTACCGACTTTATAGCATTATGATTTTCCGCCAATTAATTTGTTGTAGTTTCTACCACAAACAGGGTTCATCAACATCAAGTACCTTAAAGAAAAAGGTTCTTTCAGCATGGATATAAGCATTAAAATAAATCATCAAAGAAAATACAAAAGTAATTTGTAGAAATGGTTTCACAAAATCATTTTAAGAGGTTATTTCAATATTCACAAGAAGGAACAAGAATGCTAATATTAATCCTATGGGAGCGTTATTTACAATTTTCTCGCTTTGATTTAAATATATATATATATATCTTTACATAGAATAGATAAGGATGATCTGCAACTGTGGGCTAGTTTTCTTTTTCCTATTTTAGTTATAGATTTTTTATTCAGATTTGGGTAGTTGCAATTTCAGAAACAGTTCTGTAAGTGAAAGAAAACTTTAAAAAAATCTTAAACTAAAATCTAAAAATTACCCCGGGTAGATAGTCCTCAGTTATCCTACACAAAAATAACAGGTAGTTTCTATTTCAGAACCAGTTCTGTAAATGAAGGAAAACATTAAAAAAATCGAAAACTAAAATCGAAAAATTAAAAATTACCCCGGATAGATCGCCTTCAGTTATCCTACACAAAAGTCATTTAAAAATATTAATATCCATGTTAAATATTAAAAAATAACGCTCCCATAGAATTTACATAAGTGTTTTCGTTTCTATCCATGACTAGTGTGGGACTTCCCAGGACTCTTAAGAACCTACACAAGTCCCATGGCCAAATTTTCAATATTAATGTTACGGGAAAATTTCTTACAAAATTCGCACTTGTATTTTAATATTTTTATACAAGGTGATTCTAAATTTTTTTTACCAAAAAAAAAAGAAGAAGGGTGTTAGTACACACCAAGACAAACAATCTATACTAATAAAATAACAAAACGCTCTGTCTGTCTGTGTATGTGTCTGTGTGTCTGCGATGGTTAGCAAAATCTACAGCACGTACGAAGCTCAAAATTTTTTTGAGAGTAGCCCAATGTCTCTCCTGATGCACCTGAAGCTCAGAATTTCAAAATTCTATTTATTAACTGAGTAATTAATTAAATTCCAAAGCTCACTCTCATAAAAAATCGCCTTTTTACGCTTTTTTCCCATTTCATTTTCTTATGGTTGATTGGTTGCATAAAATTTTCGCAGAAATAATTAAAAAAGCTGGGATAGACCTTTAAAATTCATAGACTGGCAAACTGTCAGTTTAAATGGGGATTTTTTTTTCAATCGCAGCTGCTGTACACCATGGAGAAAAAGATAGGTGGAGGCGAAGTAAACCGAAAGAAAGGTTTGCAACACGGAGTAAGAAGTGTCTTACTCCGTGGTTTGCAATATTAAGCCATTTATCGCTGAAATTTTAACGTCTCAAACAAAAGCACGAGGAAGGAATTTTGTATTAATAAAACGAATTGAAAGAAACGAATTACAGCTGAAGCATATTTTACGAAGAAATAGTAATTTTTTAAAATGGTTTTTTTCTATTATATTATTTAGGTTAAAGTTAAATTGCATTTATGTTATGGTTAGAATAAGGGTATGTTACAATAAAGTGAATACATTTAGGCTAGGTTACATTTCTGTTATATTTAATTTACGGTTGGGTACTGTTAAGTCGCTGTTAGGTTACAGACAGGTTCTGGTTACGGTATAAAATTTTAAGGTTAGGAATTTATACACAGAGTGAACCTATACGCAAGATTTGATTAAAAATAACACTTACTTTTGTTAAATAGCTCTGAAATTATAGTACTATATACCAACCTTTTAGCTACCATCGTGTATCGATTTTATTCATGGTATAGTCGGATTTAAGAGTGATATAATTAGTTTGAAATTTAAAATTGAATTTCACTTGGGATTTGTATGTGAAAATAATTAGTTACGTGACTTAACAGTGATTTTTACGGGTAAATATCAACTTTTTTACACGAAAATCATGCAATCGTTGGATACATATTCCCTCCCGCGTTTTTCATTGGTCATTTTAAGTATTTTTAGAGCTTAATATTAGTTGTTTTTAAAACCGATTTTTCACACAGTCAGTGGCTACGTATTTCAGACAATGCATTTCTGCATGTAACGAGTTAATGATAAAATCATACAAATTTCAAGTTCGTTTAATATTGTTAATACGGACCCGGGCAACGCCGGGCGGGTCAGCTAGTATTAAATAAACCAAGGGTCGTGCGGAGTTGTTAAGTAGCGCAAAGTGAACTGTGTTCAAAGGGGATTGGGGGGGGGGGTGTCAACTTTCAAATAATTATAGAAAACGGAAAAATTGGTCGATTCGTTTGCGGTTTAAAATAAAACTATTATTTAAGCCAGTATCTTCTTGAAAATAAATTTTAAAGATAAATTTCAAAAAATTACGTTAGGGGGCTCCTTAAACTTCAGAGTAACCACCAACTAATTTTAACATTTATTTTTTGTATCTAATTAAATGCTTGCAAAAGCTCATTAAATGTTTTTGGAAGCTTAGATTTAATTTTAAATTTTGAGCTCAAATTCTGAATCGTTGGGAGGGGTTAAGAAGCGCAAACTGAATGCATTCAAGAATTGAAATTTAACCCTCTCCCACCTCCTCGAGCACAGTTCAATTTTGTGCTATTTAATCACTTCAAACCATTCAGAATTTGAGATGAAAATTTAAGTCAAAGCATTTGAAAGCATCTAATAAGATAATATAACGGTAAAAAATAGTTATTCGTTGCTCCAAAGTCTAAAGCGCCTCTCTATTGGCATTTTTTGAAATTTATCTTTATAATTTATTTTCACGAAATACCGACATAAAGAGTATTTTTTTTTTTGAAAACCGCAAGTCAATTGACCAATTTTTCTGCTTTTTATGTTGTTTTGAAATTTTGGACCCTTAACTTTACTGGTGGCTATCTCTTTTAGAAAACGTTCAGGACCCTTTCTTAGATGCGTTCGTAGTTATGTAAATACGTAGCACCTATTGTTGTCGCTCAGTCCGTCCGTCTCTCCGTCTGTCTGTCCTCATACAACAACGCAAAAACAACCCAACCGAATCGCTTGAAATTCAAAATACATAATTATTACATAATTTTGTCGAATCATTTCAAATTTTATGAAAATCGGATGGATAGATCAATTAAAGGGACAATCAAAAGTATTTCATTCCATTGCGGTCAATGGGGAAAAAAGTGTCAAACGCATTTTAATCGTTTGAAATTTTAAATACATAATTATTACAAAATTTTGTCCAGTTATTTCAAATTTTATCAAAATCGGATGCATAGTTCAACTACAGGGACAATCAAAAGTGTTCCGTTACATTACGGTTAATGGAGAAAATGTTTCAAATGCATTTTAATGGTGTTACACTCATTCGAACGTAATAAAATTTATATGCATCTATAAAGTACATATTATAATATACATTTTGCATAATCTGTGGTGCAAAGAATATTTGTTATTGATTTAAAGGGCCATACAAATGTATTCCACTACATAATGCTATACGGGGAAACATTGTTTGGGGCTTGTTTCAATTATAATAAACTATTTCACATTTTATGAATAAGATATATGTTACTGAGGTGTGATAACGTTATCGTACGAACGCACCTCTTTAGCTACGCTTCACGTGCAATTTCCAACTTGTTTTTAATGCGATACTTTAAATTGACATCTATTGTTGTGTGTATGTACTTTTTCAACTTTTGTAACAATTTCTTTATGGGAGAATAGTTTTATTTTCAGAACTGCTTTCAAAGTAGAAGCATCTGCATATCAAAAAACTGTAACAAACAATTGAAAAGGTAGAAATGCACAGTAAAAAATAAGTACTGCACCCTGTGTGAAAAAAAAAAAAAAACATTTAAAAATATTAAAAGGGTCCAAGAGGTCTGTAAATAACACTATTATAGGATTAATATTTATATTGGACATTTCTTACCGAGCCAAGTGTAGGCTAAGTGTTTAAACAAAAATGGAAATGTCGGTGCTGAAATCCTTAATTTAATACATTCTCTCAACAACGCAAACATTTTCAAGTAATTGTTATTAATTGAGTTAAAATTTTGAATTTTTTTTCTGATGGTTTATCATGTCATTTGGAAACAAAACACGTGACAATTTCTCATAATGTTTTTTAATTTTTAAATTTAAAAGTAATTAAAAAGTGGGGTAATTTAAAATCTTCATAACTCGAAATACTATTTATAGAAATTCTTTTCATTTATGTAAACAGAAATATATAAGCTTTAATTCTGATTTAGGAATTTTAAAAACAAATAATTTGAATAAAATCTAAAAATATTTAAAGCAAAAAATTGAAAAAAAAATTACTTTTTAAAATCATATTTTCAAAATTAAATATATATACATATTTTAATTTGCTGAATCAAAATTAAAATAAAACAATTGAAAAAGACATGTTCCAAATTTAAACAAGTTTCCATTTATATAAACAGAAATATATAAGCTTTAATTCTGACTTAGGAATAAAAAAAAACATTAATTTGAATAAAATTAAAAAATATTTAAAATAAAAAATTGAAAAAAATGTGATTTTTTAAAATTATATTATCAAAATTAAAAAATTAAATTAAAAAATATATATATATATAATATTATCAATATTATTATCAAAATTAAGTTGCTGAATCAAAATTAAAATACAACAATTGAAAAGACTTGTTGCAAATTTAAACAAGTTTTTTTTAACAGTTCTTGAGTTATAGCAATTTAAATACAAGAAATGGTGAAAAAACTCATGAAGAAAAAAGAATTTTCACAGAAAGTCATTTCTATGAGAATGATTGCTTTGACAACTAGATTTTAAAAGAAACAAAAACGAAAAAAATAATATTTCTTGTTCCAGTTAAAATCGAAACAAGGTTTTAAACGTCATTAAGCAGAATTTTTTTAATGCAATAGAACTGTTTAATAAAATTTGAATATTTTTGTGTCCCGCACCCTTTTAAACACCGAAAGTTACAGGTCGCAGCAAAAAATTAGCCATGTGTGGCATCTGGCGACAGTGAATCGGTAATTATAATGAAGAGCAGGTTATGAAAAAAAATCAATTAGAAAACTTGGTTTACTTGGAGAAGGGAGGAGGGGTTAAAAAGCTTTTTATAAAAAATTCTAACTAGAAATAAATAAAAGTATGCGTTTAATAATGATAATACCGAGACGCTATTTTAGCTAAATTATGTGTGAATTAAATGTATCGACAAATAAAATTATGCTATTAGTAATAGCTAAAGGTCATTATTTTATTATTAGCTATATGTGTTTGAAATATTATAAGAAATGTATCAAGCCGTTAATTAAAAAATAAAGCAAATATCGACTTTAGTTTGTGTTTGATTTTATTTCTTTTTGAAAAATTAAAAAAAAGAAACTATGATTAGTATTTGTGCAATAAAAAAATGCTGATATTCAGTCATATCCACTATTTGTTGCAATCACTATTGATATTGCCGAATGTTAAAGAATGGAGACAGGTGTTACAGATATTCTTTTCTTCCTTACAGATTATTTTTTCAACAAACATCTATTTTGCTTTGTATTATATTTAACACTTTATTACTTAATGCAAAAACTTGAGTTAGTTATTAATAGAAGTAAATAAAACGCGTAAAATCGTTGCAAGTAAGGGTTTAGTTAACGCTGCAATTGCAAAACATTTTACCTATGTATTATTTTCTGCCTCTTTAGTATCTGTCGCAGACCATCGAGATCTTTTTTGCCACTGGGTAGTAGGTAGTTCCAAGTCTACTCTTCCACCATGCTTCAAAAATGAAATTAGGTAGCCATATTCCCCCTCCATTCCAAATTTCCTGTTATTGAAAATAAACATTATTTCTTAAATATACCAAATGAAAAAAGTCTTTATAGGGTAACACCCCCAGTAATTGGCACATTAAGAATTTCTGTTTAAACTTACTTCAATTTTCATTACAAAGAAACAAGATATTTACTTGGAAATATTTTTAAATCAAAGAATGCATATCTGTGCATCTATTTTGCCCACTAAAAGCAAACAAATTTGAAAAAATATTTTTCTAAAAATATATTTATAAAAACTTGCTGAAATCACCAGTAATTGGCACCTAGAACACCAATGTATGACACCTTGTGATCCAGTAATTGGCACAAGTTTATGTTACAAAAAAACTTTTCACTTTGAATTGGGTTTAATCGCTTTAAATGAATTTACTATAGATGAAGATGCCATATTCCAGGTTTTTGAGACTAAGAAATCAGCATATTAGTCTGAAATGTGAACACTTTAAAATAATACAATATACTTATATTAATACCCAGTGATTGTCATGCTGTCCCCAGTAATTGTCATATGAAGCTTTAATGGATTCCAATTACTGATAATATTTCATATTTTCAAATAAAAACAAATGTTAAACAAAATTAGTCTATAACTTTAAAAGTACTTCCAAAATAAGTGGTTTAATCTCAAATTCCTTGTGAATTCTTTGTAAGTGGAGTAGGTGCCAATTACTTGGAACTAGCAAAATTGAAGCACCATTAATTGGCATCTATCATTAATTCAGAAATCCAAATATTTGTGTCGAAAATACTTTTACACAATTAAAGTAACCCTTTTTAACCAAACAAAACTATTGTCAATTAAAATTTAAAATATATTATAAATCAGATATTAATGAATTGAAAAGCATGTCTTCCTTAAGCCAAAGAAGAAGCATTTGCAACAAAAATGGCTAATTTCATACAAGCCATAATTGTTTCTCTTTCCTAGGCATTATTGTCATCTAGTAGCGTAAATCAAAATTATAATATTTAGCATAAATGAGCATATAACTGGTATATGGTCTTGCATTTTTAAAAGACTGGATATAAATCTTATTTTAGGACATGTTGTAGGATGTGCCAATCACTGGTGCATGCCAATTACTGGGTATTTTACCCTATCAGCCATTTTATTAGTAAATATCAATATTTCTTCTGGATTGCTTGTCAAAAACTGTGAAAACATGTTTTAAATTCAAAACATTTTGAAGAGTTTGGGCGATAATGACTATGAAAAGAAAAATAAATAAATAAATAAATAAATAAATAAATAAAATAACAGATGAAGACCCCTCCCTTTTCCGTCATATTATAATTACTCATTATCGAAAAGCAAATGTATTTTCATAAAAAACGAAAATATAAAAACCATATTTTTTAAATTCTCTAAATAATCAATTTGAAAAAAATTTATATCACACAAGGTTTTGACTTGTAAGAAACTAAATAGTTATGCTGCAAATCAATGTTTTTTACAGTTATTAATATTTATCACTTAAATTACGCAGGCTGATTTCGAAGATGTCAAATAGATGATAATTATAATTTACACTTCCCGTAAAACTTCTAATATTGGGAACATGTGATAAAATATGGATTGAAAGGTAAACCTCTTTGGTTTATGACAGGGGTGCAAAAGTCTTTGCGCCAGTTTCTTCTCTCCAGTTGCGCCTATGTTCTCACTAATAAATTTATTTCGTTTCGTATCATCCAATAATTTGTATAAATTTCTTGCTAGAATGCTATTAAATTTTAGTGGTGAGTGACCGCTAACGAATAAATTAATAAATAAAATAATAAATAAATCTCACTAATAAATTTATTTCGTTTCGTATCATCCAATAATTTGTATAAATTTCTTGCTAGAATGCTATTAAATTTTAGTGGTGAGTGACCGCTAACGCTGGTGCGCAGATTTTTGCACCCCCGGTTTAGGATCTATATGTGTAAAACTCTAAATTTTGAGTGTAAAGTTACGCAATCAGGCTCATTCAAAGCAACATTTGGGGTCTATTTTAAAAAAAAAATCATTTAATAATAGGTCCCTTCGCAAAATCAGTCACTTCATTATTTTTACCATCTCAATTTAAAAAAAAAAAAAAAAAAAACTTGAACACAAAGACCGATTCAATAAACCGATAATCCGATTCAATAAACTTTCCATTTATGCAAAAAAGACAAATTAAAAAAATATTACTCCGGTAATTTGACTTTAACTGGCTGCTTTTTTTTTCTAGAGAGGAGGGGAGGTGGTCAAAATTGGCCGTAATTCGCATTTATTCAGCGAAGTATTTGAATTATAAGTTACAAATTTTTAAGTTTTTTTATTAATTTAATGACACTTATATTCGTATAACATGCCGAATCACAAAATACCGGATCGACTATTTAGTCAAACACTAGTTTTAATGAGATTTAATTGAGACTTAATATTTTAGAAATATTTAAAACCAAAGAAAGTCTTAATATAAACACCATTTCTCACTCTTTTTAAAACCAGTATTATGAATGGCATATACCGGGTGTCCAGTAAATAACTGACTCATTTTGAACTTAAATAACAAATAAATGGTCGGAGATAATAATGCGCGGTTTGCGGTATTGTTATTAGAAAATCAATAAATTTTTAAACATGAACATTGTTAATACATCTCAAATTTCGGAAAAAAATATTGCGCTGGCGATAACAGGCTGTTTGAATACAGACATGACTCTAATTTTCATAAATGAGATTTTCGGCTGGATCTGAATCTATATGTTGTCGAATCTGAATCTATATGTTGAATCGACTCTCGAATCAGCTTCAGAAATAGGGTACGTTGGTTGGAAAGTGATTTAAAATAATATTTGTGATTGAACCACCCCCCTCAATTCCCCTCCTCAGTCTTGAGACTGAGATATTATTTTAAATATTATTATATTACATTAACAAAGTTCATATTTTAAAATTTATTTATATTCTAATAACAATACAGCAAGCCGCGCATTTTTATCTCAAATAGTTTTTTTTTTATTTACATTCAAAATGGGTCAGTCATTTACTGGACACCCGGTACATGAATAAGCACGCTTTTAAATGGCAACTAATGTGTAAAACAGTCATGGTTTTAAAAATATATATGTATATTTTTATTTAAATCGGATTATTTTTATTTAAATCGGGCTTTATGATTTTTTTTTGTGTGTTAATATACTATGTTTTCAAGTTTTAATTATTGTTATTAGTAGTACGGGATATATTAGTTAGTACTAGTTCTAATACAGTGAAACCTCCAAATAAGGGACATTTTTGGGACCGCAACTTTTGTCCCTTAAATAGAGGTGTCCCTTATTCGGAGGTTTCTCTGTATTAGTAATAAATAGTACTAAAATTTATTACAGTATTAGTAAGTAAGGGAGAATGGGATGGAATGGGACAGAAAATTTTCCTCGTTACGTATTATTCTAAACATCAATCACATACTTGATGGACGCAGTGATGTAGCTAGTTGGGAGCGGAGGGAGCGGTCCGCCCCGGGTGTTACCCAATATTTATTTCCAAATAAATATATAATAATCTAATACAATTTTGGAAAAGAATTCTGAAATAAAATTAATTTCTAGCGTAACGACGAAATAGAGTTAATTTTATTAGAGAAGTCGAAATTTTATGCAGACTGGTGTGTTTAAATAAGGTATATGCACCACGGAACAAAAACTAACCTATCCAACGAGTGGGTATCAAAAGTAAACTTTAAAAGAAAGAGAGAATCTTCTAGATACAGACACCACATTGATTTATGCGGATTATGGGTTAAGTAAAAAATCGCTCCTCTGTTTTTTCTTTTTCCTTAAAGCAGAGCAAAAGGTAAATGAGGAATGGTGTGGTCATTTGTTATAATAGCGTACAATTGTGAAAGAAAAATATAACGGATCGGCAGGGAGGGAATGACACCATGGGGGCTGGGGGTAACACAATTTACATCCGCTCCGGGTGTCACCCATCCTAGCTACGCCACCGAGATGGAGCAACCAAATCTTTTGTTGAAAAAAGTTGCTGATGAGCATAAACTTAGATTTGTATAAAAAATTGTTTATTAAAGAAAAATAAATTTGCTTCATATAATTTAATGGTTTTGCTGTATACTAATGACTTGTTTACGTGTAGCTGTAATAGTTTCCCTATTTAGAAAACCTAATATTATGTATTATCCATAATTTAAACTAAACTTAAAAGCAGCACTGTTGTTTATATAAGCAGTTTAACATAAAATAAGATAAGGGGAGAAATGGGACAAGCTAGCAAAAGGAGTAATGAAATAAGTCGAATTCCTTCTTTTGAATAAGATAAATGTAAATTACTAATACTATTCAAATATTCTAATAAAAAGGATTAAATTTAAACAGAAATAGTTGAAATGTTGAATAGAAAATATTCTAAAACTTACAGAAGTCAGTTGCCTATTTTTAACAAAATCTAATCCAACGCGCACTTTTCATAAACTGATTTATTTTTTAATTCTTAGGTAATGTAGACAAACAAATGAATTACATACTTTTAAGACAAAGAAATTTAAAATAGATATAGTTCAAATTATTTATCTAACTATGTAAGTTAAAGGAAATCATGAAATATAACCCAACAACTCACTTTAGTTTGATTAAGTGGAATCGCAAGTTCTTCCATTGCCGACATCAACAGTTTGACGTCATAGATTGGTCGGTTGGCAAATACTGAAACTTATGCTACTACCCGTAAAGGAGGCTATGGTCTCGAAAATCTAACACCATTACTTCCGTCGAAAATAACTTTTATGTGCTGCATTATCTTACCTATAATTTAGACAATTTCAAGGAAAATGTTTTGATTAGTCAATAATTACGATGGTTTTACTAGAAACAAGAATGATAATTTTTTTATTAGGTGCATATATAACATTATCATTTTAGGAATGAGGGGTTCTCTGACACATGATTTCATAAGATATCTCTAAGGGGAGGGGGGATTTGCCTTTTGATATCGATATCATTTTTGACCCAATAAAAATTATCTCTTTCTTTGTAACATGGTTTTTTGTTCAAAATAGTACATTACGTTTTTTTCTTATTCTGCTATCTATTTTCACGAAAATACAAAGCTATCATTAAAATCCTTAAATTATAATGAAATTATCTAATTCTAAAATATGGTATACCCCAACTTTTGACATTCCTATTCATCTTCATATGTGTATGCATATATGTATAATTATGGATCGAGAAACCTTATGTGAAATTTATTTGAAATACAGCTTGTATTTTCTAATAAATAAAAGAGAAAAAATGTTGTCCACTTGTTCTGTTGATAAGAATTTCTACGTCTCCCCCCGTCCCCTTCGTTCGGAGGGCAAGTTCGAGTAACAAGTGACGCTTTTATTAACAAAAATAGCAGTCTTGCCATATCAGTGTTGGATTCATGGGGTGGCCCGGGGTAAACTCCCACTGCCCTAAACAATGAAATGCATCCCCCCAGAAAAATAGTTTTTGTGTTTTCACTGGTGAAAAAGTGTCATTCCCCCCGGTATTCTATAATGTCCCCCCCCCCACGGAGCCACAGAAGTCACTCTCGAAGAAAAATGTCTGAATTCAACACTGCGCCGTATGGCGAAATAGCGTTATTGCCAGTACGTCGAGTGAGATAGTTTCTAAAATTTTAATTTAAAAATTTTAGAGATTTTGAACTTTACCACATTTTTAAAAGTTAGAACAAAAGGATTGTTAATTACTAAATCTATGAGCTCATCAAAATTGTGGTCTGAGGTCGTTAAAATTCCAACAACGTATGCGAAAAAGATTTTTGAATTTTAGTTATTTATGAGATTGGTAGAGGAAAAGGGACCGGTGTTTGTAGTTTTACCGATGGATTATCTGTAAATCTAAGCCAACTGACTGTTTGGTATTTTATTATATTTTTCTAATAAGCATGTATTTTTTTCTACTTTTATGATAATTTTGTCTAAATTTTGAAACGGGGTGATTCGCGGGGGGGGGGGGGGGGGTTATAGTTTCCAAAATTTCCCTATCTGCGCACACACGATACGTTATACCATTTCGTTTTTTCTTAAGCAGGCAACGTACTAGACGCCAATCTTCAATATTTGAGCGATGCGACTTTCGATGCATTAGTATTGTAAGGAACGTTAAGAAATTGTGTTGCTGAATGGGGAAAAAAGAAATGGTAAAACAGATCGTGCTGCCCAGCTTGAAATTTTCGAAAAATAAGAAATACCATATTTCGGTGTTTCTCTTTATTTTGCTTCATGGATTAACTCAACTTTGAACGGAAATTTTTAACATTGTATTATTAGCTTTTTTCAATGAATTTTGAATTTTAAGTAATTTTTAGCTGGCAAATTTCTTATTTGTCATACTTTTAAAAAAATGTTTTTTAGAGTTAAAATAAGTTAATAAGACAGATAAATAACATCAAAGAAAAACTTTATTAAGAATTTATGCAAGTTAAAAATGTAATAAAAATACTTGCATACTAATTACATTCACTTAAAAATAATTAAAATGTTACATACTTCTTTGTCTCGCACGTCCGGTAAAAGGATCCAACTGAATGAAACACAAAGAGCATACAAAGATGAATAAATCCTTTTAACGTATATCACTGGTATACAGGGTGTTTCTAAATTCATGGTACAAACTTTAAGGAGTGATAGTACACATCAAGACAAACAATATTAAATAGGAAACTAAGGGTCCCAAACGTCTTCCGAAGGAGATAGGCGCCATTAAAGTTTAGGGTCCAAAAATTCAAATGTTTATAAAAAACAGAAAAATTGGTCGATTCGTTTGCAGTTTTCACTAAAATTATTTTTTATGTCAGTATTGTCTTGAAAATAAATCATAAACATAAATTTCAAAAATTGTCGATAGAGGGCGCTTTAGACTTTGGAGTAACGAACAACTATTTTTTACCGTTAATTTTTGCATCATTATTTTTTTTAGAAGCTTAGACATAAACTTGAACTTTGAGCTCAAAATCTAAATCTCTGGGAGTGGTTAAGTCGCGCAAACTGAACTATAGGGAAAGGTTCAAATTTCAAATGATTATAAAAAACGGAAAAATTGGTCAATTGATTTGTAATTTTCCCCAAAAGTATTCTTTATGTCAGTATTATTGTGAAAATAAATTATAAAGTTAAAATTCAAAAAATACCGATAGAGGACGCTTTAGACTTTGGAGTAACGTACAACTATTTTTTTACCGTTATTTTTTGCATCTCATAATTTTTTTAGAAGCTTAGACATAAACTTAAATTTTGAGATGAAAATCTGAATCGTTGGGAGTGGTTAAGTAGCGCAAACTGAACTGTGTTCAATGGGGGTGGGAAGGTACAAATTTCAAATGATTTTAAAAAACGGAAAAATTGGTCGATTCGTTTGCCGTTTTCGCTAAAACTATTCTTTTTGTCAATATTTCTTTGAAAATAAATTTTAAAGATTAATTTAAAAAAATACCGTTAGAGGGCGCCTTAAAATTTAGAGTAACCAACAACTATTTTTAAGCGTTATTTTTTGTATCTAATTAAATGCTTGCAAATGCTTAGATTTAAATTTTGAGTTCAAATTCTAAATCGATGGAAGAGTTAAGAAGCGCAAACTGAAATGTGTTCAGGAGTTGAAATGTTACCATCCCCACCCCTCGAACACATTTCAATTTTACGCTAGTTAATTACTCACAACGATGCAGATTTTG
Organism: Maratus speculifer; assembly: GCA_964019185.1. NCBI lineage: Eukaryota > Metazoa > Arthropoda > Arachnida > Araneae > Salticidae > Maratus > Maratus speculifer. Next base: position 179,070,695 of record OZ025297.1, read on the forward strand.
AGCTCAAAATTTAACTTTGAACATTTACAAGCATTTAATTAGATACAAAAAATAACGGTTAAAAATAGTTGTTGGTTACTCTAAAGTTTAAGGCGCCCTCTAACGGTATTTTTGAAATTAATCTTTAAAATTTATTTTCAAGGAAATATTGACATAAAGAATAGTTTTAGCGAAAACGGCAAACGAATCGACCAATTTTTCCGTTTTTTATAATCATTTGAAATTTGAACCTCCCCACCCCCATTGAACACAGTTCAGTTTGCGCTTCTTAACCACTCCCAACGATTCAGATTTTAATCTCAAAATTTAAGTTTATGTCTAAGCTTCTAAACAAATTCATGAGATGCAAAAAATAACGGTAGAAAATAGTTGTACATTACTCCAAAGCCTAAAGCGCCCTTTATCGGCAGTTTTTGAATTTTATCTTTATAATTTATTTTCAAGATAATACTGACATAAAGAATAATTTTAGTGAAAATCGCAAATCAATTGACCAATTTTTCCGTTTTTAATAACCATTTGGAATTTGAACCTCCCCCCCACAGTTCAGTTTGCGCTGTTTAACCACTCCCAACGATTTAGATTTTGAGCTCAAAATTTACGTTTATGTCTAAGCTTCTAAAAAAATTTTATGAAATGCAAAAAATAACGGTAAAAAATAGTTGTTCGTTACTCCAAAGTCTGAAGCGCTCTGTATCGGCATTTTTTGAAATTTATCTTTATAATTTATTTTCAAGGCAATACTGACATAAAGAATAGTTTTAGTGAAAACCGCAAACGAATCGACCAATTTTTCTGTTTTTTATAATTATTTGAATTTTTAATGGCGCCTATCTTCTTCGGAAGACGTTTGGGACCCTTAGTTTCCCATTTAATACTTTTTGACTTGATGTATACTATCACCCATTAAGGTTTGTACCATGAATTTAGAACAGCCTGTATATTCAATTGTACACAATATTATAATTTTAATTACATGACTTTGAATAACTGATTAATTACACTAGATTAAAATCCTAGAGTTTCACGTCTACGAATGCTATAATTCTTCAATAAAGATTAAGGATTGGTTGAACTCATTCATTAGATTGAAATTTCACACTAGAAAAACGACATCTATCCAGGCCGTCGAGAGCCGTGACGTGCCCAGGATCAGTCACACATCCCCTTCCCTCTTATACAGACTCTGAAGATACATAAAAAGCATGTGAATCTTTAATAATATTTCCTCGACTTTGAAGATTACTTTGTTCGCCTCTCATAAAATTAATTAATTATTTCCCTGAATTTAAAGATACTAATTAGATATTAATACTATTTAACAAAAGTAATTATAGACCTTTCCTTTTTTGTTGTTACGTTATGGTATACGTAAAAATTATAATGTACAATGTGTATTGTAACTATTGGGCTCCTTTGAGCTTCTTGGTCCTCCAAACAATTTGCCTGCTGAACCCCCCCCCTCCCCCCTTCTCTCCTCAGATCTGCACTCATTAAGGAGCAAGAACATCATTTGATAAGTTGCCGTACACCGAGGCGAGAATAACATTTTTTTCCCTTACTGAAATATAAGTATTTTACAGTATAAATGGCGTTTTTAATGAAAAAACATTATTTTATGGTACAAATACTGTTTATAATCGAAATAGCATAGATACTGGATTTTTTTTTAATTCCTAATATACCTTAAAAATACGGTACTCATATCGTAAAGAATGAAAGCAGTAGAAGCACCGTAAAATTTAGGTACACCTATTGAAATGCTACAAAAATGTTTAGAATGTCATTTATCTTACTGAAAAATAATTATTTTACGGTATAAATACCGATTTTTTACTGAGAAACAATCATTTTACTGTGTAAATACCGTTTTCAATCGAAAGGGAACAAAATCTATTTATTTACGCTCAATATAACTCAGAAATACGGTATTCATACCGTAAAGAGTGAAAATGGTAGTAGTACCGTGAAATTTACGGTACATCTACTGGAATTTTACAAAAAATTTTTACAATGTAGGAAAAAGTAAGCAGTCCCCTATGGTATGAGAAATACGTTAGACTCGGCGAGGCGAGACTTGAGAAAAAGTAACGTCTCGCTCCTTCGCCCGTCCTGGGCCCTGGATATAAATTTTTTTAGCAGCCTCTCCAGGACGATAAATAGCTTGAAGTTGTAAGAGCTAACTTTATAAAAAAAGATTTAATATGCATCTTAGAAAAAGCATTGTTTTAAATAATTGACGGACATTTAAACAGTACAGAAAGGAGGTGGAAATGAGAAAAGTTAAATTAAATCGAAGTTTGAGCTACAGAAAGGTGGAGTTACTTTACACTTTCAATTTTCTAAAAAGCATTTATACAATTCATTAGGAGACAAACTTTATTTAAAACTTTAAATTCGTTTTTCTGCATAGTAAGTTTCCCCCCACCTTTTCTCGTCTTTAAATTACTAAAATCTAGAATTGCTGAATAAAAAAGTGCAAAAACATGAAAGATGTCATTTTTGATTATTTTACATTAGTTTTGTTTCGGCAAATTTGAAAAAAATATTTATTTTTGAAAATATGATTTTTTTTTATTATATGATTTTTTAAATAAATATTTTTTATCGTTTTAAAATTAATATTGAAAAAAAAAACCCTGGAACTAAACTAAAATTAGGTTTTCATCTTTAATGAAATGGAAAGAAATTGAAATCCGTTAAATAATGTTTCAAGTTATAATGATTTTAAATTATCCCATTTAATTGAGTACAAATCATTTAAAGTTTTTATAAATTTTATGAGAAATTTTAGGATGTGATTTTCTTAGCAAGTTATGTGGCTAACCATCGCTAACCATCACAAAAAGAAAAAAATAATCAAAATTCTATATCAAAAGATAGATCTTTGACATGTTTCCTAGAACTGCTAAAGTAAGATTGTTACTTGAATTGCGCGCATTTCAATTTGTATTTAATCCCTTAAAACCTGATGAATTATTTAAACGGCTATAACTCTGCGAATTTTGAAAGTATGAAGATACATTTTTTGTGTCTAATTCAGGATTGGATAAGGAAAGTTTTCCTAACTGGAATTTTTATCTTACCGGAGTCATATAAAAAATTATTTTCGTAATTTTTCATGTGGACCCCCCCCCCCCCATAGAGTTGCAACTTATTTTATCAAACATTTTACATTTTTTGATGAATTTTTTCAATTAGAAGTATGGTTCTAGGGGTAATATTTAAGGAGATAGCCTATTGTTTCGATATTTATGACTCATACTGTATATATTGTCTAGTATAATAATAGAGGTATTGTGTATCTATGTGACGAGGAGCTATTTTTTTAGTGGTTGCAGTGTGAGCAGCAGAGAGAATTTGGCAGGAACGTACATTAAGATCTAAAATATTAAGCACAAAAACAATTTCAGATGATTCAGGGGTTGAAATAAAAGTGCGTTAATTATAAAATTTCTTTTTTCCGACTTTTTTAAAATATTTTCCCAATATAGATTACTCATATGTAAGCAGACACCAATGAAACGTCTTCCTGAATAGAATAAGATATTACATATGTATATCAGTAAAACTAGTCAGTATAACTAATAAAACGTGTTCAACTTGAGAAATCATAGTTTCTAACATACCAGAATATTAAACCTATCTGAAGTTGAATGTTGCGAGATGTTATAGATAATGTGTTTTAATGTAAATATCATATTTTGCAGCGGTTGGTATAATGATACTTGTTTAGTTACATTGACATATCTATATTAAAACTTCATCCATCCTAATTATTATATGGTATCTTTCAGATGGTAATTTGGCAAAGATTATTAACTATATTAATTTGTACTACTGAAACACATGATAATTCTATTTTATTCAGCAAGAGAGATGTGTTTGCAAAAGTGTAATTAAATTTGATTTAATACATATGCATTTCTCAAAAATGCAATAACCATTATGAGGAGCTAATCAATTTTAAAGTGAAGGATATTTTAATTAACCTACACTTGCTGATTATTGCTTTGAAACATTCACTTCAATCTCTAAAACTAACAGAATAAATTTCTATGTAGGCAAACTTTGTTGTAAAGTATGATATTATATTATTGTAACAGGTAAGATTAAAAGATTAAAGCATACTTTTCTTAGCTACTAAAACTGTTTTTGGTGGTATTTAAAGTATTGTGTAGTTTCACTCAATGGATTGTTTAGCACAAAAATTCAAAATTTTTTGTAAACTACGTTATTTTATGATTGATTTATATGTATTTTAGCCTACCTTTAATTTCCATCAGAGTGATTGTTTGCGCTGGTAATTCATTTGCATCCGTGTGGTTCGTTCGTCCATTCTTTTTTACAGATTTTAATTAAACTGAAGATTGGCTTTGATAAATTTTCTTTCTTTATAATAATAAAGGATTTGAGTATCTATATAACGGTCAATTATTGTTCAAGTTTTCGCAAAGAGCAGAGATAAATAATTTGGACGCAGCATACATGGAGATCTAAATTATTAAGCGCAAAAACAGTTTCAGGATTTCTTGATTCGATTTTTTTAATATTTAGTTTTTATCCAATTTTTTGCGCTTTTACACATTTTGGGCGATCTTTCTAAATTTTTAAACATAATTCGATATATTTCGGTCTAGTATAGTTCATTTTTCCATTGGCTATTTCCAATTTTTTGGCAAATCTGTATGGGATTTTTGTTTTTTTTAGTGATTTGTGAAGATTTTTTTTAACATTCGTAATGATTACGAATGAGCCTAACATGGTAAATTTTCTTCATCTTGTGATTTGTGATATTAAGTCATTTTTTTATACTATTCTTAGATTTTTTTCTTTCACTAAATTTAAACTACGTGAATTGCTCCTTGACTTAAACATAAAAGTGTTGTTCTTTATTAAAGATGGAAAATTTGCGTATGGGTCTACTACCAACGAGATATCTAAAACTAACTGTATTTGGAAAAATTTTCGTCCAAATATAAGAAATCACAGAAACTCAAAGTCTATTTGATTGGAGACTAGCAAGGAAATAAGCTAACGATGGAAACAGGTCGCCATAAAACAGGTTTGTATTAGAGATTTGTTTGGGAAACCTGACAATAGTGAGTATTATTTTGTTGGCGCAGAGAATGCATATATATCGATTTGTAATAGAATGAAGTTTTATTTATAAAATATTTAACAACAATATACCCAAATTCTTTTATATTATATTTGAAGAGATACTTACTTTTAAATTATGAACAAAATATGAGATATGATTTGACATATAATTTGTAATCTAGAAATCATCAAAAAATGGAATAGAAGGTATTTTATGAAACATATAAGAATATAAAAATATAATTATGTTTGAAAATAAAAAAAAAAGGTATCTCATAAAATTATAGAAATAAATAATATTTATTTTAGAAATAATTCATACTAATTTATGTGAGAAATGGAAATATATCAAACATTAATATTATGCGTTTATCGAGCTCTATATGAAACTTCATATCCTTTGTTATATTTTCTAGAAATTTCGTTCAACTAATGCACACATAATTTTTAAAATACAAACGATGTATACAGGATTCTCGCTGGCTTTTGAAAAACATTAGCGATTTTCCGAATAAGAATAAAAACACAGTCGCCAAATGAAAGAAAATATGTTAGAAAAATAGATTTGGTATGAAACACTGGAAAATCTAATTTTAACCCCTTACTGTATAGTTTTTTCCAATGTACTCTAAAGTACAACAATTTTTGCCATTGCTTAGAAAATAGAAATTTTACTATACGCTACAAAACCTATTAAAAATAAGTACAATCTAAATGTTTAAATGTTTCAAACATTCCTTTAGCGGTAAACTGCTATGAGATTTTGACTATAAACTGGAAAAAAATTGATGGTTGGAAAATGATATTTTACAGTACGGAAAAATTGCAAATTCAACGCCTCATTTCAACAAAACTTTTCTCAATTTGACGACTGATGCGAATAATATTGGTTGTAAATTTACCGGCGAAAGATAGTGATAAATTGACAGCAGAGAAATACTTATAGTATAATCCTTTCTGTGTCTTTGGCTGTTGCTAAACTGAATTGGTGTTAAGTCAGTATCTCTATAAATAAAAATGTAAATGGCATGGTGCGATTGATGATTAAAAACAATGTTAATCGTACAGTGGCATGGATAAGAATCTCAATTATTACCACGCACGAACAAGAACAGAATTTCAGTTTTCGCAATTTGGCCAGTCTGATTGTATATTTACACGCCAAATGAAGCATTTTGTCTCAATTTGGTGCAATGGCGAGCGGCGGCGAGAACTCTCGATGTATATCAGAAGAAATTTTCATAGAACAGAGAGTATATCTCAACTGAAATCTGGAATGTTGGAAGTTATGTTAATCAGCATTCTTTAGAATGACACAAATACAGGAGAATAAAATGTTTCAAACGATATCACGAAATAAATTAGTATAAATATAGATTCCTGTATACTTTATATCAATAAATTAATGGATAAGTCCTACACAATAATAATAATAAAAAAAAAATGTTGCCAGCAGTTTTTGCCGTAAAAATTGCAGTACAAAATGATGTAATAAAAAAGTTATATCTAATTTTACTGAAATTTTTACGCCAAAAACTTCTGACAACATTGCTGCCAGCTGTTTTTTGCTGTAAATTTAGCAATGTTTAATACAGTGTATACATTAAAAAATATATATACCTTTATCCTTTGTTTTATCCATTTTTTACTACGCGTATTATAAGACTTCTCTGGTGCACATCTGGAAATTAATTTATTCATATATTACAACGTGAAATCAACTCTCTTTACTTGAGAGCTTTTCTGGGACTTCATAATTTTTTTTTATATAAAATTAAAAATTTTGCGCGATTTCTGGAGCAGAAATGATTTTAAAATGAATGCGTCCTAAATGTTTTTTAACTTTGAATTCTTTTTAAAACGTTTCATTTTACAGTAACATCTAAAAATTTATAATAGTTATTTTGTAAATTCGGTATCATGAAAATCATGGACTTCTAGCACAAAAAAGACGAAAGTTTTGATATTTGAAAAATAGTTCATAAAATGCAGGCTCAGTATTATTGATGGCGGCACTATTCAAAAGAGTGTATCCTTATTTAAATTAAAATAACAAAACTTTCGCTGTTTATTTGTAAATATAACTTAATAAGAATTGAACTATATCTCCTTTGTTTATTCAGCAATTATATAACAACAATGTTAAAGAAACGACTGTCAATACGACAAAAAGAATAAACTAAAGACTGTTAAAACGAAGAGATAAATCTTCTTAAATACTAAATTTTTATCTCTGTATAAAAAGTTTATATCTTATCTCAAGTATTTTTATGATGTGTTAAATAATTCTTGTCACTTTATAACATCGGTTTTCTTATAAAGAAATAGACCATTTTTATGAAAACATGTTAAACACAGGTGCTTAGTATTTAATAACAAATATTTATCAGTGAAAACACATGAACCTTAATTGCTATTTAAGTAAGCAAAAATAATTCTGAAAAAAATTAAAAACGCGACCTCAAGATGCTCTTCCAGTAATAATACTTCATATCGATCACTGTATCCAAGTACTATTCTGTGTCCCTGTAAATAAACAAAAATCACATGCACCCGATTCCACAGTAAGCAATTTCTACTACTTAAAAAACATACTTAATTTCAATATATTTTTACCCTTTGCACTTGTCAGGTCTTTCTCACTGACCACTAGTGTCCTGCGCAAATGAGCACTCCAAAAACTTAGGACTGCAGTAATTTAAAACTAATTTCCTTTGTCTTATCTATTGCCCGAATAATCAGTCATAAAAGATAGCAAAATAAACTGTCAGATATTAGTGGTGTTTAAAATATTAGTTGTCCCAATTTACGAGGGACACCTGACAACACTAGTGGTGAGTGAGAGTCGCCTCTTGAGTTCAAAGTGTTAAGTTCCACAATAACATTAATAAATACCGAAAGCGATATTTTCACAATGGTCGTAAAATAACATAATACTTTTGAGTTTGTCTATAACTGAAATATAAACGCTACACTCTTCAATTCCAGTACCGAATAGTCCATTGCAAATGCAATATCGTACATAAATTCCATGAAAGATTGGCATTATTTACGTGAGTTATTCACGAGCAGGAGGACAGATTTTTTTAACGCCCAACTTTTAAATTTTAATGAAAACTAGTCTTTGAAGGCCACCGTAATACTTACCCATCATTTATATGCATATGAAAATAAAATATGTGAAAACTATTTATACAATGTATTTCAATTCCAAAACTAAATTTAAATGTTGTTAATACACATAGTAATACTCTATTAATGACTTGCTGATGCACCAATTTCAACAAATTATATAAAACGCCAAACTACTCAAGAAGTACCAAACTACGTAAATGAAACATCCTTATAACTCCGAAAATAATAATCATATTAACTAACAGTTTGCTGCGTCGGATTAAGCGTCTCATTTTCAATTAAAATATACCTCTGAATTGAAATTTGATAGAAATACAGGGTCATGAAAAATCGAAGAATGTGGAAAACAGGATTACATATATCTCGACAACTAATAATCCGATCGACTTCGTTCTTTATGCAAAATTTGTGTTTTTTTATGCCTTTTACAGGAATTCCTTAAAATAAAAAAATTCGAAAAATTTTATATACCTTTCATCAGAACGAATTTTTCGAGAATCCGGAAAAAATAGTTCCGGATAATCGAGGTTGCTGATATTCAATAAGCTTCGTCCCTTTCTTACATACTAAGTACATACAAAATTTCAAGTCTCTATCTCAATTTGTTCGTGAGCTAGAGCGTTTACAGACAGACAGACTGACAGACAGACAGACGGACGGCACATTTTTTTTTTCTAAAAATATGTTTTTCGAAATCTCCAGTGTCTAAAACGTGTAAATCCGTCAAAAAAAATTTTCGATTTTCAAAACGATTGCAAGACTTACCCTATACTACGTATGATGGGTAAGTAAAACATATTAAATCATATTAGAAACATTTTGCTGTAAATTAGTGAATTTACATTAAATTAGTGAATTTACATTAAATTTGCGAAATCAAACAGCTGCTATACGTATATCTTGAGAATTTATCATTCATTATTTAAAAACAAATTCATTTATTTAATAAAATAGCGATGCGGGATTAATCTCATAAAATCCCACTGTTGCCTCAGAAAGCTAAAAATAAAACACATAATTCTTTAATACTTTTTAGAAAGTAATTCCATTTCAAGGGGATTTAAGCGCAAATGTATTAAGATTACATTTTTGCATTATGATTTAAATGTGGTTTCTAGACAGTTATTTGCATTTTCTTTTTCATTAATAGAAAATATAAGTAATTTTGCATACTTAAATAAATAAACTGGATCTTTAATTCGGCATGAAGGTGCTTTCATAAACATAAACATTTTAAGTATTTTGATTAAAAAATAAAGAGTAAAATTACTCAGAAGTAAATGTAATTTACTGTTTTGCATTTACGGAAAAATAAACATTTATCTTTTGTAAATAAATATTTTCAATAATAATTTAATTCTTTTATATTACGGTGAATAAGTTTATTTAAACTAGAGAATATATAAAGTAAAACAAATGACTTACCACTTTTATTCACATCATACTTTTAAATAAATTTAACAAATGTAATTTTCTATTTAAATTAAGTTTCATGAAAGCTTACTTAAAAAACAAATTGAAATGCTTTTTTTAATTAATGTTTTTAAATAACATTAACTTAAAACAATTGTAAACTTACATATCATGTGTACTTTAGTATTCAATAAATATTAAATCATCAATAAGATGAAATGTTAGTTCCTTATTTAATATTAGATTCTGTTAGAAGTTGAGTCCTTTTCAGAAGGCGTCAATTGATCTTAAATGAATAAATAAATTTGTTTTTATATTCAAAAAAATATTTATTGATTTCAATATGAAGTTTTATTAAGTATTTAGAATAAGAGTTCTTTCTATTTTTATTACACTTTTTTAAAATTTCTATATTTAAAGAATTTTCAAATTTAACGAAATTTACTTTCAGATATCATAGAAAAAAAAAAATTACACGAATAATAGAAAGAAAGACAATGCTCTCCAAATTTACTTATATCTCTATTTGCATCGTGCTTTAAACTTTTGGTTTTGGGAATGGGAAATGTGTAGTTCAAGATAATATTTCTTTATACTTTTCGAACTTTTTCTCAAAAAAAATTCTTTGACATATGTTTCCAGTAGGATACTCTGAGAAAAGCTTACGACAAATAATTTATTTTGCAAGTTATAATTCAAATGATCATCCAAATTGTCACCAGTCTTGTACCATAATCAAGAAGTTAACAAGTTTTTCAATATATTTTGCAAGATACAGGAGCTTTTTCGATATGTATTGCACCAGTAATCATAAGAGCTATCATTGAGAATAATGTAATTAAAAACATGGGATTATGTGAAGTATAAGTAGTGAAAGCTTTTAGATTTTAGGCATGGCGTCTCTTTCAGGCTTTACTAACGGACTTCATATCAAAAGGTCGACAACCGAAAGGCTGTTTGCACAAGAAATGACAAACGAAATTTTAAATTGTTACAAATTAAATAATTAGCTCCCTTGGTAAAATGGTGTTTTAACATTGCTCCAAAATATGATAATTTAAAATTTGGAGATTGCTGTATTTAAATAAATAAAATTGAATATTTAAAAGCATATAGCGTGGTACAAACCGGATTTCTTTTTCCCTCAAAGAACCAAATTTAATCTGAATAGAACTGTTTGATCTAATTGACGATTATAAATTGCCATGAAATGGTGAAAAGCTGATTTTTTTTTTTTAATTTCTCTTCAATCAGAGATTCTACTTAGCCTTAATTTAGTATTACTCACTCTAAATTGAAATGTCCGAAATTCAGAAATTTAAATGTGTGAGACGCATATTTAGATTTTAAGACACTTTAAGATATTTTTATTTCTTTCCGAAAAATTGTGCGTCTGAATTTTAAGTGCTTTTTGAGTCTAAAATTCAAACACTTCCAGCTTTTAAATCGCAGCCATTTTTTGAAATCATGCCATGAAAGCATTTGAAAGCATGCAATCCAGGCATGCCCTGTAAAATTATTTGGAAGTGATTCTGCTCTCTCCATTTCCTCCATTTTTGGAACTTTCAAAGTTGGTATTCAACTTTTGTAAACTTGAGAATTTATCTTTTTTAACATCGTATTCGACTTCTCATGTACTAATTTATATTTTGAATTTCATGAGTAAAACAAGATTAAAAACAAAAGAATATATTTATCTAAATATAATAACACCTTTCAATAAAGGACAAATGGAAAATTTGTCTTCAAATGTGAAATGTCTGTCATTTATGTAAAAGTATACAAAACATGATTGTTGTGAACAAAAAATGTGTTACAAAAAATAAATGTGTAAGGTTCTACTGAAAAAAAACTGTAAAGTTATTAAATTTTTTCTAGGGAACTGGGATTCTAAGAACTTATTGTGTAGTTATAACAAGAAAAATCCATGTAACAAAATCGGTTACATGGATTTCTCCAGTTAGCGAATAAAGAGATTTCTGCTATTGCTGTGAACTACTAGATGTCACTGCTATTGATAACTATCATTCAGCATAGTTTAACATTACGAAATACATTTTTTAAACATTTTTTTGATCGGTCGACTGATACAATATATCTTTTAGACTCTATAGCCAGAGTCACGTTGATGAAATCATTTAGAGATATAATAAGAGATTTTCTTTATTGTCATTTTATAAGCATTTTAGGTATGTGTAGATTTTTGTATATTAAATTCATGCACAATCATTCTTTACTTGATCTTGTTGAAATAAAGCTGGATGTTTGCTCAAATATCTGGTCATTTTCTAATTAATCCAAAACTTCACAGCTTCACTGTAGTAAGCCTGGAAAAACTGAGGCTGGTTGAGAAACAAATGGTTAAGTTTTTCTATTATATGATGCTCTTTCAAAATAGCTTTTTTTTTTTTTTTTTTTTTTTTTTTTTTTTTTTTTTTTCTTTTCAGTTAGCCTAGCACACTTTTATACGAGTAAAAATAAAGATTCCATTACTTTAATTATAAACTAGGGAGCGGGTCGTTGCAGCAACTGAGAGTTACAAAATTGGGGCATGCGCATTTGAGCTCTGGTTTGTCGTCTAGCGAAGGTTTGGTATAACATCAAAAGGTCCTATTTTTTTAGATAAATTTTTTTTAGATAAATTACGGTCATATAACGGTTTTCTGTGAAAACAGTGCGACCAATAAGAGAATTAGTTATATTTATATACAATGTATACTCTAAATAAATTTACGCAGATCAACTATACATGATCCATTTTTTGAAAACATTTGTTTAATATTAACTAAGTGTAATTTTTCCTGTTAAGAAATTTTGAAAAATATTCACACAGTGTTTTCCGTTTAAGTTTTTATCAAGAATAATTTATGTCATTAAAAAAAATATATATTCATCATTAAAAATATATTTTTAATTAATTTTACTATAAAAAATCAAACATTTTTTATAAACCCATATACGTCTATTATGAGCTATAAGCTAGGTCTTATTAAAACCAGTTTTCATGCTCAATACTAAAATGCTTCTACAAAAGCCAGTGATTTAAATTAATCAAGAATAGATAATAATAATCCTTAATGATTTGTTTAGATGGGCAAAATATTATAATGATATATAAAGTGTTTATTCATTCATCTAAATGTAATACTGAAGTTTATAATTTAAATGAGTAATTAGAAAGATAGACAAGAACGGTTTTTAACGGATTCTTGAAACTCTTAATTATTTTCTCATCAAGATAAAGACACCTTCATTACACTTTAAAATAACATATTTCTAAACGTTGTAAATATTTTTGTTTTTCTATTAGCTGATGCTCTTTGTAAAGAGCGGAGATTTTCAATTTACCTAGCACCCATTTATGTGGGTGAAAATAGAAATTCTATTATTTTAATTATAAACTATAAACTGTTAATGTTTTTCAGCAAACTGTCCAGTCATTCTATCGTTATTTATACAAAACGTTACTTACAGAAACGATTTTACAATCATAATTTAGCTCTATTCTGACCTTATTATAACACATTTTATTGTCACAATAGAGTTAAATTACGGTCTTGTAACTGTTTTCTGTGAAAACAGTCGGATAATGAGACAATTAGTTAAATTTTCTTGACAATGTATCTCTAACTAAATTTACACACACTATAAAAAAATAAGTTAAATTTACTGCTGAAACTGCTAGCAGCAATGTTGCTAGCAGTTTTTGACGTAAAAATTGCCGTAAAATTAAATGAGAATTTTTTATTACATCTAATTTTACTGCAATTTTTACTCCATAAACTGCTGACAACATTGCTGCAGCAGTTTTTGGAGTAAATTTAACGGATTTTTTTATGGTGCAGATTAATTGTCTTTGATCTATTATTTCAAAAAAAAAATTACACTGTAAAACAATATTTGTTAAATTTATGGAAAAACTGCTGGCTGCAAAGTTGCCATTAGTTTTTGCCGTAAAAATTGCAGTAAAATTAGACGCACTAAAAAAAATTACTTCTAATTTTACTGCTATTCAACATTTCTGCCAACGTTTTGTGTCTTTACGTCATTAACGTCTTTAATATTAAAAGAAAATAACGCTACAGAAGTGATTTTTTTTCAGTTAAGAGATTTTGAAAAATAACCTCACAATGCCTCTTGTTCAATTTTATCGCAAGAAAATTTTCTGTCATTTAAAAATTATTCATTATTGAAAAATGATTTTTTGATTAATTTTAATATAAAATATATATTTTTATAATCTGATACACGTCTGTTATGAACAATAAATTAAGTCTTATTAATATCGTTTTTTATGCTTAAAATCTTCTTTCTGCAAAATCCAGTGATTTGAATTGCCCAAGAAAGTGTATAGTGATTCATAATGCTTTATTCAGATTTGCATAATAATACACTGTATAAAAAAAGGTTACATTTACGGCAAAAACTGATCGCAGCAATGTTGCCAGCAGTTTTTGCCATAAAAATTGCAGTAAAGTAAGATGTATTTTTCTATTACATCTGATTTTACTGTAATTTTTACTACAAGAACTATTCGCAACATTTCTGCCAGCAGTTTTTGCCGTAAATTTATTTTTTTTTATTTATTTTTTATTTTTACAATATAGACGTTATATAAAGTGATTATTCCTTCAGAAAAATGCAATATCATTATATTGAAGCTTATAATTTAAATGAGTAATGAGAAAGATATAAAAGAACTGTTTTTAATGGATTCTTGAAGCTCTTAATTACGTTATCATAAAAAAGAGACGTCTTCATTAAGAGACATCTTCATTGCACTGCAAAAAAATCTTTAAAGTTACTAAACTTTTTCTAGGAAATGGGCATTCCATTAACTTTTACGTAACGGTAACAGCAAAAAGTCATGTAACAGAATTGGAAACATGAATTTTTTCTGTTACCTGTACATGAAATGTTCCAGTTTCCTAAGAAATTTTGCAACTTTGCAGATTTTTTTCCCTTTACAGTGTGAAGTAGCGTAAAATAGATAAACTGGTAATAAAATAAAACATTAATAGTGCAATAACTTCATTGCTGCATTTTACTTTTTTATTTCTGGGAAGAATTTCTAAAAGTGAAAAATTAAAAAATAAAATAAAATTTGCTATAATATTTATGTTTGATATTGCTATAATAATTATGCTTGGTATGCGTAACAATAATGTAATACGAATTGGTTTTGGCAAATTGCATTCATGCAAATTTTAAATGTAAATTTATTGATTTATCTTATGTGTACCATGTTATCTTAAGTAGATCAATTTAATGTTTTATATTTTGAAAGAAACTTATGACACTTTTCTCTCTCAAATACCGAATCTTATAAATAGGATTTAGAATATTCAAAAGATATTTCCTATTGTTTTAATGCAATATATTAGTATTACATTGTTACTAAATTGCAGCCTGTATTTTTTCGTAAATATTTTTTTTGTATTGTGATTGTGATATGCATCTTATTGCTTTTAATTAATACAGTTTCTATCAAATATTTAACTTGTTATTATTATAATGCAGATGTCTTGTTATTTATTGGAATGCATTTTGGAAATTTTAATAAAGAATGTCCTTATAATGATTTCATATTAAAATAAGTATTTTTTTGATAAAAAAATTTCTGTCATAATCTTATATTTAAAATTTTATATAAATAGTTTTTCTCTCTATGATTTTTTTATTTTTATATTGAAGTATTTTTACAATTTTAAGAAAAGCTCTTTCGTGGTATTTTGTCACCATTATTTCTCTAAAATGATTTTATTTTACTTAATTGTAATATTTTTGATTAAATGAAGCCAAACTTGGTGTTCTTAGAAGAGAGAGGGGGGGGGATGAAATTATTGAAGCAGAGTGCTGGTAAGCAAAACTTTTCTAGATTGTAATAATTATAAAATAATGACATATAAACATTTAATATACTTTCATTTTAAGTTATTAAATTAACAATGTTGAACCTGTCGAAATTCGAAGAAAGAAAATCTTTAAAAAAAGAGTTTTTTATTTATTTATAATAAACTACAAGTTTAGTTACAATAAAATGCACATCTTGCAATGGTCAGTCCAACTCTCAAGCAAATATTATTTAAAGAAAAATTAACAAAATACTGTAAAACTCAATTGTCCATATTAAAAGAAATAAAATCGATATTTACCGGAATTTACAACAAATACATTTTAATTTAAATTTTTTTTTTCAATTTTAAGAGAAAGTGGAATGATTATGTTGCCACAATTAGAAAGTTAGTGTTGAGAATTATAAAAAAAATAATATATCAAAAATAAATTGAGACACAGCTTTGAAACAATTTGCATTTAAAAGTGTATTTTTCTCTCTATACGACGATGTGAAAATTTAAAATGTACGATGTTTAGAAGTGTAATATTGGCACTACCAAAAAATGCAATTTTTTTTCAATTTTAAGAGAAAATTGTGTGTTTCTTTTGATACAATTACAATATTGTTACTAAAAACTATAAAAAAAATTAATGTCTCAAAAAATTAATGTCACTAAATTTAGATACAACTTTCAAACAAATTATATTTAAAAGTCCATTTTTTTTTTCTATAGGACGGTGTAAAAATTTAAAA
The DNA here is from genome assembly GCA_964019185.1 of Maratus speculifer. Classification (NCBI taxonomy): domain Eukaryota; kingdom Metazoa; phylum Arthropoda; class Arachnida; order Araneae; family Salticidae; genus Maratus; species Maratus speculifer. The sequence continues at coordinate 179,086,938 of OZ025297.1, forward strand.
TGTGTGATGATTAGCAGTATAAAATTTGATATAATGAAAATTGTAAAACGAGAAATTGCAGGGGAAAGTGTTGCCATTCTCAAAATGATGTGTGCGTTACGCACAAATACGTTTAACCTTTATAAAACAGATAGATACTGTTTGATCAGTATGCTATAAATACTTATCTTCCCACATCATTAACCTCTTCGCTACGTGGGTCCACATATGTGGTAAAATTGTTTTTACCATAAAAAAATACTTTTTTGATTTTCTTTGCTTTTGAAAATTACTTCTTAATCAGTATTTTTTTTTTTTTTTTTTTTTTTTTTTTTTTGAAAGCAAGTTAATAAATTGAATCATCCACTTTTATTACGTCATAAAAAAATGTTGTTTGCATCTGACTTTCAAAATACATTCCACACTGTACAAAAAATATCCGTTAAATTTTTGGCAAAACTGTTGGCAGGAATGTCGCCAGTAGTTTTTGTTGAAAAAATTGCATTAAAATTAGATGTAATAAAAAATTCATCTAATTTTACTGAAATTTTTATTGCAAAAGTGCTGGCAACATTGCAGCCTGTATGTTTGACGTAAATTAAACGGATTTTTTATACAGTGCTGACAATAGGCCAAGAAAGTGAGAAACTACCATAAGTATTGAACTTAAATTCTTTGAATGAAACATTTTTTAGCTTTTATATATTATTAAGTTATTTGAAGACCATAACTTTGTGAAAGTGTAAGTTTAGATTAGTGATAATTAAATTTATATTTTAGGACATGCATTTTTTGATCAGCGCTTCGCAATCTTTTTTTCTTTCACGTACCCATTTTTTAGCTTTTAATTTTCGAATACTACCATTTCTCCGAAACACGCCCTCACCCCCCACCCCCTAATATTTTACAGAAATAGATAATGCTAATGTGATTTTTTATCATTAGTAATCTTTTTAGATAAACATATAATAAATCGATACAAATTTCATAGCCATTTCTTATAATTTACTAAACATTTTTATGAATTCCGCTATTATAGATATTATTTTTAGGTTTAAAATCTCTGTTTTGATTCATATATGTGAACCTAAATTACTAGTTCATCAAAAGATTAATTTTAAAAAATTCTGTCATTTTGTTTGAAATAAAAAACCAATGAATGAGTAGTTTCTTTACAAGCAAACCATTACAAGAACAACATGTCCATTCATTTCCTCAAAATAAATGTTATTTTAATTTGACATTACAAAATACATTCTAAAAGTAGGCCAAACAAATGAAACAAATTCATAAGCATTTAACTTAAAACGTGTGCAATAAAATATTTTGAGGCATTAATTATTACTCTCCTGTTTCAAATCCTTAATTTTATGACTGTGTAAATTTTGATTAGTGATTGTTAAATTGATATTTTAGGATTTGTAATTTTAAATCAGTACTTCCTCGCCTTTTTTCGTTCACGCACCCCTTTTTTAGGCTTTTAATTTTGGAATACGCCCATTTCTCCAAAACAAGTCCTCTCCTCTTCTTCACAGAATAAATAAACAAAATTTTATTATTATTATTATTATTATTATTATTATTATTATTATTATTATTTTTGTGACAAATCTAAAATAAATTGATAAAAATTACACTGTCGTTTCTAATATTTTTGTGATTTTACTAACCATTTTTTTATTTCCTCTATTAACTCTCTGAGTGACTTACAAATGGGTAAAATTACAATGTTGTTATCTCTGCAATAATTTTCTCCGTTCAAAAAATATGGTTCTTTTAACATTATAACAATAATAACAGGCTTATTACAAATATGGATGTAATATAGGAGAATATTATTCATTTTAAAATGTATTGAAAATTCATTAAATCTATAGAATTATATTATTTTAAATATTGCTTATATGTTCTACTGAAATCTGGAGATGAACATATTCAGTGAACGAAATCTTATGATCTAAACACTTTGAGATTTAAAGATATTATTTTCAGTTTCAGAATAGCTGTTTTTATTCAGGTATGTGAATCTAAATTGCTAGTCAACTAAAAGATTATTTTTTTTTTCTGTCATCTATCATGTTATTTTGTTTACAAACCAAAACAATGAATGAGTATTTGTACACTTATTTTTATTTCGGTCGAGAAGAAAGTAATGTTAATTCGAAAACATTTAAAATCGGCTATACATCTTCCAAAATGTTATAAAATATATCTTGTTTATTTTTTTTTTCAGAAATGTATAAAGATTTAAAAGATGTTAAAACAAGATTTTAATAAATTCTTCAATTCGTGTTATTTTAAGAAAATCAAGGAATAAACTTGACTCTTTCATTCAAAAATATTTTCTGAAAGGAAAAATTATTAATCATTATATCGATAAAATTTTCTGAATAACTTAAAACGAGAAAGTATTTTAAATGAATTATGCATGAACACATTAACCATGAATAAAATATTGATCACCGTAGATATCACAAAACTTTAATTTTAAATCTGTTATAAAGATATAGGAATACATAAGTTAGCGATAATGCGTTTAGAAATGTCATTTACTTCAGGGATTTTTTTAGCATACTTACAACTTATAAATTAAGAATTGCTATTTGCAACGTTATACGTTCGTAATTTGATAAGTTTGTGTATTTTGCTATACTGAATATATATTTGTGTTTTAAATAGACATTTTTTTTTTTTTTATCTCGTTATATAATTAGATTTCTCGTTACATAATTAGAAAGTGCTTTAATATTTTTAATAGTGATCAATTTATTGACATATTATGTTAAGAGCATAATTTGTTTACATAATTTGAATTTTCATAAATTTATATTCAGTATTTTCAATGTATTCATTTCGCCTTAGTTTGAAGTTCATTTTTCTTTTATTAATTTAATAATAATTTAGTAATAATAATAAGTCAGATTTGTATTAATAGAAGCTGAAGCATCCATTACACAATGAAACAAATGTACATAAATACTAATTTACCAAAAGATTTATTCTGTTAGTGTCTAGAAATGCATACTTTTAAACATAGACTCATTCATGAAAAAAAATAAAAAAAAGACGATAAAATATTAATTTTTTCCAAGGTAATACAATACAGTAAAATACTAGCGAATATTTAAAATTCATATCCGTTATTGCAAAATAAATTTTAATTTATGATTTTAAGATAAGTAAAATAAAACAGATATCTACAAATTAAAAAGTGTTTCTGATATTTTTTCTTTTAAAATTTTACTCATACTATGTGTTCGCATGCTTAGAGTGTTTATTCTAAAACAGTAATATTTATAAACATTAAATAACTTCATATTTCAGAAGTGACATTAATTACCTTAACTGTTTACTTTAAAACCATAATATTTATAAACGATAAATTACTTTATAACTCAAAAGTGACATTAATGAAATTAATTTAATATCATTGTTTATATAAAGCAATTCATAAGTAGTTGATTGCACATGATTGCGAAATCATTTTTGTTGATTACTTCAAGGACAATATTTTACTGTGAGCGAACTGACTTAATTGACTGCGAACTGACTCTTATGTTTTTGTAAAGCTCACACGGTGCTTATATTTCTCTTCTGTTTTCGCATACTTGGATAATATGTTAATCCAGTAACCGCAGCAGGAAACTGAATTCCTGTATCTTGTTTTTGTCAATTTACTAAATGTGCTTTAGAGGATTAATATAATACAAAAAGATAAATCAGTGTTAATTTATTTACAACTAAAAACACCAAAAGAACTGCTTCGTGAAGCGCGGACACTAACATTATGGAGGCATCGGCCAGATAAAGAGTACCTGCACACATCGCTTTTTATGGATTACACCATTACAAAGTCGCCATAAAGGAGTACCCTTCAGCCCAGCTGTTTGAGATAAGTACATTTTGGTTTATTATCAGTTTGGCTTTGTTTTTAATTTGGTTCCCTCATTATTTTAATAATGAGTCAAGAAGATTTAGAAAAGACAGCAATAAATTTACGTGGCAGAGCTAAATCTGCATTAACACGTATCACGAACTTCATTGACGCAGATCAAGCTTTTCAAAAGAATGATTTATTGAATAAATTAGAAAAATTAGAAACAGCTTATTTCGATTTTGATAAATATGATGTACAATTACCAGAAGAATCCTCGGAAATGGAGGAATTCGAAACAAAATATTATGAAACCAAAGCCAAACTGCAATCAGAACTTGAAAAATTTTCTATAAATAGTATGAATGCACATTCTCAAGTTGTTAATGAACAATTACCTATAGTTAATACAACTAATAATTTTAAATTACCCAGATTGAATATTGAGCAATTTGATGGTAATTTCAAAATCTGGATATCATTTAAAGACTTATATTTATCGTTAATGCATAATAATGCCAGTATAACAAATATTCAAAAATTTCAATACTTAAGAGGTTTGCTCGGTGAAGAGCCATCTTCAATTATAAAACATATTCCCATTTCTGAAACCAGTTATGCAGAAGCATGGGAAAAATTATTGTCAAGATACGACAAAAAAAAAAAAAAAAACAAATTGTCGCAGCTCTTATCAAAACATTTATGGATATACCTCCCATTATTCACGCTAATGCACTTAACTTACGAAATATATCAGATATTAGTCCAGTCATTTTAGCACCTTTTTTTGGCAAATAGCGGAAAAAATTAGAACAAAGCTGGATTTTTGCATAGGTGCTAGATAGGATATATAGTTTAACATACTAAAAGTCCCCATCGATCCGATGTGAGCTTTCGCCTCCAGGGGGCACTAAAGAGCTTGAAAATCGGTTTTCCGCGAATATCTCACGAACAATGGCATATAGACAAAAAAGTTCAATTACAAAAATGCAGATAATTTAATTTCCTACAAAAAGTGTCATTAACATTTTTTGTCACAGCAACCCTTTCCTGCCAAAAAGTAAGATAAAATAAACATTATTGAAAAAGAATGTACAAGCCCAATCATAACGCGGCGAAGAGGCAGAACAAATACTAAACAACTTTTGATTCCCCCCTCATCTCTCCCACATTGTTTGTACGGCGTTTTCGCGCGCTTGTGCAATACGTCACATGAGAATAATAAGGTTCTATCTGTGTTTTTGAAAAAATCGACTTATCGACATAGAAATGCTCTATTTGTATCTATGAAGGCATTTATGGATTAAAATAATGTCATATTATGATTGTAAGGTTATATGTAAATTATATATAACATCATTTTGATGCAAAAATGCCTTCATAGATACAAATAGAGTCTTTCTATATAGATAAGTCAATATTTTTAAAAACATAGATAAAACTTTCTTATTCTCAGGTGACGAATAGCCATTGCCCAATACCCTATCTCTCTTTGCATTTGTCGAAATGTACCACGTGCAAGTACTTTTCAATATTTTATTTTTATTTGGTGCTCATTTCGCTAGTATGAAATGACCCTAATTTATTGAACGAAGTATTTATTCTTTTTTAAGATTTTAGGAAGGGAATAATTTTATTTTCAACGCATGTTGTAGAAAGTTTTAAATTAGTTATGACAGTTTAAAATGACTCTTTCTTAATTGCTGATTCTGAGCGGAAAATGGAGATTGACAAAATAGTTTATCTTGCATGAGATGAGGACTGGGTTTCAAAAGATTTTGTAAAAACAGAAACAAAAAGGACTGAAGTCGCTTGTGACAGCAAGTTCGGAAAGAGATGACCATAAGTTGAAAATATTTGAAGAAATGGCTAAAAACAATAATGAATTTACAGTTCATTCAAAGAGCAAGAAAAATTATTCACGAAAGAATTCTATTAAATCATACAATAAATCTATTGCCGAAAAACGATCAACATCCGCACAAATTAATCATCCATTGAAGGAAAAACTGTGAAATGACAGTCCGTTGTTTGAATGTAAGGGAAAATGTTTGTTATTTCTGATACATTAGACGAAGATTTTTTACAGAAGGAAAAAAAGAAAGCTCTAAAGTATCACGGAAAAGAATTTTTTTTAAATCTAATCATTAAAATAAGACACGTCTCATATCTATGCTTATGGAGAAATTTATGGAGAATAGTTTCGAAGCGAAACAAGCAGAAGATGATGCAGACACACTAATTGTTAACACAGCTATTGAAGTAGCAAAGTCTGGTTCGCTTACTGCTGTTGTTGGCGATAATGTTGACTTGCTCGTATTGTTGACAGTTTTAGCACCTCCAGAGATAGAGATATTTTTTATTAAGTCTGGAAGAGGACGAATTGTTACCACCCTGTATTCATCACACAGTTTTAACAATGATGCTGTTCTGAAAGATCATATATTGTTCTTTCACACTTTTTCAAGTTGTGACTCGACATCAGCAATGTTTGGGAAAGGTAAAATGCCGTTAGCAAAATTTTTGAAGAAGGAAGAAGGTCATAACATACACGCTGCCAGCATTTTAAAAAGTGATCAAGTATCTTAATTTAAAGTTTCCGAGGTTGGAAAAACTATTTTTCTAGCTTTATACGGTAGTAAATCAGAAATTTCTCTGAACAAGTACTGTTATGTATGTTTCAAGAAAAGAGTTGCTGTTGGTTAAAAAAAAGCCTTTTATCGTTGCCGCCTGCCGAATATGCAGCTAGATTGTACAGTTTACATACTTATCATCAAGTACAATACTGATTAAGCAATAAACTACTTCCTGAGAACTGGGGCAGGCAAAATGCACCTAATTTGTTTCCAATTCTTGCTACCTTATCGCCCGCACCAAAAGATATTATTGAATCTATTTTTTATACTTGTTCCAAAGGATGTGGAAAAGCATGTGGATGCCGAAAAATTGGATTGAAATGTTCTGATATTTCATAAATTGCTGCGGAGTTTCATTTCATAATGAAAGTAAAATTGAATTTGAAGACGAGGAAAATATTGACAGTATCCTGCTCACTGCAAAGGAGGAGGGAAGAGCTACTTCTGTATTCAGTGATGATATCGGAAGGCAAACGAAAAATACTAAAAACAGTACAGCAACGAAAGAAATAAATACAGATAATTACGAATCTGAATCGAGTGTAGAAATTGAAGCTGTGCAAAGAACTACTTAAGCAGTTAAACGACCTAAATTGGATTAAGCCAGTCACTATAAGTGGAATATGCCTACGGGGGAAACCACAAAAAAAAAAAAAAAAAAAAAAAAAAAAACTCACTAAGTGTTTTACCTCAAGGTTGGTGTGGAAATAAGCATAAATGTATGTTATATATTCACTTTCCCCATTCAAAGGTGAGAATTATAGATCTGTTTTTAAAAAAAATTTAAAGTAGCAGCAGATTTTTTGAATTTTTATAATTTTACTTTCAAATATGGTCACGTTTTTATATTTTTGACAGGGAAGGGTTAATGTGACAGACAAATGTTAATGACACTTTTTATAGAAAATTAAATTATCTACAACTTTGTAATTCATCTTTTTTCTCTAAATGCCATTGTTCGTGAGATATTCACAAAAAACTGATTTTCAAGCTCTTTAGTGCCCCCTGGTGGCGAAAGCTCACATCGGATCGATGGGGACTTTTAGTATATTTAACTACATAACCAAACTAGCACCTATGCAAAAATCCAGCTTTGTTCTAATTTTTTCCCCTATTTTTGCTAAAATGACTGGGCTATATCTCTGACGAGGTAATTCGTGCTCTCAAATCAATCGATGTTAAAGCATCAGAGAGAGACATTTGGTTAATTTATATTCTTCTTCAAAAGATTGATAATAAAACACGTGAAGAATGGGCTCAATATTCATCAAAGGATGATTTTCCTTCTTTTGATCAATTTATTCAGTTCATTAATGACAGATGTTTATCTTTAGAATTGTATAATAATGATTATACAGGGTTACATAAAAAAGAGAAGCAATTTAATTTTCACAAAGCTCCCGCCAACAACGTTATCAAATGTTTATTTTGTAAAGCTAATCACTTATTGTACAAATGTATTAAATTCAAGGAATTAAACGTAAGAGATAGAAAACAATTTGTGAGAAAAAACAAATTATGTAGCAATTGTTTGTCTGACAAACACTACACATATCAATGTAATTCTACATTTAGCTGTCATCATTGCCAGCTTAAACACCACACGCTGTTATGCGAGAATAAACTACAAAACTATGCGATGTCAACTTCACGTTCGAATGAAAAACAGAGTCGGAAAAGCAAATCTGATTCAGTGGACCTTTCGATTCCTGATGATAATAAAAAAGAAATTTCTCCTTCAATAAATTCTGTTCAAACATCTTTCGCACTTTTGCCCACTGCTACGGTATATATTTATGATTGCATGGGTCAAAAGCACACATTAAGAATTATGTGTGACAGTGGCTCAGAATCTACGTTCGTGTCAGAATCATGCATGAAAGTGTTAGGAATCAAAAGAAAAAATTCCAGATTTCCCGTGAAAGGTCTTTCTAATTCAAAGATCGCAGTAACGAAGGGTTACGTAATGATTGATCTTATATCAATTCATAATGCTGACAGTAAGTTGTCAGTGAAAGCTTTTATTTTAGACGAATTAACAGCTCCATTACCTTCTGAGAAAATAAGTGAAGAGCATTATTCACATTTAAAAAATGTAAACTTGGCAGATCCATATTTTGGGACTCCAAATAAAATCGATGTTATTTTAGGATCAGATTACTTTTTTTTCTATTTTGCTTCCTGGTCAAATAACATGTACTCAGAGCAGTTTAATTGCGCAAAATTCCATCTTTGGCTTTCTCGTATCGGGAAAAATGCCGCATCTTAACACAACTCCTAATTCAATGCATAATTTACATATTTATGAACTTAATATTGATAATGAATTAAAACGGTTTTGGGAAATGGAAGAAGAATTCAATAATAATGCTCAAATTCTGTCTCCAGAAGAACAATTTGTTGAATCACATTTTCAGAAAACTTACTCAATCAATTCCGAGGGTCTTTTTGTAGTAAAATTACCTTTTGTAAAACCTAAGACAGAATTAGGTAATTCTAGACCTGCCGCAATTTCTCGCTTGTTGGCGATGGAAAGGAAATTTAAAGAAAACCCAGAATTCGAAAAGCAATACAAGGATTTTATGCGCGAATATATACAGTTAGGCCATATGGAATTAATAACACAAAATGACATTAACGATTCTGAAAATGAACAATATTTTCTTCCTCATCATGCGGTTATTAAACCTTCTAGTACTACTACCAAGTTGAGAGTTGTGTTTGATGCATCATGTAATACTTCAAAAGGAAACACCTTGAATTCAATATTGGGAGTAGGTCCTAAATTACAACGAGACATATTTGAAATTTTACTTAATTTTCGAGTTCCGAAAATTGTTTTTTGCGCTGACATAGAAAAGATGTACCGCCAGATTTTAGTTTCTGAAGAAGATCAAAATTATCAGAAAATAGTTTGGAGGTTTAACTCTAATGAGGAAATAAAAAATTTCAAATTAAAAATGGTTACTTATGGGCTAGCTCCAGCGTCTTATCTAGCCAGTAAATGTCTCAAATAAATTGCTGATGATTATACAAAAAATACTGTTATTTCTCAAACGTTAGAGAAAATTTTTTTTATGGATGATCTACTTTCAGGCTCAAATACTGTTAGTGAGGCAATAGAAACTTGTAAAGAAATTACCGATGTTTTGCACGCGCATGGTTTCCACTTAAGAAAATGGAATTCAAATTCAAAGGAATTTCTTAGAGAGTTTGAAGATGATTCCATTACCGAATCGAATTTTGAAATAATTCCTAGTGATAACGGAAGCTCTAAAGTTCTAGGATTAAGCTGGAACTCTTCTTCAGATACTTTTATTTTCAAGGTTTCACTAAATCTCACTCCACCTCTTACAAAGAGGCAAATTTTAGCAGAATCTGCTAGAATCTTTGACCCACTGGGTCTAATTTCACCATGTACTGTAACTTAAAAAATATTTTATCAAAAACTGTGGTTGACGAAAGGGGACTGGGACACTATTATACCAGAACATCTAACCGAGGAATTACTCAAATTTCAAAATTCATTCAATGAAATCAATCAATTTTTGATACCAAGATGTGTTACGCTTTCATCCGAGAATGCTTTCGAATTACACGGATTCTCCGATGCGTCAACACTAGCTTATGCTGCCGCAATTTATTGCCGACAAACTTGCAATGGAAAAACCAATGCTTTTCTTTTGGTTTCTAAAACAAAAGTTGCACCAATCAAGCAAATTTCTGTCCCTAAATTAGAACTTTGTGGTGCTCACTTATTATCTAAATTATTCCGCACAGTTATGGACACACTAAAGAGTTACAAGTTCGATATTTTTGCATGGACTGATTCTAAAGTAGTCTTTTCATGGCTATCCGCACACCCCCGCAAGTGGAAAACATTTGTCGCGAACAGAACCTCTCAAATAACAGAGGTTTTACCTATGAAGCACTGGGGACACGTTCCCTCAAAAGAAAATCCCGCAGATATCGCTTTTCGCGGTATTGACCCAAAGTGTTTGCCAGAATGCGAGCTATGGTGGAGAGGGCCAAGCTGGCTACTTCTAGACCCATCTAATTGGCCGAAAGACGACTTAAATGTTGATGAAGTCGATGAACAAATCAAATCTGAGCAAAGGTCGGATCCCATTTTTTCATTTCACACGCATCCTTCAAATAATGTACTAGATAATTTGTTTCAAAAGCACACTTCACTTTAAAAAATTATCCACATTCTGGCATATTGCCTAAGATTCATTAAAAAATGCAAAAATGCTAATGAATATCAAATCCCTTCAACAGTACTTACATTTAACGAAACAAAATCTGCTGAAGAAATGATCGTTTTTTGTATTCAAAATTCTTACTTTAAAGAAGAGTTAAAATGTATCAAAGAACAAAAACCTCTTTCTAAGAAAAGCAAATTACACTCCCTATATCCGTTTATTGATGCTAAGGGTATCTTACGGGTGGGAGGACGCCTGCAAAATTCACAGTTAGCATTTAATCACAAGCATCCGGTAATACTTCCATCACAACATAAAATGAGTGAACTATTGATAATACAACAGCATATTGCCACTTTACATGCTGGACCTTCTCTACTATCGCACATCATAAAACAATCTTTTTGGATAGTTGGTGGAAAAAAGCTCATCAACAAATGCATTAATAGATGTTTAAAATGTTTCAGATATAAGAAAACTATTACAACTCCTCAATTAATGGGGAATTTACCTAAACCTCGAGTAAATCTTGAAAGCCCCTTTTTTTGCCAGCGGAATTGATTACGCAGGCCCCATATCCATTAAATTTAGCAAGGGTAGGGGTGCAAAAACAACTAATGGTTACATTGCCTTATTTATTTGTCTTGCTACGAAAGCGGTTCATATAGAAGCTGTAAGTGACCTAACAACTGAAGCATTTTTAGCAGCTCTTCGACGTTTTAGTGCAAGAAGAGGTACCCCACGTCACCTTTATAGTGACAACGGGAAGAACTATGTCGGGGCATCAAGAAAAATCGACCAAATAAGAGGGCCTGGTTGTCATTTCCTAAAAATGAAATCATGTCTCAATATTTAACTGAAAAATCCATTGAATGGCATTTTATCCATCCTTCTTCCCCTCACTTTGGCGGAATTTGGGAGGCTGCTATAAAATCAGCCAAATATCATCTCAAAAGAGTAATAGGAGAGACACTCCTAACGTTCGAAGAGATGGCCACCCTACTTAGCCAAGTCGAAGCCTTATTGAATTCGCGACCTCTTATACATTTAAATGACAATGATAGTGACTGTATAAATGTTCTCACACCCTCACATTTTCTTACAGGTGATGTAATTTTCTCGCTACCTGACGAGACCTCATCTATTACGAGCAACCCTAGAAATCGCTGGGAGCTGCTGCAAAATTTAAAAAGAGGATTCTCCCAGCGATTTAAGCAAGAATACCTATGCTCGCTCCAAAAGAGAGGCAAGTGGAGAGTCCAGCAAACCAATCTGCAAATTGGACAAGTTGTGCTACTCCTTGATGATGTCCAGCCACCAGACTCTTGGCCATTGGGCCGGGTAAAAGAGGTGCATCCAGGAAAAGACGGACATGTCCGTGTTGTGACTATACAGTGTAGAGGATCTTTTTTGAGACGACCAGTCCAGAAATTAGCTCTTCTCCCTATATATCAGGACTAGGGCCTGATAGGGTGGGAGTGTGTTCGCATCATTAGAGTGTTTATTCTAAAACAGTAATATTGATAAACATTAAATAACTACATATTTCAGAAGTGACATTAATTACCTTAACTGTTTACTTTAAAACCATAATATTTATAAATGATAAATTACTTTATAACTCAAAAGTGACATTAATGAAATTAATTTAATATCATTGTTTATATAAAGCAATTCATAAGTAGTTGATTGCACATGATTGCGAAATCATTTTTGTTGATTACTTCAACGAAAATATTTTACTGAGAGCGAACTGACTTCAGTTTCTCTTATGTTTTTGTAAAGCACACACGGTGCTTATATTTCTCTTCTGTTTTCGCATATTTGGATAATATGTTAATCCAGTAACCGCAGCAGGAAACTGAATTCCTGTATCTTGTTTTTGTCAATTTACTAAATGTGCTTTAGAGGATTAATATAATACAAAAAGATAAATCAGTGTTAATTTATTTACAACTAAAAACACCAAAAGAACTGCTTCGTGAAGCGCGGACACTAACACTATATGTATGGCATCATCTGTTTTTGCCATACCTAAAATTGTAAAATAATAGAAAAAAGGTGAATGATTTTTTTTTAAATATGTTTTAAATTGCGTTAATAATCACTACAAAAACTGTTTGTAATCATTTACAACACATTAGTGAGAAAAAGTGTACAGTCAAGAAAAGAACAAACTGCCAAAAACTTACGTCTCTGTTTTCTTTTTCGGTTATAATATTTTGATATGATACATTTAGTTCGTTGCAGAGGAAATAATTCTAAGAAAACACATTACCAATTATCAGAATCTTGTATAAACGTTACAAAAAAATCATGATAATTTAAAATCCCTATATGCATTCTCTACATATCAAAAATTAGGTTCATTTTTAATAAAGAATTTAGTTACCCTATCATTTACCATTTGGTTTCCTTTATCCATAAAAATCAAGCAGTTTAACTGTAATCATCAGAGAAACGCCATTAATAAATAAATAAATTTAAATCTCAAAAACTAATTCAAATCTTAAACTCCTGTGATCACTTTTGTAATCACTGATTTTTTTTCCTCATGCGACGATGCATAGATTGAAACTGTGCGCTTTTTACGAATTGAAAACATTTATATTAGCGAAAATTACCTAACCAAAATTTCATCGTAATCTGTTACCATCCGCAGAATGAGGTCCGAGTTATGTACGGACATGTTTGTCATTTATATTATAGATACAAATAAAAATTTCCGTCATCCCAAACCTTTTTTTGTAACTTTTGTAATATAATGTTTTCGTGGAGTAATAAGGTTACGTTAAGGTTCTATAATTTTTCAAGATTTTGTTTTAGATTTTTTTCGCTAAAAAATATAGGATTTCATACAGTAATTTATTGATTATGCATACAAATAAGAATATCTTGATGGACATAAATGATCATTCAAAACTAATTTCTTTCGTTGCGCAATAATTGACAGTCGGAATTACGTCGTAAGTCATCTTGAGTGGTTGTTATCGAGACCTTGAAAACTTATTACAGCGGAAAGGATTATTATATGTTGTTTGAACAGTGAAAAACATTAAATAACTTTTTTAATACTTTATTTCTTTATCATGTGATGCGTGGTAGTGTTTTAGTAGAAATGTAGTACATTAACAGTGCAGTAAAAAGTTTAATCTCTCGTGTGTCAAAATAAAAGCTGTGTGTTTGTATTTCTTTTGAGAATATTAATGTGGTATCGTATCGTGTCAACACTTTTAATAATGACCATTGAAATTGTTTTTAAGGATCGGGAGTGAATTACAAGTTTTCTGCAATAAAAATATAAGTGTACGGAGCCAAGAAGCCCAAGTGGATTACTTCGTTGTATTCAGGTGAATGTCTGCTTAGAGGAATATATAAATTTGATAAGTACAATTTACTTGCCTACTATAATAAAGTTTTTAAAGAAAATTGATTGTACTGTATCGCAGAGGTTTAGAATCCAACTCATGCATTTCCGGATTAAATATCCTAATAATGATTATGTTACTGATAATGATAATTTTTAAAAAAGTTGATGTCCACCTGAAAAATATTCAGATATGAACGTTAATTTATAAAATAAAAAAGTTGAAAAAAAAATAACTATAAAGAGTAAATAATTAAATTAATAAAGAATGGCAGCATTAAAAGATAATTTTTCAATTGAAAAGCTAACAGCAACAAATTATTCGACATGGAAATTCAAGGTCGAAATGTTGCTTACAAAAGAAGAGCTATATTACGTAATGTGTACTGTTGAACCGCCTAATCCTTTGACCTATATACATGGTCAAAAAATAATAGAAGAGTTCGTGCAATTATTAATTTAACTACTGACGACTTTCAAATAACCCATGTTAAAAATCTTCAAACAGCGAGACAAACATGGGAAGCACTAAAAGAAATTCACGAGCGATCGAATTTAACTAGCAAATTATTTTTACTAAGAAAGCTTTGCAGTAATAAATTAGTGGAAGGTGGCAATATGATTAACCACATCACAAGAATAATGGAACTTGTAGATAAATTGGGAGCGATTGGCGAAGAAATAGATAACCCATATATTTCTGCTCTCCCCTTATGTTCTCTACCCCAGTCTTATGATAATTTGATAACCGCGCTTGAATCTAAAAACGAAGGACAGTTGACTAGTCGTATATTAAAAGTAAATTAATTGATGAGTACAATCGGAGAAATAAAAATACTGAAAATTTTGAAAACACGACAAAAGCTTTCAAAGCTCAAAAGAAAGCCTCAACTAAAAAAAGAGTACAAAAACTGTTTCAATTGTCAAATGAGAAGCCATAACTCTCAAGATTGTTGGTACAACAAAAACAAAACACACAATACACAACAAAATCGACACAAAAATTTAACAAAAACACTATTCTACATCACTCGTTTTTCAAGAGGGTGAAAACAATTTTAAGAATGAACAAACATAGGAATCGAAACACAAGTTCACTCGCTATGAAGGAAAAAACAATACATGGAGAGAAAGCGAAAACAAAGATTATGCCTTTATAACACATGTAATAGAAAATAAAATATTTATTGTGGATAGCTGTAGCTCAAGCCACATTGCATCTTCCGAATCAATGTATACAGAGATTAAATCGCGCGAAAAATAAAACGTGACCAAACGGAAAAAAAAAAACTTATCGCTAACGGACATCAGACAATAAAATCCATAAAATAACACTTAAAGATGTACTTCTAATGCCTGAAATTGAAATGAATCTATTATCGGTCAGTAAAGGGACCCAAAACGGATGTGAGATTGTATTTAGAAACAACAAATGTATTTTCAAACTTAACGGAGAAATCTGCTTAGAAGCACGAAAAGTAAATAACCTCTATGAAGTCCATTTAACAAAAGAAAACCACGCGAACATTACACTAACGTGCAACAATAAAAATTGTCTAGCCCTCTGAGCGTTTCGGTATCTTTGGAAAAACTACTTTGAAAATGTCTTGAATAACAGCATATGTTTTCACAAAAATAACTCCTCTTTGAAGACAGGAAGTTTTGCAAAATCGCCAGCCGAATTTTTCACCCCCTTCTCTATCCTTGCGGTATGAATAGAAGGCGTGGTAGGAGCTTAGATGGGAGGAGAAGGTGTCAGAGCTAATAGTGATTAATCAGCTTAGAATGCTCAGTATTTACCAGATAACATGTACTGAGGAAATGTTTGAAGATGTACTTATCGCAGATTCTGTTGCATAAGTTTTAAAAATATAATCATAAATACCTCATTTCCTTATTTCACTAAAGATTGTTTTTTTTTTTTTTTTTTTTATCCAGAAAATGGAGCAAATCACGTGGCACGATTTATTTTTTAGGAGTTTTTTGGTCATACTTTTCTTTTCTAAAATATTTCTTTTCTTTTCTTTTTTTTTTCTTTTTCTTTTTCTTTTTTTTTTCTGGAATAATGTTTTGCAAGGAAAAACTGTCTCAAATTGATTTTCAAAGAATACCAGTATAATTACTTTCAAATGTAACTTTTAAATTATTAAAACATTATTATTAATATAGCGTTTATTAATTAGACAAATTGTTCGATATTAAAAATAAATTTGCATTAGAAAATAGCTATACAAACACTCATTTCTCCATGAAATAGTTTTTGGAATAAATCATCTTTTAAATTTTTCTAATATGCCTTTTTAATGTTTATTACTACTGACAAAGTATTAATTTGTGTGAAGGTACTTGAACCTAGATTTTATAATTTAAATATGTTTGCTTAGATATTTTAATACTATTCTAAAATTGTATATTTAAATTCCTTCTTATAGTTAAAGCCAAAGAAAAAAAAATACAAGAAGTCTCTAAATAAATATATATATATTGATAATTGTATGAAAAGAAAGGCGTGAAAATGGAATAAAAAGAAACAAAAAAATTGAAATGATGTCCTTAAGAAAGCATAATTTAGGCAATACGTAGCATAAATAAAAATGTCTTTTCGAGGATCCTTAACAAACCATTTTGAATTTTAAAAAAAGTTACTGATTCAATTAAAAAAAAAAAAAAGAAAGAAAGAAAGAAAAGAAAACAAGGAAAAAAAAAGAAAATAAAGAAAAAGAACTTTTTTGGGGGGGGGGGGAAATGTCGAAATCTACAAACTTTGACACATTCAAGAATAAATTAAAAAATATATAATTAAGGCATGGCGAAAACAATCAGGATTATGGAAATGATTTGAGACTGAATAGCTCTTTATTTTCTCTGTCAAATGAATTACATATTCGCCAGTGCTTTTTCATGATCATCTTTATCGAGGTGTTGTGTGCAGGTTTTTTTTTCAAAACTCGAAATTTGATAGAATTTTCTAAATGACTTCCTGCCTTTATCGAAAAATGGAAAATTTGCTCGACTTTATAATCTCTTGATAGCGCACCTGCCATTTCAATGTGTTTTTTAACAAAACTGAATTCAGGAATGTGTCAAAGAAAAATCAATTTGGGTTTAAGATAGTTGAAAAGATTATGCTATATTTCTAAGAAAATGTGGAGCATTTGTCCAGTCCCACTATCACTTATTGAACCAAACTTAGAAGTAACTGCAATTTTAATTATATATTTTTGTCTACTTTTTTTTAATCGATAACAATTTGTATTTTAAAAATATTCCTTATCCTTATAATTAAATCTGAATTATAATAAAATTTATGTATTAAGACTGCTTTTAAAAAATAAATAGATTTTGCTTATGTAACTATGAAAGATTAATTGATGAATCAATCTCTTTGCAAAAGGCCGTTCAAATAGAATAATCTCCATTTTCCTTTTTAGTTAGCCTGATTAGGTACAGGACGAAAACACCCTGCATAAAACAATTATCGGACGAAAACCCTACACGAAAAAAGTCCCAGCGACATATAACTCCACATATGCTTAAAGTTGCAATATTGTTTAAAAATATACATTTAGTGATATCTACACTATACCTATAAACATCATTTGAACTGTCATTTCTGTACTTTACGTATAGAAGTACTTTGCTCCTGAAAGGGTTAATAGCATTATTATTGAATTATATTATTAATTTAAATCTAATGAACTACACATTTACACATAAATTTCAAACATACACAGACACACAAAACTAACTAAATAAATAAATACAAAATACCGAAGCAATTAAAATACTACACGTGAAACAAATTTGAAGTGAAAATTACGGCTTATATATGTTAACTTTAAATTAGAAATGAATTTCTTATGGACAGAAATCATATGACGCCCCACTGAAAATTTGGTTAACAGATGAACCTTTGTATAAAAAAAGTAGTCCGGCTTACAAATTTGTTTAAATATTTCACCTCTTGATCAGCAAAAATGCTGGTAAATGCTGTGCTCTTTTTATCGATTTCTTTAGCGCGAATTAATATTTAAAAAAAAAAAAAAAAAAAAAAAATACTTATCAGAAAATTATTATAGAACTTATTAAGTAAAAAAAAAAAAAAAAAAATTGATATTTAAAAAATTAAATCAAAATTTGCATGATAGTATTACTGCAAATATTTAAATGTCGATCAAAACTGGAAAAGCGAAAAATTTCGAAACACAATGGGGCTGTCCTTAAATCATGTGACACTTTTTTCAATTTGCGTTCACTATTGGAATTTTTATTCCGGGTTTAGCAGAAAAGGGAAACTTAGGAGGACTTGGTTGTCTGGCAGAAGTATTTATAGGGCACCAATCTCGAACATCATCTAAACTGTCATCATCAGTATCACTATTCGAGGATGAAAATATTTCATCAGATTCAGATGATTCAATTAAATCTTCAATTTCAGAGTCACTATCCATCATGGAAAAATTCCATAAGTTTTAATAGAACTTCGCGATTAAAAAAATTATTTCGCTCAAAAAAATTGTTTAGCAGCACTCAGATAAGTTATAAGTCAAACTAAAGTAAAATTGTTTAAAAAATGTATATATATGTATATATATATATTTTTTCTTTCTTTGTGACGAAACTAAACCTCTTACCTAGTTTCGCTGTAAGATAAAAGACATTTGCACTCGGCAGATCAAAGCTACAAAAATGAATGATTGAAAAGTATATTTTAAAAAGGATGAAATATTGCTACATTTACATTCAATTTCTAACTGATCAATGCTAAACAAAACCTGACAGTGAGTGAGCATGTAAGGTACGCACTTCACACATGCCGCAAATCAAATAAACGCTGCACCATTATAAACATGCCTTAAATTTCCCTTTAGAAATCTTCGGTATTGTAGTCCTATTTAGAAAATTAATCCCCGAACCTTACAGATTACCTTAAACCGTATTTCAAAAAGAAAGGCCTCCCAAGACGTTTACAATGAACCCTTTTCGCTGGCTAGTACCATGAAATAATTTCACAAAATAACACACTTAAAAGCATACGCCTTTGAGAGAATTAAAAAATTTGACTATTGCCGGTCAATTTAAAAGTATTTTTTAAGAAGACCGTTAAAAATTTTCCATGCTAGCCGCTAAGCATGACAAATGTGACAAGAAAAGTTAAAATAAGTAAAGGAACATCAAACTACTAAAGTTTGTTTCAATACAAAACTTTTTCAAGCTCAAAACCTTTATGTCTAAATAATAAGAAAACTAGGAAAGATATATGCCTTTATGTACAGACTTTTCTGACCGCAGTAAAAATATACAAAAGTAACTCTTTATAATCACTGAAATCTGTCGGTAAAATTATTTGTGTCAATTTCCGGTGCTGTCTTTTAGGAATCAACCCTGCTTCCATTTTATGAAAAAAGGTACATATGTTGTTAAAGCTTGTTGTTCCCTGTTCATTTCCTTAATCCAGTATGAGGACGTCAGTAATCCCATCCCACGTTCCCTTTATCCTGACAGTTTTTTTGAAAGATCTTTTTTCTTTCTTTTTTATTGTTTACTTCATTGTACAAAAGAAAAAAAAAGTTTCATTTATTAATCATTTTTCTACTTAGAAGTTCTTTGTTCAAAAACACAAATGAAGCGTATTTAAAATGAATGCGTAACATTTATATATTGTTTATAGGTACACACAAAACAATCATTGTCCATGTGGAAAAAAGTCATTTCTGACGCACTTCAATTATGTAACAGCACTTGAAATGTAATGAAATTTATATTATATCATTGATGTAGGCTAAAATATGATTTCTTAAAAGTACGGAAAATATTTATAGTTCCTTTATGAAGAGTGGGGGAGAATTATTTATGATCTATGGGGGAAATAGTTTGTGATGTTACTTTAATGATGTTTTAATACTTCAAACATAATAAAAGTTAAAAAAAAAACCCTTGAGATGCATTGCGACGCATTTTTTATAGAATAATGCATAGATACTGCTTCATTTGCAAAGACCCATAAAACAATTTGATTACAGGACATACTATGATCGACTGCACTGAATGAAAAAAAAAAAAATCGTAATAATATTCTGTCATTGTTGAAAAGTGTTTTATGATCTAGGCCTGATAAATGTTTTTCATTGCTATTATTTTATTGACGGAGACCTATTCATAAATTTGGATACCTTAGGTACATTTTGTTTTTTGGACTCCATCGAATACTTTATGTATGTTTTAAAATTTTGTTTGTTATTTTTATAGATATAACATATCGATGCAAACTTCTCAGTCAGCTACATCTCAAATTTCCTAAAAACGCTAAAAAAAAAAAAAAAAAAAAAAAAAAAAAAAACTTTCAAAATGGAGATTTTGAGCTCTCGGAGATTGGGGAATCTTCGAAAACAGTATTTGTATTATTACATTACAAGTAAGCAGGCATAATAATATGGAAACTAAAGCCTTAAGGCGTTCTCAAATGCAAACTGGCTGCTTTATGACATAATTTTTATTTCATTCTTGCTCGGAAAGGTATGAGATTCGCAGGTGTCTGCATTCAGAAACTATGTAATCGAAACACGTTTTTTGTTTTTCAATAAACTCAAAGAATCTTTTAGAAAATGCTATGAAAATTTTCCTTTCAACTGAATTTCTGATGTGATAATGAAAGGAAGGAGAAATTCCGTCGGCATGTAACTTGAATCGCTTCTAAGTAATTTATTTATTTTTAAAAAAAGGAAAGTTTATTTTAGTAAACAGGCTTTCGTGTTTAAAAAGAAACGAAAAAAGTGTGTCAGAAATTTTCGTTTTATTCAGCGGGGCATTTGAGAATTATCTTAAGAACTGAAAAACCTGAATCTAGGAAAAAAAGTGACCGGAAAAAAAGTTATCGGAAAAAAAGTGACCTAAACTACAAAAGCGGAAAAAAAGTGACACGGAAAAAAAGTGACAAGGAAAAAAAGTGACAAGGATTGATTTTGGGGAATTATTATTGATTTTGGGGATTCATTGGTTAAGTATGAAAGGGGGATCGGGGGGGGAGGGGGGGGCTCATAATTTAGGTAAATGGGTTTTTCATGCTGAATTAACTGTTTTGGTTCAATTTTTGGATATACGTTCATACTGAAAAGACGCTTGCCTGATTAGTTTTGGGAAGGGATGATTACCCCCCCCCCATCCGTCCTCAATTAGATGAATGGGTTTTTATGCAGAATTATCCAACGTGTGTCAAATTTGAATATACAGGGCCTGACTGAGGCAGGGGCATGCGGGGCAATTGCCCCGGGCCCCCGGTTTGAAGGCCCCCCCCCCCCAAGGAGAGAAAAGTTTCTTGTTAAAAGAGGGCCAAATGATATAAAATAGCAAAATATTACCAAAATTCTTTTTTTTTTTTTGAATTTTAAGGGTTTTTTTTTCTCCTACCCCCTTTGCTTCCCTGCCCCACGTTCCCTTAAAGTAATAGTTACATCACAAAAAAAATTAATAGTTAAAATTATTTATCTTCTGATGATAAAGATGTGAAATATAAATACTGAAATCAGTACTTGGTACGAAATTTATGCATACATACAATAGGTTTGAATTTTAATTTTAGTCACTTGAGTATAATTCACAAACATTTTCAAGATAGAAGGGGTCACTCTAATAATGTTTGCCCCAGGGCCACCCACTGTCTAAGTCGGGTACTGTGAATATAGGTACTTTTCGATAAGGCTTATATATAGTATATAATACATGAAGAGATTTAGGAGTTTTAATGGTTATATATAGAGGGAGAACGGGGGATAACCTTTCTTAAATTAAATTAATAACTTTTTACGCATAATTATCCGATTTGCTTAGAATTTTGGACATAGGTTCATTATGATAAGACGTATCTCTGATTAGTTATGGGGTTCTTCTGCTTATTATAAAGGGGGGGCGAGCAATTATCTCCCCCTTAAACTAGATAAATAGGTTTTTATGCAGAATTAACCCATGTATTTCAAATTTTAAATGTAGGTTTTTACTGATAAGGTGGATCCCCGAATAGTTTTAAGGATTTGATATCTAAGTATTGAATGGGAATAGAATATAACCTACCTTAAATTAAATTACTTTTTTACGCAGAATTATAGGATTTGCTATAAATTTTGGATTATAGATTCGTTATGATAAGGCGTATCCCTGATTACATATGGGGTTATTTTTCTAATTAAAAATTAAGGCGGGTGATTATCCCCCCCCCCTTAAATTATATAAATTGTTTTTTATGTTCACTTATCCGATATATTTCATATTTGGATATATGTTTTTTCTCATAAAGTGAATCCCAGAATAATTTTATGGGTTTAATGGCTAAGTATACAGTGGGGAAACGGAAGCTAACCCCCCTTAAATTAATAAATGGCTTTTTACGCAGAATTATCTTATTTGATTCAAATTTTGAATGTGTGTTCATTATGATAAGGCGAACTCCTGATTAATTGTGGGTTATCCCCCGTTCATCCCTTTATACTTAGCCATTAAACCCTTAAAACTATTCAGGGATTTACTTTATCAGGTAAAACCTATATCCAAAATTTGAAATACGTTGGATAATTGTAAAAAAAAATCTTATTTAAAGAGTGGGGGATTAATCGCCCGCTTCCCCTATTTAATTAGCAAAAGAGCCCCATAATTAATCAGAGATACGCCTTCTCATAATGAATATACATCGAAAATTTGAAGCAAATCGGATGATTCTGCGCAAAAAGCCATCTCCCTCTATACATAGCCATTAAACCCTTAAAACTATTCAGGAATTTACTTTATGAGAAAGATCCTACATCCAAAATTTAAAATAAATCGGATAAGTGTGCATAATTTTTTTAAAATCTAATTTAAGGCCGGGGGTAGTAATCACCCGCCCCCCCTTTTTAATTAGCAAAACCCCATAACTAATCAGATATACGTCTTATCATAATTAACCTACGTCCAAAATTCGAAGCAAATCGGATAATTCTGCATAAAAAGCCATTTATTTAATTTTAGAGGGGTTTCCCCCATCTTCCCTTTATACTTAGCCATTAAATCCTTAAAACTATTCCGGAATTCACCTTATCAGAAAGAACCTATGTTTAAAAATTGAAATGCATCAGATGATTCTGCATAAAAATCTATTTATCTAGTTTGAGGGAGAGATAATTGCTCGTCCCCCCTTTATAACAAGCAAAAGAACCCCATAACTAATCAGAGATACGTCTTATCGTCTTATACGTCTTAATGAACCCATGTCCAAAATTCGAAGCAAATCGGATAATTATCCGTAAAAAGCCATTAATTTAATTTTAAGAAAGGTTATCTCCCGTTCCCCTTCTATACTTAACCATTAAACTCCTAAAACTCTTCAGGCATTTTATACTATATATAAGCCTTATCGAAAAGAACCTATATGAAAATTTGACACAAGTTGGATAATTCTGCATAAAAACTCATTCATCTAATTGAGGACGGATGGGGGAGGGGTAATCGTCCCTTCCCAAAACTAATCAGGCAAGCGTCTTTTCAGTATGAACGTATATCCAAAAATTGAACCAAAACAGTTAATTCAGCATGAAAAACCCATTTACCTAAATTATGAGCCCCCCCCGATCCCCCTTTCATACTTAACCAATGAATCCCCAAAATCAATAATAAATCCCCAAAACCAATCCTTGTCACTTTTTTTCCGTGTCATTTTTTTTCCTTGTCCCTTTTTTTCCGTGTCACTTTTTTTCCGTGTCACTTTTTTCCGCTTTTGTAGTTTAGGTCACTTTTTTTCCGATAACTTTTTTTCCGGTCACTTTTTTTCCGTTTACCGAAAAACCTCAATTTTCTGTAATGATAACGATTAATATATATATATATATATATATATATATATATATATTACTATCTGGAGCCAGTTTCAAGAAATTATTATTTTACAAGAGATGTGTGATTAACAAGGATCGAATCACAGAACGCTGGGTCAGCATACTATAAATAGCACCTGACGGGCTCGGTCGAATTTTCATTCACAACACTCGGGTCCAGACCAGCCATTACGTTTTTTGAAGCTCGGGTCAGGCCTAAATTTATTTTTCATACCGCTCCTAGACTGGACTTAATTTTTTCCTAGACTTCTGATCCGGCCGAAATTTTCTGACCCCGGTTTCCATATGAAAATCATTTTCCTGGCGTGAACTGGTTCTCGCAAAATTCATTAAAATTTGCCCAGTCCAAGCAATTTCTGCAAACAAGGCAATATATTTACACAGCCATTATTATGCAATTAAACTTTGAATTTTATTCTTTATAAAGAATAGCAAATTTCTATGCAATATAGTTAAAATCCAATGTAACTGAAATATACATCTAAAAAAGAGCCTAATTATGATGGAATCATCGGCAAAATGTGTTCTTCCATGCCAAATGAATATAATCGTATGTGACAGAAGAATACCCAGTATAACATAATTATAATAGTCGATGTACCCGTTAAGAAAGGAACTTATCTATAACGGACTTTTTTTAAAATGTGATTTCGTCTTTGAGAATTTTATTGCATAGCATTTTTCATATTTTTAAGCCAAGTCAATGTATTTTTACAGACAAGTCAAATCGTTTGCCACCAAGACCGCGAGCCTTACTATCGGAAAACAATAAGCAGATTCATTTTATTACTACAGGAGAAAATGAAATTTGGATATTTAAATTAAAATAATGCTTCTTCTTATTATTATCATTTAAATATGTATTAAGCCAAATAGTATCAATCTATATTATAAAGGCCAAACGTATCTGTGCGCAACGCATACGTCATTTTGCGCATGGCAACACTTTGAAATTTGAAATGAACTATGGCATCAATTTAATTTATATAATATTATATGAATTTTGGTATTGCAACTTTTGCTACTAAAAGTTTTTAAACTTCTTAATGTCGTATATTTTCAATTTTTACACCATCGTGTTGAAAAAAAAAATGTACTTTTAAATGAAATTTGTTTGAAAGCTGTATCTTAATTTGTTTTTGAAATATTAATTTTTTTATAACTTTTAATACCTCTTTTCTAATCTCGGCAACAGGAGTACTCCATTTCTATTTAAAGCAAAGGAAAAAAGAGAAAAAATTGAGTGCTGTATCTTTATGTTGCAATTTTCTCATTAAAAGGGAAAAAATAGAAATTTAAATATCTTCTGTTATAAAACCAGGTAAATTTTGACTTCATTTACAAAACTTGATTTACACGTAAAAGAATATCAACAGTCTATTGAGACTTCAAGTTTTGAATCAAAATTATCAAATTAAAATGCCAATTTTTTTTTTTTTTTTTTTTTTTTTTTTTTTTTTTTTTTTTAAACGTGAATACAGATGTGAAATGTACATTTGTAAATTTTGATATGGTGAAAATGATGCTGGGTTTAGATTTCACCGGAAAAAAAATTCTATGATTGAGTCAAAGTTGAATAAATTTTGCTTTTTATCATTTTGGAATACTAGCATAAGAACGTTAATTGATAACTTTATCATAACATATCTTTATTATTTTTTATTGCTGCTTGCATATACGATTAAAATTTAATTTTAACAATTTATACAATTGTGTTTTATAGAAATAGTAGTTCATTAATTTGACGATAAATATCGTTTGTTTACGAGTTAGACGTACCAATATAAAATGCATTTTTTACTATAACTAATTTTGTAGATTTATTATAAGTTAATGAAACAGTTCCTTCTTAAACATTTTCTTTCGTCAAAATTTGACGGGTTTTACCTTGTTTTAATATTTTCAAACTTTTGTTCTGTAAAAATAAAAATAGTAAAACTTTCTTATAAAAGTGCGCAGCCGAACATAAAGATTTTTTTAAAATGAAATACAATCAAGATTAAACTCATATTGCCATTTTAAAATTTTAATCGCTTATGAAACTATTAGAAAATGTATTATGGAATTTATAACCCTGATCTTTTGCAATTTTTTTTAATCAATCGTTGCAAGAACGCAATTATTTGCAATATATACTTGTGAAAGAAATATAACACACATGATTGTACCGGGCATAGAGATAATTTCCTATCGTGCACACATCGTGTCTGTAATTAAAAAAAAAATACCTATAGAGCGAAATTTCGTATATCTATGTTTTTAAGAACTATAAAATAACGGAAAATACATGTTAAAATCATGGCTTTCTGGCTATAGTATTATGAATTTTTTTAGCAACTGCACATGCGCATTTTGAAATTCATTAAGTCTTTTTGTACACAATTTATTCTACTTAGTATGTAATGATTTTGAGCAGTTAGATCCAATCTTTTTTATTATTAATATTGGTTGGCTGTGTTTATGACGGCAAATTATCAACACGAGGGATATGGGTCCTAAAAGTGGGATGCCCTCCGTGGGGTCATTCTAAGGGAAGCCAACAAGTATTTACGCAAGGAAATCCACAGAAAACTCTGAGCGATTAGGCCGATGGGCGCGATTAGGTTCGAATCCGACACCTGCCGTATAGAAGTTCAGAGAGCAGAAACCTCTCGGCCATTAATGGGGCATTTCTTTCTCTTTACATATAGAGCTTTTAATGAACTTCATGAAGTATATATATATATATATACATATATATATATATATATATATATTCAATAAAGTTTAATTCATTTTTAGCGATTTATTTCTCATATTTGTTTCTAGATAAATATGAGTTTTTCTAGTTGTTTTTGAGTAAATTCTTAACAATATTTAATAAAATTTCTACATATCAATCGTAAAATTTCGCTTTTACTTGAATATAACAAAGATTGCTATATGAGTTTTGTTAATCTGTTATAAGCTGATCTAAAATGTTCGTGTTTGATTATGTATGTAGCTAAATAAGGAAAACAGAGTAGATCCTCCCTTTTTTAGAAGACAAGAAATCTTGTCACTTTCACCTTCAACTCTATTTATTTTAATTTTCTCAAAACTTTTAATCTTTAATCATTATTGTAATCACTGTATTTTAATAGCTTTTCGGTAAACGTTTAGTATCTAACAAATATTGGACATTAATTTGTGATGTCATCTAGATCAAAGAGGCCAGTAAAATAATGTATTAAATTCAACATAAAACATGTAGCAAACTAACAGAAACAAATACTGTATGTATTTTATAAATCTTTGGATTTTCAGATTCCGATTGGTTATTTTGCACCCCGCAATCTCTTCGAGCTGAAATGTTAAAGATTTGACCATGTACAATAAATATACTTTCTGATGTTTGTATCGCGTAAAGTGCTGAAAGATTTTGAAATTTGTTTTTGTTTGTTTGGAGTTGTTTACAAATGTATTTGTGCAAAGTGTATTTTCTGCATAAAAAATAATTAATTGAAAAATTGGAAAAATGTCAAAGATTTGTGACGAACTTCAAAGTATCAATCTTACAGTAAAAATGTTAGGCTAATAATTAGTAAATCTACCCCTTTCTCCCGCTTGCTTGCACTACTGTGTAAAATAAAGAATTTGTTAAATAAAAACAATTTTTGACAACAATTGTGGAAACAAAGAACAAGATAACGTTTCACTAATCTACACTGATCTCTTTCCTGCCATGAACCAAAAATGGAAAAAAGGGAAATTGAAAATTTGGACAGTTTATTTTGCGTCGGCCGGTTATCTACTCGAGTGATATCGGCACACAGGACGAGTGCTCTTCGTTGGGGTCTTTCTAAGGGAACCTAACCCGTATTTACGCAAGGTTCGAAGAAAACCACTAAAATTCCGAACGGTTTGGCCTACGGCCGCGATTGGGTTCAAACCCAGCCCCTGCCATCTACCAATTGAGAGGTTACAACTGCTCGGTCACTGGTGGGGCCGAAAATTTGGATTTATGTTTTTGTTTTTTGTTTTTTTTAATCGCAATTACTTTCAGTTTAAATATAAAGCAGCTAGTTGTTAAAAAAATAAAAATTTTTCTGCATTAATTTAAATTTTTATTGCGGTAAAATCTTGGGTAAAATCTCTCGGAAAAAAAGTCTCTGTAAAAGTGAGTGATTTTTTTTTTTTTTTTTTCAAATTTATGAACAGTAAACAGCGACAAGAAATTCTCATTGTTGTGGAACAAATTTCTTTTGTTTTATCTTATAACTTGCTTTATGGTAAATAATATTTAAATTAGAAAAGTTTCGTTTAAAACTAAATCTTATAAGTTTCTTGTCACCATTAGATTTTTAATTAACTTTATTTAAAAAGGATTTACTTTCTATTAAAAAAAGGGGATCTTCATAGAGATAAATATGAGGCTAATTAAAAACAAAGTAAAACATTGAAACTGCTTCAAGTTCCCGCGAAAACAATTTTTCAAGGTGTCTTTGTTTCTTCGATTTAACTCTTTTATACTTTTGGTTGTAATTTCACTATTTTTTGTGGAACATACATATAAATAAAATCTCCATTGTTTTCTATGTCTTACAGATTATATTATTTTTACCAACCTGCTTTCCCCCATTAAATATAACTTCAACGAAAGAAAGCATGAAAAAAAGGAACATTATTGGTAGTTATAAAAATGAAGTTTTTCTATCAGTCGCATTAAGCTACCTTCTCAATGTTATTTTGTGCAAAAAAATGCAATATTTACGCTTTAATATTCGGAATATTAAGTATAGATCTACCATATGAATAGAATAAAAAAAAAACTTTTTCTTCCGCTTTTCTCAACCTGATAGCTAATTTTATGGCAAAATTCCAAGTTAAAAGGGGTGAAACGGACAAAGACTCAAAGACCGCCAACTTTACCACATGATCCATCAACTTGTCAATAAAGATCATTAGGCCGAGGGGGAAGGTAGATACGGCATTTTACGTTGAAAGCACTTTTGAGGTAAAAAACAGGTGCGAGAAAAATACGTGCCATGCGCTTTTGAAATCTTTTTTGTCATACAGAATTTTACGTGCAATTCACTCTTGGAACATTTTTTGAAGTACGGAATTCTACGTGCCAAACGCTTAGAGGGCTAGAATCATGGCACAGAAGGTTAGGACATAGAAATTTAACATCGATTAAAGAAATTATACAAAGAGAATTAGTGAGAGGTATCCAAATAAACAATTGTACACATAATATAGATTGCGAACCGTGTATTGAAGCGAAATTAACTGATGAACCCTATCCGAAAATTGCTCAGTATAGAGCGAGTAAAAGGCTCCAACTCATTCACTCAGACGTATGTGAATCTTTTCAGACACCAACGATAGGGGGGAAATGATATTTTTTTACTTTTATTGATTATTACTCACGATTTACTATAATCTATCTATTGTCAAGAAAAAGCGAAGTGTATGAAAAACTCAAAGAGTTCGTCGCGCTAATAAGCAACAAATTTGGTGAAAAATCGAAAGAAATCAGAACGGATAACCAAGGAGAATTTACATCAGATGAAATTGGGAATTATTTCAAGGCCAATGAGATAAAACACCAACATACAGTACCATATTCTGCAATCCAAAACGGGTTGACAGAACGAAAAAATAGATCGTTAGTTGAGATGGCTAGGACAATGTTAAATGAATCAAATTTGCCTTTAGAGTTCTGGGAGGAAGCAATCTGCACAGCAAATTACCTACAAAATAGACTACCTACAAAAGCAAATGCAAAAACGCCATATGAATTATGGACAGAAAGACAGCCAAACTTAAGTTATGTTGAAGTATTTGGCTGCAAAGCCTTCGCTTCTATTAATAAAGCCAGAAGACAAAAATTAGAAAACAAAGCTGTAGAAGGTATTTTCGTGGGATACGACAATGAATCTAAGGAATACCGTATATATGTAAGAGAAAATGAAATAAAAATTGCGAAAACGGTAAAATTTCTTGAAAATAAATTTAAATATGTATGTGTAAAATAAATTTAAAAATAAAATGAAATGAAATAAAATAAAATAAAATGAAAAATGCTATTTTAAGACATTAAGTAATCATACGCACTATAGTATTTAATTAAAAACGCGTCTTGAATAGACAGTTTCTATGATAATAAAAGCTTATAACCAATAAATATAATAATAATAATAATATTTTTTAAAAAACATACTAAAAGACGTATAGTTTTGTGTATTTTTTAATCTTATGATAATTTTATAACAAAAAAGGTTAAAGTACCACTAAAAAATAAGTCGATACATTCGATGGAGTGTTATGCATGGAAATACATAGAAAACAACAAAGAAAAACAACGAAATAAAAGCGTATGATATAACCTACATAATTTTTAAAGTCAGGTAAAAGGACATTTTATTCATGCATTCTAATTTAAAATAATTCAACAAATCAGTAAAAGCATTAGTGAAAGCAATCGAATTCTTTATATTTTGTTTTGTGTAATATTTAAGAGAATTTTTTATATCTTCACTTACTATTAAAAAGAAAACTCATGATTGATATAGTTTAAAGACAAATATTAATATGTATGGTCAATTTGAAAATATTTTGTTAAATATACGAATACATTTTTAGTTGAAAATAAAACATTATATACAACAAACGAAATTGGAATTAAATTTTATCCAATTTTAATGTAGCAAAAAAAAAAAAAAAAAAAAAAAAAAAATGAGTCGAAGAAGTATGTGTAGATTTCAAGTCTTATTTTCCGACAGGCAGAAATTGATTAATTTAAGAAGGTTTTCTTTAAACTTAAAAAGCGAATAAAGACATTTTGTCATTTGAAGAGAAGTAATTGAAAATTAAAGTAGAATAGTGTTTAATTTCAAATAATCTCTGAAGCGATGAAGCCATTTTAATTGAAGACGGAAATATTTAATACTACATCCTAGCAATTAATATTTAACTATTTAATTTAAATGTAATGGGAGTTTAATGAAACGAAATGTATTAAAAATCACAATTAAATTCCTTACAATAGATCAAATATTTCTTTTTTTGCGAAAATTTTACTTCTAATTTTGAGACAATGAAAAGACTAATTCAAATTCCATATTTATTTATTTATTTATTTTATTTTTTTTGTTAAATAATGTTTTTATTAATACGCATTAGACGACAATCCATTGTAATTTTGGACGTGTCTGTGTAATATATATATATATACTATTTTATATATACTATTTAAAGACATTAAGTATTTAAATTCACTGTAATATTATATTAAAAATTCGTTTTCTCAAGACAGTTTCTACGATAATAAATGCTTATAAATTAAAAAAAAACAAGATCAGAAAACAGACATAAAGACATATAATTTTTCTACGTAATTTTTAATCTTGGTAATAATTTAATGATACAATATATAAATTACCACAAAAAAATAAGTCGATATATCCGTTAAAGATATATGAATGGAAATACATAGGAAAGAAAAACGAAAAAAAATTACATAACCTACTTATATTAGTCAGTTAAAAGGGTGCTTTATGCATGCATTCTAATTTTAAATAATTCAACAAATCTCGTTTAGTTACAGCAATTGAAATGTTTACCTTTTGTTTTATGAGATATCTAACAGCATTTTTTTAGACATTTATTTATATTAAAAAATATACTAATGATTAATGCCTTTTAAAGGCAAATATTAATATATACAGTAAACTAAAAATGTATTTTTTTAATTTATTAATACATTTTTAGCTGTAAAGAAAAAGATGAGATTAAATAAGTATGTGTGAATTTCATGTCTCATTTTTGAAAGGCAGAAATTGATTATTTTAAGTGGATTTCTTTAAACTTAAAAAGAAAATAGAAACATTCTGTCATTTAAAGAGCAGTAATTGAAAATAAAGGTAGAATAATTTAATTTCAAATAATCTTTGAAGCGATGAAGCCATTTTGATTGAAGACGGAAAAATTTAATACGACATTTTATCAATTAATATTTAACTATTTAATTTAAATACATTTTAAGGTTAATGAAACGTATTTTATATTATTAAGAAATCACATTTAAGTTCTGTAGAGTAGATCAAATATTTTTTCGGATTTTTTTTCTCATTTTGAGACAATGAAAGGATTAATTATTAAAGTTTTATTTGTTTTTGTGCATACTGTAATTTCAGTTCAGTATCACATTGTATTATTCGTGACAGCAATAAAAATTATCATTATTATTAGATCCGGTTCTACATATTAAAATAAAGTTTACACTTGGTTAAATTATTCAGACGTAAGGGAATTTAATTTTAATCTAAATTTATTGCGCATAAAGGAGTAAAAATAAAAAAAAGCATAATTTGTACCAAATAACTGGTTTAAGAAAAATATTGTGCACATATTCAATGCATTTTCAAATAGAGCTTTGCAAAATATTTTGACAAGAAAAAAATATTTTTATTGTTTTGGAGATTTAAAAAACCTGTAACAAAGAATGGATTGTGTGCAGATATTCAAAATTGGGAGTTTGAAGTTCCGTATATTGAAAAAATTTTAATATAAGTTCAAATATATAAGATAGTTTAAATTCCAGAAAATTATTGTTACATTAATTTAATAATAACAGTTTTGTAACACCATGATTAATTTTAAACTGATGCAACAAATGCAAATTTATCATTTAAAAAAATGAAACTTTTTTATATATTAAAAAAGAAAAATCAGTGGAATTAATGCTTGATATTGTGTTACATATGAAGAACGAAGTATTCAGATTTGGCAGTTGCCTTTTACTATTTTCAACTTTAAAATAATTTAGAAACTATAAAAAATACATCATTTTATTTTATGTATTGTACTATATATATAGAAATGTAACGATTTGGAAATGGACCAACGAAAGTCTGCGTAGATACCAATGGGCGAATAAAAAATAGCATAGATACCGCAAAACCACAAGGGGGCTTACCATCGGACGGGAACCAATTCTGGCAGCAACTTCATAATGTATCGCAAAATCTTACGACCAAAATTACTTGCCAAAAGTGACGCCACGTCCAACATTTCGTCAATTTCCGATAAATTTCCGTTGTAATCCAAATGGTTTCTTTTTTGTTTTCATTTTTTATTATTGTTGTTCTATAAGCTGGTCCTACTAAAAATGTGAATCGTTTTGAATATAATTGTTAGTATTTCTTACAAAATCTAACTAAAATGTCAATAGTTTAGTTACCATTGTTATAGAATAATAATTTCATCATATATCTTAAATTCTTCTATTAGACCGCCATTTCCTTTGAGTAATATATCTACTGATAGGTTGTTTAACGGAGTTTCTTTCAGGTATAGTTCTGTTAGTAATAGAATGCGCTCCCTGGTGGTGAAATAAGAAGTGAACATATATATAACAATAATAAACATTGCTCTTCGCCCTCTCCGCCTGCAAGGTGATAAAGTTACACTGGGATGTCCAAGTAGCAGTGGTTTACGGTACTTCAGATATACTCAGAACAACTTTCCTCATTGCAAAATACAACAAGAAATTTTATTAAATCAACTTTTATTAGTCAAAAATCAGAAGCTAAAAAGTACGGTAACCAAAGTAATTTGTAAAAGATCAGGATTTATCATGGTTTTGCCACCAACAGGTACTATTACAATTAATTTTGAGGGCACGGTAATTCACTCTGCTTAAAAAGTACCAACGTTTTTAGCTCACAGGCTATCATAGATAGCCTGTGAGCTTATGTGCCCGTCCGTTCTGTATGTATGTACGTAACGCGATAACTCATGATAAAAATATCCGATCCACTTGAAATTTTGTATGTAGGTATATCCTGACAAGGCGCTTCCCTGATTAGTTTTTGGAGTTCATTCGATATGTATAAGAGGGGGAACGGGGGGCTCATGCCCCCCGTTAGTTGATATAGATGGGATTTTCATGCAGAATTAAGTTTTCAAAATTTAGAATAGGATCATTCTGATGAGGCGATTCCGTGACTGTTATTAGGTGTTCATTGATTAAGTATAAATAGGGGGAACAGGGGTTCTAATGCCCCCCCCCCGTTAGTTGATATAAATGGGATTTTCATGCAGAATCAAGTTTTCGTTCAAAATTTAGATTAGGATCATTCTGATGAGGCGATTCAGTGACTGTTATTAGTTGTTCATTGAATAAGTATAAATAGGGGGAACAGGGGTTCTAATGCCCCCCCCCCCGTTAGTTGATATAAATGGGATTTTAATGCAGAATTAAGTTTTCGTTCAAAATTTAGATTAGGATCATTCTGATGAGGCGATTCCGTGACTGTTATTAGGTGTTCATTGAATAAGTATAAATAGGGGGAACAGGGGTTCCAATGCCCCCCCCCGTTAGTTGATATAAATGGGATTTTCATGCAGAATTAAGTTTTCGTTCAAAATTTAGATTAGGATCATTCTGATGAGGCGATTCCGTGACTGTTATTAGGTGTTCATTGAATAAGTATAAATAGGGGGAGCAGGGGCTCTAATGCCCCCCCCCGTTAGTTGATATAAATGGGATTTTCATGCAGAATTAATTTTCGTTCAAAATTTAGATTAGGATCATTCTGATGAGGCGATTCCATGACTCTTATTAGGTGTTCATTGAATAAGTATAAATAAAGGGAACAGGAGTTCTAATGTCCCCCCCCCCCTTAATTTATATAAATGGGTTTTTCAAGCAGAATTTTCAGATTTCGTTCAAATCTCTGAATAGTTTTGGAAGTTTAATGGTTAAGTATAAAAGAGGGGGATAACTCTTTTTAAATTATATAAATGCTAAATGGGTTTTTATTAAGAATTATCTAATTTGCTCTGAATTTTGGATATAGATTTTTTATATGATAAAGCATGTCTTTGATAGTATAGGAGGTTCAATGATTAAGTATAAAAAAAGAGAAAAGGGGAGAGCTGTTTCCCCTTCTTAATTTTTTTTTCGAACGGAATTAACCCTTGAAAATATAAAGCTTTAATGTGCAATTAGTATTTGTAGCCTGTGAGCTCAATGCCTTCAGTTTAACTGGGCAGTATTCTTTTTTATTTAAATGTTTTGCTGATTTAGCAAGTCAGGTAGCAAGAAATTTACAGTTTAAAATGGATCCAGTGTCACTCGCGATTATTGATAAATTTTCAATGATCGTATGTTGTATGATGACTGACATTATACAAAGATGCCATGAAGGTAAAACAGGCTGCATTCAGCCTTTTATTGCAAAACTATACTTCTTTAAACTGAACGTGAATAATTACTTAATGCCATATTCCTTTTCTACTGAAAAAAAGTTAAAAAACATAATCCTATAATATTTGGTGAATCAAAATCGCCACTGACAAGAATATTAGCAGACAAGAATATTAGCAGACAAGAATATTAGCAGACCAGAATATTCAAATAGCAAGATTGAGAGAAGATGATCACGCATTTGGTCCTCAAATAGAAGTTTTCTTAACAATGGAATGTATTGATGTTAGCAATTGAATATATGTTATGTACCAATCTATGGACAGCATTAAAATTGGTAACCGGTGCACATTGAACAATAAATGTTGTAATTTGTTGCTCAGAATTTCAGCAACAGGCTGTAATGGCTTATTTAGATGATTCTTATGGGCCATTTCTGACTCAAATATTTTTCTGTACTGAACCTGATTCTAAATCGCTTAAAAAAAGAAATATACTCACGCTCTCAGTTGCATTTAATAGTTGTTTACGCTTTCACCATCTAAATAAAATCGCATGGTTTAACTTGTCAAAAAACTGCAGTAGGTATGGCTCCAAAAGAGTTATAAATTGAAGCAAATTATTAAATTTTAAGTTTAGTTTGTCGCATAGAGAAAGTTTTAATTGAAGAATCTTCGCTAGGCTCAATCAAATTTTAAAAACAAGGATGTAAGTGTGATCGCAGATCTCACAGAGGGTTTCGTTTAATATGTGCTTCAAAACATTTAGAATCCCGCAACATACCTTGAAAACATATAAATATCTTTTCGCTTCGAATTCTTGAAAAAAGGGTTTGCTAAACGTTTTTCGGCTCAATTTAGGATTTATTCGCCAATCGCGCCAACCAGAACAGAATACTTAATTCTACCCCTAAATGCTTTCTTGATCACGTAGATTTCTTGTTTTATTTATCAGAACCTGCAGATTTAGTGAAAGTACAAGTAAAAAAAATATGAACTAAAAAAAAAATATTGCAAAGCTTAGCATTAATTTAAAAGAGATCAAACCGGTCACCAGAGGCGGCTAGTAAATGAAATGAATAGTAATTTAATAAATAAAAAAATATTTCACTTCGTGTGTCAATATAGAGGATAAATATAATGTAAAATGATGAAATAAAAAGGAATAAGCGCATTTTTACAGGATTTATTTAGTCGTTTAATTTATGTTACGTACATAATAATTTTTTCATCAATTCAAACTTGCGTGCGACAATTAGAAAAAACAACAAGAAAAGGAGCTGATGATGTAAAAAAATAATGAAAATAATAGTCTATTTCTGAATTTTATAATTTTTTGTGTGGCAAGTGATATTGAGTCGTAAGCACAAAAATTTTGAACTCTCTGACTTATAAAGTTTTTGTGTATGGACTCTGTGACAGACAGACAAACAGAGGACAGAAACAAATAGGGTTTCGTTAGATGAAAGAAAACCTGAAAATGGATGTACTTGCTGATAGATTGGCATTTTAGAAGTACCTGAGGCAAATGACGTTTGAATAAAGGCAAGGAAACAAAGATTTAACTATTGTTATTATAATATAAATTTTGTAATGAACAGTAAACATATCTATCAACATATATATATTATCTTTTAATTTTATAAGATTCCATGATTCGACATCTCGTCCTGATGGATATTATTATTAATATTATTTTTGTAACTCATTTGTACTATTGTTGCTAGTGATTTTATTTTTGTAACATTTATGGCAGCTGACCAGGAAATAATTTCACGTGTACACTGCAACGATATTTAACTGATCTTAACTATATGTATGTTCATGAGTCTTGTATGTGCAAACAATAAAAGGATTAAATTACTAAGAAAAAATAATGCATACCGTTGATTTGATAATAAAAGTGTGCATGATTAGGAAAATTAAATTAAAATTTTGAAAGCATAATCACGATTAAATATATTAAAAACAAACGCGGAAAAGACATTTATATTTTCAATTTAACACAGTTTGTCATTTGTGAAAAGAAATGAAATAAGTATTTTTAATGTATTTAATCTTATTTGACAAAGAATATCCAAATATATTGGTTGATAAAGAACAATCCCTTCTTTAAGGTTTGATTAAACAACATAAATTTTCGTGTTTAATGAAGCTTTGACATTCTTAGTTAAATTTACTTTCATTTTGTAAAGATTACTCAGTCTTAAATTACATTGCAAAAGACAACGGAATCCGTTTACATCAAGATACTTTTCTCTCTTTATTAAACTTTTCTAAAAGTTGAAAACATTTATTTAATTGGATTTATCTAGAGATCACTTTAGGCCAATACAGAAGATTTTTCTCATTACTGCTTTTGATTTATATTTTAAAGTACAGCTTTGAAAAAAGCCTTTGGTATTAAAAAAGAGACTTTTATTAAGGATGAAATTAATGCAAGTTGAATATAGATATTTACTAACTTTTAAACTAACATTGCTTGATTATTTAAATCTACAGAAAAAAGAAAGTCGTTGTACAATTTTGACTATATATTTTTGAAAAATAA
This sequence comes from Maratus speculifer, assembly GCA_964019185.1. Classification (NCBI taxonomy): domain Eukaryota; kingdom Metazoa; phylum Arthropoda; class Arachnida; order Araneae; family Salticidae; genus Maratus; species Maratus speculifer. The sequence continues at coordinate 179,124,585 of OZ025297.1, forward strand.
AAAGAAGAATTAAGTTAAATTAAAAACTAGAAAATCTTGTATCTCTTTGTGTGTATATTTTAACGAAAAAGGGCTGAATTTTTACTAACTTTTCTAACTAACGTTTTTTATGTAATTAAATTTTACAAAAAAAAATAAAGTAGTTATATAATTTTGAAAATGTATTTTGAAAAAGTAAAAAGAATAATTACATTCTACATTATAATACGACAAACTATTTTGTCTTTTTGTGTGCATATTTTATCGAAAAAAGGGGTGAATTTTGTCTAAATTTCGAAATCTACCAGTTTAATTAAAGAGAAGACCATTGAGCTGTGCCATAAGGTCGAGCATGTGTATTAATGAAGCATTTGTGGTCAGTATGGACCAGAACATCTTAAAGGGGATCATGCTTTAAACAATTATTAAGTTCTTAAGCAGTAAGCAGTAAATGAATTCGCAAAGTTAACAAAATATCCACTAATTTAGTGATCTTTAGCAATATATTGTCAACATTCGAGAAATTTGTGCGTGTTAATCTATTTTAAAATTAACCAATGGCAAAATACATACTAGGCACCAAATCATGAAAATTTGTTACTATACGGTGACATTTTAGAGAAGGAATTGTCAGAATATGCAAGAATGTTCTAAAAATTCGAGTATCAGCCGAGTATCAGAGTATTCGAGATACGCTAATTAATAAATTTGAGTCCATTTGAATAAGCAATTTTAAATGAAGTTTGTATCCAACCATTTTGGAGTAAGAGAAGACCATTTAGCTATGTTACACATTTAAAAAAATCCATTTAGGAGACATTGCGGTTCAATACATATCAATGAAAATCTTTGCTTAACAACTGGAAAATTGGTGGACAATTCGCAGTAAAAGAAATCTGAAAGTTGACCACATGTCATACATATGTGGAGAATTATTGACGAGATCTAGCGATAAATCCCTATTTCAAGTTTATCAAGCCCAGTATACAAGCCTCGTGGCAAATGAAATAAAGGTCGCCAAATTTGCGACTTATCTCCGAATTTTGATGATAATTGGTTAAAAAAATCGGATTTTACAGTATGAGGGAATTTTTAACTTTCCAATAGCAGCCGAGATACATGATTCAACAAACCAGGGACCATAGATCGTTTCTAATTTTAATTAAAGAAATTTCGCGGTTCCCAGCTGTTTTTATTTCTTTCTTTTTACACACATAATTAGAAAAAAAACTAATTATAGTTTTGTAATGCATGAAAAAAGATCAAAAACATTTATTTAATAGAATAAAGGCATTAAGATGACTCTGCCTAATTTTGAAAACTCATAAATGCGACTATGTTCGTTAATTAAAAATCTTATTGCTACTAATTACACATACAGATGAAACGGATTTATTTATATTTTGTGGTTTAACGTATAGTTTGTTTTATTTGAAATTTTCGCAACTATGCTTTTAGAAAATTTAATACAATGAGCTTGTGATATTTTCATACACTGTATTGAAATGTTGTTTAAAGCGAAAAACTTAATAATTCAACTATATTGAATTAATAAATTCGGAATTTTCAGCTCATCATGTCTTTTTTTTTCTTGCTAGATACTTAAAATGTGATTTTTTTAATATACAGGTTTTAAAAATATACTAATCAAAAAAGACACATAATAAAATTTAATGACATACATTATATGATGAAGGAATGTATATACATAAAAGGAATGGAAACATATGTTCCCTACATTACTCATTATTGTTATATGATTGAAAGGGTGAAAATATATTAATTGTAGTTTGAAAACACTAAAATTTAAAATGAATTTTATAAAAACCATTTTAATCATGCGTTATTCCATTAAAATGATGGTCTGTTCGAAAATCTTTTTTTTTTTTTTTTTTTTTTTTTTTTTTTTTTTTTTTTTTTTTGGTTCCAATGACATTTATTGTTGTGAAAAATTAGAAATCCATAAGGATGAATTAGATAAATAAATAAATTCTGGACGAGACATGCATATTAGAAATATGAATGGCAAAAGTAGAGATATTAACCATGATTTGTTCATAGGAATATTCAATGGACCGCATGGAATCGGAGTAATTCCAATTGAATTGGAATAGCCATTTTGCTGCATTTTTAATACTTAACAACAAAGTTGAAAACGGTTTATGCATTCGGTTCATCCGTCTGTCTGCCCACACTCTAACTCCCCTAAATATAGTCTGATTTTCATACAAGTGATATACGTCATTTAAAGTCACTCATGCAAGTTTTCTACGCTGCATAACAGTAAAACCTGGTGAGCAATTTTCAACAAAAACTAATCAGCATCAATTAATATCAGGGATTATCTTAATTTAATTTTGCAATAATTCATGAGATACGGTGCCTACAAAATTTATTTCACAGACAGACAGAGCCACAGACTTACAGACACAAATGATAGACTCATAGACAGATATTTTGTAAAAACATATTTTTTGGAATCTCTAGCTTCTAAAATGTGTAAATCTGTCGAATACGAGTGTTTGAAAATTTCCACAAATCCAATACGTTCTTCTTGCAAAGACAGAAGAAAGTAAATATACAGTGAATGCAAATGAAAATACTTATTAAAATACTTTTTCAAAAAGAAATAACATACTACAGCAGCAACTATAATTAAAACCTACAAAACAAAATGCTAATTTTCTGGGAAAAAAAGGAAAACGGTGAAGTTATGAATTTTAAGTAAATAAATAAAAATTATGCCACTATTTATAAAAGGGAAAAATAATTTACTAATATATTTGAATGAGATTTCATATTCCTAAAAAAATAAATGAATTATATTTTAGCAAATAAAAATTAATCCCAGTTTTTTTTTATTATTCACAAAAACAGTATTTAAAAAAAAAAGAATTAAATGAAAAAAGAAAACACGTGAAAAAATGTGAAATAAATGTATACTGAAAGTTTATCTTAAAATAGTATTTATTTTAAGTGATATTAATACTCTTGAGATTAAAATATTGTATGTAAATATTATTCTGATTTTACAAGGGAAATGTAATATTGTTATAGAAAAAAATAATTAAAAAGTACGTATTTTTAAAATGATAATATCTTTAATGGGTTATTATTTAAAAAAATAAAGACTCATTTTACTAATTAAATCCTCTCAAATACTCCATACACCTCCTCTTTTCATGTACCTTATTCTTTTTTAAATAAATTATAATCACAAGAGACGTAAAACATGATTATATAAAGTAGTAAAAATTTATTTTACGGATTTTAAATATATTTTTTCTGTAGCTTTTTATTAGTTTCTCATAAAAATTTGCTTTTATTTTTAAATTAAATAAACCTATTACATATTTTTCTTTAAATGACTTTATTTTTCTGTTTAACATTTTTAAAATTTTTTTCATTTATTTAACTATTGGAAAAGTCACTTTAAAATGTATTTTCTGTAAATTTATTGATACAAACATTGTGCAAATATTCAGTGTTAAAACAATATATATATATATATATATATATATATATATATATATATATATATGAGATTTTAAGTGATTAACTTGTGATTTAAGAATAACTAATATTCTTCAAAACATAAAAAGGTTTAATAGACATAAAATATTTACGAAACAATCAAATATAACAGTAGAACCGAATAATATTCGGTATAAACAAGCTTCCCTGAGCTTTGCATTAAAAATCCACCAAACTCGCCATCGCTCAAAATCTATGGAACACCCCGTTCTCTCCACGCATCATCACATGAGTCTCGCTTGGGATATCACGTTCATTAAATCATTGAGATTATTATCTTTTATTGCTGAATACTTCATCCTTTATTCCCACATTCTCGGTCATCTTGACGTTTCTGGCGACCTCGCCAGTAACACAGGTAAACATAAAACAAAAACATCTCACGTTATGCAGATGCATTACCCCGCGTCTTCATGTATTCTGCAATAATAAATATCTTCTTGTCCATCATGGTCTGCATTTCCCTTTGCATAATAACGATCATGTTACTTTACTTTAATGTTTTTATTCGGTCGATGGAATTTTCCCCTTTTCATTCCTGTCCCATAGTGCGTTTCTTGGATTACCATTTAATTCATATCTGTTAGGTACTTTCCTCATCATGTTAAATTGTTTTCTATAATTATCGTTACTCCAGAAATACAGATTTCTACATGAATCATTAAAATATTTTTTATGTTTGTTTTACTTTCCAATTTATTATTATCCCTTTCACACAGTTCAACCCTTCCTTTTTCAAAAGTTTCATGTTTTCTTTATGTTTGCTGTACCTCTAAATATTTTCTCCGATTTTCATGTGTGTGATGTTTCCCAAAATTATTTCTCGAATAATATTCCATTGTAATCACGCTTTTTGTAATATCTGACAAATCTCTGCTTATTTGCATTTACTTCTTCAATATTCTTTTCTTTCCTCGTGTTTTTCTGTTTATAAAGTTTTTCAATTTTCATAATTTCATTTTTATTTTGGTTGGCGCATGTACATAATTTGCGCTTTTCTTTTAAGTCGATCTTTCGTCCTATTTTTGATACATCATTTCTTTCGTTCAATTTTTTCTTACTAATGAAACTTCTTCTTTCACATTTATTTATTTTCTTATTTTCAAATTTCTCACGCGATTCAATTTCATTTCATCATCCTCTATGACGCTCGCGAAATTAATCAAGAAATTACCTCCTGCATTATTATCATTTGCATCTATAATATTTTCATCATGTAAATTTTCTAACGTAGACATATTGATTTCATTATTACTTGTCGCAGCATGATTCAATTTTGTAACAGAATTTTTCTTAACTTTAGTGCAACCTACTTGAATATTGTTGCGTTTGCGAACTATCTTAATTACGTTCTCGTCTATCGCCAAATATAACTTATTAATGACATCATATCCCAATAAAATATAATACGCAAGATATTTTAAAACATAAAAATTCGCTCTGATTTGAAAACCATCAATATTAAATTCATATTTAAAGTATCCTTTTCTATAAACAGCCACTTTATTTATACCTGACAAAGAGATATTATTTGAAAATAATCTTGCCGAGCCTATTTTCGTGTAATATTCATAACTCACCAAACTGATATCACTTCCAGTGTCGAAGAAGATCTATGTATTTTTGCCGTATTATGTATTTTTTTTTATCTATGCATTTCTAATAAAATTTCTTTTTAGCCGTATTCTCGGAGAAAACTTTTTGTTTCTCATCTCAAAAACTTTGGTTGATTATCTTATATTGTTCTTTATGATTGTAATAAAATTGTTATAGAAAAAAGCTTTGTATGAGAGATGGTAGAATGAGTAGTTATGCACACATAACTAGAGGATACATAATTAAGATAATAAGTGAGCAATAAGTTTTTAAACAATAAATGCAATGTACGATGTGTGTAAATTTACGGGGATATTCATGATAAATAATTTTAAAAATTATAGTTTTCGTATAACATATGATAACATTGAATCAAACAATATATAAATAGCCCATTCAAAGTGAGGGAAATAATATTCAGAAATCTGTCACTTCTTTAAAAAAAAAAGGACTGATTTTAAACAGATTACAACCCATATAAAAAATACAACATATCATTAACCTATCATAAACTAAATTTATTTCACAGGTAGCAATAGTTAATATGTTAAATTTCAAATTTTTAAAATAATAGCAATGAAGTAATTTTAAATAGATGTTAAAATCGCTAAACGTTAGAAGGAATTTTTCAAAACACTTGGGACATCTGAATGAAAATTAGCCATGAATCAAGAACGAATGCAAGGTAGGTATGACTCAGTTTTAGACTTAGCAAAATAGGCTGAAGGTAACGTAATTAGGTAATATATTGTTGTATATATCAATGAATAAAGAAAATAACGAAATTGTATTATTTAAAGGACTCCTTGTGGATTAAAGATTTAACCAAATTAAAAATTTAAATTACCATGGAATTTTTAGTACTGGAATAAATTTTTAAATTATGAGGTTTTTACATTTTTTCCATCTTTTTAAATGGTTATATGTTAAAGATCATAATAATAATGCTTACTTCTGAGCAAGTTTAAATGATGTGTTTTACATTTTATAGATGGACGATTAAGTAAAGGAAACTGTTAAAGTTTGTAAAATAAACAAAGTTTCATATGGCGTCTACAGTAGTGGTTAGGCAAATGGTCTTTGCAATAATTGATGTACTTTTAAAGCGAATTTTCCATAAACTGCCGTAATTGTATGCATATTTTTGAAAAGAAACTTCTTCTGTCTGCGTTAATGTGCGATACTGATATCTTTATACTTGAAAAAGCGAAGAAAGGTTTGGAATTTGGTGTATATTTGTTAAACAACTTTATCAAAATAAAGGTTTTCAGGTAAATAACGACACGTTTTGGGCATAGAGTGTGAAGAAACAGGTAACAAGTTTCACATTCCTCAATCTTTTTATATTGAAAATTTTTGAATCTTCTACTCTAAATATAATTTTTCAGTAAATCATTGACCTTCCAAAAAGTAATAATTTTTCTAAAATAGATTCTAATGCAATTGATCCAGGAATACAAAATGCATCGAATTAAAATATTCAGAAACTTTCATGGGTACAAACCATTATATAAAATATTAAAAAATAAAAAAATAGTGCCCAAAGCATGTTCCATTAAAATTCGTTATTTACTTTTTAAGTTTGTGATCGTAAAGAGTGTGTCCACTCTTAACGGTATCCAATGGCTAATTACTGAACCATTTGTCACGAACATATAGTTACACAAATGTTTTAAATGATGTAAAGGAATATTTTAAAAGCGATTTAACTAAAGATGCCGCCACCGTAAAGGTTTTATGTTATTATTAATTTTAAATAATTAACTTCTAGATTGGTTAAAATAATTGAAGTAGCAATTTTCAAAATTCTCATTATCGAGAAAATCAAATTTTGGGAAATCGCAAAATACCCTTTAAATATGTCCAACAATTTTCATTATAAATTTGAAGATTGTAGTGTTACATTAGTGCAGATTGGTATAGACTGATAGAGGAAACAAAAGCGATAAGTTGAGTTTTAAAATTCACATTCTCCACTGTATTTTTACATACGTTTTATTTTGTAAGGGGATGAGGCTGTTTCTTTTCATGATTTTATTTTCAAAAGATGTGTGTGTGTGTGTTTTATTAGCTTTTAGTTTACTAATAAAGTTCGTAGTTATGCTTTCCTAGTTCAAAATTTGTATTCATATTTTAACTCACTTTTAAATATTCGATCGAGGTTCAATTCGCATACTTATTTATATCCAATGACAGTGTGATATTAATACGATTCATTTATTTTATAGAACTACGCCAACTTCTGTTAGGTTAAGTAATGTAATGGAATTAAAAAATAAATCATTTTGTAACGAATTGAAACTTTTGCTTTTCATAATTTAATTTAGAAAAATTAATGATTTTTTTACTTACATTTTTAGTACAAGTTGTATATTTTGCTCATAATAAACAAGAAAAATCAACATAAATTTTAAAATCATATTGTAAAAACTATTTTATTCTCAATGGCAAGTTTGTTAATGGCAATAATGTTAAGTTTTATATCTGACGATTATTTTTATTTCCAGTAAATTTGTGACTGACCCCTATTTTGCAGCAAAAAAAGATGCTTTAAATTTAAACAGCAATTACTCGTCGAGTTTTAATCGCAGAGGAATGGGACTTTTTTGTATTACTTGTTAGAGTATTTGTAAAAAAAATACTATCACTCATACGAATGGGGGACAGTATAAAAATTTAATTTTCGTATTTTTTAATTAAAAAAAATTCTGACCTAAATCGCTTAAGAAATATTTTTTTACATTTTGAAAAGCATTTTTGCAACTGGAGCTATATGTCTATGACTAACGGTTTAGAAATTGGCCGTTGGTCACGGTTGAGAATGGGCACACTCTATATGGGTCAAATTTAAGGAACTCAAACTGATCCAATTAATGCAATTGCGTCAATGTTTAAAACAGCTATTACCAAGAAAAATAACGAAAGCAAACAAATCAATGAGAAAAAAAAATGCGCAATAAACATATGTATTTAGATATATATACGGAATTTTAACTACTTAAATATTCCTTTAAACATAGTAGGAAAAGAATAGTTCAATACAGATAAATTTTAGTTTTTTAAAATTACATAAAACATCACGTGCAATGTGGGAACGACTTCTAAAAAAATCATAAATTAGGTTATTCTGATAAGAGAGAATTTCAGAGGTAAATAACGTCTCTTTCTGTAATTTATGGCAGAATAGTAACGATCCATTTAAAGTGGCTTTCCAAATATGGCTACTCTCCCTTATGTGTACTTATCAAATGAAATAACGTTATTTATACATATTATCTTCACTACATGCGCATGGGTACATTTACAAATATGAGGAATTGTAATTTTCTAATAGGGTCAAATAATGTCTATGTCACGATTCAACCCAGTGACGTATTCGCCGATGTTATGCTAAGTGAGATATCCTAAACAAATCTGGCGGATTTGCAATCATCCAAAAATCGTATGAATTATGACGTGGTCTAATATCTTAATCAACTCAACAGAATAAAGCGTAGGTAATGGAATTCGAGGGAACATTTGATACGTAATTACCTAATAATTTACTAATAATATACCAATAATATACTAAAAATTAAATAAATAACATGATTTGAATTTTCGTAATGGACGAAAATTTGCCATGTCCAGGATGCAAACCAGTGACCTTTTGGTGCAATCTGCCAATGCCTTGCCAACTGAGCTATCCCCGACAAATTTCGTTTGCAAACAATTCGAATAAATGCCATATTCACTTCATTACCGAAGCTAAAATGATTTTACAAATACACATTTATTGGCTTTAACCAAATAAAACGACATTATAGATGAAACAAAAAAAAAAAAAATCTTTTCGAAAAATGATTCATTAGGGGACTTGCTAGTTAGGCTTATAAATAGAGATATAAAATTACAAATCTCCTTAACCCTTTAGGGTCTGGTTGTACTATTAATATTACATGTCTTATAATTGAGTCAGTCAATTAACGTAACTTAAACCTATCAGGATAACTTGGGGCCAAAAGAAAGAAAAAAAAAACATTAAATCAGCTACACCACTTGAGCTAACGGCAAAGTTTTAGTCTCCAAATATAAATAGCAGCACGAGTGTGAGCTTCGCAGCTAGCTTATTGGAAATAATTCCACTATGTAATGATGGATAAAAGTTTCGTAAAAACGGAGCAAATTTATCCTAATTAATTATTAGGTTTTTTTATTATTTATGTAATTGTTTACAAATAGTAATGTTGCATGTGTCTATGAATTTACAATATGAATTCGATTGTGTTTAGGCATCTAGTAATAATAATAATACATATTTGCTTAGTTAGTTTTGCGCAAATTTGTGCTACTTTATTTAAACATATAATTCTCTCTTTATTTTCAAAATATAGGTTACTTTTCTGAAGGAATCTTGTGTAATAAAACGCAAAAACAGTAAGAAAGTTGTATAATCTGTTAAATCTTGTTGCAACTTAATATTTCCCCAACATCTCCAAACACTCTTCACTAGCCTATTGTCATATGCATATGAATTGAATAGTACGCAAAACAACAACACTCGTTATGTTTCATACTAAGAAATGATCATTAAAATCTAAATAATTTATTTGGATAGCTTGTCTTAATGTTATTAACATAAAAATAATTTTTTCAAAGAACTAAAAAAAAAAGATACTCGAAATGTTTAAAATACCAAATTAATTATTACTAAACTAAATTCCAACTATCACTAATTTAAGGTTTTTTAACAAGTGAATAATTTACAAATCCTCAAAACATTTTATTGTAAAGGATTTAAAGTAATTATGAATTGGACAATTGCACCATAATTTATATTAAAAAATGTACTAAAATAAATATAGATTGCTAAATGGTGCGCTAAAACAATATATTTAAAATACACTTAAAAATTATCAACGTTTCATATCACTTCTGCAAACGTCGTCAGGATAAAATAGAAAAATTTTAAATGTAAATTAAACATTCAAAATATAAACACATACGTCCAAGAGTACACCAGCATACTTCAGTTACATTTTAAACACAGAAGTTATCTTCCTATATACATGAAAAATATACATGCTATAATACATATCATACTCCTATATACATGACTCCTATTATACATGATAAATTAAAACAGGTTTTTCAAGAATTCAATATAAAATCAATAGCTATACCTCCTCCATATCTAATACAGCTTATTATTAACAATATTGACGAAATTCATTATCACAAAATGGCAGGAGTTTATGAAATTCCAGTTATCCTCGCAAATAACGAAAGATTAGAATATATTGGTGAAAGTAAACGAAATTTTTTAGAGAGATTTAAAAAACACGAAAGAGATATTGCACAGTCAAAACTGAGTACAGCGCTCGCAAGATTATATTTTTTTAAATGAGGGGAGCAAAATTAATTCCTAAGCTAAAATCATAATTCCATGCAAGAATCCATATCTTAATAAAATTTAAGAGTCCACTACGATCATTAAGCTCGGGCCACGATCATTTGTCATATACCATTCATAAAATGTGGCATAATATGCTATAATTAATTACAAATCAAATTTACGCACTCTCAACTCAAGTATGCTCGTGAACGTATGTGTTTATATTTTGAAACGGTACTACTTGGTTATCCCGTCGAGCAATTTCTTTAAATTATGCAAATCGCCAAACTACAGCCAAATTATACATTTTTTCTTTTAAATAACGGAAAAACAAATAAATAGTTGAATATTAACAAAAATACAAATAAAAAGTTGAAATAAAAATCACTTAATCATGTTTTAAATGCGTTTATTGTCTTTAATGTCATTGAATGTGACATTCACGATCATCCATTACTGGCATATAGTTTGGTGATGGCTTATTGGTCGACGGGATAATCAAGTAGTACCTTTGAAACTTTAAGTTAAATACAACATCTTTCTATGTTATCTTGACGGAGTTCGCAGAAGCGATATGCATACTTGCCAAACTCCCGCTTTTTTAAAATTCAACACAGCATATTTCAAACCAGAAATTTTATTCAATAAATGAAATTATGTGGATTTCAAGTAACAACTAGATAGAGGCAAGAAAAATTTAATTTAATAAATTCTTTGGTTGGATGTACGTTTTTTTCATTAATAAAAAAGTGGGAGGTTGGCAAGTATGGATATGAAACTTTTATAATTTTTAAGTGTATTTAAAATGTATTGTTTTAGTGTACCATTCAGCAATCTGTATTTATTTTAGTACATATTTTTTAGAATTAAATGTAAATTATTGTGAAAATATCACAATTTCATAGTTACACTGCGACACAAATCATTTTGCAAACTCAGGTCATAAAATAAATTTTATTTTATGTGGAAATCAGCATACATGTTGCCATTTATTAATTTTCTTTTAAAACAAAAAAAAAAAAAAAAACATTCCGCTATTAAGAAATGAAATCAAAGTGTAAATTAATAAAGCAATTTAGTTTTTATAGGAGAAGAATAAATGTTACATACATGGACACAGGTTTAAATGAGATCTATAAAATAGATCGCAGAAAAATATCAGACTAGATGTCACATTCTATAATATTTATAGAATTTATAAAGAAATTCTCAGCTGTAAGAGTATTTGCAGCTTCAGCCTAAATGTCTTTTGTTTGAATTCTGGTCTTGTTAGTTTTTTACTCGGTGGAAAATTCCCGATCCTGTAATTTAATTGACAGTTAAAATAATTTTATTTTATATTAATCAAGAAAAAACATATCTACATGCAAAAGTCTAAGCAGAAATAACATTAAAGAAGCCATTATACCGATGAGTATCCAGATAATGAACAATATTTTAAAATTTTAAAATGTATCTTTTTAAATTATATAACAGAATGCTTTCGAAAAATTTTCTTCTTGTATTTTCATCGTTTTTAAATGTCACACCTTGTAGAAATTTGATATATTGTCTTCCTAATGACATATCAAATGGCCACCTTCCCATAAGATAGATGTTTGTTTTCCCATCATTTATCATAGGACAAATCCCTTTAGAAACATTATTTAAATTTAAACGTTCTCCAGAAAAAATAAAACATGTTTGAAAAGATATATGATAACAAAATGGAATTTTTATTGCTGACAATTTTGATATAATGATAAAGCTGAAAAAAATTAAACTTTTTTTTAAAATTCTTATTAAACTCTTTTTTATTAAACTTAAATTCTTTTAAACGTTTTTTAAATAAATAATATAATTTCTTTGGATTGACGAACAAAAACTTTTATGGGAAAATTACGACTGATTGAAATGCATAAGTTAAATTACATTTAGTTTTATTCTTTAATGCATAAAATAATATCTATAACACTAGGGGTCTCTGCCCCCACGTGCTGCGCTCGCCAATAGCGTTCAGACACCAAATATACTGAAATTAGGCTAACTTCATCGGCTTTAAAAAGATTGTAGATTAAAAATAAAGTTGCGATCTCCCTGTAAATGGGCTTACATTTATTTTTCTTTAATTGGAAATTTTAATGCCAAATCAGTGCTGTTAAGGAGTATAATGTCAATTTTTATCTCTGATTAAAATAAATTAGTTACAAATTTGTGAATAAGGTGTTGTAGAATGAATTATGTAAGTAGAATCCTTTTCTTTTGGTATTTCTTTTAATATTCAAGTAATAAAACATTTTTTTTATTTTTATTATTTTTTTGAGAACATAGCTTTTGCACTGTCTTTGAATTCACGATAATAGATGAAAAGTTTATCAAAAAATATAAAATAAATGTCTCGAGTTCAAATATTTTAAAATTTAAACTATTTTGTCAACTGTTAATTATTTGGCCGCTTTAAATATCACGTAATTTTCTCCATTCTCTACTTGAAACGAATGATAATGAATTTATGTCCCTATTCTAAAAAATTGTAACTCTCGCTGGCACCGCCGCTGACATTGAATTTTCTGTGACTTTTGTGTCTTTCTTTGTTAATATTAAGAAAGCTGCTGCATTCTAAAATATGAAAATAAGTAGTTTTCTAGAGAAATGTTTGATAAACACATTGATGTAGACAATTTTTAAATAGCATAATTATTTTGAGAAATACTTAATGTTAAATCTGATCAAAATCGCTCCATCAAAAAAGATTTATACTAGCAAAAATCATGCATAGGAATTTAATCATTTTTAGATTATATGATAGGCTAATAGCTTCCGGTGTGCAGACTGCAATTATATTCCAAGAGCCTACTGCACAAAATTCATCAAGCAAAAGAAAATATCCTTTATTTTATAGAAGAGTAATAATAGGGTAATCTATTCACCTATGTTTGCCAGAAGCGAAGTGGTGCATAAGTCAAAGACTAATACCGTTAATGCTTGATTCGTAGGCTTTGCATTATGTTTTTCTGCACCTAGTTGTCCATGTATTCATACTTTTGATCGTGCGGCAAACAGAATGCTAAATATACGAATCATCCAATAGTGGTATCAATTTTTGGCTTATGCACCACTTCGCTTCCGGCAGACATGGATCATTAAATTCCTATATTACTACTCTTCCATAAAATAAGGGATTTTTTTTTGTGCTCGATCACTTAGGTTTTTCTGCGGTTGGCTTTTGGACTATTAGTTTTTTAGTTTCATCAATTTTTTCCGTTTTATTTCCATTTTAAATTCATATTTTCAGCCTTTCGAAAGACATTTTTTGCATATTTCATAAAAGATTATCATTTTAAGTCGTTGCCAATTTGTAAAAAAGGGCAAACAGTAGTATTTATTAAAAAAAAAATATTGACACGTGACGCTTATGAACGAAAAAAATAGAATTGAATTATTTTGTATTTTAAAGAACAATAAAATATTAATATTACATAGTAAAAGCAATATTTACACGTGAATTATAAAGGAGAAATAAAACATTAAAACAATAAATGCATTAATATGCGTTAAAAGCAGTAAACGGAGGAAGTTACATCATATGGCATATAATAATATATCCAAACAGTTTACATTTTTAACCATTATTTACACGGTAAATATATTTTACATTTCTGGATAACCTTTTAAACTATTGTTGTCAACTCTAAGCCAGTAGAAATAAAACTATTTCCGTTCTAGCAACAAAAGTATTTTCACATGAATTTTAAAAGATTAATAAAATTTTAAAATAATAAAATCCATATGCTTAAAAAACGATAAATAAAAAAATACGTCATATTTAAAATGATTAAACAAACTATTGCAAAACGAATTTAATTTAAAGGAATATTTACACAAAACATTAAATTCCTATTTTGAGATGGTCTTTCTAGAACTTTCCAACAAATTTGAAAAGTGCTTTCGCATTCGGTTTGTCTACCGTCTGTCCGCGCTCTAACTCCTGTCAATGTTCTCGGATTTTCATGCAAGTGTTAAAGCTTATTTAGGGTCACCAAAGCATGTTTGATATTGAATATAAAGTATGTACGATTTATGGTTCATTTAGAGGGACACACAAAAGAATTCGATAACACTATGGTATATGTAAATATGTAGATGGAATTTTAATGGCATTACGATATTTCAAATTTATTGAAACTTATATAAATCACCGAATTTCACCATGATCACGTTAAAACAGAGTATTCATAGCATTTTTATTAACTTACAGGGACACACAAAAGAAATCGGTTACAGTACTGTCTTTGTGTAATGACTGGTGGAGAGTGCGTTTTAAAAATAAGTATGCGCTTTTAAATTTAATTATTTTTTTGCACATCATTCTTTATATATAAATTGTATACCTCATATACAGAACTGCACAAAAGTGTTCGCGTAGCATTATCCTTACTAGAGGAATTTGCTGAAGGGGAATTTTCAATTGAAATATATGTATCTTTTAAATAAATTAAATTTTGGATTGCATGTTGTTAATACATACAAATCTCTATATCATATATAGGGCTGCTATAAACTCGGATATATTTCCGATGGTAGATGGAAACAGCTGAGATTTTGTTTTGAAAAGCTTTATACATTTCAAATATTCGCACTAATGATGAAGTAGCATGTAATTTTTTAAACGGTGCAGTTTTGTTACATTATTCTGAATGCGTAGGAAAGTACTTCATAATGTATGCTTGACGCATGATTTTTTTTTCTTTCTTGTTTTAACAATTGTTGTGAGTTCTACGACAACACATATAATATATATATATATATATATATATATATATATTAAGGAAAGTATTTTTACGTGAATGTATATAAAAAAGAAATGTTTAGAATAATTACGACAGAATTAAAACAATACATATAAAACGTCTTATTTAAAACAGCTTTAATTTTTTATTTTAAATTTCCTTTCACTTAAGAAATTCAAGTGTAAATATAGTTTTATGACGTAATTTTTCATATTTTCCTGCTTTTAATACGTAATCATTGAATTCTAATTTGATTTTTTTCTTTTTATAATAAAAATGTATAACTTTTTTTTTTTAAATTATTGGAAATATTATTCCTTGTACTATTTTTGAAATTGACAAAATTTAAAATAATATCTTTTTCAAAAGTATGTAAAAAATATCTCTCAAAATGCTGAAAATTTGAATTTAGACTGGAAATATATTCTCAAATAACGAGTCACATAAAAAATATTGGGTAAACTGAGCTTTAACCTACTTCTTGGCGGCGTTTTTTTTTTTTTTTTTTTTTTTTTTTTTTTTTTTTTTTTTTTTTTTTGACTGCGCCATGTTTTGCTTTCTTTTCCGTTTAGGTGCTGCTCTTCTTGGCAATCCTCGGAGATTTCGCTCCTCGGCTTGCGCATGCTCCGTTCGTTCTTTCTTTTCTAGTTTTCTTATTGGACGAGAGAAGAGAAACATTTAAAAGTTTGAAGTCTCGCGCCTTGACATTAATTTAATATCTTGTGTCTCATTAGAGGCCGTTGGATTTCGAAAAATGTAACATCGAGTGAGTAAATTTTTTGGGGGCAATATATGAGTGATTTTTTTTTAATTAGAAACCTTTGTTTTGTATTTAAATGAAGTATTTTCTACAGTTCTATTTTTTTTTTTTTTTTTTTTTTTTTTTTTTTTTTGAATGCAGATACCATGTTTTGTATTTAAAAGTAAGTGTTTTAGGCCTTTCTTTAGTACTTTAGATGTTTTGAATCTTATTTAGTTTCATATTATATATAAAAGAAAAACATTATTTGACTTCAAAGCTTAGTATATTTCTCTAGAAAATCTATTATTGATTTCTTTTTTTATTAAAAAAAAGGCTGGTTTTGTTTTTAAAAGAAGGTATGTCTTTGCGTAGTGTCTTGCGTAGTAGACTTAAATCCTGCTGCGGGAGACAAAATGCAAAAGCGCGCCAATGTGGCGATATTTTGGAAGCGCGCCAAGAAGGGGGTTAAAACTCAGTCACGCCAAAATATTAAATGCAGTCTGCACAGAGGGGACTTCAAATGTATGAAATGATCCAAAAATGCGTAAATTCCTATCTATGGTTTTTGCTCCTATAAAGCTTTTCAAACGTAACGATATTGACAAACTAGAACATTGGATAACTTTTTAAATAATTATTCGATTTAAAACCTTTCTGCATCAGAGTTCATCTGTTTATCAAGGAATTCTCTATAATACCACCAATTTTTCATATTTTTGTGTGTAGCATTTTTCTTAAATTTAACAAAGAAAGACTTCCGGTCACAAAAAAATCATTGTCAGCGGCGATGATACCATTACTACATATTTTTTAGAATAGAAAGATTCTATTACAGATTCACTTCCTTTATGTTTTTAAAAATAATACTTTTAAAAAGATATTATTGTGAACGGTATGTAATTAACTTATTAAAATATGTATTATATTCAAATAATTGAAATTAATTTGTAATATATTTTTATAATTTAATAGATTTATTTTCTTCAAATATAACTTAAATTGGAATCTCGTCCTATTCTTGTAAAAATAGTTTTATATGGGGTGTTCCAAGAATGGCTGCCAGAATCTACACAGCCGGATTTCTTGTAAAAAGTTAAAAAAAAAACACAGAATTGTAATTGCAAGTAGCATAATTTACGAGAAAAATACGAAAAACAAATTATGACATCACAACCGATGCAATGAAAAATTTTTTTTTTGACATTTTAGTAGCAGTATATTTAAATTATAAAGGCTGTTATAAGACAAGTTCTAAGACATTTCAATTACATTGGCCGTATATCGAATGCATGTCGGAATATACGATAATCATGCAAAGAATATCGGTGGCTGCAAGATGCAGCAACTAGTTTAACGAGGGCGGATTTAATAAAATTATACGGCGCATGCATGCATGACTCGATACGTGCAGCGAGCTTTTTGAACGTTATCATTTGAAAAAATATGCAAATACTACTATTAATGTATCCAATAAGACGTTTTTCCTTGCACCGGCTATGATGTCATACTTTGTTTTTCATATTTTACTCGTAAACTATGTATCGTAAAGGTAAAGTTCTTCGGGCATTTCTTATGCACTCAATAATAACAAAATATCTGGCTTTGTAGTGTTTAGACGCATTTTTTGGGACACCCTGCATATCATAAATTAAAATCTCAGAATAAAAATACATTTTAATGTCTGAAATTCAAAGGTTTTATTTGAAAAGTAAAGATCACTCATCTCTTGTCTCACAAGTTATTTATAAAACTGAATTAATAGCTATCATACGTTCTTGCGGATTTCTTGAAATAAGAATGGTTTGCGAACATAAAGATCAATAGGTACTATTTCAATTTAGTAAATATTTATACAATAATGTTGACGTAAAGTACAAGAAATAAAAAATGAACTACAACAAATGAAACTATTCGTTGGGTGCCACCTTAATTCTTACCCATCATGAATATATCTAATATAAAATATGAAAATAAAACATATGTAAACTATTTATAAAATGCAACACAATAACGAAATAAAATTTAAAAGTATATTATTAGATTAATATTTAAAAGTATAAAGTAAAAGTATATTATATTCAAATTAATGGGAAGAATCGAACGTGCATTTGTTTTTTCGTGGCTAGAGTATCTAGAATTAAACTGAAAAAAAAAATTACATTTTAAAAACTGAATAAGTTGCGTCTGCAAAACCGTCAACGCCAGTTATGGCTTTTAAAAAAAGTTTTTCTCTCTTACGTTATTCTTCTTACAATAATGATATTATTATAATTACGCGATTTTAATTTTTTTAAACCTCAATTAAAAGTAAATGGAATATTTCTTTTGAATACATGGTTAACCTTCCGTCTACCAGACGGGTCCATTGGACCCGACAGCAATATTTCTGGTGTCAATGGTAAAATGAGAAATTGTCGATTGACACCGGAATTTATAAAGGACTTGTCTAGATATTACGAATTCCTTAATTTAAGCTTTCATTGTAAAAGCAAAATTATATTAAAATATTACTGGTGCCGTTTGCAAGTTTGGAATTAAAATTAGGTGTTGCCGTAGATAAATGGGTGTTTTGTCTGGTAGACGGAAGGTTAACTTTAAAAAATCTGTTATTTTCGCCAATATAGTTTCTTAAATTATTAATTTTATACAATTCTAAAAATCTGCTAAATTTAAAAACATTCAAAATGTATATATAACAAATTTTTTTAACACAATTTTTTTCTTTTGTAAATTTATATCCAAATAAATTTCCAAACATTCATGTTTTACCTATGGAATACTATGGGATTCTTTTAGATTACTTTTATAAACACTAATAATTTCGCAGAAAATCGTCAGCATTGAAACTTAGAGATAAATTGTCAAAATTAGACTGTACAGATAGAGTCAACTGCATTCTGCTAGTGAATGCCATTAACGATAATAGAGATTCCTTTAAACTCTCGAAGACGGATTAAAATGAATGTCACAAAATGAAATGGCACTTCCATTGAAATTCTTCTGCGAATTTATTTCAGAGAATTGCGAGAATCTTCATACTAACTACTAATGCTTCACTTAAATGTATTTATATGCATGTCTCAAAAAGGTTTTAAAGTTTAATTTATGAATTGTAGCTGCATTTGATATATATATTCTAAGTAAGTAACTTACAGGGTGTCCAGCAAATAACACCCTGATTTCAAAATTAAATTTCTCAAAAACAAAGATCGATAGAATTATGCGGTAAACGGTTTGTTTATTAGGTTAGGCGTAAAAATCTTACACAGAAGTTTCGAACGGTGAATATTTTGAGAAGATAGTATTTTGATTGCAAACAATACTTGACTTGACATTTTTCTTGTTTTAGATTGCTTGCAGAAAATGAGTTTTTCAGCGTGCAGTGCCATATTTTAACGATTTTTCGAACTAAATTTCTTGGAATTGTGAAATTTAAAAAATTTAATCCAAAAAATCATTAAAATATGGCACTGTAAGGCAAAAACCTCGTTCACTACAAACAACTTAAAACAAGAAAAATGTCAAGTCAAGTATTCTTTGCAATCAGAACACTATCTACTCAAAATATTCACCGTTCGAAACTTCTGTGTAAGATTTTTACAGCTCACCTAATAAACAAACCGTTTACCGCATAATTCTATCGATCTTTGTTTTTGAGAAATTTAATTTTGAAATAAGGATGTTATTTGCTGGACACACTGTACGTAGAATATATATAACTTTACGTTACGATACTCAAACTACGTTATGTTAATATACGTTACTATACGTTAATTTTTACCACTTAAAAATTTCGTAAAATAATTTGTTGTAAATTTTCATCCGAATAAATTCACAAATATGCATGTTTTAACCGTTTGGAATACTATGGAATTCTTTTAGATTACTCCTATAGCACTAATGATTTCGCTGAAAATCGCCAGCATTGAAACCTAGATGTAAATCGCCAAATTTAGACTGCACTGATAGAGTCAATTGCATTCTGCAAGTGAATGCCATTAACGATAATAGAGATTCCTTTAAACTCTGGAAGACGGATTAGAATGCATTTTACAAGGTGAAATGGCACTTCTATTGAAACTCTTCTGCGAGTTTATTTCAGAGAATTGTTAGAATCTTAATACTAATAATTTATACTTCACGTAAATATACTTATATGAAGATTTTAAAGTTTAATTTATAAACTGTAGCCACTTTATATATTAGGGTGGATCGAAAAATCGAAATTCGGATAATCGAATCGGCGCGGGGTGCAAAAGTTGCCTTTTATGCATACTAATTCACATATGTTTTTTTATTGAAATCCATTAATATCTTCCGGTGCCCCAAACGCCTCAAAAATAGTTAAAAATTGAAATTTTTATAAATTTTATAAATTTTTTTTTGCTTCTTAATATTTTTAAATTTATTTTTGGCGCAGGTTGCGAAAGTTGCCTTATATATATATTAGTTAAATCTTCTTTTTATATATAAATCCATCCATATCTTCCAGTGCCCCCAAGCGCCCCCAAAATGGTAAAAAAATTGGAATTTTTATAAAAATTTATAATTTTTGTTTTTTTAATTTCTTTTAAATTATTTTATTAGCGGGATAAAAAAGATGCATTTTATAGTATTAATTGTATAGTATTAGCATGCATCCAAATAATTTTCGACTTTGATAAATTTCTTCCAATGGCCCAAACTTTTAATTATTTGCCGAAAATCGAGTTTCATGCAAATTTTGAGCTAAAAAATAAAAGTAAAATTAACAGTTAAAGAATAATTTATCTAACGTAAAAGGTAGATCGAGAGGATGAGAAATCGTTTATCGTATTTTATTAAATGTATAAAATAAACTTTTATACTTTATTATTTGGAAGATAACATAGATAGAAGAGTTTTCAGCAATGACCAGCAATATTTATATGATATTTGCATAGCAATATCACGTGGTGAATGTGGTTCCGATCTGGCATTAATGAAACCTGGCCCAGTTTATGACTCAAGATGGCTAACAGCTATGTGTAGAATTTTAAGATTATAAGTGGCAACATGAAATCCTTCTGATAATCTCATTATTCTTACAACATATATTATGAAGGTAAATGCACCTGTATAGTTTCATGCCAAAACAAAGCCATCCATAACTGAAGGAGCGCGTCGTATTTGGAAACTTATCACATATTCTAGATATTTGGAACCCAATTTAAGAAAGATCGTAGATGCTGCTATTCAACGAAATAGTTTTTTTTTTTTTTGCCACCCTGAAAATTTGCTATTGTCAATGCTCACAGATAACAGAGAGCATATCAGATCTTTAGCAATGCGAAAGCTAATTTATGCTAGAAATAAAAAGAGAAAATCACCAGAAGTGAGAATTTTCAAATTACCCCAACTAAACTTCAAAGCGAAGGATTATTTTGAACGTATTGACTGGCAACCAGTTGGACGTTTTGAAACACCTCTTTTGATGACTTTGCCTTGCAAAGAAATTGAGAATATGATAAAAATTGTAAAAACGAATGAATGGTCAAAATATCCATGCCATACCCAAGCGGTTGAAAGATGCGTTCGACTAGTGTCTGAAGCATCAAAAACTGTATCTGGGCAAGAAAAGAGACACGGTTTTATATGAATAGAATAAAATCAAGAAGCCATATAAAACACTTTGATACCAAAAAAGATTACAAACTGTAAAAATATGTAAATTTCCAAATTGAAGGATGTAAAACTTTTCTCTACGTAAGTTCGATTTTTGTAATTTTTATGACTTAATGTTTTGATTTTTAAATTTATATGTCACTTATTACTGCAAAAATAATGTTATTTATAACCTTATACGTTATTAATTAAACTGTTTTAAAAATTTGTAAGTATTTTTCGTAAATTATAATTCTTAATACATTTTTGTAAAAATTTCAGTTTTTAATTATAATTGGTGCATCAAAGATGTGAATGGATTTTGATTAAAAAAATATATGGGAACTGCAGAGTTATGTAGTATTGTAATAACAACTTTCGAAGCCAGTGCCAAGTGAATTTCAAAAAGTAAAATAAAATAAAACAAAAATATTTTTTCAAGAAAATTTCAATTTTAAACTATTTTTGGGGCACCGGAAGATATGGATGAATTTTATTTAAAAAAAAATATGTAAGCTAAGAAAGATAAAAGATAGCTTTTGCACCCCGCGCCAAAAGTAACTAAGAAAAAATAAGTAAACAAAAAAATATAAAAAAATCATAAAAAACTCAATTTTTAATTATTTTTGGGGTGCTTGGGGCACCGGAAGATATTAATGGATTTTAATAAAAAAAAACCTGTAAACTAGTATGCATAAAAGGCACCTTTTGCACACCGCGCCGATAGTGATTTCTAATGATTTCTAATGATTTTCTAATTGAATCTCTATATATATTTTATATATATATTATATATATATATATATATTACAAATTTAAAATTTTTCGCCAAAACTAACCTTTATACTATCTTAATTTTCTTATAATAATATTCCGTACTTACTTCAAATTATTAAATTAAAATCTTGTTTCTAAATCTAATCTGTTAATCCTTATGCAGACGATATAAATTCTTAATTTGCCTTAAAAAACATTAATCCAGTATGCGTAAATTTAAAAAGATGGCTCTAAATTAAAAATATTCTTAATTAAAACTTTATTTCTTAATATTCCAAATAAAACTGATTTCTTCTATGTTTTTATCAACCCTTTTTAAGAAAGTCTTATTAAATTTATTCCAAACCCATACTTTTAAAAAATATCATTATTTTATTTTATCTATTTATTTATTTTTCCGCCGTCAACGATAATTTGCATATTAATAAATTCATTTCTTTTCTTTTTCTCTTAAAATTAATCATGTAAAAAAATCGTCTGCCTAAGATATTTAAAATTCTGAGTCAATTATAAATTGGTTAAATAAGGTACCCTGGGGTAATAACGCCACGTTAAGGTTCTACCAATTTTCACGGCTCAGATTTAGTTTGTATTTTTCAAAAAAATATATGATTTGATACAGCAACTCATTGACTATCTATATAAAAAAATAATTTAACAGATATGTATTTATAAAATGTAATGGCGTGATTTCTTGACCAATGCTATTTGGCGTTATTACCCACCTATATGGGTAATAACGCCATGCAAACAAGACTATGAAATAAGATGGAATAATTGCATGTAGATTGCCCAATTCTAAAAATACAAACTCTTCAAACTTAGAAATTGACAAATTGCATTCTAAGCTATTGAAAATGTTCAATTTTTTGCGAAAGTGTAAGAAAAATAAAGGTGTGGTGTGGGGGGCGGGGGGGAGGAGGATGAGGCAAAAGAATATCAGACCGTGAGATTCTTTTTGCTTAAAAAGGACCGCTTAAATAGAATTATTAGAAACATTGCACAGTTTTAACTGTGTTTATTTGAATCAGTATTTAGGATGTAGCTCGGCCACTGTAGGGAATCAACTGGGGTTTTAATGCCAAGGATTGGCGTTATTACCCCGTTATAGTTATTGCGCTGTACATTTTAAATTAAAAATTATCTCGAGAAGATATCCAAAATCTTCAACAACATTTTGAAAGTCCATGAAATGTACTACAAATTTATGTAATTAACAAAGTATTTCCGGATAAAAAAAATAGTCTTCACATCACAAAACGTACCTCGCAAATTTTAGATCAAGCGTTAATTTTAGTTGCTTGTAAAAACAATAAGATCTAAAAATGAAACAAATTAACTTGAAGCTGTTTTTTGCGATTTATATAGCTCAAAAACCTTCTGCGCAGAGCACATGGGTGTCATTTACCAGATTATTTCATAATTATGCAAAATATTAGCACTTGGCGTTATTACCCCGACTGGCGTTATTACCCCAGGGTACCTTAATATTTTTTTTAAAAATAAATTTATCGTCTGTTTAAAATAATCTCGTAGCTGGACAAGAATTCTGTTTATATAAAATAATGATGGTTAGAGATTACAGAATGTTCCAGAACTTTCTTTTGAGTTTAAAAGGGGGAAGTCTCGAGATGAAAGAAAGATTCTGAAGATTTCTTGGGTTGCTTTTTCGATGAGGACAGCTCGCTGAAATAATGATGGAATTTTTGCAAAAAGGAGCTTTTCCTTCCTCATTATCACGAATTTAATAAATGAATTTACAGCAGCCCATGACTAATTATTGGATCTTCTACATTTATTTATTATTTTTGTTTTTTCCCTCGCTTGCCATGACTGTGTGTTTCTTTTTAACCAGTGGAAATAATTCGAGTTCTCCTGAAATCGTCACATATATATACAGTGTGAGTTATAAATATCGAAAATATTGCCCTTAGACCCATACTTCCAATTGCAAAAATTCATTAAAAAATGTGAGATTTTTGATAAGATAAATTGCGACTCCATGGGGGGTCTAGTTGAAAAGTTACGAAAATTAATTTTTATATGGCCCCCGTAGGACAAAAATTCCAATTAGGAAAACTTTCCTTATTCAGTTCTGACAAAGGCACAAAAAGTTACATCTTCATATCTCCAAAATTCGCAAAGTTATAGCCGTTTAAAAAATTCAGGTTTTATGGGATTAGACACAAATTGAAATGCGCGCAATTCAAAAAACAATGTTACTTTAACAGTTCTAGAAAACGCATAAAAAATCTATTTCTTGAGTTAGAATTTTGATTTTTTTTCTTTTTTTGTGACGGTTATCCTTATAATTTGCTAAGAGAATCACATTCTAAAATTTCTCATACAATTTATAAAAGTTTCATGTGGTTAGTACTGGTTTAAATGGGACAATAAAATAGTTATAACTCGTAACATTATTTATCGGATTTCAATTTCTTTCCAATTAATTAAAGATGAAAATCTGATTTTAGTTTTGTTCCAAGGCTTTTTTTATATTAATTTTAAAACTATTAAAAATATTTATTGAAAAAATAATATAACTTTAAAAAAAATATTTTCAAAAGTAAACATTTTTTCAAAAGTAAAATTTTTTTCAAATTTGTCGAAACAAAACTAATGTAAAAAAATCAAAAATGACGTGTTTCAAGTTCTTTTTTCTTTAAAAAAATCTTAACATTTAATAATTTAAAAACAATAAATAAAGGATAAAAAATTCATTATGCAGAAAAACGAAATACATTGTTTAAATGTCCGTCAGTTATTTTAAAAAATGCTTTTTCTAAGATGCAGGTTAAGCCTTTTTTTCTTTTTAAATTTACCTCTGACAACTTCAGGCTTTTTATCACCTCCAGAGGATGATAAAAAATCTGTATTCTGGGCCCAGGTGGGGCCAGGTCCGAGATGTTACTTTTTTTGAAGACCCGCCAGTCCGGGCCTAGCGTACTTTTCATAAAGGTGGGGGGGGGGGGGGGTACTTCCTTCAACTTAGGTGCGCTCTGGATGAAATTTACAAACCCGGTCTCGACAAAACCCGTATTAAAATCACTGTGTCTGACCGACTTAATACGTGCATAAAATAAATAAAATTCGGCTCAATCAAATTTTTTACGAAAAAGATATAGATTTTAAAATCTTTTTACAAAAAGACAACCTTTAAAATTTATTTTTTTAAGGCTAAAAAAATTAAATACAATAAAACCAGTGAAAAAAAATCTGCCTATGACGGAATTCTGTCTTAAACGGAAAATATGTTGATCCATGCAAAATAAATGCAATAGTACCTGAAAAGAAAATAAGCTCCAATTACATCTTCTAGGGAGAGCATCTATCTATAACGTATTTTTTCTTTCCTATGTGATTCTGTCTTAAAAAGTTTTAGTGTATAACATTTTTCAGAGTCTCCAACGCATGGGATATGGATTAATGATATTAAAATATAAGTGAAACATTTACGTATAAATAGAGATTCATTGATAAAATAAATATATTACAGCCTTTGGCGCTTCTTTAATAATAAAAAGTATAAATATAAAAAACTAAAAGCTATAAAATTTTTTTTGGTCAGAACTCCTCCATATGAGACATTTTTTTCCCACGCCGAATTAAAAAAATATGTAGAAATTTGCGATTGAACCGGGCTATGATTTAAACTATTTTCCAGACCGGTCCCGGTTATGATGTTGACATTTTTTCAGGCCACGCCGAACTTTTCTCCCTATGGGTCGGTTTGGGACCTGACCTAGATATTTTGACCCGGGCAGACGTCTGGTATACCAATTTAGCGTAAAAACTATACGCTGCTATTTTATGTCCAAAGAAAAAGCGCTATCTTAAACCGATTTTTATTAAATTGCAAATTGTGAATGTTCCCTAACAAGCGTTGAAATTGAGACAAGAAATCACAATTTAGAGGCAGGGAAAAGTGGTGTAAGTCAGGAATTTTTCAGGATTTTGGGATTTAATATCTCTGTGGAATTTATAGATACGGAGATGAAATTTGTTTTGTTCAATTTAGGAATGGATAAGGAATAATTTCCTACGTGGGAATTTTGCCCTACGGTGGCCGTATAAAAATTTAATTTTCGTATTTTTTCAAATAGACCTCCCATGGAGTTGCAACTTATCAGAAATTTCACCTTTTTTATGAATATTTGCAATTGGAAGTATGGATCTAGGGCCAATATTTGACGAGATAGCCTATTGTTTCGATATTTATGACTCACCCTATATATATATATATATATATATATTCTAAGTAAGTAACTTATACATAGATTATATACAGCTTTACAGTACTATACGTAAACTACTTTATGTTATTATACGTTAACTATACATTAACTTTAACCACGTAAAAAACATAATAAATTTTACATCACATTTTGTTGAAAATTTTTATCCGAATAAATTCACAAATATTCATATTTTTACCTTTTGGAATACTATGAGATTCTTTTAGATTACTCTTATAGCACTGATGATTTCGTTGAAAATAGTCAGCACTGAATCCTGGAAGTAAATTGTTAAAATCAGACTATACTGATAGAGTCAATTGTATTCTGTAAGTGAATGCCATTAAAGGTAATAGAGATTTCTTTAAATTCTGGAAGACAGATTAAAATGAATTTCACAAATTGAAATGGCACTTCCAGTGAAACACTTCTGAGAATTTATTTCAGAGAATTGCGAGAATCTTAATAGTTCTTAGTAGTTCTATAGTCTTAGTAGTTCTTAGTAGTTCTATAATCTTAATAGAATCACTTATGGTTCAATTAAATATATTTATATGAAGGTTTAAATTTATTTATATGGACGTTACATTTAATCTTATTATAGTGACAATATACCGACATAGTACATGTGCATATAACAAGTTGATATCCCCGTGTTTTAAATACTTAAACATATATTTATTTATTTATTTATTTATTTACAATAAGATGATAATTAAATACAAGCGTTTTATGCAACAACAGTGAGAAAAATATATAAATACAACTTTTCTCACTGTAATTGTATTACAATTGAGAACGTTTTCAGACAAACACAAATCACGGTTGAACTACAATCAAAAGCATTGTGAAATATATTATTTATTAAAATGTTTGAAGACAGATTTTGAGAAATTGTAACTCCAAAGCGCAAAGTGATTTTCACTTCTATTATTCGCAGCAACGTTTGCTGCAAGTTACCTTATAAACCTGAGAATTTCATAGCGATAAATTAATTTCAGGAGACTCTGGTTTGAATCATATGTACAAAATCGTGTAGGTAACTGAAATTTGAAAGATTATACAAATAAATTTATTGACATTTTGTCACACATCATAAATTCATAGTTTCTCATTAATATATTATTAAATTTTAAGATTTTTAAAGAAAAATTCAATACATTTTATCAGGTTTTAATTTAAGAATTTTCAATCTTTATGCAAATACACTTATCAATCTACGTGATAGATAAGCAATTGTGCATTTTCATTTTTCTTTTTACTTTACTATTTTGGAAAATTGGATTGGGCATAATTTATACAATTGCTATTTATCTTACATAAATAAAATTTCTTTATACATAATAAACAATTTACTTTCTAAATTAGATAGAGTTAATCCAAAGAACCCATATTGTAGTGTTATTGTGTGTAAATGCTGCTAAGTGTATTTCGAATAGCATTACAATGTTGCGTGTATTTGTAATTTTTTTTATTTATTAAGTTGTTTTGTTATTAATTCATAACTTTAACCACTTCATTTATTATACAAATTTAATAGCTAAATTTACATGTTGCATAAAGTGACTGATTTATTCCATGCCTAATTAGATACAGGTCCCTCCTTATTATAATGAACATATAGCTCATAACTAAACAGTAAGTTTTAAAATGTATATTTCAAAAATATTTTATAAAATCATTTATCACATGAAAATAAATTTGCAGTATAATAGTTATTTTTCTATAAAGATATGAAATTAAAACTTATATGGTCATTGAATGGTATTAATTATTTTTCAGGAAACGTTCTATGTGTACTAACAAGTAAATCAGAAAAAGTTTCATTTGGGTACGAGGAAATCTTACCGATTAATGATAGTTTTTTAAATTTTATGAATTTTCACCAGTTACTGGTGCTAAAAACCAAACAAGAGTTTCTTTTGGCAATTAAAATTTAAAAATTTCATGAAATTGAAAGCATTATTCCTGGATAAGATTTGACCGTAAAAACCCGGTTTTTGTTGCTTTTATCCTTTTATTTGTTTTATTTTACTGTTTTTCGTGTATGTGCATAACATTTTTTTTTTTTACAAATAGTAGTAATAGGAAATTATCTGACCAACAGTTTCAGGATGATAAAGTAATCAAACTAAGGATTTCTTTTCAAATACGTGTCCTAAAATATCTCATATAAGCGCTATCTACTGGACCTTACAAGCATCTTTTTAACGCATATTAATGTATTGGCATTTCTTGTATTGAACTTTCATATTTTCCTTTGTCAAAAACACTTAAAATCATCCTTTCTGTAACACATTAAATGACAAAAAAGGTTTATTTAACTCCTTCATTGACGAGGATCTGCTGCAAAATTTTTAATATTTTTTGAACAGGTTTTTTAACATTTTCGGGTTTGATATATTATTAATAGTACATGTCTTTCATGAGGTATTAGTTTGTTTTAAGACATACTTTTGCTACTGTTTGCATGTAGTAATGTTAGTGTTTATCTATGCATTTATAATATAACTTCATTTATCTTTACGCATTTCTTAATATTAATAATTATTATTATTTGTTTAAATCTCTTTGCATCGTTTGCAACTCTATTATTTTAGAAATACTCTTTATATTTAAAATAAAAGTTATTTTCCTGGAAGAGTCATGCGTAATAAAGCGCAAAAATTAATAGAAAAATTTAATATAAGTTAAATCTTACTGTAATACAGTATTTCTAAACATCTCCAAAAATTCTTCCTTAGCCTGTTAACATATGCATATTAATTGAATAACACGCTAAACAGCTACATTAGTTATTTTTCATACAGTGAAATATTGTTGAAATACTAATTAATCGATTTGGATAGCAAGTGTTAATGCTACTAACAAAAAATTAATTTTTTCTAAAATTTAAAAAAAAATCGGTCCCGAAAGGGTTAACAGAGTTTTTTCTATAATTGAATTACGAAAATAGTTCGGTTTAAATAATGCAAAATTTATAACAAAAAATTTACTGGTGTGAATAAAAAACGATTCTGAGCATTTTATGCAGCACAGACACCGGTTGCTTGTTCCCATGGAATTAAGTGCTCTTTACCATGATTTAAAATTAGGTTGTTATTTCCAGATGACCCTGTATAATTACAAAACATAAATGCTAAACCTTTTGCTATCAAGTAAAATGTTTCCACATGTTTAAGTATGGAATCAGTCCATAACGTAATTCTTTCTCAGCTATACAGGGTGTATCTAAACTACTGGGCAAAACTTTAAGGGGTGATAGTACACATCAAGACAAACAATATTGAACTGGAAACTTAAGGGTTCCAAACGTCTTCCGAAGGAGATAGGCGCCATTGAAGTTTAGAGTCCAAAATTTCAAATAAACATAAAAGACGGGAAAATTGGTCGATTGATTTGCGGTTTTCACTAAAACTATTCTTTATGTCAGTATTTTCTTGAAAATAAATTATAAAGATAAACTTTTAAAAATGCCAATAGAGGGCGCTTTAGAATATGGAGTAACAAACAACTATTTTTTGCCGTTATTTTTTGCATCTCATTAAATGTTTTCGGATGCTTAGACTTAAACATAAATTTTGAGCTCAAAATGTGAATAGTTGGGATTGGTTAAGTAGCGCAAACTGAATTGTGTTCAGAGATTTAAATTTCAAATGGTTATAAAAAACGGAGAAAATTGTCGATTAGTTTGCGGTTTTTGCTAAAACTACTCTTTAAATCAGTATTTTCTTAAAAATAAATTCTAAAGATAAATTTCAAAAAATGACGATAGAGGGTGCTTTTGACTTTTGAGTGACAATCAACTATTTTTTAAGGTTATTTTTTGCATCTCATTAATTTTTTTTAGAAGCTTAGACATAAACTTAAATTTTGAGCTCAAAATCTGAATCGTTGGGAGTGGTTAAGAAGCGCATACTGAACTTTGTTTAAGGGGGTGGGGGAAGGTTCAAATTTCAAATGTTTATAAAAAAACAGAAAAATCGGTAGATTTTTTTGCGGTTTTCGCTAAATCTATTCTTTATGCTAGTATTTTCTTAAAAATAAATTTTAAAAATAAATTAAAAAATTTCGTTAGCAAGCGCTTTAAACTTAAATGTAACCAGCAACTATTTTTAACCGTTATTTTTTGTATCTATTTAAATGCTTGCAAAAACTTATACTTAAATTTCGAGCTGAAATTCTGAATCGTTGAGAGGGGTTAAGAGGCGCAAATTGAACTGTGTTCCGGAGATGAAACATATTCCTCCCCCCCCTTCGAACACAGTTCAATTTTGTGCTATTTAATTACCTCCAACGATTTTGAGCTCAAAATTTAAGCCTAAGCTTTTGAAAGCATTTAATGAGATTAAAAAAAATAATAACGGTTAGAAATAGTTGTACGTTACTCCAAAGTATAAAGCGCCCTCTATCGGCATTTTTTGAAATTTATCTTTAAAATTTATTTTTAAGAAATTATTGATTTTAAGAAGAGTTTTAATCAAAACCGCGAACGAGTCGACCAATTTTTCCGTTTTTTATAATCATTTGAAATTTGAATCTCTGAACACAGTTGAGTTTGCGCTACTTAGCCACCCCCAACTATTCAGATTTTCAAATCGAAATTTAAGTTTAAGTCTAAGCTTCCGAAAACATTTAATTAGATGCAAAAAATAACGGAAAAAATAGTTGTACGTTTCTCCAAAATCTAGGGCGCCCTCTATCGGCATTTTTTGAGATTTATCTTTAAAATATATTTTCAAGAAAATAGTGATTTAAAGAGTAGTTTTAAGGAAAACCGCAAACGCATCGATAATTTTTTTCGTTTTTTATAATCATTTGAAATTTGAACCTCTGAACACAATTCAGTTTGCTCTACTTAACCGATCCCAGCTATTCACATTTTGAGCTCAAAATTTAAGTTTAAATCTAAGCTTCCGAAATTATTTAATGAGATAGAAAAATAACGGCAAAAAATAGTTGTCGGTTCCTCTAAAGTCTAAAGCGAACTCTATCTGTATTTTTTGAAATTTATCTTTATAATTTATTTTTAAGAAAATACTGACATAAAGAATAGTTTTAGTGAAAACCGCAAATCAATCGTCCAATTTTTCCGTCTTTTATGTTTATTTGAAATTTTGGACCCTAAAGTTTAATGTCACCTATCTCCTTCGTAAGACGTTTGGGACCCTTAGTTTCCCATTTAATATTGTTTGTCTTGATGTGTACTATAACTCCTTAAAGTTTTGCCCAGTAGTTTAGATACACCCTGTATAAATAATCCCATTCGTGTTAGAGAATATGTGGGTTTATATAATCCTATTAAAAGAGTTTACACAGGAAAATTATTGAGAACGTTACATATGCTTCTTTTTCTTTTTGTGACAATGGTATATTGTTAAACTTGTGTTCTTTTGATTATTTATAGAGTGTGATATCACAATATCTCGCAAAATTTTTATGTGTAGAATGGGTATCTAACTAAATATTTTTAATTAGAGAATTTGTGTCCAGATGGAGCTATTATAGCCTTGCAAAAAATAATTGAAAGGTGCGATGAAAGACAACGTATACACACCAATAATACAAGGCATTTCCGGACACACATTTTTTCGAGAAAAGGGTTTATTTTGTTTCCTCTATCAACTTTTAAAAACTTGACAGATGTTCTCAAGTTAAAAATGAAAACAATTTGCATATTTCGTTGAATCCCCACTAAAAATAATCTTAAGATTATCTGAAGAAATCGCCACTTTCTACAGAAATTCTACAGAAATGTGAAGAAAATTTGCAGACTTAGCTTTATCTTTAAAATATCTACAGAATTTTTAAAGATATTCTTTAAAACATCTTCAAAGTGGGCCAAATACCTTCGGATTTCCCACAGATTTTGGGCCAAAAAGCTATAGATTTTCTACAGATTTTTTTTAGTGGGGATTCCATAAAAAGAACTGATCAAAAAGTAAATCTAATGCTTCAAAACAAAGATGCAACTCTTTAGAGTTGAATACGTAAATGTACTTGCTGAATAATTAGATATTTTTTGTAACATTCGATGAAATTCTACAGAAAGCAGTGAAATGATTAACCACCATTGCTTGAATAATGAAATGGGGCACAAAATCACGAGAAGACTGTAAACAGGGTAGTTTCAAGTACACATTCTAGTCCAAGAGTCAATCACATAAAACCCTAAGTC
Organism: Maratus speculifer; assembly: GCA_964019185.1. Lineage (NCBI taxonomy): Eukaryota > Metazoa > Arthropoda > Arachnida > Araneae > Salticidae > Maratus > Maratus speculifer. The sequence goes on from OZ025297.1 coordinate 179,157,391, forward strand.
ATTGAGCGCAAGAAAAAATCCTTTATCTTATATCTTATGGAAGGGTAGTAATAGAGTAATCTAATGTTTCATGTCTGCCGGAAGCGAAGTGGTGCATAAGCCCAAAATTTACACCTTTAATGGTTGATTCGTAGGATTAGCATTGTGTTTTCCTGCACCCAGTTTTCCATGTTTTCATAATTTTGATTGTACTGCAAACACAATGCTAAATCTACGAATCAACCACTAGTTGTATAAATTTTTGTGTTATGCATCTCTTCACTTCCGGAGACATGGATCATTCGATTCCTCAATTACTGCTTTTTCATAAAATAAAGGATTTTTTCTCGTGCCCCATGCTTTAGGGTTTTGTGCGGTCCGCTTTTGTACTATTCATAGGGACTTCCATGTAACGCTCAGCAGGCGTCCAACTAATGCAAACATTTTAAGGACAGTAAACCCATAAAAGAAGTCTAGGAAAGGTTTTCAAGATCCACGTTGGTCAACGAAGGTCCATTGTCCATTAGGGCGGAGCGTAAAAAACTTTTTTTCGAAATTCTTTTCTCCCTAGCATAGAAAGTTTGTAAAGTGGTAGCACTAACATACTCACAAAATTTCACAACAATCAATAAATTTCTTCCGGTTCCACTTTTGGGTCGAAATATGCATTTTTAGCAAAAAATTTTGTAAATTTTCACATTTCAGCAATATTTTAAATTTCCGATTTTTTCTTTTCCCTAGAGCAAAAAAGTTGATAGAGTACACATGGAACATAAAACCAAAATATTAAAGTACATAAAAAATGTCTTTCGGCTCCACTTTCGTGTTTAAATATAGAAAAATTATCGTAAATGATGCAATTTTTCACACTTTAGGGATTTTTTTTTTAGTTTTAGATTTTCTATTCCCGATAGCACAGAAAATTTGAAAAAATATAATAGAAACATAGGGGAAAAATTTTAGAATAATCAATAAATACCTTTAGGTTTCCCTTTCGGCATCTAAAAATGTCAAAGTCGCCAAAAATTATGTAAATTTTCTTTTCTCAGATATTTTTGTCTTATCAATTTTATCTTCTCTCTGGCGCGGAAAATTCGGAAAATCATATGACAAACATGAGTGTAAAAATTTAAAGTAATTAATAAATATTTTCTAGCTTGATTTTTATTACTTAAACTGGCAAATACATGGCCTTAATGTACACAAAAATCATAGAACAATCGAATTAAAAGTGATCTGAGGAAAATTCCTCTAATAAGTTCAGCTTTCTGTTCGTTTACTGTAGTATTACCGTTGGTTTAATGCTCTGCACGTGATAGATCCGCAGTGAGGATATTCAATTTTAGCTTCTACATTTTATTGAAAAATAATACATCTGAAAGTGTTTACAAAATTTTAGTTTTTAATATTGTGTTGTACTAACAGTGTGCATGGAAAATATTTCTCGGAAATATCACAATTAGGGCGCAGTACACAAGATTTGTCTCAATCCATTTTTTGGGATCCTAAAGAATTAAGAACTGGCGTTCTACCGACTTATGAAGATATAATGTACTTATTTGTTGGAGAGAAATGAATCGAAATATAAACTGAAAATCGGATCCACCTTTGGGGTGATGGCGGTTGAAATGGTTGAAGCAATTTGGCAGTCTGCCTCAGTTCCAACGGTTTCTAGGCAAAGAATAGTCCAAATGATTGGTTCATTTAATGGTAAATACAAGAGTATAAAGAAGTTTGACGCTAAAGTACAGACGAAGTCAAAATTGAAAATTTTCCTATTGGAAAGGAAAAAAATGTCTGTCTGAAAATTTTTCTTACAAATGTATATCTCTAGAATGATGTAAATACCCCCGTGATTTAAAAATTCCAGAATTGAAAGACAGTTTCCTGAGGATCAAAGAACTTCAAGAAAATTATCGATAGACCCAACTGATACACTCAGAAATACGGCCCACAACACGGAAACTTAGTAAATGAACGAGCAGGCTTCAAAAAGAATAAGAAAGTTAAAAAAAAAACGGTATAAAAGGGGAAAAACAATCACTTCTGCTTCATAGAAGACTTAGAGTTAGCTAAATCTTTTAGTCTTGTTGATGAACACCTGTGTCACGATCTTAGTGATAAACCTTTAGTGTCATTGCAATCGAACATAAATACTATAATTATATCACGAATAACCCGTCGTCATGTCCTAGCCAGAACTTGAGACACAATGGGAGTGTCCGTCCGAGTTTCAGTATTATTGACAGGCGCACTTCTTGAAGACTTAGGAGTTGTGACAAATGACGATATGTGCAATGTTTTAGACACAGGCATAACACAAGAAGAGAAAGAAATAAATATCGCTTGAAATTACAAGTCCAAGATTAGAGTTTCATATCCACTAATACTTTGAAAAGATTGTATTTTGACAGTCGAAAAGATCAAACTTTAATTCAAAGGAATATTGAGAGAACGCTCCATCAACAAAAAGTGCGTGAAGAATACTTGACACTTAGAGAAGAACCTGGCTGCGATTACGTAGGGAAAGTGTCACCAATAACCTCTTCTGCTATGTTTCTCATATGATTTTCTATACTTTCCGCTCCAGTGAGAAGAGAAAATTGATAAGAAAAAAATCCCTGAGATGTGAAAATTTACATACTTAATGGCTATTTTGATATTTTTAGACCTCGAAAGAAAGGCCGGAAGATTACATTTATTATTCTAAAGTTCTTTACTTGTGTTTCTTGCATATTCTTCGAACATTTCCATACCAACGAGAATAGAAAATCGAAAAAAAGGAACTAAAATGTGAAAATTTGTATGATTTTCGACAAATATACCATATTTAGAACCCAAAGTGGGACCTGAAGATATTTTTAAATTACTCTAATATTTTGGGCTTTTGTTACTTATGTAATCTTTCCGTTTTTTCGCAGTAGGGCGAAGAAAAAATTGAAAATTAAAAATGTTACTGAAATGTAAAAAATTACAACACTTTTGGCTAAAATTGCATATTTCGACCCAAAAGTGGAACCGGAAGATATTTGTTGATTGTTTTGAAATTTTGTGTATATTATTGATACCACTCCACAACTTTTCCACGCTAAGAAGAAAAGAATTTCGAAAAAAATTTTTTACGATCCGCTCTATTGTCCATTGCAGCAAATGGTATCAAAAGTGCGAAAGCTTTTGAGCTCTCTCTTAACTGTTATGTTACTACAAATAGTCTAGTTTCGAGGGTTACAATTTGTAAAAAACTACATCACAGAGGACTCTTAATCAAAACTATGATTTTAAACTTTAAATTTGATTAAAAAAAATGGATATAAAATTATGATGTTTAGCTTTATATAAAATATTTTTATTAAAAATGTTATCGGCATTAATGTTTCAAAATAAGTCACGAGAAATCCTCCGTTCTTTTAAAAGTTTTTACGAATAATCTAAGTATATTTTACACATACATACTAAATACTACATACTTTACATACTTTACATACATGCTAAATACTACATACTTTACATACATACTACAATTTCAAATTTAATTTAAAAAAAAGAAATATAAATATAAATCATTAATTTTGTTATTCTCTGAAAAATGTTTTCAACATTTTCTCAAAGAAAATCAGCTCAATCCGTTTCACTAATCTGAATATTTTATTAAATAATTCATATTGAATTATTCATAGTCAAGTAAACTTTGAATAAAACATTAATCAATTTAGAAAACATAAATTTTCCATTTTCAAATTCTATCAAAGTACACACTTTTAAGGATAATGCACATTTCTGATTCTGTCTTAGGAAATTACGTTTGTTTTATAATTTATTTCATACTTGAGAGTAACAAAAGGAGAAATATCTTTAACAATACTCTTTGCCTCTAATGTTGTAGAACTATGCAAATATGAAATATGGGGAAGTTTTTGTCGGATAATAAGCTTGTTATTGTCGTAATGAAAGTTTGATGCTAAAGTTAATGAGATAAGTCTGAAATTCATTACATAAAGAATTTTCAGTTGATTATGTTTTAATAAGATTGTATTTTTATTCCTCGTTCATTTTTACTAATTTCAAAAGCTATTGTCAAAAGTTTCAAATTATATTATTCCCCATATTTGCCACTTAAATGTATATTTTGCTGCTATTATTTTACTAAATGCGAGGGAAAAAATTTATGAATAACTTATGACTGCAAATGTAAGTAAAAATATATTACAAATATAGTAAATTATTCATCAGTCATCAATGTAAATGAAAACATTCATAACTAATATATTTTTCAATTATATGTTTATGCATATAAAAACTATCTTAACATGAATGTTTCGCAGGAAATTTTTGTATTTTAATAATTTCAGAATTTAACTATAATTAAATTAAATAATTTTAAGGCGTCCAACCTCAGATGATAAGCAGTCAAATACTGATATTGGTTACAAAAGAATATGAATTTTAATAATAATGTAGTTAGTTATGCGTCCCCACCACGCTCATCAAAAAGGCTGCTAAACATGAAATTCAAAACAAGAAATACAAAATATAAATAAAAATTCAAGAATTTAATAATTTTTAACATATGTATTAATCAATTAATAGGTTTAGGTTAATCAAACTATGATTATACTTTTCCGATAATAAAAAAATCGTTTCAATAATGTTTTGTGGTTTATTTCCTGTTGCCATATGTTTAAAAGAAATTGCTATTGTTTTGATACATTTACGAGCTTATGCTCCTCACAATGTGTAAGCAAAACGGTTTTCATAGCCTAGTTTAATGCCCAATCAAAACTAATGTATTGTAACAGAATTTTTTTGTACATACACCGTAACATAAAATTTGTGGATATTTTGTAGAAAAACAGGTAAAAAAGTGTTTATTGCAGTTAAAAAGTGTTTAAAGACACGTGGAACATAAAACGGTCAAAATTTTTCAGTTTACAATTATTGACCAAATATCTATATCTATATATATATATATAATTAAAAGATTATGGTGCTAAATGATTATGGACGTAAAATATTATAGTGCTGAATGGTTTTAAAATAATATATTTAAAGTACTGTGGGTGTGTAGATAGTTTTTGCCATTTTCTTAAAATGAGTTTTATATGCTTTGTTACACTTTTCTAAAATTTTATTTCAGGTAAATAGTTGAAATTTTCGAAGTTTGTCTAACTAAGATTAAAAATTAAAACATTTTTCTTAGTTCTTTAAAAATATCAAACATTATAACTATTTTCTTTAATAATATAATCATGTTCTTGATTTTATAAGGAATTTCAATGCTTTTTAGAAAATATTTTAATTTTTTTATTTTAATCCAAAATGAATACTACTTCTCATTATTCTCAAATAGTTATTTCGGCAAAACAAATTGCAATTTGTCGAAGCGTTAAACTTTTCAAAAATTTCATACTTGTATGCAAAAAAGTTAATTAAATATTGAAAAAAAAAATTATGCATGAAAAACAAAAATCATTTCGACCTCTATTATTAAGTAAAATGCATCATGTTAAAACTTTCGAAAAATTGCTTCATTTTACTTTTCGACATGTTTTATATGCACTTAATATGCAACACTTTATTAATATGATGTCTTTGTTTAAACAATACTATTAATTATCTAGAATGTTGCATCTATATATATATATTTAAATTCTGTTCACATATCACATTTTTACTATAAAACGTTTACTTGTGTTATACTTAAAGTTCATTAATATAATTAAAAAAAGTACTAAAATTTAAAAAAGTGTATATTTTTTTCAATATGAAATTGAATTTAAAGTGACTAAAAATAATATTTGTCAAATATTTCATCTCTTTTTGTATATGAGAAAAAATAAGTAAGTAAGAAGCTATTAAATTGTATTGTAAGAAAATCGATAAATCCGAGCCTTTCTCTATATAGGACAAATGCAACATTTCGTTTAATTAAGCAAAACTTAAATAAAACTCGTCATAATATAATAATACACTTAGTTCTTATCAAATAATCACTTATTTACCCATTTAATGCTAAAATATATTTATATGCTTACATCATTAAATTTCTTGACTAGCACATAAAATTCTTCATATTTTAATATATTTTTTTCTTTTACATAAGTATACGAATCACAGTGTCAGCACTCCAATATGATGATTTAATTCTGAAGTAATATAGAATGTATCTGGTTAAACTATGTCTAGAAAATTATTATAGTTCCGAAATCTGGAAGTTTGATCAAGAGAGCTTTAATTTCACGTGTTTTGTGACAGTTAGAACTGAGACAATTTAATTACATTTACTTAGATGAGTCTTGCCGGATTACCTACTTATTTGAAATTCATAATGCAACTGAATACGACATCAAGCCTGTTACGATAACTTTCCGAAACAAATACTAACATGATACACCTTGTAAAGAGTGTTTAGTAAAATAAAATATATTAATGCTAGTTCAATGATTTAAACAAGCTTTTTGGGTATTATGTGACTGCCAAAAGATAACGGAGTTAATAGTTATTTATTGAGATGTCTTCTTATCTCATTATATCTCCTTCCGGTAAAAAAAATTATATTTAGCCTAAAACTCAAAGATTTTGAGGTGGATTGAATAAACCTTGATGAAAAGTTTAATAGCATTCTATTGTAGAGTAAAATGTATCAAATTTAGTGGCTTATGCTAACCATGAAATTATAAGAGAATAAATGTCACGATAATATTATAACGAGATCTTTGGACACTTTATTAATTATAGTAGATTGAACCCGGGTTTCCCGGGTTACATAGTAAAGATTAAAACCATTTTTTTATTTATTATTTAAAACTAATAAATTTTCTGCATGTAGCATGCGTTTTAGATTGCTAACTAACTCCAAATAGACATTTTTAACTCTTTAAGCGGCCTGCAGATTTTTTCATTCGTGTTTAATTCATAAAATAATAATTGTTAAAAACTTTAGTATGAAGATATTTATTTTATAACTTTACATACCTTTTTATCTTATACAATTCAAAAAATTAACATTACTGTCAATTTTGTGTTACATCAGTCTTTAAGTAAAATTGTTACATGACAGAAAAACGCGGTTAGTGCACTTATACGAAAAAAAATCCCTGTCGGCTGGGCCTATAGGCGGAGGTAGCTTTCGAAGAGTGCTCATTTCAACAACAAATATATATATATATATATATATATATATATATGTATGTATATGATTAGAGATAAACCCAGTTTAATAACTTCATTTGCCCGTTTATGAAAAAGTTTTAATTTCATTTTTCTGCAAAAACTGCTTTTATCAGAATCATCTTAAGAAAAATTCAGCTCAAATGCCCATTTTGACAACATATTTTGAAATAGATTCTAAATTTATTAAAAAATCGACCAAAACAGTACATTATACAGTTCCTAAATAACAAAAAACTGTCAGTTGAAAGCATTTGAGAAAGAATATGAATTTAAAAATGAGTCATAAAATAACCGATTTGTTGTTTGAATACATCCTTAATTCTTTAATCATGATTGCTTCGGACAATTTTGTGCGAAATACTCACTTTGACAGCATTTTTAAAAATATATTCTATCTTTATCAAAAAACTGGCCAATGCGTCACAGTATATAGTTCCTAAATAAGAGGATCTGTAAATTGGATGCATTTGAGAGCGAAAATGGATTTTAAAACGAGTCATAAAAAACGCAATTTGCTATGTGAAAACTTTAAATTTTCAAATATCGAAGACTTCGGGAAATTCTGTTGTTCAAGATACCCTTTTGGGTTGCCTTTTTCAAAATATATTCTGTCTTTATCAAAAAACCGATCAATGTATCACATTATATAGTTCCTAAATAAGAGGATCTGTAAATAGGATGCATTTGAGAGCAAAAATGGATTTAAAAACGAGTCAGAAAAAAACGCAATTTCTTATTTGAACACTTCCTTAAATTTTCAGTCAAGATGATTTCTGAAAATTCTGTTCAAAATACCCTTTTTGGTAGCCTTTTTTGAAATATATTCCGTCTTTATCAAAAAACTGACCAGTGCATCACATTAGATAATTCCTAAATAAGAGGATCTGTAAATTGGATGCGTTTGAGAACAAAAATGGATTTAAAAACGAGTCAGAAAAAAACGCGATTTCTTATTTGAATACTTCCTTCAATTTTCAGTCCCGATGACTTTCGGAAATTCTGTTCAAAATACCCTTTTTGGTAGCCTTTTTTTGAAATATATTCTGTCTTTATCAGAAAATTGACCAAAGAGTCACTTTATACAGTTTCTAAATAAGAGGATCTACCATTTGGATGCGTTTAAAATCAAAAATGAATTTAAAAATGAGTCAGAATATAAGCCGTTTGGATTTGAGGTTTTTTCTCCAACTCCTATTTTTGTTTAATTTTTTTTGCTATACTAATTGGTCCTATGAAAATCTTGTCAATATAAAAGTTGTAGATATTTTTGAGAAGATGTAAAATAAATTTAATCAGATTTGATATCTTAAAAATTGACGGAGTTTTGGATTTTTCTCTTTTTTCAGCGCCCTTTTTCTTTTCGTTTTTAATTTTTTTCATCGGTAAAAGTTGGTCCTATCAAAAACTTGTAAGTACAAAAGTTTTAGATAATTTTAAGAACATTTATAAAAAAGTTAGTTGGACTTCATATCTTGAAAATTGACGAAGTTATGAATTTTTTTCTCTCAAAATCCCTGTTTTTTTCGCCTCTTGAGCCCACTTCTAAATTTATCAAAAATCTGTCATGTATATACTTTTGGCCCATTTTTAAGAAGTAATATAAACTTTAAACTGATTCGATATCTACTTTAATTAAGAAGTTATGACGTTTTTTCGGTTTTCACAAAAACGCTCCCTATTCCGACCCCCTTGGTCCGATTTTACCCATTAACGAACTCAGCCAAGATTTTATCCCCATTGATTTTATGTACAAGTTTGATGGAGATTGGTGAAGAATTATAGAAGTTATCGTGTCCATAAAAAAGTGATATATATATATATATATATATATATAGATAGATAGATAGATAGATATATAAACTGGTGCGATTGCAATAGGTAGTATTTCTTACGAAATCTACCTAAAAGGGGGTAACTTAAATGGTTAAATGAAAAATATCAATTATGGAATTAAATAAAGCTATGAAATTTATCAAAAGTCATACTTCCTTATTAGTCGCATGTCAAGAGTTTTCAATCGAAGATTTGCTACTTAATGCGATATTTTTGTTTCTGATCATTTCAGTTCTTTGAACGCGTAATACAGTTATATGTTTGTTAAATTTGTATTTATTTATATTACTGCATTTATTTATTTTAGAGGAAAATTTAATTTTGCTGTAGATTATTAGCCGGAAGCAAACCCCGAACCCTTTATATTGTTTTAAGAGGAAATGGATTAATCTTTCGTAATAGAATATCACGCAGTTAGAAATACATTTAAAAATAATTCAGATCTATTTTTTTTTTAAACTACAGCCAATCAGTAAACTAAAATTCTGTTTTCAAACAAATTAAATTTCAAAGTTTTTTTTTCTATTTGGTAGTGTAAAAAATTAAATTGTTTGATTACATGTTACATTGTTTTTTTTTTAATAATTTCATCTGTGTTTTTCATATTCTTTTTTATTTATTCATATAGCTTTAACTTTATTGTGGAAAATTGTCCGAAACAATATTTATAGATTTATGTGTAAATTGTATATTATTATTTCTTAATGGAGATACGTGATAGAGATTTAAAACAAATGCTTGAAAAATATAAAACCATAATAAATGAGTCAAATCAGATGCAGTACTCAATCAAATTGCACTTGAAAGTAGATTTTTTTCTCTGTACGACGGAATAAAAATTGAAAATATTCGATGCTTAGAATATTGAAAAGTTGCTGTAACGAAAATTGCAAAAGGTGATTTCACAGTAAAATGTTGGCATTTGCAAAGTGACGTCAGTCTATACACGAACACATTTTTTCGTTAAATTTTACACGCTTAGGAAAATGCAAAAGTAAAGAAACGATAGCACGTGCATTCTTTCAAAGAAAGTTTGTTCTAAAGTTAACTCTATAACAAACTTAAATCGTTTTATAAATTAAAATTCACACCACAAATTAAAATAAAAGCAATTAAATACACAAAAAATACCTGACGTCATTTCAACATACAATGAAGATTAGGTATTTTCCGTGTAACACGCGTTCCTATTATATATCATGCCAAACCAAATATTCAGTTGTATTTCAAACCTTAGATATTGGTGAATTATGAAACCTCATATTGTCATTTACATTACTATTTCGGATCAATTTTCTAGGTGATTTTTTTTCTTTTCTGAAAACATATTTACAAAATAAAAATAGTGTTAAAAATAAAGTGCAATATAAATTACACAAAAGGCATAATTATTCCAAAAATTTATTTTATTAAAATTATAATTAAATTTTAAAATCATATTTATCCTAATCTAAAAATTGTAGTGCTAAAAAAATATTCCTTTTTTTGGGAAAGCACATGATTGCGTTGGGCTTAATGTACCGAATTTCATGGTTATATTTTTTGTATCACTCCCAACTACCATAATTCCTCTCTATTCTTTCTTTTTAATTTATAGCTATTTTTTTACTTCGCACAGAAAGGGAAAGCTCAAGTTGCCACCTCCAAAAAAAGGGAATTAAAAACTACGAAAAGTTAATGTATCGAAAACAAATTGAGATACAGTTTTCAAACAAATTGCATTTAAAAGTAATTTTTTTTCTCTATACGTTGGTGTAAAAATTGTAAATGTGCCATGTTTAAAAGTAAGCAATTTGCCGTACCGAAAATTGCAAAACCGGATTGCAAGGGAAAGTGTTGCCATTCGCAAAATGACGTATGCGTTAATCACAGATACGTTTGGCCTTTATAATATAGAAATGAGGCATTCGTGAATTCTTTTTTTCACAATCGCTGATAAAATAAGGTTAATTTATATTATTGCATTAAAAAGTCCTTATTTTTATATTTATTGCGAAATACGCTCTTGTCTAAAATTAAGATAACATATATAAAATCTGTGAAAAATGATGAACTATTCACTGTGTTGCCACTAAATTTGGCACAGAGATATATTACGATAGGTATAAGAACATATCAAGGTAGCAGTATGAAAAAGATTTTAATTGTAAATTATGAAACAAGGTACAGTCGGCTTTCGTTAACTCGAAATCGGATAAATTGAATATTCGCTTAGTTCGAATTAAACAAGTCCCGAAATTTTCTATGGCAGAATAATGTTAAATTTTTTCATTTATTCGAACTCTTTCTCCCTTAACTTCGTTGAAGCCTAACAAACAAGAATTTCATTTTTTAATTTTCCCTTACTTTCTGATGGATTACAGATCCTTGAAAAAAACTTTATTTCTTTCATGTTTTATAAGAATCATTCTGAACTATAACAAGGATACACATAATACCAAGCATTTGATAATCGTTTTCTTAGGGGCCCATCTGTCCGACATCGACCAAAGAATTTAACTGTATGATAGAAATAGAAGAACTGGCTAAAAAGTCAAAAGAGAATAGGGCTGTAAAAACAGCATTTGATAATATTTTTGATGATAAATAGTGTAAATAATTTCTTAAATATTAATCTAATTTCAAGTAAGAAAATTATAGTACAATTAATTTAAATTTTGAAATGCAGTTGTTTTATACTGTATTATTAATTTTTAAATTTTATTTATATTATTTTAATATTATTAATTAGCTTATGTATTTATATATTTTAATTTGATACAGGGTGTCCAGCAAATAAAACCCTGATTTCAAAATTAAATTTCTCAAAAACAAAGATCGATAGTAATATGCGGTAAACGTTTTTTCATTAGGTAAGCTGTAAAAATCATATGGAGAAATTTCAAACAGTGAATATTTTGAAAAAATTGCGTTCTGATTGCATAGAATGCTTTGATTTGACATTTTTCTTGTTTTAGATTGCCTGCAGAGAAATAATTTTGCAGCTTACAGTGCAATATTTTAAAGATTTTTAGAAGTAAATTTTTAGAATTTTGAAATTTCAAAAATTTAACTTAAAAAAACTATGAAATATGGCACTTTAAGCCGAAAAACACATTCTCTGGCAGCAATCTAAAGCAATAAAAATGTCAAATCAAAGCATTCTTTGCAATCAGAACACAATCTTTTCACAATATTTACCGTTCGAAACTTTCGTATAAGATTTTTACAGCTTACCTGATAAACAAACCGTTTACTGCATAATTCTATTGATCTTTGTTTTTGAGAAATTTAATTTTGAAATCAGGGTGTTATTTGCTGGACACCCTGTATTAATTTATATTCAAGCGATAATAGCCGAAATAAATTTTATAAATACTATAATATTAATTACTTTGTAGTAGTACCACTTTAAACATATTTTCCTCTCCCACTATCCACAACTCGAACTCTGGATAATTAGAGCATTTCTTGTGGTCCCAACGAGTTCGAATTAACGAGAGTCGACTGTATATGAAAAAGTGTTAAATCAGAGATTTAGCAATTATATCCGGATAGTCTGTCTAATATAAGTGTGACAGCTGTGCACTGTTATACAAGTCTTACAACGAGCAATCTTACGTTTATGAGGGTGCCAATAATTGCTTGTGATAACAAAGCCCATTTTTCCAAAAGTGCGGCTTTTAACTCCTGATGGATCCTGGGAGAGGAGTTACGCTGTGCAATGGTTCTCTCGAGATCATCCCAAACATGCACAATAAGATTGTTGTGTGAGGCTGCGAAGGCTAAATCATACGGTGAATATATTCTTCTCGAAGAAAATCATCAACAATGTGAGCTATGTGTGGCTTCGCATTATCGTCCGTAAGCTTAAAGTTCAAGCCTACAGCATTCCTGAGCAACGTCTGAAAGGATTCACGTACCTCATCTTTAATTCTCGGCGTGCAGTCGTGTGATGTGTCTTTCACCGTGTCGAACAGGAATTACGGTTATTGTGGAGCCGAATACATCAGTCTTTGACACAACATTGGACGTGTTCTTTTCAGTGATGAATCAAGATTGACCTCGCAAAGATTCAAGATTCATCTTGCCATCATCCAACCTATTTTTAAAAAATTGACAAGTTTAGTGGCAAATGTATCCTTGTCTAGGAAGTCATAATATTGGGCAGTAGTTCACCACTGCACGATCTTCGATGCGTGTACTGTTAACGCCCATCGCTATAGGGATTAAGTCTTTGAAACCTATTTTCAGTTGTTCCGGGATGCTGAAGGTAAAGTATTCATTTTTTTTTTTTGGACGATAATGCGAAGCACATAGATCTCATATTGTTGATAATTTTCTTGAAGAAGTAGGTATTTGCCGTATGCATTGGCCTTCGAGGTTTCCAGACCTCTGTCCTATTAAATATGTTTTGGATTATCCTAGGAAGAGCCATTGTGCAGCACAACCTTCCTCCCAGTACCCTCCATGAGTTAAAAGTCAGTTAATATACCCGGAAAGTAAAGTACTTAATTAGATATTAGGTGTACGATAAGCTGCTATTAACAATGATAGTTAATCATAGACTTAGTAAATTTAAAGAGCGAAATATGTATTTAAAATAAAAGAGTCGCTAACAGTGTAAAGAGAACTAAGCAAATATTTATTATTATTATCATTATTACTAAATGTCTAAACATTAATTAAGGCATGTTGTAAATTCATGGACACATACTAACATTACTACATGCAAGCTATAACAGAAGTATTTGTTAAAACAGAATAACGCTCAATTAAAAGACATGTACTATTAAAAGTACACCAGACCGAAAAAGGTTAAGTGCGGACTATAAAGTAATTTAATTGAATGAGATTTTGAAAAATTTGAAAGATTAGGAACGAATTGAGCGTTAACTTGCATTTTTTTACACGATCAATTACATAAATTTCTTGATACTTAGAATTGTGTGGTTTGGTTTATTTTGTTACGGCCGATCTACTCGTAGGATATAAGCCCTAATGGGAGTGTCCTTCGTAATTTCTAATTCTAAATTCTAGGGGCTTTCTAATTCAACCAAACACGTATTTACTCAAGGTTTCCCAAGTTTCGTAGAAAACTACGATACTTCCGAACTGTTAGACCTGCGGGCGCGATTTGGTTCGAGTGAAGCATCAACCGTCTACAAGCTTCGAAAGCACGACCTCTCAGCCACTGGTTGGTCTGAAATATAGAATGATTATAGTGAGCTGAATGAATATAAATGGTTATAAACATAAATGGTTATATGCGACGATTCTGATATCGAAGGGAAAATAATACAACTCGTTTATAAAGTGGTATCCACATCAGTGAAGTGTCGCAACATTTTTAATTTTGAATATATTGTGCTTTGTATAGTTGTTAATAATATATTCAAACAAAAATTTCTTGGTCATAAAAATGAAATAAATAAATACATACACGAAATAAATAAGTCAAAAACAAGGACTTTTTAAAGAGTATACTGCAGAAATATGACACAGGGAATTTTTAGTAATACTTGAAGGTAAGTTTGTTGTTTTAAACTGAGTTTGTCAATTTTAATAATACAGTAATCCCACTAAGTATGTAAATAACTTAGCCAAACGTAGAAGTAACAATATTCAATTTTGAAATATCTGAGGTATCAAAGCCGGACATAAAAAGATGCAGAAGACCAGGATTGGCAGCACTAACAATAATCGAGCTGACGGCTGAAATTCGAGAAAAAATTTAAACTTGATTCCCATATTAAAAAGAAATAGGTTTACCAAATCATATCTTGGTAGCAAACCGATTTTAGCGGAAGACTCGTAGGTTTACCACTGTGTTTTCCTGCTCCCAATTCTCTATTTTAGTATACATTTGGCTGCAGGAAAAGCCAACAGTAAATCTACGAGTCAAGTACTAAGGTAAGGTTTTCAGGTGCTTTTAACCAAGATAAGACTTGACAGTCCGATTGCATTTTAATATGCGAATCGCATTATAATTAATTCTTGTATTTCAGACGTGAAATTGATGAGAGAATAGTCTATGCTGCGTTCTCTTGGTCTAGAAGGGAATAAATTTTTTAATTAGTTAAAAAATCTAATAGAATTTTTACATTGCATATTTTTTAGCCTCTTTACTAAAAAAAATATCGTTACTTTTCAAAATTTTATATTTCTAATTTGTACTTATATGCCCTTGGGTCATTCATATTTTATTTAGAAAACAATTTTTCATACTATAGCAGTTAAATTGTCGTTTTATTAAAGTTCAGAAAACGCCAAAAATTTCACAATATTGGAAATTTAAAAAAAATGTGAGATTTATGCTTAACTTCACTTTTACTGTTTTGCTTTCAAAGAAATGGACTTATATACTTATAAAAATATATATGACATTTACTTTTATCTTTTTTTTCTATTATTTAAAGCACTTAATTACCGTAAATAATTTAAAAAATGTAACATCTAAAATTTATGACATGAATACTTCGTTAAATAGATTTAATCATTGGTTTAGTTTTGAACACTTTCTAATTTTACAGTACGCATGTTTCTCCAATAGTTAAAACACTAATATTCCTTTAAATATTTTTGGTACAATCTGTATTGAATATGTATTTATTAAAATAGTATTAGCAATGCGAATGTATAACTTTTATTTGTACACATTATTTCAATCAGAAACTGCTAAAAGGATAAGAAAAACACAGCAATGGACATATTGTGTAAGAAAAATGAAATCTAAAAATACTTTTAAATGCAGCTATTGCTTCCAAAAAGAGCTATGTATAAAAAAGCAAGGTTTTAAATTAAAAGAATGTTAATTCTGTCGTTAAAAAAGTATTTCTTTTAATTTAAAGTCACCGAGGCGAACTAAAAATATTCCCAATTTTTTACAATAATGTGTTTTTTCCTATTAAAAGAGTACCATGAATTATAAACTAATCCTTCTAAAAAGAAAAAAAAAAGTCTGGAAACAGGATATCTTTATGGCATAATTAAAGCAAATGACTGAGTTTTTATATGTTTTTTTCTGGAATGAATGTAAAAATGCAAGGCTTAGCGACTTTTGCTACATTTGAGTTCTATTTATGTTATAAATGCTTTATAGTTAAAAAACAATATGCGACGGCCATCACAAAATTTTCATCTATATAATTCTGATAGGATATGGATTAGTGAATAAAAATAGCAGAACTAAGAATGCCCTTTGTTATATATTAGAATAAATTATTACATATATATATAGAATATATATATGTACATTACACATCTAAACATTAAGATATTGGTTAAATATTAATTACCATTATATTATTTACTTATTAAGTAATTACAATACGATATTACAATGATTTATTCATAGATATTTTATAATATGGCACTATAATTTAATTAAGTTTAAATAAATTGAATGATGTGATCTCTGTGTAGAAGCTGATTTTGAAGACATTGGAGCGCTCAAAATGAGATTCGAATCGCCGATGAATGTTCTTCTTCAATTACCTTGACTCCTTGAGGAAGATATATGTAGCAAATATCAGCAACGTATATCAACTTCATAAAATGTGAAATAGTTTAATATTATGAAAACGTTACCCAAGCATTGTTTTCCCCTATACCATTATGTAATGGAATACATTTGTGAAGCTTTGTAAATTATAACACATATTTTTTGCATCACACAATGTACAGAAAGTATGTTTTAGTCTATACTTCATAGATGCATATTAATTTTATTATGTTTGAAAGAGTATAACTACATTAAAATGCATTTGATACAATTATTTCATATTGGCGTCATGTCAATTTTTATTGTCCATGTAATTAAACTATGCATCATCTACTTATAATAAAAAGCGACTGGTGAAATGTGTAGAACGGTTCCAGGTTAAACCACTCCGATATGGAATTCAAACGTTTCTAGACGCCACATTAGGCTTAATTGAGAACAGATAGTAAAATAATGCTTTTAAAATTTCTTCCACTTGAAATAATGTTTGCTCAGCATATTTTCATATAAAACATGCATATCATACCCAATTATAATACATAAAGAAAACAGTGGAAGTGTAAATTGGTAAATTTTTTATCACCTGAGTACGATCGTATTTTATTTATCGACTCTAGCTCCGTCTCACAACCCTTTAGTGCTGCCATCTATGAACTATTTTAGAAGACTTTTTGGGGATATAAACGATAAAGATGAATTTAAATTTAGTTTTATTATTATTTTTAAGATGCTAGTATTTTCCGGTTATTTTCTTAAATTGTGTTTTCTGTTATAAATAATAAGTTTTTTTTTTCTTCAAGTTGTTATGGATGTATATCATTGCATTAGTATAACTGAAAATTATTTTTTCACATGATCTTAAATTAAAATTTTATCTGCTTTGATGCATGCAAATAAATCAAAGTTGCTCTTAACTCAAAATTTGATGATTTTTATTTAGTTTATGATATTATATATTCTTAACATTCAAATGACATTTGATAAAAAATATAAATTTCGTTTACATTGCAAGCAAATTTCGAATGGATATAATCTAAGCTTTTAAAAACTGGTACATTTAATTTAAAATTTTACAAAAGAAACAAGAATAATAATTTTGGTTTTCATAATTCACGTATTGAATTTTTAAAGTTGCATAGTTGAAATTTTTAAAAATTGATTTTGATTTAAATCAATGCCTCCTGCTATAGAAAATAGCAGTGTTTTCTATAAGAAACTACGTTTTTTTTAGAATTGTTTTGTTTATATTAACTGCTTATAGATTGCACCAAATTCAAATTTAAAAACAAAACACAAAGCTTCATAATAAATGTATAAATAATTGAACTAAGAATCTGTCATTTACCCATAACTAAAATTGCTGCTAAATCATCTTTTTAATAAAGATAATGTATTTTAAAATTTAAAAAACTTCAATATCTAATTTATATGTTTTGTGAAATCTTCAGAAATTGAGTTTTATTTTGCCAATTATTATTATTATTATTGTAATAAATACTGTTATTTGTTTTGAAATTAAAATTTGTTCAAAAACTAAATATCAAGTAAAAAAACAAAAAAAAAAACATTTTACTTGAAGAAATTTACTGCTATTTTTAAAATGTGCTTTTCTACAATACAAACTCTTCAATAATAAAATATGCATTCTGTTTGTTTGTATGAAGTAGTAAAAAAATGAAATGAAATGAAAATTCCATCATTTTTGATGGGTTTATATACTAGTTTTTTCATAACATTTGAAGTAACTCGACATTAATTTGCAACAATTACATATTACCGTAATTTCGGGTGTATAAGCCGCGGATCAAACAATTCTTTTTCGACCCAGAAATCTTATTTAGTGATTGAAGACAAATATTTACGGCGATCTAACTAGTTATATTTGTATCTTAAAAAATTCTGGGTCGAAAAAGAATTGTTTTGCCTGCGGCTTATACACCCGAAATTACGCTATATATTTCACATGTGGTTGGTTAGTTTTTGTTCTCTTATATGCGGATAGACGGACGGACTGGTGTCCTGGTGGTAGTAATTATGCAAAGTATTTGCATAATTACGACCGCGCCTAAAAAGCATTTCTTTCATTATGCATAAAAAACGATTAAATATCGTTAAAAAATCATTTCGTTTTCACTTTGCACATCATATTTATAATTCGTGACAAATTTTTACATTTAAAAGTAATCATGTCAATTTTTGCCTTGTTTCAAAGTAAAAAGTAAGGATAATTGAAGTTCATATTTTGATACATAATCATTATCTAAAACTAAAATTGCCTGACAATTTCTATCAGTAAATCATCATTATACTACAAAAAATATTGCAGAATAAATAAGGTAATTTAGAATTCCTCTTCGTCAATAAAACCAAATAAATTATTCCAAAATAAGCAAAATTCTTAAGATTAATTCTGTGGCTTCCGGTAATAACCAGGTAAGGCAAATTTTAATATTTTGAGTAATTAACGTTTAAAGTTTTCAAATGTTTTTTTATCATTACTTTTATAAAATAGATTAGAACTTAATGATTTTCACTACTTTAAATAAGGATATCAGAACCTCTTTTTTTTCTAAAATAGTTATATAAAAAAAGTTTTTATTAATTGTGAACGAATTAATAAAAAAATTTCAAATTTTAAAAGAAAATTTATAGTCGCTTTATGACGGGAAGTTTTCGATTTTCATTTTTCAGTACTATGGCAGATGAAAGTATTCTTTTAAAGTTGCATTTACTTTTTTTCAAATAATCTAAATTTTTCTAAAATGTGCCTTAACTATTTATTACCCGAACCCACAAAATTATTAAAGCAAAACGTATTAAAAAAACTTTTTTAAAAGCAATTCTCTCATTTTGCATAAAAACTGATAATTTATAATTAAAAATCATTTTGTTTTTACGTTGCGCATTATATTTATACTGCGCGGTAAAAGTTTACATTTTAAAGCAATATTGTTTTCCCTTGTTTGTAAGTTTGATAAAAAGTAAAATGAAGCTCATATTTTGACATATAGATCAAGTCCTAAAACCAAAATAGCCTGACCATTTCCGTCAGTAAAACATCATTATATCAAAACAAACGATACAGAATAAATAAGCCTGTTTATAAATTCTCACTTTATTTTTGATCATGCCATTATCTGGCTCAAAGTGAAAAGAAATTGAATGATATGGTCTCCATTTAGAAGTTGATATTGAAGCCGTTGAAGCCGCGTTCAAAATGAGATTTGAAGTGCTGATGAGTGTTCCCCTTGAATTACCTTGACTCCAGGATAAAGAGATGAAAAATGGCAACATGAATATTTTGAGAGAAAGCAACAAACTATGTTTAATAATATTGAAAGAAGTATTTTTTACACTAACTTTGGAGCAGATATATTTATTATGGTAATGATTGCCTGTATTAAACTGATAATATTATAAATACAGTAATAAATACAAATTTTAGACTAAGTATATTCGTTCGCATATATTTTAAGCAAATTCAGTCATATGATGGATTCAAATAACGAATGACTGCATAGTTATTATTTTTTAATATGGACTTATTAATTATGGACTTAATTTTACAATAAAATCAAGTAAAAAACTTCAAATTAACCAAAATTCCTAAATTTAATTGTTAAAATAAAAGTAAATTTTTAAAAACACATTTTTTAAGCATTCAGAAATCATTTTGAAAATAATATGTAATTTTAGATTAAATATATTATTCACATATATTTTACACATATTTACTTATAATGATAAGGTGGTCTGGTATAATAACGCCAGGCGGGGTAATAACGCCAAGTGCTAATATTTTGCATAATTATGAAACAATCTGGTAAATGACACCCATGTGCTGTGCGCAGAAGGGTTTTGAGTCATATAAATCGCAAAAAACTGCTTCAAGTTAATTTGTTTCATTTTTAGGTCTTATTGTTTTTACAAGGAACTAAAATTAACGCTTGATCTAAAATTTGCGAGATACGTTTTGTGATGTGAAGACTTTTTTTTTTTTTATCCGGAAATACTTTGTTAATTACATGAATTTCTAGTACATTTCATGGACTTTCAAAATATTGTTAAAGATTTTGGATATCTTCTCGAGATAATTTGTAATTTAAAATGTACAGCGCAATAACTATAATGGGGTAATAACGCCAATCCTTGGCATTAATACCCCGGTTGATTCCCTACAGTGGCCGAGCCACATCCTAAATACTGATTCAATAAACACAGTTCAAACTGCGCAATGTTTCTAATAATTCTATTTAAGCGGTCCTTTTTAAGCAAAAACAAGCTCACGGTCTTATATTCTTTTGCCTCATCCTCTCCCCCCCCCCCCACACCACACCTTTATTTTTCTTACACTTTCACAAATTTGAACATTTTCAATAGCTTGGAATGCAATTTGTCAATTTCTAAGTTTGTAGATTTTGTATTTTTAGAATTGGACAATCAACATGCAATTATTCCATCTTATTTCATAGTTTTGTTTGCATGGCGTTATTACCCATATAGGTGGGTAATAACGCCAAATAGCATTGGTCAAGAAATCACACCATTACGTCTTATGAATACATACGGTGTTTATAATGTTATCACCTTAAACCATGCAATCGTGACCATAATAAATAAATCTGCTCCTAAACCTACTGTTGAAAGTATTTCTTCCAATATTATTAAACACGCTTCGTTGCTTCCTCTCAAAATATTCATCCTTCCATTTTTCACCTGGAGCACTTCGAAAACCATTTTGAATGCGCCCAATCTTCAATATCAGCTCCTAAACACAGACCATATCACTCTATTTCTTTTCGCTTTGCTCCAGATTATTTAATGGCGTGATCAAAAGTAAAGTGAGAATTTACATTTAGTCTTATTTATTTTATAATGTTTGCTGTAGTATAATGATATTTTACTGACAGAATTTGTCGGACACTTTCAGTTTTAGAACATGATTTATGTGTCAAAATATGAGCTTCATCTATCCTTACTCCAAACTTTCAAAAAAATGCAAAATTTGACGATTTTGCTTTTCAATAAAAAGTTTCGTGACGACGTATAAATAAGGTGGTAAAGTGCAATAACGCCAGGCGAGGTAATAACGCCAAGTGGTAATATTTTGCATAATTATGAAATAATCTGGTAAATTACACCCATGTGCTCTGCGCAGAAGGGTTTTGAGTCATATAAATCGCAAAAGACAGCTTCAAGTTAATTTGTTTCATTTTTAGGTCTTATTTTTTTTACAAGCAACTAAAATTATCGCTTAATCTAATATTTGTGAGACACGTTTTGAGATATGAAGACTATTTTTTTTATCTATAAATACTTTGTTAATTACATAAATTTCCTCTCCCCCTCCCACACACCACACCTTTATTTTTCTTACACTTTCTCAAAAAATTGAACATTTTCAATAACTTAGAATGCAATTTGTCAATTTCTAAGTTTGTAGAGTTTGTATTTTTAGAATTGAGCAATCTACATGCAATTATTCCATCTTATTTCATAGTTTTGTTTGAATGGCGTTATTACCCATATAGGTGGGTAATAATGCCAAATAGCATTGGTCAAGAAATCACGCCTTTACATTTTATGAATACATATCTGTTAAATTATTTTTTTATATAGATAGTCAATGAGTTGCTATATCAAATTATATATTTGTTTGAAAAATACAAACTAAAACTGAGCCGTGAAAATTGGTAGAACCTTACCGAGGTGTTATTACCCCAGGGTACCTTATATGGGAATAAAAGAGTAATTACAATATTATTATATGGTTATTTATTGTCTGTCAGAATAACCATTCGTCATATAATAAAATTAATTAAATTATTCCAAATTAGGCAAAATTCCTAAATTTAATAATTGCAAAGAGGAACCTATCAAATTTCGACGAAAGTAAATTTTTAAGAAGAAATATTTTCATTGATTTATAATAAACCTACGAAATAAGCTGCAGTAAAAAATGCATCTTACAATGGTCATTCTAGTTCTCAAAGAAATATTATTTAAAGCTAAAATTAAAAAAAAAAAACAATATTTCTATAAAACTTAGTTGTTTAAATTATTAAAATTAAACATTAATCGCATATGTAAAAATATAATAATAAAGCAAAATATAGTAAAGATCAGTTATTAAGAAGAAGCTATCAATTGAGGGTCTTAGGTTTGCTATAAATGCATATGAAAAAAAATATTTCAAATTGACGCGATTTTACGTGAAATCTAAACCCTTCATAATTTTCATCTTTAAAAAATTTACATGCGCCCATTTCAATTTTTATCAATTTTAAGAGAAAATGGCGTACTTCTGTTGCCACAATTGCAAAATTCATAAAAAAAACTATAAAAAATTAATATGTCAAGAATAAATTGAATGCAGCTTTAAAAAAAATTGCATTTAAAGATACATATCTTTCTCTATACGAAGAAATTTTCAACACTAGATTTAGGAGTATATTTTTTTTATTATGGTGATTATTGTATGGTTTAAAGTGACAATATCACAAACACTGTATTAAATACAAATTTTATACTAAGTGTAAAAATTTTAGACTAAGTGATTGATATAAATTTGAATACATATTATCGAAATAGTGTAATGTTATAAAAATATGGTGTTTGGTGTATTTTTGTCGTCCGATTATCTACACTAGGGATATAGGACCAGGGGGGGTGTGCCCTTCGTGGAGGTCTTTCTAAGGGAACCTAACCCGTATTTACGCAAGGTTCGAAGAAAACCACGAAAACTCCGAACGGTTAGGCCGACAGCCGCGATTGGGTTCGAACCCAGCACATGCCGTCTACCAGTTGAGAGGTCCGAACCTCTCGGCCACTGGTGGGGCCAAATAAAAATATGTCTCAAAAATTTTCCGCCTTACCATTTTGTAATGGAATTTTTTGAGTGGCCCTGTTAATGAATAATAACTATTCTTTTTGCCGTACATTTAAAATATATATATTTTAGTGCATTTCGT
Source organism: Maratus speculifer (assembly GCA_964019185.1). NCBI lineage: Eukaryota > Metazoa > Arthropoda > Arachnida > Araneae > Salticidae > Maratus > Maratus speculifer. Next base: position 179,180,827 of record OZ025297.1, read on the forward strand.
AAATTAATATAAATTTTAATATGTTTGACAGCATGTAACATTAAATTAATTTGAAACGTTTTTTTTCCAAAAGGCCGTTATGTAATCGAAAACTTTGACTGTCCCTAAATATGTTGGGTAACGTGACAAGCATGTGAATAAACTAGTCATGCTTAAAACTTTATTTGAAATGGGGGTTCGTCCTAGGGTAAATGTCGATAATTTCCAAAAATTCCAGTTACATCCGACCATATATTCGAGGATTAGAGCGCGTACAGTCGGACAGATAAATCTAAAGTTTAAGCACTTCTTAACTTTCTTGAAAAGTGTTAAAAATATTTCTTTCATTTTGCATAAAAACTAATAATTTAATATTATATATATATTTTTTACTTTGCACATTATATTTATATTTCATGAAGATATTTTGCATTTAAATGCAATACTGTCAAACTTTGATTCTTTGAAAATTTGAAGTAAGCTCATAGTTTGACACATAAATCATTTCCTAAAACAAAAATGTCTGAAAATTCCTGTCAATAAAAGATTATTATGCTGCATCAAGCAATTTAGAATAAATATACTATTTATAAACTCTCAGTCTACATTTGATCCTGTTATTATATAATCTGGAGTAAAATGAAAAGAAATTGAGTAATATGGTTTTTGTTTAAAAGCTGAGGTTGAAGACTGGGGCGCGTTCGAAATAAAATTCAAAGTGGCCATGAAAGTTCTTGAACTACCTTGACTCTAGGAAGTTATGCGTAGTAAATGTCAGCAACATACATCAATTTGATAAAATGTGAAATATTTTAATATTATGAAAATGCGCCCCAAACATTTTTTCCCCTATACCATTATGCAGTGGATAAATATATTTGTGAAGCCTTGTAAATTATAACAAATATTCTTTGTATCACACATTCTGCAGAAAGTATGTTTTAGTCTACAGTTCACAGATGCATATTAATTGTATTATGTTCGAAAGAGTGCAACACCATTAAAATGCATTTGGTACTATTTTTTTCCCATTGGCAACATGAGACGTAATACTTTTTATTGACCAGGCAATTAAACTATGCATCCAATTTTCATAAAATTTAAATAACTGAACAAAATTATACAACAATTGTGTATTATAAATTTTAAATGCAGTAGAGTAATTTTTGTGTTCTTATATGTGGACAGACCGGCGGACTGAATGAAGAATGATGCTGCTACATATTTGGTTACTTACGAACGCTCTTAAAAAGCATTTTTTTTTCATTTGGCATAAAAACTGATTATATCATTAAAAAATTATTTCGTTTTCACTTTGCACATTATATCTATACTTCGTGACTTCGTAAAACATTATCTAAAACGAAAATTCGAAAATGAAATTTCTGTCAGTAAAACATCATTATACTACAACAAACATTACATAATAAATAAGGCTAGTTATAAATTTTCACTCTACTTTTGATATCATGCCATTACATAATCTGGTGCAAATTTAAAATAAATTGAGTGATATGGTCTCTGTTTAGGAGCTGATGTAACGGAAAACTTTTGACTATCCCAGTAAAAATACTGATTATGGTAGATACTTCAGTTTGAGTAATGTTCGTGCTAGGGTATATGTCAATAACACCTAAAAGATTCATGGCAATCTGAGTATATTTTTGTGAGTTAGGGCCCGGACAGACCATCCAAAAGCATAAACAATTTTCAACTTTGTTGGAAAGGTTTAAAAAGCATATCTTTCATTTTAATAAAATCTGATTATTTATTATTACAAAATCATTTCGTTTTCCCTTTACACATTATATTTATACTTCGTGACAAAATTTAACATTTAAAAACAATATTTCCAAATTTTGCCTTGTTTGTAAGTTTGAAGTATGGATAAATGATGCCATATTCTAAAACAAAAAGTGTTTGACAATTTCTGTCAGTAAAACATCATTATTCTACAACAAACATTACAGAATAAATAAGGCTATTTATAAATTCTCACTATACTTTTGATCATTCCATTATATAATCCGGAGCAAAGTGAAAATAAATAGAGTGATATGGTCTCTGTTTAGAAGCTTATGTTGAAGAATGGGCGCGTTCAAAATGAGATTTGCAGTGCCGATTAGCGTTCTTCTTGAATAACCTTGACTCCAGGATAAGGAGAAGAAAAATGGCAGTATGAAAATTTTGGGAGAAAACAAAAAAATCCATATTTAATAATATTGGAAGAAATACTTTCAAAAATAATTTCAAGAGCAGATCTGTTTATTATGGTCATGAATACACGGTTTAAAATGACAATATTTAAAACTCTGTACCAAATACAAATTTTAGACTAAGTATGTTTTTCGCATACATTTCAAACTCATTTTAACTGAATGAGTGCATTAAAAAAAGAATAATGCATTTAAATATTTTGCAATAAAAAAGAATGATGGCATAATTATTATTTTATAATTAGAATAGGTCAGTATAAAAATTCATTCATACATTAAAACTAAGTAAATGTCTGCAAAAAAGCCAAATTCCTAAGTTTAATTATTAAATTAAAAGGAATTTAAAAAAGTATTTTTTTATAAGCGTTTCTTTCATTTTGCATAAATACTGATACTTACCATTACAAAATCATTTCGTTTTACATCTGAACACTATATTTATACTTAATTACGAAATATTACGTTTAAAAGCAATATTTCCAAAAGCAACATTCTGTGTTGTTTGAAAGTTTGAATTAAGAATAAATGAAGCTCATATTTTGACACAAAAATCGTGTCATAAATCTCAAAGTGTCTGACAATTTCGGTCAGGAAAAGATCATTATATTTTATCAAACATTACAGAATAAATATAGGCTATTTATAAATTCTCATTCTAATTTTGATCATGTCATATAATCTGGTGCAAAGTGAAAACAAATTGAGTGCTATGGTCTCTGATTTGAAACTGATGTTGAAGACTGGGCGTGTTCAAAATGTGATTCAGAGTGCCAATGAGTGTTCTTTTTCATTTATTGTCTGTCCAGGATAAAGAGATGAAAAATGGCAGGATGAATATTTTGAAAGAGAGCAATGAACCGTCTTTAATAATATTGGAAGAAATACTTTCAACACTACTTTTAGGAGCAAATTTATGTATTATGATCTTGATTACATGGTTTAAAATGACAGTATTATAAACACTGTATTAAATACAAATTTTAGACTAAATATGTTTTTCGCATATAATTTAAGCATATTCACTAATGTGATATATATAAATTTGAATATCTATTATCGAAATAGTTTAATATACTAGTAAAATATGTCGCAAACATTTCCCCCTTTTCCATAATGTAATTAAATACTTTTGTGTGGCTTTGTAATTCAATAATAACTATTTTTTTCACCATATATATTTTTCTAAATTCATATTTTAGTGCACTTCGTAAATTCATATAAAATTTAATATGTTTGACAGTGTGTATAATCTTTCAATTCACTTTAAAACGATTTTTTTGCAATTGGACGTAAAGTAATCGAAAGCTTTTGACCGTCCCTAATCATGTTGGGAAACATGACAAGTACAACAAGCATGGAAATAAACTATTCATACTTGAAACTTCATTTTAAATAGGTTCGTGCTAGGGTAAACGCCGATAAGTTCAAAGATTTCCTGGCAATTTTGACTATATTTTGGAGTGTTAGAGTGCATACAGACGGACAGAGAAATCGAATTCATAATTTTTTTCAAATTTCTTGGAAACTTTTAATTAGCATTTCTTTCATTTTGCATAAAAACTGATGATTTAATATTACAAAATCATTCCGTTTCCACTTCACACGTTGTATTTATACATATATATATGTTATTCAAGACGAGATTTTACATTTAAATGCACTATTGTCAGTTTTACGTCGTTTGAAAGTTTGAAGTAAGTATAAATGAAGCTCATATTTTAATACATAAATCATGTCCTAAAACCAAAAGTGTGTGAAATTTTCTGTCAGTAAAAGATCATTATGCTACAACAAGCATAACAGAATAAATATGGCTGTTTATAAATTCTCACTCTACTTTTGATCATGTCATTATATAATCTAAAGCAAAAGTGAAAAGAAATTGAGTGCTATGGTCTCTGATTTGAAGCTGATGTTGAAGACTGGTCGCGATCAAAATGAGATTCGAAGTTCCGATGAATGTTTTTCTCGAATTACCTTCACTCCAAGATAAAGAGATGAAAAATGGAATGATGAATATTTTGAGAGAACGCAACGAACCTTGTTTAATAATAGTGGAAGAAATACATTAAACTATATAAACATAGGAGCAAATTTATTTATTATGGTCATGATTATGTTATTTAAAATGGGCAATATTATAAACATTTTTTCAAATACAAATTTTGGTTTCAGTATATTTTTCGCATAAATTTTAAGCATATTCTGTTTTGTGATATATAGAAATTTGAATTAATATTTTATTACTAAACTAAATAAATATTAAATAATATTTAAATATAATTTTTATATTAGTAATTTAAATATTTAAGAATAATTAACGATTATTTTAATTTATTATTAATTTCTTGTGTCTTTAAATGAAGAAACTATTGGATTTGAGAAAACATTCAATTTTCGGTTTTCAATTGATCCATATGTTTTATAAGGTCCTGAACACGGTTACATGGCTTTTAGAAAATGTCTGACTTGTCTGTCAATATGTGATTCTGTATGTGACAAACATTTTTTGGGCGCTCTATCTCAAGAACTAATTCTCAGCGTTTCATATTAATCTAGATTCAATTATAACGTGATATAGACTTCAGTTGATTAGTTTTTGATGTATATTGCTCAACAGGTGCTGCTGCTATGTTGCATTATTCAAAATCTAAAGAAGAAACGCACCGAATTCCATAAAGCTTTATATTCAGTTACTCCGCGATATAATTTGGTGTTCATTGTAATTTGATTGAAATTGCTAAAAATGTGTTGGTGCATTGGGCAAATTCTTTTGTTCGAATGATAATTGTACAATACTAAAAAAATATGATTTACTATAACGTTTAAAATAAACTATTTTCAATTAAAAAATGTATTTCTGTCATTTTACACAAAAAAGGATTATTTATCATTACAAATTTATATCGTTTTCATTCCGCACAATATATTTATGCTTCGAGATGTAATTTTATATTTACAATCAATGTTGTCAAATTTTTCCTTGTTTGAATATTTCAAGTGAGGATAAATGAAGCTCATATTTACACATAAATCATGTCCTTAAACCAAAAGTATCTGATAATTTCGTCAGTAAAAGATCATTATACTACAGCAAACATTACAGAATAAGAAAAGCTATTTATAAATTCTCACTCTACTTTTGATCACGGCATTATATAATCTGGAGCAAAGTGAAAAGAAATAGAGTGATATGGCCTCTGTTTAGAAGCAAACGTTTAAGACTAGGAGAGTTCAAAATGAGATTCGAAGTGCCGATGAGTGTTCCTCTTGAATTATCTTGACTCAAGGATAAAGAGATGAAATATGGCAGCATGAATATTTTGAGAGAAAGCAACGAACGGTGTTTAATAATATTGGAAGAAATACTTCAACACTAGATTTAAGAGAATACATAGTTATTATGTTCATGATCGCATGTTTTAAAATATCAATATTATAGACACTGTATTAAATACAGATTTTAGACTAAGTTTAGTTTTCGCATATATTTCAGTTATGCGATACAAGAAACATGAATTATTATCTTATTCATAAACTAAATAATTATATATTAAATAATATTTAAACATAAATTTAAAAATAATAATACAATTTTTAAATGATGGTTAGCATTTTTTTAAAATTATTATTAATTTCTTATATCTAGCAAACATAGTTTCAGGAAAGCATCGGTAATGTTGAACCTGAATTACAGTCTTTATTAATGTAGAGCTACGTAATTTCATTTTTCTATTATAATTTTTGGACAATTTTTTTTTGATCGAATGACAATTGTATAGTACTTACAAAGATGATTTACTTGAAGGTTTAAAATCAATTATTCCCATTAAAAAACATTTCTTTCATACTCCATAAAAATTGATTATTTATCATTAAAAAAACATTTTGTTTTTACTTTGCACATTATATTTATACTTCGTCACGAAATTTTTTATTGAAAAGCAAAATTGTCAAATTTAGCATTTTTTTTGAAAGTTTGAAGTAGGGATAAACGAAGCTCATATTTTGACATATAAATCATGTCCTAAAACTGAAAGTGTCTGACAGATTCTGTCAGTAAAATATCATTATACTACAGCAAACATTATAAAATAGATAAAGCTAAATGTAGATTCTCACTTTACTTTTGATCACGCCATTATATAATCTGGAGCAAAGCGAAAAGAAATAGAGTGATATGGTCTCTGTTTAGGAGCTGATATTGAAGACTGGGCGCGTTTAAACTGGTTTTCGAAGTGCCGATGAGTATTGTTCTTGAATTACCTTGACTCCAGGATAAGAAGATGAAAAATGACAGGATGAATATTTTGAGAGAAAGCAACGAACATTGTCTAATAATATTGCAAGAATTACTTTGAACAATACTTTTAGGAGCAGAATTTTTTTATTATGGCCACGATTGCATGGTTTAAAGTGATAACATTATAAACACTGTAGTAAATTAAAATTTCAGACAAAGTATATTTTTCGCATATTCAGTTATGTGATCTATAGAAATTTGAATTTTTATTTAATTATTAAACTAAATAAATATTAAATCATAATTAAAAATTATTTTAAATTATTATTAACTTTTTCTATTAAGAAAACATAATTTCAGGAAAGCGATAAAAAAAATGGCAGCATGAATATTTTAAGAGAAACCGACCAACCGTGTTTAAAAATATTGGAAGAAATACTTTCAACATTATTTTTAAGAGCAGATTTATTTATTATGGTTAGACTTACACGGTTTAAAATAATAATATTATAAACGCTGTACCAAATATAAATTTGGATACTGTAAAGTATCCGAAATCTTTTGTGTATCTCTTTAAATACTCTCTATTTTCTATTATACAGAAAGTTAAGTGTAGTAAATCTCAGCAACGCTCATGAATTTCGCAAAATGTGAAATAGTTTAATATTATAAAAACATGCCCCCCAGCATTATTTTTCCCTATACCAATATGTAAAAAAATAATTTTGTAAATCCCTGTAAATTCTTTGCACCACAAAATGTACAGATTTTATATTTTAGTGTATGCTTCATAGATGCATATCGATTTTATTAGGTGTGTAAACAAGATAAAAGTGTGTAGTAGCATTAAAATATATCTTAACTTTTTTTTCGCATTAGACGTAAAGTAACAGAATATTTTTGATTGTTCATTTAATTAAACTATGCATCCAATTTTCATAATATTTGTAATTACTCGACGCAATTATGCAACAATTTTACATTATAAATTTCATATGCGATTGGGTAGTTTGTGCTCTGTTATATGCGGACAGACATACGGATTGAACGACTACTATTAGTGCTGCTACGTATTTGCATATTTATGAACAAACCTGAAAAAACATTTCTTTCATTTTACGTAAGAACATTATTTATCATTACAAAATCATTTCTTTTTAGCAGTGCATGCAATATTTATACTTCGCCATGATATTCTTCATTTAAAAGCAAAATTATTAATGTTTGACTTGTTTGAAAGTTTGAGTTAAGGATAAATAAAGCTCACATTTTGACACATAAATCATGTCCTTAAACTAAAAGTGTTTGCCAGTTTCTGTCAGTTACAGATCATTATACTACAACAAACATTACAGAATAAATAAGGCTATTTATGAATTCTCACTCTACTTTTGATCACGCCATTATATAATCCAGAGAAATGTGAAAATAAATTGAGTTATATGCTCTCTGTTAAGAAGCGGACGTTGAAGACTGGGCACGTTCAAAATGATATTCGAAGTGCCGATGCGTGTTCTTCTTGAATTACATTGGACTCCGGGAAAAAGACATGAAAAATGGCAGCATAAATATTTTGAGAGGATCAACGAACCGTTTTTAATATTATTGGAAGCAATACTTTCAGCAAAATTTTTAGGAGCAGATTTATTTATTATGGAAATGAATTAAAATCTCTATATTATAATCACTGTATCAAATATAAATTCGGATACAGTAAAGTAAAAGAAATCTTTTGTGCTTCCCTGTAAATAGTATCTGCTTTATATTATACATGAAGTTAAGTATAGTGAATCTCAGCAACGTATATCAATTTCATAGAATGTGAAATAGTTTAGTAATATTAAATCGCGCCCCAAACCACTATGTGATGGAATTCTTTTGTGTAGCGCTGTAAATTAATAACAAATATTCTTTGCACTTCAGATTTTACAGAATATATATTTTAACACATACTTCATACATGCACATCCATTTTATTACATTTGAAAGAGTGTAATATCATTAAAATGCACTTGAATTTTTATTCACGTTGACAGTAATGTAATGGACTATTTTTGATTGTGCCTGTAATTGAACTATTTTTACTTTTATGAGAGAGACTGTTTGAAATCTATCTGTCTAGTAATGGGAAAAATAGTAAAATAAATATTAAAAATAAAAATAAATTTCAAATGTTCAGTTAAAATTTTATATTTTGCTCCTTGTGCTTATGTACGTATTTAGTTTTTAAATATTGTATTGACATGTCTTGCAATTAAATTGCATTATCTTGATTATTTTTATGTGCGTAATACTCTGCACATTTCTTTCTATTAATTTTTTAAGTATTAAATAAAAATAATGAAAATAATTTTTACCTTTTCAGTTTGATAAAAAATATTTTTCTTTCCGTAAAACAAATTCTTATGTTTTGGCAAATAAAGTCATATTACACGGACAAAATAAGTGTTATTCCATTCTTTTCACAGTTCTTGATCACTTACCGTGAAGATATTGGCTAAATTCATATGAGGAATGGAGAATTGTTTTGTTTTTAGGTATGTGCCAAATGTTGAAGGGTTAAAACTTCTTAGTTTTTGAAGACTTATTAAGGTCTTCATCAAGTGATTATTTGATTGAGTAAAGGCTGTTTATTTATGTAAATGAGTCACTCCGTTTTGAAAATGAGGGAATCATTAATTATTAGAGTTGGAAATAGAAAATTAGTTTCTTAAATTGAACATAATTAGAAAAAAATACATATTATATAAAGAAATGCACTTAATAATAATAACATATATTTTGTCTAATTATGTTCAATCCAAGAAACTATAACTTCTACTTTCATCTCTAATAATTAATGGCTCACGCACTTTCAAAACGGAGTGACGTATTTACGTAAATAAACAGCACTTTTTTACATAAATATTATCTGATGACGGACTTAAAATGGCTTGAAAGTACTATGAAATTTTAAATAAATAATCTGAATATTTTTAATTTGTAATATATATTTTAACATTTTAGGTAGCTTTTAAGTAAAACTATGAGCTTTTACAAGTTATATAATGTATTTTATACACTGAAAATATTTTCAATAGATTATAAATTTAACCAGCAATTTCTCCTTGAATTTGAAAAACAATATCTGCCAGAAAAGTCTATATGATCAAAATAGAATACAATGAATGTTATTTCATTAAAAATGCGATTTAAAAGTTTTTGTCTTGCTCTAAAACATTTTTCCTGGCACACGAAAATATATTTTATTTTCAACTTTCAAAACAGATAGCACTCTTGGAAAAACACCTGTACTCAGCTACCAATTCATAAATCATGCTTTCACACAACGGGTAAAAAAATAGAGTACAGGAAATTTATTTATGCTCTTTTAGTAAAAGTATCGATGGGACGTGATCGGAATATATACCGGAGTGTCAATGAATGTTCTTTCGTTCTAAATGCGACATACAAAAAAAAAGTGAAAAAAAAAACAAATTGGAAATTGTACGTAGATCGTTGCAAATAACGTGAATTTGTAGTATAACGAAGTTTTAAAAATGTTCAGATAGTATACAATACTTCGGACTCTATAGTAGTCGAAATCTTTTGTGGGTTCCCGTATAAATACAGGAAGTAACTTGCATTAAACTTCAGCAACGTATATAAATTTCACAAAACATGAAATTGTTTAATATAATTAAAACACAGCCCAAACAATGTTTCCCATATACCATTATGTATAGTGAAATACATTTGTGTGGCCTAGTAATTTAATAAAAATTAATAATAAACTGTACAGAATGTACAGAATTATACATACTTTGTAGATTCATATCAATTCTATTATATTCAAAAGAGTGTAACATGATTAAAATGTAGTTCAAACTATATTTCCTGTTGACCGTAATGTAATGGAATACTTTTGATTGTCCCTGCAATAAAACTATACATGTAATTTTCATAAAATTTGAAATGACTGGACAAAATTATGCAATCATTATGTATTTTAAATCTCAGATGATTTGGTTGGATAGTATTTGCTCTATTATATGCGGACAGACTAACGGATGGATATATTGAACGATGACTATACGTGCTACATATTTATGTCATTATGAACCCACCTAAAAATATTCAGATGTTGGTGTAATAGTATACAGTATTTCTGATACAGTACAATAGCCGCATTTTTCTGTGTGTCCCTGTCGATGCTATCTGCTTTCTTTTTTACAGGAAGTAAATTGTATTAATCTTTATAAACGTATATCAATTTCATAAAAATGTTAAATAGTTTAATACAATTTAAACGCGTCCCAAACAATGTTCTCCCTATGCCATTATATAATGAAATATTTTGTGGGGCCCTGTAAATTATTAACAAATATTCTTTGTACTACAAATTGTACAGAATATTTAAAATAGTATACGCTTCACAAATACATATCAATCTTATTACGTTCAAAAGAGTGTATCAGCATTAAAATGCTCTTTCACTTTGGCCATAATGTATCGGAATACTTTTGATTGTCCCTTCTCTTTAATTGAACTATGCACCCGATTTTCATAAGATTTGAAATGACTCGACAAAATTATATGATATTTATATTTTTTAAATTTCAAATGATTCGGTTTGGCAGTTTTTACTCTGTTACATGCGAACAGACAGACAGACGGAGAGACAGACGGGCAGACAGACGTACTGAACGACTACTATAGGTGTTACGTATTTACATAATTACGAGCGCACCTAATTAAAATGACACGAAGACACATTATGAAAGACATTGTGAATAAGGTTTGTACTAATCTTGTAATTTCTGTATTTTACGTGCATGAAATTCGTCCAAAAATGATTTTGTCTTTTTGCGCTAAAAGTGACATAGACAGGTGTGTAATAATCATTCTGGTGTATTATTACTTTTAGTATTTTTTCTATTTTTTGTAATTTAGCTGTTTGTTGAAAATCTTTATTAAACGAATTAAAAAGTAGAAAAATAATGTTTCAAAGTTTCACAGTCTTTAAGTAAAAATTTTACAGTGCTGGCAAATAGCTGGATTTATTTAATTATTTTGTGCCATCTTTATTATCCAGCTAAAGTTGAATGTAAGGAAATTTAGTGTAAATAAAATTTAGTTACATGTAATAAAGGAATATAAAACGTTAAGGTAAAATTAATGTGACTGACTTGTCTTCTTTTCATTTAACGTTTTTTTACTGAATTTTACATTTTAATATTCATCAAACGTGCATTCGTTTACGAAAAAACTTTTCAGTTTGAAAATATATACTTTAAAAAAGAAAATTTATACTCTCAAAAGGCATGCATAAGGAATAAGGAAAGTATATTGCATTGATCATCATAAGTAAATATATTCATCAACCATTGTATCTTGTTCTAAAACGTTTTCCCTAGCACTAGAAAATATTTTTTATTTCCGACTTTCAAAACATATACTGTGGGAAACATCTGTATTCAGCTACCGGTTCTTAAATCATGCTCTCATACATCACGTAAAAAAAACAGAGTACAGGAAAATGATTTATATTGTTTTAGTAAAAGTATCGATGAGACGTGATCGGAATATATACCGGAGTGTCGATGTTCTTTCATTGAAAATGTGACACACACACACAAAAAAAAGAAGAGTAAAAAGAAATAAACAATAAAAAGTGATACAATGACACATTATGTAAGGAAACTCTGAATCGGGTTTAAACTTGAATTTCTATTTCTGTAATTTATGTGCATGAAATTTGTCCCAAAATAATTTATTTTTCTGCGCTAAAAGTGATGCATTCAGCCATATGAATAATACACGTTTACTTTAAATAATAATAATAAGAGTTCTAGTCTTATTGTTTTTTAATTCTTCCTAGAATGTTTTGTAATTAAGCTTTTTGTTGATTATCTTATTGAACTAATCAAAAAGCAGAAAAATAATATTTCAAAGTTTCATCGTCTTTCAGGAAAATATTTACAGTGCACGCTAAGAGCTGGTTTTATTTAATTATTTGTAACATCTTTATTGACGAGCTGAAGTTAAATGTAGTAAAATGTAGCGTAAATAAAATTTAGTTATCTATACTAATAAAAGAACAAAACGCTCTGTCTGTGTGTCTGTGGGTGTGTCTGTGTGTGTGTCTGCGATGGCTAGCAAAATCTACAGCATGTACGAAGTTCAAAAATTTTTTGAGAGTAGCCCTAAATCTCTCCTGATGCTCCTGAACTTCAGAATTTCGAAATTTCAATTATTAACTGAGTAATTAATTAAAATCGACAGGTCACTCTAATAAAAAATTATCTTTTTCCAATTTTTTTCTCTTTCGTTTGTTTACGGTTGGTTGGTTGTGTAAACATTTTCGCAGAAGTAATAAGAAAGCTGAGACAGAATTAAAGAAACCCATAGAGGAATGAGATAAGTGGAGGTGAAGTAAGCCTCAAAACAGTTTTGCAATATGAAACCATTTATCACTCAAATTTTAATGTGCCAAACAAAAGGACGTGGAAGGAATTTTGTATTATAAGACGAATTGAAAGAAATGAATTACAATTGAAGCATATTTTAAGAGGAAATAGCACATTTTTAAAATGGTCTTTTTTCTATTATTATTTATTAAAATAAATGATCGCTTTTAAAATGAAGGAAATTGGAAAATTAGCAATAATTAAATATCAAATTAATTCTTTTAAAATCATGTATGAAAACTTAAGTAATAAATATTAATCTAAAATACAGATTTCTGACTGCAGACAATTTTAATGTATTACCAAAAGAATGATATATTTTCAAGCAAAACGTTAAAATACTTTTCTATATTGATATTTAAAACACATTTGATAAAATAATTAATAAATTTTTACCGGTGAAGCGATAGATTAGTTCTTTTTAAGAAACAAGAGCAAAAAAAATACGGGTTTAAACCTGTTTCAATTTATAGGCGTGTCAAAGCACACTTGGTACTTATTTGGAGTTAATGTAAGGTTACATTTTTAGTATCACCTCCAAAAATAATACTTCTACTCTATTAATTTCTTTTTACTCTATAAAAGCAACCAATTTGAGATTTTGACATTTCAAAAGTGACTGTTTTTTCCCCAAAAGACCTTTAAAATTTAAAGACTGGCAAAATGTCAGTTTAACTTAGGATTTTTGAACACAGCTGTTAAGTCAGATCGTTGGTACTTCGTACATTAGAATGCATGTGTGGTTAGCTATAATGCAGTAAATATATGTATATGTATATATGAAGCTTTTTTAGCAGTTTTTTTAAATCATTGATTAAATTTGAATGCATTTTATTTACGTTAAAATTTTATTAAGACTTTAATTTGTTTTTAAAACAAAAATGAAATGGCTGTTTGACGTACAATTGTTCGAATCGGCAGACGATTCATACACAGTAATAAATTATCAAATAGAAAAATAAATTATGTATCAAAAATAGTCACTAAAAGAATAGTAGCAAAACAAAATGTTTAGGCGTATTAACACATCACCCGATCCCAACCAGAAAAAAACAGACTATACTCCGATCCAAGCATGACAAAAATTCCATGAGCATAAACCCGACCCAAACCTAAAAATTCCATTTGGAAAAAAACTTTGGATTTGATATATGACCCGAAACAAATCTGAATCCCACAAAAATATTCAAATGAAGCATACCCCAATCCGATCAAGGAAAAATAATGTTCGTGTATATGCAACCCGACCCGAACCTAAAAATTTTCTTTCAAAAAACCCGAAAAATGACCAGAACGAAACTTGAAATCGATAAAAATATTCCAAAGAACTATAACCCGATAAGAATAAGACAAAATAATTTCCGTGAACATAAACCTGATTCGAACCTAAAAAATTCCATTTGAAAAAAACCCTGAAATTTTATGCAAACTACATCTGAATCCGATAAAAATATTCGAAAGAACCATGACCAGATTCGAATAAGAGAAAATAATTTCCGTGGACATGAACCCGATCCGAACTTAAAATTCCATTTGGAAAAAATACCTGAAATTAGAATCGAACCAAATATGAACCTGACAAAAATATTCCACAGAACCATACTCGGATCTGAACAAGACAAAAATTTCTATGAACATGAACCCAGTCCGAATCTAAAAAACTGAACTAAATCTGAATCTGACAAAAATATTCCAGAGAAGCATATCCTTATTCAAACAATGCAGAATAATTTCCGTTGATGCGCAACCCAACCTGAACCTAAAAATTCCATTAAAAAACCGAAATCTGAATTGAATGACATCTGAACCCGAAAAAATATTCCAAAGACCCGAAAACGGACCCGAGCAAGACAAAATAATTTCTCTGAATATGAATCCGACCAGAACCTTAAAAATCAATTTGAAAAAATACCTGAAATCTGAATCGAACCAAATTTGAATACGACGAAAATATTCCAAATAGTTATAACAAGATACGAACAAGACAATATAATTTCCATGGTCATAAACCCAATCCGAACCAGAAAATTAAAAAAAAAAAAGAAAAAACAAATCCCGAAATTTAAACCAAACCTAATCTGAACCTAATAAAAATATTTCAGTGAAGTATAACCTCATTGGAACTAGGTAAAATAATTTCCATGGACGTACAACCCGAACCGAACTTAGGAATCTCATTTGAAGGGAAAAAAACCCCACGAAATCTGAATTGAACCGAATTTTAACTGAACAAAAATATTCCAAACAACCATAACCGTATCCGAAGAAGACAAAATAATTTCCATGAACACGAATCCAATCCGAACCTAAAATTCGGATGTTCTACAAAACATAATGCGCTCCGTAGGGGTGGAAAGTGAAAATAAGTACTTAGCGCGAGATGGTTAAGATATTTTGTTTATAGTTAATGTTAAATTAGAACTTGGTTACGGTTAGGTAACAGTTAGGTTGAAATTACGTTCCGGTGAGCCTTATGTTATATTTATTTTCCGGTTAGGTTACAGTTAGGTCATGGTTAAGTTAAAGTTAGGTTAAGGTTAATTTGTGGTTAGGCTGTGGTAGATTATGGGTAGGTTATGATAAGGTGACGGCCAGGTTACATTTATGGTATATTTAAGTTACAGTTAGGTTACTGTTAAAATACAGCTAGGTTACAGACAAATTATGATTACAATACAATTAGGTTACGGTTAGGATTTTGTTCACAGAATTAACATTACGCATGTTTGATAAAAAAATATACACCTATTTTTGTAAAGTGGCTCTGAAATTATAATACTATATACTAACCTTTTAGCTAATCATCGAGAATCGATTTCATTCACGGTATAGTTGTATTTAAGAGAGATATAATTAGTTTAAAATTCAAAATATTTCCTTTGGGATATCTATGTGAAAAAAGTATTTAGTTAAGTCACTTAACAGTAATTTTAAGGATAAATATCAACAGTTTAACACGAAAATCACGCAATCGTTTGACACATATTCCCTCCTGCGTTTCCCATTGCAATCATTTTGGGTACTTTTGCAGCTAAATATTACTTTTTTTAACCAATTTTTGACACAGTCAGGGGGCACGTATTTAATATAATGTACACTGTAAAAAAATTTACCCTTTTGCTGTATCATCACTCCCCCACTTTTATAGAATATCTCTCTTTTGACTTATGAGAATGCTCCATAATAGGCTGAAGTAATCATTTTCTATAAAAGCGGTGGAGTGACGATGCAGCAAAAGGGTCAAGTTTTTAATAGTGTATTTACACATATTTCGAGTTAACGATACAATCATAAAAATTTCAAGTTCGTTTAAAGATTATTATTACGCACCCGGGCAACGCCGGGCGGGTCAGCTAGTATTTTATAAAGGAATATAAAATGTTAAATTAATGTGAGAGGTGTGTCATACGAGTCGCGTCTTCTTTTCACTATTTGATTTTACATTTTAATATTCATCAAATGTGCATTTGTTTATGAAGGGGCTTTTCATCTTAACAAATATATTTAAAAAAAGGAAATTTATTCATTCAAACGACAGCATAAGATAAAAGGAGAGCATGTTACATTGATCATCATAAATAAATCTGTTCATTTAACCATTATGTCTCGTTCTAAAATGTTTTCCCTGGCACTAGAAAATATTTTTTACTTCCTACTTTCAAAACAGATAGCGCTCTTTTTAAAATATCTATACTCAGCTACCGATTCTTAAAGCATGCTCACATACATCGTGTAAAAAGTAAGAGTACAGTAAAATGATTTGTATTCTTTTAGTAAAAGTATCGATGGGACGAGATCAGAATGTATACCGAAGTGTCGATGAATGTCCTGTCGTTGTAAATGTGACATGTAAAAAAGAAAAACATTAAAAATGATACTATGACATATTCTGAAAGACACCTGTGAATCTAGTTTATAATAAACTTGAATTTCTATTTCTGTAATGTATGTGCACGAAATTCGTCCCAAAATGAATTTGTTTTTCTGCGCCAAAAATTATTCAGCTGTATGAATAATTTTTGGTTTAAATAATAATGATAGTTCTGGGTTTATTGTTTTTAAAATCTTCCTTTCATGTTTTGTAACTAAGCTTTTTGTTGAATATCTTTATTAAATTAATCAAAAAACATAAAAATAATGTTTTAAAGTTTCACCGTCTTTCAGTAAAAATTTTACAGTGCACCCTAAGAGCTGGTGTTACTTACTTATTCTGAACCATCTTTGTTGTCCTGCTAAAGTTGAATGCAATAAAATTTAGTGTAAATAAAATTTAGTGACACGTAATAAAGGAATGTGAAATGTTAAAGTAAAATTAATGTGAGAGATGTGTCACCCCAATCGTCCATTTTTTTCATTTAACGTTTTCTACTTGATTTTACATTTTAAAATTCAAAATGACAAATGTACATTTATTTATGACGGGCATTTCATTTTGACAAATATAGTTTAAAAAAGGAAATTTATTCATTCAAACGACATCATAAAATAAAAGACAAGAACGTTAGATTGATAATCCTAAATAAATCTCTTCATCAACCATTATTTCTCGTTCTGAAACGTTTTACCTAGCACTAGAAAATATTTTTTACTTCCGACTTTCAAAACAGATAGCGCTCTTCGGAAAGCATGTGTATTTAGCTACCGATTCTTAAATCATGCTCTAATACATCGTATAAAAAAATAGAGTACAGGAAAATTATTTTTATTCTTTTAGTAAATGTATCGATGGGACGTGATCGGAATATATACCGGAGTGTCGATGAATGTTCTTTTATTGTAAATGTGACACACACAAAAAAAGAAGAAGGAAAAGAAAGAAAAAAAAATGATACAATGACACATTCTGTAAGGAAACGGTAAATCAGGTTTGTAGTAAACATGAATTTCTATTTCTGTAAATTATGCATATGTATTTCGCCCAAAACGATTTTATTTCTCTGCGCTAAAAGTGGTATATTCAACTGTATGAATAATACACATTTTGATTTAACTAATAATAAAAATTCTGACTTTTTTATTTTTTTAGCTAGTCCTTTCTTGTGAAATATAAAAGCATTAAGTCTGGATTACGTCCATTAATAACAATAATATATGTTCTACAACGAAAAGTGCCGTATTGAGGTATAGAGGGCATTATATTTAATTTTAATTCAAGTATTAATTCCAGTTTTTCACATTCATTGGGTTTGGAATTTTCTATTTACATTCTGAAGATCAATCAATGAAAATGAGTTGAAACATGTCAATTTTTAATATATTTGAAATGTTTTATTATTAAAGTCGTCTTATAGACGAAATAATTATTTAAAGTATAAGTTCCTACCTTTTCGTTATTGAATATATATTATTATTATTATTATGATATACTTTTCATGTTTTATAATTTAGCTAATTGTTGACAAATCTAATCAGGAAAGCTCCTTATCAGAATGTCCTTGGAAAAAACTGAAGCTAATTGGATAATTCTATACAAAAACCCTTTATTTAAATTAAGGGTGGCGACTTCCCCCTGTTTTTCCTGTATGCAGAATTAATAAACCTCCAAATCGCCTTATAGAAATAAACCGATACTTCTAATTTAAAGAAAATCCAAGAATTTTGAAGAGCCATTTATTTGAATTATGAGGTATTAGTTCCTTCTCCAACTTTATGGTTAACCAATGGAACTGTAAATATAATCATGAAACTTCTTATCAGAATATACAGGTGTACCAAATTTTAAGCAAATCGAATAATTCTGCATTGAAAGCAAATTTACCTAAATTGAGAGAGGGGAACCCACATTCTCCCTTTTTACATAAACAAATTATATCCAAATCTAATCAAGGAAGCACTGAATCTAAAAAAAAAGATGAATCAAATTTGAATCAAAACGGTTAAGTTTATTTGAAAAATCCACTTACCTAAATTAAGGGGGAAACAGCCCATTTTTCCCCCTTTATACATAAACAAGGAATCTCCAAATCTAATCAAGGTACCTCTTTAACAGAATAAACCGGTATACCAAATTTGAAGCAAATAGGATAGTTTTGCTTGAAAAACCCATTTATCAAATTTATGAAGACTAGTTCATTTTCCTCTTTTTTAAATAACCAAAGAACATCCAAATCTATGAAAAGAAGCTTCTTTCAGAATTAACCGATATTAAATTTCAAGGAAATCGACTAGTTCTACAGGAAAAACCCATTTACCTAAATTAAAGAGGATTGACATCCCGTTATCCCTCTTTTTACTTAACCAAACTCATCTTTTTGCTTTTTTTTAGAATAATGGATTTTGAGCTTCTTCTATCGAGGATGATTTTCAGAATTTTCAAGCTATGTTTTTGAAACATTTACAAATGTTGCTGCATACATTTAGATAACGTATTGTAAATTACATTATGATTGCGGTGACGCATGCGCAATGAAACATTACTTAGTAAAACTGTCTATTTTTGCTACAATTTTTATTATTTTTTAATTCTGGTTACAGAGTATTACATATGATGTTATCAATAATTTTTCCATGGGTTTTCAAGATCAAATACCATCATTTCTTTGTATAAATATAGTTCAAAGCATGAAATTTCTTCTTAATAAATAAGAGATATTCCTTAAGAAAATACGGGTACCGGAGAATTTTCTTAGCATGAAATTCCAGTACCCGTACGGACCACGTTTTCTGTAAACAGCTCTCTTTTTATATTAAGATTTTTGAAAATTATAAGCAAAAAACTCTGAAAAAAATTGGGACTGTTTTTTTTTAAACCTCAATTTTTCTATGAGTACAAATGCCATCATATAATGGACACAGTTTAGGTCAATAAGCTGCATAATCATAATCTGCAGTTTTGACGCTTTTACTACATTAGTTCTGACAGTTATGCAAAAGATTTTTGCTCTTTTTCAGTTTCTTGACGTCTCGTACGGGAGTTCGAGAAAATATCTTCGCGGAAATATATGACCTGTACTATTTTATTTATATACCTGGAGTTTTAGAGTAGTTACTGTTGTATTTTTCTAGATATTTAAAAAAACATCTAAAATCGCAAGTGGCTGGTATCCTTTGGTACACACATACAGAACCTGCTGACACATTAGCAGTCAGGCTTCAATAAAATGTGAGTTAAAATATTTCTCACGAGCGACTGAATATTGAAAGACTTTTTTTATAAATTCCCCAGAAATAAGAGGGTAAGTTTGTTTGTTGCTTTAAATTTTTCAATTATATAGTAATTATAAAAATGCCCTTCCAAAATCATAAAATTTTATATATTTACTTAATTTTTAACTAGTGTTACCGGTCTCACAGACCACTGCTTTTTTAATTTTTATAGCTTAACTTGTAATTTTCAAATTAACTCCAAACATTAGCGAAATTTTCTTTCATTTGGAACTTTAGTACTATCAAGAGTGGATTTTAAATAGGTAAATGCTAATTATAACAGTCTTGTACAAAAAGTTTAGTACAAAAATACCATCCTATGTGTTATTTACGCCTTTTTTTCATCTTTCGATTTTGTGGTCTAATACACTGCAAAACACTAGTTACGATACATTTTCTTTCATATGAGTTAAATATTAATATTAGTGATGACAGTGACTTCGGTTTCCTATAAATATTTTTATCTGCTTTATAATTCGGCAAAAAATTTTAGATTGTATACTTTTTTATAAAAAGGTGATACTAATTACATTACATACTTTACTCAAACGTGAAAACAGTGTTTTTCTTTAATTAAAATATATATGTATACATAAATACGAATTAATCAATAATAAAAACATAAATGCAGTTTTAAATAAAAATAGCTAAACAAAGGAAATTTTCCAAAACTTTTTTTTATATATATTTCAAATCTTTTGAGATCTTTTTTTGTGTTCGGGCACATAATATGATTATAAAATGTAATTCTATTGTGAAATGTGGTAATATACCTATATTCATTAAATATATCTGCTCCTTGCGTCCTACCTGTGTCAATCACTGTCCTTTCAACAGATTTACTAGTTCTAAATTTGGTCCTAATGCCTTCGCTGTTCAAACACATTGTAATCTATCAAAATAAGAAACAAATTTTATGAAAATAAGGAGCGTTTTAAGAAGTTTAAATTGTGTATGGATGCATAGATCGACAGACAGATTTAATGTATGCAGTTTTCTAGTGTATGTCTTATTTATAAACTTAGTTGATAGCTTAGTATAATTAATGAATACTAATTTGTATTTACCTTCATATTCATAACTGATTTTTTGTAGTAATGAATTGAGTTTAAATTCAAAGTTATCATCGTAAATGTCTTTCTACAAATAAACATAAAATATCTAATTTAATTAAATGTGTTCGTACATTCTGAAACTTCAACAGTGGCTGTTAGGTCCTGTTCTCGAAATTGGTAAACGGCAGGTGCCGGTTTCGATCCCAATAGCGGCCGACGGCCTAATCGTGTTTAGTTTTCCGTGGATTTTTTTCAAACCTTAGATTTAGGTTCCCTTAGAAACTGCTCAGTACTGCGATCTCCCAATAGACCAAGGGATAAAACTTCCTCGGTCATACCTTAATAAATGCCTGAAGCACAATATGCTGGATGATTGGCAGTACAACTGGGATAACTCAGGGAGCGGAAGATTTACCCACTCCATTGTACCAAAGGTTTAAGCCTCTCTTACATGCAAAGACAAAGTTTCAATGTACTTTCTGTCAGGACGCGGTAGCTTCCCCGCCTTCGTACACAGCATAGGGAAAAAAGAGAACAACAATCTCTGTCAGTGTGGCGTCAGGGGAGATCCGCTCCACTACATCTTTGGAAACTGTAAATTTATGAAATTCAAATTCAAAAGAAAGCACGACACTGTATATAAAGATATAATGTCAATAATAAATGATCAAACAAAAATAAGACAACTTTGTCAAAACTATAATATTCTAAATAAAAAGTACTCTTTCATAAAATACAAATTTCTCACGTAAAATGGATGTACCTATGAGTGCCTAAATATAACATGAAATTTGTAATAAAGCATAAAATTCACTATCTTATAAACAGTCACATACCAAACATTGACACAGTTATGCACATATAGACTGCTAAAATGAACTGTACTCTTCTCATTTTTCACTGTATATAATACAAAGTAATGTTTATTTTATTGTAAATACTAGAGAATTCTTATTGTTAGCACCATAAAATGTATATAATATCTCATAGTATCATAGTATTCTACAGTAAGCAGTATTTGTTTTAATGCATATATAATTGTATTTTTCTCACTGTGTCACTGTAATTATAATCAAGTATTGTTGTATTATTGTAAAAACTATTTTTCTCAATGTATTGTAATTTAATAGTGAATACCAAACAATGTCATGTATAACCCCAACCAGGAATACTACAAGTAAAAACCGGCACGCCCTGAATGAATAGGGTTGCCAATTGTGATTGCAATTGTAAACTCCAAGTGATTTAAAAAAAAAACAGGGATCTTCCTCTTTGCTGATGCTCCCGGTTACGGGAACATGGCTGTGGTCCGCTGGAATAGTGGACACCCCCCTGCCTTGGGCTCGGGGCTTGTCCCGACCACATACCAAAAGCGGGTCCCCAAGTTGGGTGAAGTCTGAAGTCCCTTAGAGAGACCCCTAAAGAGAGCAACCCCCCCCCCCCCTTTGGGAATATATGTCTTGTGGAGATATATGGGGGAGATAATGGGCCATCACAAATACAATTAACCAACGTATATAGTCAAATATACACTTCACGCACTGTACAAGAATAACACAGATTATTTCTTTATTCAGAGCTCTCGATATTTATATTTAAACAAAAAGAGAAAGAGATTATTCTATGTTATCCCATGAAACGTATGTGACTCAAAAAGTCTAGTAGTAACCTAGAGATACGACTGTAAGTTCACTGGATTGCGTTTAATGCAAAAAATTAAAACTCTAAAATTTTAGCCCATGTGACGATCATTTTCCTAGATTTTGCGATGATCGAGGTTCTTAAATCAAATCGCATCCTATATAAGATTCGCATTTTTCTAGGAGAATGGTTTACTTAGAACGGTCAATTTTCTATCAAATTAAGTTATTTCACCACCACCTGAATCCAGCTGAATATATCATACTAACCCGATTCTTATACACACCTCAACATTTCATTGTTTTTGACAATTGTTCTCTTCTGCAAGTTAAGCTATACTATCTATCATGAATTAGTGTTTATTCATATTTAAAAAATAGAGTTATAAGCAATTTAGAAACATTTGATGTTATTTTTAATTATTTTTAATGTGATTTGGCAATGTGTGTATATTTCTTTCAAAAAAATATACGAACAGATGAAATGTTTTTTCCTTTCCATATATATCAAGCTTGGATCAATTATTTACCTAAAATTATTTACTTGTATCGATTTGTGCCTAGCAACCTATGTTTCGTACATTAAAAACATGTATAAAAATGAAACTAGAACATATGGAAGACTTTAACATATAATTTCAACTTAAAATAAACGGTGAAATGCGAGTATTACTAGCGCGCAGAGGGTTCCGTACAATAAGCATACGTAATATTAACCCATTGGAGACGAACGACTGGTAAAGGTTCCACTTAAAATTCTCAGAATTTTTTATTATTCCCATGAGGTTTTTATTTATTTATTTTTATTCTATTTAATTGATGCAAGTTTGCAATTCATGTACAGAAAAATGTCTACTTTGAAAAAGCGGTGGTTAAAGATCAAAAGTTACGGAAAGTGCTCTCATCGCGAAGGAGTTAACTGTATTATTAAAAGAAAATCGTTGCTGAAAAAAATAAGATTTTGTAAAAATCTATACAAAGTAGTGTTGCTTGCTTATTGCTGAATATACTAGGACAGTATGAACAGTTATACCATAAAATTTCAAAGAGATATGAAGCCTAAATAATATCAAATGTTGCTATCCTGTATAAGATTTTTTTTATTGTTATCCTATCTTTATCTATTTATACGAAACTTAATTTGGTACTAAGTGTGTAACGTTATATGCATGCTGAGTGTCATTTATAACGTTTGGTTGTTCGTGGTGGGAGTTAAATGCAGACATACTCAGTACTTAAGATAAAACAACAAAGTTTATTAAAATGATGAGGGCTGAAGGGAAGTGGAGCAAATCTTAATTTTACACAACTGAGAATACTATGAAAAAGCTAAACGCATACTCACAGCCTCTGGACGAGCTCAAACGTGGTACCTTCTAACACTTCTCACTATCGCTTGGCTGAGCTACTAGATAAAGCTTAATTAGACAGCCCGTGGCTGTGTGTAATTCTTTATTCACAAATAATCAAAATGAAACTACTATGAAGTTTCTTACCCCGGCCAATTCTCAAGTCAACTATCGAAACTCCTTTACACTTCACTGGAGGCCCGCTGCTTCTTTCAATCGGCTAGCACTTCGCTGAACAATATCTCACTTCGCTATCTAACGCCACAGATACTCACACACTGGCTAACGCCACAGATGCTCTTTCGCTGGCTAATGCCAGAGACACTCTTCATTCACTCAAACCCAAGCTTTTATATGCTGCAAACTGAGATACTTCACATTAACATATTACTAATAACCGCGAGCTAACTGCAGAATCCGAAAGAGCACACACACTCTAGAAAGTTAAAGTAAAAGAGAGGATAGATGTCGCTTTTACGCTTACACATGTTAAATTGTCATCACGATCTCAGAAATACTAAAGTGCCTTTATGACAAAGGTCACTCTTTCACAACCCCCCCTCGGATTTCGCAGAGAAAAAGGACTAGGCCAAATGCATGCCCAGCACTTTTTCTCGTTATAAATTTCGAGCCGTAAAAAAACACAGTGATGGGTGAAATTTAGAAGCAAAACATAACTTTTAAAATATTAACTTTAACCCATCACAACCAAAACCTCAGTTTGCCTCAAAAATTCCCATATTCAATCCAATCATTCTTCTATCTTACAAATAGCCTCCGTAAAACTTCCAAAAACTCGTAAAACTTTCAAAACTAATTACTTCTTCTTTCAAAACAGTCCACTCCACTGGGAGTGCTAAAATTTCTCAAAACACTAAACTTCCGAAATTTTCCTCAATATTGCAATACAACTATAATTTTACCAAAAATCTCTCCATAACTTTCCTAATACTAGAATTCGCACAAAGTCCAAAAAACCCAATGCGCAAAAATTTTCCTCATCCAAATTCCGAACTCATCTAAAATTAAATTTACTTCATACTAAAATAACCCTGCTACTACGTAATACCTACATACCCATTAGCCAATGAACAAACTCCCAAAATTCTTCAGAACTTAACGCCACTTTAACAATAATTGGGGCACATATGTACAGCGTCACATCGCTGTGCTTATGCAACAATCAAAAAATATCAAATTTACAAAATGACGTCATCATGCTCTTCATCTGTATTAACTAAAAGAAAAATAGCAGAATCAATACATAACACAGGTATACTTCCCTGCAAGAAAATCACATTAACATTCAATTTTAATACAATACAATTTCAAATTCAAACGCAAATTAAAACTTCGCCACTTGCGGAAACCATTCCCAACTAAAGTACAAACGTAACACATAAAATACGAACGGTAAGAAGAAAGTTAATTCATTAAATGTTAGTACGAGAGATAGAAACGCGTGTCAAGGACTTCTTGACCGCAAAACACGTGCGCGCCCGAACCGCGGCGCGTGTACAAAATAACCCAAATTACTATCTGTACTTTCTGAAAATTTAAACATACATTAACATACATTTTATAACACATGAACAATATAACAATACAGTAACATTTTTAGTAAATAACATAACAATTCAACAATAGATCCAGAATTTTTAAAAGCAGTTAAGACCAAAATCTCAAACATACATAAAACTAACAATTTTGCAAACAAATTTTGAACACAATTAAGCACTAATCGTGAGTCCGTCAAAAAATTCCAAAAATGGCCAAAAGTACAAAACAGTCTCTCTGCTTTCTATTCCTTCATATTGCTACCACATATATGCACTCTAATAGAAATTTAATAAAGAACATTATCACCCAATCATAGAGATGATTCGCTGCTAGCCGGCTTCATACTACAGGATGGCTTTCTCCTCTTGTCCCAGAAACCTTGTACGAAGGATCTTTCGTCATCAGAACTGTACGGTGACGCCACAGTTGACTGTCGTGCCTTCAGCCTGGTTCTGAATGGATGCCGTGGAATACTTGTAGGTTCCACTCGGCGACTCTGATCTGGTCGGTTCGCTGGGGTCACCCCATGGCGAGATTCACACTGCTGATGCCGGTAATCTGAATGTTGTCTCCTCTTTCTAGATGCACCCGAAGTTACTGAAGATCCTAGACCACGTTTCTTTCCGGACCTATGCTGTTTCTTATTGGGCAAAAATTCCGACTTTAAAGTCCTTTAACAGTTTGGCGAGTGTCCATCTGAAATCTTTTCCGGAGATTAAGTACCGAAGATGGTGAACTATTAGATAATTTGTGTTTCTGAGGTTGCTGTCTAATAAGTGGAGGAACGGGATAGTTTATAATCTTTTGTCTTTTATGGCACACAGAGTCTGATGCATTTGACACTGTTCTCTTATTTTTATTATCATACTTTGCTCTCGGATTGCTAGGCTTTCGACTTTCAATAACAGTTTTTGGAGCTGTTTGACCAAATTTTCTTCTTGAATATTGATGAAAAGAATTAGATGAAGAAGTGCTGGACTCGGGACACTCATTGGATCAGGAATTTTGCGAAACACCACTCGACACATGAGAACCTTCACTACCATTTTCTCTAAACTTATAAACTCTAACCTGATCCAGATTAACAGTCATTCTTTCACCATTGACATTAACAATCAAATTATTATTTCGAACTTCCAAAACCTCGAACGGACCTACAAACTTCGGACCAAACTTAGCTACTCTCTTTTGACGACTTGAACTTAACCAATGCTTTTCTACTAACACAAAATCTCCAACTTTCACTTCTAACTCCCTTCTACGCATATTATAATACTGAGCCGGCTTTTCTTGCGCTTTTCCCATCTAAACTTGAGCTTCCTTAACCAACCTCTCAATATCCTGACACATGTACTGACTTTCCGCATCTGACATTATAACTAGCCTTTGGAATGGAGTAATGACTTTTCTACCCAAAAACAATTCAGCAGGCGTTTTCCCCGTTGACTCATGAACTGCCGTACGAAGTGCGTACGCAAAATGCTGAAGAAACTGGTCCCAATTTGCATGATGAGAACCAACATACGAAGAAATCATTTGAATTAATGTACGATTTACACGTTCAGCCATATTAGACTGAGGACGATACGGAACAGTAAAAGAATGATCGATCTCCAGCTTCTCACACAGGGCCTTAAATATATCAGAAATAAAACAAGGGCCATGATCGCTCACTACCCTAATTGGTGCACCATATTTAGAAATATAATTATCGAAAAATGCATCGGCAACTGCAGGTGCAGAAGCCTTCCTGAGGGGGAATAACTCTACCCATTTACTGAAATAATCAACTATAACTAGTACAAATCTATATCTTTTAGGATTAGACAATGGATAAGGACCGATTAAATCTACACCTACACATTCATTAGGAAAATTTACTTTAATAGGAATTAATTTGCCAGCTGGACTTACATTTTTATAATTATAACGTTGGCATGTGCTACAGCTGGAGACATAAGCGCGCACTGCTTCCCGCATTTTAGGGAATTAGCAGGATTCACAAATTCGAGTATAAGTTTTCCTGATTCCTAAGTGACCTGCTAATGGATTATCATGAAATTCTTTCAAGATGGCCTTACGAAGACTAGCCGGAATAAAAACTCTTAATTCACCACGTGAATTTACAATTTTAGAATAAAAAAGAAGACCATCGATAAGCTTAAAAGATTGGGACCATTTCTCAAACATTGGCACATCTGCGCTCGGGACATCATCAGGATTTTCCAAATAACGATACAAACTAACAAACTCTTTATCTTGCTTCTGTTCCCTTATCAACTGCTCTCGTGACCTTAACACCAACGAAGATAATGCACAACACTTAATTTCCTCCGTGACCTCTAAACCACCATGCGGGTTTCGTGACAAAGCGTCCGCTACCGCATTTTCTTTGCCAGCCCTATGTTCTATAACAACATTATACTCTGCTAACTTCAAACACCATCTGACCATACGAGACGACAAACCCTTTCCATTAGTTAACTTTGTCAAAGCTGAATGATCTGTAATGACTTTAACCCGTATATTAGTGAAAAAACAACGAAATTTATTCAAAACCCAAATTACTGCAAGACACTCCCTTTCCGTAATCGAATAATTCCTTTCCGCTGCATTTAAAATTCTCGACGCAAACGCTATAGGTCGACCTTTCTGTGCTAACATCGCTCCAAACCCCACTGCACTCGCATCGCAATACACTTCAAACTGAGACGAATAATCGGGGTGAGCCAAAACACGAGGGGAAACTACTGCTTCTTTTAATAACTCAAACGACCTCTGAGCCGCTGATGACCATACAAACTTCACCCTCTTCCTTTTTAAATTATACAACGGTTCACATAACTCCGAAAAACGTGGAATGAATTTGGCAAACCAAGCCACCATTCCTAAAAATGTCGCCACTTCCTTACTAATTTTGGGGGGACTCATTGACGTAATTGCCTCAATTTTCTCATTATCTATATTAATACCATCACGCGTAATTTTAACTCCTAAATACTTTATCTCTTTTCTCAAAAATTTACATTTTTCTAACTTAACTGTTAACCCAGCATCTCTTAACAACGTAAATACTTCCCTCAATAATCTTAAATGCTCTTCAAAAGTAGCTGCCATTATAATTATGTCGTCCAGGTAGACCAAGACACCCTTACCAAGCAAAGGTTTAAGGATATTATTCATGGCCTTCTGGAACGTTGCTGGCGCTCCCGATAAACCAAAACTCATTCTCTTAAAAGCAAAACAACCGTCCCGAGTAATGAACGCAGTCTTCGGTATGTCCTCCGGCTTCATTGCAATCTGAAAATAACCCGACGTATGATCCAACGTTGACATATAATTCGTACTCGTTATATTAGCCAAAATGTCATCAATAACTGGAATAGGATACTGAGGGTATTGCGTTATCGCATTCAACTTTCTATAATCTACTGCAAACCTATATGCCTCTGGATTATCTAAACTTTTCCCATTATTTTTACCACATAACACTACTGGCGATGCAAAAGGAGACTCAATTGGCATTATAATATCGTCCGCTAGCATTTTCTGAATATGATAATCAATTATACCTTGTTTAACTTTATCATAACGGTATGGTTTACTAGCAACAGGTGCTTTTAAACCAGTATCAATCTCATGCCACGCAACATGCGTTAAACCCGGTTTATCAGAAAAAACCTCTTCAAATTCATTCAAAAACTTATTAAATTCCTCCTTCTCGATTTCACTTAACCCCGACTCCTCTAAATTAACTGACACTGAAACATGCTCTTTCTTACTCACATTCTCATCATTATTCACGATTAACGACTTTTTAAAGAAATCCAAACTAATTCCTCTATCCCTCATATAATCCACACCAACTATACAATGCACTGTTAATCCATCTAACACACAAAACTCCCAACATGTCTTAACTGAACGAATTTCAACTTCCAATTCTACTGAACCTTTATTATCACAAGCTACTCCCTGTGCCGACTGAACCACCAGACTTGACCTCTTTAACTTCTTATACGAAAAATATTTCCGATAACAATCAAAAGAAATGAACGACTTATCTGCCCCTGTATCGAAGACACTTTTAACGACAATACCATCCAACACAATTAACACCTCAGGTAACTCAACAGGATTAATAGTAATTTTATTCAAACTCACAGAAGGCTTTTCCGATTTAATCTGTGACTGCATACCTTCCGAAATACAGTCACTTACCAGTTTAACTGACCCGACCTCCTCACACCTCTCCTTTGCACTGATCTACCTTCAAAATTCTCATCCGAAGTTAATCTCCTTACTTGCGAAGAAACATTCCTGTCCCGTACTCCCCCACTACGATTATAACCACTATTCTGTCTATTTCCATACATATTTCTCTCACCACTTCTAAAATTATTAGCACCACCACCATTCCTATTACCATTACTCGTATTCGACATATTACGACCAAATCCATCACTTCTATTACGCACATTACTATCCGGAAATCGCTGTCCCCCTCTCACAAAATTACGTTCCCCCTCATTTCTCAAATTACTATCCGTGACAGGTCTCTGCCGAGGGTTACGCAAATCCCGTTGATCCGAGCTATGCCGAGTCTCATACTTCGATAATATCTGATGCATTTCTGCAAAATTCTTCGGTGCTGTAATTTCAATAAAGTCCTGTATATTCGGATTAAAAAGAGGAAAAACAATGTCCAATAATTCCTCATATGTGATATCTAAATCTAATTTATTTTTTAGTTCAAGCTTACGTAGATAAGATTTTGACGCCGACTCATAAATATTCTGCTTATTACAATAGAACTCTTTTCTCAAAATACTTTTATTTTTAATGGGAGGAAATGCCTTCTTTAATTCAATCACAGTTTGTTCAAATCTTTTCGCTTCATCAGTAATCAAAAACTTTCCTATATTCTCTAACCACAAAAGTGCTTCGCCCTTCAATGAGCATTTAAGCACTACGTATCTACTTTCTCAGGTATATTATTGAACAAAATATAATCATCTAGTTTAACTAAAAATTCACTAATATCACCCTCACCGGTGAAATACACCCGTGGCACAATCTCACAATGTCCGATGTTTCGTTGGGCGCCATTTGTAACGTTATATGCATGCTGAGTGTCATTTATAACGTTTGGTTGTTCGTGGTGGGAGTTAAATGCAGACATACTCAGTACTTAAGATAAAACAACAAAGTTTATTAAAATGATGAGGGCTGAAGGGAAGTGGAGCAAGTCTTAATTTTACACAACTGAGAATACTATGAAAAAGCTAAACGCATACTCACAGGCTCCGGACGAGCTCAATCGGGGCACCTTCTAACACTTCTCACTATCTCTTGGCTGAGCTACTAGATAAAGCTTAATTAGACAGCCCGTGGCTGTGTGTAATTCTTTATTCACAAATAATCAAAATGAAACTACTATGAAGTTTCTTACCCTGGCCAACTCTCAAGTCAACTATCGGAACTCCTTTACACTTCACTGGAGGCCCGCTGCTTCTTTCAATCGGCTAGCACTTCGCTGAACAATATCTCACTTCGCTATCTAACGCCACAGATACTCACACACTGGCTAACGCCACAGATGCTCTCTCGCTGGCTAATGCCAGAGACACTCTCCATTCAATCAAACCCAAGCTTTTATATGCTGCAAACTGAGATACTTCACATTAACATATTACTAATAACCGCGAGCTAACTGCAGAATCCGAAAGAGCACACACACTCTAGAAAGTTAAAGTAAAAGAGAGGATAGATGTCGCTTTTACGCTTACACATGTTAAATTATTGACTTCACGATCTCAGAAATACTAAAGTGCCTTTATGACAAAGGTCACTCCCTCACAAGTGGTGAAAAAAAAATGGTGCATCTTTTAACTTTATTTGGCATTGTCATAAAACTAAATACAGCATAATAATAACCTTTTTTTGCAATGTAGCTACACAACAATATAGCTAGGTTACATTAGAAAAGCAATCTTTTAAAATCTTAATAATCAATAATTTCATATCCAATAAAATATATTTATATTCATTACGACTGAAATATTTTTTTTTCAGAATTTGAATAGTTAATTTTTAAGTTTCGTGTTTTAATTAGCTACGAATTCTTTTTTGAAAGAAGATAAATTAAGCTACTATTTTTTTTATAACTGTATCTGTTCTTCTTTACTCAGATAAATTTAGAGTAATTTAAAACAAAGTTATAAATTTCTAAACGTTTAGTTTTTTATCTATCATGTAAAATATACAGAAATAAAAAATGCTGAATTTTTTATTCTTTTTTATTCAAAAAAAATATAGCCATTTGTTTAGTATTTTTTTTTCGTAATTTAGAGAAAAAGTAAGCTTAATTATTACCTTTATATAGAAAATGTATAAATTCTGAATTAAAAGCAAGACCTTAAATTGGCCATCCTATTTGACTTTTTTGGCAGAGTTCACTTTAGAGTACCAAAAATACATTAAAAATACACCAAAAATACACACACACACAAAAAAAAGCTTTTAAATTTACAGCAAAAATTGCTCGCAACAATGTTGCCAGCATTTTTTGCCGTAAAAGTTGCAGTATAATTAGATGCAAAATTTTTATTACATCTAACTTTACTGCATTTTTTACGGCAAAGACTGCTGGCAAGATTTGGCTTAAATTTAACTGATTTTTGTACAGTGCAGAAAGTTATTGGATCTAAAAGTTTACGAATTATAAGTATTTAAATTTTTAAATCTCTGAATGTTAGAGTCATTTATAATTAGTGAAAAACGAAACGGATTACAATGCAAAACAATTTTCTTTAGTACTTTGTTTAAATTTTGGTTTATTTATTATTATTATTATTATTATTATTATTATTATTATATAAATATTTACCAGTGTTAAAATATTCTGTATATCGTACACTGTTTTGCACAAAACTTTTCAAAATCAGACGTTTATTGATAGAAAATGCTAAATAGAAATTTTACATAGTGCTGTGCGTTTAAATAAACCACCTTTTAGCATGATATGTGGTATACATACATGTCAGTAGATCATTTACTGGACTGTATAAAAAATATATTTTTTCCCGACAATACATTTTAATAGTTAAAATTTTGGCTTTCAAATACATTGATATTATTCGTTTTAGAATTTCTTGAAAAATGCTTCATAATCTATGCTGCGCCCATGATTCTTTGTTGCTGTTACACCTGAACATAAGGTAGAAAAAAGTCATTTAGATAAAAATGCTTTTTTTCCAATTATTGGTTCGTTTTATTAAGTAAATTTGAATTCCTAACACAGTGCTCAGCAAAAGTTTAGGCAATGATCGATTACTCTTCTATTTTCAGAAGTATGTACCGAATGTTTGTAATTCCACTGTCATATATTACTTGTGACTTATCCTTTATTCACACACAATAAATTTTGAATTTTACCTTTTACATAAAATATAATAACAAAAAAATAAAATTAACATTGTGGTAAAAGTATATACAATTTGTGTATTTACAGAAAGATAACATCAAATTAAAACCGAATTGCAGCCGCATTGTTTGCAGTTAATGCAAGAATGTGACTTTTCATCGAAAAAACTAAATGCTGCGTTACTTGGGGGTCCATTTCGTACCAAACATGTTCAACAGCAGCTCGAACCTCATTAAAAGAAAATCATAGCAAAAATTTGCATAAACATTATGACATAGGATGTTAAAAAAATTTTCGATTGGTTCCGGATCAGAACTACACGCCGGCCAGTTGAGATCAATTGTATTTTCAGAGTTAAACGAAGTTCTACTTTTGTATGCAACATGAATAGATGCTAAAATCCATACTTTAGATCAGCAAAAGTTCCCCAAATGACTAAAAATTAATCTCCAACGTACGTACGTAGTCTTGTGTTGCTTGGCTACCAATGAATAACTCCACAGATACACGAGCATTAAAGCTAAGAGAGGACCAAATTATTTAAAAGTCACCTTCTTTTTTTCGAGTTAATGAAGTCCCAGGATCTTTACCTTAGGTCATTCCAATAGTATGCCCACTTGTTTGGGCCATTCAAATTCCACTTTTTTTCGTTTCTAAATATCATAGCGTACTATTTGGGTCATGACGTATGTTTGCAAGTTAATTGAATTCTCGCCAATTTACAGCTATATTTCAAAACTGATTGTTTTATCATTTTCATGTAAATTGATTTACCTGTTTCTTTAATTCATCTACGAATCATTTCCGTCGACACAGAAAGTTCTGACTTACTTTTAATGTGATTAGCAATCATTACTGGTGTAAATGTCAGTTTCTGGACCCTTTTGTCATCTCATTTTCTCGTCACACAAGATCTTCCAGATTATGTTTTGTTTTGAAGGAGTCATCCTTAGACTATACTTCATAGACAGACCACTTTAGACGATTCAATGCTGCTGAAATTTTTGCTAAACTTTTTCCTTTCCATTTTAGCTTTCCTACTTCAATTACCTCATTTAATTGAATATTTTTAGCTCGCGGCATCTTCACTATCTGATGCTATATCGAGGTATAATTAAATACTTCAGACATGTGACATCATTACTTGGAAATTTGCATTTTGCCATGAACATTTGACTAAAAATCAAAAATGTCTAAACTTTTACAATATGCAAATTTTACTTTTTTCAGTTAAATTAAATATTATCTTATATTATAACCATTATTTGTATTCTACATTATATAAAATATATTTGAAAATAAGTATAGCCATTTGTAAAACTCACGTGCTCGTATTTTTTATTTAAAGGTTAAAAATCACCAGTGTCTAAACTTTTGCTGAGCACTGTAATATTTATTTATATTAATGCGTAACCTGCAATTTTTAAAACAGCATTAAAAAGATATTTTGAAAGAATTTGAGATTTATCTTTCATGCAATGCCATGCAACCCGATACTTATGTCACTTATTTTGAGCTGTGCA
This sequence comes from Maratus speculifer, assembly GCA_964019185.1. Taxonomy (NCBI): domain Eukaryota; kingdom Metazoa; phylum Arthropoda; class Arachnida; order Araneae; family Salticidae; genus Maratus; species Maratus speculifer. The sequence goes on from OZ025297.1 coordinate 179,215,413, forward strand.
AAAGGGTATCAATATCATATTTTCTAATCAAAAGGAAAATCTTCTGGCGTGCACAAAACTGCCATTTTATGCTTCCAAAGAAAGATTAATAGAACTTTGAATAACCTTTACTTTCAATAAATGGAATCATCATTTATAACTTTCTATGCTTTCTTCCATGAAATCTCTTTTAAGTTCCCAAGATATAACAAGAAAATCAGAAAAATATACTTAAGTATTTTTTTAATGTTACTCTGCCTTAAGACCCAGTTTTATCTTTTATATCGCAAACACATTAATTTAAACTTACTTTATAATGTGTAGAATTTTTACATGTTAAGCGTAAGCAAAATAAATATTTTCTCACAAAAAATTAAAACTATAAAAACCTTTAAAAATTTAAGAGCTACATGGCTAAAAATACTATTAATAAGTTTCATATATTTAACATAACTGCTAATTTTTTCCAGTTTTGGTATATCACGTTCTCTAATTTAGAATATTTTTGATTTTTTTCAAAAAAGAAAATGTTTTAATGGATTTTGCTTTAAAGCAACGGTGTTGCTTTTACTATGAGACTTTTTTTAAGCAACTGCAGATTTGATTAATAAAAATACAATTGCAACAATTTTATGTTTACATTAAAACATTGGATTTGATATACTTTTCAACCGAGTATGGAAACACCTTGGCGGTCAGTGCGAAGATGACGACCTGAAATTGACAGTGATATATTTGTTAGAATAGCAGACATCAGATATTGTGAACGTTGTCACTGAAAATGTCGGCGTACAAAATATGTTCGTACGATAAAATCCTTTAATATAATATATTCCTCTATTTAAGGCATTTTTTAAACCACTAAATAGAAAATCTACATATTGGAATTTATTTGGATTTATTTAGTTACATTTCCTTGATTAATGATTGTATGACGTTTAGAATTAAAATTAATCTTCCATATTACAAAAATAATTACTTTGTCGATAATTATAATATTTTATAACAATATTTTAACGATAAATAATTTCTAAAATATCTTTTAACAATTGTTCTGGTGCAAATTCAAAAATGTTCATTGTTCATGTGCATTGCAAAAATGTTCTGGTATAAATTCATTTTATAATTATTTTTTATTTAGAAATTCTTTCTTTAATCAAAAATCTAATTTATCATAAACAAATACATAACTGCGTGATTTTTCTCACTATAACATACACATATCAGGAAATTGGAGTAAAATTCTAAATGATGAATTTCTAAGCCAATCACACACTTCCCTGGAGTATTGTTCCGCATAACACCACTTGCCAACAAGTAAACGTGGCTTCTGCAATTATCGTATTCCCATGTGATTAATATAAATTACTCAGAAAAGGAACATTGTATGGGGAGTACTTGAAAAAAACGAAAGTACGGAACTTTTGAGGAATGAATTATTCATAAGGAATTATTAGTTAAGATCTCGCAGTTCATCCTTATTTTTCTTTTTATACATTACCAAAGGAACTTTAAAATTGTATGTAAGATGCTATGCTTAACAGTTCTAAAAATTTAAATGTTATGTCTTAATATCAGAATTTTTTAACTGTAAATATTAAAAGAAATTAAACATTAACTATTAAAATAAAATTATACACTATTTAAATTTCTGCAAAAAATCTCTATTCATTCGACCATTTTTATACATAGACGTTATATAATCGTAAATTAACTATATTCTGATCATAATATGAACATACTACGGTAGCATTGATTAAATTACGGATATTAACCGTTTTCTATAATAAAAAATACCCGTGAACACTTTGTGATCTAAAACACCTGTAATTAAAAAAAGTATTTTAATCCTGAATTGAACATTATTCTCAAATTTGAACTGAGTAGTGTGTTCTGTAATACAGGAAGTACATAAAAGATACCGTTAACGCATACGAAACATGTAAAATATAAATTAAATTTGCAATTTTTATTCTAAAGAATCTCTTGTAGCATAATTTAAGTAATTTGACAGGAAGTACAAGTTGACTCTCAGAAAAATTTATAAAATAGAAATTCGCTTTACAAAATTGTTTTATTTAGAATTTCGTTCTTTAAATTAAACATCTAATTTATAATAAACAAATAGATAATTGTATGTTAATCCTTACAGTACATATACTCATTGAGAAATTAGAGTAAAATTCTAAATGATGGATTTCTAAGCCAGTCACACACTTCCTTGGAGTATTGTTTTAGGTAATATCACTTGCCAACAAGTAAACGTGGCTTTTTGCAAATATCGTATTCCACCATGATTAAGGTATATTACTCAGAAAAGAAACATTAAATGGAGAGTACCTGAAAAAGCGAAAGGGCCGAAATTTTAAGGAATGAATAATTTATAAAAGATAGTTTAATGTCTCGCAGTTCATACTAATTTTTTTTATATATTAAGTAATTAAAGTTAAATTTTTATGCAAGACATTACATTTTTAAAATGAAAATTCAAATAAGTAAAATGTTTTGTCTTAATATCAGAATCTTTTTAAACGATGTAATTTGATTGTAAATTGACCTACGATTTTTGCCAGAATTTCGCTGTTCATTAACAGTGGCAAGCATCTGCACAGTTAAATTCTTTTTTAATGCAAAATTATTAACACATATCCATCCAGCAAATTCAATTTTTGTACCCTCAAATTAACTCTGAAATGCTATTTCATATGCATTTAGTTTAAACATAGTGTAACAATTTTCTGACTACTTACCATTTCAAAATATTTGCCTGATTTATTATTATTATTATTATTATTATTATTATTATTATTATTATTATTATTATTATTATTATTATTATTATTATTATTATTATTATTATTATTATTATTGTTGTTATTATTATTATTATTATTATTATTATTATTATTATTATTATTATTATTATTATTATTATTCACCCGATGGAATTAACCCGATTACAGAATATTAACAAGTTTTTACTTGAAGTAATAAAAATAGTTCCTTATTTTATAGTAGCTAATATCCCATAACAAAATTTCAATATACAGTGGCGGTCAAAAGTTTCCGGCCAGCAAAAATTTTTCAATTTATTTAAAAGTATACCCATATGAAGAGGAATCTCAAAGTGATACTTATACATTTTATTGACATAATAGTTAGGAACTTACTTATAGAAGTCCGTACGAAGATATACGTGTAAATACCAATAAATTTAATTAAAAAAAATTAATTATAAAGGAAAACGCATCTTCTCAAAAGTTTTCGGCCACCTTCACAAGTTTGAAAAAAAGTGGTATTCTAATAGAAAATTACAGTGATAAACCACATTTACATTTAGTATTTTATCGTATTACTATTTTATTAGCTTGAATTAATAAGTACTACGGCGCAGCAACGTGAAATTCATACAATCAACTGTTTAAGATCGTCTATGGTATGTTTTTTCCACAATTCTTTCAATTTTGGAGAAATTTCGGCTAAGTTCGAATATTTATAGCTCCGCAGAGTTTTGCTAACTTTTTTCCTAAGATTTTCTGTTGGATTCATGTTGGGCGTTTGGGCTGACTATTTCAAAAACGATTTTTTTTTGTGTGAAAACCATTGCTTATCGAGGCTTGCATACATTATTTATGTCGTTATCATTTTAAGAAAACTAGTTGCAACCATATCTTTTTCTCTAATAAGGCAGAAAATGGTCTTGTTGGATATCCTTATACATGGTATCATTCACTTGGCTGTGAATTTCAAATAACGGACCAACACTTTTTGAAGAAAATACTCCCCACGGCATAACGTGTCCTCTGTCATGCTTCATTGTAGGAATAACGTAGGTCGAATGATAGCTTTTGTTGTTAGGTCATCGGACGTTGTGTCTGACATCACTTCCAAAAATGTTTTGAATTCGATTAATGGAAAAATAGAAATGTTGCCCAGATTTTGTGTTCCTTGGAAAATTAAAATAGGGTACGTCGATATTTTTTTTTACCTCTGAAAATTTTTTAACACCGACTCTTGTATAAAGTTCTGTACCACGTCAGTATCGTAACACGGTAGACAAACTTAATCCAGCAATATTTTCATTCCGTAAATCGCAGTATATTGGAACGGAATTTTCATGCGGATTATTATTATTATTATTATTATTATTATTATTATTATTATTATTATTATTATTATTATTATTATTATTATTATTATTATTATTATTATTATTATTATTATTATTATTATTATTATTATTAGAATTATCTCCTGATAATTCTGTTCACAGGAATAGGAATTTTCTGGGGTCTCCGGGACCTCTGAAAGTCCTGAAAGCCATGGCCATCTTTATATAATTTTTTTAAATATCGTTTACAGTCAATGTTACCGATCGATAATCGCCGCAATATCTCAGGAAGATTGGCTTTTAGCGACAAACTAATCACTCATTTATGGACAACATTTGTTGAACTTTTCAAATTTGAATTCAAACTATTCTATACACGTTGATTTATTCATAAACACAACCAAAATACACTTCACGGATAGAAAAAAACTAAAGAATGATAAGTGGCCTGAAACTTTTGAGAACATGCGTTTTCTTTTATACTTAATTTTGTCAAATAAATTTATTGATATTTACACGTTCTTCTATAAGTAAGTTCCTAACTAATATGTCAATAAAATGTATAAGTATCGCTTTGAGATTCCTTTTCATATGGGTATATTTACAAATTAACTGAAGAATTTTTGCTGGCCGGAAACTTTTGACCGCCACTGTACATCAGAAATAAATAGATGAAACAAATGTTATCAACTCTATAGTCGAATTACATGCTTCATTACTCAATTATTCAAAGAAAATAATTTGCGATAAATATAAAAAAAAATTTATCAATTCCTTTGTCTGTTATCCGTCTGCATGAAAATAATACGAAAATTTTAGAGTTAACGAATTTTAAAAAGGCGAAGTATTGGAATAAAATTATCTGTTATTCATATGGATTTTACTATAGGTCTAAAATACATGTAAAAATTTGAAAACAAAATCCTTTTTAATCCTAAATTGAACATTATTCTCAACTGTGAAGACCGAGTAGTGTGTGCTGTAATACACGAAGCGCTTGTTGACTCTCGGAATAATTTGTAAAATAGAAATTTATTTCATAAATTTGTTTTATTTAGAACATTTTTTTTTAATCAAATACCCAACTTGTAATAAACAAATAATTCTAACTCTTGCTATAATTTGAACCTATTTATTAGGAAATTAAAGTGAAATTCTAAAAGCTCGATTTCTAAGCCAGTTACACACATCCCTGGAGTATTGTTCCAGATAATATCTCTTGCTGACAAGTAAACGTGACTTCTGCAATTATCGTATTCCCCTATAATTAAAATAAATTACTGAGAAAAAGAATATTAAATAGACAGTAGCTGAAAAAAAAAACGAAAGTGCGGAAGTTTGAAGCAATGAATAATTCATTAAGTATAGTTTCAGATCTCACAGTTCATCTTTTTTTATATATATATATACATTACGTAAGTAATGTTAAAATTTTATGCAAGACATTACATTTTAAAAACGAAAGTTCAAATGAGTAAAATGTTACTTCTTAATATCAATATTTTTAACCCGGGAGAACTCGCTAGTGAGAATTTTTCTCACGGTGCCCAGTAACTTTTCTTTTACTTTACATTCACTTAATATAAACTTTTTTGTTTGGCTTAGTACTTTTATTTTCAAGAGGTAAAGTAATCGAAATCATATTTTGAAATTTTATTAAAATGAAAAATGTTTTAAATAAGAGTCTTAAAAAAGGCACGGTGGAGAAAGAAAAGCTCATGAATCGATTTCTCTTATGTTAAAGATGTAAATGTTAAAAGAAATTAAATCTTAGCTTTAGAATAAAATTATACACTTTTTAAAATTTTCAGCAAACTGTTTAATCATTCGAACGTTTTTATAAAAAAAATGTTAATACCCGTACGTTAACTTAATACTACCGTATTATGTCTATATTATGATCAGAATACAATTAAATTACGTTTATTTATGTGAACATTTTCTAAGAAAACGAACGAATGAGTATAGAGTTTTCTGCAGAGTTTCAACAGTGTAATAAAGCCATACAAAACAAGAAGATCAAAAATTAATCATCCTCAAAGCATATTTTTAATGTATTTTTAAAAACATATTATTTAAATAAAATCATTATTTTTCAAATGAAAATAGTTGTTTGGCTAAAACACAAGTAAAAATTTTTAAAAAATAGAATCTTGAATTGAACAATATTCTCAACTGTGAACGCTGCGTATGCTGTAATACTAGAATCGCATGTTGATTTTCAGAAAATTTTCAAAACGGAAATTTGGTTTACAATTTTTTTTATTTAGAATTTCTTTCTTTAGTCAAATATTTAATATCTAATTACTCTTAGTATAGATATACGTATTGGGAAATTAGAGTAAAATTCTAAATGATAGATTACAAAGCCTGTCTCACACTTCCCTGGAGTATTGTTCCAGATAATATCACTTGCCAACAAGTAAATGTGGCTTCTGAAATTATCGCATTCCCCCTTGTTTAAGTTAAATTACTCAGAAAAGGAATGTTGAATAAAGAGTACCTGAAAAAACGAAAGTGCGAAAGTTTTAAAGAATGAATAATTCATTAAGGATATTTTAAGTTCTCGCAGTTCATACTTATTTTTTCTTTTTATACATTACGTAAATAAATGTATATTGTATTTATTGTTTGTATGTCTGTATATTAATTTGTGTACCTTTACGTAAGTAAAATTAAAACTTTATGCAAGACCTTTCATTTTTAAAATGATAATTCAAATAAATAAAATGTTTTGTCTTAATATCATAATCTTTTTAAATATGTAAATTGATCGTAAATTGATCTACAGTTTCGCAGGAATATTGATGTTCTTTGATAATGGCAAGGATCTGGACAGTTAAATACATTTTTATCGTAAAATTATTAACGCATAAACATCCAGCAATTTCAATTTTTATACCCTCAAATTGATTCTGAAATGACATTTCATATGCAATTATTTAAAGCACAGTGTATTAATTTACTGAATATTTTTCAAGCCTGATTATTATTATTATTATTATTATTATTATTATTATTATTATTATTATTATTATTATTATTATTATTATTATTATTGTTATTATTATTATTCACTCGCTGAAATTAATCTCATTAAAGAATATTAACAAGTTTTTACTTGAAGTAATAAAATAGTCTCGTTATTTCACAGTAGCTAATAATCCATAACAAAATTTCAATATACATCATAAATCAATAAATGAAACAATTTTTTTTCAAATCTATAATCGAGCTATATTTTTCAAAACTCAATTATTCAAAGAAAACATTTTGAAATAAATAGCAAAAAATTATCGATTCCTGTGTCAGTTATCCGTCTACTTGAAAATAACACGAAAATTTTAGAGTTAATGAATTTTAAAAAGGAGGTATGAATTGCTTGAATTATTATTATACTTATTTCTTGCTTACTTGCTTACTACTTACTTTTATTACTTGAATAAAATTATCTGTTATTAAAATGGAATTTACTATAGTTCTAAATTACATGTAAAATTTAAAAACAAAATCCTTTATAATCCTTAATTGAACTTTATTCTCAACTGTGAAGGCTCAGTAAACTGTGCAGTAATACAGGAAGCGCTTGTTGACTCTCAGAAAAATTTGTAAAATAGAAATTCTTTTCATAAATTTGTCTTATTTAGAACTTCTTTCTTTAGTCAAACATCTAATTTATAATAAACGAGCAAATAACTGTATTCTAACTCTTACTGAAACATATGGGAAAATTAAAGTAAAATTCTAAATGATGGATTTCTAAGCCAGTCACACAATTCCCTGGAATATTGTTCCAGATAATACCTCTTGCCAACAAGTAAACGTGACTTCTGCAATTATTGTATTCCCCTATGGTTAAGATAAATTACTCAGAAAAGGGATCATTAAACGGAGAGTACATGAAAAAAAACCAAAATGTGGAAGTTCTATGCTATGAATTATAAATTAAGGATATTTTAAGATCTCGCAGTTCATTCTTATTTTTCTTTTTATGCATAATGCAAGTAACGTTAAAAAATTCAAATAAGTAAAATGTTATGTCTAAATATCAGAAACTTTTAAAGATGTAAGTATTACAAAAAATTAAATCTTAGCTACTACAATGAACACTGTTTAAAATTTTCAGCAAACTGTTAGTCATCCAATGGTTTCTATAGAAAACGGTTTAATATCCGTACGTTAACTTGATTCCACAGTAATATGCCCATATAATAATCTGAATACAATTAAAATACGGTTATATAAAGTTTTTATATAAAATCAGTCGAATATATTGAGTATATATTAATCTGTTCAACATTGGTAATACCCTGTATGTATATATATATATATATACAACTAAAATCGGAAAAAAAAAACGCACAATAAAAGTTCTCGACTTAAAGTGTACTATGCAAAATAAATTTTTTTTTAAATATTAAAACATCAGCAAGAAATGTAAAAAAATGCTCCTATAGAATTAACATTAACTTGAGTGGTTTTTTTGCATCATTATAGAACTTTCTTAATATCAGAAATAATTAATATAATTTAATATTATTCGGAATTATCATTGCAGTTTTATAACGTAACGAGTGCTATTTATAAACTAAAGGATACCTTCTAAAAATGATAGCCTTACTAAAAGTATAAATGGATGAGCTATTTATAGACATAATAAAATTTATCTGACGAAAATGAGGTTGGATTACATTTCTATTAGGAAAAACTTCAATACGTTAAAATGACTTATCCATAATAACATAAATATATATTTTTTACAATATATATATATATATAGATATAGATATAGATATACATATATAACCTAATCAATAAAATATTTTTGTTTTATATATCTACTTAAGAGAAACAAGATAGTAAAATGCTTTATTAGATATGTATTATTTTATGTAAGGTAAATAAAATTATTTAGAAGATGCTTTTATTTTTCTTAATATTGTCAGTTATGTCAGAAAGAATATTGAAATATAGGGATTATCACTGCGTGAGAAGATGCTTAATATCGTTTTGTTTGAGAGAGCAGGATGAGCAACTTTAAATTTAGTTAATGTAAATGAAATTTGTTTTAAGAGTTAGAAATATGTTAAATTAATAAAATAGTTACTAATAGTTAGGTAACCCACAAAATTGTAGTTCATATACTACTGTGTGTAATATAATATAATATAATATAATATACTACGTTCCACTTTCTAAAATGATGTATAAACACACTACAGATACCTAATCTGATGGGGATTTTTTTCCTAAACATGAATTATGTCGCATTTTAGAATCCAATTTTAATTTATTTCTCGATTATGTTGTTCTCGATTAATTTCATACATCGAGAAATACTAGTTCGTACAGTATACTACAGATAATAGTTCTCAAACATATTTCGAAAGGATAAGAATTTTTTTGATAATGTATAGTTTTGTATCGTTAGTACTTATGTGTCTGCATGCTGTTTTCAGATTTACGTGTAAAGATTTATCGCCACACTCTATATTTTCGTCTTTTAACGCGTGATCATTTAATTGTTATTTTAAAATTTGCTTTATCTTTTAAAATTAGTGATGTTATTTTCCCCGTATAAAAAAATATAAATATAAATATAAAAATTAATAAATAAAAATACGTTTATGAATCTGGAAAGTGATGGACGGATGTTTTTTATAATAAACTGCTTCTGTATGACGGAGATGTTAATTTTTTTTTTATAATATTTGTTTTTGTAAAAAAAAATAATTTAATCACCAAATTGCTTTAACTGTCTATTAAAATATAATATAATTTCAATCTTAAGTAAAAAAGGTCAAAAAAGAAAATGAATAATTCAAGAGTTTTTCCCTTTGTTTAAATTCCCCTTGATTCTTTTTTAAGATGTAACCCAGTTGCTATCATTATACAAATGTCAATAAATATTGAAAAAAATCTCGAAAACTATTTAAAATATTAAAGTTCAAATATTACTTTTGGAACCTGTGGATTAATTTAGTTAAATGTAGTTAGTTTCATCGTCAAATTTCTATACTTTAGGTGAAATAGCTGTAAAACTTTATGGGTCATTTAATTAGTCGTTTCGTAAAATTGTTTCATAAATTCGCATCTTTAGGATTTCATATATAGAGAGAGTATATTTAGAAAACGTTTGTTCATTTTAAGAGACTCTCCGTAATTATCTGAAATAAAATAAAATTGATTTTTTTATTATTATTTTATTTATTTATTTATTTATTTTTGACGCTAGCGACGGTCATAAAGAAAGGAAGGTTCAAATATCATAAGTTATATAATGATCGAAAACATATAACTAAATTTGTAATTTTTTGAAATATTTCTTACAATCGTACACCTACGACATTGGCCGGAATTATTTATCATGCATCTAAAATTACCTAAAATATAATTTTTTATACTTGTATTATAAAGAGCTATATCTTACTCCTTTGTAAAGGGTAATCTGTGGAATGACTGCACCGATTTCAAAAGTAAAAAGCGATGAAATATAATTTTCTATACCTGTATTACAAAGAGATATATTTTGCTTCCTTGTAAAGGATAATCTGTGGAACGACTGTACCGATTTCAAAAGTAAAAAGCGATGAAAATGCGCAAAAAAACTTTTTAAAAGCGTTGCAATTGCAATTTTTAAGCAATCTTGAGAAGTAACGAATCGAATAATTTAAATAACGATGTCAAAATAACAGAAATGGACCTTGCTGAAACATATCTTATGTCGGTTACACTAACCCAAAGGGAATGCAAGAGCAAAAGACGTTCTAAAAATGCCACTTTGTAATACTGAAAAGTCTAGAAACATGCAGTTTCGAATATTAATTATTTGTAAGATATACATGATCTCTAATAAAATTTCTTTAAGAAATTTAAATTTAAAATTTGAGGTAATGCGCCAGGCGCGTTCTAAGAAACGTTCTGTATTGCCCCGTTTATGCAGTTTTAGAAAGAATCAAATTGATTTCAAAATTAATGGTTCAAATTTAATGTAACAGCACTTTTTCTAATATGGGCTTTGTTTTATGTTTGTGCCACTTCCACCTGGGAGTTGTAGGAGCTAAGAACGTTCTAAATTGCGGTTTTCGGGTTTCTGAAGAGCCTATAATAATAAAATTTGAAATTGTAATTACGTATAAGTGATAAATAATCTGTAAGAACATTTCCTAAAAAAAAATCTAAATTTAAAATAATCTAAAATGCATGAAAAGCATTCTAATTGCTATTTCTACGCAGTTGATGATGTACTGAACCAATTTCAAAAATAATGGTGTAAAAATGATGATGACAGCCCTCATTTTAAGATTAGTTATCCGAAATTACTTTCCAATATCCCATATACTTTCCAATATATATATATATATATAACATTCCAAGCATATTACAACTATGCAGAAAATGATGAACTTAACAACTGTATACCTATTAGAATACTTTTGTGAGAATTGCAACAATTAATAAACAAAATACATATTAAGAAGAAGGTTTAAAAACATGATTTTAGGAAAAGTCACAAAAATTTTAGGCAATTATGAAGCTAAACTTGAAAATATTGAAATTGTAGATAATGAGATTTTATCTTATTTCAAGCAGAAGGGTTAATTAGTTAGATCAATCAGTATAAAGAATACAAAACTAAAGTAAAATTATCTTCAAACTTTCAAAAGTTTCCAGTTATTTATTTATACCTTACATATTTTACGGAAATTAGAGCTCTTTCGAAGAAGTATTAAATTAATTTTTTTTTGCACTAATGCTTCAAGTAATGATTCATTAAACGGAATAGTAAGATTTAAATTTGTTTAACAGTACTCCGAAGTCAAATAACTTAAAATTTATAGTAAAAGTTTGCCTAGCAATTTGTTATTAATATGTAATATTTTCCAACGATGATCATTTTCCTTACCGATTGAATACATTATAAATAAATGTTAAGAGTTAATGAAAAATTACAAGTGTTGAATACACATGCCTTATAAGATATTTTGGCAATGAACACACAAAGTTATTCACAGCAAACCAAAAATTTATGTAATTTCAGATAAAAAATTAGTCTTGAAAATGGGTAACTTTCGGACGCTAGATTATGTCTAATTTTTTAACGAATGATACATGGATAAAAAATCGATCACGGTAACTTCACAGCGAAGTTAAGAAGTTAAATGTCACATAAGAATCATAATATGATGAGAAAGAAAACCTGCAGATTATTCCCCATTATAAATATGGCTAATTGTGGCAATTCAGACATCATAGCATATAGCAATATCCACACATAGATTTACAACACTAATTTCTAATTAATAAAAAAGAAAAAAGAATTCTTCTAAGATTGTTAATCATCAGTTAAATTACCGAAATATAATGTAACACTGTATTTTATTTATTTATTTGTGTTCCCTCAAACCAATAACAAAAAGTTAATCTCACTTAAGTTATTGATCATTTTATAACATTATTCAGTGTCAAATGCTTGAAATAGCATAAAACGTGAGTTAATTTACCTGGACAAACTAAATTATATTCTGTACCGCATTAAAACTATACAGTAAATAATGTACTTAAGAACTGTATAGATTTTAAAATAGTTTTGTGAGAAATGCAATAAATAATAAACTAAATATATGCAAGAAAATGTTTTAAAAACATAATTTTATGAAACATCGTATTCATAATCTTAGGTTTTATGAAACTAAACTTGAAAATATTGAAATTGTAGATAATTAGATATTATCTTATTTCAAGCAGAAGAGTTAATTAGATAGAAACATCAATATAAAAATGCAAAACTTAAGTAAAATTATCGGCAAACATTCAGAAAATTTCCAGTTATTTATTTATTCCTTACATATTTTACAGAAATTAGAGCTCTTTCGAAGAAAGTATTAAATTAAATTTCTCTTACACTAATGTTTGAAGTAATGATTCATTAAACATAATAGTAAGATTAAAATATGTTTAAGGGTACTCTAATGTCAAATAGTTAAAAAATAAAGCAGATGTTTGCCAAGCAATTTGTGATCCATATGTAATATTTTCCAATTATGATCATTTTACTTACGGCCCATTTTATACATTCGCTTACATTTCAGAATTTTATTTTTATTTTTCAAACTTAATAATTTCTGTTAAAAATGGAGACAGGTATTAAAGTAAATATTTATGGTACGTGAAAAAAATTGGTTGTGCATGTTGCCCTATAATATAATATGTAAATCTATTTAAAGTTGGTTTGTAAGGCAAACTGCCAAGTCCGTTACCATACAAAATTACAGAAAATAACACAGCTTTAAATTTATTAAATTTTCTAAACTCAATTTACTTTAAAGAGACTTACACTCAAGAGCTAAAACATTATGACCACCCCTACATTTTGCAATGAACTCGCCTGGATGACGTGGAAGGCATGTGATCTGGTGGAAGTGGAATTTAACTGCTGCTGGAGAGTCTGAAAAATAATCCTTTCACTTACTTCTATATGCGATGGGAGAGGATGCGGATATAAGCGACTTTGATAGAGGGCAGATTGTAATGGCTCGAAGGCCGGAACAAGTATTTGCAAAACTGCACGACTCGTGGGTTGTTCGCGATCTACAGTTGTTAGTACGTATGCAAAGTGGATGAATGACGGTGAAACCAGCAGTAGACGACATGGTGTTGGACGTCCACACGCTATCAAAGAAAAAGGTCGTCGGAGACTGTTTCGCATGGTGAAGCAAAACCGGAGCCAGACAGTGGCTCAGATGACAGCCAAATACAATGCAGGGCCAAGTAGAATAGTATCGGAGCACGCTGTTCAGCGCACACTGTTGGATATGGGGCTACGCAGCAAACGTCCCACTCGTGTGCCTTTGCTGACCAAGCGTCTTCGCCAACTGCGCCTGCGCTGGGCCGGGGAACATCGCGACTGGTCCATGGATCAGTGGGAGAGAATTGCATGATCAGATGAATCACGGTTTGTGATTCATCTTGCCGATGGCCGTATCAGGATACGCCATCTTCCAGGTGAACATTTGCTCCAATTTACTGTACATTTGCTCAATGTACTGTAGGTCATACACAGGCCGGTGGTGGCGGTATTATGTTTTGGGGGACGTTCTCTTGGGCATCTCTGGGACCCGTGGTTGTGGTAGAGCAGACCATGAAAGCCACAGGGTATCTGAACATCACTGCGGACCAGTTGCATCCTTACATGGCCTCTGTTTTTCCAGCCGAAATGGAATGTTCCAACCGGACAACGCCCCTTGTCACACGGCTAAAATTGTGTTGGAGGGGTTCCAAGAACATGATGCTGAATTCCAGTTAATGTCCTGGCCGCCTAACTCACCGGATCTCAGTCCGACAGAACACATTTGGGATTTCATGGGACAGCAGCTCTGAGTTCATAGACCACCAATTCGCAATATCTCGGATTTGCCTGACCGTTGTTTAAACATCTTGTTTTGTCTGACTCCGGCCATCTACCAAGGACTTGTGGCATCCATGCCAAGGCGGGTTGAAGCTGTGTTGCGCGCCAAAGGTGGGACAACTTGTTATTGACAGGTGGTCATAATGTTTTGGCTCTTGAGTGTATGTCCCTAAATTTCTAAACATGATATTTATCAATAATACTTAAATTGAAATGAGACAGAGTTTTATCCACAAGATTTTGATCACATAGAAATTATACCAGAACTTTTTCTAATAATTACAGTATACATTGATGTAAATTATTAAATTAAAAAAAATTCATATTTGTTTATTAGCTGAATAAAAATAAATATAAAATGGTGAAAAAATGATAATCATTAAAAAACCGTGCGGTAAAAGATTTAACATTTGGTAACGAACTTGACACTATGTAGAAAATGGCCGTTAAAAAATTGAATACACATTCATGATAACATATTTTGCTACCGAATACACAAAGTTCTTCACGGCAAACCAAAAAATAATGTAATTTTAGATAACAAAAATGGTCAGCATCCGGACGCTGGATTATGTCTATTTTTTAAACGAATGATACGTGGATAAAAAAAATCGGTTACGGTAACTGCACAAAGAAGTTAGGACGTTATATGTAACATGCGAATCATAATATGATGAGAAAGAAATGCTGAAGTTTATTTTCCACTATAAATATGACTATTTGTGGCATTTAATAAGTCATAGTATATAGCGATATCCGCGCACAGATTTACAATATTAACTTCTATATAACAAAACAGAATTTTTCTAAGATTGATAATCATCAGTTAATTTTCAAAATATAATATAACACTACGATTTATTTATTTATTTGTATTCCCCCAAACCAATTACAAAAAGTTAATCTCACTTAAGTTATTGATCAATTTATAATATTGTTCAGTGTCAAATGCTTGAAATTGCATAAAAAGTACGTTAATTAAGCTGGATAAATTAAATTATATTTTGTACCGCATTAAAACTGTACAGTAAATAATGTTTTTAAGAAATGTATAGATTTTAAAATAATTTTGTGAGAAATGCAACAGTTAATAAACTAAATATAAAGACGAAAATGTTTTAAAAACATCATTTTATGAAACATCGTTTTCATAAATTTAGGAAATTACAAAACTAACTTGAAAATATTGAAATTGTAGATATTGAGATTTTATATTATTTTAAGCTAAAGAGTTAATTAGATAGAAAAATCAATATAAAGAATGCAAAACTAAAGTAAAATTATCTCCAAACTTTCAAAAATTTCCGGTTACATATTTATTCCTCACATATTTTACAGAAATAAGCGCTTTTTTGATGACAGTTTTAAATTAAATTTCTCTTGCACTAATACTTCAAGTAATAATTCATTAAATGGAGTAGTAAGATTTAAATATATTCAACATTACTCTGAAATCAATTAAGTTAAAACTTATAGTAAAAGTTTGGGAAGCAATTTGTTATTCATATTGTTACGAATTTTGTAAATAGTTAGTGTTTGTACTGTAAAATAATGTAAATAATCTTATTAAGCTCCATTTTTTTACTAATATTAGTTTTTGTTACATTGTCTCTGTTATCAAGCAAACTTGTCTATTATTTTCAGTGAATGCCTATGGCAGCTTTGCGAAATATTAGAGATATCGCCAAGTTGGTGTCACTTTTGGCGACTAATTTTGGTTGCCAAATTTGGCGATATATCGCCAAGTTGGCGACAAACTTGGCGATTGTTGGCGATGGTACCCCTTTATTCTCTATGGTAACCCTTCCGTCTCAATGGTAACCCCCCTTAGATATACTGATACAATGTTTGTTGTTCCGTGGATTTTTCGAGAAGGTTCTAGAAATTTCCAGCACATGCTGCGAGCCTATATAAGAAGAGAAGCGATACGAGCTGTTGTTGTTATTATTTACCAGTCAGTCATTGAGTGAACAAGGCGTTTGTAAAGCAAGTTTGCTTGAGTTTCATTTATGTTGTTTTGAATGTTATTAAGTGTTGAGACGTTGTATAAAGAGTCTCTGGGATCTAAAGCTGTACCTGTACGATAGATTGGAGCACTTATTTTTGAATATCTAGTAACATTTGTGAGTTTCGAAGACTCTGTTGTTCTGAAGATCTGTAAATAAATTATTTTCTACTTTTCTGACAAGAGTTTGAAGTTGCCTAACCATAAGATCAAAAGAACCCCATATACGCTGCAACATTTGGTGTCAGGAGTCGGGATCTTATGGCGAAAACAAGAACAATGAATGGACAACTGAAAGAACTGTTAGATGCTATCAATGGCATAAAGACAGAAATGAATAAAGGCCAAGAAGAGTTGGCGGAAAAAATAAATAAAGGCCAAGAAGAGTTGGCGGAAAAAATTGACAAAGACCAAGAAGAGTTGGCGGATAAAATGAATAAAGGCCAAGAAAAAATGAAGAAAACTTTTGAAGAAAAGTTCTCGTCGGCAGAAAGAAGAATAGGTTCGGTAGAAGAGAAAATACAGGAAGTAGAAGAGAAAATTCAGAATGAAATAAGTAACGTTGAAGAGAAAATAGTTGACGTAGATGTAAAGTTAAATAAAAGAGTAGAAGATCTTGAGAAGAAGCTTTCACCGTCCAATAGTAATTATGAAGAATTTAGGAATCCGCCTGCTTCTCCCGTGCACATCAAGCTGTCGACATACGACGGAAAGAGTTCCTGGCAAGTTTACAAGACCCAGTTCACCATTGTAGCCGAAGCGAACAAATGGAGTGACGAGGTGAAAGCTTGTCAACTGGTAGCGTCTTTAAGAGGAGAAGCCGCCGACGTGCTGCAAACATTGCCCGATATGACCCAACTCAATTTTGAGACTCTAAGTTGTGCACTTGAAATGAGATTCGGCGAAAAATTCTTCAAAGATTATGCGAGAATACAAATGAAGAGCCGCCATCAAAAATCGAATGAAATCCTTCAAGAGTTTGACTCAGACATAGAAAGGCTGGCAAATTTAGCATTCATTGACTGTCCAAAAATTTACGGGAGATGCTCTCACTGCAGTACTTTGTTGACGGAATAAAAGATACAGAAGTGCAGAGAGCAGTACGAATGGCAGATGTGCAGGATTTAAAGGCTGCATTACTATATGCCTTAAAGTTGGAAGCAGCTACACAAGCCAGCCGAAGGGATCGTCATTCAGTCCCAGAGGCAACGGTGAACAAAAGCTCAGACACTGAAATCGACGTCTTGAAAGAAATTAGGAAATTAAATCAAGAGCTTGAAGCCTTAAAATATGGAAGAACAAGCTCAAGGAGACAGAATCTCATGTGCTGGGGATGCGGTGATACAGGACATCTCCGAAGAAACTGCCCCAAAATCCACGAACGTGAGATGAATTCAAGACCAGAGAATAAAAAGCCCAACATGAAGATCCTTCAAATATCGAAAATGAGTGCGGCGATAATGAATTATATGTGATAGGCTTTATTAACTGAATTCAGTGCCGTATGATTGTTGACACGGAAGCCAATGTGACAATAATAAGAGAAGATTTGGTTCGGAAATTGAAATCTAAACTCATCTGGACTCCACCATGCGTTACCCTGCAAACTGTGACGGGTGACAAGATAGTCATATATGGAAAGACCAATTTAACCATCAACTTTGGAGGAAAGAAATATTATCATACGGCATATGTGGCTGACATAACAGATCCTTGCTTAATCGGGCTAGATTTTCTGAAGAAGTTTGGCTTCAAACTTGATTTCAAAAATAACAAAATGCTCTCAAAATTTGAAGAAATAAGTCTTTTTGGATTAAATAACGAAATTGAATGTAAACAAGCAGTAATAGCCAAAGAAGACGTCAATCTAGATCCAAGAACAGAATTTTTAGTTCCAGCTGTAATTAAAAATGAAACTAATTACCGATTTGGCCATATAGATTATCCCGAAGACAATAGTACACAAGTAGGAGTATTGGTGGCTTCTTCTGTGGTAGACCTCTCGAAAAAGACCATTCCAGTCAGAATTTCTAACATCAGTGATAAGACGAGGACTATCAAGAAAGGAGAGGTGATAGCATCATGTGCTCCTGTGACGTGCATAAGTCAAAATTCCAATCACTGTCCAATCTTCAGATAATTTAGTCAAGGATTTGCTACAAAACACAGACTTAGATCCATATCAAAGGGATGCTGCGGAAAGTTTAATTAGAGAATACGAAAGTTGATTTTCCCAAACATCTGAAGACTTTGGACGAACTAAAATGGCACAACACCGAATTGACACGGGAGATCACTCTCCTATTAAACAGCACCCTAGACGATTACATTTTGCCAAGCAAGAAGAGGTGCAGAATTTAATTAAGGATATGGAAGAAAATGACGTCATCGTTCCATCGACAAGTCCATGGGCGTCTCCCATTGTATTAGTAAGAAAAAAGGATGGTTCTACAAGATTTTGTGTAGACTACCGCCGACTGAATGACGTCACCAAAAAGGATAATTACCCTCTGCCAAGGATTGACGACACTCTCGACACACTTGCGGGCAACACTTGGTTTTCGACTTTAGACCTGAAGAGTGGTTACTGGCAGGTAGAGATCCATCCCGACGACCGCGAGAAGACTGCCTTCACAACGGGACAAGGATTATGGCAATTCAAGGTAATGCCTTTTGGTCTATGTAATGCACCTGCAACTTTTGAACGCCTTATGGAAACGGTTTTCCCGGGGCTGTCATATGAAGCATGTCTTGTTTATTTAGATGATATCATAATCATAGGAAAATCTTTTGATGAACATCTGAACAACCTCAGGCGGGTGCTACAAAAATTAAAGGAAGCTAATTTGAAGTTAAGCCCTTCGAAGTGCAGTTTGTTCGAAATGAAGTCGCCTACCTTGGAAACATCATTTCAGCGGAAGGAGTTAGGACTGATCCAGAGAAGATATCGGCTGTGAAAAATTGGAATCGTCCAGCAGATGTTCACCAGCTTCGGAGCTTTCTCGGATTATGCACCTATTACAGAAAATTTGTCAAAGGCTTCTCGATGATTGCAAGACCACTTCATAAATTAACAGAAGCCAATCAAAAATTTATGTGGACACAGGAATGTGACGCTGCTTTCGAAAAGCTTAAGGAGACCTTAACATCCACTCCAATTCTGTCATATCCTCAAATCGATAAACAGTTTATACTTGATACGGATGCAAGTAACGAAAGCATTGGCGCTGTACTGTCCCAGGAAATCGACGGCCAGGAGCGTGTTATCGCCTATTTCAGCAAGTGCTTATCAAAGGTAGAGCGAAACTACTGCGTAACAAGAAAAGAGCTTCTTGCTGTAGTGAAAGCCATAGACCATTTTCAGCACTATCTTTACGGTCGAAAATTCCTGATCCGAACTGATCATGCTTCTCTAACTCGGCTATCGAATTTTAAGAACCTGAAGGCCAGATAGCCAGGTGGATACAAAAGCTTCAAGAGTACGATATGGAGATACGCCATCGAAAAGGCTCATCACATGGAAATGCAGATGCTCTCTCAAGAAGACCCTGCTCAGAGAATTGTAGATACTGCGATCGAGTTGAGAAGAAATTTAATGTCAAAGGTCCTATAGTAAGACAAGTTACAACTGGGTCTACATCATCACAAGATCCGTGGAGTGACGAGAGCCTGCGTAAAGATCAACTTGCTGATCCTGAAATTAAGCCAATTCTAGAGCTGAAAGAGGAGTCCAACAGGAAACCCAACTGGCAAAACATGGCCCATTACCATCCTACGACTAAACATTATTGGGCTCTCTGGGATTCCCTACATTTGAAGAACGGTATCTTGTATCGAAAATGGGAGTCTAGCGATGGAAAGACATGTAGATGGCAACTACTACTTCCTAAGTCGAGAATTTCTATGGCCCTTCAAGAACTTCATGGTAGTCCTACAGGAGGTCATTTTGGTGTAATGAAGACCCTGCAAAAGGTTCGAGAGCGGTTCTACTGGAATAATGTTCGCAGTGATGTGGAGAAGTGGTGTCGAACTTGTGACACCTGTGTAGCACGTAAAGGTCCAAAGAGGCGCACCCGTGGACGATTGCACCGTTATAATGTAGGAGCTCCTTTCGAACGAATTGCTCTAGACATCCTGGGTCCTCTTCCTAGAACATCTGATGGCAATAAGTACATCCTCGTTGTCATGGACTACTTCACCAAGTGGCCTGAAGCCTATGCCATTCCTAATCAAGAGGCGGTAACCGTAGCAGACATACTAGTTCAACACTGGGTTTCCAGATACGGAGTTCCTCTTCAAATCCATTCTGATCAAGGAAGAAACTTTGATTCGGCTGTGTTTAAGGAAATGTGCGGACTACTCGGCATGGACAAAACTCGAACTATACCTCTACATCCTCAATCGGACTGCATGGTGGAGCGGTTCAATCGTACCATCCTAAATAGCCTCTCTCTCCTGGTGTCTAGAGACCAACAGGACTGGGACAAGAAATTGCCTGTTTTCCTGCTTGCCTACAGGAGTTCCACTCATGAGGCCACTGGTTACTCCTCTTCTCAAATGCTCTTTGGTCGATCTTCGTCTGCCTGCGGATCTTTTGTTTGGCCGTCCTCCTGACGCTCCTTTGTCGCCTGAAGAATACGTGGATGAACTCCAGGCACGGATTGAGGAGATTCATCGTCTAGCGAGGAACCGAATCGGACAGGCAACGGAAAAGATGAAGACACGGTACGACACAAAGGCAACAGGACATGTGTTCATCGAAGGTGACAAAGTTTGGTTGTGGAATCCGATACGTCGTAAGGGACTGTCGCCAAAACTACAAAGAAACTGGGACGGTCCTTATACAGTCGTCAACAGGCTGAATGACGTCGTCGTTCGCATACGAAAATCGCCACACACCAAGCCCAAGGGCGTACATTATAACCGGCTAGCCCCTTATTTTGGCCAAAGTGATTAGAAATTCAAAACTGGAATTCCAGACCATGGCCATGAAAGTCACTTTTTGTAAATATGTAAATAGCAATTAGTTCTTATTTATGTAAATTTTATTATTATTTATTTATTTATTTATTTATTTATTTATTTGTTTATTTATTTTAAATGTTTTCCTCTAACTCAAGGATTGCACTGCCCGGGACGTGCAGTCTTTGAGGAGGGGTTAGTGTTACGAATTTTGTAAATAGTTAGTGTTTGTACTGTAAAATAATGTAAATAATCTTATTAAGCTCCATTTCTTTACTAATATTAGTTTTTGTTACATTGTCTCTGTTATCAAGCAAACTTGTCTATTATTTTCAGTGAATATCTATGGCAGCTTTGCGAAATATTAGAGATAAGCCAAGTTGGCGTCACTTTTGGCAACTAATTTTGCTCGCCAAATTTGGCGATATATCGCCAAGTTCGCGACAAACTTGGCGATTGTTGGCGATGGTACCTCTTCACCGTTTATGGTAACCCTTCCCTCTCATTGGTAACCCCCCTTAGATATACTGATACATTGTTTGTTGTTCCGTGGATTTTTCGAGAAGGTTCTAGAAATTTCCAGCACATGCTGCGAGCCTATATAAGAAGAGAAGCGATACGAGCTGTTGTTGTTATTATTTACCAGTCAGTCATTGAGTGAACAAGGCGTTTGTAAAGCAAGTTTGCTTGAGTTTCATTTATGTTGTTTTGAATGTTATTAATTGTTGAGACGTTGTATAAAGAGTCTCTGGGATCTAAAGCTCAACCTGTACGATAGACTGGAGCACTTATTTTTGAATATCTAGTAATATTTGTGAGTTTCGAAGACTCTGTTGTTCTGAAGATCTGTAAATAAATTATTTTCTACTTTTCTGTCGAGAGTTTGAAGTTGTCTAACCATAAGATCTGTAAGAGAGCCCGGTATTGCGCTTATTTCTATTTACGCGTATCAAATAATTAATTGATTAAAATCATTCTATTTACATAATTATCAAAAAAAAATTAAAATAATTTTACTGTATTAAATTAGTTGTAAAATAATAATAAATATAGTTTTCGGTTGTTCAAAAAAATCTCCTGGTAGCCTGAGAGGTTTTCCGTAGACCATTTGTGCAATGGTAAAATTTGTATCACCACGTAAAGCTGATCTCAATCCCAATAGTACTGTAGGTAATGATTGAGTCCACTTAATTGTATTTTGCGCTCTAATGGCCGCTTTTAAAGTTCGATGGATTCGTTCTATCTTCCCATTACACTGTGGATGATAGGCTGTTGTTGGGCTCAATTTAAAACCACAAATAATACTTAAATTGTGGAACAATTCTGATCTAAATTGTTTTCCTCGATCCGTGATTACACGGTGTGGAATGCCAAAGCGAGAAATCCATTGATCATAAAATGCTCGAGCAACTGTTGGAGCCGTCACATTTTCTAGAGGAACTACTTCTATCCAACATGTAAAGCGGTCAATACAGGTTAGGCAGTATAATTTTCCTTCAGACGGTGTTAGTGGACCTATGATGTCAATATGAACGACACTAAATCGTTCATCTGTTTCTTCGAAAGTGGCAAATGGAGAATGCGTATGTCTGCTAATTTTGTTTTTCTGACAATCAATGCAGGATTTTGCCCACTGATTAACATCTTTCCTAATGTTTGTCCAAATAAACCTTGAAGCTACTTGTTTTACTGTATTTTTCGCTCCAGGATGAGCTAAATTGTGGATTTTCTTAAAAATTTGTTCTCTAAAAGCTTCAGGAATAAATGGTCGGATTTTGGAAGTTGAAATATCACACCAAAGAAGTTTTCCTGAATCCAAAGGATATTGTTTGAAAATTACAGATGGATTTAAACGTAATTTTGTAAGTTCTTCATTATTAATCTGCCCATCAGAAATTTTGTCATAATCTATTGTAGAAATCGATTGTATTCTGGATAATGTGTCTGCAACTCTATTTTCTACTCCACTAATATGTTGAATATCTGTTGAAAATTGCGATATTTATTGTAAATGACGCAACTGTCTTGGCGAAGCTTTTTCATTTTTTGCTGAAAGGCGAATGTTAAGGGTTTATGGTCTGTATAAATTATAAATTGTCTTCCTTCTAACATATGTTTAAATTGCTTTACAGAAAGATATATTCCCAATAATTCTCGATCATAGGTACTATAACTTTTCTGAGCATTACTTAATTTTTTTGAAAAAAAGGCTAATGGTTTCCAGCAGCCTGGTTCAAATTGTTGTAAAACTGCACCAATGGCAAAATCAGAAGCATCACAAAAAAGAGATAATGGAAGATCAGGATTAGGATAGGTCAGTAAAGCAGCATTTGCTATGCCTTCTTTACATTTTTCAAATTTTTCTTTTGTTTCGTCTGTCCACGGAATTTTTTTTTATCTTTCTTTTTCGCCCCTTTTAAATACTCATGAAGTGATGCTTGATTTTCAGCAGCATTTTTTATGTATCTTCTATAAAAATTCACCAGACCAAGGAAAGTTCGTAATTCGTGGATTGTTTCCGGTAATTTATAATTTTTTTAATATTTTTTTAATTACTTCTATTTTTTCTGGAAGGGGTTTTGAACCTTCAGGAGTAATCATGTATCCTAAAAATTGTAGCTGGTTTAGTCCAAAAACAGGTTTTGCAATATTTAAACGAAGGCCATATTGATCCAGTCCTGAAAAAACTAATTTTAGATGTTCTGTGTGCTCATCTTTCGTTGTAGAAGCTATTAAAATATCATCTAAATATGGGAAAACGAAGTCCAATCCGAAAAATACTTCATTAATGAAACCCTGAATGGAGCATTCCGTAATCCAAAATTCATCACATTATATTCAAATAATCCAAACGGCGTTATTATCGCTGTTTTTTGCTTATCCTCTTCTGCAATGGGAATCTGAAAATAGGCCTTAAATAAGTCAATTTTTGAAAATATTTTCTTTCCTTTTAATATATGCTGAAAATCTTCTATTCTGAGAATAGGGTAACGGTCGGGAATGGTTCGTGCAATAAGGCGTCTGTAATCCCCGCACGGTCTTAAACTTCCATCTTTTTTTTTAACTAAATGAAGTGGACTAGCCCATGGTGATTTGGATGGTCTAATTATATCATTATCCAACATAAACTTGAATTCTTGTTTTGCTAAATTTAAATTTTTTGAGTCTAATGGGCGAGGTTTTGAATAGACAGGAGAACTTTTAGTATCAATATAATGCTTTACGTTGTGTTTGGAATTACATATTAAAAGATTTGGCTTCTTTAAATTAGGATATTGTAATAACAGATGTGCATATTGAGAATTTTTGTCAGTTGTACTTATGCTATCAGCACTTGATACACACATAACATCGCTTTTAACAAAAAGTTTAGTAACACCATCTATTAATTTTTTATTATGTATATCAATAAGCAATTTAAATTTATTAAGGAAATCTGCACCTAAAATTGCTTTGTCTACTTTCGCTATTATAAAAGGAAATTGATATTGTCTACGTAAGCCCAAATCTAGTGTTAAAATTTTGAAACCAAATGTAGGAATTATTGAACCATTTGCTGCATACAATTTGAAAGAGTTACATATTTTATGCTTGGATGAAGCAGGAATAATTGATAAATCAGCTCCACTATCAACAAGAAAGCGTAAACCGGTTGTTTTGTCTTTAACAAATAAACGGTAATTACGGCAATCTTTAAAATCTTCAGCAGCAGAATTTGCCGCTAAAACTACTGCTGATCGGAGTTTTCCGATTTTTTCCAGCTGCACGGACTTTTACATTTATTAGGATAACACTGATTACCAAATTTAAAATGGTAGTAACAATATTTCCCATTTGGATTAAATCGTTTTCTCGATTGACTTCTACTTTTATCTCGTTTAGTACCAGATTTCCGAATTTTACTTCTGGATTGCCTCTCAATTTTTAATGCCGGAATCTGGTTTTCCAACATAGAAATTTTCTCAAGTATTTTACTCATAACATAAGAATCTGAACTCGCAGAATAAATTTCTGTTGAAGAGATCATTTCAAAAATTTTATCTGCCATTAGAGATAAATTATCTAAATTTTCTATGCTTAGAATTAGAATATTTTTTATTGACTCTGGTAATTTATCAAGAAATAAAGTTTTCAAAACCTTTTCTGGTATGTTATTTCTAATGAGCGATTTGATTTTAAGCAGTAGTTGGCTTGGCTTCATATCACCCAATGAAATTCCCGTAAGCAATTTCTTTAGTAATTTTTCCTCACTCTCTTTAAATGTATTTAAAAATCTTTCTTTAGCGGCGGTATATTTATCATCCCGATTACTTTGGATAATATCCCATATATTTTCAATGTATTTGGGGTCTAACTGAGCCACTAAATGATTGAATTTTGTTTCTTCATTTATAATATTTACAAGTGAAAACTGAGTATCAATTTGGAAAAACCATATTTCAGGATTATCTTCCCAGAATGGAGGAAATTTGACGCTTACCTTGTTTGCTTCAGGAACCTTTTTTGCTTCAAGAATCGAATTTGTAGACGTTTTCGTTGATTCTTGAGTCATTTTTCAATGCGTTAATGTCCAAAGTAGGGTCACCAGAATTTTGTAAGAGAGCCCGGTATTGCGCTTATTTCTATTTACGCGTATCAAATAATTAATTGATTAAAATCATTCTATTTACATAATTATCAAAAAACTAATTAAAATAATTTTACTATATTAAATTAGTTGTAAAATAATAATAACTTGAACGCCTTCTGCATATCAACAACAAACAACATTTTAATTCTTTTAATAACAACAATATCGTCTGCCTTTTTTGTTGCCAACAAATGAACGGAATCTTTACAAGTTCATGGAGGCTACAGATAAAAAGAACCCCATATACGCTGCAACAATAAGTAATATTTTCCAATTATGATCATTTTACTAACGAATTGAATACGTTATAAATAAAGGTTAAGCGGAATTAAAAAATTACAAGTGTTTCTTTTAAAATAAGTTGAAAAAATGTATTACATTTTCCAATATTTCCAATCTAATCAATATGTTTCCATGCTCAACTTTAAACTGGTTATCAAATTTAACTTTTTAAGCAGTATTTTAAACTTTTATATTTATAGAAAAGCAAGATATGAATAAAAATTTTTTTAAATAGATGTCTTTGTAAAGTGTTATAAGACAGTAATTGTAAGGATTTAAAAAGAGCATTATGAAACGGATAATATTGCGATATGTGATAATATTGCGATATATGATAATATTGCGATATGAAGAAAGTGTGTGAAGTAAAGAGATTGTGATATTGTGACCAATAATTTGACATCACCTGCCAACGATGTGAAGTCTTTTTAAAACATAGGATGTGCTCTTATAAGTATTTCGTTTTACATTAAAACATTTTTACATGATTTTGCAAATCGAAGCCGTAAAAAAATGTATTATTACCTAATCTCCTTCTGGGATCGCCAATTTCGTATTTATTAATTTTATTTGAAAGTTCTGACTTTACAAATTTGAAATATTCTGTAGCTTTAGAATTTTGAGAATGTCAGTTTAACTTTCAGTATTTACGTTAGTAAACATTTCTTTATGATAGATAATACATGGTAGGAAAACAGGAATTCAATGAATAAGCAATTGGAAAAGTGGTAAAATATTCTAAATTATATTAAAACCTGGGTTAAAAAATGTTTGTGCGTTGTTTCCAATGACGATTCTCTTGAGGACAATTAAAAAAATATTTCTAGCACACAAAAGTATATCTATAGGGCCACACAAAAGTATTCCATTACATAATGATACAGGCAGAACATTTTTTGTGTGCGTTTTAATTGTATTAAACTATTTAACATTTTTTGAAATTGATATACGTTGCTGAAGAATGCTACAAGATAATTCCTGTACAAGAGAAAGACAAAGTATTTACAGGGACACACAAAAGATTTCGGCTACTATACTGTATCCGAAATACTGTATACTATTACATCAAGTTCTGACTGTTTTTAGTTCTTAATTATGTAATACGTAGCACCTATAATAGTCGTTTAGTCTGTCCGTCAGCCTATCTGTCTGTCTATCCGGCTGTCTGTCTGCTTACATATAACAGAACAAAAACTAGGAAACCGAATAATATGAAATTTATAATATATAATTTTTGCATGATTTTGTCGAGTCATTTCAAATTTTATGAAAATCAGGTATATAATTTCAATACAGGTGTTGACTAAGGGGTTCAGAAGAATGTAATTTTAACACCTCAGCTTTCGGAATATGAATCGGACGCCTATTACTACTTTAAAATGTGAAAATAATAAATTAACTTCTTCAGCACCAATATTTTATTTAACGGTAAAACTTATACCTTTTTAAATAAAATTATTTAAAACATTAAAAAATACAATTTCTTTTCACGTTACATCGTATACAAAAAAATGTCACGAGCATTAAAGGTGAAAGGATAAAAAATAAAAACAAATAAACATGGACAATGGATTTAACATTCTCCCACCTTTTGATTATACATTACAATCAAAACTTCACACTAAATAAATACATTTACATAAATATTGCAAGTCGAATCTTTCTGGAACCTTGATCATCCTGCCAGATCTCGTCTTTTTAATTTGTGACTCGTCTTTTGGAGGATCAGCAAGGTTTTTATTCAAAGTTGGTTTAGGAAAAATATTTTCAGTACAACCAATCGATGACACCTCGACAGGGTAGATTCTTTGAATGGGCCGAATCATTTGTGAATGAGACGTTTGTAATTTCAAAAGGTGTACTTTTCCATCTTGGTCACGAATGAGCTCAATAACTCGTCGTAATGGCCAATTGATCCTTTTCTTGTTATCTGCTCCAACTAAGACAATATCTCCAACCGGCAATTGAACGTTGTACTCGTTTACCATTCGGTCGTTGGATAACAAGATTCAAAATATTCTGATCTAAATCTTTTTGCAACTTTTGTCTGTATTTAAGTCTTCGAGTGAGAGAACTTTCCTCAACCGCATCAACGTATGGTAAACCACATTCATGAATATTTTTCAGAAACATGTCCGGAGGTATGGGTTTGGTGGACACCTTCTCTCACATATAAGTTAATGGTGGCGAATTTATAATGCTTTCACAGTGAGCCAATACAGTTATTATCTCTTCATAGTTCAAAGAAGCTTATCATAAAACTCTTTTTAATAGATCTTTCATCAATCTGATAAGCCTCTGCCACCATCCACCCCACCAAGCAGCCGTTAGAGGGTTAAATTCCCATGTGATAGAATTTATTGCTCCATGCTTCAGTATGAGGTTCCAGTTCAATCTTTTTAAAAAAATTGGCTGTCCCAACAAAGTTGGAACCGTTGTCGCAATGTATAATAAAACATCTTCTTCTGCGAGATACAAATCTTCTCAAAGCATCAAAAATGTCTCTGTAGAAGCTGAAGTCACAAGCTCCAAATGCACAACTCTTTAAATGGCACATGTAAATAATACAACCCGACTCTTCAGTTAATTTTTAAGAAACAGAGAGCCAGCTAAATCAAGGCCGATAATCTCAAATACTGCTGCATCTTCACTCTTTTTATGGTTGGGAAACTGGAGATAATTCTAAATTCTTCGAATTAAACCTTTTACAGATGGTACATTTTGATAAAACAGAGCTTACGGTTCTTCTTCCATTCAAAATACAGTATTTTTCTCTAAACAAATTTAAAAGAATTTGAGGACCTGCATGACAATTTTTGCGATGGTAATTTAAAATTAATCATCTGACAACTTCATGATCTAAAGGACCAACCACAGGTGTAAAGAAATCCAAGTTGCCTTGTCTGTACATAATTTTAGCCTTTACACGTATCATACCTAGGTCATCCTTAAACGTCTCTAGAGTTTTCAATATTCTCTCACTTTCATGCGAGAAACATTCTTTTTGTATCATCCCAATTATTTTCGTCTCTGCTCTCTTAAATTCTTGATTTGTCAATTCTCCTTTCATCTGTCCCTTTGGATTACAAGAATTATATCTACAACGAAGTATCCAACCAACAGAAATACGATTTTCTCATAACTGGAAAAATATCGGTAGTACCAGATTCTATCTGTACTTTCATCAACATTTACAAGTAATTTTTTAGATTTCAATTTTTCAAATTCTTCTTTGTTTATGTTTGACACGTGAAATTCATCTATTTATTATATTCTTCGGAATATTTAAGCTAGTGTGGTCCCTCCCACCATTTGAGAGTCACCAGCTGTTTTGCTTTACACCATAGGTTCCCAACCTTTTCTGGTCCACCGCCCCCTTTACAAGAGAAAAAAAATTCCAACGCCCCCTCTTGCATAATAGTTAATTATACAAAAAGTTTAAATATTATTGCATATTATCTATATTTTATCTGTCTGTCAATCTATTAATCAAAGTAGAAGTTAATTAAAACAACCATAAAATGAAGTAAACAATTGTTTAGTAAAAATTTAAAAATAAACACAAAATCAATAAGATTTTTTAAAAAAATAAGAAAATAGTTGGGACTATTGGAGCTTTAACAATTTTTTCATGTCAGATTCCAATTTCTTCAACATCAGTCACAAATTGTCAGTTTCAAAGATGCATGTTTCTTTTCTTAGACAGTAAATTAGCCACTGCACGGAACCCACTTTCAGCAAAATCTGATGAAAGGAAAGCAATTAAAATTGTATGTACTCTCCCTCACAATCCCGATTAGAGAACTGTAGGTTTTTAAAGTTAAATTCTTTGTGACCATTTCTGAATTTTATTTATAGTTCTTGTTTGTCGTGAGTTCCACGATTTCCTCCTCCAAATATGATGATACTGTCGTAGCTGCATTTGCGAAAGAATCTAAAAACTAACTCGGTATAATCATTTATAAATATCTTGGAATCGCTCTGAGAAAACTTTATGAAGATGAAGAACGTCGAAGTGTTGACAATAAGTAAGTAAATATTCTTGTTTTCACAGACTGCGAATAATGTGGAAATTTGACTGTATTCTCTTCTATTTAGATTTCCTTTGAGCACAAGAAGTTTACTAACAGAAGCAGCTATGAGGTTTTTTGTTTTAATTAAATTCAACTCATCATCTTGAAATCATCTTCAGGCTTATTATAAATATTTAAAATATTTAAATTTATTTATTTAAAGATTCTAAACAGGTCTGTCACATAAACGATGTCATTTTTAATAAAATCAGGTTTTAGCGTATTTTTACACCTCTATTTTTAGTTAAGTGTAATACTAAATCAAATATATAGAAAAATGATTCAGGCTAATACCTTCTCAGAGACAACGAACTTCTGTGTGCAGTAGCAACCGATTGAATTCATTTGCAAGTCTGATGCAAAGTGATAGTGAAAACTGCACTACAAAGTAAAACAATTTTTTTCACTTTGCTGTGAAATGATTTTCAATATAAAGTTGGTAAAATGTCCTATCATTCAATGAATTGTTACTATTCTTATTGACTGCTCTAATAATGTAATGAAGCGACGTCTACAGGCGCTCATTCCAATTTTTCGAAAGCAATTGCTGATGATGCGTAATGGAATGTAGAATGTACAGAGAGTACATTTAGTGCTGCTTGTTAATGTGTTAATGAAATCCTCCTGATGTACTGTCGTTGTTTGAGCAACATCAGTAGCAAGTGACAAAATATTATAATAAAGAATTTATTTCTCTTGGACTGACTTCATGGTATTAAATATCGATTATCCCTTTGTATCAATTTCCAAATTTTTAGCAAATAATAACTCTTGATTTTTTTTTCTTTTATGAGTTTTTGTTATTTCGTAACGCTGATCTATGGAGTTGAATGGAAAATTTTCAGGTCTTTAAATAACAGCGTAATAATATTTCAATACTTTTAGCCATCTATTCCTCTTTGTACCGAATTATTACTCAGGATTTTTTCTATTGATATCAGACGGTTTCTTATGATGAAGAACAGTTTTTATTATCTTTCTGACTACAGGCAAGATTAATTTCTCGCCAACTGTATGCCATTTTAATACTTTTATTTTTAAAATTATAATGATATATGAGGCTCCGCCATCTTCTTGTTTAGAAGATGACTTAAAAAGGTTTGATATAGTTGACTGTTTTAAATTTTCCTTTTCCAGTCTTTGAATTGGTAAAATACGACAACCCCAAAACTTTCTTATGTCTCATACATGTTAATACTTCAGAATTCGCTATCGCAGTATCAAAATTAAATGGCAATCTAGGTCAATCGTAAAGATTCTAATGGTGTGAAATTTCGTGCATTAGTTCTTGAAATAAGACTACTGCGACTATCGAAAAAAAAATGCAGAATAAAAGCTCCCCTTGTTATGCGATTTGCACCAAAACATAATCAGCAATAATATTTATCAAAGTAAAACTAAATCTGAAGTTTGATGAAAATATGTGCATTAATTCTTGCGATACAGCTGTTGCAGAAATCGTGAAAAAGACAGCATAACAGCGCCATCTGTGGAGTGATTTTCAACGAAATGTAAACAGTATCTATTCATGTCAAGGAATAATCAAATCAGATTTTTGGTAACAATCTGTGCAGTAGTTCTTTAGATAAAGCTATTGCGGAAATTGTGAAAAAAGCAGCATATTAGCGCCACCTGTTGAGTGATTTACACCAAAAACGAATAAGCATCAATTTATAACAGAGAATACCTGAATATAGATTTTTCATATATTTCTGTGCATTAGTCGTTGAGATAGAGCGCCTTTAAAATTTATCTCACATACAGAAAGATATGCTAACAGACAGATTCACAGACATGCATTTTGTAAAAACATGATTTAGGAATCTCTGACCCCTAAAACGCGTAAATCTGTCAAAATCCTGTACTCGAAAATTTTCAGGAATCTAATACTTTCTTCTTGTAAAGATAGAAGAAAGTAAAAATAGGTGATATCTTTGTCTTTTCGATCAGCACGCATTTTTTCAAATGCTATTGTAGCCTATAAGGCTTCGTGGCTTCATATGAAAATACTTCTTGACAAATTAGGCACATAGATAACGAATGGTTTGTGGGAGAGTGCCTAGATTCATATTTCAGTTACTCAATACTATACTGCTCGCATTTTATCTTCAATTAAGATATTTTGAAACATAAAAATTTTACCTATACAAGTTTAAATAAATTTACTTTTGAACAAATTTATAGATATAACGATTTTTATCACTTTCACTAAGGTTAAACAAATTCCTTGAACTGATTCAAATCACGGGTTTGTTTAAAAGTCCTTGTTCAGGTCAAATCTTTGTCGTCATACTTTAGAATTTTTCGAAATACAGGTTAATAAAAAAAATTATGTTTAAAACTTTTTGCCAGCCAATTATCGCGAATTTCTTACTCCACAATTTTTGAATACATAATGATTTTTAATTCGAGTCATAGCCCTTGTTTGAGTTCCAAGACTATTTTTTGACATTAGTAAAATAAATTCAGTTTAACCCCCCCCCCTCCCAGATTTAGGTTTGTCCGTATAGATTTACATAAGGTGCAGTTAAGGTTTTTGACTCGGACTGGGTAATGTAG
This sequence comes from Maratus speculifer, assembly GCA_964019185.1. NCBI lineage: Eukaryota > Metazoa > Arthropoda > Arachnida > Araneae > Salticidae > Maratus > Maratus speculifer. Next base: position 179,248,422 of record OZ025297.1, read on the forward strand.
ATGAGATCAAATATTTTCATTATACTAGTTTTTAAATAAGTAGGTATACCATCACCGCCCCCCTCGACAGTCCTAACGCCCCCCATTTTTCTCTAGACTCGCTACCGCCCCCCTGGAAGGCTCCAGCGCCCACTGGGGGGCGGTACCGCCCCCGTTGGGAACCTATGCTTTACACCCTCTAAATGGCAAGTCTGCTGGATTAATTTCACCAGGTATATGTTTCCTTATAACCGGATCACTCAATTTTTTAATTTCTTGAACTCTATTTCTAACAAAAACAGACCAATTTTCTTTCCTGGATATTCATGCAAGCACTGTCGTGGAATCGCTCCAAAATATTTTTCCATATTTTCCCAGCCCGTTGCGTCAGCTACCGATTTAGTCAATCTAGCGCCAATCAAAGCAGTTAAAGTTTCATTCTAGGTATGGTTACATATTTTAAAGGACCGATGAGGGATTTTGCAGCAAGAAGAAATATTACTACACAATCTTTAGTCTCTACTCTTAAAAATATAATAGTAGCATATGCATACTGACTTGTATCGCAAAATGTATGAACGGTACAAGCTTTTAAATTTTCTGTGGTGATTTGAATATATCTAGGAATCTGAATTTCTTGTAATATATTTAATTCACGAAACCATTCAATAAATTTGCCTTTTATATCACCAGTGATTTATTCATTCCAAGAGATTCCTTCTTTTTATGTTTTCTGTAACAAGCTCTTGAGACATATCATAACAGGAGCAGTAAAACTCACTCGATCAAAAACTTTATGTGCATCTGATAGCATGACTCGTTTTTTTTCTGTATTTATCTTTTTCGTCCAGCTTAGATTAACTTTTAAAACGTCTTCAAATCTGTTCCATTGCAACCCCAGTACAGTAGTATCTTCGCTATTTTTGCTATTTTTTCTTTCTTCTGTCTGTTTCCAGCCTCTCAAATCAAATCCAGCTCTAACTATAAGAGATTTGGAATGGGTAATAAACCTTTCTAATTCTTCCTTTGTTTGGACACTAGCAACGACATTGTCAACATAAAAACATCTACACAACGGCTGTTTAGTCGTATTCTTCATCGTTTTTAATGTCATATTCAATGACAGAAGCAAGAAGAGAAGGAGAACTTTTGGCTCCAAATACAATTCTAGTATGTCGAGACATTCTAATATTTCTTTCTTCTGGGTCATTCTACTGTAAAAAAACGCAAACAGTCTCGATTTTCTTTGCAAACAGCTATTTATAAAAATGCTTTTTTGATATCAACTACAATACCGAACTTCTTTTTTGTAAACTTTAAGGGAATGCCAGGAATTAATTCAATAAGATTTGGGCCACAATGTAAACATTGATTAAAAGATGGATGATATTTTGTATTCTAGCTGATGCGTCAAACACTGGACGAATAGGGGCTGTACTGTTTTCTTTTATCACTGGTCGATGAGGTAAATAATTTCCATACACATTCAATTCAGACTGTGGAATTTCTTCAATGATTTTATCATCAAGCCCACTAAAAGCACGTTTTCATATTTTTGATAAAGGTTATCGGAAAGCAACTTGTTTGAAACATTAATTAATCTTTTCATGGCTAAATTCGGATTATCAGTTAGAGGCGGTGTATCTTCTGACCATGGCAAAGAAAGTTCATAACGATTATCTTTATTCATTAATAATTTCTGTAAAAAGCTCTTTAATCTGACGATTAATTTCCATTTTAGATTGTTTTTCAATCGGATCATGTATTCCAAGTAAATCCAATTTCCATAAATCGGAAATCTTTCCTTCTTTTACGAACATAGACGATAAAGCTAAATTATCTTCAAACGTATTATCTTGTGGAAATTTTCCCATAAAAGTCCAACCCAAATATGTTTGTAATGCAACTAATCCCGATGAGCGTATTTCTCTAGGACCTATCAGTAATTTTCCTAGTACATCGGCTCCAATCAATACTTGAACAGATTCAGGAGTCTTACCAACATCCGTCTAAATGATGGTTTTTCTCGATAATTCTTTAAACCAGGATCCTTTTTCTACAGGCATAACATTTTCACATATAATGTCTTGATCCAAAACTTCAAAATTACATTTAAATTTTTTTTAATCACTTAATCTAAGCTTGTAGAAATGATGATTATAATTCTTTTGTTGTGACTCCGCCAAAAAGAGAATGTGTAACATTTTCTTCTCTAAGTGGTAAATAATCCATTTCTTTGGCAAGTTGTTTTAAAATGCACGACATTTGAGAAGCACGACATTTGAGAAACTGAATCTAAAATCAGTCAAACTTCTTTTTTCTTGTCTCCGGAAAGAATTTCTGCTTTGAGCATCTGTAGAAATACTTTAGGATTTTTATTAAAATTGGCCATATTTACTTCTTTTCCAGACGATTTTTCTTTCTCTTTCTTTTCGTTTGGCTTGTTATTATCTAGCATTTGATACATCACAGACGCATGTCTTTTATCACAAAAGAAACACTTCAAGATAGCTTTAAATTGCTTCGTTGTGAGAATCGTTGCCAAACATAAAAAGCAACATCTTTTATCCTTTAATATAATTTGCTTTTCGTTAAAATTTATCTTTCGTGCCGAAAAGCATTCTGAACTCGGATGTCTTTCGTTACAAAAAACTCAATTTTTTCTTAAATCTGTCTTTGAAGAAGTTATAGAGAGGATAGCAGCAGTTGGTAAATGCTAAGTAGTCTCTTTGTAACCTTTTTTCTTCTAAAATTTGCGTTATCTTTTTTAGTTAAACCAAAACTTGAAACTGCTTAGTTTATTTATTCATCATCTTCAACTTCAAATTTAAGAAACATCACTAAATTATCCAGTCGTTCTTTTGCATCAGAACTAACAGAAGTCATATGGGTTCGATTCCGCGGTTTCAAAAATTCAGCTGTAAAACAAGATATTGGATATAAAATTGAAGAACATTTATCTGTTGTGACGCATAGCGTCTCAAGAGCTCTTAAATACGACTCAAGTTTATCATATAATGTTGTAATGGAAAATTTCCCTTTTGATTGAACAGATATAATTAAACTTAATAATTCTCTGACATATATTTCTATCAAAATATCTTCCCTACCGAAACGAGTTTTAAGATTCTCAATAGGTTTAGCATAGTTAGCGCCAATTGGCGGAAAACTATCATCAACTTTTCGCGCTCTAGATCCAGTGACTGTTGCTTGGATCAAGTATTGAAATTTATTTTCTGGTCAATATCAGGATCATTGTGAATTTGTTCAAATTGACTCCAGAATGGTAACCACTCTTTTAAATCACCATCGAATTGGCGAAATTCTAACTTCGGTAATGTAAATTTCCATTTTGAATTATTAGAATCAGAATCACTTGAAATGTACTCACCTTGCATTTCTCCCTGTGATTATGTTTTTGCTAGTTTCAATTGATGATTTATTTCCAGCTTTCTTAGCTCAATTTCCGATTCTAGCTTTCTTAGCTCAATTTCCGATTCTAGCTTTCTTAGCTCTATTTCTTGATCTAATTTTCCTTTAACTCTAACTTCTTTAACTCTTCTTCTGACTTATCCTTCTCTAATATTTTATCTTCGTTTTCCTTTCTCTCAGCAACAGCGTTACATAAAATTTCTTGTACAAAAGCAGGATCTTTTTTGTAATTTTCACTATTTAAAATGATTTGCTTTAGAGTTCCGATGGTATAATCTTGAGGAATAGTTTCCCCAATCTCTTCTGCTACGAACTTCAAATCAGCCTTTTTAAAATTTTTCACGGCTTGAAATATTTTGCTTGAATAAATCTAATAAACTGCCCCGTCGCGAAATTGCCACAATGTTGACTAAAGCGTTCAAAAGGATGCTATGTTAGCACCACAGCTTTCGGAATATAATGCGGATGCCTATTACTACTTTAAAATATAAAAAAAGAAGTAAATTAACTTCTTCAGCACCAATATTTTATTTAACGGTAAAACTTATACGTTTTTCCATAAGAATATTTAAAACATTAAAAAATACAATTTCTTTTCACGTTACATCATATAAAAAATGTCAAAAGCATTAAAGGTGAAAGGATAAAAGATAAAAATAAATAAACCTGGACAATGGATTTAACAACAGGGATAATCAAAAGTATTCCAATACATTGCGGTCAACAGGAAAAAATCGTTCCAAGTACATTTTAATGAAATTACACTCTTTCGAATGTAATAAAATTGACATGAATCTATCTCTTGTTAAAAACATATAATAATGCACATCGACAATGTACATTAATTTCTCAATTTTAGGCAACAGTTTTTTGTTTCTGCCAAAGGCCTTACTGCGCGTGGTCGTTTTCGCTTCTCTTCTTGCTCCGTTTAGCTTTTTATATCCGAATACAGTTCAAATGGATTGTGATCCGTTGTGTATGATTTGTACAGTGAAAAGGGGGCCTTCAAACACTTTTCAGTACTAGTAAAAGACGACAGGATGGATTACACAAATATTTTTCGGATGTCATCAGTTTAAGTCTATATTCAGAGTGCAGTAAATATTACACCATACAATCTTTGATCGCTAAGGAAATTTGACAACGAGACTATGCTGCAATTTGTAAGAGATGCACAAAGAGAACTCAAGACACGGATTTCAATTTTAAAACCCATTGTTTGTTTTGAGATAAAGAGACTTCAGTAAAAATTGAAACAAAATAAGCAAAGAAGTACAGAAAAGTTGCTCATCAGATATAGACTTTGGACTCTTTAAACAGTTTAAAAATAAATGTGAAGAGCGTAAAGACGATAAAGGTGAAAGAATTTTGAGAAGAATTATCAATTTCGTTGACTTAGTTGCAGCTGAATGCAGGTATCATGAAAACTAAAACTGTCGTGCAAATTTTTTTGACAAATCCTATTACTAAAAAAACTTTTGGGAGGCCAGTAAACAAAACGGTGAGGTCTGATTTTGATAAACTTTGTGAATTCATAGATGAGTAAGATGAATACTAATATTCAGGCCAAGATCTGTTCTCGAAATTTAAAGAATTAACTGCTGAGATAGAGGAAATTTATAGAAGCTAACAAATCAAAGATCTTCTTAAAAAGTATGGTGTTAACGTTGTCAACGGACAAGAGGGTTTTGGAAGGATGTAGTCTTCACATTCAAGAATGGGTCAAAAAAACTTCTGCATGACGCATGGTACAAAAAGAGGTAACAAAAAGAGTTTGAATAAAGAAAGAGGATTATTATGATGGCAACCAAACTTATTAGAGAGAAATTCCAGACTCAGGTGTATGACAACCAAACATATCCTCATCCTGAAAACATGTTGGATGATTTATCCTTTTCTGTTCCAGAGACTCTAAAATTATTAATTGATAATATAACTAAATCGAAAACAATGAGTCACAGAGAAAACGAATCATGGTCTGTCATTCAATTATTTCAATGGCAAGGACAAAAACTTTTGCATCTCCTCTCCTCCTTGCATGTAGAAACTACTGCCTGCGCTGCCTCCCGACAACTTATAGGCATTCTGCACAATTTGAGAATGTCTGCTAGTTATAATGAGATTTGGCGATTTGAGTTTTCTTGCATAAATACTGTCCTTCCACAGACCGTGTCTCATTTCACACAATGGGTATTTAATAATGCCAATTCCAATATCAGGACCTTAAATGGGCATAATACCTTTCACTGTATGGGCGGTATTAGAATAAGTACACCACTAGAACAGTTAGGTTCTGATAGCAGATTTCCAAGACTGAAAAATTCTTCAGCAGAAACTAAAGCTGCAGTAGAAAAAACCTACATTTTAATCTGGCCTCCAAAAAGAAATAATGATATTTCTCATAAGGTATCGAAGCCAGGTTCTAATCCACCAACAGATTGTCACAAATCTAGAAATGGCCACGTTTTCCAATAGGTTGTGGTTGTGCTTACATCTTGTGAAAAATACACCAGAGCATATGGGTTTATGTATGCTATCTACAAGAATATTATCACCACGCAATACAACACTAGTAATATTATTCCTGTTCTTTTTTCAGCCATCCTGCCTCTTACATAAATACAATGTATTCAACTCTGGTTTATGCAGCAGAAGAATGTAAAAAGCTGGGACAAAGCACATGTATAGTGACTTATGATCAACACCTGTTTTGGAAAGCTGTGCAAATCGTTACGGCAACAGAAACGGGAGTTGCTCTGGAAATGTTGTCTGCGGCTTGGTAGGTTCCATATTTTCATGTCTTACCTAGGTACTATTGGATACCTGATGGCAGCAGTGGAATCGAGAAGCTGTGGGAATTGTTGTATTCTAAGCAAACGATTCAGAAAACTATGAATGGGCATGTATATTCTTCAACCCTCTCTGCACGAGTTAGATGACAATACCAAAATCAAAATTCGAGATGTTATTCACGAACTTTCGGTGACAAAAGGAAGCCGTATCGAAAATTTTCAAAACAAGAACAGCATTAAACAGTTGATCATTCTTATTGAAATAGCTGCGGAAAGGAGAGACTACCCTAGGCTGGCAAGCTCTGGTTACAGTACATGGGGCAGATTACACTTATTCTTTTCTATATTCAAGCAGATCGAGTTAGGAACTGGGAATTACATTTGTATAGGTTTAAATCCATGATGCCTTTCTTTCATTCAGTAGGGCACATTTTTTATGCCAAATGTGTCTATTTATATATTCAGTAAATGGAAGAATTGGTGGAGAAAATGGTAAGCAATTCATTAAAAAAAGTTTGATGGTTATTTTACTATTCGCAGAAAAGACAGGGCACGGAGTGGAATTGCAACATACATGATAATAGAGCAGAGTCACATGAAATCAATAAAAGTAACAGAAGGCTTAACACATGGTCCAGGAATGGAAGATTCTACTTTGTCCAGATGGATTACTTCTTTCCCAGTGAACATGAAATTATCGGAAGTATTAGAAGATTTTTATGAAAAAACTAATGCATGTTCAGAACAACACGTTGAATTCCGGCTTTTCAGACAATCAAGAGATGATTCTGATTTGAATAAACTATCCGAATGGTTACTGCTTGACAATCTTTTCGATAATCAATAATCTAAACATTTGTTGATGAATATAGATAGTGGATTGGTTGCTGGTGATATAACAAACTGTGATAAAGCAAAGAAAGTTGTTGAAAATTTACTGTCTTCAATCATAGAATGTTCATTTGGGGAAATTAAACTTCAACGGAAAAAGAGAGTTACACCAATATCGGCAACAAATAACACATTGATATTGAGGAATTCATCTGTGGTACTCAATCTTCTACAGTTGTTTACCAGAATTGCTGCTACACTCAAGTCAAATGAAAATCTACGAGATTACCTCGAATACGAATTGGCTCCTCAATCTCCGTCCCTCTTTGATGAAGTTTCAATGAGAAAGAATGATTAATCAACTTTATCTGCTATCACTGAAACAATTGAGCCTTGTGTTGAACCTCCACCACCTTGCTCGTTTATTGTAGTCAGAGGATTTCTTTTCCATGTATTTCTTTCGAATGAGTCCTACACCTACAGAGATATATGCCTCAAATATGTTAGATTTGTCCAGAAACACTTCTTTCTATGTGAAGCAGTTGTTTATGATGGGTACACATCAACTAAAAGTGCGGAGAAGCAAAGAAGGTTGATGCCGAAGAATTCTGCAAATATTGCTTTTGACGAAAACATGGTGGCCACAACCAAACGAGCTGTTTTTTACGAAACTCGAGAACACGTCAAGGCTTATTCGAATATCATGGGATACTTCCAGGCCGAAGAAATAACTGCCCTACAGGTGGATGATGATGCTATTGCACTAATCTGTACAATAGCAATTAATTCAAGTAAGACCAATTCTAGATTAATCACAGTATCAATGTGAAAATTAACTGTAGTAAGTCTTGATTACGTCCATTAATAAGTATATCGTAATATTAATAATATATGTTCCACAACGAAAAAGTAAGAATTTATATTATAAATAAATATTTTGCTTATAAGTCGTTGTTGTATAAATAAAAACATTTAATATACATTAAAAATGTTTTTTTACAATTTTCAACTCTTTTTAATCGAGTCATCTTCAGAATCTAAATAGAAAATAAAATTACAAACATAATGAATTTGTAAAACTGGAATAAATAACGATTGAAATTAAATTAAATATATCACGCGCTTTTTAATTTGGATATTGTCCGTGGTTTAGTTAAATAATTATCTTATAAATTGTGCAACCATTCAATCCATATATTTGAGATGCGAAAAGATAGCGAATAGTTACAAATATGTGAACTTTTTAAATGGATTCTCTTATGAATAACTTGTGTTTTTTACATGAAAAAAAAGGGTTATTTAATTTCTATAGTAAACAATAACTATTGTTTCCAATTTTTATATAACAAAAATTGCTTTTGTAACATTTCCATTCAATTTAATTTGAAGAGTATATGAAAGAAACCCAAATTGCTTTTTCTCTGAGGACATCCTGTAGAAAATTAGTTTATCAAAAGGTTCTACTAATCAAATTTATTTTAATGCAATAAGATTTTGTCTACTTTTTATTACAAAAAAATAGAAAAAAATCTGTTTGTCTTTTTGTGTAAAAGACAATATATATATATATATGGTCACGTATGTCGATGTAAATTATATATATTGCAGGCATAAAAAAATGAAAATAATAAATAGACATTTTTTATAAACAAAGATTAACTCTTCTTGATATACTTTTAAGTTTTTTGCTTAAAACAGATTTAATAATTTTCTTTTGAAGAATATATTTATAATCAATATATTCATTTATATTTACGTCAGTTTATATGTATATATACAACCCTTGGCACAAATTTTCCGATCATTATATCAACACTACCATCGTTTGTAAGAAAAGATTATTTATTCTCACTGCATAAAAATGAAACGATTATCAGTGATAATATATTTGTATTATATATAATGAACAACAATATGCAATAAAGAAAAATCATTATACATCAATTTATAAACAGAAAAATCGAGATTGAAATTTAAGAAACAAAGAAAAAATTATCCGATCATGCTTTGATTTTGAAAAAATAACCGATCACTGTAATCAATATTTCATAAATCCACTTTCATTTCGGAAGACAGTCGAAGTTCTTAGTGGAATTGACTACATAAGATTATTACGTTCATTAGGAGCAAATTTACACCAGCATTCCCTTACAGCTTTACGTAGTTCTAAGGCATCTTTAATTCGTCGAAAATCGATTTTTTTAAATATATTCCTCAAATTTTCGATGGGATTAAGATCCGGACTATTGGGTGGTCACGTCATGGTTTGAATTGGTATATTACCCACATTTTGTAGAAATTTCTTCACCGATTTGGTGCGTTGGGGAGCTGCGTTAACATCTTGAAATAAGAAGTCATTTTGATCCCCGAACCATTAATCGATACTATGAATCAGAAAATAGTCTAAAATGTTAATATAAACTTCAGAGTTTACTGTACGTAACACAATACACAACTTACTGACGCCTTGTGATGTCATATATCGCCAAACAATAAATGAAGTGAAAATTTAATCCTCGTATTTTTATTGAACATATTTATTATTGAACTTCTCGCCAATTCTCCTTCAAACAACAGCTCATGAGTCATCACCTGTTCCGAGAGATATCCGAGATTCATCGCTAAAAATAACTTTATTCCATTACTAAGTGGCCAGTCTACATGTTTTTTACACCATTGCAAGCATTCTTATCTATGCTTCTTTTTCAAGAGAGGTTTCGTTTTAGCTTTACGGAATTTAAGTTCTGCTGCATTTAGACTATTACATACAGTGCGGTCACATACGTTTACGTTATACTTAGACCATTCGGCAATGAGTTGTTTTGAAGTTGCCCGCCTCTTTCTTTTCACTATTTCCTCAAGTTTTCTGTTCTTAGGCGTTTTCATTTGTGGACGTCCACATCGAGATAAATTTTTCACGCTGTTAGTCAACTATATTTTTTTCGAATATCGCATACCATACTTTGAGCACAGTTTAATAAAACAGCAACTTTATTTGTGAATTTCCCTCTTGCAACAATTTAATCATGCAGATTTTTAAATCTCGAGACAGTTTATTTACACGAGCCATTGTCCTGCAATTCAAAGCTGCTTTTGATCTCGCAACTGGAAGATTTCTTCTTTAAAATAGGATTCAGATATTGTACGCATGCTCAAGCACTCCTGTCTGTCTTCAATATGCAAATTTTAAACTTGTTTCCTGAAAGATCGATTGCTATTTTCCAACTTCCGTCTAGATCGGATATATTTTTCTCACGAGGAAACTTTTCCGCGTGGCGTATAATTATAAATTATATGATTGTTATGTTGAATTAACTTTTCATTTATATTTTAATAGGTGTTCTTTTATTTGGCATTTTGTAAAACGCCCCTATGCTTCATGAGTAGAAATATATATGCTTCGGAATGCAAAAATCAGAAACTTGATAACACTGATCGGAAACTTTTTGCCTAGGGTTGTACACCATATGCACAAAGGAGACCGGTCACTTGCGGTTTTAAACATTTTGTTAAATATCTCGAAAAATACATAAAATGAATTATCCTGAAACTCTAAGCGTGTAAAAATAATAGTACAGACCATACATTTGCATGAAGCTTTTTTTCACGAAACTCCAAAGGAACCGCCCACGAATTGAAAAAGAACGAACATCTTTTGAATAACCCAGTCAAAACAAAAATAGCAAAATTGCTCAAACTGTTTATTATGATTAAGTGAGTTATTGTAATAAACTTGTTTATTTTTGTGCGGATAACATGTGTACTCATAGAAAAATTAAGGTTTTATTAAAAACAGTCACAATTTTTTTCATGTTTTTTAATATGAATTAATGTTTCTTTCCAAAAATAAGACAAAAAACATTGTGCAAAATATCCTGTAATCAGAATTGGAAAATAACATAAATTGTATGAAAAATAAGCATATTTATTAAATAATGTTTCATTGCGCATGCGTAAACGCTATTGAAATTTCATTTGCATATTATGTTTGCTAAATGTATAGAGCAACCTTTGTAAAAACCTCAAAAAAATAAGTTCGAAAATTCTCAAAGTGATCGTTCATATAATAAGTTCAAAATTCGTTGTTCAGAAAATGAAGCAAAATAAATGAGGGGTTGTACCCAAATACGTGTCATATTGTGTATTCTAAATTGACACTAATCAATGGATAAATGTCTACAGCCCCTCACATTTTTGCTTCATTTTTGGGAATGACGGATTTTGAGCTTATTCTACCAACCAATACTTCCAGAAATTTCAAGCTATGTTTTTATGATTTTTAAAAAAGTTGCTCTATACTTATAGCCAATTTAATGTGCAAATGAAAATACGATAGCGTACGATATGAAATTTTAGTGACTCACTTTTTGTGGAATGACCTTACATAGATATACAGGGTGTCCCAAAAGGTCGTTTACAAACTTAACATGCTGGTCTTTCATATCATACTGAAGAATATTAAATAGGACACTAAGGGTCCCAAACGTCTTCCAAAAAAGATATGCGCCATTAAAGTTTAGGGTCCAAAAATTCAAATGATTATAAAAAATAGAAAAATTGGTCGATTCGTTTGCGGTTTTCACTAAAACTATTCTTTATGTCAGTATTTTCTTGAAAGTAAATTATAAAGATAAATTTCAAAAAATGTCGATAGAGGGCGCTTTAGACTTTGGAGTAACGATAAACTAGATTTTACCATTATTTTTTGCATCTCATAAATTTTTTTTAGAAGTTTAGACATAAACTTAAATTTTGAGCTCAAAATCTAAATCGTTGGAAGTGGTTAAGCAGCGCAAATTGAATTGCGGGGGGGGGGGGGGGGGGTTCAAATTTCAAATGATTATAAAAAACGAAAAAATTGGTCAATTGATTTGCGATTTTCACTAAAATTATTCTTTATGTCAGTATTATCTTGAAAATAATTTATAAATATAAAATTCAAAAAATGCCGATAGAGGGCGCTTTAGACTTTGGAGTATCGTACAACTATTTTTTTCCGTTATTTTTTGCATCTCATAAATTTACTTTGGAAGCTTAGACATAAACTTAAATTTTGAGATGAAAATCTGAAAATCTGAGATGAAAATCTGTGGTAAAGTAGCGCAAACTGAACTGCGTCGAATGGGGGTGGGGAGGTTCAAATTTCAATTGATTATAAGAAACGGAAAAATTGGTCGGTTTTCGCTAAAATTATTCTTTATGTCAATATTTCCTTGAAAATAAATTTTAAAGATAAATTTTAAAAAATCCATTAGAGGGCGCCTTAAACTTTAGAGTAACCAACAATTATTTTTAACCGTTTTTTTTTAATCTAATTAAATGCTTGTAAAAGTTTAGACTTAAATCTTATGCTCTAAATCGATAGGAGGGGTTAAGAAGCGCAAACTGAACTGTGTTCAGTAGTTGAAATGTTACCTTCCCCACCCCTCGAATTGTGTTCAATTTTTGGCCGCTAAATTACTCACAACGATGCAAATTTTGAGAAAAAAATTTAAGTTGGCACTTTTACAAGCATTTTATTAGACACAAAAAATAACGGTCAAAAATAGTTGTTCGTTACTATAAATTTTAAGGCGCCCTCTGACGGAATTTTTTGAAAGATATCTGTAAAATTTATTTTCAAGAAAATATTGATATAAAGAATAGTTTTAGCTGAAACCGACCAATTTTTCCGTTTTTTATAATCATTTGAAATTTGAACCTCCACACCCCTATTGAACACAGTTCAGTTTGCGCTACTTTACCACTCCCAACGATACAAATTTTATCTCAAAATTTAAGTTTATGACTAAGCTTCTAAAAAAATTTTTATGAGATGCAAGAAAAAACGGAAAAAAATAGTTGTACGTTACTCCAAAGTCTAACGCGCCCTCTATCGGCATTTTTTGAATTTTACATTTATAAATTTTTTTCAAGATAATACTGACATAAAGAATAATTTTAGTGAAATCCGCAAATCAATTAACCAATTTTTCCGTTTTTTTTTTTATAATCATTTGAAATTTGAACCTCCCTCCGCAATTCAGTTTGCGCTACTTAACCACTTCTAACGATTTAGATTTTGATCTCAAAATTTAAGTTTATGTCTAAATTTCTAAAAAAATTTAATGAGATGCAAAAATTAATGGTAAAAACTAGTTTATTGTTACTCCAAAGTTTAAAGCACCCTCTATCGACATTTTTTTAAAATTTATCTTGATAATTTATTTTCAAGAAAATACTGACATAAAGAATAGTTTTAGTGAAAATCGCAAACGAATCAACCAATTTTTCTGTTTTTTATAGTCATTTGAATTTTTGGACTCTAAACTTTAATGGCGCACATCTTCTTTAGAAGACGTTTGGGACCCTTTGTTTCCCATTTAATATTGTTCATCATGATATGACAGACCAGCATGTTAAGTTTGTAAACGACCTTTTGGGACACTCTGTATTATGAACAAAAATATCCTAAAATACTTAATAAATAGACAGTTTTGTTTATAAACAAAGATCAAGTTTACTTGATAAAATTTATAGTGTTATTTCCTCAAAATACTATTAATAATTTTCTTTTAAAGAATATATGTATAATTGATGTATAAATTTCTATTTATCTCTGTAATTCATTGTAGATGTTGATTTGTAGTACTATATAATATATATATATATATATATACAGGGTGTTTCCAATTTTTTTTTACAAAAAAAGAGGGGTGATAGTACACATCAAGACAAACAATATTAAATAGGAGACCAAGGGTCCTCCCAAACTTTTTCCAAATGAGATAGCTGCCATTAAAGTTTAGGGACCATAATTTCAAATAAACATAAAAAACGGAAAAATCGGTCGATTAATTTGCGGTTCTCACTAAAATTATTCTTTATGTCGGCATTTTCTTGAAATTAAATTATAAAGATAAAATTTAAAAAATGCCGATAGAGGGCGCTTTAGACTTTGGAATAACGAACAACTATTTTATGCCGGTATTTTTTGCATCTCAATCAATGTTTTCTTAAGCTTAGACTCAAATTTAAATTTTGAGCTCAAAATCTGAAAGTGGGAATGGTTAAGTAGCACAAACTGAACTGTATTCAGAGGGTTCTAATTTCAAATGATTATAAAAAACGGAAAAATTGGTTCACTGATCTGCGGTTTTCACTAAAAGTATTCTTTATGTCGGTATTTTCTTAAAAATAAATTATAAAGATGATTTTCAAAAAATGCCAATCGAGGGCGCTTTAGACTTTGGAGTAACGAACAACTCTTTTTTGGCTTTATTTTTGCATTTTATTAAATGCTTTCGTAAGCTTAGATTTAAAACTAAATTTTGAGCTCAAAATCTGAATAGTTGGGAGTAGTTAAGCAGACAAACTGAACTGTGTTCAGCGGGCTCAAATTTCAAATGATTATAAAAAACGGAAAATTGGTCGATTCGTTTGCGGTTTTTGCTAAAACTAATTTTTAAATGAGCATTTTCTTGGAAATAAATTTTAAAGATAAATTTCACAAAATGCCGATAGAAGGCGCCTTAGAGTTTGGAGTAGCGTACAACTGCAAATCAATTGACCGATTTTTCCGTTTTTTATGTTTCTTTGAAATTTTGGTCTCTAAACTTTAATGGCGGCTATCTCCTTTGGAAAACGTTTGGGACTCTTGGTATCCTATTTAATATTTTTTGTTTTGATGTGTACTACCACCTCTCTTTCATTGTAAAAAAAAATTGGTAACAACCTGTATATATATATATATACGCATATATACGAGCTATTTTTCTTGCTGTTGCAATTAATTTCCATATCAGAATAGACTAAGGAAGAGCTGTTAGAGACATCCGGAAAATATTGTATTACAACAGTATTTAAATGATGTTACAATTGTCTGATATATTCTTCGCTTTATCATGCATCTTTTGCTCAGAGAAGTAATGTGGAATTTTAAATTTAGAAACTAAAATAAATGTTTAAAATACAAGAATCGTCAACTGTGCAAAAAAAATCAAACAAACTTTTATTGTTATTTTTACTACTAAGTATAAAAACATAAATCGTGTTCTTGAACGAAATGTATAAACATATACTAACTGCATGTAAATAGTAAAAAAAAATAATTTTTAAAACAAAATAATGCTTAATAAAAAGAATTGTACTATTAATAGTACACCAGACCCCAATGGGCTAAAGATGACGCACGCTATGCAAAAATTTGAATGAGATGGATTTATTTATTACATTT
The DNA here is from genome assembly GCA_964019185.1 of Maratus speculifer. NCBI lineage: Eukaryota > Metazoa > Arthropoda > Arachnida > Araneae > Salticidae > Maratus > Maratus speculifer. Next base: position 179,263,671 of record OZ025297.1, read on the forward strand.
CAAGTTATACAATGTATTTTACTTTGCTGATAACAATTATCAATATTTTAAGGCACATAGTTCAGAGTTAAATTAATATATTTATATATATAAATATGTAATAAAATCCATATATTAATTTTGATGATGGTATCGCAAACATTTTTAGCTATAATTGAAATTCCGATTACTGTTTTTTAATTTAAGTTCTCATGCGATATTCTATTAAGAATTGTGTTTTAAGTATATTTTGCAATTAGCCATAAGGTATTTCTCATAAGAACAAAAACATTATCTTCCCTGTAGTGCAAAATAAAACTTAATTAAGGTACCCTGGGGTAATAACGCCAGGCGGGGTAATAACGCCAAGTGCTTATATTTTGCATAATTGTGAAATAATCAGGTAAATGACACCCATGTGCTCTGCGCAGAAGGGTTTTGAGTAATATAAATCGCAAAAAACAGCTTCAAGTTAATTTGTTTCATTTTTAGGTCTTATTGTTTTTACAAACAACTAAAATTAACGCTTGATCTAAAATTTGCGAGATACGTTTTGTGATGTGAAGACTATCTTTTTATCCGGAAATACTTTGTTAATTACATAAATTTGTAGTGCATTTCATGTACTTTTAAAATGTTGTTGAAGATTTTGGATATCTTCTCGAGATAATTTGTAATTTAAAATGTACTGCGCAATAACTATACCGGGGTAATAACGCCAATCCTTGACATTATTACCCCTGTTGATTCCCAACAGTGGCCGAGCTACATCCTAAATACTGATTCAGATAAACACAGTTAAACTGTGCAATGTTTCTCATATTTCTATTTAAGCGGTCCTTTTTAAGCAAAAAGAAGCTCACGGTCTGATATTCTTTTGCCTCATCCCCCCCCTCCCACACCACACGTTTATTTTTCTTACACTTTCACAAAAAATTGAACATTTTCAATAGCTTAGAATGCAATTTGTCAATTTTTAAGTTTGTAGAGTTTGTATTTTTAGAATTGGGCTATCTACATGCAATTATTCCATCTTATTTCATAGTTTTCTTTGCATGGCGTTATTACCCATATAGGAGGGTAATAACGCCAAATAGCATTGGTCAAGAAAAAACGCCATTACATTTTATGAATACATATCTGTTAAATTATTTTATTTTATATAGATAGTCAATGAGTTGCTGTATCAGATCCTATATTTGTTTGAAAAATACAACCGAAAACTAAGCCGTGAAAATTGGTAGAACCTTAACGTGGCGTTATTACCCCAGGGTACCTTATATAAATTAATGTCTAAAACCATCTCGTTTGATCTTTGAATAAAAATATTTTAGCCACATAAAAACAAATCAAATTTTAAAAAGTGTAATTCTTATCAAATTTTCTTTATTAATTTCAGATTAAAAGAAAATACATATCGTGTATTTATCGGAAAATAGATAAATCAATTTACTTATTTCCTTCATGACACTTTACCGATACATAAATACGTCGAGGAATTCACATACAAAATGCGTTAAGACAAAAATTTATTTTTATTATAACAAAAATGTATGTTTTCATTATTGGATTTTGGTTTTTCCATATTATTAGAACACTTTTTTTCTCAAATAAAACATAATAAAAGACTGGTGGAATCTGATAGAAAAATAGTTTCTTTTTTATATACAATAATGAAAGATATATCTATTTCAGTTTTTAAATAGTGTTTTGTATGCTTGCAAAGATCGAAACTAATTATTTAACTGCCACATTTTTTTTTTCTTTTTTAAATATACATAATGATTCATACGTATGTGTCATATACTAAAATGTAAATACAGATGCATTAATTTCATATTAAATTTTATCATTTTAGACATAAGATTAGACATAAGAGAAAAGAGTAGACCTTGGCACAGAATTCCATTCCTGTTGGACTAAAAATTACACTGTTGTGATACACTGCTTGTTAATCTTGGATAATTTTTGTAACTAAATAGAGTATTTTTCTTTGTTTTCTATGCTAGTAATTCCAAAAATACATTAAATTCAGAGTATCACACATTTCGAATTGCAGTCATAAATAATATTATGTCAACTTTTCCACTTCTTAGAGCATCTAAAAGTTATATAATATAATTCATAAAATGAAATAAGAGCACCCAGTATACAAATTTCAATTGAGTAATTTTCTTTTAAAATTACGGGCCTCCACCTCCTACGAGTTTTGCTTGCCAACATCTCCTTAGACTCTAAAAATCTGTTAATTTGGTCAAATTTTAAAAACTTACAGAAAACCCAATTATAGTTTAAAAGCCAGTCGCCATGTCCTTGTAAACCAGTTTCACTCGTTAGATTTTACTAAGGGATTTTAAGGCCAAAGCAGAACCCTCAGACAATCTTGCAAAAAGGCAATCTTATAATATTGTTTCCTCTGCATTTAGCATTAAATGCTAAAAAAGGTTATTCTTTCAACATTATGTTAAAAATTATTATTATTAAAAATATGAATGTTGTCCTTGAGTGTCTTTACCATTGCTCAATGTTTAAAAAGTAATTTAAAGCTTTAGAATTATATTACTTTAAATATTGCTTATATTACGATAAAAATCTGAATCTTAGTGAACGTATTAACACAAGCTTGACAGTTATTGGGTTAATGGATGTTTTTCTACTTAATTAAGTTAGATTAGATAAACAACTGAAAATCATCTAATAAAAAAGGAACTATATCAACAGAGTTTATGATTCCTGAAATTTTTTAACAATGACATAATAAAATAAATTTAAACAAACTATTTTAAATGTAACGCTTTAAATTTCATGTAATTTTCACCAAGCATTTCTTTCTTTTTGTAAAATTCATCTTGATTTGCATTGTTAGAAAGGAAATTTTATTATTATTATTATTATTATTGCATTTGTCAACAATAGTTAAAAGGTCAGCTTGAAATATGAAATATATCTTTCCCGCAAGTGTAAACATAATTATTAATTTTAAATTGTTGACAATGATAATTGACAATGATATTATTTGGCCATTTGAACCAAGGTGTAATTTTATAAGCATTTACTGCTTTCAACACACATTAAATAATTCATTATTCTATTGTTTTCTTTCTTTTCTAATACCCGCATGTAAAAATATTTTGTTGTCATTTTCAATATTTTCTTTGTTTTAACACGTAATCATTTAATTCTACTTTGAAAGGGTTTTTTCAGTTTATAATAATCGCGTATGTATAATTTTTTTTTTTTTAATAGGAAATATTATTATTTCCGAAATTGTTACAAATAGCAACAAATTAAAATAACAACCTTTTCTAAAATATGTAAGACATATCTCTGGATTTGCTAAATATTTGAATTTAAAAGCGAAATAAACACTCAAAAAAAAATTATGCAGTGTGCCCACCATGACTTTTTAAAATATAATATTTAAAAAAGAAAATAATGAATTTCTGTGTGTAGTTTTTAATCCCACTAACAGTTCTGGATGGAACAAATATGACAAATTTTAAGGTTAATTATCTCTTAAAATAATTCTTCGATTTTAAAAGTGTCCACGTTAGCGTAGGCTTAAGAATTTCTTTGTAACACCCCCGATTTTAATATTTTTGTGCTCAGTAAATTTCTTATTATCAAAGAAAGATCCCGGTCACAAAATAGTCATTTAGATAGGATGTGACAGCATTATTTACTTTAAAAAAAATAGAGATATCTTAATTAGAGTGTTGTGTATATGGATTTTTTATCATGATGAACATTTGCAACATTTTTTTTAGCTTGCATTATTCTTTTAAAATTAACTTCTTAAAAGTAACCCATTGATCAAATACAATAAACGAGATTCTATATATATGTATTTAAAGTAATTTGACACATCGTAGGCCTATTTTAATCCAGATTTGTGAGAAATAGATTTGAAAATAACGTTTGTTAAGTTTAAAAATATAAGAAAAACTTTAATAATTTTTCATTAAAGAAAAAAAAAACTGTCATTAGCAAATATTATTTCTATTAGTATGAGTACTTGTTGGGTATAATATTATTATGCAACAATTAGTATGTATATTATTAATAAAAACGCTTTCAATGCAACAAATAAATAAAATTTGTTTTATAGTCTTCATCTATTAATGCAGGGTGCGTAGTCTGGAAGGACCTTGTAAGGACCTTTCACCAGAATTTTTATAATGTAATATTTGTTTTATTTAACGAAAAAAATCCTTTTTTCAATTCTAACAACCAGTACATTAAAGAATTTCTGATACTAAAAGAATTAAAATCCTCTGCGTTTCTTGCTGACTACGCACCCTGTAATGCCAGTGGATTTGGTTTGAAAATATCCGTACTCGTGATCATTAAAGTTTCAATTATTTATGTGGCAACATTAACGGTATTCTTGTACAGTATACAGTTTAAATTATTTAAGTCATATAAGAAACTAATAAATAAAGTAAAAGTTTAAGCATTCCAAACATTACTTAACTGCTGTAAAAAATACTTAAAATTCCATTATATAAAATTTTCCAGATAATCGATAAGGTCATTATAAGAATAGTTACAATCTGGAAGAACTTAATATACAGTGAAGAGAATAATTTTCAAGAACATTTAAAAATATATATATATTTTATAATAATTTATTGTCTAGTGATTTTAATCGTTAACGTGTATTTTATCAAAGTAATTTTTAAAAATGCAAAGTGATTCTTAATGTTTATCACACTGGTGTATAAATAAAATCTGACAAAATAAAGAAACATTTTTAATAAATTATATTTGATTAAATGAAAAAAATATTTATACTAGTAAATATCGATTAATATTCACGATTGATTTACCAGAAATAAAAATTTATAAAATTCTATTCAAATTCGAGATTTTATACGTTAACAAATGCATTTAAAAATTATAAACAATGGTACAAAACAATGGGAAATTTGGAGGAGTAATTAAATTAAAATAACGTGTTTGCTATGTACGGAAAATAATGTCCTAAAACAAATCAAGTTTAAAGCATTGCCATTGATTAAGGATTGATATAATAATGGTTTATAAGCTAATTGTCGTTTATTATCATTAAAATTCTCTTTAATGAACGGCTTTTGTGAAATATTTAGCAGAATTTTCAGTAGCTTATCGTGAAAGCTTCTAACCCTTACATTGTTGTCATTTGAACATTTCACTGACTTTATGCTCATTACTTTACAAATATGAACATTCGCAGGATTTTTGCATTAATGAATGTTACATTTCTGTAACAGACTTAAAAGACAATCCTGTAAATCTTTGGGAGCGTATACTTATGCATCTTAATTAGAAAAGCTATAATTATAAATGTCATAGAAAACGAACAACATCTGAAAGGCGTGTTTGCAGATTTTAATGAATGAGCTAATTCGAATAAGAAATTAAGGCATATTCGGGAGAATTTATGTATTGTGCATAGTTCATAAAATGTTCCTTTTTAAAATTAAATTATATTGACAGATCTGGATGTCTTAATCCAATTTGAACTTAATTTTATTTCCAAATTTCATGCACAGTATCAAGTTTCAGAAGACTTAAATTAAAGGATTAAATTAATATTAAAAATATTTAAAATAAAATGTGTTTTTTTTTTTAAATATTGTAGTCGTCAATCATATTTATGCGCGTGGTCAAAATTTGGAAATTTTCTTTTACTTTTTTTCAAATATGCCCAAACACTTGTAAAAACTATGTATACTCATACATACATATAATTCGAAAGGGTACCAAATATCCCTTTTCACTATTTATATGGATCTATTGTTGTTACAAACTTGATGTTTATTATAAAAATTATTTTAAATTTTATTTTTAAAACTATGATTTTAATTAAAAATGAATTTTAGAATTACCTGTAGATCTGTTTATATCTATACCTACTATACAAACTATACCTACTTCCCAATTTTCATTTTTATAGCTGCATGTTAGTATGTCTGTGAGTGACGTAGTTGTTTAGTCCGTCAGATGAAATATTATCGCATTATTCAATATTTGTAATATTTCTGTGATGTCTCCAGATTGGTCATATTTCTATCGCCCGGTACTTTTTTCTGAATAATTCAAGTGATAGATTTTTACAACTATTGGAAAAGTGGTACTTTTACGTTATCAAGTCTAGAAAAATATTGTTCACATTGGCAGTATTCCTATTACTTTCATTCTTATTTCTTTCATTCTATTTAAAATATAAATCTTTTGCACATTTCATAAATAATACATATGTATAAAATACATATATTACATAGAAATAAATAAATGGTCTTTCACACATTAAAAAAAGTATAAAATAATAAAAATAAGTAAAAGTGTTTATAATTCAAAACATTTTATCATCAAAAGAACTCTTTCTAATTTACACACGCGGAAATACTATTTTCTATTGCCGAGAACGAAATATTATTGCACATTTAACTATGAAAAAAAGTTTCGATTGTTTTAAGAGTCTTAGTATAGGCTGGAAAGTAAGAAGTGCATCTTTTTTTATTAATCATTAAACTGCTTTTAGTAACAAACTATTTAACCCATTTGCGCAATGTGGGTTTAATTGATTTGTTACAAAAAGGTTTAGGATAGAATTTTTCCTTTACATTTAATTTTCCTTTTGTTAATTGGCAAATATTTTTCAAAAATTGAAGACAAATATTTTAGTACGTACAAATGGTGTTTTCTCCATTTTTTATTTTATGGTGTCAAAAAGAATGAAACATTCGGTGTTTAAATAATCAAATAAATATGTTTCACTCTTATGCTTAAAATTTTCGATGTACTTTCGCACATGTCATATTCATCGATAGAAGCGCTGAGTCTTTCTAATTTTAGAGTAGATGAAAATTCTTTCTTTTCACATTGTCTCCGTGTCTGCAAATGGTTTAAGGTTAGCTTAACATTTGATTTTTCGTTTCAAAATCTTTTGATTTTTCATTACTTACCCATCATACGAAGTATAGTGTACATATTGCATTCGTTTTTAAAATCGAAAAATTTTCTTGTCGAATTTACACTCTTCAGACAATGGAGATTCCTTAAACATATTTTTAGAAAAAAAATTGTCTTCTGTCTGTCTGTGTGCATGCCTATAAACACTCTATCTGCCAAACAATCTGCCTGCGTCTGTAAACTCTCTATCTCTCAAACAAATTGAGATAGAGACTTGAAATTTGGTGTCTCTTTAGTATGTAATAATGAAAAGAAGCCTATTTGATATGAGCAACCTTGATTATCCGAAACTATTTTTTTTTGGACTCTTGAAGTATTCGTTTTGATAAAAGATACATACAATTTTTCGCCTTTTTTTTGAGAAATGGATTTAAAAGACAATAAAATAAAAAAACGCATAAATAACAAAGTCGATCAGATAACAATTTGCCGAGATCTTTGTAATTTTATTTTTCACATTCTTCGATATTTCATGACCTTGTATTTCATTTAAATTTCAATTCAAATATATATTTTAATTGAATATGAGACGCTTAATCCGATGCAGTAAACTGTTAATTAATAGGATTATCATTTCTAAAATGATAAGGATGTTTCTTTTGCACAATTCAGTACTATTTGAGTAGTTTGGCCTTCTATATAATTTGTCGAAACTGGTTCATTGGCAATTTATTAACAGAGCATTACTATGTGTTAAAAATATTTAAATATACGATGAAATTTTATTTTGAAATTGCGGTACATTTTACAAATAATCTACCTTTTCATATTTTATTTTATTTACCTTCTCAAGTCTTATTTTCTTATTTTATAATATGCATATCCATGATGGTTAAGTATCACGGTGGTCCGCTTAGGCTAGTTTCATTCCAATTTATCAATTTATAATTTAACTTTAGATGGCTCATTGAAAATCAAGTTCTTTTAGAACTTTCGGAATAAAAATAACATGCTTGACTGCATACTTTTAACAGAATCCACGAAAGCAATTAGCAGACCTGCCACGATTTAAGGAAAACGATTATATTTAAGATCACCAGACAAAATAATATACACGAAATTATCCGTCGTTGCAGCATAAGCCTAGATCATTTTCGCCTGTCAATTAGTGATTATGCAAATATAGATAATTGAGAAATATATTTTGAGAATGAAAATAAGTAGTTATTAAAAAGTGATAATTACAAAAATCACAAGTGCTTCGTGTATATGTTTCATAGAGTGGTTTTACTAAAAAAAATCCACTTCTTCTTTTTAGGGTACTAAATAAAATTGCAAAATGTGCCTGCCGATATTGCAAAATGCATTTTAATCACAAGTTATTAAAAAGTGATAAACACAAAAAATCACAAGTGCTTCGTGTATATGTTTCATACAGTGGTTTTACTAAAAAATAAAATCCACTTCTTCTTTTTAGGATACTAAATAAAATTGCAAAATGTGCCTGCCGATATTGTAAAATGCATTTTAATCTTACACTGAAACAAGTTAGAAAAGAAACAAAAAAACTCCACTCTGTATGAAATTGTAATGATTATAGACTAGTTTCATAATTTAAAAATCTATTTGTCCAAAAACTTTTATCTACAGGGTGGTCATAAAAAAACTTTGCCGATATATGGAGCTCTAGCGGCCAGTCCGTTTAGCCGATCGAGGTGAAATTTCAAATATAGCTATTCAGAGGTATGAGCTCGAAATTTTGTGAACGGTAACAAAATGGCGCTCACGGTTACGGTTATAGTTACAGAAACTCGAAAATTTCCAATAGCAACACCCATTTTTTTTTTCATCGCAAAATGATCAGCGCATGTGAAAACCCTAAAGAGCGTTGGAACGGTATGGTTATTGCAATAAACGGACGCGTTATGCTTGCACAAAATCAGCTCTACGAACGGCCCCAAAAAACACGACCAAGGCGCATGCTGAAAATTTTAATATGACACAGACAAAATACCAATCACGGAACGTTGTTTGCCAGATAGTCAGCGTAGAAAATGGATAAAAAGACTCTGTGTCATATGCGAATTTACTCCTTGCGCGCCAATCGTGTTTTTTATAGAAGGGGGGGGAGGGATTCGCAGAACAGTTTTTTGTGCGTGCATAACGTGTCCGTTTCTGGCTATACACGTACGGTTCCAACGCTCTTTAGGGTTTTCGCATGCGCTGATCATTTTGCGATGAAAAAATGGGTGTTGCCATTGGAAAATTTCGAGTTTCTGTAACTGTGGTGGTTACTCGATAACCCCCCCCCATATGTTTAGTTTAATTCAATTTTATTAGCCATTTTATTTCCTATCACCTCCTTTTTATTAATGTTCTTAATTTAAATTTTATTTCGATTTCGTTTCTTTTCATATCGTCGCCTGTAATCTTTTCTTTCTTACTTAGCTTTCGAATGTTCCAAACCGGTAATATCTTGTTTTGAAATCATTCCTTCCGGTTTAGAAATCTTTCTAGAACAATCTAGTTTGTTCTATGGGTGGTATTTCCGGTTAATCTGGCCCGCCCCTTGGCCTATCAAATTAAATTCCGCAGGTGACGTGTTTTAAGCCGTTGAGTGCCTGGCCACCTGCTTTGGCCTTCCTTCTTTAAGTGCTTATCAATTCTGTTCGTATTAAATTCATTTTTCACCATACTTGGTATCATAACTTGGCTTAATTTTCCTCGCTCCCCTCTTTCGTGCGTCGCCAACTTGGCGTATGCCTGGTTTACAGTAACCCTTCCTCTTTTTCCCTCCTGGCTCTCAGCCACCGGTGACAGTCGCGCTGTTAGACCCCTGCCGAGATGGGTGCTGCTGGATAATCAGAAATTTAGCGGAATTCCGGGGCAAGTGTGCGCCCCCGAGACCGTTGGATGGAGCAAGTTTTTATTCTGCAAAATGTCCATGCCAGGATTACTCGAAGTTGATTTTTTAACGCGGCGAGGAGCAAGGCCGTATTCAAAAGCATCCAGAAATTATTTTGTTTTGTGCCTTTTTTTTCTAGTTACACAAATTTAAGTAAGGTGTCATCATGATCAATTTTATTCGTCATCCTCTCATCAAAAGTGCTCTCTAACAAATTCATGTTCTCAGTTCTCCAATAACGTTTTATGAGTTCTCCGTCCTCTGAAAAAAAAGCTGAGGTGAAGACTCTCTTTCAAGAAAATGAAGGTATTTTCATACATAAAATATTTATCTCATAATCGTTCTTCATTATATCGTTATTTGGCCCACGAATATATATATAAGTTTTGAATATCAAAGGGCGCTCCAGGAGAAAATATGGGTACATCTCTGTGTGAAATTTTCTTATAATATATATATTTGAAAATACATGTACCTAAGTGATGTTTTTTTTTGAAAAAATATAATAATATCTTTGTTTCCGATCAAGAGAATTTTCTAATTCAAACTATTAAGATATATAAAAATGTGTTATGAAGAAGAATTTGTTGTTCGAATATATCAATTTATAAATTATCTTCATTTGTGAAAATGTTGCTATAAAGTAGATGATTATTGTTTACGAAAATAAAAATAAATATATATCTATAAAGAAAATATTCAATATTCGTGAAGAAATAAACAAGTTTTTCATAAATAAAAAGTATATTTACCTTCAATCTGTTTGCATTTTAATTCCTGTGCATGTGTCTGTCTGGATTATTATTCGTCAGCAGCCAAGGACTTCACAGGTAACTCTTATTTTTATCAATTTTATATTTTATAATTTAGCCTTTTGAAATTATTGTCATCTTGATTAAAGAATTTTCCATTATTTTTTAAGAGAAACGATAATGGTAGCCTTTCGGGTAGTTTGCAGGCCCGCATTCTTCGCAATGTCACTTAATCATTTATACGATCACTTAGCCTTGTTGTGAGTAGAAACAAAAAAAGTGTTTCTCCTCCCATATCTTCTTCTCACCCACCTGTAAACATAACAGTTCAATTTTCTTTGGTGCAGTGACCAACGCTTGACCATCATCTTCCCTGGCTACCATTGTATTTTTGTTATAGATACATATTTTCAAAAAAAAAAATATATATATCTTCAATTATCTTCAATTATTTTTCATTATCTTCAATTATGTCTTCATTATCTTCAGTTGTATTTTCATTTTATGCAAATTATTTCTTCATGCAATGATTAATATTTTATAATTATATTTTATTCAGTGTCGTACAATAAATAAATGCAATATAGCTTCATTTTATGCTGACATAATATTTTTCTGGAGCAGTGCAGTATATATATAACATAATTTATCAATATTTTTTTCTTGCCATGATATAATTTGTAACTAATATATATATTATTTAACGGAGGTGCAGGTAAATATAAATGATAATGCTAACATAAATTATTCTCTTCTCATAAATATAACAATATATGTTTTGAGCCATATAATAGATATTTACATAAGTTTTTGGGCCATGTTATTTTGATCGCATGATAAGAAAGATATTTTTGCATTTTCTTCTCTTCGTCATATATTTGTTATTCTATTTAATATATAAAAATGGTATATCACGTAAATGAAATTCGTCATTTTTTTTCTAAATAATGGGTCAATTTATATATATATATTATTATTCATTACAAGACCAGTCTATAACCAAACTTATCATGTCATTTATTGAGCTCTTATATTAATTTTTTCATCATGCCACCCAAGGCAAAATTAAATATAGCAATTCAACCTTTCGACGGCAACCCTCAGACTGTGGAATTCCTCTTCGATCAATTATCTGACATACAAGAATTAAATAATTTTACAGATAATGAACTTTTTGTTCTCTTCAAATCGAAACTGGAGGGTAATGCCTTACTCTTCTTTCTTGAAACTCAGTCTCAGCTCAAGAACTCTAATTTCCAGGACATTCGAAAAACTTTTATAGACTATTTCTTACCCTCAAAAAAGTCTGTTTCTCTTAAGTCCTTGCAGAACTTAAGTTTAGATTCAAATGAATCAGTCAAAAATTTTGCTTTTCGACTGGATAAACAACTTCGGCTGGCTTACCCTAAATTGGATCCTCCTGCTCTCAATTCATTAAAATTCACTCATTTTCTTGAGGCTTTGCCTAAACAAATTAAACGAAAAATTCTTGAAGAAAATATTTCATCTTTTGAGTTAGCTCTTGAACGAGCAAATTTTCTTCAAGATATTTACGACTCCCCTCCTAAAAAGTCTTACGAGAATTATAATCAAGCATATTGTTTGGATACTGAAAAAAGCCATGATAATTCTATTGCTTCTAGTAATGTGCTCCATAAGTCTCCTATAAAACATACGAAGGACAAAGTTTATGTTAATTCTCAAACTACCTTCTCACCTTTGCAAACTCCAAAAGACAACTCTCATGCTTCTCGTAATTTTAAAAGAAAACCGAGAACATATTCTCCTTCTCCAAATAAACAAGAGGCTACAGATAAACATAAAAATAATTTCCGACAACAGAATTTTTATCGGAAACGTCCTTATCATCAACCCACCTTCAACAAATTTTCTCACAAAAAAACTCTGCTTCCTTTTATCGCAAACGAGATGTTGTGCAATGTGCGTTTTGTGGAAAATTCAATCATCGTATGGACTCATGCTACAAATTTCAAAATATTATTAGTAATTCTAATCAAAACTCTTCATCTCACAGGAGGAAAAACTATACCTCTTCTTCTAATAATAAAAACAATCTCTATCATTTAAACATGTAAGGGAGACTGGTTCTACTGACCGCCTTCTCTCCCGTAATTCTCATTCAGGGTCAGTACACTTTATTAACAAACATAAACAACAATGTGACAAAAGCTCTTCAGTCACTTTAGTTTCATCCACAGCTGTCCAAACTTCCCCTGTGACACCTAAATTTAACAAACCTTCATATTCCTATAAGTCTTTGACATCCAAACAAAATCTTGAAATTGATGATGATGTACAAGAAAGACATGTCATCTGCAGCTCATTTAATAATTCATATGTTCCATGCATACTCATAAACATTCAACATAATGAGATTTCAACATTAATTGATACGGGATCAAGTTTGTCACTCTTGGATCAGGAATGCTTTAATAGCATTAAATCCAGGCTTCACTATAAATTCTTATCCCGTAATGTATCTGTGTCTACCATAAATTCCAAAGTTTTTTTCAAGGGATGCATAGAGATTGCCTTTAAAATTGATAAATTCTTCTTTCATCATGTCTTTTACCTTACAAAGATACAAAATGTTCATTTTCAAGCCATACTTGGATTTGAGTTTATCAACAAACATTCTATTACCATATCACCCAGCTTTAAGTCTATTTTAATTAAAGATAAACATATTCCTTTTCACAGTTATAACGAATCTCCTACTTGCTATTTTATGAATTCTGAATATAATTATGTTAATTCAAATGTGCCATATTCTTTAGATGTACACAAGATGCCTTGTTATGAAGATTCTATGTCAAATAATCTAAGTAATGGTATTTATTCTGATAATATATGTGCAAATTATGATGATACAAATTTACAATTAGTCAACAATTATACAACCTATCCTTACAATTATAATTTTCAAAATAACGGTTTGTTTACAAATAATGTTGCTAGTACTGCTATGAATTTTCATAACCCTTATATTGATGGTAATTTTGTTTATTTTTCTAACTATGTTCCAACTGATTATGGTAATGTTGTGAACTATTTATCTTCTAATAATAATATGCCTGGCAAGAATTTCTCATCTGAAAATACTAATGATCTTAGTTATGTTGGTGAAAAGCAAACTCATTTAAATATTGGTAATAAAATTTTGGTGAATTCCAATATGGTACAATTACTCAATAGAGAATTAATACCTCCTAATTCTTTTGTTTATTTACATGTTAAGTATCTCAATCCTTCATCTGAATATTTTATTTTCAAACCCAATTTAAAAAATAAAGGTCTTGTGTTACATGAATCATTGCACTCAAAGTCTTCAATTCAAAATGATTTATTTTTGGTTGTATGTCAGAATATATCAAAGCTGGACATTCATTTAAATAAAAATTCAATTATTGGCGAATGTATCAATGTAGATGAGAAAGATATTGAGGAATACTCTTTTGATTTGGATTTTGAGAACGATTATTGTAATTTAATTTTACCATCTGAAGAGATTAAAAGAAAACGTATTCAAGAATTATCCCCAAATGACTTTGATCTTAAACATTTACCTCCTCATGAAAAGGAATCCTTAACAAAATTATTATGTAGTAAAGCTCTTGCTTTTTCAAAATCTCTTGACACTTTAGGTCATACGGACCTGGTCAATCCTCAATTCACTATGCTAAATTCTCATCCAGTCAAAACTCTACCTTTTCCTGTGCCACAGGCACTTGAGCAAGAAGCTCTTGACCAAATTAATCAAATGTTAAACGCTGGCATTATTGAGAGATCAAATTCATCTTGGGCGTGTCCCATGCTTCTTGTTAAAAAGAAGAGAACTGATATGTCTAAGCCTCAAAAGTATCGTTTGGCTCTGGATTTAAGATTGTTAAACTCCATAATAATTCCATCTTCATATCCTCTTCCTCGAATTCAATATCTATTGGTGCAGTTATCAAAATTTAAGTATTATACTACTCTTGACTTGCCCTCTGCATACTGGCAGATTGCGGTACCTAAAGATATGCAAGATAAACTCAGTTTTACTACTCCATGGGGAATTTTTACCTATTTACGTCTAGTATTTGGCCTGAAGACAGCCGCCAGCACTTTCCAACAATTAATCGACTCTGTTATTCAATTATCTCAAATTGATTCCTGTTATGCATATCAAGACGATATTGTAGTGGGTGCTAATTCATTTGAAGAAATGTCCATGAAACTCACAAAGCTATTAGACACTCTCATTGCTAATAACATTACTCTGTCTCCTGAAAAATGTGCATTTATGCAAACAAGTATTTACTTTTTGGGTTTCCAACTCACAGATCATAAAATTCTTCCTATTACGAGTAACATTTTAAAAATTACTTCATTTCCAACGCCTAAAACCAAGAGGCAAACGAAAAGTTTTATAGGTTTGTGTTCATTTTATAGGTCAATTATTCCAAATTTTGCTAAATTGATTACTCCTCTCATTGAAGTCACCAAACCTAAAAATAAATTTTCTTGGAAATCTGAACAAGAAAATGCATTTAAAAAATTACAAGACATTTTCTTCCAAAAACCTATGCTCAATCTCCCAAACTGGAATGAAACTTTCTATGTTAATACAGATGCATCAAAGACAGCAATATCAGCTGTTCTTATGCAGAAATTTCATGGTGAACTCAGACCAATCTCCTATTATTCCAAAACTTTGTCTCAGTCTGAAAGACAGTACCCTGCCATCAAATTGGAACTTTATGCCATTTACAAAGGCATAACAGCTTTTAAATATTATATTTTTGGTCGACCCTTTATTCTATTATCTGATGCTAAACCTCTTAATAATTATAAAAAGGCTACATCTCCAGCTGATATTACTACTCGATGGATGTTAGAACTGTCAGAATATTCGTACACATTCCAGCATGTTCCAGGCAAAGAGAATGTGTTAGCAGATTTTCTGAGTAGAACACCTCACATTCCTACTGAAGATCTCCATAATAATCCAGATCTTATTTCTACACAAGAACCTCTACCCATTGTTGATAATCAAAAAGATTTACATAATGAAATTCCTCACTTTCCATGTGGTTTAATTGACAAAATACACCACACATGTCATTTTCAAAGTGATTCTTCACCTCCAAATAATGATAGTAATCAAGATCCATTATTAGAAATTCTTGATCACACCATCTTCTCTGAAGAACAAAAAGACCCAAAAATTAAACAAATTTATGAAGATCTTAAAAATAACAAAAAATCTAAAAGTTTAAATGGCTACTATATTAATCCAAGTAATGAGTTACTTTGCTACAATGGTCATTTTTCTTCTGAAGATATTGAGCTACACAAAGCTGTTTTACCTTTGTCACTTAGAGCAAAAGCCTTAAGAATTGCTCATATTACTCATACTGGAATTCATAAAACCATTGTTAATTTAAAGAAAAGATTTACCTGGAAAACCCTTGTTTCAGATACCATTAATTATGTCAACTCTTGTGAAATTTGTTTAGTAAACAAAAATCATAAAAAAATACTGCTCCATACCTACCTGCGCCTCTTCCAACAGCTCCCAATCAAAAAGTCTCTATGGATTTACTCGGCCCATTGAGGAATCGTCAATATGTGATGACGGTCATAGATCACTTTTCTCGTCATTTAGAATTATATGCCTTGAATAATATCAGCGCTGAGTCTGTTACAAAAGCTTTATTACATTACATTTCCACTCATGGTAAGCCTGAATTAACCCTCACTGATCATGGCTCTCAATTTACTAGTGACATGTTTTCTTTCTTTAATAAAAAGCTTGGCATTAAATTAGAACACAGTTCTGTAGCCCATCCCCAGGCCAACGGCTTAAGTGAACGAGTCAATTCTCAAATAAAATCGTCTGTGAATACAATGGCTTCACAAGGATGTGATATACCAACTGCTCTAAAAATTCACCAATCCATATATAATGCTACACCTCATCCTGCTACAAAATTCACTCCAAATCTCCTTCATTTTTTAAGAGAAATAAACGACATTTATTCCAATTATAAAACTCAAGTTTCATGGAAAATTCTCAATACTGCATATGAAATTCATAAATTGATGGATGTTATTGAAAAAATATACTATCAAGCTTACAAGAATAACGAATCGTCTAGACAAAAGGTGTACCAAAAATCCAGAGAAAAATTAAAGTTTTCCAACATCAATGTTAATGACATTGTTTACGTAAAATTTCCCACTGTGTTTAACAAAAAAATACAAGGCCAATACCTGGTGAAGAAAATAATTTCTCCTGTGCTTATTCAAATTCAAGATTCTAATAATAGTCACGCTTCACCCATGTTGATTCACACTAACAGAATCTTGAAGCTTCAAAAGAGAAATGAAGCATTGCAATATCCTTCAGTTTCCTCTAAAAGTGTATCACATGATCAAGCTCCTGTTGATAATGCATCTTCTACTCCTGTGAGACAACACTCTCCTACTCAAGTTTCAAATCATGATGCTGCTTGTAACACATCTCCTCCAATTCTTTCTTCTTCTAAGTGTCAACAAACATCTTCTTGTTCAAGTAAATCAGTACTGTCACAAGCTCCTCCTGATAGCACTCATACTGGTGTTAAAAACAAGTCTACTCAATTTAAAAATTATGATCTTCGCCCTCGCAATCATGAATTGTATAAAAAATAAACTAACCTTTTTTTTTTCTTTCACAGGATGACTCTTGAGTTGTAGTATAATCAGTCAATGCTAGCTAGACTGATATTCCAGTAAGAAGAATCACTGTGTAATTTTTTTTTCTTTTCTCCAAGCTTCAGGCAGCTGTTATTATATTTTTTTTTCTTCTTCATTATCTAAGTCTTCTTCTCCCTGATACAATACAACAGTCATCCTCATGATGTATGTATGGTTTTCAATAGTTTTATTATTCAATGCATTTATCTCTAAGTCATAATTATTACAATAAATATATATATAATCTCATGTATGCCATACTTTTAAATCTTATAAAGTCTTTAATTACAATAGTTGGTGCTAAAAAAAATTGAGAAAGAATTTGTCCTGTTATATTCTTGTTATAATATTATGTCATTATTTAAAATTATTTTTTTTGACAAATGTTTCATTCTAATAAGAAAAGTGAAATTGTAATTGATATAAGGTAAACATAAATTGGAGTACTCCTCAAATTATTTTCTCTATTGTGACTTCTCTTTACAATGCATGCATGCTTTAACATTTAACCTCTTTTGATAAAAAAAAGAAAGTGCATGATAAACTTATACATACTAATATTTCTTCTCTTCTTGTTGAAATATAGAAGGTGAATGACTCACAATAAGTAGTATATTTTTTTTTATATACTTTTGGGTATTTATACTTTGGATCCAAAGAGGTTGGTTGAGTCAATATATATATATTTATATAAAGCAAATACTTGATATATGACAAATACAAAAGTGATCACTTACTTAATTTTTTAAAAATGTTTGAGAATTACAATTAAATATGTTCAAGATATCTTTTATATAAAATTTTGACATAATTGATTTTTTGTTTGTAAGTTGACATTATCAAGTCATATATAAGATTGACATATTCATATAAGTTTCTTCCTTTTTTTCAGAATATTAAATATCTTAGCTTTTATGTTTATTTTGAATGAAGTATAATATTAAGAATATTTATGCAATTATTGTCAATTTATTTTGAAAGTGTTCAAGAATATTCCTTTATGAGAGTGTAAATATTCTCTCTGTGAAAATTGTTATATTCATTTTGAAGATGTTTTTATTGAAATATAACATCATACTTTTGCTACCAATTTAACATATGCCATTCTTTTTGCAACTTATTATTTTATTTTCTGTGAAAATGTGTTATTGAATAATGCTAAGGTTATTCATTTAAGATTTATTGAAAGCTTAAAAGGCTATGTGGTGATATAAGTAAATTTTTTTTTATGAGAGCCTAACTAATCTCTCTGCACCATTTATATATTTTTTTTTATTGTTCAATTGTCAACTTACAAATTCATTCAATTTATCATGTGTTATTTGAAACCATATATTTTATATATAGTTAGAGTATGATTCATATACAGTTATAGTATGTTTCATTTTGTTGACAACTAAGAATATAAATATACATATTATTGTATAATTAAATATTTTGACATATGCTAAAGCATTCTACTATTATAGTCCATTTTGCACAGCCTAACAAGAGACTCGTCAAAGTTAAGGACTGTTGTTCTGCACATAGACATAGACTTTAAATTTTTTTTTTGATATATGATAGATACTTCTGGAAGAAATTTTGTATACCTTCCATTTTAACATTTACTATAGTTGGTATATTTACATAAGGATTACTATCATAACAATAATTATTTTTTTTTATTATTTAAACATCATGTAAAACAATTATTTATATTCATATAACTATTTCTGATACATTTATTTTGTGTACTTATTTTATTTCTTTGCACATGTTTTAGAAAATATTGTCTCGATGAAAAAATTGTTACATTTTTGTCATCTCACCAATATTTTCTTTTGGGGAGCCCCGGGTAGATATGTGGTGGTTACTCGATAACCCCCCATATGTTTAGTTTAATTCAATTTTATTAGCCATTTTATTTCCTATCACCTCCTTTTTATTAATGTTCTTAATTTAAATTTTATTTCGATTTCGTTTCTTTTCATATCGTCGCCTGTAATCTTTTCTTTCTTACTTAGCTTTCGAATGTTCCAAACCGGTAATATCTTGTTTTGAAATCATTCCTTCCGGTTTAGAAATCTTTCTAGAACAATCTAGTTTGTTCTATGGGTGGTATTTCCGGTTTATCTGGCCCGCCCCTTGGCCTATCAAATTAAATTCCGCAGGTGACGTGTTTTAAGCCGTTGAGTGCCTGGCCACCTGCTTTGGCCTTCCTTCTTTAAGTGCTTATCAATTCTGTTCGTATTAAATTCATTTTTCACCATACTTGGTATCATAACTTGGCTTAATTTTCCTCGCTCCCCTCTTTCGTGCGTCGCCAACTTGGCGTATGCCTGGTTTACAGTAACCCTTCCTCTTTTTCCCTCCTGGCTCTCAGCCACCGGTGACAGTCGCGCTGTTAGACCCCTGCCGAGATGGGTGCTGCTGGATGATCAGAAATTTAGCGGAATTCCGGGGCAAGTGTGCGCCCCCCGAGACCGTTGGATGGAGCAAGTTTTTATTCTGCAAAATGTCCATGCCAGGATTACTCGAAGTTGATTTTTTAACGCGGCGAGGAGCAAGGCCGTATTCAAAAGCATCCAGAAATTATTTTGTTTTGTGCCTTTTTTTTCTAGTTACACAAATTTAAGTAAGGTGTCATCATGATCAATTTTATTCGTCATCCTCTCATCAAAAGTGCTCTCTAACCAATTCATGTTCTCAGTTCTCCAATAACGTTTTATGAGTTCTCCGTCCTCTGAAAAAAAAGCTGAGGTGAAGACTCTCTTTCAAGAAAATGAAGGTATTTTCATACATAAAATATTTATCTCATAATCGTTCTTCATTATATCGTTATTTGGCCCACGAATATATATATAAGTTTTGAATATCAAAGGGCGCTCCAGGAGAAAATATGGGTACATCTCTGTGTGAAATTTTCTTATAATATATATATTAGAAAATACATGTACCTAAGTGATGTTTTTTTTTTGAAAAAATATAATAATATCTTTGTTTCCGATCAAGAGAATTTTCTAATTCAAGCTATTAAGATATATAAAAATGTGTTATGAAGAAGAATTTGTTGTTCGAATATATCAATTTATAAATTATCTTCATTTGTGAAAATGTTGCTATAAAGTAGATGATTATTGTTTACGAAAACAAAAATAAATATATATCTATAAAGAAAATATTCAATATTCGTGAAGAAATAAACAAGTTTTTCATAAATAAAAAGTATATTTACCTTCAATCTGTTTGCATTTTAATTCCTGTGCATGTGTCTGTCTGGATTATTATTCGTCAGCAGCCAAGGACTTCACAGGTAACTCTTATTTTTATCAATTTTATATTTTATAATTTAGCCTTTTGAAATTATTGTCATCTTGATTAAAGAATTTTCCATTATTTTTTAAGAGAAACGATAATGGTAGCCTTTCGGGTAGTTTGCAGGCCCGCATTCTTCGCAATGTCACTTAATCATTTATACGATCACTTAGCCTTGTTGTGAGTAGAAACAAAAAAAGTGTTTCTCCTCCCATCTCTTCTTCTCACCCACCTGTAAACATAACAGTTCAAACATAACAGTAACTATAACCGTAAACGTGAGCGCCATTTTGTTGCCGTTCAGAGAATCTTGAGCTCATACTTATAAATAGCTGTATATGAAATTTCACCTCGATCGGTTGAACGGACTGGCCGTTAGAGCTCCATATACCGGCAAAGTTTTTTTATGACCACCCTGTATATACGCTTTCAGTGTGACGTCAGTCATGAAGATTTGTTCGGAAACTGATTTCAAACAAACGGTTGCTAAGTTCCATATCTTATTAAATATAAGTCGTGGAAAATGTTATCACTGTATATAAAGTACAAAAACATATCTGTGAGATTTAACTGCAAAATATAGCTATAAAATATAATAAAGAATGAAATTGTGCCATAGCAACGGTTTTTTTTGTGTCAGTATACAAGCAGAATGTCATATGTGACGTCACGACCGAAAGTGTCTCTTTAAGAAGCTAAAAAATTGCAATGATTTGCGATGGTTAATCTTCTCTTAAGCATTCTCCATGTAAATCAAATCTCCCTTTTTAAATAATATATTGTGATGTAAGTTAAATATAACTTGCAGGTTCCTGTGTGAGGGGGGGGGGCGAGGTATCATGATTTTACGCGTTGGTAAGGCTTAGTAAAATTATAATTGGTATAACTACTTTACTAGCAGCTGCACGAGTTTCCGAATTCCGAAAAGAAAATTGCTAACTGACATTTAAGACGAATCCTGCATAGTATGCAATTCTACGGTATATCGAATCCTGCATAAGTATTCTCGTCTTAACCTCCTCAGTCCTGAGACAAATTTTATGGGGCATTACAAAAAACATCTCTAATGATGTATCAGTCTACACTGTAAAAAAAAATTCAAGAGGTTACTAAAAATTTTTTAGTAAATTTGTATTCCACAGAATTTTTTAGTAACCATTACAAACTTTTTTTTTGCAAGTGAAACGTGAAACAAGCATTTCTTTTGCAAACTGAACAAAAGAATATTTTGTTTAAAATTTTTTAGTATGAGCCACCAAGCAAATTTTAGTAATAGCTCCAAAATTATTTTTAATAACAATTACGTGCGTCCGAAGGGCAGGAGCTTCCTTCGAGCTGCATCCAGACTTCTGAAGAGATAGATTTTCGACAAAAACGCAATAGATGGCATCACCAAACATTGCGACCAGCTCCTACAGGAAATTCATAACCCCTTTATTATAGAGTACTTACACTACATACATTCGGGGCGTACTTGGCGCTTTCCAGTATTGAACCCGGGACCTTTTAGCCTGGAGTCCGTTACTATAACCACTATGCCATCGAGGCCACACCAAGTGAGTTTTAGCAATAGCTATTAAAAATATAAAACTATTAACTCTATTCGTTGCTAATTTTTTTCTAGTAATTCTTACAGATTTTCTAGTAACCGACTAAGATTACTAAACATTTTTTAGTAATTACAAGGATTACTAAAGTTTTTTTAGTAGATCGACCTTTTTTTTTTACAGTGTATATATCGATGCTTCAGATATTCACCCATTTATTTAAAAAATCGATATTTAATTTTATCAATTTTAGAAGCATTTAAATTAATTTAAAGGGTGTTTTTTTAGTGTCGTCTATGGGCGGAGGGACTAAAGCTGTTAAAATATTATTTCGTTTCACTAACACTGGTCTTTTTGAAGCAGCATGTCCCTAAAATGCTGTTATACTCGTACTCTGCACAGTTGTCCTAACGCATCTAGTCTTCCGAAGAGGGTTCAAAAATATTCAAAATAACAAAAATAACTGATAAATTAACTTTGTGCAGATTTATTGTTTAATATGTAATCCGTTACAGTGTTCCTTAAGAGTTCGATTATTCAAAGACTTTAAAATTAAACACTGCGATTACATTACGTTTTGTTTTATTGTAATGGCTAATTTTTATAACAACCACTGGTGAATTAGGGAGTACGTGTTTTTAAAAATATTACGCATACAGTATATTGAATTCTACAGTATGCCTTACTATTACTTATCTTATAAAAATATAAAATTCGTAACATTGTAATAATACCTACATTTTCTAAGAGCTTGTATTTCTGCTGAAAATTGTATATTAAAATGTTAAAAACAGAGTAAAAATATATTTTTTAATCTCTTAAAATGCTTCGACTGTACGCGAGTCATTTTAAAGCCATGGAAAAAAAGTATCCAGAAACTGCAGGCCCTATAAAAAGTCATATTTAAATTTTTCACGTACCATTTCATGTAATGCATTCTACTTTAATTTATTATTATTATTAATATTATTACTTGGATTTTTATATTTATTTTCGTAATAATTGTAACTAATGTTATTCATAATTACGAAAATAATAATAAACATCCAAGTAAAACCTAAAACTGACGTTCATAATATGAAACAGTTCATAAAATGATGAATGATGGTGTTTTATATAGCGTTCAAATTTAGATTTTTCTTTTTTTTTTACCAATTTGAATCATGTAAGCAGTGAATATACTTATTTTTACAGTTTTTAAAAGTTCTATTTACACCTTTTCTCAATGAAAATTTTTATATTCCATTTTATTGAAAATGGATGGAATGTTGTAAAGGCACTTAAAAAAAACCTCGAGTTCAAACACGTTTATAAATAAGGTAAGTTGAAGCAGGAGAAAACATCGGAACTTGACCAGAAAATTCTAATATTCTACAAGAAAAAATTTTTAAACAGATTAATTACAAAACATAAAGCATGGTACATTAAATCTCTATCGACAAAGTGCATGTTTGTCAGCAAACTGGCTTGATACTTGGCAATTAAATTTACTGAACGCCAAACATTCGAACTAAATTTCTTGAAATTATGCTAAAATGCTAGTAACTTTCACGAGTTATAATGTATTGTCTGATATGTAAAAAATAATGCGTTATAAGTTACTAACTGTATAAAAATTGTTACTTTCTACCAACAACAAGTTAAGAAATATCTCATTTTTTTTCGTATGCCTGACGTCACATGCACATTGTTTATTGCTCATGCTGCATTATTCAATTCGAGTATATACAGATTCTAACAGTCAATAATAATAATGTCGGAGAAGAAATGTTTCAATTATTCTGAATTATCGGATGAAAACAACAAAATAATAAAAAGTTGTGTCTTTCACTTCGCCAAAGTGGCAACAAATCTACGTAAAAACTTTCTAAAATGAATATCATAGATTAAAATGAGAACAAATAAAACTTCCAAAAATATTTTGTTTATAGATTAACGTTAATGAATGCTTCCCTTTACATAAAATAATACATATTAGATCAGAACAAAGAGGTTATAGAGTGATTTTAAATTAAACTATATTATCATAAATAAATAATTTCTGAGTAAAATAATGTGAATTAGATATTAGAATATTTCAGATCTAGCTGTTTTGTGCTACATTTTGTTTGTTGCATTAAAAAAAATGAATGTCTTTCTAAATTTTAAATATTTTAATGACACGACAAACCCATCACAGTTATAGGTAATAAATGTTCTTTGAAAAATAAATAATTGCTCATTCAGCTGAGAACAATACATACTGGATCTTCTGTCCAAAAAAGGATATCATGAAATCTATCGCAAGATAAATGTTACCACATTTCCCAAAGGAACAGAAAATCCAATCACTGCTGTTTATGACAAGACAATGCTGATACAATTGATTAAATCAGAAAGCTTGTCTATTGAACTTCGAAGGCAATGTCATCTGAGAGAATAAATTTAAAGATCAATAAAATTATTACATGAAAGAGAGGCAATCACTACATACTTTTCGTGATAAGTTTTTGTCAGTAGCATTGTTTAGAGTAACGAACATAGATAATTATTTCACTACATAAGAATCTTTTTCAGCGTACAGAAACACTTAAGTTAAGGGAAAACTGTGAACATTATTAATGCTACAATACATCAATATATTGGTTTATTATAACACGTTTTTGTAACAATGGGTTACATTCATAAATATTGAAATGCAATAATGTTTAGAATTCGATAGTTTGTACGAATAATTTTGCATTGATAAAGTACCCATAGGTTAAATTTTCCCACTTAATTTTTTTATTACGCTTTCCATTCAATTTGTATCATATTTAGGACTTTTTTTAATTTTTGAAAACACCTAAAAATCATGAGTAGATATTTTAAATATAATAATTCATCAAACGCCCATAGACTTTACATTACGGAGTTTAAATCGGAACGTGAGCGACCAGCAACCTTTATGTCTGCGGTTGAACGTGTTCCAGAAATTGTGTAATTCACAGAATTAATATTTATTCTAGAAAATCAAATTAGTAGATTTCGTTTTATTTAATAACAAAAGGTCAAATATGAATTAAAGTGAAAACTTTTCTGTGAATTATCATGTAAGAATGCGAAATATGTGAATAAAAACATCGTATAAATTGGGAACACTGATGGTACCATAAATGATATCTGGGACATTTAACGGTTAAAACGTTCATTGAATCATTTTTAGAGACAGTTTCGATACATTTTTCAATTTTAAGTTCTGCTGAGTGAATTTCTATGGAACTTGATCTGTTAGTTAATTTTTCACTGAAAGTTTCAGTGTAAAACTCTTAGTGTTGCTTGGTGGTCAGGTGTCTTCATCATACAATTAAGGTTGAAGGTTCTTGAATTAGGTTGCCCTAGAAATTATGAACAATTAACCTTTATCAATATGTCCGTTTAATGGATTTTGACAAGACTTGCATTGATAATTATTATGACTTTTTTTTAGCATATTACATATTTTTCTATTCTTCTTTCCGAATTCTATAGTAAATGATCAACCAGAGCTCGAAATGTACCGGAGAAAACCTTAACAATGTTCAGGTTTGTGTAATTATAACAAAAATTGTTCCGGTTCCTGATATTTTTATAACACATTGTTACAGTGTAAGAAAAAACATTGATATTTATTTCCCGGTTCAGCTTCATCCAAAAAATCGGATAGTTAAAACGTGAGGCGATGAATTAACACCAGGCCTCAGCTAGAAGTGAATAATGGGGGAGTGGCATGGGATTGTACGGAGGACTAACATTTTCTTCCTCTCTTTGATGCAGAAAAATAAATTAATGCATATTCATATTGTAAGTACTATGTTTCTTATTATACATAACTTCATTTTATGCTAAGAATAGAATATGATGATGAAAAATTCTAGTGTATTACAAGCGTAATATTAAACATCACGTTAGTTTCATATGTGCGAACACGATAAGCATGTGTTGAAAAACATTTTACTTACAATATAGTATTTCTGCAAAACTGTGAAAGGTCCTCAGAACTAAAATAGATTTTTGAATAGAATATCATTTGGATTTTCAGAATATCAATTCATTTAGTGACCGTGCAGTATTTTACAGAAGATGCTCAAAATGCTTAGGAGTGGCTGAGTCACCCCCTCGCCTTTGCTACGTCTGTGAATTAACATTATTGTGACAAGCAACAACTCACACCCCTTTGCCCAATGATGCATCCGCGGCAGTGAAGCGATTGTGATAGTTAGTACTCTTATTAAAGTACTCTGATTTAGTGAAATGCAAAATGTGTTGCGCGCCGCTTTTGACGGGAGTGGTATCGCTGTAATGATCTCATTGTTAAATGTTAAAAATTCTTTGGAACTTCCCGTCACAAATCATCAGTTTTCGTGATATCCAATTTATGTCACGCAATTTGTTTATCTATTGCAATGCATTTATACATTTGTCATATCGTTCAATTAGTAATATTTTTGTTAAACGGCATAATGGTAACTGAATTATGTTATTTATGTTTAGAAATTAGATAATATGAAAAAAAACTACTGAGAAAAGAAAATGAAAAGAAGTTAGTGGCCGTAAATGCACGTCTGCCATGGGCGACTGTTTTTATGTTGTATTCCTATCACTATTTATCAAAGATAAATTTTGTAGTATATTTATCTTGCACATCTAAAGTACATGTAAAAGATTATTATTTGAGAAACTGATTCGAAAAAAAATTGTTACTAATTTTAGCCTTGTAAATGTATTGTTTCGTGCAATGCTTGTGTGTTGTAAAAATTCCTTACATTCTTCTCAGGTAAAGAAGTCTCTTTTTTACAACTTTTTAAAAATCAATTTCATTCAACAAGAAGCTGGTGATTTCTGAGGTAACCCGAATCTCGACGGACACATACTTAAATGATGGCTACTCCTAATTTATTGCATAATGATGGCTTCCCTCATTAATGACTGGAGATTTTAATTCTCAAAGTAGAAATACAATTAGCTTGTAGAGGTGTACGGTGTATCATTATTCAAATACATTTATTCGAATATCTGAGCCCCTATCTAATCCTTTCATAAATATTTGTAAATTAGGACTTATTGATTAATTTTTTAATGCAGATCACTTTTAAGGATGTGAAGCTTATTTGAAGGGAAAAAAAACGTAAAAGTCCTTTCTCGGAATTGGATAACCTCGTCATTGTTTTAAGGTAGTTTTAAATAAAAAAAAACTAAAGGTTTTGTATAATTTTAAAGTATTCAAACAAAATTATGTTATTCTTTAGAAAAATATCTATCTGTTTTTGATTATTTTACATCTTTTTTATATTATTGACAAATTATCATTTCATTTAGCATCATTCCTTCCATTTTTAAATGAAAATATTATAAAACTACTAACAACGCTTAAGGCGCAACACTAGGCACAGAAAAATACCCGGATGATAATGTAAAGTCTATGTGGGCGTTCTTTTCAAATATTTCGCCCAAAATTTTAATATTTTTACATGCTTTTTTTGCACAAGATAGTTGAAGACCTTCCACAACCGGCCTAGTTTTTACTTCTTCAGTTATAGTTTCAGATTTTTTCTTAAAAATTGCTTTAACTTTCGAAACCTGTTTAAACCGGTTCTGGAATTGAAACTACTTTTACTTAAAAAAACTTCTTTACTTTAAAAAAAAGTTAAATTACTCAACGATACAAAGCTCAAATTATTGGAACTCGATAATAAAAGATTAGTACTTGTTTTTATTATTAGCGAATATGAATTTGAATTTCGTGAAATTAATTAACTTTATACAATCTAGTTATATTTAAAGAAAT
This sequence comes from Maratus speculifer, assembly GCA_964019185.1. Lineage (NCBI taxonomy): Eukaryota > Metazoa > Arthropoda > Arachnida > Araneae > Salticidae > Maratus > Maratus speculifer. The sequence goes on from OZ025297.1 coordinate 179,291,577, forward strand.
TTATATTTAATCGCGAAATTCGGCGATATAATTATGTTCGTGACATTTTAAAACAATATGATAGGTGAAATTAACCTATGAGCTTGACCGAGATCTTAGTAAGTCTTGTGCACATACTTAAACACACCAAAATCGGTTGACATATCAGTGTGTTTCAACAACCAAATAGAATTTAAAAATGTCACACACTTTAGAAAAACAAAGTGCTATAACTCAGACACTTTTAAAGATATAGACAAAACAAAAAATTCTCTAGAATCTTTGTATCCAGGTCAAATACATAGAAAAATATTTTTCAATTTCTAATTTTTTGTATTTCATTTAAAAATTTTAAATTTTTGAAAAAAAAATTAAATGGCCACCATTTTGAAACAAAATGGCGAATGATGCTGCCCAATTTACTCGTTCTAGATATTTGTACTATGTACATATATATGTATATCATCATTATCATAATAATAAACCGTTTTCGATCCAATGTTGGATTATGTATATATATATGTATTAAAGATTGTGGTATGTGGCACGTTATCAAGGGTAATACCACGTAGACGCAACAATTACGATTAATTTTTGTGTAGAAATCAGGGGTAAATCCTAAATATGATTTCTAATATGTTCAATGAGGAATAACATTTGAACGGAGGATTTTTTGGTGGTTTGGGTGTCATGATCGGTGAAAATATATTAAAATTTATCGGAAATGTTTTCCTCTGGACGGCTACAATAGCTAGAATTTCACTTTTTTTTAATGAAAGCTACCTAGCATCTGTTCTGAGGTAACACAAATATCGATGGGCATATACTTAAATGATGTCTCTTCCTAATGAATCGCGTAATAATGACTTCCTTCATTAGTGACTAATGACTTTCTTTTCCCAGAATGAAATACAATTAATTTGTAGAGGAGCAAGGCGTACAATTATTCAAATAGATTTAAACAAATGTCTGATCTCATCATATTCAATTTCTGAAATAATCCTCTTATAGATATTATTTATTTTTTAATACGCAACGATTGTAAGAAATGAAACACTTATTTCAAAGGCATAAATGAATAAGAAATGAATCTGATAAATTTTAAATAAAATCGTTTGAACTTTATTTCTCGCAGTCTTTTTAAGTAAAGGCAACATATTTCTTTGTTACATTTTTAAAAAAATCAATTCCATTCATCATCCTTCGCTCTATTTGCAAATGAAAACATTATAAAAATATCAACAAGTAGTTAATGATGTTCTGAGTTAGACCAAATCTCGATGGATACATACTTAAATGATGCCTGTTCCTAATGAATCACGTAATGATGGCTTTCCTCATTAATGACTGATGATTTTCTTTTCCCAGAGTAGAAATACTATTAGTTTGCAGAGAAGTAAGCCGTATCACAATTCAAATACAATTATCCGAGATGCCTACATTCATTTTCTGAAATAAAACTTTCGTCGATATATCCAAAAGAGGTCCTATTGATTTTTTTAATACACAGCATTTTTAACAAATGAAGTACTTATTTCAAAGGCATAAATGAATAAGAAATGAATCTGATAAAATTTAAATAAAATCTTTTGAACTTTACGTTTCACAGTCTTCTCAAGTAAACATACCGTGTCTCTTTGTTACAAGTGTTTAAAAATCAATTTCATTCAACATCCCTTTCGCCATTTTCAAAGAGGAACATTATGAAAATATCAACAAGTAGCTAATGATGTTCTGAGGTAACCCAAATCTCGATGGTTACATACTTAAATGATGTATCTTCCTATTGAATTGCATAATGATTTCTTCCCTCATTAACGACTGGTGGCTATCCTTTCCCAGGGTAGAAATGCAATTAATTTGTTGAGGAGTATAGCGTATCAATATTCAAATACATTTAAACAATTATCTGAGTTGCCCATATTCATTTTATGAAACAATCCTTTTATAGAAGTTTGTAAATTAGATCTTATTGATTATTCTTTTAATACGCAGCGATTGTAAGAAATGAAACTTTTATTTCAAAGGCATAAATGAAGAAGAAGTATAAGTGGTGAATGTGAAATAAAATCGTTTGAACTTTATGATTCACAGTCTTCTCAAATAAAGAAATCTCTTTGTTAGAACTGTTTAAAAATCAATTTCAATCATCATCCTTTTCTCCATTTTGATATGAAAACATTATGAAAATATCAAAAAGTAGCTAATGAAGATCTGTGGTAGCCTAAATCTCAACGGACAAATAACTAAATAATGCCTCTTCCTAAAAAATATCATAATGGTGGTTTCCCTTATTAGTAACTCGTGATTTCTTTTCCCAGTGTAGAAATACAATTAATTTGTAGAGGAGCACGGCGCATCGAATCCAAAGACTTTTATACAAATACACTGACGGAAAAAAAAATCCCAACACCAAGAAAGACTTGTGTTAGCCAAACGAAATTTTGTAGGCGTGTTTATACATCTGAAAGATGACATTGATTCAAATTTCGGGCTTCGCGCATAAGTGTGGCGCTAGTAGCGCCACTCACAATTTTAAAGTCAGGTTTGCTTTAAACGAGTGCTGTAAAGTTCGTGAGCATTTTTTCTCTTCAAAATTTGACGAATTGAGTTGAGGTTGATCATGAATGCCTTTAAGAAGACGAAGAAGCTATTATCATCAGCTCCCCGAATTGGAAAGAGGTCGTAAATTAGGGCTACGAGAAAGTGGATTTTCTTTCCGCAATTTTGCAGCAAGACTTGGACAGAATGTATCCACTGTACATGATTGTAGGAAGCAATGGTCAAGGGATGGTATTGCCTCAAGAAGACCAGGTTCTGGGTGACCACGTGGCACTACTGAGAGGGAAGACCTTCGTATTCGGCGTACGCCTGAGGCTCATCGTATTGTGCCTGCGACAGAAATTTGAGCCGCAGTTGGTACCACAATGACACAACGAACTGTTAGAAACCAGTTACTTCAAGGACAGCTCGATGCAAGACATGCATTCCACTGACTCTAAGCCATTGCCGTTTGCGACGCCAATGATGTCAAGCCAGAGCTCACTGGAGGATCGAGTGGAGATCTGTTGTGTTTTCTGATGAAAGCATGTTCTGCCTTCGTGCCAGTGATGGCCGTGTGCTGGTCAGAAGGAGGCCAGGGGAACGCCTGCAATCAAACTGTCTGCGGCTTAAAAAACACTGGATCTACAATCTGAAGTCATGGTCTAAGAAGCAATTTCCTATGACACCAGAAGCAGTCTCGGGCTTATCCCAAACACATTGACTGCAAATTTGTAAGTCAGTCCGGTAATTCAACCTGTAGTGCTGCCATTCAAGAAAAGCATTCAAGAGGCGTTTTTCAACAGGATAACGCGCGCCCTCATGCCGCTACTGTAACGCAACGTGCTCAACAGAGTGTCGACCTGTTACCTTTACCACCGAGATCACCAGATCTGTCTTCCATTGAGCACGTATGGGCTATCATTGGAAGAGAACTCCGGTGTCATCCTCAGCCAGCACTGACCATCACATTATTGACACAGCAAGTACAATAAGCATGGAACTCCATACGACAAAGTGACATTCGGCACCTGTATGACACAATGCATGCACGTGTGCAAGTATGCATTCAAAATTCTGGAGGTTATAGCGACTTTTAATGTAACAGCGTTTCACATTTGAAATGCATTTTATTGACCTTAAATTAAACTATGATCTCGAAAATCTAATCAATTAAACATTTTAACTAGACAAGTGCACTGTCCAAATTTCATTACTCTACAATAAGTTTTTCTTGGTGTTGGGATTTTTTTTCCGCCAGTGTATGTTAGCTGATAATATTCATTTTTAGAGAAAAAAAAATCTTTCATAGATAGTTGTAAATTAGATGCTATTGACTAACATTTTAACACGCCGTAATTTTAAGAATTGAAACGCTTATTTCAAAGGCATAAATGAATAAGAAATGTATGTGATAAATTTTAAATAAAATCGTCTGACCTTTATGTTTACAAGTATTCTGAAGTAAAGATATCGTGTTTCTTTCTTACAACTGTTTAAAAATCAATTTCATTCATATTCCTTTTCTCCATTTTCAAATTAAAACATTATAAAAATATCAACAAGTAGCTAATGATGTTCTGATGTAACCCAAATGTCGACGGACACATATTTAAATAATGCCTCTTCGTATGAATTGCACAATTGTAGCTTCCCTCATTAGTGACTGGTGGATTTCCTCCTCCTAGGGTAGAAATACAATTAATTTGTAGAGGATCATAGCGTATCATTTTTCAAATACATTTATAGAAATATCTGAGTTACTCATATTCATTTTCTGGAGAAATCCTTTCATAGATATTTAAAATTAAATCATTTGATTATTTTTTTAATATGGAGCAATTGCAAGAAATGAAACGTTTATCTTCAAGGCAAAAATGAATAAGAAATGAGTCTGATAAATTTTAAATAAAATCATCTGAACTATATATTTCACAATCTTCTCAGGGAAATGTATCTTTGTCACAAGTGTTTCAAAATCTATTTCACTCATCATCCTTTTATCCATTTTGAAAAGAAAGAAATGTGAAAATATCATCCAGTAGCTAATCCTGTTCTGAGGAAACACCAGTCTCTACGGAAAAGATACATAAATGATGCCTAAAGGATTGCATAGTGATGGCTGCCTTCACTATAGTGACTAGTGGTTTTCTTTTCCTAGAGTTGAAATATAATTAGTTTGTAGAGGATCACGGCGAACCGTTATACAAATACATACTTGCTAACCTCCTGCTTTTTTAAAATTTGAAAAGTTACTTTGAACCAGAAAATGTATTTAATTAAAAGTGCTAGGTATTAAATGTGAAAGTCGTTTTAAATTTACCCAAATGCACTAATAGAACAAATTTCTGGATTGAAGTATAACTGTTTGGTTTTTAAAAAGCCGGAGGTTGGCATGTATGCAAATACATTTATACAAATACCTGAGTTTTCCATATACATTTTTTGAAATAATACTTTATAGTTATTTGTAAATTAGATCCTATGGATTAATTTTTTAATACACAGCATTTTAAAGAAATGAAACGTTTATCTCAAAAGCATAAATGAATAAGTAATGCATCTGATAACTGTTAAATAAAATTGTTTGAACTTTATGTTTTGCATTATTCTTAAGTAAAGAATCTCGTTTCTGTGTTACAACTGTTTAAAAATCAATCTCATTAATGAACATTTCCTCCATTTTCAAATGAAAACATTGTAAAAATATCAACAAATAGCTAATGATGTTTTGACGTAACCCAAATCTCGACGGACATATACTTAAATGATGCCTCTTCCTAATGAATTGCAAAATGATGGCTTCCCTTATTAGTAGCGAGTGATTTCTTTTTCCAGAATAGAAATACAACAATTAGTTTGTAGAGGAGTTTGGCATATTACTATGCAAATACATTTATGCAAATATCTAAGAGATGAATATTCATTTTGTGAAATATCTCTCTTATAGATATTTGTAAATTAGATCCAATTGATTACTTTTTAATTCCAAGCAATTGTTACAAAATACAGCTTTACGCTTATTTCAAAGACTCAAATGAATAAATATTGTAAATGATAATATTTAAATAAAATCGTTGAATTTTATACTTCACAATCTTCTCATGTGAAGATAGCGCGTCACTTTATTACAACTGTTTAAAAAATAATTTCATTCATCCTTGTTTTCTCCATTTTTAAATGAAAACATTAGGAAAATATCAACAAGTAGTTAATGATGTTCCGAGGTAACCTAAATCTCAACGGACACATACTTAAATGATGCCTCTTTCCAAAGAATTGCCTAATGATGGTTTCTCTAATTAGTGATTGGTGATCTTTTCCCAGAGTAGAAATAAAATTAGTTTGCAGAGGAGCACGGCGTATCATTTTTCAATTACATTCATACAAATATATGAGCTGTCTGAGCTCGATATATGCAAATGAGATCATATTGATTAATTTTTTAATACGCAGCAATTTTAAGAAATGAAACATTTATTCTAAAGGCTTATATGATTAAGAAATGAATCTGATAAATCTATACTAATAAAAGAACAAAACGCTCTGTCTGTCTGTGTGTGTGTCTGTGTGTCTGTGTGTCTGCGATGGCTAGCAAAATCTACAGCACGTACGAAGCTCAAAATTTTTTTGAGAGTAGCCCAATGTTTCTCCTGATGCACCTGAAGCTCAGAATTTCAAAATTCTATTTATTAACTGAGTAATTAATTAAATTCCAAAGTTCACTCTCATAAAAAATCGCCTTTTTTCCCTTTTTTTTCATTTCATTTTCTTATGGTTGATTGGTTGCATAAAATTTTCGCAGAAATAATTAAAAAAGCTGGGACAGACCTTTAAAATTCATAGACTGGCAAACTGTCAGTTTAAATGAGGATTTTTTTTTAATCACAGCTGCTGCACAGATTAAGTATTTACACACAGATACGACAGAGAAGCTAAAAACCGTACCGTAGCGATTCTAGCGCCACTACTGGGAACAGTCGGGAACTTCAACATAAACTTCAAGTTAAACTGTCACTGTCTCTATCGTATCGTCTAACACGTTTACCGCCGCGTTATCTGTTAGAAATTTTTATATTGTAGTTTGATATTTAGTATAAATTTTGATATTTAGTACTCATTTTCATAAGTTATTTGCTTTATTCACAGTATTTGCTTGATAAAAAAAGCATATTTTATGTTTTAAACAAAGACAAACGTAAACAAATACACCCGTTAGCGACAAATAACAAAGATAGATACTATACAAAAAAGACAAGTAACAACTGCCTGTTGCGATGTTCCCGAAACGTTTGCACCTGTTGTCACTAGGGGCTCTGAAGTTAGGATTCGGTTACCATTGAGCTTATGGAACTGTCCTATCTGTGTGTAAATACTTAATCTGTGAGCTGCTGTACACCATGGAGAAAAAGATAGGTGGAGGCGAAGTAAACCGAAAAAAGGTTTGCAACACGGAGTAAGAAGCGTCTTACTCCGTGGTTTGCAATATTGAACCATTTATCGCTGAAATTTTAATGTCTCAAACAAAAGCACGAGGAAGGAATTTTGTATTAATAAAACGAATTGAAAGAAACGAATTACAGCTGAAGCATATTTTACGAAGAAATAGTAATTTTTTATAATGTTTTTTTTCTATTATATTATTTAGGTTAAAGTTAGGTTAAAGTTAAATTGCATTTATGTTATGGTTAGAATAAGGATATGTTACAATAAAGTGAATACATTTAGACTAGGTGACATTTCTGTTATATTTAATTTACGGTAGGGTACTGTTAAGTCGCTGTTAGGTTACAGACAGGTTCTGGTTACGGTATAAAAGTTTAAGGTTAGGAATTTATACACAGAGTGAACCTATACGCAAGATTTGATTAAAAATAACACTTACTTTTGTTAAATAGCTCTGAAATTATAGTACTATACCAACCTTTTAGCTACCATTGTGTATCGATTTCATTCATGGTATAGTCGGATTTAAGAGTGATATAATTAGTTTGAAATTCAAAATATTTCACTTGGAATTTGTATGTGAAAATAATAATTAGTTACGTGACTTAACAGTGATTTTTACGGGTAAATATCAACTTTTTTACACGAAAATCATGCAATCGTTGGATACATATTCCCTCCCGCGTTTTTCATTGCTCATTTTGAGTATTTTTGGAGCTTAATATTAGTTGTTTTTAAAACCGATTTTTCACACAGTCAGTGGCTACGTATTTCAGACAATGCATTTCTGCATGTAACGAGTTAATGATAAAATCATACAAATTTCAAGTTCGTTTAATATTGTTAATACGGACCCGGGCAACGCCGGGCGTGTCAGCTAGTTTTAAATAAAATCGTTGAGATTTAAGTTTTACAGTCTTTTCAAGTAAAGATACCGTGTCTCTTTGTTACAACTGTATAAAAACCAATTTAATTCATTATCCTTTTCGCCATTTTCAAATGAAAATATTATTAAAATATCAACAGCAGCTAATGATGTTCTGAAGTAGCCCAAATCTCGACGGACACATATTTAAATGATGCCTTTTCCTAATGAAGTGCATAATGATGGCTTCCCACATTAGTGACTGGTGATTTTTTCTTTTCCCACAGTCGAAACACAATTAGTTTGTAGAGGAGCTCAGCATACCATTATTTAAATGCATTGACACAAATATCTGAGATGTCTATACTCATTTTCTGGAGTAACCCTTTCATAGATATTTGTAAATTAAGTATTCAAATAAAATTATGCAATTCTCCAGAAAAATCTTTCACTATTTTTGATTACTTTGTACCTTATCGATAAAATTGACAAAATGCGGTTTCATTCAATATCGATCCCTTCAATTTTAAATAAAAATATTATAAAACTACTAACAATGTTTTAATGATTGAGCTCGGATGTTACTCTGATGCCCTAGTATTGGCTGACAGGTACTCGCACGTTGTTGTTTCAGAATATTTTACGTTATGATTGCTTCCCTCATTAGTGAGTTCCTTTTTATAAAGTACAAGTATAAATAGTTTGCAGAAGAGCTTTAGTATCTCTATGCAAAAGTTTTTATACAAATGTGTGAGTTATGCATATTCATTTTGTAGATTAATCTTTTGATAAATATCTGTATGTTAGATCTTCTGAAATTTTTTTAATGAATCTATTATCTATGAATCTATTATCTTCTACGAAGATGAATTCTTGTTTGAAGGTAGAAAAATTTATATGTGCTTTTCAAAAATGAATAAAGCCTATAACTTTTTGATATAAATAAAATATTAATTTCTATCTGAACTTTAATGTAGTTACTCAATATTTTATAACAATTTAAAAAAAATAAAGTAATAACATAGTTTGTGAGTACTCTATCCCTTTTTGATATGATTTAAAATTCGATCGCCCTCATTATTATATTCTTCATTTTGTAATTAAAACATTTAAAAATAGATTAGTCGATGTTTTTGAGATAAATATCTCAAAAATCACACACTGCAATGGTGTTTCAAAATCTATTGCGTACTGATTGTTTCTCTTATTAAGATTTCCTTTTCACTGACTAGAATTACAATTACTTTGTAGAGCATCTTAATGTATCTTTATCCAAATATATGAGATTCATATATTCAATTCCTGCTGTAAATCATTCATTTATGCTTGTACATTAGGTCCTATTGGTTTGTTCTTTAATACATTTCGCTTCAAGGGCAGACATGCTTTTGATGCCACACCCACCCATATTAATTTTACTTTAATATTTTATCCTCATTCATTACATGTAACTAAATTTTATCCAACTATTTAAAAACCATTTGGAAAATGGTTTTTAGTCATTGTCGTGAATAGATATATCTGAATCCTTGTGATGTCCGCATTCTATTTGTTACCTGATTGGTCCAGGGATATTAATGTTTAATTATTGGCGTACGTAGCATATGATTCTGTTATTACGTAAACCATGTTTTGATCATCATAAAAATGATGTTTTTATAATGTCAGTGTGAACCTTTGAAACATTTTGCTTTGGGCAATGGATGTTCTCATTTTTAATTTATTTTACTTTTATTTGTATACATTTTTTTAGACTTAATGTAACCGATTAATTGAACTAATTTAAATTATTGAAGGACAAATTACATGTGATGAAAAATTGGTTTCTTTTTGTAGGCAATAATTAGTGCACTGTTAAAAACATTGCAATAAATTACCTAAGATTTTAAAGACTACCAATTTTCTGACAAATGAGAATGACACATAAACGTCCATGAGGTGTTTTGATTGGCCAGAAAATAGATTGCCTTTAAAAACAAATTTTTCACGATATTGTTTTTCGTAGAAATTTAGACTCTTTTCGTGGACTAAAGTTTAAGCTCTTACTGGATCTTTGGATTACTTAAAAAGAATCATTTCCAAATAGTCGTTGTACTTTGTTAAATTATACTTAATGTACGCTCTTAATATACACGAGCAATTTCGACAAAAAAAATATGTAACGTATAAATAAATGATTATATGCGGCAGACAAATTTTTTAAAAATTATAAAAATTAAATAAAATAATCTGAAAAAATGCCATTGCAATAAAAAGTCTCAGTCGCAGAAAAAAACTGTCTGCCGTAAGTGTTTAGTCAATAAGCGTTCAATGAATAAAAATTTCAAATTTCATCAAAATCAGTCGGGTACATTATGAAAAACTGGTTTTAAGAGTCACAGATTTCCCATAGGTTTTTCATCCAGTCATACGTTACTTTATGCAAGTAAACTCTTATTTGAATGAAAGAAAAGGTAGTTTTTAGAGGCAGTTTTGCATAAAAAAAACTGAAATTCTCATTAGAATTTAAAGCATTCACTTTACATTATGTAGTAATCCAGAAAAACTTCATCATTTTTTATTAATTTATGACTTTCTGATGTGGCTTGACTTCATTTATCATACATTTTCATATTCCAAACGAAAAAAAATTCACAAATATCAATAATTACACTGTAAAAAAAGGCGGATGTTCCTTAATCTCAGAAAACAAAACACAGCCACGAACGAAAATATGCAGTGAAATACACGAAAATAAATCTTTATCTTTAGAAATTTAAGTAAGCAATGTATTTTTTACATTAAACGACGTATTTATACACGCAAAGCGTCTTTTGCTGACACAAACTTTCGGAAACATTTCCGAGTAGTTTCTACAGTGTATTAATATTTTTTATTCAATTCGAAACGTATCTTTTTAATTCTCTCAAGTCTCAAGAAAATATTTTCATGCTCAACAAATATGTTTTAGAGTCAAACATAATAGACGAACATTGTTAACATTATAATTGGCATAAATTAGTTAGTTTGTAATGCATAAATTCATCTACACATACGATAGTTTAATTTATGATAAATGGATTATTAAAAACAGAAACTATTTTTTTGAGAATATTCAATTGTGGAGTACTTTGCATTTCTTAATACTTCCATTTAAGAAATCTGTTTTCATTTTAACTAACTCTTTAATTTCAGATATTTATAAAGGAAAATTTTCCATGGAAATTCTTTATTTTTTTTAACCATGTATATATCCCTAATTAGGTGTCAATCAGAATACTATTATAATTGGATTTACAAAAGACTCTCAATAGATGTTATCCACCAAGCAATCAGTTTTGTCTGCTGAGAATGTATGTGCAATATTTGCGGCAAATGCACACTATATATAAAAGAGAAATCAAGGAACAGAAAAAAATGAGTTTTATTACAATAATTACAAATAAGACCAGTTGTGAGATAGTAAGTGAAAACGTTTGTTCATTAAATAGAACTCAGAAATTTTTAAAGAAGTCACCAAAGTTTTCTATAAAATAATAATAAAACACATTTATTTAGTTTAAAATTTTTACACAATAATTCGTTAATGAAAAGATCGGTTATTTTAAATGAAAGTATCAGTTCTTATGGCATTTTAAATCACTTAACATGTTTATTTTAGTAGTCAAAATTACATTAAAAAAATCACTATAAATATTTTACATCGTTAATTAAATAAAAAATGGTGCATAGCGAATTTCTTATACTTAAAAGTTTTTCCTGCGAGTTTTAATAATCGATAAATGAAAATTTAAATGTAAATTAATTTTGATTATACTAATTAGAAAATAAAATAGTTTTGTAACAGACGAAAGTTTTATTAGTAGTTTAAATCATTTCTAACGTAATTATTTTCAGTGCAGTGATGAAAGTTTACAATCGGTTTTCATGCCAGATCCTGATATAACAGAATTATACAAATCTGTACAAAGGTTTATTTTCAATGCCAGTACAGAAATTTATATTATTACAATGTTATTATAAACTAAAACTTTGGTTTCAGGGAATTTTTCAATTAGCCCGCTATAGATTTTAAGATCAGCAACTCATAAATCGTATCGGATTTTTTTAAACAACGAACTTGCATATGGGCCCATAAATGCTCACTAAAATATGCCAAATCAACGAGAGAATGGAACAATGAAATATTTTAGAGAAAAATTAGAAAATGAACTATAAAAAAAGGTATTGTGAAGTATGTATTTTAAATATTTAATAGTTAATAGTTTTTTTATCAATTGATTTGAAATTTACGTTGAGAACTCAGTATGTATAAAATCTAAAAAGAGAGTTTAATTAATGTTTCATTTTTCCTTGTTGTCAAAAAGAACAAAATGTGCAATTTTTTTTCATAAATTCACATAATATGAGCATTTTTTAGTGAGCGTAAAAAAAGTCGACCAAAATTTCTGTTTAAAAAATGTAAGAGAATGAGAGAAAAAGTATTTTAATTGAAAGGATTCATTTAGAACTTTATCCGCTTATAATCATAAAAAGAATTCATATTTTAAAAGAAAATACTATATTTATTTTGTCTTTATACCGTCTGGAAATACTATTTTTATTAACTAAAATTAAATTATTTTGGATGATATCATCAGAAAAGTTGTGCATCATTAATTGTATGAAACATACATCATAATTAATTTTCTAAACACAATATGATTTCAATGGATTTTAAATATTAAAATCTTAATCAATATTATAGTCATTTAAAATACAATTTCATGTAGAAATTTGAAAATTCGGAGACCTTAAATAATGTTGAAACATTTTTTTAAAAAATTATGAGTTTAAATTTAAATTTATTTAGAATATACATATATGTACAAGACTAAACATTTTTTACGCGTAATAAAAGTTAGATAATAAAGGTACAAAGTTATGGACATTTCCAAGTTTTGAGTTTCAAAAGAGGAGAAAGAATGCATGAATAACTTAGACACATTTCTTGTTCAATGGCACTATGTATAACAGAGAGAGTGCATAAGTACCGAGGATCAAATCCGGAAGGCAGAGTGGAGGTAAAAAAAATTGCTCCTAAAAGATGTCTGTTACATATGAATCCGCCTTATTATTAGGTAAAGAAAGAGCAAATAATAATGATAATAATAATAATAATTATTTTTTTAATAAATAAATTAAATCATAGCTTAAACTCTTTTAATTCCTTGGAGTTTTTTAAAGTCCTCTAATATTACTTTTTAAAATCTTCCTCGGAACTTCCTGTAGAAGGACCCTGAAGGAGGACCTGAGAATATTTCCAGGATGATGTAAGATAGTCACTTTCTATTACTGAGGTTCTCCAGTAGGCACTTTTCTATCTGATCATGAATAACTGAGGGATGATGGTGTTTTATTGTAAATACTTCCACGAATATCCTACGGAAGCGAGAATGCTATATGGGATATTATGCGTAATAATTAACTTTTGAAATAAATATATAATATTCACATTTTTATATTTTTAGTCCTATTCTAGACTCGAAATAAAACGAATATCACTCAAACAATGATAGTTAACATGTCAATGTTTTTTCATGAAATACTGTAATTTCAAATTTAACTTTGAGCTAAAATAACTCTAACTTTAGAAAAATGTTCGCATTGACCAAATAACTATAATTACTAGAATTAAAATAAAGCACTACAAAGATTACTTTAAAAACAGAAAATATTATCCCACATACGTTGAATTTAGCATTTTTTCTTCGTCTGTTTACTGCATTAAGTTACTTTGCAGATTGTACAATTTACATCCTAATTCGGTAGTCTTTACAGCAAATTTATTAAAAATTCAAAGAATATTTTGTGTTTAATTTTAATATATGTAACTTGAGCTGATAATTATTTGTAATAATATTCAAATCATTGTACAGATAAGAAATGTGGCTATTCATCGTTCTTTCTTTTACGAGTATTATTTTCCTTTATAATTATATTTATCTGTGTCTATCTAATAATTTCATCGTTCTTTTAATTTATTGTAAATCATGATTGATGATATGGCGTATATTAGAATAAGGATGTTTAATCTTTTTAAGAGAACAACATTGTTCTAAAATTTAATATTTGCAATTTTATACAATTACCCCAGATTAGAAGGAACTCTTAAGGATATTTTATATAATTGATAGTTAATGAATTTCACGATCATTATAAAAATGCATTAACTATTGTGAAGAGATTATTAAGATTATTTTCCTGAATTATAAAGTATTGTGTTTCACTTAGAGGATGTTTTATTGCAATACAATAAATTATTGCATTATAAATCCATAAATGAATCGAATAAAGGAAACATTAACGTTATTTTGTGTTTAATATATTACGATTGCTTTAAAATGTTATAACATACAAATACATTTAAAGTAATAAAAGTATTTAACTTATTTGTTTATGTACATTCTTATTAAAGCATACACATACACACACACATGCATATATATCGACAGCTCTGTACATATGTATATATATATATATTACCTCATATAATTTTATTACCATATCACCATATAGATACGTAAAAGTTTCCATTCGAGTATTTTCTAAATACGAAAAAGATTTTTTAAATAGGATTTACTTGCATAATAAAAATTGTACCCACTCTGAATTGTCGATTGGTAAGATACACTTTTTATATCGTACTTTTGAATTCCTTGGATTAAATCATTGGTTTAAATTCCATCGTTTATACAGGGTGAGCCCGAATTAATGATTATAACTTTAAGGGTTCGTACAGGACATAGTAAACAACATTTGTTGCATGGGAACGTATTAACGCAAGTGAAGTGTTGAGGCACAGACACGCAATAAAGTCGTGAACTTCATCGAATCTGTCTTCTCTTGGCATAAATTTTATTCGGTCGGCGACACTTTCCCAGTAAATGTTACTTTTAATTGCAAAAATTTAAAAATTTAAAAATTGCTCAAATAAATAAGGTATATTTTATTTTTCCTTATTACTGTTGCGCAAAACTGATTTTACAAAGAAAGATGATGTCTAGTCATAGTGACATACACTGGTGTCCAAAAGTTAAGCATAATTGGTAATTAAGTAATTATTTTTAAGTAATGAAAGAAATATGAATCGGAATGTGCTGAAACTCCAGGTGTGTAAACAAAATAGTACGCGTCACATATTTTTACGAAGAGTTTTCCCCGAAATCGAACAGGGGACCGTCAACAAATTAAAAAAGAACGAAGATCTTTTGGATAACCCTGTCAAAACTAATGTAGCAAAAGCGCTTAAACTGCACATTATGATTAATTGGCTTATTGTAATGTACTGTGTTAATTTTTACAAGGATAACATGTATACTCGTAGAGAAATTAAGGTTTTTATAAAAACAGTCCTAAATTTTTCCAAGTTTTTTGCTTATAATTTGCAGAGTTCTTATTATAAAATAATGTTCTTTTCTGAAAATATGACAAACATCATTGTACACAATACCCTGTCATCAGAATTTAAAAATAATAAAAATTGTATGAAAAATGAGTATGTTTAGTAAATAATATTTCATTGCGCATGCGTTAACGATATCAAAATGCCATTTGCATATTGTGTTAGCTAAATGTATAGAGCAACTTCTGTAAAAGTTTCAAAAACATAGCTTGAAAATTCTGAAAATGGGAGCCTATAGAATCAACTCAAAATCCGTTATTCCTAAAGGAAGCAAAAAAATCAGGGGTTTTACCTAAATATAGTTGTACGTGCAATATTGTGTAGGCACTAAACAATGAATATGGATACAGCCCCTCATCTTTTTGCTTCATTTAGGGTATAAAGGATTTTGAGTTGATTCTATAGGCTCCTATTTTCAGAATTTTCAAGCTATGTTTTTGAAACTTTTACAGAAGTTGCTCTATACATTTAGCTAACACAATATGCAAATGACATTTTGATATCGTTGACCCATGCGCAATGAAAAATTATTTACTAAACATACTCATTTTTCATACAATTTTTATTATTTTTAAATTCTGATGACAGGGTATTGTGTACAATGATGTTTGTCATATTTCATCAGAAAAGAACATTATTTTATAATAAGAACTCTGCAAATTATAAGCAAAAAACTTGGAAAAAATTAGGACTGTTTTTATAAAAACCTTAATTTTTCGACGAGTATACATGCTATCCTTGTAAAAATTAACACAGTGCATTACAATAAGCCAATTAATCATAATGTGCAGTTTGAACGCTTTTGCTACATTAGTTTTGACAGGGTTATCCAAAAGATCTTCGTTCTTTTTCAATTTGTTGATGGTCCCCTGTTCGATTTCGGGGAAAACTCTTCGCGAAAATATGTGACGCGTACTATTTTGTTTACACACCTGGAGTTTCAGCACATTCCGATTCATATTTCTTTCATTACTTAAAAATAATTACTTAATTACCAATTATGTTTAACTTTTGGACACCAGTGTATAAATGTCATGTTTTATACTGTATGAACCCGAATTCACAATTATAATTTTAAGCGTTCATATCGATCATGGTAAATAACATTTTTTGTATGGGAATTTATGAACGCAAGTTACGAGACGAAGCACAAAGTCTGAATAAAGGCATTAACTTAATTGAATCTGGCTTCTCTTGGCATATATTTTATTCTGGCGGCAGCAATTTTTCAAAAGAAGTTGCTTTTAATTGCACAATTCTAAAAATGCTCAAATGAATAAGGCATTTTTTTTTACTTATTACTGCTGTCCAAAACAATTTTTGAAAAGAAAGATTATGTTCAATCATACTGGATTATATGCGTCATAGTATATACAGGGTGAACCCGAATTCACAACTTTAACTTTAAGTGTTCGTATAGGGCATGGTAAACATCATTTATTGTATGAGAATGTATGAACGCAAGTGACATGGGGAGGCACAAAGTCTGAATAAAGGCATTAACTTAATCAAATCCTGCTTCTCTTGGAATACATTTTAATCGGTCGGCAACACTTTTTATAAAGAAGTTGCTTTTAATTGCACAATTCTAAAAATGCTCAAATGAATAAAGCATATTTTATTTTTACTTTTTACTGCTGCCCAAAACTAATTTTGCAAAGAAAGATGATGTTTAGTAATAATGGTATACGAATACTAAGCATTAAAGGGACGACAAACTGCTTATTAGCATCGTCAAGTGAAATATCTATAAGTGCTCATCAAAATTTAGTCCGTCAACAGTGATACATGCTTGACGGGATCGGTGAGGTGACACTTCCAAATATGACACATATTTCACTGCCTAGCACATATTATTGTTGATTGACGCAACTTTAAACCTTTATTTATAGATAGCCTTTATCAATGTCTATCTCAATTAATATTCCTTTTACTTCTCTTCCCTGAATTTGTGGCTCGCTGTGAAAATGTTACTTGATTACATATATTCCTTAAAATAAATTATTTTTACAGTTTACTGTACCAACTTTTAAAATTCGTGCCATAAATTAGGGATTAACATGTATACTTTTTCTTAAATTTTAATTCATTCATAAAAGAAAATATGTATAGTATCTACCCATGTTATTTAGGCATATACAATTTCAATTGTGCGTGGTATCATGTGTTAGAACACTTAAAATTACCAAAAGGTATATAGCAAAAATTTACATTGAAAAAATCTTATTTTATGTAGAAAAAATCTTTATACAATTTTTTGAATACTATAACGATTTTCTTTTTGTGGACTTTTGGATAATAAGTGAAGTGGCTTTGTAAACTCAGAAAGAAAAAAGCAATATATTTCTTGAAAACTAATGATTGGAATGAACTTTGAACTTACACAAATTCCTTTTTTTTTACGATTGTAATTTTGATTTTTGTCTAAAATTGAATTTTAGATAATGTACTTAAGTCGTGCAAGTATTAATGCAGAGAATGTTTTAATGTACTCATACATTATAAAATGGATTTATTTTACCTTTCATAATTAAAATATATCTTGTAATCGAAAAAAAAATGCTTGAAATATGTTTGTATCTTATAATTGTATTTCATTAAAAAAGTAAATCTTTAATTAAATGTCTTTTGGAAAGATAATATTTAAATTCTCATGGTGATTTAACATAGATGATTATCGCTCTATACATGATATAAGGAGCTGTATACATTAATATAATACGTTTTGGCGTAGCCTCTGAAAATGCTTTACATAATGAAGAAAAAAAGTTAATGACTATTTTATAATATTAAATTTACATAAATTATGCAACAAAAATTAGAGAAACAAGATAAATTTTCAAAAAAAAAAAAAATCATAAATGTAAATTTTTGAAAACTGTGACAAGTATTCTCTTATAAATTCAAGAAAAATAATAAGCAAAAACATTTAAGGAAAATTCTTAAACAAAGCATTTACACATAGTACGGATATTTTGACAACTTTAGCTCTGTGAAAGATAATTTATATTTCTAACATGATGGATTATTTAAAAATTTTTTATGTTAGTAAATTGTTGACAGGAATAACTCATGATGATATTTGAGACATTTATCAACGTTCACATGTATCGATGAATATATTTTATTTAAGCTAAAAACTAAAAGATAATTAATTTTTGAGTACTCAAAAGTGACTCCATAAGGATGTAATGGTAATGTATTATTACGTATGAAGTGTAGAACTACATGTAGGTATATTTAAATTCATTAAACGTTTGTGTC
This sequence comes from Maratus speculifer, assembly GCA_964019185.1. Lineage (NCBI taxonomy): Eukaryota > Metazoa > Arthropoda > Arachnida > Araneae > Salticidae > Maratus > Maratus speculifer. Next base: position 179,310,095 of record OZ025297.1, read on the forward strand.
GCATCTTCAATTCATTCAAAACTAAGTTCTTGTTTAGACGTTTATGAGAGTTTTATTTTATTTTCATATCATAATTAATGCGAGTTATTTTAGAAACAAGCAAACTGACATAGAAAAATGTGTATCAGAAAATTTAACTAAAAGTTATAAAAACAACGATGTTATAACAAGATCAATACTTCAAAACATAATTTATATTCCTATGATGATGGATTACTATTTACGTTATCAAAGTGTTGACAGATATCGGATAGATTACTCATGTTCATTAAAGAGATAAATTTAACTGTGAAAGTTTTTACTAAATATGTGTCATTTAAACTTTAAATTAACGTGTGGAACTAAAATTAATTTAAAAGAACTAGAATGACTTCTTAATAATGTTAGAGTTATCTATCACATAAGAAATGTTTTGAAACATATATAAATATTTTTATTATAAGCCTCTCTTATTTCTTAAATTTATTTTCTATCACAATTAACACAGTTAATTTCAACAGTAAACAAACGGGGATTAAAACATTGGCGCAAAAGTTTGCGCCAATGTCTTGTTTTAATTTAGCAATTTTAAAAAAATTATTACTCACATAATTAGAGTTTTTGCTTGAAATTCGCTTCCACACTTATTGCCGAGTGTTCAATTTAAAGAAATATTTTTGTTTAATTCTGTTCTATCTTTAGAAGAAAGTATTGGATTCGTGGAAAAAATTAAACTTCATATTTTCAACGGATTTATACGTTTTCGAAGGTTTGGAACACGATTTGATGGGTTTTAGAAAATGCCTATCTTTAAGTCTGTCCGTCACTCTGCCACTCTGTAAGTGACAAAAATATTGACGGCATTCATTTTTAAGAACTAATGCACGGAATCTCAGAAAATTTTAGATTCTGTTAGACATGGATAAACACAGGAGTAGATTTCTTTTTCGTGCACATCACTCAACAGGTGGCGCTACTATGCTGCATTATTCACAATTTCACCAATTGCTCTATTTCAAGACATACTGCACTTATTTTCGTAAAACGTCGTACGTAAAACTGATTTAGTACTTGATGTAATTTGGCTTTTACTACTTTTCGGTGCAAATCGCTCAAAATGTAGCGCTACCATGCTGCATTATTCATGATTATTGCAGCAGCTATATATCAAAATCTGAAATCATGAATCTTGAATTTTCATCAAATTTCAGATTTATTTAATCATGATATAAATTAGTGCTGTTTAGCTTTTGGTGCAAATCTCCATATAGGTGGCGCTGCTATGCTGCATTTTTCAATATTTTACAGTAGCTATATCTCAAAAGCATGATTTTTACCAAACTTCAGGTTCAGTTAGTACCTGATAGAAATGTTAATTGTTAAGATAGAAATTGGTGAGCATCCTTGTTAGCTCTTGATGAATATCATTAACAAGTGTTGCTGTTATGCAGAATTTTTTAAAGATTTTGCAATTGTTCTATCAGAAACTAATGCACGGAAGTTCATCAAACTTCTGATTCATTTAGGAGTTAACATAAGTTATTGCTTTCTAAATTTTGGTGGAAACAGCCTGACTGTTGTACAGCTATGTTGCTATGTTGCAGTTTTCAGTAAGTATTAATATGTATAATATAGAAAAAAAGTTTTAGAATTGCAAAATCTTTTTTTTTTTTTTTTTTTCGCATTATTTAACAGAACATTGATGTATGAAATGCACATTCGGATGCACTACATTTTTTCCATGTAAACAGGAGATGTTTTACTTTAATAGCATTCGCAAACAAATATTAGAAAATTCTCTTATTTAGAAACTGTGTAATTGAACTGTTTTTTCATATTCCTGTAAAATTGTATGACCTTTTTAAATGCCGAAAATACACTTATGTTTGAGATTAAGAGAAAAGTCAATAATTTGCAAATTTTGTAAACGTATAGAATGAATGGTAATACTAATGCTTTGAAACACAGATACAAATCATCAGTATCGAATATATAAACATGTGCGTGTGTTTTTGGTGAATTTAGTAAAAAAAAATCCCTGTCGGCTTCGCCTATAGGCGGAGGTAGATTTCAAAGAGTGCTCATTTCAACAACAAAAAAATAAATTTGATTACAGATAAACCCAGTTTAATAACTTTATTTCTCCTCTTTTGAAAAAATTTTAATTTCATTTTTCTGTAAGGACTGGTTTTATCAGAATCATCTTGAGCTAAATTCGGATCAAATGCCCATTTTGACAACCTATTGTGAAATAATCCCGACTTTATTAAAAAAAAATCAGCTAATACGGCACATTATATAGTTCCTAAATACCAAAAGACTGTCAATTGAATGCGTTTGAGAGCAAAATTGAATTTAAAAATGAGTTATAAAATAACCAATTTATTATATAACCTCAATTCTTAATCATGATAGCTTCGGGAAATTTTGCGCGAAGTGCCCAATTCGACAGCATTTTAAAAAATATATTCAGCCTGTATCAAAAAACTGACGAATACGAGACATTATACAGTAGGGTGGGCCGAAAAAAACTTTTTTTCGATTTTCGATTATGGCGGGTGCGGAAAAGTGGCCACTGGTGGCACTCAGTTCATACAAAAAAATTGAGATTTTTTGGACATTTCCTTACCCTGCCGCAAACGGCTTGAAGTTTTGCAAAAATACTCATTTTTGAACTTTTTTCGAAAAAAATTAAAAAATGTTAAATTGAATTTATTTTGGTTGTATTTACTTTAAAAGGCATATTTAATGTACCAAATGTTTAAATAAGATCTGATCATGCATTATTTAATATCTATGTTTATTATAACTTAAGCTATTTTTATAGCTTTTTCGCGTATAGTAGGCAAAAGTTGTATTTGTTTGAATCGATCGTTAGTTTCTATATTATTTATGTCTCTTAATCTTCTTTATATTTTTTCTATGTGTCAAACTTCATATATTTGGGGAACAGACAGCAGTATACTTCAAAAATAAATCTAGAAGGTGAGAAAATGGGGAAGCAGGATTCTAAGCGAGTGCAATGACTCGTCGTAATACTCAGGGAGTGAAGGACGAAATAGTTGAGAGCCAAAATGCGATAAAGGATTCTTATTATTTATCCTTGCTCAGTTACTTGCGACATTTGTTCAATGTTAACGTGAAACCCTTTTGTAGTGATATACAGTGCTTTTTGGGTCGTTTAATGTGCCATTATAGTGTTTTGTGCGTTTTATTACGACGAGCTTAGAAATGGCTAGTATAAAGGGCCATGACAATGCAAAGACACGCGATAGCGTGAAAAGTAACTTTTGGGGGGATCATGTTTATTGAAAGAATTGCAATTGCCAACTTATGCTGATAATCATGCGCCACTACTACTGGTTGCTTCACCATGTTGAAGTTGTGCAGAGAATACGAATCTCGTCATCGATAAAAGCAAAGTCAGAAGAAAGAAAAAGAAACTTGGAAAGAAGATATAGGCAGAAGAAGTTACTGAAAGAAGGAAAATTAAAAGCATACTTTTTGATGGTAGAAAGGATAAAAGTATATTCAGAGGGGAAAAAAAGAACAAGCGGCACCGTCGCGTCGAAGGAAATGCGAGGAACACATCACCGTGTTGTTTGAACCTGGTTAGGAATACTCGGGTCACTTGATACCTCGTTCCGGTCACTTAAAAGGAATAGCAAAATCATAATACAATCTTCCAAGTCACCACAAGTTAGACTTTTCTGAACTGACGAGGTATCAAGGTAACGGAACGAGGTATCAAGTGACACAAGTATTCCTAACCAGGTTCAAACAACATGGTGATATGTTCCTCGCCTTTTTCTCGACGGTGCCGCTTGTTATTTTTATTTCTCTTAATATACTTTTAACCTTTCTACCATCAAAAAATATGCTTTTAATTTTCCTTCTTTCAATAACTTCTTCTGTATGCATCTTCTTTCCGAGTTTCTATTTCTCTCTTCTGACTTTGTCTTTGTCGATGACGAGATTCGTATCCTCTACTGTCACAACTTCTACATGGCGAAGCAACCAGCAGTAGTGGTGCATGATTATCAGCATAAGTTGGCAATTGCAATTCTTTCAATATGGATGTCCCCAAAAAGTTACTTTTTACGCTATCGCGTGTCTTTGCATTGTCATGGCCCTTTATACTAGCCATTTCTAAGCTCGTTGTAATAAAACGCACAAAACACTAAAATTGCACTACCCAAAAAGCACTGTATATAAAAAAAAGGGTTTCACATTAACACTGAACAAATGTCGCAGGTAACTGAGCAAGGATAAATAATAAGAATCCTTTATCGCATTTTGGCTCTCAACTGTTTCGTCCTTCACTCCATGAGTATTACGACGAGTCATTGCGCTCGCTTAGAGTCCTGCTTCACCACTTTCTCACCTTCCAGATTTGTTTTTGAAGTAAACTGCTGTCTGTTTTCCAAATATATGACGTTTGACACATAGAAAAAATATAAAGAAGACCAAAGGACATAAATAATATAGAAACTAACGATCGATTCAAACAAATACAACTTTTACCTGCTATACGTGAAAAAGCTATAAAAATAGCCTAAGTTATAATACACATAGATATTAAATGATGCATAATCAGATCTTATTTAATCATTTGGTATATTAAATATGCCTTTTCAAGTAAATACAATAAAAAAAATTTAATTTAACATTTTTTAATTTTTTTCGAAAAAAGTTCAAAAATGAGCATTTTTGCAAAACTTCAAGCCGTTTGCGGCAGGGTAAGGAAATGTCCCAAAAATCACAAATTTTTTGTATGAACTGAGTGCCACAAGTGGCCACTTTTCCGCACCCGCCATAATCGAAAATCGAAAAAAAGTTTTTTTCGGCCCACCCTATTATACAGCTCCTATATAAGACAACCTGTCAATTGGATGCGTTTGAGAGCAAAACTGAATTTAAAAAATGAGTCAGAAAAAATGCATTTTGTTATTTCAATGCTTCCTTAAATTTTCAATCACAACTTCTCGAAATTCTGTTCAAAATACCCTTTTTGGCTGCCTTTTTTGAAATATGTTCTGTCTTTATCAAAAAATTGACCAACGCGTCACATTATACAGTTCCAAAATAAAAGGACTTGTAAATTGGATAAGTTTGAGAGTAAAAATGGATTTAAAAATGAGTCAAGAAAAACGCAATTTGTTATTTGAATACTTCTTCAAATTTCCTATCACTGTCACTTCGGGAAATTCTGTTCAAAATACACTTTTTGGCAGCCTTTTTTGAAATATATTCTGTCTTTATCAAAAAATTGACCAATGCGTCATATTATGCATTTCCTAAATACGAGGACTTGTAAACTGGATGCGTTTGAGAGTAAAAATGGAATTAAAAATGAGTCAGGAAAAACGCAATTTGTTATTTGAATACTTCTTCAAATTTCCTATCACTGTCACTTCGGGAAATTCTGTTCAAAATACCCTTTTTGGCAGCCTTTTTTGAAATATATTCTGTCTTTATCAAAAATCTGTCCAATGTTTCACATAATATAGTTCCTAAATAAGAGGATCTGCCATTTGGATGCGTTTAAAATAAAAAATGAATTTATAAAACAATTCAGAATATAAGGAGTTTGGATTTGAGGTTTTTCTCCAACTCCTTTTTTTGTTTAATTTATTTTTGCTATAAGAATTGGTCCTATGAAAAACTTGTCAATATAAAAGTTGTAGATATTTTTGAGAAGATGTAAAATAAATTTAATTGGATTTGATAGTTTAAGAATTGACAAAGTTATGGATTTTTTTCGTTTTCGAAAGCCCTTTTTATTTTCGTTTTTAATTTTTTTTACTGATAAGAGTTAGTCCTATCAAAAACTTGCAAATACAAAAGTTTTAGAAAATTTTGAGAATATTTATAAAAAATTTAGATGGTTTGGATATCTTGAGAATTGACAATGTTATAATTTTTTTCTCCCAAAAACCCTATTGTTTTCACCCCTTGAGCCCATTTTTAACTTTATCAAAAATCTGTCATGCATAAACTTTTGGCCCTTTATTTAGAAGTAATATAAACTTTAAACTAATTCGATATCTATTTTCATTAAGAAGTTATGGGCTTTTTTCTGTTTTCACAAAAACGCCCCCTATTTCGACCCCCTTGGTCCAATTTTGCCCATTAACGAACTTAGCCGAGACTTTATCCCCTTTGATTTTATGTACGAGTTTGGTGGAGAATTATAGAAGGTATCGTATCCATAAAAAAGTGATATATATATATATATATATATATATATATAGAGAGAGAGAGAGAGAGAGAGAGAGAGAGAGATAAACTGGTGCGATTGCAATAGGTAGTATTTCTTACGAAATCTACCTTGTCAGGTTCCTAGAAGACATCTGCCCTGAATTAGAAAGGAATAACATTTCCTTATCTGAATATTTTATGTATTGTGGGTTGTGTATCCGTGAAGCTCAAAATACCTTTCTTTCTTTTCTATAATAACGAATGACAGATGTTGACACAGGTGTGCAGATGACGCACTCGTTGATGAATGAAAGTGATGGCCGCGGGGCGTGCCTCAGCTGTCATCTAGCTATTGGAGTAATGTGTAAACAGGAGATGTCATGACTCAAGGTTGGTATGCCGAATTGAACCAATGGAGGAACTCTAAGAGGCCCTGCTGGGGGAAGGAAGATCTCTGAAGGTCAACTCTGGACGGAGAGGTTAGACAGTTCTCGCTTGGCGTTGAGACCGATAGGTCGCTCAGGATTTGTGGTCCTGTTGGATAGTGTATATTTTGAGCGTGGGACAAGGCGTCCCGGTGGATAGTGTTATAGGCCGAGAAGTGAGGCCTAGTACCCTTGTGTATTGAGATTCTGCAGTAATCTCTGATAAAGCGTATCTAACGTGCGTTGAGTGTGAGGAATAAAGTGTAAGTTGAACGGTACACAACCAACGTTTATTGTAGTTAATTTAATGTTGAACCGGATCATCTATATCCGAGTTGTAATTGTAAATAGTTGTAAATATTGTTTCTTGTGTACATATCTATATCTTAAATAAACTGTTAGTTCAGTTCATTAACAGCGTCAGTGTTATTTTACCCAATCCTCACAGCAGGTGACCGATATCACCCATTAATATCGGTGGTGGCAGCTTAAACTACCTAGGACATTCTTCTAAGTTTGGTGGACTGAGAGGAGCGTCCGACAAATTGTTGGCAGCGTCGGGATAGAATCGCCTGAAACCAGTGACCAGCGAGCCGTGTTGCAGTCTGTTAATGCCAGAGTATCCAGTGGAATTCTTGTGTGGTCGTGCCATATCGTCGAGTATGTGCTAAAGCATCGTACCGGATCGTCGAATGTGTGTAAAGTGTCGTGCCGTAGCGTCGAATGTGTGTAAAGTGTTGTGCCGTATCGTCGAGTATGTGCTAAAGTATCGTGCCGGATTGTCGAGTGTGTGATAAAGTATCGTGCCATATCGTCTAGTGTGGACTAAAGTGTTGTGCGTATCTTTATTAGAAAGAACTAAACTGAGCTGTTGTGCCATATTACCGCTACATCGTGGAGCTATCTGTGAATAGAAGAGTACCCCACCAAATAAAGTATAAGGTAAGGTGTTTTGATCATTCATTTCTTCTGACATCTCGAACCAAATTGTATTGTTGTATAATTAATAGTAATTTAAGTAAATTGTCTATGTAATTTATGTGCAATGAAATAATTGTGTTCAGATAGGTGTAAAGAATTAGTAACCATATTGCTATTGTTTTAAAGAAAGGTCATAATAATTTGAGATGATAATTGTATGCTATTTATAATGATATTAGTGAACTAAATTAATGCATTAAATCTAAATTATTGTTAAAGTAGTTGTTAAATGAAGCAATACTGTTTAAATTTTAAGAGTTGCATTATCAAAATTCTAAGCAAATGAAGATTTTAATTGGCCAATACTAGTGAGAAAAAAAAAAGGCTCAAAAGAGAGCCATAGTGAAAAAAAAAGGCCCAAAAGAGAGCCATAGTGAGTAAAAATAAAAGTAAAGATTTTCAGTATATTTGTTTTAAGTGTGAGAACCAATATTGAATTCGGAAATATTTTATGAGGATAATTGTAGAAATTTATATATGCATGTTGTACAATTTTTCTTTATGTGGATTTCTTGATTGACATCAATACTTCTATTCAATATCAACGTATCAGTATGATTATGTAAATTGTATGTTATTATCTAAGTGTATACATTCAGACCTATATTGCATAGTAATCAAATCGAATTACACTTTTACCTTTTGTTTTATTGGAAGTATATTGTGTGATATCAATGGTTGAGGAAAATTAGAGTATTCAGTAGGTTAGTTAGAAATGAAATGTATTGATTATCTGAAGGGTATTAATTAGTTTAATAAGTGGAGAAATATCTGTACTAAGTTAGAAATTTCGGAAATATTAATTTGGTAGGTTTAACTATTCTTGTGGGGTGGTTATAACAATCGGTGAAGGTATGGCTTTCTTATTGAAACTAAAAAAGGTTGATCTTCAGGTGATAGCTGAAGAATTGTGTGTTGAATTCGCGGAAGATGATACCAGAATTCAGCTTAAGAAAAAGATAATCGACAGTGATGAGTATGAAGAGGGGGTTATTAAGGAATTATCTGACGCTATTGTTGCAGAACGATTAGAACAAGAAAAATTAGAGCGTGAAGAAAAGCAGGAAAAGTTAGAGCGCGAAGAAAAACACGAAAGGTTAGAAAGAGAAGAGAGGATAGAAAAATTAAGGATGGAACATGAATTAGAAATGGAGAGACTAAGGGTTCAAGGTTCGGCAAATAATTCTAATGTTAGGGAATCTAATAATGAAAGTAATATAGAAAAATTGATCAAAAGTGTTAAAACTCTATCTATCAAAGTACCAGAAGGGACTGAGGGATGGAATTTATTTTTCAACAGTTTAGAAAGGGCATTCCAAACTAAAGATGTACCGGAAAACCAGCAGGCCGAAATTCTCCTAAATATGTTAGGAGATAAGGCGGATAATTTGTTAATTTATACCACTAAGGAACAAATGGAGAATTATGAGGAATTAAAGGAGTTAGTCCTAAGGGAACATGAGCCAACCCCGAAGGCATGTCTAGAAAATTTCCGGAAAGCTAGGAGAAATCCGAACGAAACCCATGTATTATTTGTATCGCGTTTAATAGCTACGTGGGAAAATTATTGTAAAATTAGAGGTGCGGACACTTATGAAAAGGTCAACCAGTTAATAGTTACTGATAAGCTAATGAGTACGCTAGATGAGGATACTGCAGCATATATTAGTTTAACTCACCAGGGTAAATGGTTAGAAGCTCCTAAAATTGCTAAAAAGTGTGATAATTATTTTGATGCTAAACATAAGCCTTATGCGGTTACGCATAAAAGCTTTAAAGGTAAAGATAAGTACGTAAACAATGAAAAAATGAGACCGAGGGAGGATAATAAATTTAGTGGTAGTTGGAGGCAAAATGGTAGTAAGGAGTGTAATTCTTTTCCGGATAGGAAAACAGAGTTTAAGAAGACGAATGATGCTTCAGGGCCTAAATGTTTTAAGTGTGGTTTGAGAGGTCATTACCAACGTTTTTGTAATAAAGTGGGTAATGAGGGAACTAATAATGGCAATAAAGGGCGAGACCAGAAAGCAGGTGTTCATAAGATTATGGTGAAAGAAAATCGAGAGTTACCTAATGGGGCTATTGTGGCTAGAATATCGGCAAAGGCCGAGCAGAAAACTAATGTTATTGGTGAGAAATTAAATAAACTTGAGAAAATTGAAGTTAGTGTTAATGGGCAAAAAGCAAAGGGATTGGTTGATTCTGGATGTGAGATTAGTGTTGTTCATAAAGATTTAGTACCGGAAGAGAAATTAAAGGGAGCGGGTAGTATTTATTTACAAGGGTTATTTGGTGAAGCTGTTAAATCACCGTTAGTTAAACTACCGCTAGCTATTCCGCAATTCGGGCAAACTAATATTATTCATCAGGAAGTACTTTGCGCAGTAACTGATAATATTAATGAGCAAGTAATTTTACATCCCGAGGTGATTAATGAGTTGTCAGGTGTCAATCTTGAGGAGCCATTGATAGAGTCCGAAAAATTAAAAAGTTCCGAAATTATTATTGATAACTCGAATGAAAAGGAAGATGTAAGTAACGATAGCTGTAATGTTTACGTAATAGACGCGAGATCGCAAAATGTACAAAGTCAGGATCCAGAAAAAACTGAAACGGAGGAAAATAATGAATCTATTGTTAGTAACTCAGATATGTTTAAGAAATCCCAGTGGGAATGTAAAGAATTAGAGAAAGCTTGGGAATTAGCTAAAAAGGAAAAAGGGGATTATTATATTGTAAACGGATTATTGTATCATAAAGAGAAATTGTTAGGCGAAACTATAGCGCAATTAGTAGTAACCAAGGTAAGAAGGGAAGAAATCTTAAAATTAGCGCATTCATCGGTATTTGGAGGGCATCATGCAGCCAAGAAAACGTTGCAGAGAATAAGGTATTCTTTTTATTGGGAGGGAATGGCAAAAGAAGCTAAACAGTTTTGTGAATCATGTTTAGAGTGCCAATTGACTAGAGGGGTTAAAGTAAATGATAGAGCTCCTATTTCCCCAGTGTCGCGGCCGGAACTTCCATTTCAGGTCGTTAATGTTGATTTAATTGGGCCTATTGATCCTAAAAGTTCACAAGGGCATCGGTATATACTGACTTTAATTGATCAGCATACCAGATGGGCGGATGCGATCCCTGTAAAAAGTTTAACTGCTAAAACTGCGTGTGAGGCGTTACTTCAAATATTTATGAGAACAGGAATTCCTAATGTAATTGCCTGCGACAATGGAACCAATTTTACTGCCGACTTAACGAAAGAATTTGAGAAAAGGTTAGGTGCTAATCCAAGATTTTCGACTCCACAGTATCCACAGTCCAATGGACTTGTGGAACGATTTAATCAGACTCTTAAACGTATGCTACATCATACGATTAGGGAAGAAGGAAAAAAATGGCATGAACAAATACCATTTATATTATGGGCGTATAGGGAAGTCCCAAATTCTACGACGGGAATCGCACCTTTCCAGTTATTATATGGTAGAGCGCCGGAGGGTCCGTTATCGATTCTTAAGTCGTCATGGGCAGGAGAAAATAAGGGAGTGCAGTTAGATACTACGCCAATTCATGAGTACTTGGATAAACTTAAGAACCGCTTAGAAAGAGCCGCAAATGAGGCAAAATTGTCGTCTGAGGTTCAACAAAATAGAATGGCGTATCATTATAATTTAAGGTCAAAAGAAAAAACGTTTGAGGTAGGCGATAAAGTTATACTGTTAATCCCCGATTCGACTAATAAGTTATATTCTAGGTGGCAAGGGCCGGCAACTATTGTAGAAAAACGAAACCAGCATTCGTTTATTGTTGAGTTAGCCGACGGGAGTAGGAAGCATGTGCACCAAAATAAGATAAGAGAATTTATCGCTAAATGTAATATAGTTAATATTGTTTTCGAAGGTGATGAGGAATTTGGAGAAGTTGGGGAAATTCCTATTTTGAGCCGGGATCAAGAGATAGAACGGGATATTGAGAGGTTTGAAATAAAAGGGCTATCTAATAGTCAAGTCAAAGATTTAAAGTCCATTTTGAGGAAAAATAAAGAAGTGTTTATGGGTCCTGTACGACCAGCGGAAGTAGGGGAACATCGTATTGATCTGAAACCCGGTGTAGAAAGGAAAAAACCAAAGTTATATAGCGTGCCGGTAGCTTATAAAGAGGAAGTGGATAGGCAGATTCAGGAGTTATTAGAATTAAATCTAATCGAACCGTCGAATGCTGAAATTAGTCATCCAATTGTTTGCGTTGCGAAAAAAGATGCAACTGTCAGAATGTGTATTGATTACAGAGCTTTAAATTCTGTAACGCAGGTTCCCACCTTCCCGATGAAAGATTCCCAAGAAATTATGTATACCGCAGGGGCGGCTAAATATTTATCTTCAATAGATTTATTGAGGGGTTATTGGCAAATTAAAATGGCTGAGGATTGTAAACCTCTGACAGCTTTTACGACGCATAACGGAACTTATCAGTGGCGTACAATGCCTTTTGGATTATCAGGGGCTGCTGCTACGTTTCAAAAAGACATGAATGAGGTTCTCCAAGGTCATCGGAGGTATGCAGAAGCATATATTGATGATGTCATCATTTTCTCCGATACCTGGGAAGAGCATTGTGAGCATGTCAGGGCTGTCATTGAAGAGTTGAAAAATAGAAATTTTACGATTAGACTAGACAAATGTAAATTTGGAGAGAAATTGACTAAGTTTTTAGGTCATGTTATTGGGGGTGGAACTCATGCACCTGATGAGGAGAAAATCGGAGCAATAAGGGACCAAAGACTAAAAAGGAAGTTAGATCAGTTTTGGGATTAATGGGATTCTACCGATCTTATATTCCGAATTATGCTGAGATAGCTATACCTTTAACCGAATTAACCAAAGGAAATGTCAAAAATACTGTACCATGGGATGAAAGGGCAGAAAAAGCATTTAATACTCTTAAAGATGAGTTGTGTAAAGTGACGAGTTTGGCTACACCTATCGTAGGCCGGGAATATCAGCTTCACGCCGATGCTTCCGACCTTGCAGTAGGATGTTGTCTTACTCAAAAAGATGGAAAGGGTCAGTTTAAACCTATAGCTTTTGCCAGTCAGAAATTGTCAGGGGCTCAGCGTGCTTGGCCGAGTATAGAGAAAGAGGCTTGGAGTGTTCTCTTCGGGTTGCGGAAGTTTGAAAAGTGGACTTATGGATCTCAAATTGAGGTCATTACCGATCATAATCCATTAAAATGTTTTCACGGAAACAACCCCAAGGTCGCCCAAACTCACTAGGTGGGCTCTAGCCTTGCAACGCTGGAACCTGAGCATTTCTCATCGTCCCGGAGTTCAACATTTGAATGCTGATGCAATTTTGAGGCTACAGAGAAAGAGATGGGAAGAACAACCAGTTACTAGCCCATCAGTATCAATGTCAAAATAGTAGACAACTTTAAAGGATGTCATCACATGTCTAATTTTTTTTGTGTGTGTGTAAATATCTTTTTTTAAGTTTTGTGTTTATAATAGTAAATTAGCATGTGTATTGTTTATGCAATAGTAGTATTAGTATAAGGTTCAGTAGAGATGTCAGTAGAGAATGTTCAGACACCTGAAAATGCCTATGTAATATTTAGAATGAAGAAATCTGCAAAGAGACTATTGAACTCTTCCGTAATATTATTATATATTTGGGGGAAAATTAGCCCCTAAGAGGCATATTTTCCGCTAAGGTGGGGGGTGTCAGGTTCCTAGAAGACATCTGCCCTGAATTAGAAAGGAATAACATTTCCTTATCTGAATATTTTATGTATTGTGGGTTGTGTATCCGTGAAGCTCGAAATACCTTTCTTTCTTTTCTATAATAACGAATGACAGATGTTGACACAGGTGTGCAGATGACGCACTCGTTGATGAATGAAAGTGATGGCCGCGGGGCGTGCCTCAGCTGTCATCTAGCTATTGGAGTAATGTGTAAACAGGAGATGTCATGACTCAAGGTTGGTATGCCGAATTGAACCAATGGAGGAACTCTAAGAGGCCCTGCTGGGGGAAGGAAGATCTCTGAAGGTCAACTCTGGACGGAGAGGTTAGACAGTTCTCGCTTGGCGTTGAGACCGATAGGTCGCTCAGGATTTGTGGTCCTGTTGGATAGTGTATATTTTGAGCGTGGGACAAGGCGTCCGGTGGATAGTGTTATAGGCCGAGAAGTGAGGCCTAGTACCCTTGTGTATTGAGATTCTGCAGTAATCTCTGATAAAGCGTATCTAACGTGCGTTGAGTGTGAGGAATAAAGTGTAAGTTGAACGGTACACAACCAACGTTTATTGTAGTTAATTTAATGTTGAACCGGATCATCTATATCCGAGTTGTAATTGTAAATAGTTGTAAATATTGTTTCTTGTGTACATATCTATATCTTAAATAAACTGTTAGTTCAGTTCATTAACAGCGTCAGTGTTATTTTACCCAATCCTCACAGCAGGTGACCGATATCACCCATTAATATCGGTGGTGGCAGCTTAAACTACCTAGGACATTCTTCTAAGTTTGGTGGACTGAGAGGAGCGTCCGACATACCTAATTGGCTTTATAAGAATTCATGTAAATTTTCGTTTACTTCGAATGAACATTTCGTTGAATATCTTATTTTTTTGCAACATTCCGTTAAAAACATAATCAAACAGTGAAAATGAGTAATCGCCAAAGTTTGGATGACGGGATGAATTGTTGAGTGGCGGGGGACAAGAAACAAGGCAAGGAAAATTGGTAATTCCTAAAATCTTGAATGTATTGTGAAATGTCCCGTTCACCATATGAAAGGTTTTTTCATGTTATGACTTTTGTACATGAAAGAAATTAGGAAAATACGAGTGAAAAAAAATGTTTTACAGATTTTATTTAAAAAGATCAGATATTTATTTTATTTAAATCGAAAAACGAAGCTTTAAATCATTTCATTAATTTAAAAAATAATCGTTTATTTTATATGCATTACCTAAGACTTCAGCATAATTAAAATTTACCAAATCATATTTGATATAGTTACTTTCAATAAATTCTTTCGGAAAAAAAGTCAGCAAGACATTGATAAAGAAAATTTAACATTAACCCATTACTTTTCATATTTAGATTTTTCATTAATTAAAAAAATAAACGAAAATATTTATAATATATTACTTTGAGTCTGCTTTGAGATACTTAACTTTTACATAACCTGATTACAAAAAGCCTGAATCATAAGGTGGAATTATGTGATAAATACATAAAATGAAAAGAAAGGGAAAATCTAAGTACACTTTAAAAGATATAAATAAAAATAATGACGCAATTAAAAGATTTTTTTCAATGAATCAGTATGTTTAAAACTGGTTATACTCGCATTTATCATACTTAATTTTCACCATTTTAAGCAAGCTTTATGTTTTTAATTTATATTTTGAATAACAATATGATTAATTTTATGTCCGGGATAAAATTAGAACAGATTTTGGATTTTGTGTCTTTAACAATCTTTAACGTAATCCTGATTTAATAAGAAAATTAAACAAAATAAGCTCGTTTCTAAAAAGCCGTCTTTGTTTATACTTTTAGGATTATGTCATTATTTTTATTGTCTAGAGATATTGTAATTTAGGCGGATTATCGTCTATTTTTTAAACTGTACTTTAAATTGATATTTACTTTAATTCAATCTTTAATGTTTGGTCAGTAATCGGATGTAATAATAGGGTTTTAAGAAAGAGGTTTTCTTTTTCAAAATAAATTATTCAATAATATCTTTTTCTCAATTCGTCCATTACTGCATGACTTTTTTCAGGTTAAAAAATATGATATTTTTATTTTGTGGAGTAGTACCTTTTTTTGTTGTTGATATTCTTAATTAAAAAGTACTATTATAATAAAAATAACATTTAAGATTGGCAAATCTGACATTTTGTTATTAGAAATTAAAAATGTATTTCTATAATTCTATAGCTTATCATTTAAACAATAAGGAATATTAAATGCGATATTGAAAGAAGCAGAATTCAAGAATAAGACGCTTGGGCTGTGCTTAATGATAAAAATGAAAAACAATTATCCGTGCCGAATGAGCTAAGAAACAGCTTGATTTAAATCAACATTTTTTAATCAATTCACCATGCCATTTATCATTTTATTTTAACACATTTTCATGCCTTGGTTTTATTTATTTAATTTTCCCGCATGTTCAATGTGATAATTTTCTATTAAATTAAATGTTTCATATATTGTAATACAATTAATGGTTTTACACGGATATATATATATATATATATATGTAAGTCAAAATTTCAAAGGAGGGTGGCTTTGGGATCTAGGGGTTATGATCGACAAAAATATAGCAAAATTTACGGATGGGCTTTCCCCGTACGGCTGCAATAGGTAGTATTTTTACCTTTTGTAATGAAAGCAATCTAAAAGAGTCCACAATTTTGGCCACCACTGTATATTATTATGGATATTATATACTACAGGTACAAATAATTAAAAAAATAATTTTATTAGTCACGTTTCGCAACATATTAGGTTCACTTTACTGTTTTGCCAAGACACTCTGGAATAAATCGCCGGCTAGTTAGTTTTAGTTAGTTAGCCGGTTTTAGTTAGTTGACTAAAAACTAAAATTATACAAAATATTAATAACTTTGTTGTTGATATTTTGTTCAAATTTTCTGATGGTTAATTTCTTTTTTCTTTCTTTTTTTTTCCTTTTAAGCAAAGACTGGTATAATTGTAAGAAATTTTTAGTTTTGATGATTCTGAAAGAATCCAGGAACACAAAAATTAATTATCTAAAATCCTGCAAAGCATGGGAGATTTTGCAAAATTTAAAAAAAGATAATTTATCTTAAATGTGAAAGTAGTGATATTTTCCATATATTTTATAATCTATATTATGTATTATTCTCTGATATATATAATAAAAAAATAAATTTTATTTGACAATTTTAAAATCTATGTTTTTTGTACATTGTATAGATAAAATTTTAAAAAGCAAACAAATCTCTGTAAAATACGGATTATTATTTATTTATTTATTTTATTGCAGTGTATAATTTTTAAGGTAAGTAAAGATTAACCTGAAAGTAACCAGGAGCGCAAGAAATTAATACCTATAATATTGTAAAGCATAGAAGATAATGCAAAATTTAAAAAAGACTATATACGTTAGATGTGAATGTAGTGATATTTTTCATATAATTTATTACCTGTATTATGTACTATTCTCTGCTACTTATAATTAAAAATATACATTAGTTCAATTTGGCAACATATGGATCAAGTTATTTGTGTTGCCAGGATTCCGGTGCAGCGTTGTGCCTAGCTAATTACAAACTTGACTTGCCAGATTACTAATTAAAATACCTTGCTCCGATTTTATGAGATTATGTTCGCCGAAAAATCTTTGTACATGTGGTCGTCGCAGTTATAATAATCCTGCTGTTTTCAATTACAGTCGACTCTCGTTAATTCGAAATCAGATAAATCGATTCTTCACTTAATTCTAACTAAATATGAAGTTCCAAATTTTTCACGGGTAGAATACTGTTAAAACTTTTCATTTAATCGAACTCCTTTTTTCTTGATTTCGTTTAATTCGAACTAACGAGAATTCTGATATTTCATTTTTTCTTACTTTTACACGGACTTCAGATCCGTAAAATAACTTTATTTTTTTCATTTTTGTCTAAACAGTTCTGAAACTATTATACATATAATCCTACTTATTTTATACCCGCTTTCTTAATGCCTGTTCTGTCTATCAATAACATATACAACATTTCTTCCATTGTGCTTGCTCCTAATCCCTTAGTTAGTTCATGTATTTATATATTTTAATTTAATATTAAGTCATATTCTAACAATAACAGCTGAAATAAATTTAAAAAATATTCTAACTTTAATTATTTGTAATAGTACTTCTTTCAGCATGTTTTCATTTCATACTTTCCATAATTCGAATTCTTGATAATTCAAACATTACTTGTGGTCCCGACGAGTTAGAATTAACGAGAGCCGTTATACACGGAATTTGTAATATCTCATCAAACCTTTAACCACCGTATCGCACATGCATTAGCAGATCACAATAAAGAATATGGTATATTATAATAACCATTTATTATTTAATTTAAAACATATGTAATACAATCCTGTGAATTTTTTATTACGTACTGATCTAATCGAAATTATTAACATTTATTTACTTATGCTAAAATAATTAAATTAAAATATTTAACTGATTAGCTAATAAGAAGTTAACTTTCGATTACTTTCAAGATATAATTTTCCAAATAAAAATTAAGCAAAAATATAGCATGTGTTTTAATTATGAAAATAATTAATAATTTCCCGAATTTAATCTTTCAGAAGACATTATTACATCATTTATAAACTATTTTTAAGCTTCCGAAGTAATTAAAATTTTTATTATTATGTAAATGTAAGGTTTTTTCGACAATGTAGCTTTTGTTATATGTATAAATTATTCATCAACCAAATGATGCATTTAAAGCATTAAAATTAGGTTGATGATATTATTAAGTTTATTAATGTCGGAACTGGTAAAAATGGAAGATGTTGGATTTAATATACTTTAAAAACTTTAAGCTAGAGTAAGGATATTTTTTTTCCTATGATTTCTCTCCGGAAATTTTCATGTGTAACCAAAAATAGTACAAATCAAGAAGAAAAAAATGTGTCCAGTATATAATTTAAAACTCTTTGCAACATATTTAAACGTATTCTACTTATTATTATTTTCTTTTTTTTTTTTAAATAAAAAAAAACTTCAATAAGCAATTGTGAAAACACATAACGCATTAAAATACAAACAATTTCTGAAAATTTAGGGAAAATATTCGATTTTTTTTGTGTAGTCTTGTATATGATCTATATAATATATGAATAAGATAGAATGCTAACATTTACATCAATTAGAGGAACAGGACAAAAGGAATCTCCCCTCCTCATTAATTTCGTTAATAAACGGAATAGCGTTTTTTGTGTAATTCTATATAGTATTTTTACACACCAAGTAAATGAAAAAATTGTTTATTATAAAAATGCGCATAAGAACTAAAAATGCTCTTCAGCAATTTTTGTTTACAGGCCAAATGTAGCAAAAATATTTTGTGTGTCTCTGTATATGAAGGATACATTTTATGTATTGCAAATAAATTTCTATATGTTTTAAATATTGTAATGACACGAAAATTCGTCTCAAACGATTTTTCCCATATAAAGTAATGTATGATAACAATTTTAAATATGCCTGTGAAGGAACCGCAAGCGCTACATAGTTTAGGCGCGGAGGCGGCAGCACACTGTAAAAAAAATCTGTAACCTTAGTAATCTAAATTAACCGAAATCTCTTATGCTTACTAAAATTTTATGTGTACACTGTACAAGAAAATGATGTCAATCTACAAAACTTGTAAGCAAAACTAAAACCATCTGTAACTTTACAAAAGAATTTACTAAAATTTTGGTAACTTTACTAAAATTTTATCTATAATGCTCGTTATCGTCACTTAAAAAGTTCTTGGAATACGATTTCCCAAAAAAATTCTTAGTAACCTTAAAATTTGTTTGATTCAAAGTGCAAATCTGTATCTGTTACATGAATTTTTATTGTTGCCGTTACATAAAAAGTTCTTGGAATACAATTCTACTAGAAAAATTTTTGTAACTTTCCCAATTTTTTTTTAAGTGCACAGACAATCACCTCACCGAGATCACGGACGAAAATCTAGGTTTGGTTAAATCCCGATTAACATAGTAAAACGCAATCAATCGGCTAAGTCATACCTTGGTGGAAAATACCTAAAAACCCAATTTTAACGGTTGACTCGTAGACTTACCATTGTGTTTTCTTCAACAAAAATTAGGAAAAGGTGGAAGATTGGGAGCAGGAAAAGGTAATTATAAACCTATGAGTCAACCACTAAAATCGTGTTTTTGGTGTTTTCTTTAAGATATAACTTGGCAGACCGATTTCGTTTTACTATGTGAAACAGAATTTAACTAATCCTAGGTTTTCATCCGTGAACTTGATGAGGAAATTGCCTGAGTTGCCACCTCCTTATCCACTGTATTATTTATTACCGTAATTTCCACTGAAAACTCCAATAATTCATATCAATTGTATAAGAATCTGTCATGATTTAAACGAGTTTCAACCGGACATACAGCAGATAGACGGACAGACAAACTGAAATCATAACAAATTTTCTACTATGTTGGAAAATGTTAATAACTGCTCTTTAATTTTATTCTTAAGAATTTTTTTTCCGATATAAAAGAAACTTTCAACTTTGAAAACAATTAAATCTTTCTAGTCTGGTGTACTTATAACAGTACATGTCTTTAATTAAACATTATTACGTTTTAACAAATACTTTTGTTACTTTTTACATGTAGTAATCTTAGTATATGTCTATGCATTTATTATATGACATCATTAACGTTTAGGTTTTTAGTAATAATAACAATAATAAATATTTGCTTAATTTTCTTTGCACTGTTTGCGGTTCTTTTATTTTAAACAAATATTTCATTCTTTAAATTTAAAATAAAGATTACTTTTCTGAAAGAATCATGTGTATTAAAACACATTAAGTAATAGAAAATTGCAATATCAGTTAAATGTTGTTATAAAATATTATTTTTTAAACCTATCCAAACATTCTTCCTTAGCCTATTGTCATATGAAAATGAATTGAATAGTTTGCAAAACAACGCCATTTTTTATGTTTAGCTAGTGTTAATTTTACTAACGTAAATGTAATTTTTATTAAAAATTGAAAGAAAATGGACCCAAAACTTTAACATAAATGTTTTTTAAAGCTGAGTGGAATGGAAATAAGCCAGTTTATACAAAAATAAATATCATGCATATTTTTATTCTGTAAAGCTATTTTAAACTTTTACAAGCCAATGTTCCCAACTGCAAACATAAATTAAAAAAATTATAAAAAATTAAATTTAATGAAAATTGACTTGCAAATATTAGCAGAAATAGTAAAAAGATGACTTTTTTTTTTCTTAATTGAAGTTACGTTCCTATCATTAAGAAAAAAATGTACAGAAAATCATAAAAAATGACCAATGACAACTGGAAAATGACCGCCGGAAGATACTAATATTCATAATTCGGAACTATCTAAAAATTATATTTATAAAAATTCCACCATATTAATGACTAATATCCCTTAACTAAAGGATAAAAAGACATATTGTGCAATAAATAAATAAATAAATAAATAAAATATGCCTGGATTTGAATTTGGTCTGTATTAGGTTAACAGATGCTGATTTATTGAAAACATCAATAAATTTCCTTTTCAATATCACGCACTTGTGTATGAAAATCGAAAATTTATCCCCGTTTTTTTTTGATTTTATAGAATCGTTTCGTAATGAACACGTACTATACAAAAATGGTATGTAAATAATTCTTTTGTAGATCAGTTGTTGAAATAAGATATCTTTTAACATTAGTAGTTATTATCATTTAATAATATTAATAAAATTTTGAACATTAAAATAATTTTTTCTAATATAAATAAAATTCAAAGATAACAACAAAAATATGTAGTATTTAAATTTGTAGTTGTAATAGCAGTTATGCACGATAATAAAAGTTATATTAATAATGGTCTGAATACTATATGACAACATGTGATTATGTTATTTATTATTTTTATAAATAAATTATTTTAATGGTTTAAGTAATAAGCTCATTATACATGTAAGATTTTTTCATATTTTCCTTAACATAGTTTTACCGGAACACCTAATTAAAAAACCAAAGTGAAGGTTAATTTCATCTTGCAGTGTCTTGACTACTTTATACAAAGTTTACATCATAATATTTCATTGCAACAAGACTGTAATTATACAAATTAAGAATAATATATGACACGAAATATAAAATATATCGTGTACAAAATTTTATGCGAAGTTGTATCGTTTATCAAAATATGTATTTTTTCCATTATAATCTCCAATGATCTAAGAATTCTTAATTTAAATTACTTTAAAATAGGTAATCTAAAAGATTTAATATAATTGTGCTTTAAAAGCTGAGTGCAACAAATGTAAACCAGATTATAATTTTATAATACATTTTCATGTTATACGAAAAGTAAATTTCATGTATACACACTGGTGTGCAAAATTTAAGGACGAAGGGATATTCAAGCGAAAATTTTGATGCGAATATTCAACAGGGAGTAATATAATTTGAATAATTACTATCCCTGCATAACAGCTAATCCATATAACACCTCATTCAGGTTACACATGGTCACAAGTGTCACAGTCACCACAGCGAAACAAAAAATAGGAAATTCCATGCGTCTCTTTTATGAGTCCCAAATGACTACTATATTTGACTCCACTATCAGGTCACTGCGACTGCTGCTTTGTGACGAGTCACCGGGTGACTTTACAGTGTCGTTTTATTGAGACTCTCATGTGACTGTCATTTGGAGGCTCAATTTCAAAGTCATTGTGAATGTTGCATTACTATAAATAACCAAATATTGACACATTAAAGTCACATGGTGACCTTCTGTCACAAGACTTTGTCAAATGGTAGCAGAGACACTACTGTGAAGTAACCACTGTGAAAAATGGTGAAAACTCACCATGTGACTTTAATGGGACATTGTTTGTTGATTTATCATAATGCAACATTCACAATGACTTTGAAATTGAGCCCCCAAATGACAGTCACACGAGAGTCTCAATAAAAAGACACTTTAAAGTCACCTGGTGGCTCATCACAAAGCATCAGTCGCAGTGATCTGATAGTGGAGTCACATATAGTAGTTATTTGAGACTCATAAAAGAGACGTATGAAAATTCCCATTTTTTTTGCTTCACCGTAGTGACTGTGACTCTTGTGACCATTTGTGACCTAAATGAGAGGTTATATGGACTAGCTGTTATGCAGGGATAGTAGTTATTCAAATTATATTACTTCCTTTTGAATATTCGCGTGAAAATTATCGCTTGAAAATCGCTTGAAAATTGGTATTTTGGGACTCCGTCCTTAAATTTTGCACACCAGTGTATTTTTGCTTTACACGCTACTTTAACAGATGCTCATTTGTTGTGCAAATAAAGAAAGTTCCTTTTCAATATCACACACATGTGCAGGAAAATCGGTGATTTTCCCCAATTTTACATGTTTTTGTAGAATCGCTTCATCATGAACACGTACTATGCACAGTCCCTCTAATGGCTGAGAGGTTCTGCTCTCGAAACGGGTAGAAGGCATGTGCTGGGTTCGAACCCGATCACGTCCATCGGCCTAATCGTTTGGAGTTTCCGGTGGTTTTATTTCGAACTGTGGATTTCTTTGCCTAATTACGGGTTAGGTTCCCTTAGAAATACCCCCACGGGTGACAACTCCCTCCCCCTAGGGCTTATATCCCTCGTAATGATAATTATCATCACAAATAAAACCAACCGTACTATAGATAAATGGAAACAATGTGAACAATTATTTTGGTTATCTGTTGTTGGAAATCGATATATTTTCCATTAGTAGTTATTATCAGTTAATAAAAATAATAAAATTTTAAATTTTAAATATATTTTTTCAAGCATAACTAAAATCCAAGGATAACAATAAAAATATGAGCTATAGTAAAAATTATAGTAATATTGGTCTGAATACTATAAGACAACAGGTGTCTTTGTTATTTATTTTTTTGTAAATAATTTATTTTTAATGAGTTAGGTATTAAGCTAATTATATGTGTAAGAGTTAGCCATATTTCCCTTGACGTAGTTTTACCGAAACACCTAATTAATAAACCAAAGTGGAAGCTTAATTTCAGCTTGCAGTGTCTTGACTATTTCATGCAAAGTTTACATCATAAAATTTCATTACTACAAGACTGTAATTACACAAATTAAGAATAATAAATAACTTGAATTATAAAATATATCGTGTACAAAGTTTTATGTAAAATTGCTTTAAGATTATAATGTAATATTTTCTCCTTTATAATCTCCAATGGAGTAAAAATTCTTAATTTAAATTTTTAATAAGTTAAAATTTATTAATTTAAAGTTTTTAATCTGTTTGCTGGAAAAAGTACATAGAGAGAAAAACATTATCATAAGACTTTTTATTGTATTTTTTACGCAATTGATTTTTTTAATATAAGAGCTATAAAAAAAAATCAGTTATCAGTAAAAAATATTCAATATTAGAAACAAGAAAGACGAAATCACACGTGAAGCTAAGATTATAAAACACTTTCCAACACACTCAGAATAATGCAACAAAATTGGATCGTTTAAAAAATTAAAATATTGTGTCTCGTTTCACCATATGAAAATGTATAACCCATTTAAAACCGAATTTCAGCTGCTCCCATCAAAATTATTCTATTTTATAGCAGCCTTGTATAAGATATAGAAATGTATTAACAAAATGCATTCCAAAATTTAGTTCATTTAAAAAATACATATATTTCAGTTAAAAAGTTTACTTCAGCAATTTCATCTAATAAAGAGATTGGTATGCGAATACTTTTGCGCAACCATGTATATATGACGTATAGAATTCATATATTAAGAGTAATATACGAAAAAACTAATTAAATTTAAAAGCACATACCGAATTTTAGAGCGTTCTTTCCAGTAATATTTACGAAAAGACAGTATTGTAACTGATTTCTGTTGTGCGTCCCAGTAAATTAATAAAAAAGTGCTAAAACTTCTCTGTTTTAACGTGATCGTAGTGAAAATTAGTGATTTATATCAGTTTCAGTACATTTGAAATAGCGTACAGTGATTAAAATTCTATGCAAACTTTGCCCCCATTTACCGTAATGTAATCGAATTTTTTTGTGTGTCCCTGTAAATTAACGATTAATCGTACATACTTCATATGCAATACCAAACATGCTTTGCTGACCTTAAATATTCTTTATCAAATGCATGAAAATCCGAATATATTTGCAGGAGTTAGAGTGTGGACAAACGGACAGACAAACCGAAAGCATAAGCTCTTTTCAACTTTGATGGAAAGTGCTAATGAAAAAAGGAAGAAACCATTGCATTGAAATCATTGGTTACATGGGTGATTCCCTTCCATTAAGTCAAAGTAAGAGTTATGAGAGAAGGATAAATTTTGACAAAAAAGCTTATTTGGTTTTTTATCGTTATCATCAAATTGCGCATTTACTTTTTTACCGTTATTTGAATTAAGCTTAGGCTTAGTAGGCTTTAATTATTTCTAAGTACTTATAAATTAGTAGTAATGAATGCTTTTTAATATTTTACCTGTATTTAGTACAGGCTGATGAAGAAGTGATGAAGTATGATTTGAGCCTCACCACTTCCTCATCATTCTCTAGAAAATCCTGGACTGCACAACTACAGCAGTGGTTCAACATTATGCAAAAAATTCTATTTCTCTACTCCAAAAATGGAGAATGCGTCAAAATTATACTAAAATATTCGACACATTTTTAAAAGTCCAACCAACCATTTAGAGGATTCTCATCCTCAACAATAACTATCGTAATTTGCATGCATAAAAATTACACAAATCTCTCGTCTTGTAAACATACTTACAAAAAAAATATTCATAGACTTGCAAATAGAACTTTTAAAAATCTTATATAGACTTGTAAATAAAACTTTCAACAATTCACTTATAGGCTTAAAAAGAGTTTATTTTTCATACTGTAAATTGCAAATATTACTTTCTTTTTGTTAAAAATTACTCCATATTAATTCATAAACTCTAATTAACTAAAAAACTCGTAAATTAATAAACCTTTAATAAAATTAAAATATATGTTTTCAAACCTTAAATATTTATGACATTCAAAGTATTATAAACAGTAAATTTTATTCCTAGAAAAGTGAAATAGTCACAGTTTCACTACAGCTGCTCAAAATAAAATTAAGGGAGCAAGGAAAGATATGAAGAAAATCGGGCAAAACTGTAACGTATTGGCATAAAATTGAGAGTACACAAGTATCAATGTGCAATACAGTAAAAAAGACCCAAAAATTGTAACTAAGCTTTGAAAAGATAGAAAAAAAAAACTTGCAAAAAATAGTTTAGGGCAACAATTTGTTTACCTGTAAATGATAAAAAAAATATACTTTTTAGAAATGATGCAGTATTTTTAACATGGCGTGTGATCTATGGCGTGTGTGTGTATGTGCCCCTCGAAAAAGAATGACTGTTGCACACCTGTTTTCTACGGATGCGATGATGTTATCAATAAAACTTTGGTGACCATCATTCCATTAGTCAAGAAGTGTAATCTCCAAGTCTCGGACAGTAAAAGCAGGCCTTGGTCTCGCAGCAATGTGACTTCTGAGCATGTTAGAAAAGGCTCGATCGGATTAGTTCGCTTGCCATTCCCTACGTTGTTTTGTTTCAGCTTCAAGCATGTTTCCTACAATACGAACTGTATGTGATCTGGCATTATCATGCTAGAAAAGAAAGAAATCTCCAATGGCTGAAGCGCAATGTATGACATGAGGTCTCAGTATCTCTTCTGCATACCTTTAGGTTGTCAAAGTACCATTCCGAATGTTAAGCAGGTCCGCCCATTTATGCTTATTTCACCCCATACCATCAAACCACCTCGTCTACTTTGTAACATTTCACGAACGAATAGGAGTTATTTTCGGGTGTCCCTTTCCCTCCATACAAAAACACGTCTGGTGTGACAATCCAAACTCAATCGGGACTCGTCTATAAACAGAACTAGGCCCCAATCATGTTGTTCCCAATCTTGATTTTCAGCAGCTCATCTTCTTTGGGCCGCACGGTGACTTGTCGTCAACGGAATGCAGACTTTTGGCTTACATTCATAAAGACCTCCCTGATGAAGCCTATTACAGATTCTTAGCCGAGACACCCTTCTTAATATTGCCAAGAGCAACTTTTTTTCCAATTGAGTACCATTGTCTGTTCAGTTTCGGAGAGCTGTTAACAGAACATACCGGTCATCAGTTGCTGTAGTGGTGCGTAGCAGAACTTGCCCTGATCAACATCTAACATTCCCTGTTTTTTGGAATTCATTCCACAGTCTTGCAACGACACTTATGGTTACTCCAATAGCGTCCACTACCCATGCATTAGCGCGGAATCAAATCTGCCAATAATACAATATACCAGAGATTCTGGTAAATCACGTTCTTGAGACTTTTTTAAGGTCACGTTTTCTCAAAAAAAAAAAAAAAAAAGAAAAAGAAAGAAAGAAAGAAAAAGATAAAAAATAAGAAGGCTGAGCAATTGAACTTCACAGTAAAGCAGTGAGACAGACGTTTCTGGAATATCCCGATTTCCGCACTTATGTAATTTTTGGGGGTTTTGACGTCATGATCTTTGATTTGTATATGAATTTTCTTCTTCTGTTTCCTGCTATGTTTTAAGTTATGGATGATTTATTTTATGTTACTTATCGGTGTAAGCATCTGCATAATTTCTTTAAAAACATGTGTTCTCTAATTATTTGGAGCAGTTTATTTTAGCAAGACGAAAGATTGTTGAACCACTATTTATCTTTGCACGTATTCCACGTATTCAAAATTTAATTTTAAACTTTTATAATATATCGATTTTAATGCTATTTTAATTTCATGTGATGAAAAACAACATTTGAGACATTTTTATAAAACTAGAAACAACACTTTAAAATTAATGGTTTAGGAATTTGCTGTTGGTCAATTTTAAGTAGTAATACCTCTATTTTTAATATATCGATTCTTTTATATTAAAAAATAATTAAGTGCATCTGTTAATATCAGTTTAAACTTTGAATGACAAAACACACACAACATACACAAAATCAAAACTAATCAACAATTTTAAACTAATATTTTATTAAATATTTTTTTCTTTTTTCATTTCTTTTCAGAGTTTAAGACTATAAAAAAATTTTCACGTGTGTCCGATGTAGGATATCATAGTACTAAAAAAATTCAAAGTGAAATTTTTAAGGAATATCACATCATACAACTTTAAAAATTAAAGATTATTCTTCATATGAAAGGCTAAAAGCCATTTAGAAATTATTTATCTCTTATTGTTTTAAAATTTTAATAAAGAATGAACAACAGAAGGATCATCCTGTTAGTTATTCTTATAAATCTAATTATATTCCAAGATTATATTGTTACAAATTATCTTTAGCATTATACGCTTTCTTCAAAATGTACAAACCACATGGTAAAATAAATTTAGGTTGTATGAATAAATAATTGAAATTTAACTTCTCTTTTTAAAATTTAATTAAGAACAAAGTGCACTTTCAAAATATAAATGCCTGTAACTTTTCATTAATTATTTAAATAGCTTGGATATTCTTTCAGTTATTATAGCGTAACTTTCTATTTAAAGCTTCGAAATTATTTCAGCTTCATTCTACATGAATTTTAATTAATTAATTTAAATAATTTTAGGTATATAAAAACATCATTTAAAAAATTCTAAAATTAATTTAAGTGTAAAAGATAATTTGTTCATCTTTTGCTCTTTGTAAAATCTCTTCTTTTTCATTTTCTGTTCCTTTATGATCCTGTTCCTTTAAAAAACACGTGTTTAAATTGGCTGAAGAAGGTCTTATTTTTTTTTTAGCTCACAACTTCTCTTGGGTGTTGTTTTGATCTTATAGTAATTTTATAAATTAGCCGCATTTGGCGACCAGTTTGGTCAACCTTAAATGCATACGAAACATTAAGTTATATTGCTTTTATTCATAATTTATTTTAATTGTTCATTTTTTGTGCCAAAATAGAAGATTCTGCTAAAGAATTAGGCACAGATGTCATATGTACACCACATTGGCGCAACTGCAACAAAGTGGAAATTATATGCCTTGCATGATAAAACGGCTATTGTTATTTATTCTTTAATAAACTGTTTATTTACTTTTATTCTCTTTTTTTAAATGATATAAATTATTTTGTTCCATAATTATTAACTAATCATTTTTTTATTTATTATTATATCTTTTTTTAATAATAGAAAATAGTTTAAAAATATACATGTAACTGGTATTGCAAACGATGTTTTCGCCAAAGTGTCGCCAGAAAATATTGCGCCAATGTGATGCGTATGTGACGATAAATCAAGAACTCGGTATTTTTATGCTAACCTGGCTCGCCAAATATTGAACCCAATAATAATATAATGTTTTTACTCATTTGATTTATCATAACTTTAATTTGAAACTGAAACGTTTAAAATTCATGATTTTTATTTTCTTTAAGCCAAAAGATTAAAAAAAAATAAAAGGAAATAACGATTTTTTGAAGCTCCATAATTGCAACGAAAGAACAAAAGGTAAATAAACACAATTTACCTCGGCCTAAATCCTGCCAAAGGATTTTTACTCAATAGCCAGCAAGTTGCACTTTATTTGGGCTTGTTAAACAATTAGCAAATAACCGTGAATTTTGTGCCGCAAACATTAGCGTAATATATATTTATATAAGTCTTATTGTTTTAATTATGAAACAAAGCATGTTTCTTTTTTAAATTTTCAAAAAAAAAAGTTTTTATGAAACTCTGCCAAAGTTTACGGTTTGAACGAAGTTTACGGATAGCGCATTAACTAAGAAAATAATTGCTTATAACTCAAGTGATATTTTATTTAAGGAAAAATCATAAATACTCTTTAATTACAAATCATTTCAATAATCAGTATTGCAAATAACATGCTTTTAAGTTTAAAAGTGAATCAAAATATATCTCTGTCAATTTGGCGTAAAGAGGAAAAACGTAAATTTCATAGACGAATTGAATTTTCGCATATCCTGTCAGAAAAACTAGTTTCATTAAATCGATTTTTTATTGGAAATGTTCTAACAACATTTAGATTATATTATTCTATCAAGATTGTTTAACTAATTTTGCAGTCACATATCACATTCATAATAAAAATTATTTGCATTGTAAGAACAAAAATAAATCAAAACACCCTAAATTTGAATTATGATCAAGAAAATTTTTAAATAAACACAGTTCAAAAGTATTTGTTTCTATTTAAGCATAAAAAGAGATAATATGTCAAACAAAACATAAAAGATTCAGATATATACAGAGATGTGAAAATTATTAGAATAATTATGTTATTTGTTCAGTTTTTCTTGATTAATATTTCATATGCTTGCAATGTTTCATGAAATATACTTTTTTTATTGATATCGTTAAATTTTCATGCCTTAAGAAGAGTTTTTGATATAATTTTGTTAAATGTTGAAATTTTTTAAAAAGAAAACTATTTTATCCAAACTAATCAAAATGTTTGCATTGCATATAGAATTTATTTGATTAACGAATGAATTTAATGTAAAATTTAAAAATCGTCTTCTTGCTGAGGTAGTATTTTCTTTCATTTCTTAAATTGGCTTCAGTATTATTGTATTCTTAATAGAAACCTTTTTGCTGCTTTGATTAGTTTATATTAATTAGTAACCTTTTTTTTCATTTATCAAAGGATTATTATAGGTAATGCAAGTGATATTTTTCTTAGAAAACTAGCTGTGTTAAATTATCTTATCCATGAAAATATCCATACGCCGCACAAAATCGCGGAAAAAAAGCAAAAATTTTGCAACCATCTTTGTGAAAAATAAAAAAGATCTTCGGACTTCAAATGTGAATATGAAAATTGTAGAGTAGAGAAATACAGAAGAAAAAGTAAATTTACGGCAAGAATAGATAAGAAATCAATTCAAATTGCTAAAGCTGACAGAAGAACAACTAGCCATGAATTAAAAATCTTTTTGCAATGGTACAGAGTAAATGTGTGTGATTCTTCTATACGTAGAAAGATTATCGCTGCTGGATTTAGTGCACTTCTTACTTGAAAAAAGGCTTAAAAAGCGATATGTTTGGGCTAAAGTTGTACAAGTATGATTTGGAAATGACTGAAGAAAGGTGAGAAATATTAAATTTCCCTTAATTAGTCAGTTGAACTCAGGTTATGTATACTTCTATTCTTGAAATTCCGTTTTTCTTTTCATATTGACTAAATATGTACAACTGTTAATAATTTGATTAAAAATTGCTTTATATTGTTTCTCTAGAAATTTCATACCTTAAGGAATTTTTTATTAGTTAGGTATGTTTTTTTTTTTTGAATCAATATCAGAATAAAGCACTCAATATGTCAAGAAAAGTACTACTTGAGTTCAATATTAAAGATTCAGCATCCTGTTCAAAAAAAATATTTGATTGCAAATAAATTAGTAATTTCAGGTTACCTGGATCTAATAGACGGACACAAATAAAGAATGTTTTAAATTAGTCTTGTATGCACTAAAGTAATAAATAATTCTGCTACCTTTAAAATATTGGTGAATCACATATGTACTCTCAGTAAAGTAGATCTATAAAAGAAATTTATAATAATGGGTTTTTTTTTCGGTCCATGAAGGACCTAAGAATCCTGATAGCTCCAAAATTACGCCAAGTATTTCTTTACAAATGCAGTAATTTCCATGTATTATTTAAGCAAGAACATAAAATAAATATTATTTTATCTAAGCGTACTAACATGTAATATATTAGACTAAATGTAACCAATTTCCAGGAAAATCGATCATGAACAAAACATTTTCAATTTTAATAGATAAATTAGTATCAAAATTAACCTGATTTGAGTGAATGTTTTGAAGCAGATCAAAAGATCAATTGAACAAATTTCTGTTGCCACATTATACTATAAGGCAATCATGGAGGCAAACAGAAAGTCATTTTAATTAAGGGTAGAGGAATATCTACATTGCATTTCTTCAAAATATATTATGTTATATCATTAGATATTATTTATATAACTTGTTACAAAAATATAAATAAAAAAAATGCTAAATACGTTATAAACACAATATGAAATTTATTTTTCTATATGTTGGTAAAAAGTTTGTATCATTAATTTATTGTAGTTTTGCTGATGAATCATTAATGATAAATCAAAGTCAACAAGTTAAGTTGAGAGACAACACGAAAAGTTATAATTAAATTAGAAATATGATAAATAGTAAATCTCTAAATATTAAAGAATCTTTAATAATCTATCTTTAAAAAATAGCAATTCATCTGGTAAATCTATATAACCCTTTTAGAGGCAAAGTACTCTTATTTATAAAATGCTGAAATGATTGAATATCACCAGGTATTAAAAACATTTTTTTTCAAAATAAGTAAAAGTGTCATTTTGAATATTTAACAAAATTAAACTTCACATTGCTAAATTCCGGTGTCAATGTGGCATTTTGAAATTAAATTTAGGTGGAATATATCTTATTTAACCACCCTTCAAGGGATAAAAGGCAATTCAACGTATTATGGACATTCATGCCTAAACTATAAATCGATCCTGACAAGCCTTAACCAATTAGCAAATCACTAAAGATGTGTTTGAAGTCACGAAGATCTCAGCCGTGTTTTTTAGTCAGCATGAATGTCAATCTTGTTTCAATGCGGCGAAAAGTTCAAACTCAAAAAGTCTACATAAAATTAGAAATACAAATTTATGTTTTACTTTAGTGTTAGGCTGTCATGTAAAGTAACTGCGCATTTCTTGTTTTGTCTGTATATTATTATATAAAAGAAATGGAATTGTTTGAAATTAATTGTTGACTGATGCTTTGAAAAACAAGACAATAATTAAACAACAAAAAAAAGAATGAATTTCTTGGCTTTAGTGACGTTGTTTCTTGCAAGTTATGTTTCATTGTTGTAACCTTTTTTTCCAAATCTCATATTTAATCAAATATATATTCATTTTCACTATTATCATTTTCCCGCTAAACTTGCTGGCATTTGGCGAAAAATTGTCAAGTTTGAGGACAAATAATAATTCGCTCTATATGAACTTAAAAAAATCGAAAAAAGTGATTTTTAAATGTAATAAGTGGTACACAAATTGTACCCAAATGCACATTGTGTACACAAATATGCTGATATACGAACCCAATATCCTTGGTATTAATTGCCAATGCTCTTGGAATTGAGCTATATTGTGTACAGCTCAGCCAACACAATTATATCTAAGAAGGACAATTTAGTCATGGAATTAAAACAAAGACATGGCAATTCAAGTATTTAGGTCTGGTTGTTTTATATTGTTAAATAATTGTTAAAAGTTAAACTATTGCTAAAATTTAAATAAATTAGCTTTGTTCAGGTGCTTCTGCCTTTTTTTTCCATTATCATTAACTGAATATCTTCACACTATAGAAATTGTAAATTTAATACTATGATAGTAAGAATATTAATTTCAAGCCTTTATTTGGAGTCAATTTTCTTTTGTGACAGCTTAAAAATAAGAAGACTGTTTATTAAATCATTTTAATAAAGGCACTAAAGGATTACCAATATCACCAAAGACGATTAAAGGAAAATTCATCCCCTCTTTCAAAGAGAAGTTTTAAATTTTAAATTCTTAAACATAAAGGCATTGTTTCATAATATTTTGCCCTTTTTAATTATTTGCAATCTAAATTGATTTTCATGGTGCTCATCTTTGTGGATTAGGGTAATTTTCGAAAATTGAAAACATGAATTAATGAGAGATTAACTACTTTATAGAAAATATACCTTAGTGCTAATCTATACTTTCATCACATAATTTTATTTGAATATTTTGACAACTTCAGAAATTATTTCATCACTTTAGCATTATCATACCATAATTCAAAACAGTTGTATGCATTAAAAACTTTCATGCTAAAATTGTACTTATGCATATTTAATTTTAAAATGTTGAATAAATGCTTTCATTTAACATCTTCTTAAAATAAACAAAGAAACACATTTTGCAAATTCTAATGTAAAATAAATTCTTGTACAAAAAGTTTGGTAATACACAATTATTCTTTGACATCTTCTGTACTTAGCAATAGTTCTTTATTATGGATTATTTACATAAATATATCTATAAGTGAAAGGTGAGGACGGCCGAAACTTTTTTCCCTTTTCAAAGTTGAAATTGGTTGAAAATTAACCCTTGTTGCAGGCCTGAAACATACTCAAAAGTCAATAGTACCTACACAGTAAATTTTAAAACACGATTTTATTTGTTGCTCCAATTTTCCGAGGCACTAGTTAATACAAATTTTTCATTTTGATTTTCAATAGACAATAATATTGAATTAATTTTTATACCAAACTTTTGTTTATCATTTGAGAAGCTTCAGGTCGATATTACAAAATTAACATAGCAAAATTAGTCAAATTAAAAAAGCTGCAGATTTTCGAAAGTAGATTTTTTTAAAGGTAATTTTGTAAATTTTAAAATTTTGTATTAGAAATGGACAGTATAATGTTTAAGAGAAATATGCCAATTTCTGTTTATTGTAGATGTGAAAAAAATCACCTTTTAGTCAATAAATATTTTAGTTTTACGTTATAATTTTTTTACCATGCTTAAAATGATGTATTAAAACATTTGAGTCAATATCATTCAAATCGGATTTATTGAGCTATAAAGAGTTAAAATCTCGAATATCGTTAAATCTGTGAAGAAAAATTCTGGATACGGAGAAGAATTTGTCATTATACAAATAGATGTACATTTTCAATACTACTTGATTAAATAGGAGATTAAGTACCATGGAACTTTTAAAAAAGATAAACTAAAATACTTCTGAATTTATGAAGCTTCATCTGCAACCAATTTCGCAGGAGTTCATTAGGACCGTTGAAAACAGCTACCAGTAAATTTAAGTAGAAACTTTCTTTTTTATTTAAACGCCTCGTTCATTCAAAATTGAAATAAAAAATATTGGTAAAAATTGATTTTCATTTTACCTTTAGAAGTTTACTTTGGAGGTTATAAATCTTCCCACATTATGCAGTAGTAGAATTCTATAGGGGACAAAAATTATTCTTCCTACTATTAATTTGAAAACAATATCTTCATCGTACAGGGTGTACAAAATGTTATTGTTCTTACCAGAACTCGCAAACAGTTTTCCTCATAATCATTTTATTTAACATACATAAATATACAGGGTGTCCAGTAAATAACTGACCCATTTTGAAATTAAATAACTAAAGAACTGTTTGAGATAAAAATGCGCGGTTTACTGCATTGTTATCAGAAAATCAATAAATTTTTAAATATACACTTTCTTAAAATAGTTCGAAATTCGACCAACAGATGGCGCTGACGGCGACAACAGACTGTTGAACTCTAGGGCCGTGTTCAGCTGTTACGCACGCTGGAGCCACGGACATGGAGTGGGTGCCTATAGTGGACGGGATGTGCGTTCAGTACTCGCCACTGTGCCACCAGTTACTGTAACTGTTCGCACAATAAGAGATGGAGAACAGATCACGGATGTAATTACTTGTGGTGCCAATTATAAAGATAATCTGTTACGAATGCATGTGAGGTCGTTGGCCGAATGGTTAGAGTGCTGAACTTGTACCCGGACTATACGGGTTAGAAACCTGCGCGGGCCAAAAGTTGGTTTGTGTTTTTTTTTTTTTTTTTTTTGGTTGCTTATTATTAATAAATAAGACATTTTTATTAAAGGTAAATTTTATATTAATAATGCAGAAGCACATGTATTTCTATTATAATAATAAAATACTTATTTAAATACGAGAAAATGAGATTTTTGCGAAGAAAGTTTTAATATTCTAAATTTAGAATATTAAAAGGATAATTAGAACGATATTAATATCGTTCCAAAGTGATTTATATATATATTAAGCAAATGAAAAAAAAAAGTTTTCTGCGAAAATATCCGTATACGCATAAAATAATTATGTATTAATGTTCTTCTACTTCTTCTTTTTTTTTTTTTTCTTTTTTGAAAATTTTAGAAGTAAGTTTCTATTGAGATTAGGATGCAAATATAATGCATGCGTGGATATTTAGTGTGTTAAAATCAAAATGGAAAATATTATAAAAGCAAAATGTAAAAGATATACATTTTTTTTAAATTAAGAATATCTGCATACATATATTTTAAAGAAGTGAAATATTTGGAGTATGCCTTCTAGTTTTGTAATGAATAAAGTATGATTAGAATGTTTATAATTTTTCTATTGAAAGTATAAATAAGTGTTTTGCTTATACTAATATAATTTCGGATGTCGTTTGTTTCTCATATTTTATGACATATTTTGGCCTGTTATCCACACGGTATTAAAATATACAATCATTAAATAAGAAATATATACATACTAAAACTTCTTCTGAAAAATTATCTAACTAACAATGCAAATTCCATTGAAATCAATCCAGTATTGTAGATTACAAACCAATCTTGTAATATGTGGATACAGGGTCATCGCTAAGACTTTTTATTGGTGGGGGAGAAAACATTAATATTGTCAAGTCAAATTTTTATATTCGCCAACTCGTTTTATAATTTTTCCAAGTTAACGCACTTTGAAAATGTAATACAGTTCTTATTTGTAAAAAAAATAATAATATTCCCAATTAGAGTTGTAACTTTTGCAAATTCTATCAAAAATAGAAAATATATTGCAGTTTTTATTAAAATTTTAATTAAATTTGACATAAAAGTTTTAAATTTGCAAAGTGTAACAACATTTGTGAATGTTTTGGGAGGGTAAGCTCTCTCCTGTCCCCCCCCCCCTTAGCTAGTCTCCCGTGTGGATATCTCAACCTTGGTTTATCAACAGTATTCTATTAATTACAACAATAGAATCAACAGTATTCTATTATTTAATACGAAAAGTATAAAGCAACTGATAAATGATTTTTAAATAAGTAAAAAGAAAAAATTATATATAAAGATATTAAAAAAATTAAATTGTATCAGTCAACCTACCAACTTTGTTTACAAACAAAGTGCAACCAATAACAGATAAGCATAAAATGCACAATCACGTGATCAAATCGCCCAGCAGTTTTACGCGCGTAATGCGCGTCAGCTTTTAGCACGGTTGGATGTCTTATTTTAAATGCTGATCGGGCTTAATTACATGAAATAGGTCACGTGATACTTTTCGGGAATACTTTTAATTTTATTTGAGTGGTCACAGGTATGTATTTCTGTTACGAAAATCATGTTTTGAAAGGATAAAGAGCTATGGTATTTGTATTTACCAATTCTGAACCATAAAAATAATACAATAATTGAATAACTTTAAAATTCTCTTCTTCGATAGCACCTACCCCCAGCAGAATCTTCTGAGCGCGCGCGCACAAAAAAAGCGTCTTTTGAACACGGCCTAGGTTTCATACGCATGAGTTTTTCGGCTCTTTTCGCAGAGTCGAATTTCAGTCGACATGTCAAATTGACACTCCATTCACCTGCAGAAATAGAGTTTTTTGGATGGAAAGAGATTTAAAGCAATATTTATGATTGAATTATGTCTATTATGCTTAATAAAAACCAAAAAAATATTCATTGACTTTTCACATATTTGCCATAAGTAAATTGTATTCGAAAAATAATTTTGTAACCGGTTAACTGATTCTCTTTTTACATACGACAAATAAAAAATATGGGATAGACACCGCTTTTTTTTAGTTAAAAAATCTTAGTATTTAAACTAAACATTTCTTCCAATAAATAGTATGAAATTGTATTTAAAAAATTAGAAGGTGTGAAATAGCTTTAATTTGTGGATCAAGCAAACTCTTCTTTCCTACGCCGTGCAATGAAATCAGTTAAGTGATTAAAACAGTGGTACGGAAATAGGGTTGGCAAGTTCCCTGTCTAAAAAAAGCGGGACAGTGACTTATAAATTGGCACATAAAAATAAAATAAACCTTAGAATGAAGGAATCCGATTATAAAGAATCCTGTTTAAACGTAAAAAAATATTGATTTCGACGGAGAAAGCATATACAAAACTAGATGCTAGGACGTAAAACTACCTAAAACGAAATATTGTTCATTTTTCCGAAAACCCAGTTCATCTCTACATTTTATTCATATTTTGACATTTAACGCATCTGAAAATTTTATTACGAAAGTCACGAGAGATTTTAAGATGACTTTTACGCACACGTCTCCCCCCCCCAACCGGAAACATAATCTATTCTAAAATGGAAGGATGTTTAAAAAGAAAAAAAAGCATTGTGCCTGTTTTATGTCCTGCGAGTTACCCCTTTTGAAGATTTCATTACAAAGAGCATCATAGATCCTAAAATATATTTTTGTCCCCTCCCCTTTCCTTAATTATTCTTCATGAGCAAAAAAAGGAAAGGATAATTCTAAAAATTCCTCTGTCCCTTCCTAAAAGTTTGAAATAAAGAACATTATTTTAAAAAATGATTTTAAAAACTTTTTAAAAATTTTATATGAAAAACACTAATGTTCTAATAATTTGGTAATATTTATACTTATAAAATTGAACTAAAATAAGTATGCCTATGATGATTCTATGATGATTCAGGATCTATTATGCCTTCTGTGATGAAATTTTGAAAAAGGATGACTCGCAGGATATAAAATCAGGTACAATGCTTTTCTTTTCTTTTTAAACATCTTTCCATTTCAGCATCTATTATGTTTTGAGTTGGAGCGGAGGGAGACATGTGTGTAAAAGTCATCTTAACCCTCTCACTGACAAGCCCGTCTATAGACGTTCCCTAAGCTCCAGTTTTCACTGCAATGCAAGCAATAATTAAAATGATATAACTCAGTTGATTTAATGGATTTTTAATACATTGTGCAATGATTAACACACTCAAGGATAGCATTCATATTCGTAAATAAGATTTTTCTATAATTTTGAAAGAAATATATTTTCTTAGCAATTAAAACAAAATGCTGAGAAAACAACATTACAATTTTGCCCTTTTGCAAGACTGTCAGAGGGAAGCTCTCTTTAAGCATCTTTTCTCTTTTTACACATTCTACCATTTCAGAGTAGATGCGTTTTCAATCAGGGGAAGATGGAGATGGATTGTGTGTAAAAAACATCTTAAAATCTGTCGTGGATTTTGTAATAAAATTTTCAGATATGTCAAATGTCAAAATATGAATATAATGTAGGAATGAATTCAGTTTGCGGTAAAATGAAAAATATTTTGCTTTAGACAGGTTTCCTTCTTAGCATCTAGTTTTGTATGTTATTTC
Organism: Maratus speculifer; assembly: GCA_964019185.1. Taxonomy (NCBI): domain Eukaryota; kingdom Metazoa; phylum Arthropoda; class Arachnida; order Araneae; family Salticidae; genus Maratus; species Maratus speculifer. Next base: position 179,348,758 of record OZ025297.1, read on the forward strand.
CTCCGTCCTGATTAATAATTTTTTTGTGTTTAAGACAGGATTTGTTATAGACGAACCTTTATTTTCAGGTTTAATTTATTTTATGTGCCGATTTACAATAAGTCACTGTCCTGTTTTTATTTTAGACAGGGAACTTGCCACTACTATTTGCATACTAGTGTTTTAACTTTTGATTTCGCTACATGTCGTATAGGCAAGAAGAGTTTGCTTGATCCATCTTTTAAAGCTTTTTTACATCTGTAATTTTTTTTAAATACAATTTCATACTATTTAATGGAAGATAGAGATTTAGATTAAATATTAAGATTTTTTAATTTAAAAAATCTGTGTTTATCCCATATTTTCGATTTATTGTACGTAAAAAAAGAATCAGTTGACCGGTTACAAAAACATCTTTTGAATACAATTTACTTATGGTAAATGTGCGAAAGATCGATGATTATTTTTTAAATTAAGTAAATAGACATTATTCAAGCATAAATATTATTTTAAATCTCTTTCCATCCAACAAATTCTATTTCTGCTGGTGAGTGAAGCGCCGATTGAATATGTCAACTAGATTCAACTTTGCGAAATCAGCCGAAAAGCTCATGCGTTTGAAACCTAGAGTAATGTCTGAATTTCAACAGACCGTTGCCGCCGTCAGCGCGATCTGTTGGTCGAATTTCGAACTATTTTAAGAAAGTGTATATCTAAAATTTTATTGATTTTTTAATAACAATGCAGCAAACCGCGCATTTTTATCTCAAACCGTTCTTTTGTTAGTTAATTTCAAAATGGATCTTATTTACTGGGCATCCTGTATATTTATGTATGTTAAATAAAATGATTATGAGGAAAACTGTTTGCGAGTTCTGGTAGAAACAATAACATTTTCTGTATAGAATGCGACAACTATGAGAACATACTGTCTCGAATCAGTGAAACGATTATAATACTTTGACAAGCTGATACCAGTAAGACAGAAAAAGATTTTTTTTTTACAACATTTGGGAGAGAAATTTTTCCAGCAATAACATGTTTAAGTTAGAAAAAAATCCTATTTAATTTTACTGGTAGAGGTTTTAACCGATGGTAACCAGAAACGGTTGATCCGATTAAAAGCAACAACTGTCATCTTGTGACAACCTCCTTATTGCTTCAGTTGCAACTGATAGGCAATACATTGCATATCTTCTCCTTTTTATTCATAACTCCATTTTAAATATAGTGGAGAGTAACCATATTTTGACCGCCTCTTTAACTCTTCCCGGAATGGGCAAATTGTTTAGTAAATGAGTAATTATCGATTGCCACCGGAATTGGAAACGACTTTTTTAGATATTATGAATTTTCGTAATTTAAGCTTTTATTGAAAAAGAAAAATTCTACTTAAATATTATTGGTGCCATTTGCAAGTCCTGATTGAAAATTAGGTATCCTGGACTCGGCACAGTTTGCCGGAAAGGGTTAAATGGGCCACCAAAATTCTTCCGTTAATTACAGAAAGAGGCGCCATCTGCGCTAAAATCCTACTCATTTAGATTTAAAATAGAGCATGGAAAATATAAGTAATGTCACTATATAATAATCGTTTTCTTATACCTATGTATTTTATACTAACTTTAATAAATTGTATTTTTTATATTAATTGCACATTTATCAGCTGTTAATATCAAAACTAAATACATATTTTTACAAAAATATTCACACAGAAGTGATCAAACAAATTTCTTTGACGTCATTCAAAGATAATAAATAATGTTTTTATAAAAACATTTAATACAATCAGAAATTTGAGTTGTATTCCAATTGTATGTCCAAATATGTTGCACTTATTCACCGTGAATAATCAGCCGTTCAAGTTATTTAAAAAATATTAATTATAAAAAAAAAAAATATATTAATCAAATATTTAATTTTACTTAGATAAAGTATGGTTAATATATCCTCACGTAAACATTGTAATTCTCAATTGCTGACGTCAAACTGAATAAATAGTAACATTTTTTATTTGTCCTTCGAAAATAAAGAATATTTTAAATTTTATGTAAACAGTTTTGGTAAACATGAAAACCTCTTTCGATACAATTTTCTTTCACTAAAATAAATGCGGAGAATATTAGTTACAATTGTTTTGTGTTGTATACAGTTTAATTATTTTGTTGTTGCTGTTTACTTAAATGCAGGTATTAATATATCTGGAATGTTATTAATTAAGCTTATTTTCTCCATGCTTATCTTAAATTATGTCGTTTTAGTACCAATCGTATTAACTTAATAAATAAATCTTAAAATTATAGGATTATTATGCTGTTTTCAAGATTGTTTTTTCATCGTAATGTAACAATAAAAATTTTCTGTTGTAAAGGAATATGCTTTTTTCAAATTTCACGAAAAAATTCAAAGAAAGAAGAATATAATATATCAAGTAATTATATATTTGATATATTTCAAAGAAATATATCAAAATATTATAATAATATTTCAAAGTTAAATGTACATAAACTGAATCTAAAGTCAGCGCTTAAATCCAATAAGTATATAAGTATAATGCATGTAGTCCTGAACTCCGCTTTTATGGGCAAGGTATATAACAGTTTTGTATTTATGCATTTGGGTCAATTTATTAGCCTGATGTAGAACTCCAAAGAATTTGTTCCAAAACATGCTTAATTCCCATTAACTTCAAAAGGGTAATAAGTTAAATAAAACTTTCCAAATATTGGAGGCAAATCTCTGTAAATCAAACCTGAGAATTTAGAAAGTTTGTAATGCAATGGTATAAACACTGAATTATATGTCACGTATGTTAAACTAACGTTTCGTCTTTAAAAAATTATCCAGGAAAAGCTTTTGGTTATTTTTTAATGTCGAATAAAATAAGAGTTAGTAAACAAGTACTTCCTGCTCAGTCGAAAAAAGGGAATATTGATTATTTTATTTATTTTTGTTATTATTTATTTTTAGGTATTATTTATTAAAAATTAAATTCATTTGTCTAATTCCCCTTCAAACAATTGTTAGCATTTTTATGCACACAATTTGGGTCTTTGAAATCGAAAATATTTAAAATGCATTAATAATAGATGAAAAATATAGCCATATAGACAGTAATTATAGTCTAATTTTAAAGAGGAAGTTATCTTCGAATAAAGTAACTGACTTTTCTGATTAGCTAATTCATCCACTACACTTGAAAGATAAATACAATGTTCCAATTGGGTTCGAATTTGTTCAACATTTCGGACGTTATCATGAGGGCAAATCTTGCATTATGTATAGAAAGATAGATACATATAGATTAATATCTTAAAAATCCACCAAAATATCACGTCAGATTGCCCTAAAACACATTTGAAAATGGTTACTTCATTAAAAGCAGAATAATCACATTTCTTTAAAAACAAAATATACTGCAACAAAATTATTTTTCAGTTCCTGTTTACGGTAGGAAATATCATTTAATGGGCTTCGTTGTTATACTATAGTTATATATCATATATAACTACACATTATATTGTATATATATAGTTTACTACCACAGTTCTTAGTATTCTACTTGATTAACGAATTTGCAAAAAACTAATATATTTACAAGATCAAAACAGGCATTAATTTTTTACAAATTGTTCCAATATTTCAGATTTAATTTGTTGCACTTTGAAATAAAAAAAAAGTTACCTGTGCACTTCGTTTTTCCGTAATTTAACAGACTTTACAAAATTATTAACAACAATTTTTAAAAGGGCCTATAGATCTTGCAATAATGAATCAGTATGCTTTCATGCCACGAAAATTTCCATTTTACATCAGATAAATGCTTCTGTTTCTGCATCAGTAGCAGAAACAAACCGTTCAATACTTTCGAAAATCTTATTAAGTAATTTAAACTGTATTAAACTTAAGCAATTTAAACTGTAAGCTTTGGAACATGCACAGAATGGTATAGTTTACATATGAGGCAAATAACCGCTGTAAATTTATACTTTTATTCACCATAAAATTCTGCAAAATTTTAGCATTTTTTTTTATTTTTTAAACCATTTATGTTATAACTGTTTTAATTATGCATTTCATTATCATAGTTCGCAATTGCTTGGCTTTTTTCTTACATTAATTGTTTTCATTTGCAAATGTTGCATATGAATTTCTTCACTCGATCTTGACTATTTCCAGGGACTTAAATATAACAATTTATCGTATTTCACCGAAAAAAGTTTTTATCTTTATTTTGCAGATTCATTTCGAGCAGTTTTGTAATAAATTAAATGACATGTTCATAAAAAAAAATATACATGAATTCTTTAAGAAAAGGTTGGAACAAGTAACAAAACTTCAGTTTATTTATCTCAAAACTCATAGAAATAAACAAATTTGAAAACTGTACGAAATTACAATCAGGTTACAACAACCTATTATGGCCCATACTTAGTAATATTTTAAAGATATGAAATTGGTGCTAGAGATGGCGCTAGAAGCAAACACACACAACATTAAAATTGAATGAAAGTAAATGAGAGATATAATGGCATTTTGGCTGTTCGATTATGCCTTTTTTTCGACAAATCTTAATACATCACGTGAAGAAGAATTCATTCCGTAAAATCTGGTCTTTTTCTCCTTCCTAAGTCAATAACAACAAATCTTTCAATAATTAAAGTTAGTTTTCATGTATTTTGCAAAACTTTCAAGAAAATAAATAAAAAAGGTGATTAGTAATAGTTTCTAAAATTGTAAGGGACTGGTAAACAAATTGGTATTTCAAAAATAAGCATCTTAAGTTAGCTATTGGGAAAGGGTTAGTACTGGTGCTGTTAATGATAGCAGCAATGATGACCCAAAAATATTTTAAATATTTTATGGCTATGTGTTGTCATTAATTGAAGTAATTTAATTGGCTAAAGTTATTTCTTTTGCACATTTGGATGAAATTTTTTGAGTACAAATTTATTATAGTTTTTTACTTGTAGTTATTATTCACATTACATTTATTCTAGATTCGCCAAGAATTTTCTAAAAAAATGGCAGTTTTGACTTCTTTTTTACCTCAAAAACGCATTTGTTCACATTAATAAGCATTATCCAAATTCCTTCAAGTAAACAAAATTTAACATGGCGACTGTTTTATGCGACTAATTTGCATCAAATAATTCCATTTACTTACATTATAAATGTTCAATTGGCTAGAAAAAGCTTGTCGATTTGATTATCGCCGCGACCGCATGCTTCTTTTGCATGCATTCCGACATTTCCCAAAGCGAGCTGCGATTCCTTTAGTTCTAAAAATATATTATTTTTTTTTCTTTACGGCAGATCTTTTTAGGGGATTAGCGCTCGCTTTCACGTTCTATGACGTTCGTAGGATGAATAGAGAGCAGAATTTATCTGTGAACTTCATTACCACATCTATCTCAGTCACTTTTTTAATTAATAGTGTAATTTCTTTTGCTTATAATCACAGAACACATGAAACAGACAAGTCAATTGAATTAATTATGGCGTTTATTTTCAGAAAAAAGATAATTGCTTTTTCTTAAATATGCACGATACATCTCACCGTTAACACAGCATTCAAGGCGGTGTGTCGCATAGATTGAGTCGAGCTCGACATCAATTAGAGCTTGTCCAACTCATACCAACGCCTATGTTGGAACCTAGGTTGGAAAAAGGGCTTATCGTCATCATACTGAAATATGCACAAATTTTATTCTGAAGGTTTCAACACAAATATCAAATTTTGTGGAGAGGGGAGGGGGGTGGTAAATTTTATGTTTCTGTACAAAACAACAAGTAATCTGGAATTTATGGATATTTATTGTTCAGAATGCTAGTGAAAAATCCACTTGTAACTTTTGTAAAACAGATTATATCCCCTTTTTTTAAGCATAAATTAAAAATTAGTTTGCAGAAAGATCTGTAATTCTAGATTTGATTGCTTAAAGAATCAAAAAATTAATATCTATTAAAAAACTATAATTCAAAATTATTTTGAAAATTATTCTCAAAAAATTATTTTTTAGAAAATAAATGATTTTGTTTTATTATCGTTCAGCATCTACATTTTCAAGACGAAACTTTATATTATATTAGCGACGTACTTAATGTTGTGTTTCGATAGAAAAACTATGCATTTCAAAGCTTTAAACAAAGTTATTTTTACATTAGACTTCGCTACATTTTTCAAACACTTTTATCTTTTTCGGTTTACAACATAGGTACATAGGCTAACTCAACTGTTTGCGTAAAGGGAATTCAACAAATATGTCTTCGTGATGCGAGGGGTGCATCTGTTTTATTATACCTGATATAACTGTAGCTACTTGAGATAACCATGAGGCTAAACGGAAGCTTATAAGCACCCTGTATATGGTATGAATGGTACACCTACTTTAAAAATTTTGATTGTTTGAATAAACAGCCTAAAAGGATTTTGAAATAATTTGAAAAACTGCGAAATTGTTTTTTCAATACGAAAACAAACGTGGGGGTTCAAAATATTACAGTAACAGGCGAATATTTGCATATTTTTTTCGCATGACTGATTTTAAACGAGTCGGAAATCGCACGTCAAGCGTAGCAAATGAGGTGCTTTCCTATTATAACGTAGTTTTAAAAATATTCAGAAATTAGTGTAATTGTAAAAAGGACTTCGAATACAGTATGTATGGAAGCCGAAATCTTATGTGCATTCCTGTAAATACTATCTGCTTTCTGTTATACAGGAGGTAACTTGTATTAAACCTCGGTAACGTATATCAATTTTATAAAATATGAAATAATTTAATATAATTAAAATGCGATCAAAACAATGATTTCCCCTATAACTCGATTCAATGGAATATTTTTGTGTGGCTCTGTAAATTAATAAAACATATTCTTTGCACCACATACTGTACATAATATGTATTTTACTTTATATTTCATAGATTCATCCAACTTTTTATCTTCGAAAGCGTGTGACACCCTTAAAATGCCTTTGAAATTATTGTTTCCTGTTGCTCCTAATCTAAGAAAAGACTTTTGATTGTCCCTGTAACTGAACTATGCATCCGATTTTCATAAAACTTGAAATGGCTTCGACAAAGTTATACATCAATTATATAAGTTAAATTTCAATGTATTCTGTTCGGTATTTTTTGCGCTGTTATACGCGGACGGACATCGGACAGATAGACGAACTGACGGGCGGATTGAACTATGACTATAAGTGCTCTGTATTTACATAAGTAGTAATGCATCTAAAAATACATTTCGTTGTATCTTTCTCTGTTAAATGCATTCAAATCTTATGTAAAAATTTCCTCTTTTTAAAAAAGTTACACAAATAAGTATCATTTAAAAATATGTCCCTGTAACTGAAATTTTTTATTTCCCCATGTATTTTAAAATTATACATTGGAACTCAAAATTAATATTTTTAACTTGCACTTAATTTTTGCCTATGTTACTAATAAATAATCTGGATATTTTAATTCATGTTACCAGTATATTCTTCCTATTTATCTTTTTTAAACAAACAATAAAAAATAAAATTGCTTCCAGAATATATATATGTGACCAAATGCAGAAAATATGCAAAATATGTTTTAGTAATAAATTCTTAACGTATACTTTTATTCTAACAATAGAATATGAAATCAATACGTTTCTCCTATTGTTTTTATTTTTATTTTAACAAGAAATGGTTTTATGTTACATACCGGTGTAAAAATGTAGATTGTTACGAATATATTTACGGCAAAGCATAAAATAACATATTTTATTGCACACCTTACTGCCTATGAATGTGAAATATAAGAATATAAATAAAAAAGTTATTTTTGTTTGGTGATTTGTATACATTTTCTAACTATTGATTCTCCATCTTCAAATTTCTTCATTCGAATTTCAAAGGTTGTTATGACTAGTTATTTTATTTTTTCACCAAATATATTTATTTATTTATGAACATTGCGATTTAAGAAACAAAATTATAGTACAAAAAATAAGAAAAAAAATACAGTTTTAGGGTAGAGGTTACGCCAATCTATAAGGGAAAAAAGCAAACTGTAAAAAAAAAAACAATAAAATTCGAGAAACAGATTTTATTTTAAATGTTCAGGGATTCTTTTATTGCAAAAATATCTGTAAAGTAGTAACTCACATTGACTAACTGAAATCTTTTGATAAATTAACTTTTATTATCTGTAAAACATTTCTGGTGAAAATATTATTTTGTACTCACAGTCTGTTGTTAGGTTTCGTTACTCACAAAATCCGAGAAATGGAGGAACAAAATGTAATTTTAATGCAATAAAGTGTGGTATTGAATTATGAAAATAAAATTGACAATATAAAATTTTGAGATCTCAGAGTGTGATTTGCAGTTAAATTTAACCAATAACTCTGCGTTTCATGCACTACTGCATCCTCATTGTGATTGAAACTACCCTGACTTGAAAATTAAACCACCGGATTTTTTCAAAAGACCGCGTAATATATGCATCACAAAAAATATATATTTAAATTACGGTAGATGTTAAAACAAACATTAAAATGCCTTGGAACATTGGTGACGTCTTTAGGGGCGCAAAATAGAAAATAAAGTACATTTCTACTACAAAATTAAAATTTTATGTTTTGTTTAATGACCCTTAATAATAAAGGCAAAACAAAACACATCCTGAAATTAGAGTAAAAGTTTGCCTGTTTAGACTTCTTTGCTCTTAAAGTCTTTTTGGCCAGAAAATATCTAACATGTAATGTCACGAAATTGTAAAGCCCTTATTATTACAGACTCTTAATAAACTTGTAAAATTGATATTTTCAAAAATTTACTTTCTGAAAACTTTTTTAATTTTGTGTCCAGTATTCACTTGCTAAACGAAATCATTATTTATATATTTATTTAACTATTTATTTGGAAAATAAACGATATAATGAGTGACGTAAAAGAAACACTTAACAACTAATTATAATACATCAATTTGCACGCAAATGAGTCAATCTACTGCGTTACTAGATTTAAAATTTTACTAGATTTTTTCCATTATACATACTAATGTGTATTTCAGACTAGGACAATCAGGAGTCTTTAATTACTTCTTTGAAATAAGATAAAGATGAAATTGACTTTTCTATGCGCTAGTACGGTGTTTTGGAACGTCAAGTTGAATTTATCTGATTTAATCACGCTAGTCTGAAAAAAGTTTTCACAAAGTTGTTTTGATCACGTTTTTTTTCAAGTTTACTTCATATAAGTGTATTGATTCAAGATATGTGTTTGGATGAATGCATGGAAAAACACATATGCATATGTGTTTAATACTTATGAGGTTAAAACAGTAATGTGTCACAATGCTGCCATTGAAGGCGAAGTACAACAACTCTATTGCGCTCTTCTCAAATACTTGCTATGCCAGAGAAGACGTCTTTGAGATTATAAAATGGTCACATTAATGGTGCCATATTTTAAAGCCACATTATAATAAGCTATATAAAATTAAGAACTCTTAAATTCGAACTTAATAAAGTTATGTGAGAATTTATTGGAAGTAATGATACACCCCTAATCTTGCATAATACGTAGGCATTTTTTTCAAAGGAATGCGTTCACACGTTTGTTGAAACTTTTTTAGAGGTGTTATCTTAAAAATATCGTAATTCCCAAAGGCAAACCTTTTAAATAATGAAGACTTTAAATTTGTGTTTTGAATTTGGTCAATATGTTTAGAAAAATGAACACTATCATTAGAATGAAAAACTGTGATAATTATCGATGAATTTTGCAGACGTATTCTTTTATGATGAAATGCTTACTTGCTGTATTCTTAGCAAAAAGGTGATTGCTATCATCTTGCTAAAAATATAAATTAATAATAAAAAAAGCAGTAATCATGTTTTGAAGGAAAATACAGCGAAATATTCATGGGTTTCTCAAAGCTTTTAAAGATCAGATTAAAAAATAGGAGGTTTTGGACAGCTTTAAATGTGGACTGACGTGTTCAGAATTGAAATTTTAATAAGTCATTTTAAATTTATTAAATAACCACCGTATTCTTAAATAAAGACTATAACATACATGTTAAATTTTCAGTCGTACTTCAAGTGCATTATCAAGTGCTTCAAGCCATTTATATTTTAACATTTCAAAACTTTTATAAAAATTAAAAATAATTGTTTTTGTATCATAAAGCATATACGTAATGGATTTAAATTTCGTTCTTAGGTTTTTATGTTTTAAACTTAAAGGACAAAAAAAGCATTTCCGCAATAGTTTCAAAAAATCATTTTTTTAATCTGACATTCAATGCATTTGGTAATTTATAAAAAGTATTTAAAAAACTATAAGTATTAAAAAAACATACAACGAAATAATTTCCAGCAAAACATTAAAGAAAAAAAATAAAGAAAAATATTTTAACATGTCTCTTTATTTGAAATTTATTGAATTATTTATTGACATTTTTTTTGTTTCTTTTTTTTTTATTCACTTTAAAATTTGCTTGGTGACAATTAATTACTTATTTAATACTAGCTGACCCGCCCGGCGTTGCCCGGGTCCGTGATAATAATATCAAACGAACCTGAAATTTGTGATTTTATCTCTAATTCGAAATACGTGGCCACTGACTGTGAGAAAAATCGGTTTAAAAAAATAAACAACTGAATTTAGACTAACAAACATTTAAAACGACTTCAATGGGAAACGGAGGAATAAATATGTGTTCAACAATTGCGCAATTATCGCGTTAAAATGCTGATTTTATCCGTAAGTATCACTGTTCAGTCACGTAACTTTTTTTTTCACCTCGAAATCCTAAGTGTAACATTTTGATTTTCAAGCAAATTATATCTCTCCTAGATCCGACTATACCTTAATTAAAATCGATAATCTATGATTAGGTAAAAGGTTAATATATAGTATTGTAGTTTCAGAACCATAGAACAAAATTAAGTATATTTCAATTAAAACGTGTGTAATATTCAACTTGTGGATAAAATCCTAACCCTAACCTAATTGTAATGTAATCGCAACCTATCTGTAACCCAACTGCAACTTAACCTGAGCCAAACTTAAATATATCATAAATGTAACCTAGTCGTCACCTTATCATAACTTATCAATTTTCTGACCGTAACCTAACTACAATTTACCTTAAACTAACTGTAACCTAATCATAACCTAACTATAACGTAACCGGAATTTAAATATAACGTAAGACTAACCGAAATATAATTGCAACCTATCTATAACCCAAATGTAACCTAACTGTTACCTAACCGTAGCCAAATTCTAAATTAATTAAAATTAACACTAACTATTAACTAACAATTCTAACCGCGTACGTGTTACAAAGTACTTTAGTTCCACTTTTCACCACTACGGGGCGCAGTATATTTTGTACGAAAATCTGATATGGATCACCGCCACCTGCGGTCGGATATAATAAGCTTGCAATGCACGATTTGCAGAGTGCTTTAGTTTCACTTGCCATCACCAGAATAGGCATTTTTTCGTAAACAAACCTAAATCCGATCAATAATCCGATTTTCATTCTTTCCGTAGATATATTACCTAACGGGATGGAGATACAAATAGCAATTTATGAAATTTGTTGAAATTTCTATTCAGAAATAATGACAACTACCACGCAATTAAGAGTCCAATATTAAAAATTAGAATCTCCTACACTGCTGCTGCATGCTCTGTAAAATATATTAGTTCTACTTTTCACCTCCAGGAGCTCACTAATTCCTTCATAAGCCTATATCCGAAGGGAACTCCAGTATTAAGCGAATTCGTACATATATTAGTCGAGAGGGCGGTAAAATCCAATAAGAATTTAAGAAATTTAATGAAATTATTGTTCGGAAATAATCACTACTTATAAATTAAGGATGAAATATGGTCTGTGCAAATATCCTACACAGATTCCCACTACCTGCAGCACTGTATGGCAGGTGTGCATTAAATTCGGAACAATTTTTAGCATTTAAAAGCGAAAAAAAAAAGAACAATGAAAAAATGTGTTTAAAAATAAAAAGTCATGCATCAAGTACAGATTATGAAACACTATCCAACACATTCAGAATAATGTAAAAAACTGCACCGTTTAAAAATTTAAGATATTGCGTCTCATTTCACAATGTGAAAATATATTAAGCATTTCAAAACCAAATTTCAGCTGTTTCCATCTGCATTCGGAAAATGATCCGAAAATTTTAGAAGCCCTGTATATGATACATCGATAGGTACATATTAACAACATGCATTCCAAAATTTAATTCATTTAAGAGATACACATATTTCAATTGAAAATTCCCCTTCAGCAATATCCTCTAATGAGGAGAATGGTAGGCAAATACTTTTGTGCTGCCCTGTATATGATATATAGAATTTATATGTAAAGTGTAATGTGGAAAAAAAGTATTTACATTTAAAAGCGTATACCGAATTTTAAAACGTACTCTCCAGCAATTATTAAGCAAAGACAGTATTGTAACCATTTCTTTTGTGTGTCCCTGTAAATATATTTTAAAATGCTGTAAATGCTCTGTTTTAACGTAACCGTAGTTAAATTAATTGATTTATATTAGTTTGAATACATTAAAAATAGCGGAATGTCATTAAAGTATGCTCCAAACGATTTTTACCCATATATCATAATGTAATCGAACTCTTTTGAATGTCCCTGTAAATGAATCATTAGTCATACATACTTTATAAGCAATACCAAACATGCTTTGGTGACCCTAAATAATCCTTATCAATTGCATGAAAATCCGACGATAAATATAGTAGGATTTTCATGCAATTGATATAAATCTTATTTAGGGTCACCAAACGCGGGAGTTAGAGCGTGGACAGACGGACCGACAAACCAAATGCATAAGCACTTTTCAATTTTCTTGGAAAGAGCTAAAAAGACAGATGTTTCTTAAACTACGATAGTTTACTATAATCACTATGTAAAAATACTCGATAACAGCTTCCAAGTCGCCAATGCTCCTTTATCTTTAGAAACATCCGAAAACAATTTATTTTCCATTTACAGTTTATTTAATATATAAAGCATTTCAAAACCGAATTTCAGCTGTTCCCATTTACATTCGGAAATATATCAGATTTTTTTTAGGAACCTTGTATATGATATAGAGATTTGTAATGCAATATGCATTTCAAAACGTAATTCATTTAAGTGGTACATATATTTCTGAAAATTAGCCTCCAGCAATTTCCTCTAATAAAGAAAATGGTATGCGACTATTTTTGTGCAGCCCTGTATATCAAATATAGATTTTATATACAAAGAGTATTATGCAAAAAACTAATTAAATTTAAAAGTACATATCAAATTTTAAAACGTACTCTACAGCAATTATTACGCAAATACAGTACTGTAGCTGATTTCTTTTGTGTGTCCCTGTAAATCAATAAAACTGGCTATGATTTGTGTGTTTAATTTAATCGTAGTGAAAGCAGGTGATTTATAGCCGTTTCAATACATTTGAAATTGCGAGATCTCATTAAAATACTCGTCAAACAATTTTTCCGTATATACGGTAATGTAATCAATTTCTTTTGAGTGTCTCTGTAAATGAACCAATATTCGTACATATTTCATATGAAATACCAAACATGCTTTAGTGATCCTAAATAAGCTTTATCAATTGAGTATATTTACGGGATTTACAGTATGGACAGACGGACAGACAAACCGAATGCATAAGTACTTTTCAACTTTGTGATAAAAAACACTTCTGAAATTTAAAAAAATATATCATTGATATTATCGAAAATGAGAATTTAAATTATATTTAAAATGTTTTCAATATCTTATTTAATTTCAATATGAAATTTAATTATTTCTAATTTTCCAATTTCTTTATTTTAAAAGCGAACATTTATTTTAATAAATAATAATAGAGCAAAGACAATTTTAAAAATTTGCTATTTCTTCTTAAAATATGCTTTAGATGTAAATCATTTCTTTCAATTCGTCTTATAATACAAAATCCCATGGAGGATTGAGATAGATGGAGGTGAAGTAAGGATAAAAAAAAGGTTTGCAATATGAATCCATTTATCGCTCAAATTTTAATGTTCCAAACAAAAGGACGTGGAAGGAATTTTGTATTATAATACGAATTGAAAGAAATGAATTACAACTGAAGCATATTTTAAAAAGAAATAGTAAATTTTTTGAATGGTCTTTGCTCTATTATTATTTATTAAAATAAATGTTCGCTTTTAAAATAAAAGAAATTGGAAAATTAGCAATAATTAAATGTCAAATTGAAATTAAATAAGTATTGATACATTTGATGCGAACTAAAAATTGTGTAACTAAAAGTTTCCTAATTTAATATAATTTTAAATACTTTATAACGTAGATGATAAATGTTTATGAATAATTGCATGTAAATAAATATTTAAAATATAATGATGAAAACATTCTTTTAAAATCATGTATGAAAACTTAAGTAATACATATTAATCTAATGTATAGATTTCTGACTGCAGACGATTTTAAGATATTAACAGAAGAATGTTATATTTTCAAGCAAAACTTTAAAATAATATTCGGTATTGATATTTAAAACACATATGATAAAATAATTAATAAAGTCTTACCGGTGAAGCGATAGATTAGTTCTTTTTAAAAAATAATGGCAAAAATATACGGGTTTAAACCTGTTTCAATTGATAGGCGTGTCAAAGCACGTGGTTTTATTTGGACTTAATGTTACTTAATGTAGGGTTACATTTTTAGCATCACCCCAGAGATAATACTTCCCCTCCACCTATCTCATTCCTCCATGACAAAATCCCTTCCATGTCCTTTTGTTTGGAATATTAAAATTTGAGCAATAAATGGTTTCACATTCAAACCTTTTTTCAGACTTACTTCACCTCCACCTACCTTATTCCTCTATGGTCATCGTCTTGAAACATCAAATACTCCAATGTCATTGTTACACGGCTTATCTGATTACTTCTGCGAAAATTTTTACACAACCAACCAACCATAAAAGAATGAAAGAGAAAAAAATGGAAAAAAGATGATTTTTTATGAGAGTGACCTCGCGATTTTAATTAATTACTCAGTTAATAATTGGAATTTCGAAATTCTGAGCGTCAGGTGCATCAGGAGAGATATTGGGCTACTCTCAGAAAAATTTTGAGCTTCGTACGTACCGTAGTTTTCGCTAACTATCGCAGACACACACACACACACACACACACACACACACACACACACACAGAGAGCGATTTGTTATTTTATTAATATAGATATAGCTCAGTTTTTGACTGTAAAAATCTTTTTTAAAAAATTCAGAATATGAAGGCAACATTCCTTTTGTAAAATATTTTACTAGTTACTGTGTTTGACATTGTATGTTCAAAATAAACTGAAATCAAGTTTTTTCTTTTAAAATTATTAAGAAAAGCGTGGAACTTTTTGAAAATGTACAAATTGGATTCAATCAAAATTTTACGAAAGAAAATGCTTACAAAGGAACTGTTAGATTAGATTTATAATAAATTTATAAAAATAATTACAATAAAATCAAATATCTTACGAAAAATGTTGTTTTTACCAATGGTCGCCAAAATATCATTTCCATTAATTCTACTTTTTCAAATTGTTTCAACTTTGTTCGTATAAGTAATTAGTAATATGTAAGCATGATAAGAAAATATGATAAAGTATTTAAATTAATTTTTATTTTTATATTCAACATAAAAGGAGAATTCGTCTTTACATTGACTATGTTTTACGTCAATGTTATCTTCTGGATATACCTTCTCGGGATCTTATTTACAATCTGATCTTTTGGATAATCATTTTTATAATATTAATTCCGTGTATGCAATCAATGTCCAATATTAAAAGTTAGTACTTTGGATTATTTGAACAATCAAATGCTCAGTGTTTAATTAGATTTTAAAAATATTTCATGCTTCAG
The DNA here is from genome assembly GCA_964019185.1 of Maratus speculifer. NCBI lineage: Eukaryota > Metazoa > Arthropoda > Arachnida > Araneae > Salticidae > Maratus > Maratus speculifer. The sequence continues at coordinate 179,364,694 of OZ025297.1, forward strand.
ATTTGTTTTTATTATTCAGATTATTTTTATAGGATTATTATAAATTTAATATCTGACTGTTCTTTTGTTAGCATTTTCTTTCGTAAAATTTTGATAGGTTCCATCTTGTACATTTTCAAAAAAGTATTACGTTTTTTTCATTTATTTTAAATGAAATAAAATCTCGATTTCAGTTTCTTTTAAACATCCAATGTCAAACAGAATATTTATTAAAAAAATTTTAATCGCGAAATTGAGCTGCAATTTCCTTTAAAAGACTTCATTGGAAAATACCAGTTTTTCTTTATACGAAGATTTGTAAATTTAAATTATACTATAATTAAGAGTCATATAAGATTGATAGCATCAAAAAAAAAATGCTGATAATTTCCATCATCCTCAGGTTTGTCTAGGGATATCTGGGTATAGGGTTTGTCTAGGTATAGGGAGTTCGATGGCGTAGAGAAGTGCACTAAGATATTCTGACAACAAGAAAAACTAAAGATTTTAATAAACCTTTCTAATATCAGTATAAGAGCAACGAACTGTCAAGGTAAATCACGCCACTCAAACATAAATGCAGAAAAACATTTTTGTTTTCTAATTAAAGTATACGATTTGAGTAGAGTGCTTTTTTAAATTGAGGACAGTTTGATTGTCGAAGGCGTTGTCATCTTAAAAATTTATTCTGTAATTTCAGAGTTGGTAGAGGGAAAAGCTGTGCAAATAATGTACAATGCTGCTACATTTTGCAAAATATATATATATTAGACACAATGTGTACACTACATTTTTTACAGAATTGTATAAAAATGTATTAAAAAATGCAAAATGTACGCATATGCGCAGTTTACACGATTAAATTTGGTACATAAAAACAACTCTAAGAGTTTAACGATACTGTAGAACGTTCTTTATACTTATTCATATTTTGAATAAAAATCAATGTCGCTCATTAAAAAGCTTTAGCATAAAGATAATTACATTCAAGAATTTCTTTACTATTTATTAAATAGTTTTTCCCAAAACATGTTTCTTCTTTTCATTTCCGAAGAGGAAATGTGCTTTATGAAAATTAATGGCATAGAAGTTTAAAAAAAAATACTGATTTATATTTTCAAAAAAGTATGATTAAGTTATTTTTTATTATTTATGAAAAACTGATTTAGCATAAATAATGTTAATAAGTAAAAAACCGTAATCCATTTATGAAATTTTTTATGAAGATGTGTTTATTTCACAAGAGAACGGCTCGATAGTGAAAATTTTTAATAGTAAATTTATTAATTTTTTCCCCATTTCATTATCAATATTTAATTGCTTTGAATTAAAAAAGATAAATTTTTTTTTTTTGCATTGTGAAATGGGAAAAACGAGTGGGGAAAATGTTTTAAAAATGATAAATGCATATAGTTTTGGATTTGTGTCATTTTTTAAAATTAATTTTTCTTTAGAAATTTCGTAATATGTTATCAAAAACGGTGTTTGTATGTAATGATATATTATATACATGATGTAATACATTTATCCTAATATCATTATAAATGGGAAAAATGCTTAAATGATTGTCTGAAGTCATGGTCAAAACGGATGGCTTGTATTTTCACATATGTCGATTATAAGCCAAAAAAGAATACAGGCTAATTTTCATTTAACTTATTCAATTTGTCTTTTTAATAATTTAATATATGAATATTTCTAAAGAAAATGTATGCACATTTTCAAAGAAATGTTTAATTTGGGTTACAATATTTTTATTTATAGTTGCAAAAAGGATTAAAACCTGAAATAGTAGCAATTTTTCCACGGAATTCATTTTTAATTGAAAAACCTTCACGTGAAAAATAATAATGGAATTAAAATAATATGATGACATCATATTTAAAAACTTACATACTTTCCCTACACGTTAAACATCCATATCATTCATTTTGAGAAGAGATTTTTCTTTCATAATCCATGCCCGGATCACGAGGAAAAGAAAAATGACATTGAATCTCGTTTCCAATTGTGTCCTCAGGATCATCGAAGACGTGTCTGGAGACGCCCAATTCAAGGTGACGATCCGGCTTTACTATTGCACTATACACTACACAGGCCCTCAACAATTAGTTGCGGTCTGCGGTGCCATTTCCCTTGATAGCTGTATCCCTTTGGTCGTCATTAGATGCACAATTACAGCACAGTGGTACGCTGACGACATGCTGAGACCTGTTTTACTTCCATACATTTTGCAGTTTGCTGGGCTTACTTTTCTCCAGGATAATGCCAGGCCACATATGGCACGTGTTGCTATGGACTGTCTTGAAGTTTGTCGGACACTCCTTCGGCCGGCCAGATCGCCAGATCTTTCCCCCATCGAGAATGTATGAGATATGATGGGAAAGTGTATGCATCTACCAGAAAATGTTGATGACATAGCCCGTCAACTAGACCAAATTTGGCAAGAAATACCGCAGGAAATCATCTGGACGCTTTCACTGTATGCCACACCATGTAGAAGGTTACACCCAGATTAGAGATGAGTCAACACCTCATTGAATTTGTTACTTTGTAACTATGCAATTGTGAAATAAAGCATTCAGTTGCTCTGAAATTGCAATAATTTTCTGGTCTGTATATAATATTCCTATCTACCAATCTTTGTCTCCATTGGACAACTCTTTCTTAGCGCATGAATTATTTTGTTATAGAATGTAGTATATGGAATACATACTTTTTTTTGTTACGCTGTTCGGTTTTGCAGAAATAATATTGAATTAAACGAAACACAGCTAGCTAAAATAAAATAATTAAAAACAAATTTTTGCATAATGTCTTCTTAAATATCCATAATTGTTCTCTTATTCGTATAGTCTCATATTATTCAGTTCAAACTCGATGTTTACGACATAACAGACAAAATAACACTAAAATCTTTGAAGTACTTTTATTTGACAATTTCCAGTAGTTTGTTATCTTGAATTCCCCTGTTTCTATCTATACTCCAGCTGGGATATAGCAAAATTTTCCAGTAATTTCAACCATACGTTAAACCTTCTTTAAGGAAGGAATTTCTAAAATTGCTGAAATGAATGTTTAATTATTTGTTTGATAGATGTTTTATTCTGAATTTCTTGATCCTACATACAACTACTGCTTTAACATTGCGAAATGACCCACAATTTCGACCATCCTATTAAATCTGTTTAAGTAGAGATTACTAAAATTAACAAATTTAAAATTTAAGCTTGTTTTTAGTTGATTAGATATCCTCAAATCCATGCCTCTACCTAAACCTTCTGCTGAAATATGGCGAAATTTTTTAAAAATTTTGGAATCGCCATTTTATCAAATTTTTGGTGGAGATGGTTATTTTTCCATTATTATTGCATACTATTGTATTACATTAATGTATTATAGTACATTATTTTGGGAGTAGCAGTTCTTCGACAAAATTTATACTGATTACCAAGCTTGTGTTTAAGTATGTATAAAACTTTGGAAACTATTTTTACCGATGATGTCTTAGATTCAAAATAATTTAACTAATTAAATTTAGATAAAATATTTCTAATTCAGACGGTCTAATAGTACAATGTCGAAACAAGATTAATTACATTTTACACATACACACATATAAATATATAGAAGAGACCAGGGAAGAATAGGGTACTGGGGTAGAACGAGATACGGCATTTATTTTTTGCCAGTGGCACTAAAGAAGCATCGCAAAGCTTCCCGAGCTTCAGTTGCATACAGGACTTTTGTGAATAGCATTTGTCTTATTTCTGGAATTTATTAATTCACTTGTCCAAATTTAAGCTATAAATTGTACATTGTACAGTATTATTTGGAAATTTGCAAAGCAAGATAAGCCTTCTTTCCGTTTTTGTCCAAATTATCTTTAATTCAATTCAATTAAGCATGCTTTAAAAATATTTTTCCATAATACAGTGATTGACACGTAAATGGTTAAGGGTGTCACGTGATGGTTTTAAAATTTTAACGCACGGGCGGACCGGGTCTCCATATTCTGCTTGTTGGTTTACCCCGTTTATATAACGGTTATATAATGTAAAATATGTATAATAATACATAAATATAAATACGTTATTATAATACGATTTAATAAACTTGCAGTGTCCCTGTCTTTTGAATTATTGATTAAAATGGATGAAAACAAAGTAACTTCATCAGAAATTTACAACACTGACGAAATCGACGTAATTGTTACATAGAAACAGCATTCAAGAGTAATTGCAATGAAAAGGCAGAGTCAAGTTGGTGTTTTGACATTTTAAATACAAACAATAATTCACAAAATTCCAAAACATTCCATCTGCAGAATAGTATTAATTGAATTACTTTTCATTTAAAAAAAAAAAAAATGTGTACCGTAATTTTCATACAACTTTGCATATTAAAATTTATTTTAAAATGCATAAAGAAACTGTTTCTTAATATAGCATAAGATTTTATTAATATCTTCCCCTAAAATTTTTCATCAAACCTTAAGTACTACATTCCGTTTGGATATCCCTCATAATTATTATATATTTATTTATACTAATATAATTATGCAAAAGGACATTTATAAATTAAACATTTTTTTCTTGGAATAATTTTTTAAAAGCTTCCGTATTTAATTTATTACATTTTAAAATCTAATTAAGAAAGTCATAATAAAAAGTAGAAGATAGATGTTAGTCTCCTATTTATTTCTATTAATATTTTTAAAAAATCATGCATTTAACAATAGGGTACGTTCAATGTTCTTTCATTTTTTTAACAAATAAGCCCTTTTATTTGTTTTTTTAATTTTTTAAATACAGTTCCTGAAAATACTAGACATGCTATGTATGTGTTTTAGAGCATTTTATTTAAGTTCAATTTTCTTTATTTAGAAGTGCCTTTATTCAAAAATGTGAAAAAAAAGTACCAATGTGAAAAAAAACTGATTGTTCTCACAGTTCTTCTTTATACATTCATTCAATTTACTTTTTATTATTTTTTTTTCTGGAAAAGTGAGAACGAAAGTATTAAAAAATATGAAAAAAAAATACCAATGGGAAAAAACGGATACTTCTTACAGTTCTTCTTTATGTATTCATTTTATTTACTTTTTCTGTTTTTTTTTACAGTAAAAGTGAGAAAGAAAGAAGATGAAAAATGAAGCACATCATTATTGACAAAATGCATAGATGACAACAGACTAATAAGACAGTCTATTACTTTAATAAAAAAGAAAAAAATCAGTATAAACATTTGACATTTTATTTGTTCAGATGATTTTTATTTCTTTTAATTCAAAAAATAATTTAATGCAACATCCTTTTATAAATAATAATAATAATAATAATAAATTATATGTATGTCAGTCACACCTTTGTAAACGAATGAACTTTTTTTTTTCCTAACTGGAATCTGGAAAATATTTTTTTTTTTAAATTTTTCACAGTTTTAATGAAGATGGAAGAAAATATCTACGGTTAAAAATATATTATAAGCTTTGATGCATTTTTCATGCCATAATATTATGACAGATTTTCTTACAGGCAGAAAGAAACAAATTTAATACTCCAGAAGTCTGCAGGTGAATGATGTTTATTTGAATAAAAATTTGAAATTTTAACCCTGAAAATTAAATAAATCACTACGATTGTTTAGAGCAGTGTAGCCAAATTTTTAGTTACTAAACAGATAATAACACGTTGTGATAGGAATGTTAGAGTCATTGAAGGAAGAAAAATAATCGCATATTTTATTCAAAAACTTATATTAAATGTTCGATTAAAAGAAATTTAATATATCCCTTTATTTTAAAGTATCGAAATCAATTTGATGATTGGCACTGCATACTGCTAGATAGAATTTGCCACTGTGCATTGTAATCGCAATAAGGCAAATCTCATTAGGCACCGGATTGACTCCAGTGAAATAATTTCAATTCAGTTTCTTATTTTTTATTTGATTTGTTTGCGAGAAGAAAAAGCGGATTCATACACACGTTTACTTTCCACCTGGGACAGAATTTGCAGAAAAAAATTAAGCGGTTTAACAAAATATTTTTACAGATATATCAGTTTCAAAATAGTTTCAAAAAATTCGGATACATCACATTTTTTTATTGTGATAGGATAGGTCTGCCTAAAGATCAACAATTTCCATTTGAAAGTGGCAGGGAGCCTTTCTCTCTTCAACTGCTATCGTGTTGAACAGTGCACGTTTTGGTATTTAAGGCATGGATATTTTGGAATCTATCGCAAAACCTTTTCTGAATATCTATTATAAGCAGCCTTCGCCCGCTAGACTGGTCATTTAGTTAATAACATATGAAAAAGTAGTTGTAATTACAAAAAAAAAAATACATAATTAAAATTTTTTTACATTCACTTAATGAAAAAAAAGTGCGTTTTTTTCCATTGAAATGCAATAAGTTCACCATTTGAACCGTATTTTAGAAAATAATTAAAAATATTGAGACGATAAATTGTCCTTTTAAAAAATAGTGATTAAAATTTTTATGATGCATTTTTTCTAAGAAAATATTACAAAATATCTCTAAAAAATCACTTTCTCTTCACAAATCATAACATAACCAAAAATGTTGAGAATATAAATTGTCCTCTTAAAAAATAGTGATTTAAATTTCTATGATACATCTTATCTAAGAAAATATTACAAAATATCTCTAAAAAATGCACTTTCTCTTCACAAATCATAGCATAACCAAAAATGTTGAGAATATAAATTGTCCTTATAAAAAATAATGATTTAAATTTCTATGATACATTTTATCTAAAAAAATCTCGCAAAATAACTCTAAAAATATACTTTATCTTCACAACTTTTCACAATCTAATTTTCCATACAGGATACAAATACTTTCATGGAACAAAGACTATTATTGATAATTTCAGAAGCTTCGTTTGCCATCTACTTTCAAAATTCTGAAATTCTCATAAAATATGAAAACTGAAGATTGAGTAAAGCCTCGCCTGTAGTAAATTCTTTTTAGTCTCCCCTCTACGTTGTAAAGATTTGACATTTCTTCTCCTGTATTGAAAATGAATTTTATAGAATTTACGGTTCATTAACTGGGTTAATAAAAAATTAGGTTATAATACGGTCTACGGGTAAAATTGTTTGCAGTTTTGTTTAGTAGTATTACGTTATTTTAAGCTTGTTTAAATATATATCTTGATGGTGTGTAACATGATGCTTACTACTGTTTATTAGCGTAATTTGCTTTTGAAAAAGTTTCAACTTTACTCTTAGACTTAGAGGCGGCGCCATGAAAAATCATCTTATTGAGTTCACTGATGAAAATCGAGAATTAGTTAGACCCTTTATTCGCACATAAAAACACAATCGGTATTCCAAGTCATAACTTGGTGGAAAACATCTAAGATAACTATTTTAGCAGTTGACTAATAGGCTTACCATTATATTTTTGCCCCTAATGCTCCATGTTCTGATACTTTTGGGGGCAGGAAAGCACAATATTAAGCTTATAACTCAACCACTAATATCGAGTTTTTAGATGTTGTTGTAATGACTGATGATGTGTTTTTTTGTTTTATTTATCGGCGCCGCTATTTAGTCACGTGACCAGCGGACGAGAGTGTGGGGAGAGGAAGGGGTTACGAACGCAGAGAGAGAGGTGTGTGTGCCAGAGGTAAGAGGTAGACCTGCGAATGTTTGATGCAGGTAAAAAGAATTTAAAATATTATCAGGGAAATTGGAATATGTATGTGCTACGGGCACGACGTGGATCTGTTGTGAAAGAAGAGTAGTTAGAAGTTCTTGAAAGAAATATGAAATCCGGATATTTACATATATATATTTAATTGTTTGTGTTTCAAGTCTTGCTGTATTCGTCCCGTCATTTGTGTTCCGTGTGTGTAATTAAACTTTTGTTTTTCATCAAAGCTTGATTCCTTGGATTCTTTTGGATTACTTAAAAATACACAGGTGTTTCGCAGAAATTCATGAAGGAATAGGAAGAGCGTATATCACACGCTCTGCATACGAGAACAAGAGGCTTGATCGAGTAAGGGGAATATTTACTTTTTATAGTTCTGGAAATAAAGTTGAAAGTTATAACTTTTGTATATTAACTGAAGATTCATGAATATTAGATTAATGAATGTTACAAATGATTCTAAAGAGATAATCGGATTAGAATTGAAAACAAGTATTGTTCTAAGTATATTCTAGTGTATGATTATAATGAATGATTATATTATTTAGTGATTATAATTATTGATAAAGATAGTAATAGTTAAAAAAAAGAATATGTTCACCGTTAAAGGGTTAAAAAAAGAGGACCTGGTCATTGTAGCCACAGAATTAGGCTTAAAAGTAGAGCCAGATCATAGAATAGTGGATTTAAAGGCATTAATCGAAGGGAGCGAACAATATGACAAGGATTTCGATTTTGTAAAAGAATTCCTTGTTACAATGGTATCAGACCGCATTTCAAAAGAGAAACAAGAAGCAGAGGCTCTTAAAAATGAGAAAGAATATGTTAATTCTGAGCAGAAAACAGCGTTAGAATTAGAAAAAACGAAATTAGAAGTTATCAAACACCAATTAGAAATGGCTAAACTGCAGTCTGAGAACAAAAATTCTGATGGGGGGGGGATGGACAAAATCCCAAAACTAATTCGTTAGAAGCTCTAATTAAAAGCGTTAAAACTTTAACTATTGCGATTCCTACAAAACCTGAATCGTGGAATTTATTTTTTTCTTCGCTCGAAAGGGCGTTTGAATTAAAGAATGTCGCGGAAGATTTGAAAGTTGAAATACTGTTTAATTTAGTAGGGGAAAAAGCTGCGCATTTATTAGTATATGCAAATTCAGATGAAATGAAGGATTATCAAAAGGTTAAAGCTTTAATTTTAAAAGAATTTCAACCCACTCCTGAAGCTTGTCTTCAAAATTTTCTTTCGGCAAAGAGGGCGAAAAATGAAAATCATATGCAATTCGCATCTAGGTTAAGGGCGAATTGGGATTTTTATTGCGAACTTAGAAAGGTAAATGATTTTGATGCACTTAATGAATTAATAGTTAGTGATAGATTAATGGATACGTTAGACTCAGAGGCGCGAAGCTATGTCAAAATAAAACAATTAGATAATTGGTTAAAAGCGCGAGAAATTGCGGAATTATGCGATAATTGGTTTACATCAAAAGGTAGAACCTTTTCTGAGTTATATGATGAATCGACAAATTGTCGCGGTTCTTATGATTTCGGATCTGGCAAATATATTCCACCGCATCTAAGAAATAATTTTAATTCGCGTAATGATAGGAAAAAGTCTGTGTGTAAATTGTGCCGTCAAATCGTTCATTTACGTTTTTGTCCTAATAATAATAATAAAGAAAAAGAGAGGTCGGGAAATTCTCATTATCAAATGAAAAAAGATTCTACCGGAAAAAATAAAGACGAAAGGTTGATAGCGAAAGTGACAGTTTTGTGTTTTGAAAATGACGCAATAAGTACTCAACCGTTGCAATACGATGAAATTTGGGTGGGGAAACAAAAAATAAAAACATTAATTGACAGCGCCGCTGAAATTCCCGTTATAAATTCGAATGAAGTACCAGAATCATTTAAAAATAATGAAAATTCATCAATTCAGTTGATTTCAGCTTTTGGCGAGCAAATTACTGCTGATCTTTTAACATTACCGGTTTCTCTAAACATGAGTGAATCAAATTGTTTATTTAACAGTGTAGATGTATTATTTGCAGTGACAGATAAATTATGTAGTTCATGTACTATTATTACTCCGAAGGTTTATGAATTATTACAATCGGTGCAAATTGGAGAAGGGAAAAGAATAGCCGACAGTGTGGCACCAACAAATGATACGAAATCGAAAGGGGGGGATGAGAATTTATCGGGGGAAAAGAAAAAAGAACAAAATACGAGTGATAAAGATTTATGTTTGCAGGTTGAAAATGAATCTTTTGAAGAGAATTTGATTATTAATTGTATTGGAAAGAAAAATTATTGTGAGGATTTAAATTCGAATCAGTATTCGGAAACGACCATTTACAGGGAGCAACCAAAGAATTGCGAATCTTTACAGGGGGCATTTAAAGATGCTAAACAAGGGAAAAATGGGTTTGTTATGGTGGATAATTTACTTTATCATAGGGAAAAGGTTTCGGGAGATCAAGTCATGCAATTAGTAGTGCCTAAAATTAGGAGGGAGGAAATTTTAAGAATTGCACATGAATCAATTTTTGCGAACCATCTCGGTATAAGGAAAACGAAAGAAAGAATTCGATATTCATTTTTTTGGCCAGGCGTGTCACGGGATGTAGAGGAGTATTGTAAATCGTGCAAGGACTGCCAGTTGCGAAGCCGGGAGAGGGCCAGTGATCAGATACCGATTCTTCCGATTGAAAGACCGGAGCTCCCATTTGACGTTGTAAATATTGATATAATTGGGAAAATTGAACCACCTTCGGCGCGTAGACATCAATATGTACTTACTTTGGTTGACCAACACAGTAGGTGGCCCGAAGCGGTTCCGTTAAGAACAATTTCGGCTAAGGCTACTTGTGATGCGCTGTTAGAAATATTTATGCGGACAGGGATACCCCGCGTAATAGCAAGTGATCAGGGGGGAAATTTTGTATCAGGTTTAATGCAGGAATTTCATGCTAGGCTAGGGGCGGCTCCTAGATTTGCAACACCGGGACATCCGCAAAGTTCGGGATTGGTTGAACGGTATAATCAGGTATTGAAACGCATGTTGCACCATATCATTCGGAGCGATCCTAAAAATTGGGACAAACATATCCCTTATTTATTATTTGCGTATAGAGAGATTCCTAATTGTACAACGGGGGTGTTGCCATTTAAGTTGATGTATGGAAGGGAGGCCAGGGGGCCATTGGCGGTATTAAAATCTACATGGTCGGGCGAAATTCCACTACCTATAAATCTCGGGAAAAGTGCAACCGAATACCTTCAGGATTTAAAAATTAACTTAGAAAAGGCGGCGGAACAAGCTTCACTAGTAGCGGAGGTTAAACAGGGCGCGTATGCGAGGTATGCGAATCGAAGGGCAATTTATAAGGAATTTAGACCGGGGGAGCAGGTATATTTATTAATCCCAGACTCTAGTAATAAACTTTACGCTAGATGGACAGGGCCAGCCAAAATAGTGGCGAGGTGTAATCCCGATTCTTACAAAGTCAGGTTAACGAACGGAAACATTAAAAATGTCCACGTGAATAAGATAAGGAAATTTACTCCTAGGGTACAAGCAGTGGGGGTAATTTTTGAGAATGAAGAAGAATTAGGGGAAGTCCACCCACCCCTAGTACAAAGGATAACTCGAACTATTTTAAAATAGAAGAAGTAAATTTAAATCATTTGGAAAACGTAGAAAGAGAAAAGATGTTGGATTTATTGCTTAGATATAAAGAATTATTTTCAAAGAAAATACAAATAGCAAAAGTTGGTGCACACAAAATAAGATTAAATGATAATGAGAAGAAGAAACCTTATGTTTATCGAATTCCAGAGGCCCTAAAACCTCAAGTAGACAAACAAATTCAAGAATTACTAGAATTAGGTTTGATTGAGGAACGTGATGAAGAAGCACCGCATCCGGTAGTGTGCGTGATGAAGAAAGATGGAACGCTGCGACTTTGCGTAGATTTTCGGGCACTGAACGCAATCACCAAGGTTGATGATTTTCCTATGGAAAATTCTACTGATCTATTATTTAATATTGGCAGGGCCAACGTCATTTCCACTTTGGACTTACTTAAAGGCTACTGGGCCATACCATTAGAAAAAGAGAGTCAAAAATTAGCTTGTTTTAAGACGCACAGAGCTCAATATCGTCTCAAGGTCTTGGCTTTTGGGCTGAGGAATGCTGCTGCGACGTTTCAACGAGAAATCAACAGAGCGCTTTCTGAATACCAGGACTTTGCTAGAGCATATATAGACGATATAGCAGTTTTTTCCGAAACGTTCGCGGAACACCTGGTGCATTTAGAGAAGATATTTTCCAAACTATCACAGTTACGATTCTCCGTCAATTTGAAAAAATGTGAATTTGAAAAACCCCGAATAAAGTACTTAGGCCATATCATTGGGTCCGGCAGTCATCGGACCGATCCGGAAAAAGTGGAGGCCATCCGTAAGTTAGCTGTGCCTCAAACTAAGAAACAACTAAAAAGTGTCTTAGGATTGTGCAATTATTACAGAGACTATATAACAAAATATGCTGAAACAGCATATCCCCTCACTGAACTGACAAAAAAGGACAGTCCAGAGAATTTGTGCTGGTCAGTAGAGCATGACCAGGCGTTCAACGCGTTAAAAAGAGGTCTCATCGAAGCGCCCAGTCTGCATACTCTTATTATCGGGTTACCTTTCATCATAGAGTGTGATGCATCTGCAATCGGCATCGGAGCCTGTTTATCGCAGAGTAGAGATGGAGTAGTGTATCCGGTAAGTTACGCCAGTCAAAAACTCACCAAAACTCAACAGGCATGGCCAACAATTGAAAGGGAAACCTATGCAGTGATCTGGAGTTTGAAAAAATTTGAAACGTGGATTTTCGGTTCACCTGTGGAACTTATTACGGACCATAATCCATTAACTTTTATCACCAAAAATGCCCCTCAATCTTCAAAGCTGCAGCGATGGGCATTAGCCTTACAGAAGTATGATATTACAATCTCGCACCGCCCGGGTGCCAAACTAATTAATGCTGATGCATTATCACTTTTGGACACTATGTAAGACATTCAACAACTTTTGAAGCACCCAGTGTTTGAACATTCCTTGAACAGTATTGAACAATATATTTTTTTCAGCAGCTCTTAGTGTCCTGTTTAATGTTTACTAAGTTTTGTATATTGCCTTTTGTTAATTGTATGTTATATTGTGTATATGAAGTATTAATTTAATTCTATTTTATATTAGCAGATAGGAAGAACCCCGGAAGATGTGCCTTCTCCGGATACGGTTGTATTTGTTGTGTTATCTTTTTTATATATACATATTATAATTTGGGAAATCATTGTTAAATAGTGTAACATCATCAGTCGAATTTCAGATTTAAAATAAGTGTGTACCATATTTTCAATCTTGCGTGGGGGGTGTAATGACTGATGATGTGTTTTTTTGTTTTATTTATCGGCGCCGCTATTTAGTCACGTGACCAGCGGACGAGAGTGTGGGGAGAGGAAGGGATTACAAACGCAGAGAGAGAGGTGTGTGTGCCAGAGGTAAGAGGTAGACCTGCGAATGTTTGATGCAGGTAAAAAGAATTTAAAATATTATCAGGGAAATTGGAATATGTATGTGCTACGGGCACGACGTGGATCTGTTGTGAAAGAAGAGTAGTTAGAAGTTCTTGAAAGAAATATGAAATCCGGATATTTACATATGTATATTTAATTGTTTGTGTTTCAAGTCTTGCTGTATTCGTCCCGTCATTTGTGTTCCGTGTGTGTAATTAAACTTTTGTTTTTCATCAAAGCTTGATTCCTTGGATTCTTTTGGATTACTTAAAAATACACAGGTGATTCGCAGAAATTCATGAAGGAATAGGAAGAGCGTATATCACAGTTGTCCCCAAAATTTGACTTGTCAGACAGATTGCTTTTTTATATGCGAATCGAGATTTCTCTAAACCTAAATTTTCGTCCGTGAACTCGATGAGGTGATTGTCTATGGTGCCGCTTCTGAGTCCACCCAGACAACCACAACTGTCCTTCGGACGTTATACAATGATTATACAGATCCTGTAGTTGTCATATCCCATGCGAACTATCCAATGAATGTGCTGAGGATGATAGCGAACGGACGGTTCAATCACATTGCCCCCTGAACAGCCGATGAACAACTCTGAACGGACCATCCAACCGAATTGTCACCAAAACGCCCGATGGATGTTCTAAGTCAGTGCGTTTCTAGCAGCTGTGGTGCTTTTTCTGAACTCCTGAACTCGTCTGCTTTTTACAATCTCACTTTGAGTTTGCGTTTTCAGGCTGTGGCGTGATTTTCAAATTTTCGTAAGTTTTGCGGTTCACGTGTATTTTATTTTACGTTACGTTTTCTTTCCGCTTTCTTCAAGAGAAAATCAATATAAGGTAGGAATTTTTATTAATTTAATTTTCTAAAGTTATATTTAATCATATTACTTCTAAAGTTAATATTTATTTATATTTGATGATATTATACATTAGGCCTCGTTAGGCCTACAACTATCCACAAGACGAATTCACCCATCCGCAGGATATCAGCTTATCTTGAATATTATATTATTTGGATGATTTTAGGACCGTCCAGAGGGTATAATATAAGAGGGTATTTGGTCCTATAACTGTCCCAAATGTGTCATAAAGTGACATCCGTAGGATGTTGACAGGTTTGACATTTCGAAATCAAGGAAATGTTCTGTAACTGTCGACAGGACCAATTCATCGATCTACAGAATATGACACATGTCCGCAACGTGAAATCTTTAGGAGGTTTTTAGGATGTGTTTGTGTTGCCTGGGTATATGCTTTTCCTAACTGAATTAAATCTTTGAAAACTGCGGATTATATATATATATTTATAGATCACTTGATAAAAAAGCCATTTATTGGCAAAATTCTGAAATTCACATAAAATACGAAAACTGAAGTTTGGATCAAGCCTCGCCTATAGCAAAGCTCCCCTAGTCTCTCCTATACGTTTTAAAGATTTGGCATGGCTTGCCCTGTATTTAAATTGAAGTATATAGAATTTACAGTTTTTAACTGGGTTGATTTAAAAAATTAGGTTATAATACGGTCTACGGGGAAAATCGTTTGCAGTTTTCTTTAACAGTATTACGCTATTTCAATCTTGTTTATATCTTCTTAGAGTATGACATGATGCTTACTACAGAATAATGTTTTTATAGCATTAAACGTTTATTTACAGGTACACACATAAGAGGTCTGTTACCGTACTGTCTGCCAATATTAAGTCAATAAAAATTACTGAAACTGCGTTTTAAGTAGTAGCACGTGGTTTAATTTTAACTCATTTTCATATAGTTCATGATGTATGTACATATGTTCTATCGATTCTATGCGGTCCTGAACAAAAAGTTCGAATTCATTTTCATTTACTGGCGCAATTTGCTTTTGAAAAAGTTTCAACAATACTATTAGACTGGGAGCCGGCACCGTGGACAGCCACCTTATTGAGTTCATGGATGAAAATCAACAATTAATTAAATCTCCATTCTCACATAAAAAACATAATCGGTATAACAAGTCATAACCTGGTGGAAAACATCTAAGAATGCTATTTAAGTGGTTGACTAATAAGTTTGCAATTTTATTTTCTTGCCTCTAATCCTCCATGTTCTGATGCTTTTTGGGAGGGGAGTAGGAAAGCACCATGTTAAACTTATAAGTCAATCGCTGATATCGAGATTTTAGACAGTTTCCGCGAAAATTTGACTTGTCAGACCGATTGCGTTTTTATATGGCGTTTTTATATGGTGAATCAAGATTTAACTAATCCTAGATTTTAATCTGTGAATTCGATGAGGTGATTGTCTGTGCAGTCGCCTCTCTGTTTATATGCTTTTCCTAACTGAATTAAAACTTTGAATACTGTGTAACATATATACAAAATTATAGATCCTATACCGCGCTACGCAAAAGAATTCAGATAATTTCCTTATTATTTATGATAATTGTTGGCTTTAAAATTTCAAATGTATTATGCGTTTTCCAAAAATCTTACGTAGATTCCGTTACGTTTAATTAAAAAAAGATATTCTTTAACTTTTTTGTCCAATGAAATCTAAAATATGTTTACATTCAAGATTTATTTAAAAGCATCCAGGTTATTATTTGTAAATGTTATTTCTTTCATTTAAATACTATCTCATTCTTTAATGTAAATGGCAACACTTTGAAGTTACACAAAATAAGAATATTATGAAATTTAAACAATAGAATAATGAATTTTGAACAGTAAACTAGAAACATTTGTGCAAATATTAAAATATGTTTTTTTACTTGATATTATGTTGAAATATTTTGTAGATAAAGATTCTTAATTTAATGTTCAATTAAGAATAGCTTTTAAAACAAGTTTTTGTGTAATTATTAGGATCTTTTGTCATTTCGTTTAAAATATGTCTTTTATGATACATCAGGGAATAATCGATAAAAATTCCCACTAACACCAAGGAGATGATTTTTCACTTTTTAAATTATTCTAACTTAAAAAAAAATATGTAAGTACATAAATAAATAAATAAATAAATTATCTTTTTAATATATCTAAAAAATTCAAAATAATTATATAAGCATATATTTTTAGTTATGAGTTTTAACAAAGTTAAAAATATCGGTACTATTTGGTTATCCCGTCCACCAA
Source organism: Maratus speculifer (assembly GCA_964019185.1). NCBI lineage: Eukaryota > Metazoa > Arthropoda > Arachnida > Araneae > Salticidae > Maratus > Maratus speculifer. The sequence continues at coordinate 179,381,069 of OZ025297.1, forward strand.
AAATTTATCGCCAAAATAAAAGATTAAATGCCAATAATGAGTGATCGTGAAAGTCACATTCAATGACATTAAATACCAAACATGTGTTTAAAACGTCATTAAGTGTTTTTTATTTCGATTTAATATTATTATTTTTAGGAATATTCTGCTAATCATTTGTTTTTCGTTATTTAAAATAAAAATTATATCAATATGCATAATCTGGCTACTAGTTTGGCGATTTGTATAATTTAGCGAAATTGGTCGACGGTATAAGCAAGTAGTATACCAAAATATCTTTAAATAAAGGCGAAATTCCTACCGGGGTTTAGATATGATACAAGGGAAGTGCCGGTAAAATTAAAATAAAAAACCTCCATCGAATACATTTAACCGATAACTAATGAAAATTGACAGATAATCTTGCTTTTTTCTGTATTTTTCAAAGTAAATTTTCAACAACTTAAAGCACTTAGAAACATATAATATAATAAAAAAGAGTAATTCAAAATATTTTAACATTTACTTACATGAGATTCCGTTGCATTTAATTAACCATCTAAGTTTTTGTCAAGTAATATTCCGTTAACTAAGCTTCAGGTTTAACAGAAATAATAAGTAATATTTAAGATAGTATAATTCTATAGATTTAATGTATTTTCAATACATTGAAGAATGATTAATACTCTCAAGATTATATTCATTTTGTGATACTTTTTTTATATTGTTGAAAGAATCATATTTTCTAGTTTTTATAGCATAATGCAGATAAAACAACATTACAATTGTGCCCTTTTGCAAGACACTCACGTATTTAAAAAGGATGTTCTTTAATTTTATTGTCGTATGAAATGTAAAATACCTTTTCATACGAGATTTATTTAAAAGAATCTTGGTTATTAATTGAAAATCTTATTTCTTTCATTTAAATACTACCTTATTCTTCAATATAAAATGCACACTTTGAAGTTACACAAACAAAGATACAATATGAAATTTAAACAATAGAAGTATGAATTTTGAACAATAAACTAGAAACATTTGCGCAAATATGCAGCTATGTTTTTTATTTGATATTTTCATGAAATATTTTGGAGATGAAAGTTCTTAATTAAATGTTCAATAAAGAATAACATTTAAAATTGTCTTCTTTGTTATTATGAATAAATAAAAAATACTTTTGCATCATTGTTCCAATCTAATAATAGCAAGTTAAATTTTAACCCTTAAATGCATAGGTAGAACGCGTTCCAAAAAATGCGCAATTCAAAGAATCAGAATTCATACCAGGAAAATCTAAATAGTAAATTTTTCTTTATTTAATTACGAATGGTCTGTCGTTAAATAAAGTGAAAATTGCTCTTTTAAATTTCTGGTGAGAATACGGAATATGTGAATAAACCCCACCAATAAATCGGGAACACTTATGGTATCGAAAATGATACAATATGCATTTAAGGGTTAAAAGAGACAGACCGCCAATCAAAATAAGTCAGCTAGTCGTAAAAAGTCGTAAAGTAAACTAGTCGTTTCATTTACGTTGGAAAGTATTAAACTGATTTTTTTTTTACTTTTTCGCTGACATTTTTTATAGCTTTTGTTATATTTTACCTAGTGCTAATTAGTTTAATTATTGTTTACCATTGTTTTGATTTTCGTTTATTTATCGGCCTCTATGAGAGGAATGTCTCTATGTAAATTTTTACCATAATAATACAAATCCATGTTAAACGGAAATATTTTATCGGAAACATCATTCAAATAAACGTTATATTTATAATATTGTAATTTTTGTTACGTTAATCAGCTTCATTGAAAAGCATAATAAATTGGTTTTTAATTGATAATCAAAATGATTCACGGACATTTTCTTTATACACACACACACACACACACAAAAAAAAAAAAAAAAAAAAAAAAAAAAAAAAAATCTTTCCTATGATCAGCATTTTGTGAAGGATAATTAACATCGTATGATTAATACCTTTAATTTCATTCATAAACTTAAAATAAATATAAAGAAAATATAATTTTATTGTGTAAAATGTAATTTATATCGAAATATTTCATTTTGAGAACAAATATTTTTAACACATAGTACTGTTACTGCAAGTTCTGAGCACAGATTAATGTAACAAATGTATATTTACATTTATATTAAATGAAAGTTCCACTTAATTTTAGATTTTTATAAGTGGAAGATCTGTTTTGAGATTTAAGAAGTAGATTTTTTTCCCCTATTAGCACTAAATTTAACCATGATTAAAATAACATGAATTAATACATGATAAATACAATATTTTATTTCAAGTGCCAAAAATTTTTCCGCATGTACATTACACTTAATCCAGTTAATAAATATGAAAGAAAAACTGTGAGAGGCTCATTAATTGAAAAAATGTATGTCTTGATAATTGGCGAAATAAAAAATTTTTCATATAGGGATAATGACTGGGAATGTTTTCTTGCAAATGATGTTGTGAGTCTAATATTTAAAAAAATGTTTAATCACTTAAATAATCAATAATTTTTAAATACTTTCAAATAATGCTTATTTTTTTATGTTTTTTTACAGAATTTTTAATCTTTTGTCACCGGTTTTTTAAAACAGAAAATTTTACATAACTGAATCAAAAAAACGCTCGGATTAAATAATGCAAAATTTAAACTAAAAATTTACTGATGAAAATAAGAAATTATGATTGGATTATGGATACGCAGGTCCGGGTAAATCATGATTAGTGAAAAGACGTTGCCCGTATGGCGTAGGAGTAAATCATAGAACGGTTAAACTAATCATTTATTTAACACAAATAAATAAATCAAGCATTTTGTGATTATTTTATTACTCAAGTTAAAAACATTAAACAATGCTGTAATGCAAAACTATGTACAAACAAGACGTAAAAAAACACACGACCATTTGAAGGATACTAAGATCCCCTTCCTCTTGCGTGGAACAAAATAATAATAATAATAATAAAATTAGAAAAATAAAAATAAAAATAAAAATAAAATAAAAGTGAAATAGGTACAAGTAATCTTCGGTTATAGCCCCGATTTGAAGCTCAACTGAATGAAAAGGGAAAAGCAATGAGTTTAAATATCTTAAAGAAATGATGCGACTGGGAGAGAATAGTTGAAAAAAAGCCAGTGCGCAGAATCCTTCTACAAAAGAGAGTAATATCTGTCACTCATGAAGAAGTATGTCTATGAATATTGTAAGAGTCGTGAAAAAATAAATTAAAAATAGCTGTATATTTTAAATTTTAGCCTCACTAAAATTAAATTGATGGTTGAAATTTCAATCATGTTTAGCTATTGTAGATTTCTCACATTTCTGCTTTATAACTTAATTCTGATGTTACAATGAATGAACAACAGAATTATGTTATACAGAATAATAATAAGATTACGCTTTGTCAACGCAATGTAAGAGAGCCCACACGCCCCAAAAAAAAATTCTGTAAATGCCCCAGTTATTGTGGTCGTCAATTGGATCATTGATATTGGAGAAGGAAAATTTATTGGTTGGAAAGAAACAATTTTATAACTATACATATTGAGGATACGAGTAATTTGCGCACTAACTTTAGGAAAATAATGTAAGACAGCAAAATTTTTTTAATTCTTTATTTTCTCGAAAAAAATAAGTGGTTGACGGAGATTTAGATAAAATACGGTTTATCATATTCAAACTAAATCCATGGTTTAATTGGATTGTTTTACCTTATTTTCCTAAAGTTTGTACACAAATTTCTCTTATTCTCATTTGGTTAAGTCTCAAAATTGTTTTATCTTCAACCAATAAAATTTCTTTTGCCAATTTTGAATATTCAATTAACGACCACAGTCACCGGGACAGTTACAGAATTTTTTGTGGTTTTTCCTCTCTTACATTGGGCAGACGAAGCATGCTTTTAGAACTAGGCTGAATGAACACCAGAATTATGTTACAAAGCAGTAATTTGAGAAATCTATAATAGCTAAATATTGTTAGAATTACAACAATCACTTTACTTAAAAAGAGGCTAAAATGATTCAAAATCTTAAACTGTTTAAAATTTTGTTCTAGTTTGAAACAAATTTTGATGCCCAGTAGCTGCCATCATAAGATGGTGAAATCTTGTACCAACATTCGGAGTTTCTTATTTCAACCTCGTTCCAACTATTGGAAATATGCTTCAACAGGAGATCCAAATGATGGTTTAAGTTTTCATATCTTACAGTGGTAGCTACTGAGCACCAAAATTAGGATTAAACTAGGACAAGATTTTTAACAGTGTACTTCAGTTGTGGATCTAAATTTTTAAGATGCTTACATTATTCATAAATATACTTCTTCATTGTGAACGATAAGACCAGAACCCCTTTTCTCTCTATACTTTGGAGGGATCCTGTGCAAACTCCTTTTTTTAGCTATTTTATGTCAGTAAATTTTTTAATGATATTTAAACACTTCGCTTCCAGATTTTCATTCACTTCAGCCATTACTTGGGTCTGTAACCGAGAAATTATTCTAACCCATTTCACTTTTTTTTTTTTTTTTTTTTTTTTTTTTTTTTTTTTGTCTGAGCAGCACCCCATTTCTTTAATTACTGTGGAGCAATTCTGCGCAGTGACTCCTTTTTTTCTGCTATTTTCTATCAGTTACGTCATGTCTTTATGATATTTAAACTCTTTACTTTCACCATTTTATTCAATTCACCTAGTACTCGAGTCTGTAACCGAGAAGTTGTTCCAACCCATTTCACTTTTTTTTCCTTTTTTTTGCCTGGCCAGCACCCCATTTCTCTCTATATTTTGAAGGGATCCTGCGCAGCGACTCCTCTTTTAAGATATTTTCTGTCAGTTACGTATTTTTTTTAATGATATTTAAGCTCTTCGGTTTTAGCTTTTCATTCACTTCAGCCAGTACTCGGGTCTATAACCGAGAAGTTCTTCGAATCCATTTCACTTTCTTTTTTTTGTCTGACAAGTATTCCATTTCTCTCTATATTGTGGAGGGATCCTATGTTGTGAATTCTATTTTCAGCTATTTTCTGCCAGATACATATTTTTTTTTTGATGATTTTAAACTCTTCCCTATCTTCTTTTCATCCAGTTGAGCCAATACTCGGGTCTATAACGTAGAAGTTCTTCGAACACAAACTTTTTTTTTTGCCTGACCAGCAACCTCTATACTGTGGAGGGATCCTGTGCAATGACTCCTTTTTTCAGCTATTTTCTGTCACTTTCGTCATTTCTTTATGATATTTAAACTCTTTGCTTTCATCTTTTTATTCGGTTGAGTCAATATTCAGTGCTATAACAGAGAAGTTCTTCGAACCAATTTTACTTTTTTTATTATTTATTATTTATTATTTTATTTTATTTCACTTCACTTTTTTTTCTCAGTGTGAGATATGAGTATACTTGAAACGGTCAAATACTGTTCTAGTATGTGTTCAGTGTTGCTTCGAGTATATGTGATTTTCCTGAGGATTTTTTGTACGTACACTGTAAAAAAAAATTCAAGAGGTTACTTAAAATTGTTTAGTAAATTTGTATTCCACAGAATTTTTTAGTAACCATTACAAACTTTTTTTTTGCAAGTGAAACAAGCATTTCTTTTGTAAATTGAACAAAAGAATTTTTTGTATAACTAACTTAAAAATTTTTAGTATGAGCCACTAAGCAAATTTTAGTAATAGCTCCAAAATTATTTTTAAAAACCATTACGTGCGCCCGAAGGGCAGGAGGTTCCTTCGAGCTGCATCCAGATTTCTGAAGCGGAAGATTTTCGGCAAAACTGCAATAGGTGGCAGCACCAAACGTTGCGATCCGACAGAATTTTCATAATCCCTTTACTAACAAGTACTTACACTACATACATTCGGGGCGTATTTGGCGGCGGCCAGTATCGAACTCGGGACCTTTTAGTCTGGAGTCCGTTACTATAACCACTATGCTATCAAGGCCACACAAAGTGAGTTTTAGTAATAGTTATTAAAAATATAAAACTATTAACTCTCTTCGTTGCTAACTTTTTTCTAGTAATTCTTACAGATTTTCTTGTAACCGACTGAGATTACTAAAAATTTCTTAGTAATTACAAGGATCACTAAAGTTTTTTTAGTAGATCGACCCTTTTTTACTTTCTTCTATCTTTACAAGAAGAAAGTATTGGATTCATGAAAATTTTCGACTTCCGGTTTTCGACGGATTTATACATTTTAGAAGGTCCTGAACACGTTTTGACTATTTTTAGAAAATGTCTGTCTGTGAGTCTGTCCGTCTGTCTGTCTGTCTGTCTGACCGTCTGTCTGTCTGTGTGTCTGTCTGTATGTGACAAAAAATTTGTGGGCGCTCTATCTCAAGAACTAATGCTCGAAATTTAATAAAATTTTATATTCAGTTAGACCTTGATATGAATTAGTGCCTATTGGTTTTTGGTGAAAATTGGCCTGCAGGTGGCGCTGCTATACTACGTTTTTCATCATTTTCAAGATTGCTATATCTCAAGAACTAATGCACAGAATTTCACCAAACTTCAGATTCTGTGACCCCTTGATATACATAGACGCTGATTAAGTTTTGGTGTAAATTGGCCAGCAGGTAGCGCTGCTATGCCACGTTTTTCATGATTTTCATGATAGCTATATCTCAACAACTATCGCACAGAATTTCACCAAACTTCAGATTCTGCGATACCTTGAGATACATAGCTGCTGATAAGGTTTTGGTGTGAACTGCCTTATAGGTGGCGCTGCTATGCTACATTTTGCACGATTTTTGCGATAGCTATATCTCAAGAACTAATGCACAGAACTTTATCAAATTTTAGATTCTGTTACACTAAAATATATAACATAATTAGACGCTGATTACATTTTGGTATTAACCTTGTAACAGGTGGTGCAGCTATGCTGCATTTTGCACGATTTTTCCGATAGCTATATCTCAACAACCAACGCACAGAATTTCATCAAACTTCAGATTTCGTTACAAAATGACATATAACATAATTACACGATGATTACGTTTTGTTATAAATCCTTAAACTGATGGTGCTGCTGTGCTATATTTTACACGGTTTTTTTAAACTAACTATAGCTCAAAAACTAATGCACAGAATTTCATCAAACTTCAGATTCTTTTACACCATAACATAATTAGACGCTTTTTTACGTTTTGGCATAAATTTTCCAAAATATGGTGTTGCTGTGCTACATTTTGCGAATTTTTTGTTATAACTATATCTCAAGAACTAATGGACGAAATTCTATAAAACTTCAGATTCTGTTAGGTCTTGGCATAAATAGATGCTTATTAGGTTTTAGTATAAATTACCAACATGAGGCAATACTAAGCTCATTTTCTCAGAATATTAATTAAATTTTGCGTTTTAGGCTTTTCGGATACCAGAATCTCATTAGGCTAGGTCAAATGTTCGAGGAAATTCGATAGAGGGTAACTTTGGGGTCACCACATTTTTTTTTTTTAAATATTAAAATGTACTTATGAGATAGAAGAAAGTTTTGGGATTGACACATCCAACTAGTTTTTACAGTGTATTCCTGCGTTAGAACGTTATTTGATGTTTTTAATTTATGTCTAAAATTCGCAAAAAATGTGTCATTTATGTTTATTATCATTTATTTACTAAGTAATTAGATAAAAGTTAATATATAATTACAAAAAATGAAGAATGAAATACACATATTTTTAGAAAAATATATAAAAAAAGACTAAAACTGCTCATAGTAGCAAAAAAAATTATTTCGTAAACTACAAAAAATGGCTTCGAATTCACTTTCAAAATTACAAAAAAGATTCAAGTTGGTTTATTAAAATATACCATGTTCTTTGTTCCATGTAATTATGGGGCTTATTATGTCTTATTATAAGAATGTTTATGTGAAAAACAAGCCTCTTAAAATAAAAAAAATGAAAGCTCGTGGTTTTTACTGACCGAAGAGGTTTTCTTTTTGAATTTCCTTTTATCTTTGTAAACATAGACATCGCCAACGTCTGGTAATTAATAATTATATTTTGTATTGTTTAAAAATTTTGAATTTTTAAGAAGAAAATCTCTTTGTTCTGCAAAGAAATGAAATTTATTTTTGTAAAAAAAGAAAAAAAAGAGAAAATTATAAAAGAAGCTGCTCAAATATGAAGAAAAAGTAAACAAAGCAATAGAATGATCAATAGAATAAATAAATAAATATATATAATAAAAATATTTAAAAAAAATTAAATATTTCCTCCTAGAAAATGATTTAAAACATAGATAACAAAAGAAATCAATTAATTTTGAAAAATAGAATACAATTCTTTAAGTTAATTTGAAAAAAAAATGAATACAAATGCGGTCTTTATTTAGTATAATTAAGGTCTTTATTGATTTTTGTTATGGAAGTGTTTACACGAAATAATTACAACACTTTTAAAATTACAATTTTCTAAATTGTGTTTTTTTTTAGTCACCGTTTTATTTATTTATTTATTTATTTATTTTTGCAAACAGTCTTCGTCTAATACTTTATAATTAACATTTATGCTGATCAAAAATCTACAATTTCAATAGGAACTTATTTTATTCAAATGCAACATAAAAGGATGAAAACAATTTTATTTTATGTAGAAGAAAAAAAAGAAAAAAAGAAATTAAAAATAATATATTTGATTGTGAAACGAAACATGAAGAAAACAATAAACAACTGAAAACATCAATTATTTAGGTATGGGGGAAAAAAAGTAATTATGATTTATAATGGATGATTAAAAGAAAATGAAACAGTGGTTATAATTGCGTTTATTTTTGACTCCGTGTAATAAAACTTTATGTAAAGCAAGAACGTGAAGAAAAGAAGGCAATCTCTAACACGAAAATGGATTTTCCTTGGATAGTCAAGCAGAAACACGTGAGATGTTGTGATAGCCCAAATGGTTACCAATAGCCATCCGCCAAGCGATAGATTATTACTGGACTTTATCTGCATAATTATTGCGAATTCATTTTTCAGTAGCAGAAGGAGTTGGAGTTAGCAAGGGCATCTTCGAATGTAATCAGTTTTATCCCTTTGATTGCGGGGTCGGTCCCAGCGACTATTTCTTTATTCTGTATTCATTATTCACACTACATTTTGAAAAATAGTCTCTGTCATGTACTTGCACTTGGACACAATCAACAGAATTCTACGACAGTGATTTTTTTTTAAATTGTGGTACGAATTAAAAAAAATAGTCGACAGATCTATCCCGTAGTCAAAATGTTAAGGAGAAAATTGCACTGTAAATAACTCGTGTGTGGTGTTAACACAAACTTTTCCGCATCGGACGGGAATCTGCGAATAACAATACTTAACCAGTTCAAGGACACGTTGCTTTATCTTTTGTCTGCTGAAGAAAAAAAACTTTCAAATGTAACTGAATTTGTTCAAACATTCAAACAGTCGAAGTCAGGTATAAAATTCAAAACTGTTTCCGTTCTCAGCCAAAAAATTCCTTTACGTTCCCTCCTAATATACATTAAATGCTGAAACAGATGGAATAGTGCTTGAGTAGATTATCATATTTTGCTTGAAATGAACTGTTTAATTTTATTCTGTCTTGTTTTATAGATCCCTAATAAAACCTCTGTTTAGGTAATTTTGAAGTTTTGGTAAGAGTTTTAAGATTTTTATTTACATTTTTCATTGTTACTTAATTCTTGCAGCAATCGCAAGATTCTGTGACTGTACCAGTTGTTTTCCGAGTACTAGATATGCTGTTGTGCACTGTACTAAAAATCGTACTGTGGATTTTACATTTTTATTGATCAGTTTCACTTTTTTAATATTATTTTTTATGTACTAAGGGAATTTAAAGCTTATATGTATTAAAGCACCTCCTAGCATTGAAATTAACTTTTTAAATTTTTGTATATATATATATATATATATATATATATATATATATATATATATATATATATATATATATATATATATATATATATATATATATATATATATATATATATATTATAGATAGATAGATAGATTAATGCCAAGCGCATCCCTTGAATTATCTGTAGTTCAAATTTGAACATACTTGGACAAATAAAAAGCATTCCAGATCCATTTTTAACGGGCAACTCATTCGTTGGTGGGTACAAGGGGTAGGGGATCACGGGGGTCATGACACCCCCTGGACGTAAATGATTTCTAAAACAAATTTTTAAAAATGAAATATATATTACATTTTTTTCAAATTTACCCCTTTCACAACAATGATAATCTTTCTCTCTAAAGCTCTACTCAGTTCTAAATCATTCTCATTCTCAGATGCTGCGAGACATTTGCAAGTGTACTTATTCAGAACAAATGTTATTAATTAGTGTTTTCCGTTTCACGATAAGGTAAAGAATATTTCATGAAATTTACACAAAATATGGTGTTTCATATTGAATTTGACAGCCAATGACTCCCTTATGACAGCAATTTCATAAGTATCAAGTCTAAAAATTGCCTTAGAATTCTCAATTGCTGAATGATTCTTTGTTCTTATAAGAAAATAAAAATTTCTTCAATTTGTTGGTATTTAATAAAATGTGTAAGTTTTATACTTTTTATAGTATTAATGCAATTTTTTTTGTATTTACAAGTGAAAACTACTTTTCCAAAGTGTCAAAAAAGTAGCCATTTTGAATAAGGTAACTGACTTGAATATGAAAATTGTTTATTAAATGATGTTTCCCCTTCTATCCAATAAAAGGTACCATGATCCTCCTCCCTCTAAGTAGAGGGCCCTTGAATTTACTTCTTGACCACTGTGCATACTAGCAAAACGAAAAAATAACTTTTTCTTATTATCTAATCAAACCATAATTGTTCGTATAATCTTATCATATTAATCCTATCGCATCAATATTCGTGTAATCTTAATTTATTCTATTCAAAGTCAATGTTGGCGACATAACAGACAAAAAAGGTCTAACATCAATGTATCAAGTAGCAATGTTTAAGTACTTTTTAACAGGTTTGTTAACGTGAGTTTTCCACTTCTATAAGATATTTTTAAGTGTCTTAAAATTTGCAAGTACAACAACTTCCTTAGAAAAGACATTTCTGGAATCGCTGAAACATATGTTTGATTATTTTTTAAATAAATTTGTTATCTTAAATTTCTCGCTCCTACCTATAACTGCTGCTGAGTTATGGTGAAATGACTTGAACTTTGTCAGCTCTTCATTAAACCCCCTTAGATAGCTATTTCTAAAATCAATATAATACATGTTGAAGTATGTTTTAATTAATTAGTTATCCTGAAATTCATGTCTAAATTCAAAACTGTTGGTGAAGTATGGCGAAATTATCTTAAAGTTTCGACTATCACTTTAAATTCCACTATAGATGGAAAATTTTAAAATCGCTAAAATGTATCTTTAATTAATTTTTAATAGGCTTGTTATTTTGAATTTCATACTCATACCTGAAATTGCTGCTTCGATATGACCAAATGTTCTAAAAATGTCCCCCTCCCCTTTTAATCAGCTTAAAGAGAATTTTCCAAAATTGCTGAACTATCCATTTAATTATTAAATTGGTATATTTATTTTCTGGAATTTCAAACTGCGGCTTAAACGGCTGCTGAAATTTGCCAAATCTTCTATATTTTTTATCTCCGCTTTAATCTCCTAGGGATAATTGTCTGAAATTTCTGAAATATCCATTTAACTATTAAATTAGTAGATTTATCTTCTGAAATTTTACTCTGCTTCTTGAATGGCTGCTGAGATTTGACAAATCTTCGAGAATTTGCATCCTCTCTTTTAAACCCTTAGATGTGGATCTCTAATATCATTTTAATATGTGTTGAATTACTTTTTGAAGAAGTTTGTTATCGTAAATTTCTCACTTAATCCTGAGACGTCAGCTGAGATATCATCAAATGTTTTAAATTTCCGACCACCCTCTTTAACTTCTTAACAGAGAATTTTTTAAATTGCTGAAACATGTTTTTTATTCTTTCTTAGCTGATTTATTTACTGACATTTCACATGACCACCTAAAACTGCAGCAGAAATATGCCAAATATTCTAAATTTTTTGACACCACTCTCACCATCCGGGAAGGGGAGAGTGGGGGAGAATGCGAAAGGGAATTACACAAATTACTGAAATACATTTTTAATTATTGCATGGTTAATTTAGTTTCTGGAATTTCACGCTCCTATCTAAAAATGGCTGCTAAAATATGCCTAATGATCTAGAATTTTGCTACCCCACCTCTTTCACCGTGTACGTGCTTACATGCCTATTTAAATATTAATTTAGTATACTTATTTTCTGGAATTTCATTTGCCTATCTAAAACGGCTGCTGAGAAAGGCAAAATACTCAAAAAATTTTTACCTCCTATTCTTAACCCCCTTAGAGGGATTTTCAAAAGTCACTGCAGTACAGTACATGTTTAATTATTTTTTATAGAATATTGTGTCATAATATGTATTTCCCCTGAAATTTTCATGCTTGTAGATTCGGTAGTTCGGGTTTTGTATAGATAGTGAGCCGGTCAAGACAAACTATGTTACTTATGTACTAGCAGCATCCGCCCGCTACATTGGTCTGTTTCCCTAAAAGAATCTTAAATCAAAAGAAATATATCTAGTAAAGAAGAAAAAAGGATATCTAATTAAATATCCATACTTGTTGCCTCATTTGTATAACCTTACACTATCCAGCTCAAAGTCGATGCTCCTTACATAATATACAAAAAAGCTATAAAATCAGTAAAATGCCTATGTTCAACTATTTTTATAGTAGGTTATCTATTTTTATGGTAGATTTTTCCGATTTTACATAAAACTGCTGCTCAGGAATGGAGAAATTTCCTAAAAGTGCGATCACCCCATTAAATTCTTTTATGTCGGAATTTTTAAAACAGATAAAATAATTTGTTTTGTTAGATTAGTTATCTACAAATTAATGCTTCTATCTAAAATTGGTGGTATAGTAGTATAGTGATATAGTGTAATTGGTACAGTGGAATTAAACAAATTTTCATCCCTCCCGTTAACGTTTTTAGATTGGGAAGGGATTTTTCTAAAATAGCTGAAAAAATTACTAAAATATTTTTTAATAGACTTGTCATTTTGAATTTCACTATATTTTTATTATTTTGAATTTAAAACTGCGGATAAGGATGACGTTCAAATGTTTTACAATTTTCATGGCTAGACAAACGCTGTAAAATTTTCGATTCCGTTTTAATACTCTTAAGGAAAAATTTCTAAAATCATAGAAGTATGTTTTTAATTACTTTTTTTTAAAATAAATACGTTATTCTGATTTTCTCGTTCTACCTAAAACGACATGTGTAGTATGGGCACAAAATTTTTCGAGCGTCACAAAAAATGGATATTTAAAGCGGAATTTTTCCCTTGTGTTGATTGCCACGTATTCTTTTTTTCCCCATTACATTTTATTAAATAAATTTTTACATTAATTCAACCAGATAAAAAAAGATATTCATCCTTTTTTTTTTTTACTTATTTGAATTTTCTTAATTTCAACATAAAATAAAGTCTATGAATCTTCTCATATGTGCAGAACCATGACGTATTACTTTCGTCTGATTAAAATCACACATTTTTGAATTTTTTTATATGTTATTCTTAGGTCTCAATTTTATTTTCATAACTCATTCAATCACGAATAAAATGATATATGAAACAGCAACATAGATTCAATATTTAAAAAATAAAAAATCCTTTCACAAAAATTGGGTCAATCCTCCCCTGTCCCCTACACTGTTCTAAGTATTTCTATGTATAATAAAATTATCATAAAAAAGTTATTAAATCTATTAGATATTTAAATCACAAGATTTTAAGAACTTCACCCTTTCTGCAAACATTTGAATAAACAATTTTATATCACTTTAATTTTTCTACTTACTTAATTTCTTAATTAATTAATTACTTAATTATTTTAATTTATTTTAATTTTTTGTTACACCTCTCACAAGTAAAATAAAGTTGTTTATTCAAATATGGGAAATTTAGTTTATAAATTAGTTTTATAGATCATACAGCAATATATATATATTTATGAAATATACTGATTGAAGTATCGTAAAAAAAGCATCTGGTGAAACGATGAAAAAAACGGATTATTGCATAATGTAGCTGGATAATATAGAATTATTTCTCTCAGTTAAAAATAAGTGCACTTCCATCTATGTCGTGGCTGGAAGTTTAAAGCAGAGGAATCAATACATTGGGTGATTACGCCACACTGTAAAAACAAAGGAGCAATATTACATTTAAATCGGGGTTATAAATTGCTGAATAAACTTTAAATCTACACTATTTTCGGTAGTAGCTCCGTAAAAAATGTAAGAATTGTCTTGGAATGGTGGTATTTTATTCTTTAGTCGCAATTATTGAACGGTAACACCAAATTCAGAGTCATATATCATCTTTCTGTTTTGATTTCATATGTTTGCAGACGACACGCCGCCATTTTACTTCGCATTTAATCCTTCTTTCTAACTTTCGGATAGCAGGTGGAAAAGTAAACAAACGGTAAGCAATATTAATATTATTCTTTGTAGATGTAAGATTTAAGACTAAATAATGTTTGCATGTGGGTTTTTTTTTTAATTAGATAATGCTTTTTAATAATGTGTTAGTGCACTGCCATTTTAAGAACAATGGCGACATGTTCTTTTTAACGAGAAGTATGCTTTAAGTATAGCAGTTGTAATCAACTTTTTTTTATATACAGCTTTGTTTATTTGATAGCTGGCATAGTTAAGCTTTTTTTATATTATGCATTAAATTGTATAATTGTGAGGTAATTTAATATCATATGTAGCTTATTTTTGTTATTTTCTTAAGAAAACTAGAAACTCCGAATTAAACTTATAGTGATAGTTACGAGTAATTACTATACATTTCGTTACAAAAATATTTCATATCGTATGACTATAGCGTTTGCCCGAACTTTAACAAAAAAATATTTTCATAAAAAATTCGATATTATAATGTTTTTTAACTTACTGAACGCATTATTGACCTATGAAAAAGATATTTTTAAGCATGCAAATATAGGAAATTTTAGTTCGTTTCATTAAAGTTATTTCATTCAAGTTTAGTTCATATTTCTTTGCTGTAATATGCTTAAAATGAATGTTATAATAAATTGCCTACATTAAAAGGAAGTTTCGCTGCCTCTTTGCGTCAAACTATTTATTTTAAATTATGACTGTATTAAATTTAAAATGTAATCTCTAAATTATTTTTTATTTTGCTGTTAAAGTCATGTAAATTTTAGGAAATTTCTATTTTTACTATTTAGTGTACTTTAATAAATGGTAGCAAAATAAAAAATAATTTAAAAATTACATTCCAAATGTAATACAGCAATAATTTAAAATAAATAGCTTCACGCAAAGAGGTTGCTAAACTTCTCTTTAATTGAGACAATTTATTATAACGTACATTTTAAACATATTACTTACTTTACACCAAACATGGTGGCAACTAAGTTGCCACTAAAAATGGTGTTTATTTATACCATTTGATAGTTGGTGACTCATTACACCAATTTACAAGTGTAATTTCATTACACCACTTGGGGTGGCAACTTAGTTGCCACCCTTTTTGGTGTAAAGTAAGGGAGTTTTTTTTTACAGTGCAATAAAATGCAAGCTATCAAGTCTTAGTCTTTCATTCTTTGATCATTTCCATAAACTATTCCACATGCCAAAAGTACTCGAGCAGTTCTCATTAAATCACTGATAGAACAGCTAAGTCACATGACGAGAATAGAATAATAAAATGTTCTTTAACCAAACACTTGTGTCAACAATATATGGGAATCTACAAACAGCTTCATTCTAACTCCGTGTTACATTAATTTTAAAAGGAAAATAAAGAATATGTCCTTGAAACTACGCAGCTTGAAACACATCACGACTCAAAGAACATTCGAAAACAGACTGATACTTGTCGGGGTTTTGTTTAGCTGTTAAGAGGGCAACGAATTCTGATCTTTTTCCCGCGTGTTCGGGACTTTTGTTCGCGGTATATTACACTCTTGTTCTAGCTAAGGTTGACGTAAGCATAGAACGTCAAATTAACGGAATCAGGGGGCCAAGCTAGAAAGTTTCAAATCACTTTATTGGTTAATAGGAGTGGTGACACAACATACTTCTTTTTAATCCGGTTCAGATAGGCAAACCCCAAAGAAGTGCTTTTCCCTCAAGATCCAAGTACCTTATGGAATTACGCAAACGATTTTTTAATAAAAATTTTAAAATAATGTTTCCGACAAATGGTTTTTATTCTAAAAAGGAAAACTGGAATAATAGAATAGATTTAATATTTCGAAATAAGAGATTGACATTTAAATAATACAATTTAATTCTTTTTAGGAAAATAAATAATATATTACGCCGAATTAAGGAAAAGAGAAAATTTAGCTGATAATTAAATATTAGCATATTACTGAAATATAAATAAAAGTATGTTTTTATAAGAAATCAGAACGAAATCGAAACGAAAAAATGGCGAACAATTTTTTATTATTACATATGTATATATATATATATATATTCTAAATTAATGTATCACACTCGTCAAAGTATGAATCTGAAAAGTTCATTGTCTACAATAAAGCATTATTAAGAATTTAAAATAAGTAATAATAAAATTACTAAAGTTACGATTAACTCACTTGCATAAAGTTATTTATCAAATTTAGATTTCACTATTGCAAATGTAACACAAATAAACTATATAACGTGTCATGATATTTTTATTGATTTCGTTGTTGTTATTTTTATTGAATTACTTAGATTGCAAATAATGATTCAATTACTTCAAAACATATTACCCTTGACATAAGTGTACAATAATAGGGTGATCGGATATCTGTTTTTTATTATATTTGATATTTTACACTTAATCAAATGTGAAAATGTGACAAACATATAAACTTTCAATCGATTTTGATACAATGACCATACTTGTCAAAAACGCAACACCGTTAATTTTATTTGTTGTTTTAAATTATAAACAAAAGCAGTTTTGTGTGAAATATAACAGAATTTACCGTTTTAACTTAACGATTTTTTTTTTAAGTTCAACATAACTAGTTGTTGTATCAAATGTCATATTAAGATCATGCTGATTTTTTTTCTTTTGTAAAATATGTAAATAACATTTAAAATGCAGTTAATCGTGATTGTTCCATTGAAACCAATGTGAGACACACATATTTAAAGCATTTATCTAAATGTATTAATACTCACCGTGGAATACAAAAATCATGTGTTATAAAGGCTTCAAAAATATTGATATAGATATCTTAAAAATGCTTTTAAATGAAAATAAGGTATTTTGTGTGACATAAATACAAAAATGATTAATGCTATTATAAATTTCCCTTTCCTTTCACAAACCTTAATTAATAATCAATATCCATAAATCATATATTTGAGCAGAAAGCACTAGAAAGAGCAATTTATATTTTTAGATAACTATTAAAGTTAGTTGCACTTTACAAGTATTCTGAACTTCTGATATTTAAACTTATCCTTCTGCATTATATTATGTCTCAATAGAACGCAAATATCTTGTATTGTACGAAAACCGGCAGGCGATATAATTTTAATTAGAATTAAATTCATTGTGTGTCGAACAATTTTTTATTCGTTTAAATTTATCTCTATTAAGAAACTACTTAAATTTATCGAACAAATGCAAAACATTTCTCTATTATTTTACATTAGTTAGAGCACTTGTAATTCAACAATATCAAACATTTATAGTTCTATAACAGTTTAGAATAATTTTTATATTAAAATATTAATATTTTTATAATGCATATAGTAGGCAATAATTTACATACAGAGTGGTTATAAAATAAGTATCCCTATTTGGAGCTGTCTGTAGCTTGAAGGAATAACCCGAATGAAACCAAAATCGGTACACATACTATTCAAGAAAGAGGAAGAAGAATGAACCATAAAAAATATAATTATAATAATCGGCAACGAATGGCGCTATGGGTCCTGTCGGCGCAAATGCCGTTGTAATCATTAGTAAAATCAAAACGTGGTCATTTCTGCCATTAATGTTGTACGACATGGTTCCCAGTTTACCAGATCGCACTTTAATTTTAAAACTATTCTACGTTAACAGTTCAAACAGTACAGCTGCTTTACGTGAATTTAGATATTCCATATCCTACTGTTCGAAAAGTCTTATGAAAGGTAATCCAAATTTATCCATATAAAATCAGTTGTCAACAACAATTGTTACCAGGTGACGCGCAGCAGAGACTGTATTTTGCTTTAACGTTTTTAGCACGAATGGAGGTGGATGATGTCTTCTCATGGAAGATTTTATGAGGGGATGAAGCCCATTTTCATATGAATGGGACAGTCAATACGCAGAACTGTAGAATATGGGCTTCGGAGCCACGAACTGTTATTCACGAAATACACCTCCACTCTCGAAAAGTCGCTATGGGGTGTGGCTTTACTGCAAGTTTTATTCTTGGTCCTTAATTTTTTAAGGCGTTACGACCAACAGGCCCTGTAAAGTGTTCGGTTACTGCACAAAGATACCTGCGCAAGTTACAAACTTTTTTAGTTCCTCAACGGCAGCAAAGACAGTGCCTGTCTAAAACAATTTTTATGCAAGATGGAGCCCCGCCCCATATTGAGCGAGCAGTACAACACTTATTACGGCAACGTTTCACAGATGATAGAGTAATAAGCCGGTATTGTCATATGATGTGGCTTTCTCGATCCCCTGATCTGACGCCATCCGATTTTTGGCTTTGGAGGCACTTAAAGTCTATTGGTACCGTAGAGGTGTCGCAAACCTCAATGATTTAAAAGATCGCATATCACAACATGTGCGAAACATCACTCCTGATGCGTTGCATTCCACAGTTGAGCACGTGGTCCACCGCCTGGATTGTGTCTTGCAGCACAATGGTCATGTTGAACCTGGATTTGATCGGCACCGCCATGCGAAATCTTAACCCTATTCACTGTGAAAATTTCCAATCAATTAGGTATGCCATCAGGTTTTGTGCCTTAATTCTTTGTTCTTGTATTGCACATTACATTTCAAACACAAAAGCGCCATCTGTCGGCGATTATTGCAATTTTTTTTATTATTGTTCCAGTCTTCTTCCCCCTTCTCAAATAGTATGTGCACAAGTTTTGGCTTCACTCGGGTTATTCCTTCAAGCTACAGACAGCTCCAAATAGGGATACTTATTTTATACCCACCCAGTATGTCTGTGTTAAATTAAAATGCATTTTATTTTTTTTAGGGGCAAATAATAGCGTTTGTGTAAAAATGAATTCACTCCAGAATTTTCAAAAAGTTTATATGAATATTGTAAAAATTTAATTTTTTATATCTTTATATTTTCATCACATTTATACAATTAGATTTTATAAAAATGTTCTAGTACATATCTTAATTAAAACTAATTGGTATAGAAAAAATTTCCTTTCTGTTCAATACATTAAAATATTGTTTATAATGTGATTTTATGCTATTAAATAGATATACAAGGTGAATTTAAACTCTTGGACAAAACTTTAAGGGATTATAGTACACATCAGGACAGATAATACTAAGAGTGAAACTACGGATACCAAATGTCATACAAAGAAGATAGGCGCCATTAAAGTTTAAGGTGCAAAATTTCATTTGATTATAAAAAACGGAAAAAATGGTCGATTTGTTTGCGCTTTTATTACCATTTTTAAAAATATAAATATAAAGTTCAAAAAATGGCGATAGAGGGCACTTTTGACTTGAGAATTTTTAGCTACAAATTTAATTATAAGTTAAAGAATTTGCAAGCATTAAGTAAAATAAAAAAAAAATAATAATACTTGTTCGTTACTTCAAAATGCAAAGCGCCTTGTATCGACATTTTTGGAGTTTTATCTTTAAAATTTAGTTTAAGAAAAATAGTGACAAAAAGAGTAGTTTTAGTGAAAACCGCAAACGAATATATATATATATTTCCCGTTTTTTATAATCATTTGAAATTTTGGACCCTAAATATTAATGGCCTCTATCTGCTTCGGAAGACGTTTGGGACCCCTTAGTTTCCCGTTTAATAATGTTTCTATTGATCACTCATTTTTGTTTTACTCAAGAGATTAGATTGATCCTGCATTTGCATGGAATTTAGACACGTGATCACTTGAGGAGGTATCTCATGATGTATTATACGTTTTTTCTTAAATAATATGATATGTATAGAACTCATCGTTCATTTAAAAGAATACACAAAATAATTTGAATACAGAAACAAAAGAAAGAAAAATGTTACAACTAGTGAATCCTACAAAATTAAGTATCGGAAATGGGTTTTCGGTTGTTTCAAAATTAAATTTATTGTATAAAGGGACTAAAATGAGGTCTAGAAATGAGTTAAAATAATTAATTTCTTGGACTGTCTGCTGTTCCAAAGAAATTAAAATAATAGTAATACATGAATTAAGAATCACTTAAGATTCACTTTCATCATTAACTCCTTAATTCTTGCTTCCTCCAATACGACGGATTCAGGTGTCGTTGTCTATTTCTCATGCCTGCAGCATTTCTGGGCCGAAGATTTAAAACTGGGAAGAATATTCAAAACTAAAAAAAATTAACTGACATCTCCACATAAGGTCATTGAAAATTTGCGTTGGAGTTTAGTTCGTACGATAGATGTTGACTAAATTATGGATTCTTACGAATTAAGTATTTCTGGTTACAATTTAATTTTAATTTATAGTTAACATTTTAAGTAAATGTATATATCATTTTATGTATAACCTATAAATATTGGTAAAGTTGTAAAAAAAAAAAAAAAAAAAAAAAAAAAAAAAACTCAATTTTATTCCTATTAATTTTTATGGTATAAAGTTAATATTAAGATGTAAAATTCTCGCATGAGATCTTTTGGCAAATGTGAATTTGTTCTATAACATTTTTTTTCTACACCAACGTAGAACTTATTTCATATTTTAGTAAATAATTTTATAATTATTAAATTTCTGCAATAAAAAATCGGACATTTTATGATTTTCATAAATAATACGAGATTCTTAAGGGATTAAACGATCCTTATTTATAAAGTGAATTTTCCATACGTGGCCTTTCATAAATATGGAATCGTAACTACAATTAAAAATCCCTGTCGGCTGGGCCTATAGGCGGAGGTAGATTTCGAAGAGTGCTCATTTCAACAAAAAAAATCTATATATGATTAGAGATAAACCCAATTTAATAACTTCATTTGGCCGTTTATGAAAAATTTTTAATTTCATTTTTCTGCAAAAACTGGTTTTATCAGAATCATCTTAAGAAAAATTCAGCTCAAATGCCCATTTTGACAACATATTTTGAAATAGATTCTGAATTTATTAAAAAAATCGACCAAAACAGTACATTATACAGCTCCTAAATAACAAAAAACTGTCAGTTGAATGCATTTGAGAAAAAAATTGAATTTAAAAATGAGTCATAAAATAGCCGATTTGTTGTTTGAATACATCCTTAATTCTATAATCATTATTGCTTCGGAAAATTTTGTGCGAAATACTCACTTTGACAGCATTTTAAAAAATATATTCTATCTTTATCAAAAAACTGGCCATTACGTCACAGTATATAGTTCCTAAATAAGAGGATCTGTAAATTGGATGCGTTTAAGAGCGAAAATGGATTTTAAAACGAGTCATAAAAAACGCAATTTGCTATGTGAAAACTTCCTTAAATTTTCAAATCACAAAGACTTCGGGAAATTCTGTTCAAAATATCCTTTTTGGTAGCCTTTTTCAAAACATATTCTATCTCTATCAAAAAACCGATCAATGCATCACATTATATAGTTCCTAAATAAGAGGATCTGTAAATTGAATGCATTTGAGAGCAAAAATGGATTTAAAAACGAGTCAGAAAAAAACGCAGTTTCTTATTTGAACACTTCCTTAAATTTTCTGTCACGATGATTTCAGAAAATTCTGTTCAAAATACCCTTTTTGGTAGCCTTTTAAGCTATTGCATAGCTTTTATCTCGGGCTTTGAGCGCGGCGACTGAATCCAAAAATTCGGTAACGAGAAATATCCTAACACATCCGTAACGAAAAAACCTAACACTCGGCTAACGTCGTTTCAGCTCGGCAGACTTCGGCATGGTATCATTCGGTAGACTTCGGCAGACATTGATGCGGTATTTTCAGATATTTAGAGGATATCAAGTCTCAAACTTATATTTCTTATTTCAGTTACTATAAATCTATAGTTTTAATAATAAAAATTCCTGATAGAATGTGTATAGAAAAGAATCGTCTTAAGATAAAAGAAGATAGAATAATATAGCTTTTTGGTGATTGGAGACCCGCCCAATGGTGAGGATCGAAAAATTTAAAATGCTTATAACTCGCGGTCTAATTTTCGTAGCGCGGCCAAATTTTGTTCGGTAATTTATTATGAGACAGTGTTAATTTTTGGTGACAGGGGACCCCCATGGTGAGGGTCGAAAAAGTTAAAATGCTTATAACTCGCGGTCTAATTTTCGTAGCGCGGCCAAATTTTGTTTGGTAATTTATTATGAGACAGTGTTAATTTTTGGTGACAGGACACCCCCATGGTGAGGGTCGAAAAATTTAAAATGCTTTTATAACTCGCGATCTAATTTTCGTAGCGCGGCCAAATTGTGTTTGGTAATTTATTATGAGACAGTGATAATTTTTGGAGACAGGAAATCCCCCATGGTGAGGGTCGAAAATTTTAAAGTGCTTATAACTCGCGATCTAATTTTCGTAGCGCGGCCAAATTTTGTTTGGTAATTTACTATGAGACAGTGTTACGTTTGGTGACAGGAGACCCCCCACGGTGAGGGTCGAAAATTTTAAAATGCTTATAACTCGCGATCTAATTTTCGTAGTGCGGCCAAATTTTGTTTTGTAATTTACTATGAGACAGTGTTACTTTTGGTGACAGGAGACCCCCCACGGTGAGGGTCGAAAAATTTAAAATGCTTATAACTGATCATCTAATTTTCGTAGTGCGGCCAAATTTTGTTTGGTAATTTACTATGAGACAGTGTTACTTTTGGTGACAGGAGACCCCCCACGGTGAGGGTTAAAAAATTTAAAATGCTTATAACTCGCGATCTAATTTTCGTAGCGCGGCCAAATTTTGTTTGGTAATTAATTATGAGACAGTGATAATTTTTGGTGACAAAAGACCCCCACGGTGAGGGTCGAAAAATTTAAAATGCTTATAACTCGCTATCTAATTTTCGTAGCGCGGCCAAATTTTGTTTGGTGATTTATTATGAAACACTGTTAATTTTTGGTGACAGGCGACCCCCCCCCCCCCACGGTGAGGGTCGAAAAATTTAAAATGCTTAAATGCTTATAATTCGCGATCTAATTTTCGTAGCGCGGCCAAATTTTGTTTGGTAATTTATTATGAGAGAGTGTTAATTTTTGGTGACAGGAGACCCCCCACGGTGAGGGTCGAAAAATTTAAAATGTTTATAACTCGCGATCAATTTTTGTAGCGCGGCCATATTTTGTTTGGCAATTTATTAAAGTATTGCATAGCTTTTATCGCGGGCCTTGAGCGCGGCGAAAGAATCTAGAAATTTCGTAACGAGAAAAAAAAAAAAAAACCTAACACTCCGGCTAACGTCGCTTCAGTTTGGCAGACTTCGGCACGGTATCCTTCGGTAGACTTCGGCAGACATTGACGCGCTATTTTTCAGATATTTTGAGAATATCAAGTCTCAAACTTATGTCTTTTATTTCAGCTACCATAAACGTATAGTTTCAATGATAAAAATTCCTGATTAACCTACATGTATTGTAAGATAATAAAAATATTTTAAACGATTTATCTTTTATTGAATTAATTCTCATTAGTTCAATAAAAGGAAAAAAAATTGTTATCGGTCATTACGCTCAAAAAGTGTAACTTGAATTAATATCAAAAACAAAACAAAAAAAAAAAAACTGCATAAATAAAAAATAAATAAATAATTATAATTGCATAAGTTAATAAAAAATGCTATGTAATAGCTTTACCGCGGCAGTCCCCGAGCGCCACACGTATTTTTTTGAAATATATTCCGTCTTTATAAAAAAACTGACCAATGCATCACATTATATAGTTCCTAAATAAGAGGATCTGTAAACTGGATGCGTTTGAGAACAAAAATGGATTTAAAAACGAGTCAGAAAAAAACGCAATTTCTTATTTGAATACTTCCTTCAATTTTCAGTACCGATGACTTTCGGAAATTCTGTTCAA
This sequence comes from Maratus speculifer, assembly GCA_964019185.1. NCBI lineage: Eukaryota > Metazoa > Arthropoda > Arachnida > Araneae > Salticidae > Maratus > Maratus speculifer. The sequence continues at coordinate 179,405,368 of OZ025297.1, forward strand.
AATACCCTTTTTGGTAGCCTTTTTTGAAATATATTCTGTCTTTATTAGAAACTTGACCAATGCATCACTTTATACAGTTTTTAAATAAGAGGATCTACCATTTGGATGCGTTTAAAATCAAAAATGAATTTAAAAATGAGTCAGAATATAAGCAGTTTGGATTTGAGGTTTTTTCTCCAACTCCTATTTTTGTTTAATTTGTTTTTGCTATACGAATTTGTCCTATGAAAAACTTGTCAATATAAAAGTTGTAGACATTTTTGAGAAGATGTAAAATAAATTTAATCAGATTTGATATCTTAAAAATTGACGGAGTTATGGATTTTTCTCTTTTTTCAGCGCCCTTTTTCTTTTCGTTTTTAATATTTTTCATTGGTAAAAGTTGGTCCTATCAAAAACTTGTAAATACAAAAGTTTTAGATAATTTTAAGAACATTTACAAAAAATTTAATTAGACTTGATATCTTGAAAAATGATGAAGTTATGAATTTTTTTCTCTCAAAATCCCTGTTTTTTTCGCCCCTTGAGCTCACTTCTAAATTTATCAAATATCTACCATGCATATACTTTTGGCCCATTTTTAAGATGTAATATAAACTTTAAACCGATTCCATATATACTTTAATTAAGAAGTTATGGCGTTTTTTCGGTTTTCACAAAAACGCCCCCTATTCCGACCCCCTTGGTCCGATTTTGCCCATTAACGAATTTAGCCAAGATTTTATCCCCTTTGATTTCATGTACAAGTTTGGTGGAGATTAGTGAAGAATTATAGAAGTTATCGTGTCCATAAAAAAGTGAGATATATAGATAGATAGATAGATAGATAGATAGATAGATAGATATATAAACTGGTGCGATTGCAATAGGTAGTATTTCTTACGAAATCTACCTAATATCGATTGTAGCGAAAAAACTTCTTTAAAACACCATAAAATATAGTCGTGCCGTTACATTCATAGTAGACGCACGTCTTCTTTGCACTTGACGAAGAAAGACTCAGTTTTCTCGAAAGGTCTTGAGCAATATATTATATTTTATTGTGTTTTAACGAAGTTTTTTCACTTCGATTGATTAACACCAGATTCAGCTTATTATCTTTAAAATATTAATACACTTCTCTATTGAAATTTCTCCATTGAATAAAGTAATATATCATAGAAAAACTTTAATTTCTACCAATGTTTTCACATTATCTTAAACCTAAGAATAAATATAAAAATTTCCATTTCTTTTTTTTCTTTCTTTAAGTGAAACTTTTAACTTTTTCCAGTTTGAAATTCTTGAGAGGATTTTTTTTCTAAGTCAAAGCAATAAAAAATATTTTTTTCATTAATGCAAATGGCATTTTTTTATTCCCTGCATTCTGTACATTGAAAAAAAATATTCAATGATTAAAAAAACAAAATTAATTCTTCTCATCAAGGCTCTTTAAGTCCAAAATAAAAGAAACAACTTTTTAACATTAGTCTTTAATTGGAACATTATTAAAACTGTATTTTTTTCTTATAGATACTTTTTCGAAATGCATTTATTAAATTGCTTTGTGACAACCTAACTATTTCGTTAATCTGTATAATAATTTATGGATGTAAAAAAAGTGTGGAGATATATTTAAAAATTAAAATGTCATGTCACAAAATTAAACCATTTACTAGTTATGCTTTTCATATTAACAATTATAAATTAAATATCATGTAGATGAAATGTAAGCATTTGTATAAAATAATTTTTATGTAAGCATGCGATATTTTTTCATAGTTTAGTTGTGAGTTGTAGTTTAACTAATAGATTAAAAAAAAACAGTCGAATATCGTGAAAATTCTGAAAGAGAATTATCAATGATCCAGTTATATTCAGTTGATTTATAGATTTGATACCAGGATGATACGGGATTCTACACAATTTCAAATGTAGTAGTACTTGTATGTGTGTATGCTTTATTGGCACTAACCAAAGCATTGATGGATACAGCCGTTATTTTTTTTCCCTTTTTTTTCGAACAATGGATTTTGAGCTTATATTATTTACGATGATTCTCAGATTTTTCAAACTATAATTTTGATGGTTTTTCAAAAGTTGCTCTATATATTTAATACATTATGCACATTATAATTATATTGCATTCGCACATGTACAGCGTAATAGTTAGTAAACCTGCTCAATTTTAAAAATTTATTATTATTGTTATTTTTATTTTAATTCTGATTGCAGGGTAATTTGAACATTGTTTATCATTTTTTTTTTTTAAGATTTTTTTATTAAGAATTTTTCAAATTATAAGTAGAAAACTTTAAGGAATTTGGGGCTTTCTCATGAGAATCTTAATTTCTCGACGGGTATGCATGTTATTCTCATATTAACGAACATATCTTATTAAAATAAATCTCTTAATTACAATCTTCAGTTTGAGTGATTTTGCTATATTTGTTTTTATAGGATTATCAAAGATTTTTTTTTTTCTACAATTTGTTCGCAATTTTTTTGAGTTTTTGGAAAAGAATCTTATGTGAAATATATGACATATACTATTCTGCTTTTACAGCTGGAGTTTTCGATAATTCCCTGAATAATTGTATTTTTCTAGATGCTTAAAAAAACGTCTAAAAGCGAAGTAATCAATTGTCGTCGGTCATTTAGTAATGTATGACGTACTTTTGAATGTCACAAAATTATTCTCTGAACTAAACTGTCAGTAAGAAGTGTCAAATAAAATATGCAGTAAAAATTCGGCAAAACACCTCAAATTAAAACTGACCGAATACTTACGATCTGATTTTTTTTTTTTTTTTATCTAATTCAGTGAAACTAAACAAAATTATTATTATATACAGTCGAGTCTCTATCTAACGAAATCCATCGTTCCCGTAAAAAATTCGTTATACAGAGAAATTTGATGTATAGAGAATGATCTTAAAAATCGTATTTAATGTGTAAATTTTGAACAAATATTGTTTTTGATTTTTTTAAATAAAAATTTGAAATGTTTAAAAGTAAATATTAACCTAACATTTTATTACTTAATTATTTAAGCAGTTTCGAAAAAAAGAACAGACATTTATTTGAAAGCTTAATGAAAATCAAATAAGGAAGACTTGCTTTAATTCCAGACATAGAAATCTGTAATTTTTTGTTGTTTTGTTTTTAAAATTGTTACGCTCTCAAAAAAAAAAAAAAAAAAAAAAAAAAAAAAAAAAAAAAAAAAAAAAAGGCTCAAATTTTAGCAAGGAGTGAAAAATTGTAATTAACATTATCCTCCATTTGAAGGCCTCTCGTATGGGCCCTCTCATTGATTCCTCTCTTATATGTGTAACAATCCAATTGACTTTGTTTTGAAAAGGATGTTGAAAGGTGTGTGGGAGGTGGGATGAACTCGTTGGATTTAAAGAACAAGGAGATAACTAATATTAAAAAAAACTCAGCACTGAACGATAAATCAAAAATAAGTGATGGAAAATTGATGCCATATGATTTCGAAGCTTTTTTAAAACTGAATAAAACAAGGCCAAATTATGAAAAATTCGTTATATGGAGATAGACATTCCGCTATATAGAGACTGTTTTTAAAGTAATCATGTGAAAAGCGGACTGTTCCTACTAAAAATTCGTTATATAGAGAAATTCGATGTATGGAGTTTCGTTATAGAGACACTCGACTGTATTTTCTTTTATTGCTATTGTTTATAGGTTTTACAAAATACTTCATTTAAATATCAAATGATATTGAGTTACTCCATAATGCATATATAAATTTATTCAGACATTATAATATAAAGTAGTCAAAAAAGAATATTAGGTAGGTATAATTTCTTAAAATATAAAAAATAAGAAATGTACACTATAATTAGAATCATTGTTGTTACTTCTTTCAGCAAAGAAAAATAAAACAGAAAAAAAAAACGTGCTATTGCTTAAAAGCAGGATAAAGACTACTGGGATAAAAAGCGAAAGGCTTGATCTGGTTTAATTGTAGAACAATGTTTTTTTCTGAAAACTGAGATTTTTTTGTCCTAGATCATTTGTTTGAGCTGATTCTAAATATATTTTTCGATATTTTTCCCTATGTTTTCCAGTTTTTGAGAAATTTATATATATATGTTTAAGCAAACTTAACCTTTTCATCCATATGGGCCTTAAATGAGGACAGAGAAATAATGGCTTATAAATAATAATAATAATAATAATCAGTATTTATTTATGGAGATCTGATTTGTTCGTAGATAATGTAAAATAAAATATTTTTATAAAAAAATAATAAACTTTATGTAAAATAAAATAACGCAATAATAAAATTACTTTATAAAGGGTTTCCATTTATCAACAAAACATAATAATGAAAAATAATGGAAAATAATTAATGCCTGAAGGGTTAAGCTTATTTGTGCTTTTTTATTAAAATTTTGAATACAACGTAAATCGCATTGAAGTACCTTTTCTAAATAGTGATTATTGGACTATTTGCTTCAGATAAATGTCGCAATTTTTACACATTTTTAACATTTATCCTTCAATTATTAATATATATATATATATATATATATATATATATATATATATATAACACTCAGACGGGATAGAATAAAACAGATAAAGTACAAAGTCTAAAATTCGGATACCCAAACATCAGAATTGTCCAAAGTTGGAAATTTTCAGTAGCAGTATTTACAGAAAATGGAAAAACGCAAAATAGTTGAAACAAAAAAGTCTAGAGCAAACAAGTTTTATTACTGAATCTTAATTTATGTCTACGCACAGAATAAAAGAGAAACCTCTTAATGATACACTTAGGTTAATAAAGCAGCGAACATTAGCTAAAATGTCCAGCAGTTAAGAAAGTTACAACTTCTTAAATGGTTGGTTCCCTTAAATAAAAATTTTCTTTTTTTTTCGTTATGATTTATTTAATGAAAATGATCTTTTCATTTAGTATTTTAAGATTTGATATGTAATTTTTAATATATGAGCTTCATATTTTGACTTTTTAAACAGCAAAATTTATTTTTCCTTTTATTGGAAAAGCAATATTTTTGATGACACAAAAATTAAAATCAGCGAGAAATAATGGTTTATAATTTTATAAGTGTAAATAAGGATAGTAATTATAACATAATACAAAAAATCCCATGCTGAAATTGGTTTATACCTGAAATTTTAATCAATTGTATAAAATTTACTATAACTGCGTAAAAGGAAATGCACAAATAATTGAAAAACAATCTGTGAAACAAATTCAAAATCAGCATAAAAACAACTAATTTCTCCTTTAAGATAAAGCAAAATATCAACTATGTCGACCAATAAATTTAGCAATAAACATAATTAGGCGGATTGCAATGTTAAACATTAACACTGAATCATAAATGTGAATCAGATGAAAGATAAACGTTGAAACATTGAGGAAAGAAAAATTAAGAATAAAATAAACTTACTGGTGCAGGCTTAATACATAAAGTTCAAAAGTGTAAACTTACACGTTACAAAAAAGAGAAAAATCGTTTATTTGTATTTTTAATCATATTATACTATTTTGGAAAAAAAAAAACATATCGAGAAGATAATTATTATTTAATAATTGTAACAAAATCAAACCTACTACTTACGTAGTTGTTTTTAAACATAAGAATGAAATTCTGCATAGAGGTGGAATATTATAAAATTCAGGTAAAATATTGCAAATTCAAACTCATGATACCATAAATAAATAAGGTACCCTGGGGTAATAACGCCACGTTAAGGTTCTACCAATTTTCACGACTCAGTTTTAGCTTATATTTTTCAATCAAATATATGATTTGATACCGCAACTCATTGACTACCTATATAAAAAAAAATAATAAAAAATAACAGATATGTATTCATAAAATGTAATGGCGTGATTTCTTGACCAAAGCTATTTGGCGTTATTACCCACATATACGGGTAATAACGCCATGCAAACAAAACTATGAAATAAGATGTAATAATTGCATGTAGATTGCCCAATTTTAAAAATACAAACTCTACAAACTTAGAAATTGACAAATTTCATTCTAAGTTATTGAAAATGTTAAAATTTTTGCGAAAGTGTAAGAAAAATAAAGGTGTGGTGTGTCTGTGTGTGAGGGGGGGGGGGTGAGGCAAAAAAATATCAGACCGTGAGCTTCTTTTTGCTTAAAAAGGACCGCTTAAATAGAATTATTAGAAACATTGCACAGTTTTAGCTGTGTTTATTTGAATCAGTATTTAGGATGTAGCTCTGCCACTGTAGGGAATCAACCGGGGTATTAATGCCAAGGATTGGCGTTATTACCCCTTTATAGTTATTGCGCTGTACATTTTAAATTACAAATTATCTCGAGAAGATATCCAAAATCTTCAACAACATTTTGAAAGTCCATGAAATGTACTACAAATTTATGTAATTAACAAAGTATTTCCGGATGAAAAGAATAGTCTTCATATCACGAAACGTATCTCGCAAATTTTAAATCAAACGTTAATTTTAGTTGCTTGTAAAAACAATAAGACTTAAAAATGAAACAAATTAACTTGAAACTGTTTTTTGCGATTTATATGACTCAAAACCCTTCTGCGCAGAACACATGGGTGTCATTTACCAGATTATTTCATAATTATGCATAATATTAGCACTTGGCGTTATTACCCCGCCTGGCATTATTACCCCAGACCACCTTAGATAAATAAAGGGTTGGTGGAGCGCTTTGTAATTCGATATGTAATAGAAATAATTTATAAAATACAAACTCGTGGTAAAAACTTTAATGATTGATACAGCACACTGTAGCAAAAATTTACTGTATTGCAATATGTATGTGCATTAAATCACAAATGCTGGAACGGAAAGCAAAACGAAGTGACTAGTTTGTTTCTTTTCCTGTAAGACGACGTTGAGCAGCTCACCGAACATCAACATTTTATATCTGCTGGAATAGGGTATTCTAAAGTGTGTTGTATTAAAAGTACGACTTTAAGTATGCATTAAAAAAATAGACATGTATCTTAGGTACGGCCGTTCAAATAGTAACGGCAGATTTGAGATACGAATATATTTGGAGCGATTTCCTTGAACAAAAATAACGGATAATAAAAAGTTAGAGCGGTCACATCATCACTAGCATTGTGAAAGAAGTATTTTCCACCTCACTAGTCGGATCTATCTAGATGTACACAGTACACGTCTTGTAGAAAGCATTTTGAATTTTGTAGATCACAGACCCGACTTTCATACAAGAGTTATTTCATATTATGTGAGTTTATTCAACAAATTGTCGGAAGAGTTTAAAAGGAAAAAACTACTCACCTTACATTTCTAGAGAATATTAATTACCGGCCGACTATCATTTACGCATTAAAATCCATGAATAAGTTTTGAAATAGAGTGCATTGTAGCGAGACTTCCCACCACAGATACGATTTATAAACGAATAGAGGTAGACGAAAGAGTTACATAGGAGAGTTTTAGCAGTGTGCTAAATGCAATAGGCTGTCGTTAACCAATAACCATACACTGTAAAAAAAAATCTGTAACCTTAGTAATCTAAATTAACCGAAATCTCTTATGCTTACTAAAATTTTATGTGTACACTGTACAAGAAAATGATGTCAGTCTACAAAACTTGTAAGCAAAACTAAAACCATCTGTAACTTTACAAAAGAATTTACTAAATTTTTGGTAACTTTACTAAAATTTTATCTATAATGCTCGTTATCGTCACTTAAAAAGTTCTTGGAATACGATTTCCCAAAAGAATTCTTAGTAACCTTAAAATTTGTTTGATTCAAAGTGCAAATCTGTATCTGTTACATGAATTTTTATTGTTGCCGTTACATAAAAAGTTCTTGGAATACAATTCTACTAGAAAAATTTTTGTAATTATCCAAATTTTTTTTTACAGTGTACGCTGTACATCCACTTCGTATCAAAACAGATTCTCAGAGAGTGTATTGGAGAGTAATGAGGGCCACTTCTTGTATGGCTCATATCCACTAACAACGCGACTCTGTGGAAATTGTTGTCGTATTTATCTGAAAGAAATTTTTAAAGAACTTCTTCAAGATTTTTTCGTCGCCATTCGTAACCGGCTTTAGTATGATGGAATGCCAGTATATTTTAGTATGGATTTGCACAATTACTCGTGTGCCACTTTTAGAATTAAATTGATAGAAAGTGCAATCTGGCTAACCACTTATCCTTCCCAAAATCCCAATTTATCAAGTCTCGATTATTTCTAACTAAAATGTTGTTACGAGTGTCAGTTATGCAAATCAAGTGGCAACTCTGTCGAATATCTTGTCAGTCGAATATCTGTCGCTGCTCCATATGCGCTTGAAACACCTAGCATATTTGGAACTGTACGCCAATCAATTCTTCAATGTTGCTCAGCTTGGATTATTGTTACCCTCATAGCATGCATGGTCACAGTGACGTCACAATGACGTCACTGTGAGTCACTTTGGTCACATCACATCTGTGACGAAAATGCCACCACTCAGTGACGTCACTTTGTGACTAAGATGTGACTTACTAAAAAAATTTTCACAGTTCGTCACAATGTTAATGTCAAAGTAGTCACAAATGACACACTTTTCACAAATTGGTCACATTGTGAAGTCACTAAGTGGTCACAATGTGACGTCAGGAAAAAGCTCTAAAACGACCATAACGACTTCACATTTTAGTCACTGTGACTTCACATCGAAGTCACGTGACGTCACATCGTCAATCGATGGTGACAAAGTCACAATGTGACTTCACAACGACGTTGCAGTCACGTCACCATGTCTTACGGGTAGTATGTCCAATTTTGAATACCCACTGTAATCTAATCAATTGTCAATGACACAATAAATAAACTAGTGTACTTTCCTTTAGTATATGTGTTTCCTTTGTTTTATTTGTTTGTGCCTGAAAACTTTACTTGCGTCCATGCATTCTTGTTCAACAAATGATTGTTATGGTGTCCTACTTGAACCATTAAAAGTTGAACCATGATTTTGGAATCACCTTATGTAAACGAAGTAAAAGTTATTGAATGATATTGTATTAACCACTTCACCGTCAGTAGGTATAGGTAATGATTTTACTCCCGAATTATAAGTAGCAAACGTTAAAATGTTTAACTAATATGTAATTTTAACGAATTAAATAATCATGATGAATTAAAGCATGTAAAAACTGGAATTTTGAATTAATTTAAAAAAAAAAAATAAGTCTATTTTTAATTTATTTTCCTTAGAGCAAATTTTCAAAAAAATATCTGTGTAAAGATAAAAATAAACAAATGTAAATATTGTACATTTTTATATATTGTAAAATAATTTCAAGATTTTTTTTCCAATTCTATTTTTTGCTTTTTTTATTCCTTCAACAACAATGACTTACGATATAAAAGGAAAAGACTTGTCCAATCCTCAAAATAATCCGGGAAAAAAATTATTTGCATCTCAGACGAATTTGTTGTACCTTATTTTATTTCTCCATATTTTCTTTTTTTCAGCTTTTTAATGATATCAAGAATTTTTTCATTTTTCTGGTTTGAAATTTAAAATTGTAAGGCTTTGAGATGTTATCATTTTTATTTTAGTGTTTGAGAATGTGCAATATAATGATATAGTCAGGTAAAAGTCTTGCATGTATCTTCTTTTTTCATAATAAACAATACATTTTAATTTTGAATTTAATAATAATACCATATTCCATTTTTTTAGATAATTATTTAAAAAACATTAGTGTCTTATTTTAAATTTCTTTTTATAAGAATATAGCACCAAACAACCAAACGTACTAACGCAATAAAGCATATCTTAATACTGAAAATTAGTAATTTTAATTAGAATTAATATTTTAACTGTTATTCGTATGTCTTATATCAAAATGATGTTGTTTAATGAATAAAGAAATAATACAGACATAAATTTTATATATAGATAATACATATCAGCGGATATTTGTCTTTAAAATCCACATACTCTTTAACAAATACTGTAATTTTAGCCTTCCTCTTGATCCATTTGTACCTGAATTTTTGTTTTCTCAATTTCGTTGGTAAAATCATTTTAAAACGTTGCAAAATGAACTGGAAATATTCTAAAAAAATACTTTTTTCTCTTTTAACAAAATGTAAGTATTTAATATGGTGATATGCTCAATTTTCAGTTTGTAATAATTCAATATGCATAATTATGCATTTTGTCTAAATTTATGTAAAATAAGCTTTTAAATTGTATATTATGTACTGTAATTAACATTTTTATGAACGACTAAATATAAATATATATATTCCTGTACAGAGACTAATAACATTTATGTATAAGTAATAATAAACTAAGAATAAGGCTTAAAAGCAATTTGTTTCATAATCATCTTGAAAAGAACTTTACATAAATAGCTGTCTCTTAATTGGCTAATAAAAATATGTATTCATACATTCCTAGCGTGCTATATTATATATGTTACAAAAATCCACAAATAATGAAAATTTAATTTGAAAGGAAAAAAATCGCATTTTAAGTTACTTTAATCTATGATTATGACTTTTTAAATCTTTGGTGGAAAACAACACAATTAAAATTCATTTTTACATTTTGCACTCTTTAAAATTTAAAAATATACAAAATCCTTAAAATAGTCTTAATTAAAGTAACTAAATATCCATTATACAGGGTGTCCCATAAGTAATGGGACAAACTTTAAGGGGAGGTAGGGCACATCATAACGATTCAGAATTACATAGGAACCCATGTTCCCAAACGTCATTTTAACCCTTTAAGAGTCAGTTTTATTTGTCGATTTTTCCACATATGTGGGCGTGGCTTTTGAATGTCGAATTTTCAACAAGTGTATTTTATATGCTAATAGTTAAACAAAAAGAATATAAAAAATGAAAATGCTGCTTCTACTCGACGTATTTAACACACCGATTGTATTAATATACAATTAAGTATAGAATTTTAAAATGTCGGAACATAGAAGATTTTAAAAATGTACAGTAGGCGGAGTTATCATAGGAAGGCGAGAATAAATACTTTAAGAAATAAGTATCCACACCGGAAATTGTATTCCAGAATTTGTAGGACAGGAAATTTATAATGCGTTTAATCTTTAGACTTTGCTTTTCTTTCCACAGTAGCCTTGCAGAAATTACGCTGATTGGAATTGTCACCACCCGCTGAAGAGTATGCAACGTTTCACCAATAATGAACTGGCGGATATGCACTTCATATATGGCTTGGCCGAGGGAAATGCAAGGGCTGCACAAAGATTATATTGCGAAAGGTTTCCACAGAGAGTTGCACCGGACCGCCGAATATTTGCTTATTTACATTACAATTTAAGTAATTATGGTTCACTTCGAGGTGATAGGAGTAATGTGGGACGGCCACGACTGTCTCGAACTCCAAGTATGGAACAAAATGTGTTGGATATCGTTGGTAGCAATCCAAGTACCAGCGTACGAAACATCGCTGCTGCCATACGAGGATCTCGAAGTACAGTTCATCGTGTTTTGCGACTTGAAGGATTACACCCGTACCATCTGCAAAGAGTACCATCATTGCTTCCTACAGATTATCCTGCACGTAAAAGTTTTGCAAGTTGGTATCTCGACCAATGTCGTCTAGATCCTCATTTCCCATCCAAAGTTTTATTTACGGATGAGGCATATTTCACTCGAGATGGTGTATTCAACCATCACAATACGCATTTATGGTCTGATGAGAATCCCCAAGGAATGAGACCACATGCTGCCCAACATCGTTTTTCAGTGAATGTTTGGGCTGGTATTGTTGGCGACTTCTTAGTTGGGCCTTATTTGTTGCCAGCGCCTCTGACATCTAGAGATTACCTTATTTTTTTGCAAGAGATGCTACCAAGGTTACTTGACCCAGTACCACGTGATATGTGGTTTCAACATGATGGGGCACCTCCGCATTATGGAAGATGTGTTCGTCAGCATTTGAATCAGGCGTTTGGTCATCGATGGATTGGGCGTGGTGGACCGGTTATCTGGCCACCACGCTCTCCTGATTTAAGCAGCATCGATTTCTTTCTGTGGGGTGCATTGAAAGGTGCTGTTTACGCAACACCGATTGATACAGACATGGATCTGGTTGCGAGAATCGCCTGCGCTGCTGCAGATATTAAAGAAAATCCAGGTGTGTTTGAGCGAGTCCGCCAGTCCATGGTCCGACGTTGTAACGCTTGCATCACTAGTAATGGTGGAAACTTTGAACACCTTTTATGACATTCTTACATGTCACTTACCAAAGTACGTATAATATTTATGACCAATAAATATTTGAGATGATCTCAGTCTTGTGTCTCTTTCTTTAAGTATTTTTGATTTATTTAAAACTCCGCCTATTATAAGTTGTTTCTACATTCTAATATTTTACATTTTCATGGTTATTATTCTTACTAATACAATCAGCGCTCTAAATATTCGAATAGATGCAGCGATATTATACTTCACAATTTTTTCGTCAAACTATTATCATAGAATATCTTTTTTAAATTTAACATACATAAACCACGCCCACATGTGTCAAAAAATAGCCAAACACAGTTAAATTTTACATGGTTAAAATGACGTTTGGGGACATAGGTTCCTATGTAATTCTGAATCGTTATGATGTGCCCTACCTCCCCTTAAAGTTTGTCCCATTACTTATGGGACACCCTGTATATTGTTACCTTTAAGTAATAAATGAGGATACTTACTAATAATTTGTTTCATACAAATTTCATTTTATTAAAAAGAAGAATGTTTCTGAAAATTTATCATAATTTGAAGAGCCCCAAAAAGGGGGCGCAAGGCATGGATGGATTTATGTTTACATTTAAAAAAAAGTTGTACTATGGACAACTAAAGTATAGTTCTGAAAGTATTAAAAAACTTTTTTTCAGTTTAAAATATAGTTCAAACTAAAGTACACTTCTGAAATAATTTTATTTTTGAGAAGGAGGAATTATTTATGCTTCAAATATATATATTTATCTGTACATTTAGAGCTAAATATCAAAACTTGAGTAAAAGTAAGGAAATATTAAGAGTTTCAAATAAATAAAGGTACTTTAAACTATTTTCTATCGGAACAGAATATGATAAACTAAATTAGACATATCTAAAAGAAATTAGTAACTTGTTACTAGCAGAAACATATTTAAGAAATGTTCTTTTTTTAAAAAATCTATATAAACAATTATTCATAGCATGAGAAATATCCAATATATATTCCGAAAATAGCGATTTATTGCAAACTAGCAGCAATATATTCTTTAAAACTACGAAATTATGTTTTATTGTGAATTATATTCTTCACCTGAAGTGAAGAAACTTCTTTAAAACACCATAAAATTGCATAAAGCCTTTCGAAAGAACTTAGTTTTTCTTTATTAGGCGCAAAAAAGACGTGCGTTTACAATGTATGTAGCTGGATGAGTCGAGCCGCTAAATCCATAGTAGTCTTTTTTGTGGCTGGCAAAGAGAGACTAAGTTCTTTCGAAAAGCCTTGCGCAATTTAATTTATTTTATGGTGTTTTAAGGAAGTTTTTTCACTTCAAAGGATTAACACTAGTTTCAACTTATTCTCTTGACTTATTTTCTTTATAATCTTCAGCTACTAAAATAAACTAGTCGTATATTACAATCTGAAAACTTTCTTCTATCTCATTCATGTAAATATTTCAAAAGTCGTTATCACAGTGCCAAAACGAAATAGCAGTCTATGCCCATCATGGGAATTGTAGTGTTATGAAATTCCTTGCATTAATTCTTATGATATGATTATCGCTAAAATAGCGTAAATCATGCAAAATGCAGCATAGAAGCGACCTTGTTGGTTGATTTATACAGAAACCTAATTTTCAGAAACTTATATCAACATCTAACTGAATCTGAAGTTTGATGAAAATCCGTGCATTAGTTCTTGAGATAGGGATTCTTGAGAAAAATGTAGCATAGCAGTGCGTGCTGGGAGATTTAAACCAAAATGTAAATAACAAGAAGTTATATTAAAGAATAACTAAATCTTATGAAATCTTATGAAAGTCTTATGAAATCCGTGAATTATCTCTAGAGATAGAGTTATTGCGGAAATAAGTGCATCATAACAGCGCCATCTGTTGACTGATTTACACCAAGATGTAGGAAACCTCAATTCATATCAAGAGCTATCAAAATGTGAAGTTAAATGAAAATCCATGAAAAGTTCTTGAGATAGAATTATTGCAATAATTGTGATAACTGCTGCATAGTAGCGCCAGCTGCTGCGCAATGTACACCAAAATGTAATCAGTGTCAATTATTCTTAAGAAATAACAGAATCTGGAGTTCGGTGAAAATTCATACAGTAGTTCATTAAACTCCGTGCATTAGTTCTTCAGATACAGCGCCCACAACATGTCTGTCACATACAGAAAAACAGATAGTTTGTAAAAACATGTTTTTGGGTTTTTTTCACTACTATTAATTTTACTAATCCGTCAAAAACCGGTATTCGAAACTTTTCAGAGATCCAATACTTTCCTTTCGTAAATATAGATGAAAGTAAAATAATAAAAATAATAATATTTTACGTGATATAACGTAAAAAGATTTATTCATAATTATTTAAAATCAACTAATAATAACACATTGCTCAGTGGTGCACAAAACAGGAATTTTAATATACATTAGTACATATTAAAATAAAATAAAACTTTCAACGTTTCGCGCCGTCTTCAGGAAAATGTGAAATGGAAGGACTACGTTTGCATCTTGTTCGAGAGATAATATTTCTTCTAAATTAAAAACTAAATGAATTAAAATTTTAAAAAATGTTGCCAATTACACGTGAGTAAAAATTAAAATATTGCAAGGAAATAAAAATTTTTATTTCCTTGCAATATTTTAATTTTTACTCACGTGTAATTGGCAACATTTTTTAAAATTTTAATTCATTTAGTTTTTAATTTAGTAGAAATATTATGTCTCGAACAAGATGCAAACGTAATCCTTCCATTTCATATTTTCCTGAAGACGGCGCGAAACGTTGAAAGTTTTATTTTATTTTAATATGTACTAATGTATATTAAAATTCCTGTTTTGTGCACCACTGAGCAATGTGTTATTATTAGTTAAATTTTATGGTGCAACTGTCCTATATATATTTATGATTAAAATCATATTTTTGTCATAATCATTTTTGAGAACTAAAGTTTGTTCTGTCTTTCCCTCTTCGATAGTAATGAAAATTTGTTTAAGAAATTTTAAGAAAAAGGAACGCAAAAAAGATGGCATTCTTCCATTTTTCAGTTAGAACCATAAATATTTTCTTTTTCATTTTATACTTTATATAAAATTTCTAAACCTACAGTTTAATCAAAAATTTTCTTGATTAAAGTTTCTTTCATCTATAAAAACAAAATTGAAAAATGGGGAAAATGTTCAAAGTGGTATATAAATTTTAAAAACAGCTTAGAAATTTGAAAAAATGCTTAACCTTACAGACAATATATAAATATTTTCTAATTATTATATTTCTACACATTTTCTTTCATTAGATATAGTAGATTCAGTATGTAAATTGATATTCCGATATCTGAATTGCAGTTATTAAAAAAATGCATTATACAAATGTAATCTGTAATAATAAAATCTCTTTGTAAGCAGATTTTAAAATCCTGTTTAATTAGCGTAATTTCAGCTTATTTTTTTCCAGTAATTAATACTGCAGCATAAAATTTATAAATCAACAAAAATGTTATTTTATATTAATGCACATTTCTAAACGTATATCTCTAAGAAATTGTTTAATTATTATAATACAATTTTTTATTGATTTTTAACTTAATCATACTGCCTATGGAGATCTCTAGGTAATTTTATCTATAGCAAGGTTTTTTTTAATGCCCTGAAAAAAGAACAAATCTGTAATGTTATTAAACTTTTTAATGGAAACTGGGATTCATAGTAACGGTAACTGCAAACATTCATGTAACCAATTCTGTTACATCATTTTTTGCTGTTACCGAGCATAAAAACTTCTACCCAGGTCCAAATTTATGTTTGCACCAGCAGCAAAATTATGCTAATTATTGCTAAGTATTGCTATATCTGCTAGATTTCCATGCTGTTATATGCTAGCTAGCATCACATGCTATATCGCTAGCTTGCACAAGAAAAGCATGATAAGCTATATGCAAGCATTTCATGCTCATTTCCAGCAAAGTGGGCCAATACACACCATGAATTGCTGGAAATTCTGCTGGAACTAGCAATGTGTAATGCTAATTTATGCTATTTTACTTGTTGGGTTGTTATAGTACTTGGTGCTTGTCTAGCAAACAAATACCAGCATGATTTTCGACCTGAGTAGAAATCCGAGATTCCTAGAAAAATTTAAGTAATTTTACAGATTTTTTTCCTTACCCTTTTATTTATTTTTTTTTTATTGCGATAATTAAGCACAAAATGAGGTTTGGACCAACCATTAGAGAGGTTTGGTCCAAAAAATAAATACTCGTAGACAGTTTTATGACTATATATTTATGACAGTATCATAAATTTACATATATATGTATATATATATATATATATATATTACGTTATCGTATGTGGCACAAAAATCACGGTTATTTGTTAATTATTTAATGGCAACGTCCAAATGAAACGCATCTTATTGGTTACTGTGCAAAAGTCCTTAGGTAAGATTTGAGCTGTGATAAATTGGATTTTTTTATATTTTGTTTCTTCGCTGCAAATATAGAGTTTCAAAATATCATTGTTTGTATTTTTTCTGTTCTTTTTACTTAAAAGAATTAAATAAAAATCATGAATTTTAAACTTTTTAGTTTCAAATTAAAATTATGTATTATAAATGAAATTAGTGAAAGGATTATATTATTATATTTTAAATAATCAATGAAATACGAAAAAATGTCACATGTATAATATTTAGCGATTTATTATCTGCGACAGACTAGCATAAAAATACCGAGTTATTGATTTATCAGCATAGATGTCATATATGCACCCCATTGGCGGGTTATTCTTCTGACACCCATTTGGCGAAAATTTCCTTTTCAAATACCAGTTACATACATATTTTTTAACTAATTTCTATTATTATAGAAAGGAAATAATAATAATAAATAAATAAAAGTTTAGGTAATAATTATAGAATAAAACAATTTATATCATTTTTTAAAAGAAAAAAAAATAAACAAACAAATTTTGTAGTAAATAAATAAGAATAGCCGGGTTATCATGTGAGAGACATATAATTACCATTTTGTTACAATCGCGCCAATGTGGTGCGTATTTGATATCTGTGTCTATTTCTCTAGCATAATCTTCTAATTTGGCAAAAATCTGAGCAATTAAAATATATTATGAATAAAAGCATTATGATTTAATGCTTAGTATACATTCAAGGTAGATCAAACTGGTCGCCAGGTGTGGCTAGTAGAGATGAATTCTTGGATAAGTGCAAACATACATTTTCAACATCCCTCACCGGTCGGTGCAAAGTGTGTCGAAGTGCTTTTTTTTGTTGCAGAGACTAAATACGTGTGATATGTGGTCACCCAAATTTAAGTTTCAGTGTGTCTTGTTATGGACTTTTCCCGCAGAATAGATTAGATGCATTGAAAATATAAGAAAAATTACAATTACTATTTTTTGTTATTTATAGTCATAGTTTTATTTATATAGTAATATTTATAGTTTTATTTATATAGTTATTCCCTCTTGATTTGTTATGCCCTCTCGTTTTACCAGATAATCCTAAAATCAATGAGACTTAAAAGAAACAATATCTTCAAACAAAAATTAAACATTCAATTGTAGATGTAAACAAAAAAAAAACCCTATCAGATATCTTACTATATGTGATTCATCGTTGTAAGCAACATATTACTTATATGCAGTATCTGATGTTAGATGTGGGGGGGAAACTCTTATCCAAAAATACCTTATTCATCGTTTTTGGCTACATATTAGTTGAAAAAAAGAATGATGATAAAGGAAATATTTCATATAACCGGACTTACCAAAGAATTTTTTTCTCGACAGTTACTTCCTTTTGTTTTTCCCTTTGTCATTCTACTTTTCGATACATCATCTTTTAAAAAACGGCACCGCATATTATTGTAAGTGAAAAACCATGGTTCATCAGCGAATACTACGTCAAGACTTAACTTGATTTTTTTTTTTTTTTGGCTATGTCTGGTTACATGTTCAGCAGGCTAAAAATTGGATTTCTGACGTAACCGTGACGCCATAATCCAACGGTTCAAAGGTCACTTTGTCGTTGAAGGTCTTCCAACTTTAGATCTCGCAAACAGGAAATCTCTGATGTTACATTATTTCGACATGCCTGCAATACATATATCTGATTCTTAAAAGGTGGAGGGCGAAGAGCTAGTGGTACACTCTGAGTTGTGGGGAGGGAAGCCTTCAACCAAGGCAACCTTCTGATCAAGGTAACTTTCTGATCTGACTCCAGATCAGAAGGTTGCGAGTTCAGATCATATCCAAGTCAGCACTTGTGGGGAGGGAAGGTAAGCTGTGATTACATATGGCCTTTTTCACAAAATAAATCTTTATTTCATTAAACATATAAAAAATTCAACTGTATAAATAACTTAACAAATGGTAAATAAAACATATGAATATGATACTTTACAGGTGACCAGCAGCCGTCGTCCCCACGCCACATTTCATTGATGAGCGTCGTACAACAAGAGACCGAAAAGAGTTTCACCGAGTCCTCCATCAAGCTATATTCTTGCCTAAACCACGCCAAACATTCGCCAAACAGGAGGATGCTCTTGTCCCGTTATTCTCGCTCTCTGCTAAAACTCTAAAATGAATTATGCTTCAGTTTTCACTTTTGATCAGGTGAATTAACGTTGCCACAGAGTGTTTAGTTGGAATCGTCCGTGGTTCATCTCTTTTCCTGGCTGTTCCCATTGGAGTGATCAAGAAGTTGCGTGTTTGAGTGTCGATATGAATAGCAAGGCCGACTTCTTACCTAGTCCGAAGCTTACTAAATAAGTTTAGAGATTGCGCCTAATGCTTGCACAAAAATATATAACAGTTATTTGTTACATATCTGTTTTTTTTTCTAGAAAATAAAATATAAGTTCCACCATTTTCTGTGTATATTAATCAATTTTTATATATCTTTGTGTCATTTATTTTAAAATAAATAAGTGCAATAGCACTTTTAAACTTATAATTTGTTTGTCGATTTTTTAATTTAAAAAAATTTCAATTTTCATTTGAATGTAATAAAATAACTAGATTGGACACCAATTTTGACTTTCAACAGCTGTCATCTTGGTATATTTGCAATGGATTTCTCAAACTGTTTCAATGCTATTTTTAATTGTTTCTTTTTTTCTGAATAAAAATATTGTTAATATTAATTCGCGTGTCAGAATAATTTATTTCAGCCACGCTACTTTTTCCTATTATTTTTTACACTTATAATCTACGTTAATGTTAAGGAATTTTATTATTGCTGTACAAATTTTAATCTAAACAAAAATACAATAAATATTAATAATAAATACGAAATATAGAATATAAAGAAACACAATACAAAAATCTCTGAATATTTTTAGACAGACATAATTTAGGTCAAAATACAACACAAAAATACATGTTCCGAGAATATTATTTTTCAAGGTATTCGACTTCATTTATTATATACAACCTAAAAAGAGGAAAATTGGAAAAATGTGCTCTGTATGCTGAAATATTTCTGTAATTTTACTATTGAATATTTTATGTTATTTTTTTAAATATTGCTTTATTTGTATATTAAAACAAATGCACAAATGTGCATTCTTTTAGGATCAGAAAAGTAAAAGTGAAATTTGTTTGAAAATCGGTTGGCTGAAAAGTGAGAATTGGTTTGCATAACAGTAATCGCGCAAATACTTGTTAAATGTCAATTGTTTGCGCATTATTACCCTTAAATAAACTACTTCGCTACAAAAAAAAAAAAAAAAAAAAAAAAAAAACACGTACATTTATTTTGAAACGTGGCATTATGTGTACACATAAAAGTATTATGCTTGTCAAAAAATATACATATTTCAAATGAAAAATAAAAATCTTGATTTCAATTTCCATCATCTCTTTAAATATCTTCAGTTTGATTCTAAATTTAAACGAAAATTTTATACCAAAGGTACACAGTGCATTGAAAAAGTTCCATCAGTGATTCCGCACATGTTATATAACATTCAGATTGTAACTACATTTGAGAGTAATCTCTTTCGTATTTTGCTCCCAATTCTTGGAATGAGTGTACATTTAGAAAAACATTTTTTGAATGTCCCAACTGCACCACTATGGAGTTCTGGTGTCACATTTGCTTCACTGTCATCTATAAACAATTGTCACTGCCCTTTTATATTCATTTTCCAGTTGAAAAATAAAACGCAGTCCGGATCAGCAAATATGATAAGTATGGTGGTGGGTTGACGCTCAACATCTGTTTTTTTAGCCAAAAAATGATGCACCAGAAGTGCTGCACTTTATGAGTTGTCTCAATCTCGTTCAAGAGATGGCAATTCTCAGTGTCAGAAAATTGGATTGACACGCTACATTCGTTTCAAAAGTTGATGCTTCACCTCTTTTGTTAAATGCAAAAGTCACAGTTTGTAGTCTGATGCCACCAACAATTGTACATGTTGGATATTTTCCTCATTTCAGCTTGTATATAGGCGACTTGATATGAAAATTTTTGCTCGATTCTTTTGCAACTTAAAGTTTCGAAATCATCTCAGATACTTCCAAACAACTTATTGCATCGTCAATACATGCAGAATTGATCTTCCCGTGCGTATTTGGTCATTTTCATTTAATTTAAAACAAAATTTGATGTTCGTCCGATGTGTTTTATGTCCCGATCACAATGATACACACACATTCTTCACGCAAATAAACAGTACTAAGAAGAAAGCTTTCAGAAATGAATACAACAATTTGCTAAGGATGAATGTAGATTGTTAATAGCAGGTCACACTGCCGGTTTTGCAGATATAACGCCATCTATTTTTTATTACGAGTGAGATTTCTGGAACTTTTTGAACACACTGTGTAGTAATCTGAGTCTTACTTGTGAAACCCGTAACTTATTTATAAAGTATTATTTATTCATGAATCCGATCGTCAAATATATATATAAATATATATATACACCTCTAAAAAAATCGGATTGCGATGTGGAAATATAAACTCAAAATTAGGTCGTGCATCTATATTGTTTAAAACAATGCAGTTAAACTTTTTATAATAAAATGGTACATTTTAGAAAAAAGGCATCTCGAAGTAATAAATTTGGTAAGTGTTGAAAAAATTACAGTAATATTTCACGTTAAATTGTGAAAAAGTTTTTTCCCTTTTCTACAGTTTTATATAAAGAGAAAGTAAAGTTATATTTTGTAACAATCTAATAAATTTATTGTATTTATTCCATAAACATAAACTTCATAAACTTAAAAAATGCTGGAAACATTTATATATTTTTAAAAGTTATCATATTTTTCCATTTTAGCACAAAAATATGCAAAAATGCGTTGAGATTTATCTTTCACTTAAAGATAAATTTAAAAAAACCTTTTTTTCGAGAAATTAATGGCAGTCTTAGTTTGTAGTAAGTAACTGTTTCTTAACCTGGTTTATACGTATGAATTGCTAGTCGTCAAGAAAAACTCACTCCTCAAATAAAAGAAATAAATAAATACAAATACAAATACAAACCTCCACTTTAATGTAGCATAATAAAACAAAATCCAGAATAATCTCTAATAATAAAATCCAGTATCTTGTTGAAGGTAATAAAGTTCACTTTTTATCATAAAAAAGGCCTTTAAGAAATTTGGCATTTTGATGTAAGTAATATTTCTTGTTAAATAGTAAGAAAAAATTCCAAAACTGTTTATTTTTTTCCATCTCTTTTTTTCTTTTCCAGAAAAGGAAAATAGCATTTTGAAAGAATAAGTCGAAAGTAAAATTTAGGATAATGCAAATGTATCTTGTTTAATGTAATGCACTTAACTTTTTCGCATAAAAGAGTAAATTTAAGAAAACTAGCATTTCGATGTAAGTGATATTTCTTGTTAAATGGTGAGAAAAAAAATTCAAAGATGTACCTTTCTCTTTTTTTTTATCCTTTTATAGGAAACTAAAGTGCATTTTGAAAGAATAAATAGAAAATATCTTACTTACTTTTAAAATGTTTAACATAATTTTCCACCTACTTTAAAGTGCAGTACATAAAAAGTTTATGATACCTCTAGTTTTTGTAAAAGTTATTATTATTGTTATTTTTGGGCTTTATTGGTATTTTAATTTTACAATTTTGCTTGCCAATCTTAATTTTATACTTTTCTTAATATTATAATTTAAAAATTATGGATAAATATTAAGACTCGCATTTCTAAAAATTTTAAACGCATGGAATTTTAAACAGATTTTGCAATATTTTTGAATGCTGGTTTGTCTGCTTTCGAAATTATATTACTTAATGTTGATACTTTACGTTACTAATTTATTTAAGTTTAAACAAAGTAATACTTATGTAATTAATCTTTAAAACGATATCGTTAAAATAGAATGTTTAACAGTTTTTATGTTTTTACTTATTTAAAATCCTCCGACAATCTTGTAGAAGGACAAATTTGTAATATTATTATCTCTGCGTTTAGTTTGAAATGCTAAAAAAACATAATTCATTCAATATTATACAAAAATACTTGATTACGAATATCAATGTGAACCTTTAAGACCCAACACTAGTCACCGAAAAAAAACCCGGATAATAATGTTAAGTATATGGGGATGTTTTGTTTAAATATCTCGCTCAAATTTTAATATTTTTACATGCTTTTTTTGTTGTTGTTGCATGGAATAGCTGATAATGATATTTGCAATCGGGCTAATTTTTACTTTTTCGATTTTGGTGATGTATTTTTTACATTACTAGGGGCGCTCCGCCCCCCTGATCGCTACGCTCGCCAACCTCCCGCTTAATTGCTTCGCGAGTCCAAGTTGTAGGCTACTCCTGCTTGCTGCGCTCGCTAATACCCCATGGAATCGTTTCGCGATTCCGTTCGGTATTGGTTTGCAATCCCAGTTTGAATCGCTTCGCGATACCTTATTTTCTGTGCACTCAATTCTGGAATCTTTCCTAATTGGTCTATTTAACTCATGGAAAGTGCGGTCCACCTGGACGCCTTATTTCCGGAAACCTTACAAATCAGCATCATTCCAGGAGTCATTTCTTGAGATTTGTTTAGGGGTAGTTTTTTTTTTTACTATAGAAGGAAATTATACAAGTGCATATAAATGTAGAATTTCAATAATATTCCATTAAACGGGTAAGCATATAAGTGTAACGTTTCAGTAATATTCGATTAAACGGGTGCATATAAATATAGTATTTCAATAATATTCGATTAAGCAGGAGCATATAAATGTGGTATTTCAATAATATTCGATGAAGTGGGAAGCATATAAAAATAGTATTTCAATAATATTCAATTAAACGGAAAAGCATTTAAATGTAGTATTCCAATAATATTCGATTTAGCGGGCAAGCATATAAATGTAGTATTTCGATAATATTCGATTAAGCGGGCAAGCATATAAATGTAGTATTTCAATAATATTCAATTAAGCAGGAGCATATAAATGTGGTATTTCAATAATATTCGATGAAGTGGGAAGCATATAAAAATAGTATTTCAATAATATTCAATTAAACGGAAAAGCATTTAAATGTAGTATTCCAATAATATTCGATTTAGCGGGCAAGCATATAAATGTAGTATTTCGATAATATTCGATTAAGCGGGCAAGCATATAAATGTAGTATTTCAATAATATTCGATTAAGTGGGAAGCATATAAAAATAGTATTTCAATAATATTCGATTAAACGGAGAAGTATTTAAATGTAGTATTCCAATAATATTCGATTTAGCGGGCAAGCATATAAATGTAGTATTTATATAATATTCGATTAAGCGGGCAAGCATATAAATGTAGTATTTCAATAATATTCGATTAAGCGGACAAGCATATAAATGTAGTATTTCACTGATATTCGATTAAGCGGACAAGCATATAAATGTAGTATTTCAATAATATTCGATTAAGCGGGCAAGCATATAAATGTAGTATTTCAGTACTATTCGATTAAGCGGTCAAGTATATAAATGTAGTATTTCAGTAATATTCGATTATGCAGGCAAGCATATAACTGTAGTATTTCAGTAATATTCGATTAAGCGGGCAAGTATATAAATGTAGTATTTCAGTAATATTCGATTATGCAGGCAAGCATATAAATGTAGTATTTCAGTAATATGCGATTAAGCGGGCAAGCATATAAATGTAGTATTTCACAAATATTCGATTAAACGGGCAAGCATATAAATGTAGTATTTCAGTAATATTCGATTAAGCGGGCAAGCATATAAATGTAGTATTTCAGTAATATTCGATTATGCAGGCAAGCATATAAATGTAGTATTTCAGTAATATTCGATTAAGCGGGCAAGCATATAAATGTAGTATTTCAAAAATATTCGATTAAGCGGGCAAGCATATAAATGTAGTATTTCAATAATATTCGATTAAGCGGGCAAGCATATAAATGTAGTATTTCAGTAATATTCGATTAAGCGGGCAAGCATATAAATGTAGTATTTCAGTAATATTCGATTAAGCGGGCAAGCATATAAATGTGGTATTTCAGTAATATTCGATTAAGCAGGCAAGCATATAAATGTAGCATTTCAATAATATTCGATTATGCAGGCAAGCATATAAATGTGGTATTTCAATAAAATTCGATTAAGCGGGCAAGCATATAAATGTAGTATTTCAGTAGTATTGGATTAAGCGGGCAAGCAAATAAATGCAGTATTTCAGTAGTATTCGATTAAGCGAGCAAGCATATAAATGTAGTATTTCAGTAATATTCGATTAAGCGGGAAAGCGTATCAATGTAGTATTTTAGTAATATTCGATTAAGCGGGGAAGCTTATAAATGTAGTATTCCAGTAATATTGGATTAAGCGGGCAAGCATGTAACACTCTGCTGCAGTATTGCTTTGCAATCCCGGTCGGAATCGCTTCGCGATGGACGGAGCCTTTTCCAGATTGGTCTATTCGATTCATGGAAAGATTGGTCCACCCGGAACCGTTATTTTCGGAAATCTTACACATCAGCATCATTCCAGGAGCCATTCCTTTTAAGGCTAGTTTTTTTTTACTATAGAAGGATGATAGCTTCAATTTCAGAACCGGTTCTAACCGGTTTCGAAAGTTAAAGTAATTGAAAAAAATAAAATTCAAACCAAAATTGAAAAAAATATCACCCGGGTCTTTTTTAGAGACTAGTGTGCGGCCTTAAAAGTATCAATCATTGTACAATGTATTAAAAATACATAAAATCATTATATTTTAATTCCTTTAATTATGGCTCATATTGAAGTGAAACCTGGAGTTTAGTGGATGTATTAACACGAGCTTATCAGTGAAAAGTGTAATTTTCCTACTTGGAGTTTTTATTTTTCTTTTACATAGGAATATCTTTATAGGAGGTGCCACATATTAATGTAAATGCAACCCAAAAGTTTCATGCTGTTATAATATCATAACGATGGTTGTAAAAACCTGGCTTCTGTATTTTGCTGTTTATCAATAATACAATAATTATAACTATCGCATGATTTCAATTTTTATTACATCGAAAGCAAAATGAGAAAGAAAAATCCAGCGTCAAGCATAGATAATGAAGCACTTTCCACCATATCCAGAATAATGTAAAAAAACTGCACCGTTTCGAAAAATATAAATATTGTGTCTCATTTCACTATATGAAAATGTATAACGCATTTCAAAACCGAATTTCAGTTGTTCCCATTTACAGTCCGAAAATTATCGGATTACTTTAGCAGCCCTGTATACGATATAAAGATTTGTATCCATTAAAAATATGGATTCCAAAATTTAGTTCTTTTAAGAGATTACGTATATTTCATTTCAAAATTTCGTTTCAGTCATTTCCTCTAATAAGGAGAGCGGCATGCGAATACTTTTTTGAAGTCCTATGTATGAGGTACGTTAAGAGTGATACATAAAAAACACTATTTAAATTTAAAAGCGCATACCGAATTTTAAAACATACTCTGCAACAATTGTTACGCAAACACAATACTGTAACCGATTTATTTTATGTGTCCCTGTTAATTAATAAAAATGCTATGAATGCTCTATTTTAACGTGATCATAGTTAAATTCAGTGATTTATATCAGTTTCAATACATATGAAATAGTGTAATGTCTCCGAACGATTTTCCCTATGTACTAAAATGTAATAGAATAAAATTTAATAGTGTACCTGTAAATAAACCATACATCGTACATACTTTAGATGCAATACCAAATATCCTTTGGTGAACCTAAATAAGCTTTATTAATTTCATGAAAATCCGAGTACATTTACAGGATTTAGAGCCTAGACAGACGGACAGATGAACAGACTAACCAAGTGCATAAGGATGTTTTAACTATCTAGGAAAGTGCTAAAAAATGCTTTCAAAATTTGTTGAAAAATTCATCCAAATTTAATGAGATTTTATCACTGTTTCGATATTTTTTAATGATTCTTTTAAAATATTTTGTATTAAAATTTATACGAACAGATTAAATTTTATTATAAACAGATTAAATTTGATAGATTAATTTTACAAAGATATTAAATTTGATTCAGGGTACACGCCATAAAATTTGAAATTTATTTATTTATTTATTACTAGTTTTCCCAGTATTAGTCCAATATATAGATTTCAAATACTTTTTTCATAAAAACAGAAAAACAAATCATGTAGTGAAGGTTTAAGACCAAGCTTGTTCATAATATTAACAAGAATAAAGATTTTTGGGAAATTTTTCTTATTCATATGAAATGGCGTGATGCCTGATGTCCTGATGTCCTGATGTCTGCACCGTAAACGTACTTCCAACAGCAATCGAAATTATACCCGTCGACTACAGTGCTACATGGATGCAAATTGCGACCTTTTACTGGATATAACTGGAGAAAAGTTGTTTTGGTGGCCAAAACGTTTATAAACTCTAAACTCCTCTCGATTGTTTTTATTCTTATGAAAATGAATATATAAATAAATAAATAAATAAAATTTTCCGCTAAAATGTGATACTTTATGAAGTGTACCCTATATACACAATTAGGATTTTGAAATATTTTATTGATATATTATGCAATTAAAGGGTCTTAAAATAATTAATTTTATCAGATTGATACTCTGAAGTTTTCTTTACATTAATATTTTTAAGTATTCAGGAAAAACAATAAAAGTAAATTTAGTCTTATTAGCTGTATCGAAATATTTCTTTTTTTGTTTGTTTGTTTCCGAAGAACAAACCCTAATTTTTTTGTCAAATGCAACCATCGTACATGGACAAAATTAGTGGTATTCCATTCTTTGAGCTGATCTTTATTAGTTACAGCTATCCTTTTGGCTAAATTCATGGCATGTACTAATGAGAAATGTAGTGTTTCAGGTATTTGTCAGAGGTTTCACACGGTTCAGTAAAGATTTAAAACTATTGGAGAAATATTTTAATAAAGTATAAAAAATAGACATATAATTAAACAATGCATATAACAAACTCATTATTATACAGATTATCGGGATAAATTTATTTTTGTGCGCAAAGTATTTCTTATTTAATTCTGTAGTTACTAGTTCTGTAAATAAATAATATATCTAATATCATTTCGTTGATAATTGCTTATTCCTATACCATTATATTATCCGAGGCTAAAGATAAAAAGGTTTTCTTCTGGGTATAAAAAGATTATCTGTTATAGAAAGTCACAATCCATCGATAATAGGAAAAATCCTTTTCTTTTTAAACTTCTTCACGTATGTCTTGGCATGAAAAAAATACCAAAGTATTCCATAGAGAATTATTTTTGTAAAAAGTTACTGATCTCTTCGGTTTTTGTCTGGTTTATCCTTATTTGATTGATATAAATGATATATTTGCACGAAAATGTATATAAATTAATTATATGTATATTTCTTATATAGGTATGTCATTAGGTTAATTTTTTAAAACTCAGCTTAACCCATTTGTATCATTACAACATATATGACTCTATTGCAGGAAACGTCTTTTTAGCGTCCTTTACATGTAAAGTGAAAATGGAACTTTTATAAATCACTCTCGTATCTGCTTGTCCGTATGTTACAGACATTTTACTCATGAACTATGAAACGTGAAAAGCTGAAATTGGGTTAAGTAATAAAGAATATTGTCCTATATATTTAAAAATGATTAAATATTTACAAATATATTTAGGAGGGGAGAAGGTAGGGGTTAATTATGTTACTTTAAAAATATGCATATCGTGAGGGGAATCTTGTGAAAATTTTCGTTACTCTGAATCAAAAATATATTTCTTTTTATTTAAGGTGTTATATTTTCAGAGATATCGTCGAAATTACAGTGTAAAAATCCCCCAGTGTAAAAAAACCCCTCCCATCTAATTCCGAATCTATTGAAATTAAGATAGTAAAAAAAGTAGAGTTTATCGATGTTTGTTTAAACCTTTCAGAAAAAATGTAGTGATTACTATAGATCGCATTAGTTTTTGAGAAAAGCACATTTTTCTGTTACTCAAAAATTTCAGTTTGTGAACATTCAGCAAAAGTGTTCAGGAGCGTTGGAGATACCTATCATAGCAGAAGTACAAAAAGGAATGTTGATAATAATTTTTGGAAAAATTCCTCTTCAATTACCCGAGATATTAACCTTTAAAGACACTTAAAGACAAGTACGATTGGGACATAAATAATGACGGGGACGGCGTATTCTGTATACCATCGGCTTTTAAAACCTAGATAACAACTTTTAATAATATATTTGTGTAAAGCAATACCTAGTAGCAGTATAAAAACAATAAGTTTCATACTGTTTCAAACAGGCTATCTTAATTAGAATTAATCACACAGAAATCAGGGTTCGTATGCATTAGAAATAAAAAAAAATACCATTTTAGTACCAGGATTTTCTTAAGCATTATTTGCCTTATTCAATGCAAAAGTTTCTTACTTCGGATATAGCAGCCACTAAGTTACGAAATTTTGTATTAAAATGTTTAATTTTTAAAAATTCCTTATGTATGCGAATCCTTCATAAGTACAATGGAGTTCGAGAATAGTTTGTATTGAATAAATCTGTCACTACGACACTTATAAACGCATTTAAAAGTTAATCAGAAAACTATCATTAATAACGCGTTGCGGACCAAAGCGGTTTTGCAAATTTGCGAGACCTATTCTACATAAGCTCTTTCAGCACAATGCCAAGTTTAAACATTGAACAAGAGTTTTGAGTTAGCTACACTGGAAAAGTAAAAGGTTATTACTATGCTCGATTTAATTCTATGAAATGCTAAATGAAATTTAAATATCCACTAACTTTCATTTTCAGTACTGAATTAAGATTTTTATAAATAGTTTAGGATAGAATAAAAAAATAGTGTTATACAGATTATCAGTATTTAATTAGTATGCTTCAAATCTCTTTGATTTTTAATGGTATACTTATTTATACTTTTCGAGTATATACAGCTATAATCTACCCTATTTTGTATAGTTTTTTACAAAGAATTGTTATTCTTTCACTAACGATTTCCTTTTAATAGTATAGTTAATTCCTTCGCGATGAGAGCACTTTCCTTAATTTTTAATCTGTATCATCAGATTCAAATCAGAAAATTTTCTGTGCTTAAATCGCGAAAATGCTCTAATTAAATAAGATAAAGTTTACAATAACAAATAGCTTTTGGGAATAGGGAAGGATTCTGTAAATTTTAAGTGGCACGTATACCAATCGCTTGTCCCCAAGGGGTTAATAATACATATGTTTATTGTACATAATCCTCTGAATGCGAGTAAAACCTGCACCTGGCCGTTTATTTATTCTTAAATTTTATTCTTAAGTTATTTTAGTGCACCAAATGACTCTTATTTATTTCTGTAGTTACTAGTTCTGTAAATATATAATATAACTAATATCATTTCGTTTAGTATTTTTATTCCTATTTTTGTACATATTCTGAGGTTAAAAATTAAAAAATTTTGTCTGTGTATAAAAATATTATTTCTTATAGAAAGTTACAAGCCTTCGATAATGCGAAAAATCCTTGTCTTTATAAACTTCTTCACACATGTCTTGAGATGAAAGAATATATATTAAACGAAGAATACCGTAGAGAATGCCATAAAATTATTTTCGTAAAAAGTTACTGATCGCTAAAAATTTTGTCTGAGTTATCTTTATTGTTTTTAATTGATGAGATATTTTCACAAAAATGTGCATAGATTAGCTATATATATTTATTTAATATATAAATCTCATTAAATGAATTATTTAAAGCTCTGCTTAACTGATTTGTATTGTTACAACATGAATGCTTTTACAGCAGCTATGAATCCATATTGAAGATTTTAAACAAAGAAATTTTCATGTATCCAATCAAGAAAAATAAGTCATTAAATAAAATTGAAATCAACTAAATATATAACAAATTAACACATTGTATTAAAATATGATTATTAATTACTTAAAATGTATCATAAAGATTTTAAAAGCGGAATAATAGTTTTATTTTGTTCGCATTTTTCTACTCATAACAGATTCACTCTCAAAACAAATTTAAAATAATATTCCAAAGTAGCACGGTTTAAAGTGCATTGAACTGAAACATCACCATTGAGTTTTACATTTGCGTCACATGATAAACGGAATGATGACGTTTCAAATTAATGCAAACTATAAAATCAAAATAGATGTACCGGAATTGTGGCACGAGTGACTCAATAGTTTTAAAACAGAAATTGAAATCTAAGTAAAATAAAAAATAATAATGTGCGGCACATGAAATCTGAATGATGGCGTTTTAGTTCAATGCACCTTAGACCGTGCAACTTTGAAATATTATCTTTAAATTTTTGTTATCAAAATGACTCTGTGATGGGTTGAAACTTGTCTACAAAATAAAACTATTTTACGGCTTTTAAAACTTTTGTTATACATTTTAAGTAATTAGAATTAATGTAAAAATTACCATTCAGATTTTCTGCAATGAAATATTTCCAAGAAAATCCCTTTTTATCTGAAGGAGATATTTCCACTTTCCCTTACTTTGTTACTCGAAATCTCATCATAATCGTATTAGAACGTGAGGCGGCAGCAGAGATAATCGCCTTATCGATTTCACATCTGAAATTATAGAATTAGTTAAAACTCGACTTGCATATTAAAATGCAATCGGTCTGCGAAACCATATCTTTGTGGAAAACTCCTAAAAATTCTATTTTAGCAGTCGGTTGACCCGTAGTTTTAAAATTGCTTCTCTGCTACCAATCCTTCGTGTTTTCCAAAGCATACTGGTAAAAAAACTACGAATCAATTGATAAAATAGGGATTTTATGTGTTTTCCTCCGAGATATGTCATGACAGATCGATTGCATTTTAATATGCAACTCGAGTTTTAACTATATCTAGAATTTCAGTCGTAAACTCAATTAGGTGATTGTCTGTGCTGTCTCCACCCGCTTTATATTATTTAAGTATACAGCAATGAAAAAAAAATGTCTACTTCTATTTTTTCATAAAATTTTGATAAAATGTGACTGAATGTTTTTTGCGACACAATAATGTGCATATGACTCACTATTGTGTGAATAACAAACTATTGGTATGCTGTTTTATCTTAAGACCTTGTTAATTTGAAATATTTTAAGCGGAAATACAAGAGTTTGAATTAAAAAAACAAACCTTTTAGGAAATCGACTTCAGCTGCAAGCATTACATGAAGTAAGTAATGGTTATTTTCAAAGTAACATTTATTATAAACTGCTTATTGTAAGATTACAAAATTATTTTAAAGGTTTACAGACAATTCCACTAATTAAAAATTTTAAAAGCTTTTTAAAAATAGAATACGATTGCGTTGTTTTCTAAATAAAAATGTGTAGTGTTAAAAACAAGTACTTAAAACTTATTCTTAGTTATTATTTAGCTAAAAACAATTCCGAGTATTATTCTTAATTCTGAAAATTAAACGTAATCATTATTTAATACACTTTTCCTTTTAACATACGTTGGTTATTCCATAATTTCAAATTGAAGAATGTATAAATCTTAAATGAATAAATCAAAATAAAATAGTAAATAAAAAGTGGATGCAATTTAACTTTCAAAAAAACACATACAAAGCAAATAATAATACACGCATCTTTATATATCTGAGTAAAACATCATCTTTAGACATCTGAGTAAAACATCATCTTATATATTTTTATACATCTGTTCAAAATTGAAAAGGCAACATAATTTATCCGATTTTTATCAAACGAAAAAAATACATAGCTGACATGGCACAAAACAAAATGTACTCAAAGATTCTACACAGTTTGGGTAAAAGTAAGTAGTTTAGAATAAAAAGGAAAATAATATTAAATGTAAATTACATTTTTTCCTAACAGTTACAATATATAGTAAAAGGACAAGGCGAAAACTTTCATAATTTATTGCATCCCTTTTAAAGTTTAAATAATGATTCCATCGCACAAAATATGGCCATCACTTACCACCATTCATCAATAATGCTAATACACGATTACATTGTTCATCTGCTTTGTTCCGTTCTGCGTGTTTATGTGAAATAAATGTTAGTAAATACATCATCCAAATATATAGATGAAATGATCATTATAAAATTCGGAGTAGATTCCTTCAATCCATATACCAGAATGAGAAAGATAAATGTCATATGCATTGTAAAAAAAATAATAAATAAATAAATAATAAATAAATAAATATAAATTAATCTATATATACACTATATGGCCAAAGATGACTGGCCACTTGCGATTTTAGACGTTTTGTTAACCCTTTCCGGCGCACTACTCTTTAAAGTTGGAATTTAAAGAAAAAAAATTTGGCAAACTATTTAGGCCTAGAGGAGTACACAGGTATAATTTTGTAAAGATAGAATAAACCATTTTAATTATACAGCTGTTGCCGAAATGGTAACCCCGCATAGGTACAGCATTGATAACCGCAGTGAGAAGAGCATTGCTGTGAAGCGCGTATTAGAATAAAACATTTTACCTATTATTTAAAAACAGTAGAATTTGATCTCTGTGGTGCTGCGATCTAGAACTCATAAGAAAGATTTAAAGTAGCCATTAGAGTAGTTTTTGAAATATTCACGGACTTTTTATGTCTCTATACAGGGGGAACTTTAGATCTGCCGACCCGGCAACACTGCGCCGAAAAGGGTTAAATATCTAGAAAAATACATGAGGAATTATTCTGAAACTCTAACTGTGTAAACTTAATAGAACATTAGGTCACACATTTCTGTGAAGACTTTTTTCCGGAAATTCTATAGGGGACAGTCAACAAACTGAAAAACAACGAATACCTTTTGGATAACAATGTCAAAACTAATGTAGCAAAAGAGCTCAAACTGTAGCTTATGATTAAGTGGCTTATTGTAATATACTGTGTTTATTTGTATATGGACAGAATGTATACTCGTAGAGAAATTGAGGTATTTTATAAAAACATTCCCACATTTTTCAAAGTTTTTTTCTTGTAATTTGCAGACTTCTTAATATAAAATAATGTTCTTTTCTGAAAATATGACAAACAACATTGTACATATTATCCTGTTACCAGAATAAAAAATTAATAAAAATTGTACCAAAAATGAGTAGGTTTAGTAAATAATTTTTCCTTGCGCATGCGTCAACGATATAAAAATTTTATTCGCATATTGTATTAGCTAAATGTATAAAGAAACTTCTGTAAAATTTTCAAAAACATAACTTAAAAATTCTGAAAGTAATCATCTATAGAATCAATTCAAAATCCCTTATTCCCAAAATGAAGCAAAAAAATCAGGAGTTTTGTCCAAATATAGTAGTACGTGCAATACTGTGTATTCTATATTGCCATTAGTCAACGGATATATGGTTCAGCCCCTCATCTTTTTGCCTCACTTTGGGAATAACGGATTTTGAGCTGATTTTATAGACGAACACTTTCAAAATTTTCAAGCTATGTTGTTGAAATATTTACAAAAGTTGCCCTATACATTTAGCTAACACAATATGCACATGAAATTTTGATATCGTTGACGCATGCGGAATGAAAAATTATTTAGTAAACCTGCTCATTTTTCATATAATTTTTACTACATTTTAAGTCTGATGGTACGGTGGGTACGGCGTAATCATGCCAACCAACAGTAAAAACAAAAATGCCGTACTTATTTTTTTTCATTTATTTAAAGAAAATTAATTAAAATCGTTAATTTTATTTATTAATTAATCAATTTCACATTTTTTATCTAAAACTTCGAAAAAAAATATTTTTGCTAGTAAAAGGGGAAAAAGTAGAAAATAATCTTACATGGTGCACACAGATTTTGATGATTTCCAAGTATGTTGTAGGGGGCATACCACTTATTATTCTGGTGAAACGGTTTCTTCAAATGGGCCTTGGTTTTTGAGAAACTGGGGGTTAAAGTTCAGCGTATACTTCAAATACCTATTTGTACATACGTCGAATGTGAATCCGTGGCTCAGTGCCAGCGCGCGATGCTACAAATAGAAAGGTTGTGGGATCGAGTCCCTCCTCGGCTTCAGTTTTCTCTTTTACTTATATTTATATTATTTACACGTTACAAATTTTAAGTATTTTTACTACTAGAGAAATTGCTACAGCGTTTGATATTTTCTTGTTAAATTAAATTTACATTTTTGAATTTTAAAATGAATATAATGACTTAATTTTTTATCACGACGGTCAATTTCCGTCGACGACCCCTATCTAAGACCCGAACAGACCTAGTCTCTTGCGCGACCACGCAGAGCGCCAAAATGCTTTACTTACGACCCGAATAACCTTGGACTCTTAATAGAAAAGAAAAAAAAAATACGAGGAATTGAAACCGGAGAAATTTAACAGAAAAATTAGACAGATTAAAGATATTGAAAAACGGTTAGCGGACGGGAAGGCGGGGCTCTGAAGCTACCGACTTTTCCCTGCCTTCATCCCGAATACACATGTATTATTTCCAAAGATTAATCCCATCAAACACACAAACAAATGTTGTTTTTTATGATGTTAGTATTGATAAAATGTATATTGCTGATTATAGAACCCAAGTATTACATTCAAACAGGGAGTATAAAATCTTGGTCTTTAAATTTATTTTTTAATATGTTAAAAATGCTATGTTCCATACTGAATTAAATTATATCTCAGTTTTCAACGCTTCACAGATGAAATGTGAATCGCATTCCCATGTAAAAATGTAAATCATAATCAATTATTCATTATTTCTTAACACGTAAATCAAAGATCCTTCTGTATTAGATAAAGTAGATGATCGAAGCGAAAAGTTGCTTAAGCCATCCCTTCCGTTCCATCACTTAATGAATCCTTTGTGCGTGTCTGGATAAGAGTTCCAACCATTTCATTAATAATGCTAATACTCGACATCATTGTTCACTTACGTTGTACCGTGCTACTTGTTTATGTGAAATATATTTTGCTAAATAAATCATCCAAACATGTAGTGCAAATGATCATTATGGAATTCAGAGCAGCTTCCTTAATTGCAAATATTGAAGTTGAAAGAGAAGGGTTACATAAACCACAGCTAAGCTAATATTTAGTAAGTAGTATTGGTTAAAATTGTTAAATAATGAAATTATTTAACTAGAGGTACATCTGTTAAAATCTGCTTAAATTTATTGTTATTAAACATCTTTTACCGGATGTATACTCTCAACGGTGTCAAATGGTTGATTCATGATCCTTTATTCATAGACAATTTTTTCCTGTTAAATAATGTTTTAAATGATTTAACTAACTATATTAAAGATAACTTTAGCCAATAAAAACGTATTTTAAAGCGAGTAAGAAAAATCATGCTTAAAGCGTAGATTATAAAACATTTTCTAACACTTCATTAAACTTTAACAAAACTTAAAAGAGGACACGCATTATGGCCAAAAAAATATATATATAAAATTTTATTCAATAAATGTATTTTTACATGTTAAAATGCTATGTTTCATACTCAATTAAATTGTGTTTCAGATTTCATCTATTCACATATAAAATGTCAATCATAACTAACTATTCACATATAAAAATGAAAATCATATTCAATTATTCATTATTTCTTTCTTTACACGAAAATAAAAAATTCTGTATTGCATAAAATAAGTGATCGAAACGAAAAGTTGCCTAAACCATCCCTTCCGATCTCGCACTTAATGATTCCTTTGTGCGCATCAGGATAAGAGTTCTATCCATTCATTAATAATGATAATACACGGCATCATTGTTTACTTTCATTTAGCATACTACTTGTTTGTGTGAAATATATTTTGCTAAATAAATCATCCAAACATGTAGTGCAAATGATCATTATGGAATAAGCAGCTTTATTAATGTCAAATATGGAAGTTGAAAGAGAAAGGTCACCTAAACAACAGCTAATCTAATATTTAGCAAGTAGTGTTGGTTAAAATACGCTTAAACTTATTGTTCAATAAAGAACTTACATACTACAGGTGCATTTTTATATCTGCTTAAATGTATTGGCATTAAAAAAAATATGCAAGGTGCATGCTTTCAATGGTGTCAAACATCTAATTCCTAAACCATTATTCATAGACGCATAGTTTCTGTTAAAATAATGTTTTAAATGACTTAGCAAAATATTTTACACGGAATTTGAACCAATAAAACATATCTTAAATAAGAAAAATCATCCTTTAAGGATAGATAATGAAACACTTTCAAAAACTTCCTGCAAACTTTAACAAAATTTCGTCATATATAGAAATAAGGAGCTACCATCATAGCCAAATATGCATTTCAATGAAAAACTTGTATTTCATCTATATTTTTGTATAACCTGTATTTCATCTGTAGTTTGACATAAATATTATATAATAATGAAATTTAACTTAACAAGAAAACGCATAACAGGTTGAAATTTCTCTTAGAACAATTTTCAACTAATAGATGGAATCATACCTGAATACTTTTGTTCAGCAATCTAGTTTATCTAGTACCTTCATTACACGCGAGTAGTTATCTAAAATTTAATTCGAACTAAAGCACTCTTAAAACTAATTGAAATAACATTTAAAGATATCATCATCCATATACGGCCATGCCCTTTGCGTATCATTTTATCGATATTCTACAAATCTTTTTTAGTTTATGAATGCAGTTTAGCGTTAAAAATGCATAATTTATTTAAAAATCGTCCTTGTAATTTACCCTCATACTCAGCAACCATTACGAACTTTTTTATGTAATCCTGTATATCAAATATAGCATTTATACCAGCCATATAATGTACATAAATGTAGTGGAAATTAAAATCTCATATCCTATATAAAAATAGATTTCCAGACATCATCGCTAATAAACAGTACTTCGAACAGAATATGCTATTTGAAATCCTTTGTGTAATTTCTTTAAAAGTTATGCACTTCGTTTTATACATGAAATAACTTTTATGAGGCCTCAGTAAAGTATATCAATTTGTTTATACATCAAATATTTTAATGTAAATAAAATATACCGCAAACAATTTTCTCCTATATAGTTATGCAATGAAATTACTTTGTGTAACCCTGTAAAAGAATAATAACTTATTCTTTCTACCGCATATTCTAGAGACTGCTTATTTGTGTGCATTTCTTAAATGCATATCATTTTTTTATGTGTAACATCTTTAATTCAATAGAAAATATTTAGTCTTTTGCCACCGAAAAGTGCATTAAATTATGCTTAGAACTGAACTAAATTTTAGTGTAAGTCTTTGGCTATGTCTAATTGGTCCTCCCTGAATTTAAAAAAAATCCGCAAGAAGGGGATACTGCAATAGCGATTTTTGTGTTATTTTCAGTATTCCACCGAAAGGTGCATGAGGTTATGCATATAATTGAACCAAAATTTTTTTTGTAAGCGTTTGGCAATGGTCAACAGGAACTCCTCCCGCCTTGAATTTGAAATAAAATCCGCCAAAAGGGGACGCTATAATCGCGATGTCTGCGTCATTTTCATTATTGTATCATCATAAAGTGTATGAAATTATGCATATAACGGAACTAAATTTTTTTTTTAATATTTTTGGTTATGAGAAGCAGGCCCTCCTTGAATTAAAAAAAAAAAAAAAAATGTGCCCAAAATGCGCGCGGGAAGAGAAATTTCCGTGCTATTTTCCCTATTATAGCATTGAAAACTATATAAAGTTATGTGCAGAATTTAATCAAAATTTTTCTCTTCTTTTAGATCTTCCTTAAATTTGAAAATATTCAGTGATGAAGATAGCGATAGTACTTTTTGTGTCATTTTCAAGATTCTTCCTAATTCTATTCTCCATCGGCTCAAGCATAGAGGGAAATTGCGTCCTGCAGTGCCGGCTATTGAAAAACAACAGATGATAATCGTATGGGGGGAAAAAACTACTGGTTTTAATACATATCATGATCTGAATTAGCTTGTTCTTTTATGGACACGTGTTTACTGCAGCTGATGACGTGCTGTTACATTCTCCACTTCAAAATGCTTCCCTTTGCTTTTACAGAGATTTATATAATGTTTTTATTATTTTTTTTATTTTAACTTAATTTATGTTCAGTTTCCAGCGCTGTTTTAATGATCATTGTGTCTTTTGATGAGGATGAAAGATTCTGTTATACATTTTACCGAAACCTATTTCATTATTCAATTTGGATTTAAAAAATATTTAAATATATTTATAATGCACTAGTAAATTGTACTAGT
Source organism: Maratus speculifer (assembly GCA_964019185.1). Taxonomy (NCBI): domain Eukaryota; kingdom Metazoa; phylum Arthropoda; class Arachnida; order Araneae; family Salticidae; genus Maratus; species Maratus speculifer. Next base: position 179,444,309 of record OZ025297.1, read on the forward strand.
AAAGGGCTAACGTTTCATTTAAACTGTTATATTATTTTACATATTTTTTCTCCTTAAGTAGATCATTTTATGCCACCTTCTCCAAATGCTCTCTACATTTTTCAAAAACAACGTCACCATTTGGCCCTAGATATTCGGGGGTGAAATCACTGAATCCCATTACCTGTCGCCGGTGAAGAGGATAAATTTATTTACTAACAATAAGTTACCATAAAAAAATCATCATTGCTATACTACTTTTATCTTACCACGTTCTTCTCTTGGAAGAAGGAATTTTATATCATTTTTGAATTTGTACAAATAATATTTTTTTTAATTTACATTAAAAAAATACATTTTTCTGCGTAAAATTAATTCAAATCATAAAATTGTGTAACATGTACGATATATTATCGTAAATTCAAATTAACAAATAAAAAATTGAAACAAAATAATATTAATGAATATTAAACTATACTAATAAAATCCGTGCGCCTCTGTGTGTCTGTCTGTCTGCTTGAAGCCGATTATAGTTCGCAACGCGGGAGAGTTGGAAGTCGCGAGAGGTGTCTTTCGATTCGAAAATTTCCGGGAAAGTCATTTCGGGCATTTTTGAGACAGTGGGACCAAAATAAAAAAAGTTATGAATTAAAAACCGCTCGGGAAACGGAACGAAAAACGTCTCATTTCCCAAAAGGAGCTCCCACGCCTTACACTGCGCCACATTGCGGTGAATGACTAGAACTTTTCCCTTTTGGCTAAGAGCTCAAAAAGAAGAACCAGCCGAAAACCTCTTTTTCTCCCCGCGCTAAGTGCGCTTTGTTCCGCATCAATCTTTTTGACTTGCCGTCGATTATTTACCGTAGTTTTCGCTAAAATATTGAACTTAGAAATAAAACAGGCCGCCGCAGAGAAAATATACCGAAACTTTTTTTGCGCGTTTTTTCTTAAACCATCATGCAGACAGTTTTTAAAGTAGACATATTCAGAATCTGCGTAAAAGTCTGCTTCTGGTGAACCTAAAATACGAAAAAATGTCTTATGGGCGTGCAGCGCCAACCGTGCAAAAACAAATATTTTTAACGGGATGATGGGCGCATAATAACCATAGCTCTTTAATTTACTTTTTTTGTGCTAGGATTCGAACACCAAGACTTGCTTATTAAATGAAATTTTTTGCTTATTATATACTGCTTAATATCGAGGTTCATTTGGAAAAAGTGGCCCAGCTAGCCGGCGTAGCTCGCTAGTAATAAATATAAAAACTCAGTACCTAATTTTTTTTTATGCAATCTTTTATCCATGCTTTATAAAATCAATAAGCTTTCATCTTTCCTTTAAATATTCTTACAGAATTACCATTTTATATTTTGAAAACTCTATTAATTTTTTTTTTCATCATTTATAAATTTGAACGAAACTTATATATATATATATATATTGCCATACTGTAAGTTTACTTCAAAAGCTTAAAATTCCTTAGGCTATTTATTCACAATTCAGTTAAGAATTTTCATACAATATTTTAAGAATTTTAAAATTTAAATGGCCTTAAATTATTTTATCATAAAATACGTCAAATTATCATATTTATAGTTTTATTCATACTGTCAAATGACACTTAGTTTAAGAAACATGTTTTATAAGAAGTAAGTTGTTATTATTTTTTAGCTTATCCACTGACGTGTTTGATAAACGAATGAAATACATCCCCTAGGTAAATAATATTTTTAACAATTATAAATATTAAAGATACGTGCTAAAGTACTGAGTAACTATTTCGCACAATACTTTTCGAAATTTAACTGTTTATTGTAAAATCTTCTATTAATCTTTTGCAAAATTTTTTGGAAAAATAAAATACTCAATCTAAAATTCAGTAGATTGATACCACTTCTAATGTCAGCCTGGAGCAAAATTAGATGAAAAAAGAAAATTGAAGTTCTTCTTAAATTATTCTTAATTTCCTCTGTTTATAACATTGTTCTAAAACTTCGTCTTTATTTGTTTCTCTCATTAAACTTTGAATTAAGTTTTATTTAAAGTTTGAATAAAACTTGAATGAATATAATTTAAGAAGAAAATAAGTCTATTTTTTAACAGCTTGATGTAGTACATTGAATAATGAGCATTTTTTAAATGTAATTTTGAATACAAAATGCTTTTGACTTCAACTTGAAAATGGAATTTCTCTTGTTTAAGAATTTTGAAATGTTGCATCTACTCTCTATATACAAAAAATTATTCTGTGAATATATTTTTTGAAAAAATCTTATAAAACGATTAATAAGTAAATTGGAATATGTACATCGAACATAAGAAATAAATTTATGAAACGCTTGAACTCGCGGTTTGTAAATCTATATAATAAAGGCCAAACGAATCTGTGCGTAACGCATACGTCATGTTTTGAATGGCAATACTTTCCGATGAAATTTAGGTTTTGCAATTTTCGCTATTGTAAATTTTTAAACTTCTAGACATTGCACATTTTCAATCTTTATACCATCGTTTAGAGAAAAAAATTCACTTATAAATGCTGTTTGTTAGAAATCTATATCTCAATTTGTTTTTGAGATATTAATTTTTTTGTAGTTTTTGGTTCAATTTCTCTAATGGTGGCAACTTGAGTATCGCATTTATGTGGGAAAGAAAGGAAAAATAGTCATAGAGTAAAAAAGAAAAAAAAAATAGAGATGCAGTTTAATGGCTGGAGGTGACACCAAAAATGTAACCTTAAATTCTCTGCATTGCATCAAACACAACCGCGCGCTTTCACAGAAAAAGAAAACTTATAGCGATACAATTTTAATTCATAATACAATGAAATGCTATTTTATAATGCTAAAATATAATCAGATCTTTTTCATTTAGAAAAAAATGATGTTAAAAAATCGGTCTCTGTTCCACGTGATTGTTTTGTTTGGGCTGAATGAAAGACTTAAATTGGAAGAATAACGCCCATCAAACCGTTTTAATCGCATACTGCACCTCCATCTATCTCTTTTCTCCATGGAAAATAACATATCACTGTATATTTTAGTTGTCATTTTTTAATAGCAACTGAAAAAAATAGTAATTAAAAACCTGTTATGTCAATATATTGTCAGCTATAAAACCAAGTGAATGTTGTTGGTTTTATTTCGTTTTTATCTATGAATTTAATGACTTTTAGTTCGTTGCAAACTTATTTTATAAAAGATACATCAATTAAGCTTTACAAAAATGTATTTAAAAGAATATCTGGGTGTCATATTTTCTTAGTTGTTTTTAAAAACTGAGAATGCAATTTTATTCTTTGGCGAAATCTTTGGCTAATGATTTCTATCTTGCGTCTAATACGGAAGTACCGATAATTTTTAAAGCTGTATATGATTACATAATTAATATGTTTCATATAAAATTGCTGTTTGGAATTAGTTGGCAGTTTAAAAAGCCTATTACACAGAAAAAAAATTATTAGGCTTTCCAATTTTAAATTTTAAAAAAGTTTTTCACCTTTACTTTGTGACCCGGGAACCCCGGGTTCGGTGTACTAGTAAATTTAATAGATAGAATGCGGGAAAAAGTAATAAAAAGATAGAGAGTAGGGAAGAAAGATAGAGATAGAGAAAGGGAGACAAACAAAGAAATAGGCAGAAAAAAATATATGCAAAAGAAGAAAGACAGATGGTATACAGAAAAACAGAAATAGATAGATAGAAAAAATAGGCAGTATAGAAAGATTGTGAGATGGAAAGATAGGGAAATATAGAGATATTGAAATGTACAGAAATATAGAGATAGAAATGTAGAGAAATAGAGAGAAAGACAGATGGTAGCTTAAAGGGAGATAGAGAGATAGAGATAAATAGAAACATAAAGGAAGGTAGAGATATATAGAGGATAAAGAGATTGGAGATAGTCGAAGACAGACAAATAGCAGAAAAAGGAAGATTGAGAGATAGGCACAGAGTGAGACAGATTAAGGGAGATAGAGAGACAACGAAAACGAACGACAAAAAGTTTAGAAGGTAGTGAAAAAGATAGATAAATGTAGATGTAGGGATGGTGAGAAGGAGATTGGGGAAGAAAGGGGAACGGAGAAAATAGGAAAGAAGATGCATAAATGGTTAGCGCAATATATATAGATAGTGGCACATACAAGGGGGGAGGGGGTTAAGTTTTAAACCCCTCCCAGAGGCAAGAAAGTTCACTTATATGAATTAAAGCCAAAATTAATATTTAAATGTTTTGGCATATTTCGGAATCACCAATTTATTGAATCAGATTTCATTAATTCAAGTGATTTAATTAAATGGCGAAAATTATACTTATAACAATGAAAGTGTATATTATATGGATTAGTTAGGTAAAAATTGGTTATCCCTTTTCTGAGACGTATTATGCTAAAAGAATCATGATTTCCTTCCACACAAATGCTTTTTGAGTTTAAGTATCATGCAACGAATATTATAATTAGTACGGATTCTATTAACCGGTGAGTCAAATAACCTGCAAACTCTTTTATCAGAAATCCAACGCCTCGCCCCCTTTAAAACGGAATTCTGGCTGTGCTACTGGATATAAAGAAGCAAAGGTAAAGGAAGATAGAATAATATAAAAAGAGAAAGAAAGATAGAAATGTATAAAAAGAAAAGATGATAGCTAGAAGCAGAAATATAGCGGAACGGAAAGAACAAACCAAGAAAGACAGGTATGCAATGAGACAGACAAAGCAACCGGAAGTATGAAGATAAAGAAGGGTAAACATACCGGTAAACAGACTGAACCAGATAGACAGACAAAATATTCGGGAGTTGATACTCGAAAGCTATAGAGGACACACCCATAGTATCGTTCTTTGACTTATGCAGTTTTTGTGTACGGACTCTGTGATAGATAGATAGGTAGATTACAGAGACGAATAGGGTTTTGTCTGATGAACAAAACATTAAAAACCACTGCTGCATAAACTTTGCAGTTATGAAATCGTGATTGAATGTGATTGATTGTTTATGTCACTAACATAGACTGGGAGGTGGCTCCACAAATATTCAAGTCACAAACTTGACGAGTGAAATTAAAAAAACGTTAAATCTCGAATTGCTGATCTGCCGAGTCATAAAAACCTTGGGGAAAAACAATTGGGAACAATAAATTTTCAGGCCTTGTTAAAGTGTGAATATTTTTACGAGAGTGTAACAGTTTTGAAATCAAAACAACAAGAAATTACAGATTTCATCTTTTAAAATTAATGTAAATTTTTCTTATATGATTTTTATTTTCCTTTCAAATAAATGTCAAGTTCTTTTTTTTTTTGAAAAAGTTATAATAATTAAGAAATACAATTTATTTCGATCAGTATTTATTGTTAATAATTTCAAATTTTTAATCGCTCTATAATTAGTTTTTCAAAAGTTTTTTTCCTCAAAAATTCTTTTGTTCAAAATATACACATTAAAAAGAAATTTTTACATCATTCTCTATGTAACGAATTTCTCAATATAACGAAATTTTTTTTTTGTAGCAATAGATATAGATAGAGACTAGACTCCATTTCACACTTCAAATGTAAAATAAAAGTTACTTTCCTGAAATCATCATGTGTAATAAAGAGCAAAAATTATTAGAAATTTGTAATATAAGTAAAATCTTATTGTAACACAAAATTTTCTAAAATTCTCCAAACATTCTTCCCTATTCTATTGTCAAACGAATATTAATCAAATAGTATGCAAAATAATAACATTTGTTATATTTTAGACAATGAAATATTCGTTAAACACTTGTGGATCGCTAGTGTTAATGTTATTAAAGTAAAAGTATTTTTTTCTAAATACTACAAAAAAAAATCGGACCCCAAAGGGTTAAATATACCCTGAATATATACTTAGAACATTAACAAATACAAATGTAGTTTCTTATTGTTTAACACACAGAAAAAAATGGTGAATTCATTTTCAGTTGATTTAATCAAAGAACAAGCTCATTAAAATATTTAGATTCAAAAGTGAAAAATTAAATCCCTCATTATTCTGAAAATAAAAGAAAATTTTCAAAATTAATAATTAAGTAGAAGCTAGTATTAACATGTGATGTTAATGGATTTATCAGCCTTTATCCTTTCAGACAATTGTTAACGAAGTATTTCATTTGCATCAAAAAGCATCTTGAATACCATTTTTTAAATTGCAGATGAAGAAATTAAAGCTTTTAGAAGAACAGGACAATTAATCACTAATAAGTATTTTGATTAAAGTTATTTATGAATGAACTCTAAACTAGTGTCCCGATTAAATCGTTTTCTTAGAAATAGCTTACCTTAATATTCCAAATTTATGATTTTTGTAATTTAAATTTACATTATACATACATAAAGATTTAATGAAAAGATTCTATGAAAACTGATATTGTGAAATGATCTCATATTAAAAAAGACTTAAAAAATGAATACACATTAAATTGTTTAAATAAGAAAATATCTATAATTTTGCAAAACGAAAAAAATGAAGAACAACAAGGAGCGTTCTCATCATTTAGCAATAAAGCAACTGAATGCACTGGGTATTTAAAACTACCTTTTAAAACTGTATTTTTACTTTGAAAAGATTACAAATTACATGATGAAAATTCAATATTTATTTTTAGGCTTCCGATATTTAAAAGAAAAAAATAGTACCATTATAAAATCACTCCTGTGACACTGTCATTTACACGTAAACTGTAGAACGTGGAAAGTTTAAATTGGGAAAAGTAATAAAGACTACTGACGCACATCGTTACAGATTATTAAACATTCACAAAAATTATTTAAAAAAATGTAGAGGGGATAATTAAATTACTTGAAAAAGATCTCTATATATATAAATCTTCTGTGCGTGTGTATGTCACTGAACTCCTCTTAAACGACTGACCGATTTTAATGAAATTTTGTGTGTGTGTTCCAGTGGATTCAAGAATAGTTTAGATCCACATTTCAACGAAATTGATTCAGTACTTTTTAGTAATTAGGCAAAAACTAATAGTTAGTGATTTTTCGCTAATTCAAAGTGCTATAAACATAAAAGAAAGTCTGGATTTCGTATTAATCACAGCACAAAAAAAAATATACCGAACCAAAAATCTTGAAAATTGGGGTAAAAATACTTCTTATAGCATCGAGTGCCGCTAAGAAGGGATTTTCGAAAATCCCCCTCCCCTAAGGAGGGTAAAAAAAAGAACAAACTTTTTAAAAAAAATCCTTTAAAATTGGCTTTTGTAGATATTTTTCAACTGATAACATATTTTAGTGAATTTTTTCATTCTGAATTGAATGGTACTAAGCAAATTCGTTTAAATCCAGTAGTTCGTGAGATAATTCACATTTTCCTAATTTGACATTGTCTTCGGCGCAAAAACCTGAAATTTTCAATCCTTATCTAAAAGAAAGTCAGGATTTCGTATTAATCACAGCACAAAAAAATCTACCGAACCAAAAATCTTGAAAATTGGGGTAAAAATACTTCTTATAGCATCGAGTGCCGCTAAGAAGGGATTTTCGAAAATCCCCCTCCCCTAAGGAGGGTAAAAAAAAGAACGAACTTTTAAAAAAAATCCTTTAAAATTGGCTTTTGTAGATATTTTTCAACTGATAACATATTTTAGTGAATTTTTTCATTCTGAATTGAATGGTACTAAGCAAATTCGTTTAAATCCAGTAGTTCGTGAGATAATTCACATTTTCCTAATTTGACATTGTCTTCGGCGCAAAAACCTGAAATTTTCAATCCTTATCCAAAAGAAAGTCAGGATTTCGTATTAATCACAGCACAAAAAAATCTACCGAACCAAAAATCTTGAAAATTGGGGTAAAAATACTTCTTATAACATCGAGTGCCGCTAAAAAGGGATTTTCGAAAATTCCACCCTTAAGATGAGTAGAAAAAAAGAACGAACTTTTAAAAAATTCCTTAAAAATCGGCTTTTGTAGTTATTTTTCAGCTGATAAGAAATTTTTGTGCATTTTTTCATTCTGAATCGAAAGGTACTAAACAAATTCGTTTAAATCCAGTAGTTCGTCAGATAATTCACATTTTCCTAATTTGGCGATGTCTTCGGCGCAAAAACCTGAAATTCTGAATTCTTATCGTTATATATATAAATCTTCTGTGCGTGTGTATGTTCCTGAACTCCTTCTAAACGACTGGACCGATTTTAATGAAATTATGTGTGTGTGTTCCAGTGGATTCGAGAATGGTTTAGATTTACATTTCATCGAAATTGATTCAGTACTTTTTAGTAATTAGGCAAAAACTAATAGTTAGTGATTTTTCGCTAGTTAAAAGTGCTATAAACATAAAAAAAAAGTCTGGATTTCGTATTAATCACAGCACAAGAAAACCTACCGAACCAAAAATCTTGAAAATTGGGGTAAAAAGACTTCTTATAACATCGAGTGCCGCTAAGAAGTGATTTTCAAAAATCCCCCCCCCCCTAAAGAGGGTAAAAAAAGAACGAATTTAAAAAAATTCCTTTAAAATCGGCTTTTGTAGATATTTTTCAACTGATAACATATTTTAGTGTATTTTTTCATTCTGAATCGAATGGTACTAAGCAAATTCGTTTAAATCCAGTAGTTCGTGAGATAATTCACATTTTCCTAATTTGACATTGTCTTCGGCGCAAAAACCTGGAATTTTCAATGCTTATCCATATATATATATATAAGAAAGTCTGGATTTCGTATTGATTATAGCACAAAAAAATATACCGAACCAAAAATCTTGAAAATTGTGGTAAAAATACTTCTTATAACATCGAGTGCCGCTAAAAAGGGATTTTTGAAAATTCCACCCCTAAAATGAGTAGAAAAAAGAATGAACTTTTAAAAAAATCCTTAAGAATAAGCTTTTGTATTTATTTTTCAACTGATAACATATTTTAGTGCATTTTTTTCATTCTGAATCGAATGATACTAAGGAAATTCATTTAAATCCAGTAGTTCGTGAGATAATTCACATTTTCCTATTTTGGCGATGTCTTCGACGCAAAAACATGAAATTTTGAATCCTTATCTTTATATATATAAATCTTCTGTGCGTGTGTATGTCACCGAACTCCCTCTAAACCACTGGACCAATTTCAATGAAATTTTGTGTGTGTGTTCCAGTGGATTCGAGAATGGTTTAGATTCACATTTCATCGAAATTGATTCAGTACTTTTTAGTAATTAGGCAAAAACTAATAGTTAGTGATTTTTTGCTAATTAAAAGTGTTGAATAAGTTCGGTGAATAGAGTGCGGACGGAATGCCCGAGCGGTCTAAGTCGCCAGAGTTAAGCTCTGCTTCTCGAAGAAAGAGATCGCATGTTCGAATCCCGCTCCTGTCAAACGTGTATGCATTACAATAATATATCCTGTATTATAATTTTGATTAACTGACTTCAGAAAATCTTTAACTTTTAACAAAAAAGAGAAAAATAAACTTTTCTATCAAAAGTTGAACTGACTTCAAAAAATGCTGAAGAGTGAAAAATAATTTCCTTACATAATTGTAGTAATAAGAAATTAAATTAAGAGCGTAGTGTTTATCGTGCGTATTACTATATTTATGTACATTTATTTGATTTTCTGGAGTCGGTGCCAGGAAAGACAACGTCTGTCGTGTCCGCTAGTATATATATATATATATATATATGTATGTATGTATATATATATATATATATATATATATATATATATATATATATAGTGCGTGTGTGTTTGTACAACGTATAAGGTGTCGTATAATAGATTTCCTAACGCTAAACTGATTAAATTCATTTCTTTTAATTATATCGATGTCGTCAATAATGTTGTGCAAAAATATACTATACTCCTCTATTTCTGAATCTACCGAAACAAAATATCTGAAAAAATTAGAATTAGTAGACGTCAACTTGAATACTGTAGAAGAACTCTAAAGATTTTACAGGTCACGTTGTTTTGGAGAAAAGCAAATTTTTCAATCACACACAAAATTCGATATGCGAACATTCACCAAATGTTTTGAGGTGCGTTGGAGTTACATTGTCGTAACAGAAGTATAAAAATACTGTTTATAATGATTTTTTTAAACATTGTATATTCTATGTATCATCGGGTTTAAAACCTTGGGTTTTTTCCTGAAACTAATTTTTTTTTTCTTAAACTGTCAGCCACATCTGATGTTATATTTATACTCTACTTCCAAAAATGTTTTTATAGAAATTGCTCTATAGTACATCAAATGTTAGAAATGATTTTAGCTGCAAAGTACCAATTTTGGAGAATTTAATAACTTTGATACTTCTAAGTTTTGGCACATTATTATCAAACACATGAATTAATGAACACTTGAATAAAATTTAGTTAATATAATAGATGAATAGTATAAAATCTTAGAGTAAAATTAATCTGAGTTAAGTGTGGCATCCGATTCCCGTCTTCCATTAAATAAATAATATGCTCATTGCGAGCTACACTGTTAAACTTTTGCAGCATTCTGTCCAGTCATTTGACCGTTTGTATCTAAAACGGTTATATAACCGTCATCTTACGCAATTTTCACAATATTATCGCCCATTTAATTCATAGAATATAGTTAAATCACAATTATGTAACGATTTTTCAACAAATTGGTCAAATGACGGGACAGAATGCTGTCAATTCTTAACAGTGTACTCTTGCCAATCCGTCCAGATACCGCTTACTGCAAAAATACACTAATTAGATCTGTTTTAAAAAATGATTACGTGATAATAAAGATTATTTATATTATTGTAACCAGTTAAAGTGCATTTTAATGGGATTGCTACTCATTTTCTTTACCCTTTTCGAGGCCGATTTATTTTATTTTATTTATTTACTAGCTGACCCACCCGGCGTTGCCCGGCTCCGTATTAATAATATTAAACGAACTTGAAATTTGTATGATTTTATCATTAACTCGTTACATGTAGAAATGCATTGTCTGAAAAACGTAGCCACTGACTGTGTGAAAAATCGGTTTTAAAAACAACAACTAATACTAAGCTTTAAAAATACTCAAAATGAGCAATGAAAAACGCAGGAGGGAATGTGTATCCAACGATTGCATGATTTTCGTGTTAAAAAGTTGATATTTACCCGTAAAAATCTCTGTTATGTCACGTAACTAATTATTTTTTTTCACATACAAATCCCAAGTGAAATATTTTGAATTTTAAACTAATTATATCACTCTTAAATCCGACTATACCATGAATGAAATCGATACACGGTGTTAGCTAAAAGATTGGTATATAGTATTATAATTTCAGAGCTATTTAACAAAAGTAAGTGTTATTTTTAATCAAATCTTGCGTAATATTCACTCTGTGTATAAATTCCTAACCTTAAACTTTTGTACCGAAACCAGAACCTGTCTGTAACCTAACAGCGACTTAACGGTACCCTACCGTAAATTAAATATAACAGAAACGTAACCCAGCCTTCACTTTATTGTAACATATCCTTATTCTAACCATAACATAAATGCAATTTAACTTTAACATAACTTTAACCTAAATAATATAATAGAAATTTTTTTTTTTTTTTAATTACTATTTCTTCGTAAAATATGCTTCAGCTGTAATTCGTTTCTTTTAATTCGTTTTATTAATACAAAATTCCTTCCTCGTGCTTTTGTTTGAAACATTAAAATTTCAGCGATAAATGGTTTAATATTGCAAACCTGTTTTTCGATTTACTTCGCCTCCACCTATCTTTTTCTCCATGGTGTACAGCAACTGTGATTAAAAAAAAAAAATCCTCATTTAAACTGACAGTTTGCCAGTCTGTGAATTTTAAAGGTCTCTCCCAGCTTTTTTAATTATTTCTGCGAAAATTTTATGCAACCAATCAACCATAAGAAAATGAAAGGGAAAAAAAGCGAAAAAAGGCGATTTTTTTTATGAGAGTGAGCTTTGGAATTTAATTAATTACTCAGTTAATAAATAGAATTTTGAAATTCTGAGCTTCAGGTGCATCAGAAAAGACATTGGGCTACTCTTAAAAAAATTTTGAGCTTCGTACGTGCTGTAGATTTTGCTAGCCAACGCAGACACACAGACACAGAGACACACACACAGACAGACAGAGCGTTTTGTTCTTCTATTAGTATAGATTTTTTAAGTTAATAACATTAACACTAGCTATCAAAATGGATTAATTAGAGTTTAAAGAATATATTATTGTCTGAAACACAAAAATGTTGTTGTTTTGCATACTATTAAATTCATATTCATATGACAATAGATTAAGGAAGCGTTTTTGAAGATTTTTAAAAGTATCATATTGCAAGAAAATTTAACTGGTATTACAACCTTCTAATTATTTTTTGCGCTTTATTACACATGGTTCTGTCATGAAAGTAATATTTATTTTAAGTTTAAAGAGTGAAATGCATATTTAAAATAAAAAATCGCAAAAAGAACTAATAAAATATTTATTATTAATAATGATACTAGGTTAGTGAAGTCATATAGTAAATGCATAGACACATACTGACATTACAACATGTAAACAGTAAAAAAATTATTCGCTAAAACAAAATAACAAAACACCATACTTGATTAAGCTGGAAAAAAATATTTTTTGTACTCAAGAACATATCAATCACAATCGTAACAGTGAACGAACGTTCTCGTGATGTATTAAGTAAAATCTTTCAAACATTAGAAAACCAGTTTTTAGAAAGTGGATAAGTAAAAAGTGTTGCTAGTTCCCGGAGTTCTAAAGAAAAATATTATTTTAGGTGCTGGAAGGTAATTGTTTTAAATAAGACCGTTTAAATATATAGTTAAAAAAGCGTAATTTTTCTCCATCGATTGCTTATTCCATATAATATCATTTTTCATTTCATGATTTCTTCCTGTTTAATATTTATGTACACATAGAATTCTCAATGGAAATCTATTTCGAGTGATTATTTTTTGGTCTTTTAAGACTTTGAGCCTATTTAATGCTTTTCGAATGTAATAATTCAATTATTTAAAGTTTCTTCTTTTATTATTAACATTCACATATCAATAAATATTTCAAATGAAAAATAGTTAAAAATACTCTTGGAATTGTTAGTAGGTAAAAAATAACTTTATTGGAATATGAAATAAAGCTATTTTAATAGAATAAGATTTTTGGGATGAAAATTTTTTTTAAAAAATTACAAATTAAACAATAAAAAAAAATAATTGAACACTGCACACTGTAACAAATTCCAATATGTGCTTATAAAACATGGTTAAATTCTTTGCATAATTTTTAATTCTGTTTAATCATTCTTGATTTGACAGAGCTATTTTTAGTGATTTTAAGATTAAATAGAGTTTTAATACTTATTTCGTTATAAAACGTTTTATTTCAGCGTATTTACAATACATTTTTCTATATAACTTCTAATGTTTATATTTTTAAACATGTTAGTTATTATTATTATTATTAATATTATTAGACAGTATTAGACTCATTTTTTTAGAATTTAGAGAAACACTATTTAATTATTAGGAGATTCATTTTTAATATGTTTATTAAGAAAAGCAAAATTTGGTACTACTAATATAAAGAAATAAAAAAGATAACTTGAAAAGATAACTACTTTTAAAAGCAACATTCAAGTGTACATGGATAAAACACCATTTATAATTAAATAATTAAAAATTTTGAGTTTTCATTTAGTCGTATAATAAATAGAGCTAAAGGATTATGGTTCCAAACGTTTATACATGTAAACGATTAAGGTGCGGGAAGGATATAAAATAATATAATTTAAGCAGTGTGGATGAATATATATATACATATTTGCCTTTTTTAGAAATTCGTTTTTTATATTTTGGTAAACTTAAAATTTTGTGTTAGATAAACTGTTGAAATTTTCTAAAATTGTATAACTAACATGTTTCTTTGAAAATATCTGGGTGAAAAACTCTTTAAAATAGTGAAAAATAAGTTATTAAAAATTACAATCTTTACAGATACAAATTACATTTTTACATTTTACAATCGTTTTAGTGAAATGTTTAAAATTTTATCTCTTTTAAAGCGAAATCGAAATTGTTTATTACTATTTCCAAATACAGTGTTTTCTGATACCACAACAAATTTTAAGGGGATATATTAAACAGTTGTTTTAAGAAAGTGTATCTAACATGAATTATATTGTTATAAAAATATGTAAAAAGTTAATTATCTGTTGAAAATTAATCTATGTATGAAAATTCTTTAATTAAATATTTTTATATATATGTGTGAGCTCTAATGTGCATATTTACCGTGAAAAAAAAGTTTCCATTTCTCTTTCTATTTAAAAGTGAAATAAGTTATGTTAGATATTTCACAAAATCTGTTTCTGTTTGCGTGTCCAGATATGTCATGTTCTCTTAAAAATATGAGGAATTTCCGTGTAAATATTTTTTAATATTTTCACGTTATTAAGGCTTTTGATAAGAGATATATTACTGACGTACCCGGTTGTTAGGCCCTTAATAACTAATTAAAAAATCATACAAAATACACAGATTAGATCTTGACTAGAATTTTTATTTGAAATAAAATAAATTTCTCATCTCAAAATTAGGTATCAAGGCTTTCATTTTTCCACTCCTACTACTTGTTTAAACAGCTTTTTACCATGCTTATTAAATGTCAAACTGAACAAGTGAATTAAAGAAAAAAACTTGCCATTAATTTAAATTTAAATAATACTTGTGGAAGCAAAATATTTATGAAAGAAGTTTACAAATTAAATTTTTTTTCAACGTATGAGTAAATTTTCCAATAGATATATAAAATTACTTTGCAGCAATATGTAGCATATATAAAAGGGAAAAAATGCCGTCAGATTATCGATAGCACTGTTTTGCTCAATAATCATTTAATTAAAATCTTTAACAAGATTCTCATTCAATTGGTTGTAATTAAAACATTTTATGTGTAACTTTTAAGTTAGAATCTTCATTAAATGTTTCAACGTAATTGGAAGCTTCATTTTAATGAACACCGTAAATGCATAAAAATTTACACAAGAGAGTTTATTCAACAAATAAATTTAAAAAAAACTATTCCATTTTATTTTGAATTCTAATTCAAGATAAGAAGTTTAACAACGGAAATGTAATTTTAACACATATAATTAAAATTTTAAATAAATAAACATTATCTTTCTACCGGAGATTTACCTAAACGAGTTCATTAAGGAAACAGAAATTATAATACTACTAATGCAAACGATCCTCCAGATGAATTTATACGTTATAATAATAATAATAATAAGAAGAAGAAGAAGAACGTATAAAAACAAAGTGTAAGAATTACTGAAATTTCTCCTTAAATAAAATTGTATTTTCTTAAGTAAACATTAATTGAAATGTATGAGATTTATAAATAAATTTAAAAATGTGCATTTTTGTGGATTAAGGAGAAACAGTATTTTTGATTTTTTTTTTCAATTTTGAATAATACTGTAATACATGTAGTGGCACAATATTTAATGCTAAAAATTAAATAAATTTAACGAAAAAAATCTTGTAGAACAGCCTATATTACTAAAATTTAAATAAAAAAATAACTTTGTAAAACTTCTACTACATTTCTAAATCTGAATGTTTTTGCTTCGCTTTTTTCCGTATTCATTAGAATGTACTATATAAAACTATGCCTGAATTTTTAGATGCATAAAATTAAACATCTAATATGATTTTTTTTCCTCGTGTATGTTTAAAAATGCAATGAAATGATCAAGTTTTCAATTTAATAAAAAAACTATAAACTTGAAAATTAAATTCTGAGAAAAATATTAAATACACCATGGAAAACAAGTTAAAGAAAACTTAAATATTATCTAAATTAGCAAAAAGAGACTTAGTATTTATCAAACAAGCAAGTTTTAAAAATATGAATTTGTCATATAGGTAAAAGTGAGGTGTCACAATATTCACAATTAAAAAAAAACATTCAGTCAATATATATATATATATATATATATGTATATACATAAAGAAAATCGATATTTCGACCAATTTTAAGTTACTGTGTTCCCTTAAATTTGAAACAGTTAAAAACTAAACATTTTTTTACTTTTACAGCAATTTTGTAGATAGTGTGCACTGTCCTTTATTCAAAGTTAAAAACTAAATTTTCAATCGCAAAGAAACACTTTTAAGGGCACTTGTACCTTTTTAAAGTAACGAAAACTAGCAAAAACATTTAAACATTGATTTAGTGCATCTTCGTAAATCTTTTTATGCTATTATGAGTAATAAATAAACAAATTTCGCTTTTTAATGTAATGCAATTAAAAAATGACTCCATTTTTACAAAAAATGTCCATTGTTCAAATTAAAATAACTCTTTGTTACTCCGTCTGTCATTGAGCCCATCATCACCTGAGAACGTATACAATACATGGATTATTATATACTTTGATACATACATTAAACGCATACTGGGTGCAATGTGTTTTTTATTGCCGATGTTTAATTTTACAATTGATGATAAAAAAAAATTAGAGGAGCAAGCACAGAAGATAAGAAAACTGTGCCCGATAGCCAAGTATGTATAGTACACGCATAACATTCGCAATTCAGAAAAAGACGAAAAAAAGTTGTAATTAAGCTCTAATTTTCTGAAAAGATGAAAAAACCAGGAAAAGATGATTTATGGCAAAAGTTTGGTTGCAAGTAAATATTGTTAAAAGTATTGCTTACAAATGATGCAAGACTTTTAATACACGGAATGTTTCCTTGAACAGCTAAGATTGCTACACACATGTTTTCCATGGATGTGATAATAATATCGATAAGCCTTTGGGGAATATTATTGCAGTCTTTAAGAATTCCAATCTCCAAGCCTCGGACAGTAAAAGGAGGCCTTGGACTTGCAACAATGCATTGTCCAAGCTTATCCCGAAAATGCTCTACCGGATTCCGGTCAGATGAGCATGCTGATCATTCCATACTTTACATTGTTTCAGCTTCAAGCTATTCTCTACAAGAGGAGATGTATGCGATCAGGCATTATTACGCTCGAAAACAAAGGAATCTCCAATGGCTGTTGCGAAAGGAATGACATGAGGTCTCAATATCTCTTTTGCATGTCTTTGTGCCGTCAAAGTACCAATCGGAATGATGTGCAGGTCCGTTTGCTCACCTACACTGATTCCGATCCATGCCATCAAACCACCTCGACTGTATTGGGACATTTCCAAACAAATGCGGGGTTATTTCGAATGCCACTTTACCTCCATACTAAAACACGTCGGGTCTCACACTTCATACTGAATTGGAGTTCGTCCGTAAAGAGCATTGGCTGCAGTCATATCACTTCATATTTCGATGTTCAGCAGCCCGTTTTCTTTGGGCCACAAGGTGGGTTGAGGTCAACGGAATGCAGACCATTGGCCTACATACATAGAGATATCCCTGATGAAGCCTATTACGCACTGTTTGGATCCGTCGGTCATCCTCTTGCCAAGAGCAACTCTCTTTGCAGCTGAGTAGCTTTGTCTGTTCTATTTCGATGAGTTTTGAACAGTATATAGGCTGTATCTAAACTCTTGGTCAAAACTTTAAGGGTTGATAGTACACATCAAGATAAACAATATTAAACGGAAAACTAAGGGTCCCAAACGTCTTCCGAAGGAGATATGCGCCATTAAAATTTAGGGTCACATAAACATAAATTACAAACAAAAAACATTATTTTTCTCATCTCATTAAATGTTTTCGAAAGCTTAGACTTAAATTTTGAGCTCAAATTCTGAATCGTTCAAAAAGGTTTAGAAGCGCAAATTGTGTTCGGAACTGTGTTCAGAGGTTCGAATTTCAAATGATTATAAAAAACGGAAAAATTGGCCGATTCGTTTGTGGGTTTTGCTAAAACTACTCTTTAAATCAGTATTTTCTTGAAAATAAATTTTAAAGATAATTTTCAAAAAATGCCAATAGAGGGCGCCTTAGACTTTGGACTAACGAACAACTTTTTTTACAGTTATTTTTTGCATCTCATTAAATTTTTTTAGAAGTTTAGACATAAACCTAAATTTTGTGCTCAAAATCTGAATCGTTGGGAGTGGTTAAGTAGCGCAAACTGAACTGTGTTCAAGACAGGGGAGGGGGTTCAAATTTCAAATGATTATAACTAATGAAAAAAATTAGTCGATTCGTTTGCCGTTGTCGCTAAAATTATTCTTTATGTCACTATTTTCTTAAAAATAAATTTTAAAAATAAATGTTAAAAAATTTCTTTAGAGAGTGCTTTAAACTTAAGAGTAACCAACAACTATTTTTAACCGTTATTTTTTGTATCTAATTAAATGCTTCCAAAAGCATAGACTTAAATTTTGAGCTCAAATTCTGAATCGTTCCAAAGGTTTTAGAAGCGCAATATGAAGTGTGTTCAAGAATTGAATTTTAACCCTCTCTGCACCTCGAACACAGTTCAATTTTACGCTACTTACTTACTCCCAACGATTCAGATTTAAGCTCAAAATTTAAGTCTAAGCTTTTGCAAGCATTTAATGAGATTAAAAAAATAACAGTTAAAAATAGTTGCACGTTACTCGAAAGTCTAAAGCGCCCTCTATCGACATTTTTTGAAATTTAATTTCAAGAAAATATTGATTTCAAGAATAGTTTTAGCGAAAATCACAAATGAATCGACCAATTTTTCCGTTATTTATAATCATTTGAATTTCTAACTTTTGAACACGGTTCAGTTTGTGCTACTTAACCACTCCCAACAAATCAGATTTTGAGCTAAAAATTTGAGTTTAAGCTTACGAAACCATTTAATGAGATGCAAAAAATAGCGGCATAAAATAATTCTTCGTTACTCCAAAGTCTAAAGCACCCTCTATCAATTTTTTTTTTAAATTTACCTTTATAATTTATTTTCATGAAAATACTGACTTAAAGATTACTTTTGGTGAAAACCGCAAATCAATCGAACAATTTTTCCGTTTTTTATGTTTATTTGAAATTTTGGACCCTAAACTTAATGGCGCCTATCTCCGGAAAACGTTTGGTATCCTTAGTTTCCTATTTAATATTTTTGGTCTTGATGTGTACTATAACCCCTTAAAGTTCTGCCCAAGAGTTTAGATACACTCTGTATACCGATCATCAGTTGCTGTATTTTGCGTTACCGACCTTGTTCTTGTCGACGTCTAACATTCCTTGTTACTTGAAATCGATGCCTCAATTTTGTAACGAAACTTCTA
This sequence comes from Maratus speculifer, assembly GCA_964019185.1. Lineage (NCBI taxonomy): Eukaryota > Metazoa > Arthropoda > Arachnida > Araneae > Salticidae > Maratus > Maratus speculifer. The sequence goes on from OZ025297.1 coordinate 179,463,500, forward strand.
GAGATTCTAACAGCATCTGTGATACTTCGTTGTGATTGCCCGGATTGAAGTCTGCCTATAATACGCCATGCCATGGATTCTGCTAAATCATGTTGTTGAGACATTTTCAAGTCTCGCTTTATCAAAAAATAAATAAAAGCAATAACTAAAGTAACAAAAACAAATAAAAAGCTCAGCAATCGAATTTCACAGTTAAGGCAACGACAACAGTGAAACAGATGTTTCAACAACATCCCGATTTCTGTCCTTATTTTCATTTCCTGGTTTTTGAAGTCATAAACTTTGATTTACATATTTTCTTCTTCTATATCCTGCTAGGCTTCGTGTAAGACATGGTGAAGTCACTGCAACGTCGTTGTGAAGTCACATTGTGACTTTGTGACTATCGGTTGTCGATGTGACGTCACGTGACGTCGATGTGAAGTCACAGTGACTAAAATGTGAAGTCGTTATGGCCGTTTTAGAGCTTTTTTGTGACGTCACATTGTGACCACTTTGTGACGTCACAATGTGACCAATTTCTGAAAAGTGTGTCATTTGTGACAACTTTGACATTAACATTGTGATGAACTGTGAAAATTTTTTTAGAAAGTCACATCTTAGTCACAATGTGACGTCACTGAGTGGTGGCATTTTCGTCACAGATGTGATGTGGCCAAAGTGACTCACAGTGACGTCACATTGACCATGCATGCTATGAGGGTTTAAAATATGTATGATTTGTTACATGTTACTTATCGATGTAAGTATTTGCGTAATTTTGTTAAAAGTATGTGCTCTCCTGATTGTTTTGGACAGTATAATTTGTTGAAAATGAAACTGCAACTTTAGATATGATAACACAAGAAGACCATACATTTCAGATTGTAAAATCCGGTAAAAAAACTATAAAAAAATATTAAAAAACGGTACCGAAATTTCCGGAGGAGAAAATAAACATTTTTAAATTCATAAATGCATTTTTAACATTTGATAATCTGTTTGTTTTTAAAGTTCCTATAAATAAAAGAACCTCTTTCGGTGTTGCCGGTTTGTTTCAACTAGTTATGATATGTTTTCTTAAATATTAATAAAGAAAAGAGCAAAATTAAAAACAATTGAATTTTTGTACAGTGTAAGACACGCTCTCTTTTTATCAAAGCACTTCTACAATCGTTATGTTTGAATGAATCAGTTATTTTTTCTTTTTCCTTTTAACCCTCTAATTTTGTATAGATTAACAGTGCACATTACCTTGTCAAGGTACTTTGATTTTTTATAATTAACTATTGCTGTAACATTGTTTTTTTTATTGCGAAAAGTAAACCCGTTCAACAAGATGCTTACTCTGTAAAATCTTACTGGAAATCTCAATCTATCATACAAGTAAGATATGGCACTAGTTTACAAAATTCCAAGTGTAAAATTAGTGGGAAAAGTGGGGATTCATAGATGTAAAGTCTTCTGAAGATATTTTTTGTTTATTCTAAAAACAATGCAATACTAAGCAATTCAGCACTATTATTGAATGAAATAGACTTTAATGTTCAACGTATTTTAACGTTTCTAAAATGTATATTCTTTAAATCTTTGATAAAATTTATATGCTTACAGATAAATGCAATTAAGGAAGACAGTTGCCGCAAAATTGACAAAATGTGGATTTCTTATATTAAATGAAAGATCATTTAATTGTTAATATTTCAACACCTTATTTTAAAACATACAGTAACTGTGCAACGAGGTAATTATATAGAATAAAAATTGCGTTCATATATCAAGCGCTATTGTCCCACGCAAATCATAACTTTAAACAAAGTTTTCATATTTTCTTCACTTTCAGACTTTCAAAATGCTATTGCTTTTTAGCATTCTCCAACAAAGTAGAAAGTGCTTATGTATTCGGTTTGTCTTTCCGTTTATCCGCCAGTCCTCTGGAAGTCTGTCCGTCTATACACGCTCTAACTCCCGTAAATATTCTCGGATTTTTATGCAATCGATAAACCATGTTTAAGGTCACCAAAGCATGTTTGGTATTGTATCTGAAGTCTGTACGATTATTCTTTCATTTACATTTCATTCACTCAAAACTATTCGATTACATTAATTTCGATGGGGAATAATCGCTTAGAGATTATTTTAATGACATTACATTATTTCAAATGTATTGAAACTGATATAAATCTATGAATTTCATTACGATCACTTTAAAATAGAGCATGCATCGCATTTTTCTATTATTTACAGGGACACACAAAGTAAATCTGTTACAATAATGTCCCCTCATAATAATTACCAGAGTTGACGTTTTAAAATTCAGTATGCGCTTTTAAATTTAATTAGTTTTTTGCATATTATTCTTTATATATAGATTATTTACGTTACATACAAGACTGCACAAAAATACTTATCTCTGCATTCCATTCGCATGATATCCTCTATATTAAAAGAAATTGCTGAAGGGGAATTTTCAACTGAAGTATATGTATCTCTTAAACAAACGAATTTTCAGAATGCATGTTGTTAATTGATACCAATCTCTATATCATATACAGGGCCGCTAAAAAAATTCATATAATTTTCTGAATGTAGATGAGAACAGCTAAAGTTTGAAATGCGTCATACATTTCCATATTGATGAAATGAAATCTATGAAATGAGACGTATTATTTTAATTTGATTTTCTTCTTCCTTGTTTTGTACTTTTTTGTTACTCCAAAGACTATATTAAAAGAAATTGCTGAAGGGAATTTTCAACTGAAGTATATGTATCTCTTAAACAAACGAATTTTCGGAATGCATGTTGTTAATTGATACCAATCTCTATATCATATACAGGGCCGCTAAAAAAATTCATATAATTTTCTGAATGTAGATGAGAACAGCTAAAGTTTGAAATGCGTCATACATTTCCATATTGATGAAATGGAATCTATGAAATGAGACGTATTATTTTAATTTGATTTTCTTCTTCCTTGTTTTGTACTTTTTTGTTACTCCAAAGACTATATTAAAAGAAATTGCTGAAGGGAATTTTCAACTGAAGTATATGTATCTCTTAAACAAACGAATTTTCGGAATGCATGTTGTTAATTGATACCAATCTCTATATCATATACAGGGCAGCTAAAAAAATTCATATAATTTTCTGAATGTAGATGAGAACAGCTAAAGTTTGAAATGCGTCATACATTTCCATATTAATGAAATGAAATCTATGAAATGAGACGTATTATTTTAATTTGATTTTTTTCTTCCTTGTTTTGTACTTTTTTGTTACTCCAAAGACTATATTAAAAGAAATTGCTGAAGGGAATTTTCAACTGAAGTATATGTATCTCTTAAACAAACGAATTTTCGGAATGCATGTTGTTAATTGATACCAATCTCTATATCATATACAGGGCCGCTAAAAAAATTCATATAATTTTCTGAATGTAGATGAGAAGAGCTAAAGTTTGACTTTGAAATGCGTCATACATTTCCATATTGATGAAATGAAATCTATGAAATGAGATGTATTATTTTAATTTGATTTTCTTCTTCCTTGTTCTGTACTTTTTTGTTACTCCAAAGTCTAAATCACCTTCTATCGGTATTTTATAAAATTATTATTGTTATTGTTATTATTAAGACAATACTGACATAAAGAATAGTTTTAGCGAAAACCGCAAATGGTTCAACCAAATTTTCCATTTTTTTAAAATAATTTTTTGAAATTATGGACCCTATATTTTCATGGCGCACGTGTCTTTCCGAAGACGTTTGGCCTCCTTAGGTTTGAAAAAACATTGTTTGTCTTGATGTGTAAGATAGGGTGGAGTGAAAAAACGAAAGTTGAAATTTTCATTTTGGACAGCAGCAAAAAGTTGCCTTTTACTACCTCTAACACGTGTACAAAATTTCATAAATTTTGAAAAATTTCTTCCGCTCCCTACCAGGATGTTTATATTTTCATTGATTCATATAATAGATTGTTACTATAAATTGTATATTAACAGGATTTTCTGCTAATCTCGTTTGACATATTCATATTTAAAATGTTTAATGTAAGTCCTTTTATCATTTTCAAATTTAAGTCTTTATTTTAAAATATTTGAAACGTTTTATTGAGTTTTAAAAATTGCATATTCTCATTTTTAGAGTCAAAACGAATGCGCGTGTAAGCAAATCGAAGTTTACCATTACTAGAATTGCAGTGGAATACCTTATATTTGGTGCTTCTTCAAAACTAAATAAAGCTGTTTCGACAACAGTAGCAGATTGCTATATAATATTATTTTTATACAAAGCAATTATTGAAACACAACAGGAATTGTAAATGTCCACCAAAATATTTTGGAAATTAAAATCCTAAGAGAAAAAGTCGAAGAATTATTGTCGGAATTATTATATGTCGATCAAATATTGTACTGAAAAGAACTTAAACCTTTTTAAATTTATGGCAATAGGTTGTGACGAAACAACTGTAAACAATAGGATAAAAACATACTGTTAGATTTTTGAAACAATGATTTAGCAGTCCTTATAGTGGTTAATATGCCAGATTTATGCAAACGAATTGCCATTGCGTCGTTAAATTTGATGGACTAAATAGAGACTCGGGAGCTTTTCCTTTTCCAACTGGAAAATCATTGGATCAATGTGAACAAGAGACAGTTGTAAATTTAAAAATATCTGCTTTTGTCTCTGGGAAATGATTTCTGGAGAGTTAAGTACAGACCAAAATTATTTCTGAGACATGTATAAAACATTTTCATCTGGCCAATATTCCCCCAAATGCGGTAAATTATAATCCAGCAAAAAGGTCTTACTCTAAATGGTTGATAACTGCCAATTGACTACTTAATTTGTAGATTTTATGTCAGAATCTATCCAAAATTTGAAGATTACTGCTGAAAATTTAATGGAAGTACATTCGCCTATATTGTTTCACTTCAAGAACCATTCTTTCAAAAATAGTGCTGAAAATGTGTTTTTAAGAATAATTAAGTTTTCTCGTTGTTTGATGAAATATTTAAAGAGAATTGTCAATCGCATCATTCAACTAAATTTATATATCTGTCATTAAGACAAAAATAACAGGAATGATAGGAGATGATAAAAAAAATCATACTTTAGAATTTGGATTCCGAACAATATTAAGGCAAATTATATGGCATGTTCAACAATAAGACAGCTTCATATTCCAATATTGAACGTCAGTGTTACAGATTATATCAACGTTGTTGATATGGAATTAATGTAAAATCACATCACTCACATTCTTAACTGAATTTCAAGAGAGGAATTAGACAAACTAGGAAAAAGTTTGGAAATCCCATCTTTTAAATTTCTTAAGTTTCACTGTCATATTCAAGCAGGTGAAAAATGCATAATTAGTTTCTGAAGCGTCATTAGCGGCTGTAGTAGTAGAAGTAGGGAACAGATGCGAATGAGGAAAGATCCAATCACATCAGGTAATGCCTAATTTTGATAACAGTGGCCAGTATTAATTAGAGTGAAATGAAAGATCGTTTTACAGTGCATCGTATATATTATTTTCATTACACTACTTTATATTCAGAAAACAGCATTTCCTTAATATTTAGAGAACTATTTTTCATGTATGTTCGAAAATTAAAAGTGAACTGTATATCTAATTATAGTTCTTTTTCTTTATCTTCTTTACGACAATACGATGCACAATTTAGGTTTATGTTCAGCACTTAGAAAGTTAAAACACGACGATACTTAGTTTATTCACGTGTAATACTTCAATAACTCTTTTTTGTGGATGTGTTGACTTAAATAGAAATTTAGCAAAAAAAAAAAAAAAAAAAAAAGTTGAAAAATTTACACTACATAATGAAATTTTCGTTTCTACATATAAAGAGCTTAATATTTAAGAGCTGGTAGGGGACTAAAGATGAATTCCAAATGAAGTGAAATTTCAATCTCATATTAAATGTGCCAAAAGGCAACTTATTAGACCTATCCAAAGAAAAAATTAAAAACAAAATACCATTTTCACTCCATTCTAGTGTACAATCATCCGTTAAAGTTTAGCCCAAGAGTTTAGATTCACCTTGTATAGCTTACCTTTCACTATATTACTTTCAAATTGAAATTTTAACTCAAATTCCAGGGAATATATTACATTTTATCATAAAAATAATAAATGATTAAATTATAATAAAAATCGATTTTTCATATTCATTTTCTGTGAGAAAAAACTTGGATTATTATGTTTTTCCTGAGGATATATATTTTTTAAACACATGAGAAAAAATGAATTTCCATATTACTTCCTGTTTTTGAAAGATAACAAGCTCAGTTATAAGTTGAAAAATTGATGGCTTTATGAATAAATAATCACGTAGTTTTTCAGATAATAAAATGGAAATAACTTCAGGCAAGATGAATAAAAAAAAAATAAATAAAACATTAAAAAATGTTTATTCTTTTCTTAAGAGAAAATAAACTTTGCATATTTGAAAAGCTTCGGGTGAAGAATTAAGAGTTAATTGCTTTTTCGATAAATCCTATTTATTTTTACTGAATTTAAACACATAAAGTATGAAAGTCTCAACTTTTTTAATTTTATCACCGGTTAACCTAAAATGGACGGCCAGAATGTTGTAAAACTCTCTGATACGTAATTTACAATAAATTATTTAAAATAGACAGATAAATTTGAATTTCATATTGCTTGCTTTTCGGAATATTACTTTTAAATTGAAATTTTAATTCAAAATCCAAGAAATATATTAAAATGAATTATAAAAATATTAAACACTCAAGTTGTAATAAACATAGATTTTTCTTATTCTTTTTTCCATGAAGACGTACTTGCATTATAATGTTTTACCTAAGGCTATAACTTTTTAAACATATGAGAAAAAGTGATTTTCCACATTACTTCCTGTTTTTGAAATATAACAAGCTCAGTTCTGAGTTGAGAACTTGTTGGCTTTATGAACAAATAATCACATAGTTTTTTAGATAGTAAAATGCAAATAACTTCAGGTAAGAAGAAAAAAAAGTATACATAAATACAACTTTAGAGAATGTATATTCCTTTTTAACACAAAACAAATTTTATATATTTGAAAAGCTAGGGATGATAAAATATTAACAATTCCGGTAACTTCTACTTATATACACTAAATTTAAACACTTAAAATATGACAGACTCAGCTTTTTTAATTCTGTTACCGGTTAACCTAAAATAGACTTTTAAAAAACTCCCTAATGTTTAATTCACTGAAAATTATTTAAAATAGACAGATACTTTCGCATTATATATTGTTTACCTTACACTGTTAAAAATAATTATGTAAATTCACTGTAAAACTACTGACAGCAAAGTTATTAGGCATCTCCCGTTCCGATTTTCCATTTTGGCAAACAAATGAAGGGAAAACTCCGTTTGAAAAAGCGGTAACCGTTATAAAATTTCATTTTTTATTATAATAATTTAATTCAATTTTTAAAATTAATGAATCAATCAATCGACATAGAATTCGAATTTTCCGAGTAATTTTGAGCAGCTGTATACTTAATTTTTGCACAACATATTTGAAGCCGTCCTGAAGGTCAAACTCGAGATCTTTTGACAGCACAATACTTCCTTACTAATTGAGCCATAGCTGCTGATGCGGTTTTGTACAAAGTATCTCTTTAATGAGTCAGTGGGAGTAAAATCTGTTGTGCTTTTTAAAGATTTCCTTTCAAATATATTCGTTGTTTCGTTTGTTTGTATTGATGTCGGCCAATTATCTACACTATGGGATATAGGCCCTATGGGATGGGATGCCCTCCGTGGTGGTGTTTCTAAGGGAACATAACCCGTATTTATGCAAGGTTCGAAGAAAACCACGGAAAACTCCGAACGGTTAGGCCGACGGTCACGATTGGGTTCGAACCCAGCACTTACCATCTACCAGTTTGGAGGTCAGAACTTCGCAGCCACTGGTGGGGCAATATATTCGTTGGAATATTTGTAAACTGTTTATTTCATTTTATTTTAGATCGATGCGCAATACTTATTATTTTTAAATCAATTTAATTTTTTAATTAAATTAAGTTTTAAAAAAGTCACTGTTCTTTTCAGAATGAGTGAATGGATGAATGAATGAGTGAATGATTTTTTTTTTCAAAAATAATGTTATCGAGAATTTTTCAGATTGTCGCACACTATTTAGTTTTTAATGAGCTAATTAATTAAAAAAATTATAAAAAAGAAGAGAAAAATAAATAGAAAAAATATAATTTAAAGGTCATTTTTATGTTTTTTATTTTATTTATTTTGTGATGTACGTTTTTATAAAATTCCTATATTTTTAATTAACGCATTTAACAATGAAATAATAATGATAATATCAGAATTGTAAAAATTATAATTCTTTTGATGTAACACTACGCAATTTATTTTTAACATTAACTAGCTTCTGGATTCTGTTGAAGGAAACAAGTGCAAAATGATTGTCGATGAAAATCCCAACTAAATCTGAGAATGTGATTTTTTTTCTTTTCTAAACTATTCTAAATAAATAAAAAAAAAAAAAAAAAAAAAAGATTTTTTTTATAATAAAATTACAAAGAAACTGTGAGTTTTGAATTGCAAGTTTTAACAAAGATTAAAAAAAAATATTTTGAAATAAATCTATGAAAATCAATGCAGAAAATGTGATGTAAGACACGAGAAATGTATGCAAAACGATGACCGAAAAACGTAATCAAATCATTTAACCAAGAACTAGCGTAAATTTATAGAATAATTTCGCTTCTTTTCGCCTATGTTTTAACAGAAGTTTTTATCATCGCATAAAATTGGTATTATAAAGTTGCTAGAAAGTTGGTAAGAAATATAATAATTTTTAATCTCAATGACAATATATATACAGTGGCGGTCAAAAGTTTCCGGCGAGCAAAAATTTTTCAGTTAATTTGTAAATATACCCATATGAAGAGGAATTTCAAAGCGATACTTATACATTTTATTGACATATTAGTTAGAAACTTACTTATAGAAGAGCGTGTAAATATCAATAAATTTAATTGACAAAATTAAGTATAAAAGAAAACATACGTTTTCAAAAGTTTCCGGCCACTTAGCATTCTTTAGTTTTTTCTATCCGTAAAGTGTTTTTTGGTTGTATTTATGAATGAATCAACGTGAATGGCATAGTTTGAACTCAAATTTGAGAGTTCAACAATTATTATTCATAAATGAGTGATTAGTTTGTCGCTAAAAGGCCAATCTTCTCGAGCTATTGCGTTAAGTTATCGATCGGTAAAATCGGTAAACGATATTTAAAAAATATATAAAGATGGCCATGGCTTTCAGGACTTTCAGAGGTCCGGGAGACCCCGGAAAATTACTATTCCTGTTTACAGAATTATCAGGAGAAAAAGCATTGATAATCCGCATGAAAATTCCATTGCAATATACTGCAATTTACGGAATCTAAATATTGCTGGAATGAGTTAGTCTACCGCGTTATGATGCTGACGTGATACAGAATTTTATGGAAGAGTCGGTGTTAAAAAATTTTCAGAGGTTAAAAAAAATACCGACTTACCGTACTGGCATTTTCCAAGGAACACAAAGTCTGGTCAAGTGAAAACTGGACAAAAGTTCTATTTTTCCATTAATCGAATTTGAAATTTTTTTTGGTAGTGATGGCAGACACTACATACGATAATCTAACAACAAAAGGTATGATTCGACCTATGTTATTCCTACAATGAAGCATGGCGGAGGACACGTTATGCCGTGGGGAGTATTTTCTTTAATATGTGTCGGTCTGTTATTTGAAATCCACAGTCAGATGAATGATACAATGTATAAGGATATCTTGCAAGACCATTTTTTGCCTTATTAGAGAAAAAAAATCTGGTCGCAACTATTTTTCGTAACATGATAACGACATAAATAATGTATTCAAGCCTCGATAAGCAATAGTTTTTGCACAAAAAATTTCGTTTTGAAATGGTCAGCCCAAACGCCCAACATGAATCCAATAGAAAATCTTTGGAAAGAAGTTGGCAAAAGTCTGAGGAACTATAAATATTGCAACTCAGCCGAAATATCGCCAAAATTACAAGAAATGTGGAAAAAATGTACCACAGACGATCATTAACCGTTAATTGCATGAATGTCACGTTACTGCACTGCAGTACTTATTACTAAAGCTAATAAAATAGTAATACGATAAAATAGTATCTGTAAATGTTGTTGATCATTGTAATTTTCTATTACAATACCACTTTTTAACAAACTCGTGAAGGTGGCCGGGAACTTTTGAGAACATGCGTTTTCTTTTATACTTAATTTTGTCAATAAAATTTATTGATATTTACACGTTCTTCTACAAGTAGGTTCCTAACTAATATGTCATTAAAATGTATAAATATCGCTTTGAGATTCCTCTTCATATGGGTATATCTACAAATTAATTGAATAATTTTTGCTGACCGGAACTATTGACCGCCTCTGTATATATATATATATATATATATAGTTACAATTTAGCAGAACGATACAAGTCTCACGAAAGAGCAAGGATTCTTTCGTCAAGTTTTTCCATTTCTGTGGAAGCAATAAGTCAGTTTTGTAAACATTCAAATTAAATTCGCCCCACATAACGGTGTATCTCCGTTCTTTCTTTCTATCTCCAGCCGTTTCGTTAGCTTTAGGAAACATGATGGAACGTTCCGATTTTTAAGGAAAAATGCCCTTTTTGGGGAAAAAGGACATTTTCTGTGAAATCCAGGAAAAATAATCCGTGATTTTCAGATTTTTTTTTCAAAATATTAATATAAAATTGAAATTTTAATCAAAATTCAGGAAATATATTAAATTTCATCATAAAAATAAAAAGTACTCAAGATTTCTTAACATCAGGTTTCTAAACATCAATTTTTCTTATTCATTTTCCATCAGTACGCACTTGAATTGTGTTTTTTTTCCTGAGGCTATGACTTTTTAAACATATGAGAAAAAATGAATTTCCATATTACTTGCTGTTTTTCAAAGATAACAGGCTCAGTTCTGAGTTGAAAAAATGATGATTTTATGACTATAATCACATAGTTTTTTAGATAATAAAATTCAAATAACTTCAGGCAAGAAGAATAAAAAATGAAACATTAATGCAACATTAAATAATGCAAATTCTATTTTTAAGAGAAAATAAATTTTTGATATTTGAAAAGCTATTAATGATGAATTAATATCATTTCCAATAGATTCAATTTCTATATACTGAATTTAAACATGCAAATTATGAAATCCTCTGTTTTTTTTAAATTTTATTACAGGTTAACCTAAAATAGACGACTTGATTCTTGTAAAAAAAAAACTCTCTAATGTATAATTCGCAGTGAATTATTTAAAATAGTCAGATAATTTCGCATAATATAAAGTTTGATTTTCATAATATTACTTTTAAATTGAAATTTTCATTCAAAATCCCGGAAATATATTAAATTTTATACTAAAAATAATAAATACCAACTAAAAATAAACATCGATTTTTCTTATTCATTTTTCATGAGGACGCACTTGCATTTTTATGTTTTTTCCTGAGGCTATAACTTTTTACACATATGTGAAAAAATGAATTTCTATATTGCTTCCTGTTTTTGGAAGATAACAAACTCGGTTCTGAGTTGAAAAACTGATAGTTTTATGAATAAATAATCACATAGTTTTTTTTAGATAATAAAAGGCAAATAACTTCAGGCAAGAAGAATAAAAAAAAAACATAAAGAATACATTAAACAATTCAGTTTCTTTTTTTTTAAAGAGAAAATAAATTTTGGATAGTTGAAATGCTAGGGATAATGATTTAATAACATTTTCGATAGCTTCTTCTCTATTTATTGATTTTAAATATATTAAAGCTTCAGCTTATTTAGTCCTTGACGAAGCGGTGGGATATAATATATTCCACCTATGATCAATGAAGATTTACACCAGAAAAAAGATACTAAATTTTAATTTTCTAACTTTCGTGGAAAAAAGGCGCGAAATTATTTCTCCATATTTTGAAAGAATATTTTACCAAATTTCCGGTGGGAAGTAAAAATTTCATTAATACAATTGCTTGCCCGTCCAGGGATTAATCCTATTACAAATTAACCCAGAACGGGCTGCCTGATTTTTGGTCTAATAATAAGTATGCGGTAACAGTTAAATAAGGTTTTCCAAAAGCATATTTTTGCATCAAATGAGCAGTATTTTTGTAAGCTTCATAGCTTGAAAACATACCTTCAATACGTAGCAACTATTTTAATTTAAGGTAGAAGATCTCATACAGCAGTTCGATATTGCTTAATTTTAACGCAATGTTTAAAAAAAAATCTTAGCTGTAAATGTTTTTCCAAATTAATATATTTTTTAAAGAATAAATTATACAAATCTTTGTCTACGTTTTCCTTAAAATAATTTCCCCGATGCATATTTAGGATTTACCTTAATTAGGACAAACTAATTAAGAATTTCCAATGAAATACATGTGATGCGATACAAAGGATTATAAAAAAATACTGTCGATATACCGCTTAATTTTACATATTTACACTACCTGGCCATTGATGAACGTCCACTTGCGATTTTAGACATTTTGCTAAATATCTAGAAACGTACATGAGGAATTATCCCGAAACTCTTAGTGTGTAAACATAATTGAGTATAAGTCATACATTTCCGTGAAGATTTTTTCCCGAAACTCCATAGGGGACCGTCACAAAATTAAAAAAGAATGAATATATTTTGAATAACTCTGTCAAAACTAATGTAGCAAAAGTGTTCAAACTCCAGATTAAGAATAAGTGCCTTATTGTAATACACTGTGTTCATTTTTATGCAAATAGCATGCATACTCGCAGAGAAATTAAGGTTTTTATAAAAATGGTCCCAAATTTTATAGTAAACCTACTCATTTTTCAAACAATTTTTATTATTTTTTAATTCTGATTACAGGGGATGTGAATTATTAGGTGCAATATTATTTGGATATATATAAGAATGTGCAATATTATTTGTCATATTTTCAGAAAAGAATGTTATTTTTAACCGACTTCCAAAAAGGAGAGGAGGTTATCAATTCAACGAGTATGTATTTTTTATGTATGTTCACCGATCACTCCGAAACTATCCAACCGGTTAATTTGGTTTTGGTGTTAAATAAAAGAGCTTACTCTCGAATTGGTACTACTTCAGTTTCATAGAAATTCAGTACTTTTTTAGTAATTAGGCAAAAACTAATAAAATTACTGATTTTTCGCAAATTAAAAGTGTCTAATTATTTCACCGAATAGATTGAGGTCAGGATAGCCAAACGGTTTGCGGCACCTGATTCAAATTCTGCTACTCGAAAGAGATCGTGGGTTCGAACTCCATTCCTGACGTACGTGAATAATATGAAGTTTTTTTCATCTTATAATTTTTTTAACCGGCTTAAAAAAAATGAGAAGAGGTTATCACCAATCCGACGCGTATCTATTTTTTATGTATGCTCACTGATTACACCGAAATTATCCAACCAATTAAACTAGTGTTTGTGTTAAATAAAAGTTTCTACATTCGAATTGGTCCCATTTCCATTTTATTAAAATTAGTTAATTACTTTTATAGTAACTAAGCAAAAACTAATAAAATTTGTGATTTCTCGCAAATTAAATGTAACATGCACGTTGAATAAGTTCGCAGAACGGAATGCAGTAAGTATGAACGAGCTGTCTAAATCACCTGATTTAAACTCTGGCTCTCAAAAGAAAGCGTGGGTTCGAACCCCACTCCTGACATACGTGTGTACAATAATTTTTTCCATCTTTTTAATTTTTAACCGACTTCAAAAAAGGAGGTGAAGGTTATCAAATCGACGCGTATGTATTTTTTTTATCTATCTTCACTGATTACTCCCAAACTATCCAACCGGTTAATTTGGTTTTTGTGTTAAATGAAAGAGGCTATACTCGAATTAGTAGAAGTTCCATTTCATTGAAATTAGTTCAGTACTTTTTTAGTTATTAGGCAAAAACTAATAAAATTAGTGACTTCTCGCAAATTTAAAGAAACATGGTCGTTGAATAAGCTCGCCGAATAGAGCGCAGTCAGGATGGCCAAACGGTCTAAGACGCCAGATTTAAACTCCTGTTCTCGAAAGAGATCGTGTGTTCGAACCCCACTTTAGACATGCGTGTATAACTTTTATTAAATGACTTCAAAAAATCGGTAACTGTTCACTAAAAAGAGAAAAATAAACTTTTCTACCAAAAATTGAACCAACTTCAAAAACTACTGCAAAGTGAAAAATAGTTTTTTATACATTAGTAATAAGAAATTAAATTAAGAGCGTAGTATTTACCATGCGTATTATTATATTTATGTATATTAATTTGATTTTTTTAGAGTCGGTGACAGCCAAGCAAAGTTTAAAATTAAAATTAATTATCCAATGCAAATCGTAAATGAATTAAGTTGAATTTTTTAAACTAAATATTAAATCGTAAAAAAAAAAAAAAAAAAAAAAAAAAAAAAAAAAAAACTCTTGTAGATACTTGGATGCGTCTCTATTGAAAAATTACATGTAACTTGGCTTGGCTGGCACCGACTCCAAAAAATCAAATTAATGTGCATAAATATAATAATACGCATGGTAAAGACTACGCTCTTAATTTAATTTCTTATTACTAATATATAAAAAAATTATTTTTCACTTTGCAGTAGTTTTTGAAGTCGGCTCATATGTTAAGAACTCTGAAAATTAAAAGCAAAAAACTTGGCAAAATTCGGGACCATGTTTATTAAAAAAAAACCTCAATTTCTCTGCGATATGCATGCTCTTCGCATAAAAATGAACACAGTTTATTACAATAAGGCACTTAATCGTAATTTACAGTTTGGGCGCTTTTGCTACATTAGTTTTGAGAGGGTTACTCAAAATATATTCATTCTTTTTTAATTTTTTGACGGTCCTCTATGGAGTTTCGGGGAAAAATCGTCACGAAAATATATGGCTTGTATTATTATGTTTATACACTAAGAGTTTCGGGATATTTCCTCATTATTTTTCTAGATATTTAACAAAATGTCTAAAATCGCAAATGGACGTTAATCAATGGACAGGTAGTGTATATATTTCTTGAATATTGTACCTTACGGGTTCTCAGGAAGCTTATTTTTTACCTGATGGTACAATTTAGCAACATGTCACATTTATTTTTATTTTTTTTTTTTTTGAGTCTCTATAAAACATAAATGAATACTATTTTTCGTATATCTTTTATTAAAAATATTTTTGAAATATTCTATTTTAAAATTTTATTTATTTTTTCTTTATGTTTAATTTTGATGGAAAGGGAAAAATTATTGACATGCACCCGCTGCGCATCATATGTTGTAGCAAAATTACTGGTTCAATTTGCTTTCTAAAGTATTGATAATTGATATTGATTGATTTGCAAGCAATGTATTTATTTATTTATTTAAAATTGGCAATTTTTACAATTTTACAATTTTAATTTAAATTTTAAAGAAATTAATAGTTAAAATTGCTTACAAATGAAGTGCATGTTCTAGATGCTTTAGTTTTACATCATTATCAAAACTTATGGAAGCTTTTGAACAAATAGTTCCGCTACAATCTTGCTCGCAATGAATGAAAGTCAAAAAACATTTTTATTTTTTTCATAAATATTAATCATACTAAGATAAAATAAAATTTCAATATAGAATACTGAAAAGATATTTATAATAGAAGAGATATTAAATCTTCTATATTAAAAATTTTATGCATTTATAATTTATAGACACAGATAAAAAAAGAAAAAAAAATGTGACACGTTGCTAAACTGCATCGCAAGGTAGAAAGTAAGATTCCTGGGACCCCTTAAATCCAATTTAATAAATTATAATTAATTAAATTACGAGATGGGAATATTTTTTCAGGCAATTAAACCAAAAAATGATAATTGTGTGATTAAATTTAAATAAAAATTTAATAATAAATAAATGTGTTTCAAGTACAAAATTAGGTAGAGGCTATGAAGATATATAAGATACAATATGATTCACAATTTTAAGTTTCTATATTACTTAGTTTTGAAAATATGATGTAAGCAATGCCAAAAATATCTGATTTGAATAAAATGACATTCAAGTTAAAATTTAACTTGATTAGGATAGGCTTCGACTCTACATGTTGCATTTATTGATAATTCATTAATTCATTAATAATGACCCGTTATTATCAATAATAACCAATTAGTAAAACTAATCGTAACACACATACATATACAGGGTGAGTCATAAATATCGAAATAATAAGCTATCTCCTTAAATATTGCCCCTAGACTCATGTTTTCAATTACAAAAATACTTCCATGACACTGACATTATATATCCATGTATTGATTAGGAATTATTAAATTCCTAAATTTCAAAGGAAATATTTATGTTGATACTAATGTCATTATGGAGTACAGTTTAAAATGCTTCATTCTTAACTATATAATCAGCATTACACTATTTTGATTCTTAAATTTCCTTTAGTGCTTTAAAGCTGTATATTGACATAAGGGGGTCTAATGAACTTATAAAATATCACACTGTCCTTCAGCTATTTTCAAAATTGTATGATGTCTCGGTGTTTTGATTTAGTGGAACAATGTTAAAGTTTTTTAAATAGAGACTGCACGTGCAATGAAGTAATTGTTTAGATGATTTGTATTTTTAAAGATTCCTCTTGAGTTTTTATCTTCCAGCAGAGTTATTACCTTCTTAATAACAAAAAAAAATCACTTTATTTTATCTCAGAATTTGTATAATTAAAGCGAATATCTTTTTTTTTTTCAAATAGCGGTGCCAGAAACGTTACAGAAACAAGTAGTGAGTAGCAATTACAGTAAAATCCCGGTTATCCGAAAAGATTGACACCAAAACATGTTCAGTTAACCGGAGTTGCATAGGAATTTTCAGATAACCGGGATGCTTATGTTAAAAATTTGTTTGATTTAAAGCTGTGATCTGGATCAGGGGTTCTCAAACTATGGTACGCATACCAATGCAGATACGTTAAGCTCTGTTTACTGGTACATGAAATAAAATAAAAAATGCAGCTTGTAAAATAAAAAATGTTCATATTATTAAAATGTACCTTTTATATCATTTGAATGTTAATATAAAGCAGATAATCTAAGTACCAATTTAATCATGTAATCATGCAATTAAATTCAGTAAATGCTGTTCAGATGGAAGCACAAAAGACTGGAAAATAGTTATTTTTTTGTCGTATTCCATTTACACAGATTTCACTATATTAGCTTTGAATTTGTCATCTGTTAAAAAGCGGAAGTGTGAATTTCTATTTAGTGGTACGTCAACCTAAATGTTTGAGAATCCTGATCTAGATAATAATAGACTTCGATGTATGAAGAAATATTAAAAATGTTTTAAAACTGGCTTTTTTATCTATCTATTATAGTATTGTAATGAATGGTTTAAAGTACTACATCCCATTTATCTGTCGTTTGTAAAGTTTTAAAAACAAGACAGTGAATTTTTATAATCTAATATACTACATTAATATTAAGTATAATTTTCTCATTTGTACAAATTTTAAACATTCGAAAATTTATTTATAAGAAAATGTGTTTGTAAAATTTATGAAAGTAAAAAAAAAAGTGAATTGAATACAAAAACCATATGTCAACCTGAATGTTTGAGAACCCTAATCTAGATAATAATGTACTTCGATGTATGGAGAAATATTAAAAATGTTTTAAAACTGGCTTTCTTTATATATCTATTATAATATTGTAATCAATGGTTTTAAGTACTACATCCCATTTATCCGTCGTTTGTAAATTTTAAAAAACAAGTCGGAGAATTTTTATAATTTAATATACTACATTAATATTAAGTGTAATTATCTCATTTGTTTGTAAAAATTTTAAACATTCGAAAATTTATTTATAAGAAAATGTGTTTATAAAATGTATGAAAGTTTTAAAAAAATGTAAATTGAATACAAAAAACCTTTTGGGAAATTGTGTCAATAGAAATAAACTTGTTAGCATAAATGTAATTGAGCGCTAGAAATATAATTTTATAGGCGAATATTTAATTTACAAAATAAATTTAATCTTATGAATTTTGAAAAGAAAAAGGAGAGAAAATGATACTTTAAAATCTATGTAAATTGATGTTTTCATTTTGTCATGAAACTTTTGTTTGAAATATGACGACCCATTGTTTTTAGTTCTGAAATATCAGAGACATTCAGCTTCAAATAAAATAACTTTTCATTTGATAAACATTGTAATATTTTACAATGGTAGTTGAATTTATTCCTATTATTTCACTTTTTTATGATTTCGAAGTAAACGTTTCTTTTATTAATAATTTATAACATGAGATGAAGAGAACTACATTTTTATCGTGTTGGCGTAAAAGCACTGAAAAGCCTTTTTAGTATAATTTCAAAAGCATAAATTTTATTCTTTAGTATCGAAGTATTATTATGGTAGAATTCATAATGAAAATATTTCGTATGTGGAATTCGACAACCATCAGCAACATATAAATACAATCATCATGTATAATTTTCATGAAAAAATATTAAATTTTGAATAATTTTGACGTATAATTTTGCTCATGAAACATCATGAACAAAACGTTATTTGATCATATCTGAGTATGCCCATCGTTTCAAAAATGAGAATATACATGATTCTAATTTGCGTAATACTGATTTTAAGGCATTTTGGATATGCAACATACTCAGAGTTGAATATTCTTTACTCAGTTTTTTAAATGTCATTTTCAGAGTGCAAAAACGTTGTCCGTTGCTTGGTAAACGGTTTTTGAAGAAAACAATTTGAATAAATTGGCTCTTCTCATAACGATGAAAGTTTCTAAATAATTTCCATTTAAGCAACATACACTGTTAAAAAAATTCTAAAATTCACGAACATTTTTTTCCTGAATTTCACTGAAAAGCTCCCTTTTAACAACTAAAGGGTATTTTCCTTTACAAATCACAAAGTTCCATCATATTTCCTGAAAAAAAACGAAACGGATGGAAATAAAAACAAAAAACGGAAACACTCCGTTGTCCGGGGAGCTCCTTCGCCGAGTGGTCAAGGCACGACACCGCTAATCGCCTGCGAGCGCAGATTGTGGGTTCGAGTCCCATTGGCGCCATGGAATAATGAAACATAAAAATTCCTTTTGAAATTACATTTTTCTGTTTATTTTTCTCTTTTTTTTATTAAAAATCTTTTAATTTATTAGCCGAAAAATAAATAAATAAAGAAATAAATAGTGTACGACAATTTCAAAATAAAAAAAGTATATATATATATATATATATATATATATATATATGTGTGTGTGTGTGTGTGTGTGTGTGTATATATATTGTAAAAAAAGTTTTAATAAAAAAATTTTTATTAAAAAAACAGTGGTTTCAAACAGTGATTTTTTTAAAATTTAAACTATTTAAAAAATTAAAAATTATTTTAAAAAATAATAAGTATTATGCATCAGCCTAAAATAATCCGTTTACTAATATTCTAAGGAATATATTTGAAAGGAAATCTTTAAAAAGCACAACAGATTTTCCCACTGACTCATAAAAGACATACTTTGTACCGTTTTGCATCAGCAACTTTGGCTCAGTTCGTAAGAATTTGTTCCGCATTCTGAAGGTCCCGAGTTCGATCCTGAGGACGGCGTGAACTAAATAATCCAAAATAACAATTAATAAAATAACATAGCAGCTTAAAATCCTTCGGTGATTTCGAATTCTTTGAAGATTAATCGGTAAATCATTTTTTAAAATTATATTAAATTATTACTATTGTAAATCAAACTTTGTAACGGAAAGTTACTGATTCTTACACCGGAGTTTTCCCTTCTTGTATTTCCCACAACGGAAAATCTACTAACGGAACGGTAAAAGTTCGGCTACAATGCTGCCGGTAGTTTCACCTGGAATTCACAGATTTATTTTTAACAGTGTATATTTTCAGGCGTGTGACTAGCCCCATTAAAACTTTTCCGAAAACCATATAATTTATGAAACAGTAAAGCAATTTTATGCTATTAGATTTTTTTCTAAATGAAACAATAGTCCTGATACGTCTAAAAACAATCATTGAATTTAAGCACGTAGAGTTAATCAGATATACTGATACTATTAAATAAAGCAGTATATGAAAATTTATTATTAAAACCTGAATTATGTTTTTTTCAAAATATTGTTATAGGAAAATAATTATACTAATATTATATAAAATGTAAAATTTAATTATCGTTATTATTCAAGTATTATTTTTAAAATGCATCAATTAAAAACCTAATTATTAAATTAAACATTTTATAAAAGATGGTCTATCAAAATTAATATGAACACCTTTCTTTATTTTATAGTTTTTTTTTTTTTTTTTTTTAATTTGAGTCATGAAAATAAATTTTGTCCCAAAATGCAGTTAAGAGAAATATCAGAAACTCTATCTAAACCTTTTTTTTAATTACTTCAATTTAATTGGTTTTTGCAAAAATACTTTCAAAAGTATCTCTTTTTCTACTATCCATTTTATTCAGTTTAAAATAAATTTTTCATTAAATAAAATGATATGAAGGCAAGCGGAAATTGCTTTGATGCTATAATAAGAAAATCAATTTCTAAACATTTGGCTTTAAGAATGATTTCGCCTTCGGGTGAAATATTTAAGCACAATATCTGAATTAAAAAACATTGAGTAGATCGAAGAAAGCAATTTTTTATATATAAATATTTAAATTATGCATGTAGTAGTTTATAAGAAAAATAAATATTTTTTCAATATTGCTAAAGATCAGATAATGATTACCTAGAGTTTTAAATAAGGATAATTTCTAGTAGTATATTTTCTTAGCGAAATATTTTTTTAAAGTTCTCTTCTGAACTTTGAAGCTCATGTTTTATTACCAGGCCTTCCAACAAAGCGGTTAGTCCAAACGATTTGATTTGATCGTAGAGTTAATAATAACCCTCATAAGTAGTGAAAATAAGATAATATCTTTAATGTATTTATTAAAGCATAATGTTAATCAATTTGGAAATTTCACTTGAAGCGTAGCAAATGAGATGCGTTCGTACGATAGCGAAGTTTTAAAAATTTTCAGATCTTACTGTCATAGTAGATAATACTTCGGATACACTATAGTGGTCGAAATCTTTTTTTTTTTTTGTGTGTGTTCCTGTAAATATACAGAAAGTAACTTTATCACACCTCAGCAACGTATATCATATTCATAAAATGTGAAATAGTTTAATATCATTAAAAGAAGCCTCAAACAGTGTTTCTCCGTATAGCATTATGTATTGGAATACTTTTGTGTGATCCTGTAATTTAATAATAAACATTCTTTCCATCACAGATTGTACAGAATGTATATTTTGGTATATATATACTTCATCGGTTCATGTTAATTTTATTATGTTCGAATGCACACCGTTAAAATGCATCTGAAACTTTTTTCCCATTGGCCGTAATGTAAAGGAATACTTTTGATTGTCCCTGTAATTGATATATGCATCCAATTTTCATAAAATTTGAAACGTGTCGGCAAAATTATGTAATAATTATACATTTTAAATTTCAAACGATTAAAAAGCATTTGAAACTTTTTCACCATTGACCGTAATGTAAAAGAATATTGTCCCTGTAATTGATCTATGCATCCGATTTTCATAAAATTTCAAATGACTCGACAAAATTATGTAGTAATTATGTATTATAAATTTCAAACGATTCGGTTGGGTAGTTTTTGTTTTGTTATATGCGGACAGATAGATGGACGGACTGAACGGCAACTTTAGATGCTACGTATTTACATAATTACGAACGCACCTAAAAATGAAAATTTAAAAAGTAGAAATTAGATTATGTCAATAAATATACATTTAACTTTAAATAAATCTATTTTTTGTGTATGTGTGTGTAAAGTTAACTGCCTGACCGCCGAACAAAGAGCAAAATTGCAACATGCTTTCTCTGTAATTTATTAAAATTTGTTTTAAAAAAATGCTTTTTACAACATCATATAATTTGTTATTATGTATACGCATACAAGTCTTAAAAGTATTCATCATAACAATTTTTTTAATTGGGTTTCATCTGTCGAGTTATATTAATTTAACTAAATACTTAATTATTAAATTAAAATATTTTGTAAAAGATGGCCTATTAAATTTAATATGAAAACATTTCTTCATATTATAGCCTTTTTAATTTGAGTAATAAAAATAAATTTTGTTCCAAAATGCATTTAAGAGAAATATCTAAAACTCTATCAAAACTTTTTAAAATTACTCCACTTTAATTGGCTTTTGAAAAAAACACTTTCAGAAGTATCGCTTTTTCTACTATCCATTTTATTCAGTTTAAAATAAATTTTTCAATAAATAAAATGATATGTAGGCAAGCGGAAATTGCTTTGATGCTATAATAAGAAAATCAATTCCTAAAAATTTGGCTTTAAGAATGATTTCGCCTTCGGGTGAAAAATTTAATCAGAATATCTGAATTAAAAAACCCTACTTATATCGAAGAAAGCAATTTATATATATATAAATATTTAAATTATGCAAATAGAAGTTTTAAAGAAAAGTAAATATTTTTTCATTATTTCTAAACATCAGATAATGATTACCTTGAGTTTTAAGTTGGAATAATTTTAAGTAGTATATTTTCTAAGCGAAATATTTTTAAAGGTTTCGTTCTGAATTTTGAAGTACATTTCTTAATATCAAGCCTTCCCTCAAAGGGGATAGTATAAGATATTTTATGAGAACGTAAATGTCCAAATCACCTTTACAAGTGAATAAAATGAAACGGTATCTTTAATCAAGTTATTAAAATCACAAATTAAAACATTAAAATGTCAGACCAGCAAATTAGCTTTCTACAATTTAATATAATAAAATGAATACAAGTAAAAAGAGTATTCAACAACGGAAGCACAATGAAAAATTTTAAAATACAATAATAACCAGAAAAATTATAAAACTGAGTAATACTAGAAAACAATATCTTATACTATAATGCGAGCAAAAATTGTGTGTGTGTGTGTGTGTGTAAATTTTATCTCAAAAACGGCTCTAACGATTTTCGCAAAAATTTGGATTTTACCATTTTCGGGCACGAGAAGACCATTGGGCTAGGTCACATGTTGGAGAAAATTCGATTATTGGGTCATTTTGGGTCATAATGGGTCAGGATCAAGCTATTTATATCTAGAGAACGGCTGGATCGATTTTAAGGAAATTTTGTATCCAATCGTTTTTTGGCACGAGAAAACAATTGAGCTGGGTCACATGTTCGAAAAATTTTGATTAGTGGGTCATTTTTGGGTCATTGTGGGTCAAGCCATTTTTATTTAAAAAACGGCTCCATCGATTTCGACCAAATTTTATATTTTATCGTTTTGGATTACAAGAAGACCATTGGATTAGGTAACATGTTTGAGAAAATTCGGTTAGTGGGTCATTTTTGGGGTCATTGTGGGTCATGCTATTTTTATCTAGAGATTTTCTCACGCAATTTTGACTAAAAATTGCATTCTATGGTTTTCGGGCACGAGAAAAACATTGGACTAGGTTACATGTTCGAAAAAAAATTTTAATGGGTCATATTGGGTCATTAAATGTCTGGGTCAAGCTATTTATATTTAAAGAAACGTAGAATCAATTTCATCGAAATTTTGCATGTAATAGTTTTTTGACACGAGAAAGCTAATGGGCTAAGTCACACGATCGAGAGATTTCGATTATAAGAATCATTTGTGGGTCATGATGGGTCATAATGGGTCATGGTCAAGCTATAGCTAAAGAAGAGGTGGATCGATTTTAACGAAATTTTGTATACAACATTTCTTTGGCACGAGAAAACTATTGGGCTAGGTCTCAGTTCGAGAAATTTCGATTACTGGGTCATTTTGGGTCATAAAAGGTCTGGGTCAAGCTATTTATATATAAAGTACGTCAGTATCAAATTTAATGAAATTTTGTATGCAAGTTTTTTGACACGAGAAAATTAATGGGCTATCTCACATGTTTGAGAAATTTCGATTATAAGAGTCATTTATGGGTCATGATGGGTCATAATGGGTCATGTCAAGCTATATCTAAAGAACATGTGGATCAATTTTAACGAAATTTTGTATACAACATTTTTTGGCACGAGAAAATCATTGGGCTAGGTGACATGATCGAGAAATTTCGATTAATGAGTCATTTTGGGTCATAAAGGGTGTGGGTCAAGTTATTTATATTTAAAGAACGGCAGGATCGAGTTTAACGAAATTTCGAGTGTAACAATATTTGTACACAAGAAAACTAATGGGCTAAGTCACATATTCGTGAGATTTCGATTATAAGGGTCATTTGTGGGTTATGATGACTCATGGTCAAGCTATATCTAAAGAACGGGTGAATCGATTTTAACGAAATTTTGTATAAAGCATGTTTTTGGCACGAGAAAATCATTGGGCTATG
The DNA here is from genome assembly GCA_964019185.1 of Maratus speculifer. Lineage (NCBI taxonomy): Eukaryota > Metazoa > Arthropoda > Arachnida > Araneae > Salticidae > Maratus > Maratus speculifer. Next base: position 179,488,018 of record OZ025297.1, read on the forward strand.
TCACATGTTCGAGAAATTTCGGTCAGTGGGTCACTTTTGGGTTATTCTAATTTTATCTAGACAATGTCTGGCGCAAATTTGACTAAATTTTATATTCTATCGTTTTCGGACACAAGAAAATCATTGGGTTAGGTCAGATGTTTGAGAAAACTCGATTAATGAGTCATTTTGGGTCATAATGGGTCAAGGTCAAACTATTTTTACCTAAAAATTGGCTCAATCGATTTTATCTAAATTTTGTATTTAACGTTTTTTGGCACGCAAAAATTAATGAACTAAGTCACATTTTCGAGAGATTTCGATATAAGGGTCATTTGTGGGTCATGCTAATTTTATCTAGAAAATTGTTCTCACCATTTTGAGTATATTTCCTATTATATCGTTTTCGGGCAAAAGAAAACCATTGAGATAGGACACATGCACGTAACAATTCAATTAGTGGGTCGTTTTAGGTCTTAATGGGTTCGGGTCATTCTAACAACGACTCAGTCAATTTTACCTAAATTTTGCAACGGAACTTATTTTGTCACGAGAAGACTATTGAGCTGAGTTGCATATTAAACAAAATTATATTAGTGGGTCATATCGCTTCATTGCTGAATGCTGTCAAGCTAATTTTACTTAAGAAATGGCTTAAACGATTTTTATTCATTTTATACTCTGCTGTTTTTGATTACCTGAAGACCATTGAGCTAAGACACATGTTTGATCACATGTGATTAGTGGATCATTTGGGTAATAAGGGTTAGAATCACGAGACTATGGCAAAAGCCAATAAGTTGGCGATATTTGACAAAATACTGGCGAAATTTGGCCAAAAAATCGACTATTAAGTTTACGAAACCAAAACACATATTTGGCGCCAAATGAAAGAATGTGTCCAAATTTGGTTATAACTGGCAAAAAATATTGTCTTTCAGAATGTGAAGAAATTTCTTATGCATTCTTAATAATTTTCGAGATGCATAGTTAAACTAACCAGAGTCGAGGTAAAAAAGTGATTTGGATTGATGTCCTTTCGTTGTAAATTTTAAAATAAAGTAAAATTTATGAACATGTGCATACAAATAGTTTTCTTATTGATTGTTTTTGTAAATAATACTATTATTAATAACATGTTTTACAGTAATAATACTATATCGAGTTGAACACAAAGTTAATTTTGACCGAGCTGAGCTCGGTCACCCCTGCTAGTTAAAATAATTAAAAGAACTGCTGGTTCTATTTTTAAATTTTCATTAGAAACATTTTAAAATTAAATAAAAAAAGAAAAACGACATTTAAATTTTTTTATATATTCCATTTATTTTTAGTTTAAAACATTACTTAAAAAAATTAATTGAAAGTAAATTAGTGAGTAATATATTTGGAATTACCCTCTAAAATGGCCAATTGACGTCAGGCCATGAGGCGTACGTCAGACATTGGCAAACATTGGCCTAAGCAGTAACCCATAAATCCATCTTACATTCTGCCAGAAACATTATCTAAACTTTCAAACTCTGTAGCGTCTTCTAGCCAAAGATAAACCATAAAGATGATAATTACCACTTTATACTCATTAAAATATAAACCAATAATTTTTAGCTTTCGAAGTTTGTGTTCGAAGTACTTGTGACCTAAATGACAAAAGATTTCCCTCTTTTTGTGATGAAGATTTCCGCTATCAAAAGGTTTTTATACAACTAGATCATTTTATTTTATGAATCCGAACATTTGTCGATTTTAAAGTCAAATTTCTGAAAAGATGAGGCAAATATTAATCTGAAGCTGAGAAAAAAAATGCATTCTTTTGGTTTTGGCTTATATTATCTATCAGAGGACAACATCTTTGGTTATTGTAACTTTTCAAAAATTTTAATTTGCTAGCATAGAACATTAATTAAGTCGCAAGTACCTCTTTGTATACATTCTTGAAATTCATGCCTTGAGATAACTTGTAGAGAGAGTTTAAGAAAGAATATATCGCCTTGGTTCAGAGATCGTAATCGCTTCACGCTTCTGCTTGTTCATATAAAGAAATCAAAATCTTGGACCTTCTTCCAATCGTCTACTATGAATTTTCAAAAAAAAAAAAAAATCTGATAAAGTTGGTTTGATTTTTCTCTGGCGAAAGAAGTCTACATTTTAAAAGTTGGAAGTCAGGAAAGTTTTACCGATATATTCTTTCTCACGGAAGTTTCTGCTTAAGTTATACTTCTTTTGGGGATTTTATTAGATAAACAATGCATCACTCTGAAATTATACGAAAAATATCAGCTATGTATACAAGTAAATTTTTAAAAGCTATTTTCTTGTGCTAACTAAATGTGAAAAGCTAAAAACTAAAAAAAAACTAGCTATGGATGTATTACAGCAGTGTTTTTCTATTTCGATTGTTTCTGTACTTAATAACAAAAATCTGGATATACTTTTTTTTAAATAGTAAACTTATTATTACTATTAAAAATATATAATAAGTAATTTTTTTGTTACTTATTTAACATGACAGTATTTTTTATGTTAAGCAATTTAAGCACTCATAGCAAAATCTGCTTTGTGTCTCTTTAATATTAAAAGAAGCAAGCTGCATTTTTTGGTTCTGTTAAATCTTGAAAAGAGACTTTGAACTTAAAGAGATAACATCTGTTGCGTAAAACTTTTAATTCTTAAGAAAAGTGAATTTTAAAAGTGAATTTTAAGACAATTTGCTACAAAAAAAAAAAAAAAAAAAAAAAAAAAAAAAAAAAAAAAAAAAACGAGCTCATTATATAACTTAGTTTACATTTAATTATTATTACCAACGAAGTATTTAACTTATTCCTTTTTAATCTCAATCTGAATTCTTTCCACACAAATTGTTTATTAACTATTTTTTTATTATTATAAACACTGGCTAGGGTTGCGAACGTTGCCCGGACTTTTAAGAATGTTTGTTTTGAAAAATCAATTTCAAAATGAATTATTGAATATATAAAATAATGAAAATTTGTCTTTCTGTCTGTAACTTTGCTTGTATACTATAATGCCGATGATGGCCGGTCACTTATGATTTTAGACTTTTTATTTTAAATGTCTAGAAAAGTGTTTCAAGAATAATCCTAAAACTCTACTTGTGTAAATAGAACAGTATATGTCATATATTTTCGAGAAGAGTTTTCGCTGAAATCGTAGATGAAGCTACCAACAATTTGAAAAATAACGAATATATTTCGAACAACCCTATAAAAACCCTATAAAAATGCAATTAAGTTGGTACTTCATTGCGAAAGATTAAACTTTAAAACATGGTTACGAGGGTTATTGCAATAAGTTGTATAATTTTTATGAGGATAGCATGTATACTTGTACAGATATGAAGGTGTTTTCTTTTTTTTTTTTTTTAAAGACATTCCGAAGTATCGCCAAGTTTTTTATTTATATTTTGCAGAGTTTCTGATGTAAAACAATGTTCGTTTCAGATAATGTGACAAACAATGTTGTACACAATTTTCTGTAAACATAATTAAAAAAGATAAAAAGGAATACACGTAAATTCAGCATATTTACTAAACAATGTTTCACTGCATAAGCGCGAAAGCACTTTAAATATAACTTGTATGATGTATCACGTATATAGTGAAACATTTGTGAAAGTCTCAGAACGAAGTTTGAAACTTCTGAAACTTATCGTCGATGGAATATGTTCCATATCCGTTGTTTCCAAAATGAAACAAAAAGATGAGGGATTGTATCCAAATATACGTGCAATATTATGTATTGACACTGTGTGTAACTCTAATTTTATTTAGATAAATCCCCTCATCTTTTTATTCCTTTTGGAAACAAAGAATTTAAAGTTTATTCTATCGACCATCATTTAAAATTTCAAGGTACATTTTTAAGAATTTCACAACATTGCTCTATACCAGGGATGCACAACCTTTTTACCAGAAAATCGGCTGACACCAGAATATTTGAAAAGTGTAGTTTATTTTCTTTAATAGCAAAGTTTCTGTCATTACTATAAGGAAAATTATTCTGCATAAAAATAGTGGTATAATTGTGGCCCGCGGGCCAAAGGTTGTGCACCCCTGCTCTATACATTTAACAAATATATTATGCACATTATATTTTGATTCCATTCACGCAAGCGCAGGGACACATTGTTTAATAATCCTACTTATTTTTCATCCAATTTATATATATATATATATATTTTTTTTATTGTAGCATATTGTTTAGAATATTGTTTGCCATAATTTCTGAAAAGAACTTTTTTTTTTCTGCATAAGAATTCTTCATATTAATTTCGATTCTATTCTTTAGTTCCGTTATAAAAAATGCTATTATTATACTAGCAAGTGTTGTAGCACATTTGCACTTTCGACGTTAAAATTTGGAAAATTAAATTTTCCATTTTGACTATTAATTTGTTTTTAAAGAAAATTCAGTGAAAAAAAACACAGTTTTGGAAAAAAATTCATTTAATTTCACAACAATGTAGCACAATGAATTTGAATCATCTTCTTTAAATTACATGGATTTATATCCAAATTCGTAAAAAAATTGGTAATGACAGTAAGTTATATTCGAAAGACAGAACAATGTTATTCTTAAATTCCATTATATAAAAATGCTAATATTATACGTAACAAATTATTTAGCATATTTCGCTGTTTATGTTCAAATATCAAATTTCATGCTAAAATTATCTTATATTATTTCGCTAGGATGTATATGTTTTCATTGCAAATAATAACAACAAATAATAATAATAAAATAATAATTATTGTAATAATAATAATAACAGAAATATTAATAATGATAATTTACAATCCTGATATTTTTAAAGTACATTAAAAAATTTTAGCTGAAAATTTTAATTCAAGAAAAAAAAAGAGAATATTAAGATAAAATTTTCGTCTTTCGCTTTAACTGCCCGCCTTCCTTTTAACGTAGAAAGCAGTTTATAAGTGCGTATCAAAATCTGTTCAGTGTCTTTTTAAATATTAAAAGAAGCAAGCGTTATTTTCCTATTTTGAATACTTTTATAACTTGTGGCGCAATGAATTTGAACCATCTTCTTAATTACTTGCGTTTAGATCCAAATTCGTAAAAAATTGATGATGTCTGTAACTTAGAATAAAGAAGAATTGTGTATATAAAACAATCTTACTCCTTAATTCCGTTATAGAAAAATGATAATATAACAAATTATTTTTCTTTTTTATGTTGAAGATTGAAAAATTAAAAATATATAATTTTATAAAACTATACTTTTTTTCATTGCAGAAAACAATAACCATACTACTACTATTAATAATAATAATAACAATTTCCAATCATGAAAGACCTAAAAGAAACTTAAAAAATTCTAGCTGTAAATTTTAATTCAAGAATAAAAATAAAAGAATATTAAGATAAAATTTTCGTCAATCCCTTTAACTGTCAGTCTTCCTTTTTTGTAGAAAGCAGTTTAGATATGCATATCAAAGTCGGTTCAGTGTCTTTTTAAATATTAAAAAAAGGAAGTTGTATTTTCCTATTTCGTTTTATCGTCAAACAAGACACAGATCTTACGTGGATAAAATCTGTTAAGTAAAAAGTTTTTACTCTTATCAGAAGTGAATTTTTAAAAAGCACATGTTTCCTTTCAGCTGACATAAAACATGAAACTCAAAAAGACAGTAGGATTAAAAAAAGTGCATATTATAAAATTTTGTTTCCATCCTGTCTTTCCTAGTAACAAAATTTTTACTCTGAATATTATGGAAAATTTGTGACAGTCTTGTTTTTTTAAGAAAGTAAGCGAAGCATGTGTCTTATTTTATTTATTTCATTTTAGAAACAACAACAAAAAAAAAGCATTTATATCACATAACACGGTTACAGAAAATATTCTGTAAGTTTTTCGGTTACTTCAGTCAAAAAATAAACAGAATTTTTAGAAATTTATTTTTTATTTTAAATTTATTAGAATTTGACCGAAAATATGGTTTCGGATTCGGTTTGCTTTCTTTTTTGAGAAATATCCATTTTCAGTGAAAATTTTGTCGAAAATTCTGCAGCACGGAACTCGAACGATGTTAACCTTTACTCAATTTTTTTTTTTTTTTTTTTTTTTTTTTTTTTTTTTTTTTTACGGGGGAAATTTTTAATATTGTCATTGATTTTTAATGTATCGACAAAAATGAGGCATTCTATTTATTGGAATAAATATTACCGTTTATAATTATCAGTCATGTGTGACTGATTATTTGCTGGGACTCATTAATTTGTATTTGAGAAAGATTGAGGAGTAAAAAAATAGAGTTTTGGCAAAAATTTCGAGTAATTTCGCAACTATGTAGCACAATGAATTTGAACAATCTTCTAATTTGCATGAGTTTAGATTCAAATTCGTCAAAACATGGTGATGACAGTAAGTTATATTCGAAAGACAGAATAATTGTATTCTTTAATTTAATTATATAAGAATGCTATTACTATACGCAACAAATTATTTTGCATATTTCGCTATTTGTGTTCAAGTTTGGTCAAGTTTTCTTATATTATTTCACCACGCTGCAGGTCTTTTTATAACAAATAACAACAACAACAACAGCAATAATAATAATAATAATAATAATAATAATAATAATAATAATAATAATAATAATAATAATAATAATAATAATAATAATAGCAGAAATTTTAATAATGATGATTTCCAGTCGTGAAATACTTACAGTACATTAAAAAAATAGCTGAAAATTTCAACTCAAACAAAAAAATATATATTAAGGTAAAATTTTCGTTCTTGCGCTTAAACTGTCTGTCTTCCTTTTTTTGTAGAAAGCAGTTTAGAAGTGCATATCAAAATCTGTTCAGTGTCTTTTTAAATATTAAAAGAAGCAAGCTGTATTTTCCAATTTTGTTTTATCTTCAGACAAGACACAGATCTTAAGTGGATAACATCTGTTAGGTAAAAAGTTTTTATTCTTATCAGAAGTGAATTTTTAAAAAGCATATGTGTTCTTTCAGCTGAGCTAAAGCATGAAAGTCAAAAAGGCAATTTTTAGAAAAGTGCATATTAGAAAATTTTGTTTACATCCTGTCTTTCATAGCAACGAAATTTTGACTCTGAATCTTACGAATAAATTGTGACAGTCTTGTCTTTTTAAGAATGTAAACAAAGCATGTGCCTTATTTAATTTATTTTATTTTACAAACAAAAAAATAAGCACTTTTCTCAATTAACAGAATTAAAGAAAATATTCTGCAAAGTTTTTGGTTACTCGTATTATAAAAGGAACAGAATTTTTAGAAAATTATTTTATAAATTTAGAGATTGACTGAAAATTTAGTTTCGGATTCAGCTCACATTCCGTTTTGAGAAAAATTCGTTTTCAATGAAAATTTTGTCGAAAATACAGCAGGACAGAACTAGACCGTATATTAACCGTATTAAAAAAATAGTGTTTCTTCTCTTGGAACTTTTAAACATTCTCATTGATTTTTATTATATGACATAAATGAGGCAATCTTTATTTATTGGTATGAATATTGCTGTTTATAATTCTCAGTAATGAGTTACTACAAACGTGAGTACATATTATAAAGCAAGTAATGCATATATGACAAAATTTTAAAGACTTTTTTACGTGCTTATTAAGAAAAGCAGATTACACAGATATATAATTTTTTTAGTTTGAAACAGCAGATGTCTTTCGCTTAACAGAATTAAAGAAAATATTCTGCAAAATTTTCGGTTACTCTAACCATAAAAAAAAACAGAATTTTATAATTTTACATTTATAAATTTATTAGAGATTAAACAAATGAATGCTCATTGCTCTGAGCTATTGTTAAATTTCATGATTTTCCCAATAACAGGTTATCTTTTTTTTTTTTATGTATGTGGAAACAAAATTTCCTTTATTAACTATTTATCTTTGGTCAACTCTTGGCAAAAATTCAAGTACAACACATGATCATATAATAACAAAAGGCGTAAATTATTGAGTTTTTTTATTGAATTAATAATTCATTCTTTGGAATTAAGTGTGTATGACTCCATCTTAAAAGTGATGTAATCAGCATGGCAACATAGAAATATTACCTATATGGTATATCATTGAATGAACTGCGCATGATAGAATTTAATAGAATGAAGAATACTTCTATTCATATATTTTTAAGGTTTGACTCGATTTTCAGTAGTGATAATTCAACAATAATTGTGTATATTTAATTTCAAATCATTTGGTTGTGTAGATTTTAGACATCATCTTCAATCTTATTTTCATTTTTACTTTCCTCTATCTTCAGTAGAAGAAAGTATTGTAATCGAAATTTTTTTCGACTTCCGGTTTTCGACGGATTTACACATTTTAGGGGTTAGAGATTTTAAAAAAACATGTTTTTACAAAATTTCTGTATGTCCGTGTGTGTGTGTCTGTGTGTCTGTCTGTATGTCGCTATTCTACCATCAAAAAGTGTATGAAGTTATGCATAGAAGAACCAAATTTTTTGTGAGTATTTATGGCTGTGGCAAGCAGGTCCTCCTTCAGTTTTGAAATATTCCGCCGGGAGAGGGCGCTGCAATCGCGATTTTTGTGCCATTTTCAATATTGTACCGACCAAAAGTATATGAAGTTATGCATCGAATTGACCCAATTTTTTTGTGTATGTGTATGACTATGGCTAGTTGGTCCTCCCTGAATTTGAAAATAATCCGCAGGAAGGGAGCGCTGCAATCGCGATTTTTGTGACATTTTCAATATTGTACCGACCAAAAGTATATGAAGTTATGCATCGAAATGAACCAAATTTTTTGTTTATGTGTATGACTATGGCTAGTTAGTCCTCCCTGAATTTGAAAAAAATCCGTCGGAAGGGGGCACTGCAATCGCGATTTTTGTGCCATTTTCAATATTGCACCGATCAAAAGTACATGAAGTTATGCATCGAATTGAAAGAAACTTTTCGTGTAAGTGTATAGCTATGGCTAGTTGGATCACCCTGAATCTGAAAAAAATCCGCCGGAAGGAGGCGCTGCAGTACCGAATTTTATGCCATTTTCAATATTGCACCACATAAATGTGTATGAAGTTAGTTTTAGAACTGAACTAAACATTTTGTATATGATTATTTATTGGTAAGGCAAGTACGTCCTCCCTGAATTTGCAAAAAATCTGCCTATCATTCTATTGTCCATCGGCTCGTGCAGAGACGGAAATTCGTTTTTACTCCGATTAATTGATTGAAGCAGAAATTTAAGATGAAAATCAAAGTTGGTAGGGTATTGAATTTAAATTATTAAAGCATTAAAATGAGTAACTTTTTTTTTTTAAATATTAAAATGCATGTATGAGATAGAAGAAAGTTTTGGGATTTGCACATCCAACTAGTTTTTCGATGACAAGATATCTAATTATAGTACTGGATTAGTTTCTGAAATAATTATTAAATTATAACAGGAACCTTTATTGATAATTTTATATGACAACATTTAACACTTCGTAAGGTTTTGTAACTGATCAAAAAATTGCCCCATACTTCGATTTATAAAAACAAATATTAATAATTAACAGACAATTACTTGAATTTAAATAAACGATATTTAATATAATATTGAACAAGTTTGATCTTTCTCCGTAAGTTAATTAAGATTTTTTGAAAAAGTATTCAAGGCTATTAGAAATTGAAAGAATTCAGCAAATCCGGATACTGAAAAATAAACTTTAACTAATGACTTTTCACGAGTGTTACGGATGTTTACATACTGAATTCTGAATAACTTGAAATTTTACCTCATTTTCTGCGTTACAATATGTTTCCGGCGAAAATTCATTATGCGCATATTTGAATAGCATGAATGTTAGAAATAGAAAATGAAAATATTCTATTCACGGATATTTAAAAGTCAGTAGTGAAGCTGTTGCTAAATATTCCGATACAGACTACTTTAATCAGATGAAGTTTTCAAAATATTATTTACGGAGTACCGGTTGATTGAACTTTGAATTAAAATAATTTGAAATAACTTACTTTAAACTCACATCAGATTATTAAATACTTTGTTTTCGTTTTTGACTCTCTTCAAATGTCCAATCTTTTCAATCTCGGCAGAAAATTGGAAATTGTGGATATTTTTAGGACACTGTAAAACATTTGTATAACATCACTCCAAAAAACTGGTGGCAGCAAAGCTGCCACCAGTGCTATGGTACGATTTTTTTCTTTTATATAATGGTGTAATTTAAACATATGTTACTGGTGTAACATTACATATTAGTGTAATGTTACACAGGCTATCTTGATTAATCTTTATTCCACCATAAACTTGGTGGAAACTTCGCTGCAACGAACTTAATGGAGCAAGGTTACACAAATGTTTTACAATGAAGTTTCAAAAAACAATCGCTCAATTTTGTGTTAAAAATAGAATTTTTAATAAGGTACCTGTGACTTATATGGACACCCTAAGGAAAATTAATTTTTTTCACCCCCATGTACACGTGATGAGTCTCCAAAAATGTGTGACCATGATCCCTGGACTGTTGACTATCATTATTAAAATTTACGACCTTGTAACTATTCCGTTTTAATTTAAATGATAAAAACAAAAAATGTTTACAAATGTCCATATAAGGAATCACCTGTCCTTATTATGGACATTTGACTCCTTAGTGACCTACCACCCTGGGTGTATGGAAGGGCCACGCTTCTATGGAATTTTAGAGGAGAGAGGATAATATATATATATATATATATATATATCTTACAGTATTACGAGGAGGGTACGGGACAGTAAATATCTCCAGAACATACACTTTAGAACGGGGGGTCATTTTTGGTTTTGGCTCTTCAAAGACCGATGCAAAGCACCTCAGTTACTACAAAATGTTATGAAATAATGTAAGTGCTTTTGCTTAGCCTTCAATTTTTCTGAATCTGCAGATTCATCTGCTGTACTTCCAATGTGGACATAAGGTTTCCATATTGGGAATTGGGAGTAATTTTATTTAATCTTCTAATAAAGAAATAAAGAAAACTTTTTTAAGCAATATAAACAATAGCAATCGAAAGCATGTTTTAAAAGCTTTCTAAAACAATCATTTTTCCAATATTTAAATGAATTTTGCAATATCTAAAAAGAATTAAACTTACCTGTAATTAAGATCAGCACACTACGAAACAACAAGTTTCCTTTTAAATGGCGAACAGCGCGCTTTTTTGTAATTTCCTGGCTTAATTTTCTTTTCAATTGCTTTTCTTCACTATGTAGTGCGATCTCTCTATACAAATTGTTACTTTTAAAAATATTAGGGGTGTCCATATTGAGAGTACTGTCCATAATGGGTACAAATACCTTATAAATTAAAAGTACTTTAAGTTAACAAAAGCATATTAAATGATAAAAAATGTCTATATTTTTAATATACTATGAAAGTGGTTTAAAAATATCATCATGATACTACAGTCACCGCAAAAAAAAATCTTGACATTTATGATTTTAGACGTTTTGTTAAATATCTTGAAATATACATAAGAAATTATTCTGAAAATCCAGGTTTGTAAACAAAATAGTACACCTCATATATTTTCGCAAAGAGTTTTCCTCGAAATCCAACAGGGGATCGTCAACAAATTGAAAAAGAAAGAAGATCTTTTGGAACACCCAGTCAAAACTAATATAGCAAAAGAGAAGCAACTGCAGATTATTATCAAGTGGCTTATTGTAATAAACTGTGTTCATTTTTATGAATAAAGCATGTAAACTCGTAGAGAAATTAAGGTTTTTATAAAAACGGTTACAAATGTTTCGAAGTTTTTTGCTTTTAGCTTGCAGCGCTCTTAATGTAAAATAAAGTTCTTTTCTGAAAATATGACAAACAACGTTGTACACAATACCCTGTCAACAGACTTTAAAAATAATAAAAAATGTATGAAGAATGAGTAGGTTTATTAAATAATTTTTCTTTGCGCATGCGTGAACGCTATGAAAATTTCATTTGCATATTATGTTAGTTAAATGTATAGAGCAGCTTCTGTGAAAGTCTCAAAAACATAGCTTAAAAATTCTGAAAATTATCGTCGATAGAATGAGATCAAAATCTCTTATTCCCTAAATGAAGCAAAAAGATTAGGGGCTGTATCCATATTCCATTGATTTGTGCCTACTCAATATTGCACGTACAACTATATTTGGATTAAACCCCTGATTATTTTGCTTTCTTTTAGAATAACGAATTTTGAGTTGATTCTATAGACGAGCATTTTCAGAATTTTCAAGCTTTTTTTTTAAACATTTACAGAAATTGCTCTAAACATTTAGCTAACACAATACATAAATGAAATTTTGATATCGTTGACGCATGCGCAATGAAAAATTATTTACTAAACCTACTCATTTTTCATACAATTTATATTATTTTTAAATTCTGATGACAGAATATTATATACAATGTTGTTTGTCATATTTTCAGAAAGGAACATTATTTTATATTAAGAACGCTGCATGTTATAAGCGAAAAACTTCGAAAAATTTGGGACCGTTTTTTTAAACCCTTAATTTCTCTACGAGTTTACACGCTATATTCATAAAAATGAACACAGTTTATTATAATAGGCCACTTGATAATAATCTGCAGTTTAAACTATTTTGCTTCATTAGTTTTGACAGAGTGTTCCAAAAGATCTTCTTTCTTTTTCAATTTGTTGACGGTCCCCTGTTGGATTTTGGGGAAATCTCTTCGCGAAAATATATGAGGTGTACTATTTTCTTTACACATCTGGAGTTTCAGAATAATTCCTTATGTATATTTCTAGATATTTAACAAAACATCTAAAAGCGTAAATGTCAAGATTTTTTTTTTTTTTTTTTTTTTTCGGTGACTGTACTTTTTTATAAATGTTACTACCTATAAATGTCGTATAATTCGTCCGTCTGTTCGCATAGAACAGAGCAAAAGCTACTAAACAGAATCATTTGAAAATAATATTTAACCTATGAGTTATTCACGAATGTGACGGTTGTTTACATATTAAATTGTGAATAATTTGAAATTTTGCCTCATTTGCTATGTTACAATGTATTTCCGTAAAAAATTCATTATGCGTATATTTGAATTACATGAATATTTGAAATAGGAAGTGGAAATATTTTTGGCGTACATTTCAATATCAGTAGTGAAATTGTTGATGACGATTCCGATACAGACTATTTTAATATTAATTTAATTGATTGAAACATTTAAAATATTTTTTATACAGTATCAGTTTATTAAATTTTGAATTAAAAATATTTGAAATAACACACTTAAAACTGATAGAAGATTATTGAATACTTTAAAGTTGTGGTAAACTTTTAGGAGGTTATAGGATTGTTAAGAGTCGAAAATAATTAAAATGCATAAAATATTTTATAAATAGTTTTTCCTAAATGTTTATTCAAATATAATGACAATTGGCGATTTTTCGTAAAACATAGAAAATAGAATAATTAGGGAAAAAAAGAGAAGGGTGGGATACGCTAATTTTGGATCCCCATGATTTCTTTTTATGGTGCTTTCCTTAATATTAGCGTCTATTAACGAAATAAAAACAATTATGAAAAATGCAACATTTCTTCAAGTATGGGCATGCACTTTTACTATATATGTAAAATTCAAATGATTAATGATTGGTTGTTTTTATGGTCTACGCAAGGAAGGCATTCTCGGAAGTAGGTACTGATGGAATTGATCACATTGGTTTATAAGAAGAGACAGCTGATGGATTCAGGCATGGTGATATTCCAGCATGCTTTGTCAAACTACCCCGCACCCGTCCTGCTGAGTTAAGAGTATATGATTCAATCTTACATACTATGTAAACCTTATTTCAACATAGAATTATTATTTATTATGAGATATCTTTGAATTAATTACATATGATAGATTTGTGTTGAATGAAAAATATTATCATATCTTTTGAAGTTTTGATTCGATTTTCATTAAATTTGTAAATATTCGTCACAATTCTTCAGCAATTAGTTTTTAGAAATCTTATTTTATCTTGTTTTCACTTCTTTTTCCGATAACACAATATTCAACAATAGTACTGAACTAATCCAATACTATAGTTGAGAATTGTGTCGTTTTGAAATAACTAGCTAAACATGACGAAGACATTTATTGATAACTTTATCCGGCAACATTTAACTGTTTCTAAGTTTTTCAAAATGATGAGAAAATATCCACGTATCTCGTTTTATAAAAAAATAATATTAATGATTAGCGGACAATTTCTTGAAGCTAAATAAACGGTGTTTGATATAATCACGAACAAGTATAACCTATCTACAAACGTTAGTTAGGATTTTTTAACGCGTTATTCAAAGATATTAGAAACTGCGAAGAATTCAGCAAAGGTAGGTACTGAAAAATAATCTTCAACTAATGACTTATTCACGAATGTCATAGCTAATTACACAATAAATTCTCAACAACTAGAAATTTTGTCTCATTTGTTATGTTACAATGTATTTCCGCCAAAAATCCATTATGCGCATATTTGAATAGCATGAATATTTGAAATAGAAAGTGAAAATATTCTTTTGAAGGGTATTTCAATATCAGTAGTGAAGCTGCTGCTGACGATTTCGATACAGATTTTATAATTCAACGGAACTTTCAAAATAATATTTATATAGTATTAGTTGATTAAACATGGAAGAAAAATCGTTTCAATAACATATTTAAAATTGATATCAGATTATTGAATACTTTAACATTAAGATGAACTTATAAAAATTTAGGAGGTCATAGGATTGTTAAAAGTCGAAAGCAGCCAGCATATATAAAATATTTTATAAATGGTAATTTCTATGAATTTCTCAGAAATATATTAAATTTTAAAAATTATTGATGGCTATTAAGGATTATCGAATTGGATATTTACATACACTACGCAAAGAAGACAACCTTGGAAGTAGATATTGATGGATCTGATCACGTCGGCTTATAAGGAGACACAGCTGTTGAATTCAGGCATGGAAGAATTCAGACATGAAGATTTTCAGGAATGGGGTGTCAAAACACCCCGCTCCTGCCTGTCGAGTTAAGAGTGTATAACTTGATATTAAATGTGATGTAATCCTCATCGTAATGTAGAATTCTACCTATCATGTGATATTTTTGATTTAATTTCGTATGATAGAATTTAATTGAATGAAAAAAATACATTTATTCATATGTTTTGAAGTTTTGATTCGATTTTCATACAATATCTTAATTCTCGTTTCAATTCTGCAACAATTAAATGCATTAAATTTCAAACCATACTGATGGGTAGTTTTTAGGTATATTCTTTAATTTTGTTTTCAATTTTTTTTCGATGACACATTCTTCAGCTATATTACTGGATTAGTATTTGAAATAAATAGCTAAACATTATGGAAAAAATTTTTGATAATTTTATCAAACGACATTTAACTATTTCTAAGTTTTGCAAATGATGAGAAAATTGCCACACATACTTCGATTTATAAAAAACTAATATTAAGCATTAACGGATTATTTCTTGAATTTAAATAAACGGTGTTTAATATAATCTCAAACAAATTTGATATATCTCCTGACGTTAATTAAGATTTTTTGACAAGCTATTCAACAAGATTTGAAATTGTGAGGAATTTAGAAAAACTGGGTACTGAAAAATAATCCTCAAATAATGACTTATTCACGAATGTCACGGACGTTTATATACTGAATTCAGAATAACTTGAAATTTTGCCCCATTTTCTATGTTACAATGTATTCCGCCGAAAATTCATTATGCGCATATTTGAATAACATGAATATTTGAAATAGAGAGTCAAAATATTCTTTTGGCGGGTATCCCAAAATAAGTACTGAAGCTGTTGCTGAAGATTCCGATACAGACGACTTTAATCCAACGAAATTTTCAAAATATTATTTATGCAGTAGCAGTTGATTAAACTTTGAAGCATGACAAAATTGCAAGAAATAGAAAAGCATCTTAATTCAATTTTTAAAAAGAGTTTGTGTTTTCGTCACTAAAAAAGGGGGGTTTCGGATTTTACTTCGAGAAGTTTAATTTGACAAGAATGGAAACCCGCGTAAAACATTGTGTTGATAATTTATTCTTTACGATTACGAGTGTATGACTTGATCTTAAATATGATGCAGACATCATGGAAACATAGAATTATTTCCTACCATGGGATAGCACTGAATAAGTTAATTATGATAGGATTTAAATGAATGAAGAAAACTTTTATTCATATCTTTTTATGTTTTTGTTCGATTTTCGTAGAATTAGAAATGACTCGTCATAATTCTGCAACATTTCTAACCATTCGGTTGGATATTTCTTATGAATCTCCTTTAACTCTTTATTTTTTTATCTTTTTTTTTTTTGACACAATATTTAATTATAGTACTGGATTAGTTTTTAAAATAACTAATGAAATATGACGGGAACAGTTATTGATAACTTTATCTGACAACATTTTTCGATTCCTAAGCTTTTGTAAATGATGAGAAAATTGCCACATACTTCAATTTATAAAAACTAACATTAATGATTATCGGAGTATGGCTTAAAATTTAAAAAAAAAATTGTAATTTAAGAAATTACCCCAACCATTTGAAAAATGTTTCACTCGATACATTCATCTATCATTTTAAGCTAAATACCAGTTGTTTTATTGTGTATTATCCGTGCCACTGCTATAAATGACTTTATACATGCTGCAATTTGAAGGTACGGTTCGTTTAAGTTATATCACTCTATTGTCGCCAAGCATAAAAGTTGGCGACGAAAGAAACATTTCAAACTATTTAACATTGTTGGTGCAAAAGTAATCATTATTAAAATACAGCTTTGGCATATACTGTTATACTTGTAAGACTTTGGCATATATTGTTTGATTTTACAGAGCAGAATTTTGGTGATGGAGGTTTTAAACCAAAATCGATCGCAGCACATGCATCTGTGAATGGGTCCATCAGACATCGAATCAAAAAAGTTTTTTCCCAGTTTTTCCCAAGCCGATTGCTTTTTAGTTTTCTTTTTAGGTGGTGGAAAATCAAGAGTAATAGCTATAACATTTTCCGGCTTGTTAGAATCACTATTGGCACTCAAATTTTCCTGGTTAGAACCGACCGATAGTAAAACGCCATGGCTAGTGGATTGGTCGCCCTGGCGACATGATGTTTTACAATTAATCGGTTCGGCATTAAATTGCTTCCTTTTTCGTGATCGCCTTTCAACACGTAATTGGTTTTCAGCGGCTCAATAATCTTTTGATTTTATCATTTTCTGCATTGAAAGACGTTTTTGCGCCAAACCAAATACAGTATTACTCAGTTATCCCGTCGACCAATTTCGCCAAATGATACGAATCGCCAAACTAATAAGCAACTTATACATGTTGACTAAATTTTTATTTTAAATAGCAAAAGAAGAAATAAAAATCACTTTATGATTGTTTAAGTACGCGTATTGTGTTTAATATCATTGAATGCGATATTCACGTTCATTCATTTCTTTGGCTTCGGCTTTTTCCGTATCTGTTAATTTCCGTCTACCCATTTTTAAATTTGTTAGTTTTCTCCTTTATTACAATGATTTTAACCATTTTAATTTACTATTCAAATAAAAATTCTTCTAAAAGTAAAGAATTTAATTTAAATTCAAATAAAAACTCTTCTAAAAGTAAAGAAATTAATTTAAATTCAAAAGTGACCACATCATTCAAAAGTGGTAACATCATCGGGTCCATTCTCCCGAAAACAACAACCATTTTTCAAATGGTTAATAAACCGTGTTTAATACAATCACGAACAAATTTGACCTATCTCCAGTCGTTTATAAGGATCTTTTAACTCTATGTTCAAGGAGATTAGAAATTGCAAAGAGTTCAGCAAAGCTGGTTACTGAAAAATAATCTGTCACTAATGACTAATACGCGAATATCACGGATCTTTACATAAACTGTAAAGAAATTCCGTAAATTCCAGAAATAGTTCCGTTTTTTAACAAAATATTTCCATTTTTTTATATTTTCTTATGTAAACATTTTCGTTTGAAAAGTTTAAAGAAATTTTCAAGGACAAATGAACACCTTTATGATTTTTATTCTTTGCAAAAAAACGTTAACATCATGGACACATTATACACATTTAATTTAAACAACAGTGTAGAAATGTCATTTACCTCCGTCATTTAGGGCGGTTTGAACCCGGGACCACCTCTGTCGTAGCTGGCAGTGTAATACCATTACACTCGGGTTACACAAACCACGCTTTAAAAATATCTTTACTTATTTCGGATGCATAATATTTTTTTATTAAGTGGATTGTTCTAAATGTTTTAAAGATTTTCTTTCCATAATTTCGAATATTTAGCTTATTAATACATCTTTATATATAAAAAAAAACTTAGCTTTTAAAATATTACATGTATGAAAGAATGTATTAAGAGTTTTGTTTCCTTCTTTTTTGGAAAAGTTTTAAAATTCTATTATAATATTATTGATATTTATTTATTTATTTATTTTTGAAAAAAATACTAACATACTTAAAAAAAAGGGTATTATAACAAATTATTTTATGCCGATCTATTGTAAACTCAATAAAGATAACTACAACGGGTTATAAAAACAAATTTCAGTTATTGATTTTGTATAACTTAGGTAATCGCCAAAATTATAATAATTTCGGTAATATACTTCGATATATTTTTAATTTTATGTGCGAACTTCTTAATTTGAATATATTAAAATACATATATATTAAAATTACAAGTAGATATTTTTCCACTTTAAAATATCCTATGCACTTTAAAAATGATATGAATAAATAAACATTATTTTAAAATCATAATCAACTATCCCATCGCAATTTCAAACTTAAAAATAATTATTAAAATTTCATTATTTTTTATTATTTTCTTAATATTATAAAAATACGTTAGCTTTTTATTATTAAAGCAGAAAGAAATAGAGAAATGTTCTAGCAAATTGTTAAAAAAAATATCTCACTATAATGTTTTTCTATACCTGACATAGATGACACCAGTACACTCTACTGCTTTCGGAAAATTGATTTAACACTTACTGGATTAATACGGACTTGTGATTTCAAAATGTCATATACGGAAATTGTACTGTTTTTCGCGAAAATGAAACTATTCCCTAAAATTTTACGAAAAAGTTTGTGTATATCAACGGATATTTATTACAGTGTACGAAATTCTGGAATAACTTGAAATTTTGCCTCATTTGTATTTGCGCCGAAAATTCATAATGCGCATATTTAGATAGCATGAATATTTAAAGGAGAAAGTGAAAATATTCTTTTGACAGAAATTTCAATATCACAAGTGAAGCTGTTACTAACGATTCTGTTACACACTATTATATTCCAACGAAACTTTTAAAATATTATTTATGCAGAAATAGTTGATTAAACTTTGAATTGAAATTGTTTGTAATAACATACCAGTGATATCAGTATGATAGAGTCAGATTGATATCAGTTTATTGAATACTTTAAAATTATGATCAGCTTGTGAAAATTTAGGTCAAAGGGGTATAGTCGAAAACAGCCAAAATATATAAAATATTTCATAAATAGCAAGTTTAAAATGTTTCACAGAAATCATATGAAATTTTTAAAACTATCCAATCTAAAATTTTGGAGTGATTTTTGTTGTATTTTAGAGATTTTATCTATATTTACATTGACGTAGCGAATAGTGCCGGTCGAAAAAGTGGAAAAAGAAATTCAATTCAGGATACCGTGGAAACCAACAGTGGCTGAGAGGTTGTGCTCTCGAAGTTGGTAATCTAAAGGTAATAAGTTCGAACCCAATGGCACCCGTCGGCGTAACCGTTCGGAGTTTTTCAGTGTGTTCTTCTAACCTTGGGTAATCTTGCGTAAATATGGGTTACTTTCCCATACAAAGACTCTAACAGAGGACACTCCCCCTAGGGCCCACATCCTTCGCACAAATAATCGGCCATCATAAAGAATAACACACCACAATACCGAAGATAAGTGGCAAATTCGACAAACAAAAAATTGGGTTTAAAACAAAAATAAAAAAAAGATTGTTTTTTATCTTGCTGTCGCGCATACGCCGTAAATTTTGTTGAAAAGTTGAAAACTTTACATTATTACATTTTTTTAATTAGCCTTTTCACGAATTAATAGCTGAAATTCATAGGTAATATAATAACGAAACATAATGCTGAAATGGCATTTAAATCTATTAACATCTTCTTGTCGCGCATATGCTTTGAATTTTAAGGAGCTGTTACGCTTAAATATTACATCGAATTTTACTGAAATTTTTAAGGCAAAAACTGCTGACAACATTGCTGCCTGCAGTTTTTGCCGTAAATTTAACATTTTTGTTTTTTTTTTTTTTTTTTTTTTACAGTGTTGACAAGCTAAGTAAGCTGAATGATTAGCGTAAAAACGTGATTTTTTGCCAAATTTTAAATCAAATGCGGACCGGAAGATTTTGATCAATTTATAATACTAGGGGACTCAGCCCCCTGCGAGTTACGTCCGCCAATCCTCGTTTAGATTTCGTAACCTCTAAAAACATAATAATGTGCACTGTTTAAAAAGTATTACCAGGTTATGGAACATTGGATGATATCCATATAATAGCGGCTATCTTCTGTAATCTGGTTTCCATGCTTTTCTGTTTGAATGTGTTATTTTTCAGTTACATTGGCCTCATCCTTCGCTATTTTAAACATTCCCAGTTGTTCGCAGGAGTAATAAGTGAGATTAATTCCACAATTTAAAATCTTCTTATATAAAATCGTTTCGTTAAAATAACCACTATCTTTTTGCTTTATAAGGACGCTATGGACATTATTCTTCCTTTACGTTCCCGGCTAAAAAAGCTGCGTCTGCTTGCGAATAGCTTTATAGAACCACGTTACGCTTACATTTTACGCTGTGATTGAGTTTCAGATATTTTCAGAGACAGGTATAGATTATTGATGAATTACTCTCTCTATTTTAATACACCATCATGAATATTTTCTGGTTCTTGTTACAATATATATTTATCTTAATTCATAAGAATATTTTAGTTTTGTAATATGTACTTATCGAATATAATTTCTACAAAATAAATCAAAAGTATTTCGTGCGTACATTTACCTGTATTTATAATGCATCATGTGATGTAAAGAAAAAAAATGTTACTCTCATTATTTTTATATCATATCACGTAACATTTAAATTTTTCGTAATTAAAAAATCGTTTTAAATGCATTTTTAAAATATATGATGTAAGTTACATTATTAAAAGCATTTATCATGTAATTTTTTTTCTCTCTTCAATATTCACGGGTACATATTTTGTTAAATTTAAAAGTGTTTGGGAATAATATTTTAGCCTTAAAAATACGACCTAATATTCACCATTATAAGTTTTTCTCGTATAATAATTTAATGAAATTAAAAAAAAATGTTACTCTCATTATTTTTATATCATATCACGTAACATTTAAATTTTTCGTAATTAAAAATCGTTTTAAATGCATTTTTAAAATATATGATGTAAGTTACATTATTAAAAGCATTTATCATGTAATAATTTTTTTCTCCTATCAATATTCACAGGTACATAGAGATGACAGAGACAGTACACAGAATCGACTATATATATGTATATGTTAGATATAAGAATTTCAATTATTACATTTCTTAAGGGCTAATTTAAAAAAATGTAATAATTTGAATTTTTCTACATTTAGGAAAACTTTACAACACATGCCTTTGTGTTTGTTTGGCTATGCTTTCGTTTTACATATTTTAGGAAAATTTGCTGAGAAACAAAATCAATCATTTGATCAGTCGTTTCATAAAATCGTTTCACAAATTCGTTTCATAAATTCGATTCATTAGGATTTTATATATCTATGTTAGACATAAGAATTTCAGCTATTACATTCCTCGAAGGCTAATTTAAAAAATGTAAAAATGTAATTTTTTCAACATTTAGGCAAACTTTACAACACATGCTTTTGTTTATTTTCCATGCTTTCGTTTTACATATTTTAGGAAAATTTGCTGTAAAACAAAATCAGTCATTTAATGAGTGGTTTCATAAAATCGCTTCACAAACTCGTTTCATAAATTCGTTTCGTAAATTCGTTTATGATTTTATATATATAGTGTAGACATAAGAATTTAACTATTACATTCCAAAAAAACTAATTCCAAAAAAATGTAATAATATGAATTTTTCCACATTTAGACAAACTTTACAACGTACGCGTGACCAGAAGATCCAATTCCATTTTTTTTTTTTTTTTCCAATTTTTAGTCCATCGAATTCGCAACTTTTTCACTGTATTGCGAATTGAAAATATTTGTTTGTATTTTTTTCGGCCTACCCTAGTTGCCAATAGATGATTAATAAAATGTATACTGTACCGAAAGTGGTTAATCCAGCAAACTTTTCATTTTAATAATTGAAACAAATAAATACGACCGAAAAATATCATTCTTTCACTTTTGTTGATTTTACACCTTGTAAGCAATGTGGATAGAAATTCCCATTTAATTTTATAACATCCATTTCAGACCGATCTTTGTTCCTCCTATAAATCTCTTATTTGTTGGATAATATATGATTAGAAGCTAAAATATTTGATATATGTAAAAAAATAAAGATACACCTAAACGTATATGTGGGTCGTGATACTGTACTTAAACCTGTATGCAGCGCAAGAGTCACACTCTTATAAGAAGAAACATTCTATCGAAATTAAGGGGTTCGAGACATATATTAAATTATTTTATTAATTATTAGTTATTTTATAATTATTAAAATTTAACATTTATGAAAGAAAGGAATATAATTTATGACATTATAACTCGAAATATTATTTGTAGAATTCAAATTTCTTTTTATAGCGTTCATAATAAAAGGTAAAAATCTATCTAGTGTAGGTGTCTGGAGGAAAGCACTTCGTAAAATTTCTCCGATCATGACTCCATATATGTAATAACTCTTATATTTATTAACCAATTTAGATTAGATTTATTTTATGGATAGTACATACCAATGTGTCAAACGAACTCGTTGGACAGCTTCATCGCCGATATTGTTTTAAAAAGGCGGCCACTTGCACCGTGTATTGCCGCGCAATACTTAAATATTATAGTTTAAATATTATTATATTTAAATACTTATATATTATATATAATATCTGTTAGCTTCAAAATATTGCTAAGCTTTGCGACACTCGACGAAACATCGCCGATTTTCCGACCAAATAAAATAAGAATACATCATGCCAACTTGGCTATAGCTTATAAATTTGGC
This sequence comes from Maratus speculifer, assembly GCA_964019185.1. Lineage (NCBI taxonomy): Eukaryota > Metazoa > Arthropoda > Arachnida > Araneae > Salticidae > Maratus > Maratus speculifer. The sequence continues at coordinate 179,511,334 of OZ025297.1, forward strand.
GCAATTCTCATTTAAATTCATGTCCCCTTATTAAGTTCGTCGCATTTTAGATACCTAAAATTTGAGCACAATTAGTTTCGAGGAAAACGTGCGAAATTTTTAAACCAAGAAATATGAAATTTACCTTTTTTTCCCAACATTGTCCGAAATGTCTTTTTTCTTTATGTACTATTGATTAATATTTATTTTTTCCGAAACGTTTAAAATAAATAAATCTGCATAAAAAAAATTGTTGAAAGTTTTCTTCAAGTGATTTAGCATACGAGAATCTTAAAAGGTTTTCAAGTCGTTTTTATTCCTATTAAAATAAATGTTTTTTGAGTCATTTTATGAATACATGCAAATGCTAAAGTTGATGATGAAATTCCTTTAAAAGCAATTTTTTAAAATGTTCCCAATACCATTTACTTGCTCTTCTGTGATTTTCATGCTCAAATTCAAAGAAGCATTTTCCTTGCGTATTTTATATTGAATTCTGACAGGCGAAGAAAACTTATATCTCCATTATGACAGGCACGTTCTTTGGATGCACCTAGAATACGAAAATAAATTCTCAAATTTCTTATAGCTTTCGACATTTAGGAAATGGAATTTTTCGCATGCAGATGCATATTTTAATAAGATATGAGTAAAGATACTTGAAATTAGCACATCTCTATTATTTCTTTGATAAAATATCATGCGATACTCTTAAGTGTATGTAGAATAATTATTTACATGCCGATATGGTTAAATTAAAGAAATACCTATAAATTTTGAATTTTGTTTCATTAGGAACACACAGATTTAGCAGATTATCTGCATAATTAGATATGTACATTCATTACATTACTGGATTTATCATAATTTGGATAATTTAACCTTTATGCAATGACGGTATTTTAAATACCGTTAAAGAAATTTTAATGTAAAATATATTTACTCAATCTATTATTACAACTTTTTTTCCCCTTTCCCCACATTATAATCTGTGCGATCAAATTTAGATAGAGTCAAGAAACAGTCTAAGCTAAATATTTTCAAAAAGTTACAATTTTCTTAATGATTTCTATAGGTACGGCTTTACTTTCTTTCAAGAAAAGTTGTATGAAGTATTTTCAACGGCAAAAGCCATTTCATTTACAAAGATGATCATAAAACATTTGGTTACATTGTTTTTATAAAAATTGTGATAATTCCATGCAAATATCTTTGGTTAATTAATCTTATTATTTTTGGTAAATATTTTGAAAAAAAGTTATAACAAGTGATATATTTATTCAGTTTTAATGATAAAACATATCTAAATTTCAAATAATTTTCAATTAAAAATTCCAATGTTATCTTCAGATAGTAAAAAAATAATTATTTTAATTCCATGATAAATAATTCGATAGATAAAGGTTTAATGAAGAATGATAGAAAAGTAACCATTAAAATTTTGCAAGAACGCAGGTTATAACGAACAAAATCATTCTCAAATACAAAAATGCTGACGACTGTTTTTTTTTTTTTTTTATCGTTGTTATAGATTAATTTTTAAAATTAAAAAAATTTAAGTTATTGAAAAAAATAATTTTTCGAAAAGTATTTGTTAGATAAACTGCGATAGAAAGGAAAAAAATAATTTTTCTTGGTATGATTTTCAAATCTAATGATTATGCTGTTTTTATATACTAAATTTCAAAAATATTGAGTTTCACAATTCAAAATTTATATAAATTTTATGCAGAATTCGCATTAATAAAAAGCTACATGTTGCTGACGACTGGCTTTTTTTTCTTTTTTGCTTATCGTTGTCACAGATTAATCTTGGAAAATGAAACATTTGAAGTTACTGAAAAAAAAAAATAATTTTCGAAAAGAATTTGTCAGAAAATTTTTAGATAAACTGCCTTAGAAAGGCAAAAAAATTAATTTTTATTTGTATGATTTTTAAATCTAATGATTATGCTGTTTTCATACACTAAATTTCAAAAATATTGAATTCCACAATTTAAAATTTATGTATTTTGAAAGTTTGTCTTTCCCATAAATTCTGTTCTTTTTAAATGAAATGGGTTAAAGGTTTTTTAATTTAAGTGAATATAATGCAATATTCAATGATGCCATGAAATGGGAATATTATTTTATTGATCAATTGGAATATTATTTAGCGGTTTATTCGAACGCCAAGTTAAGAGAAATGCACTCCATTTTCTGAATATTTATGTAATAAACACAGTTTTTATTTTTTTCATGTATGTATAATTCATTTAATTTAAAAAAAGTTGATTTAATGAATAATTTATTCATTTTCCTTTTAGCAGACTGAAATCCCCAAATTAGGCAGAATTTGAATAGCATATTAAAAGGCAACTGATCTGCAAAGACATTTTTATAGAAACCAATTTGCAGATCCGATTTTAAAGGTTGATCTGTAGGTTTATCATTGCGTTTTCTGAAACTCAAGAATATTAAAACATAAAGGACTGGGAGCGGAAATTATACACAGACACATCATATATATTATAAAGCAGAAGTTCTGAAACTTCCAAACGAGTGTTTTCAAAAACTACCCGATGGATCATTTTGCCGATTATATCATTCGATAGGAAATATTTTTTCGGAGGTTTATGATACAAATATACAGGGATAACTCTGATTTTTCGTACTAAATTTCGTATTTTTCGGTTATTTTTGACGAAGGGTTGCAACAACTAATTTTTTGGCGGTAATTATATTTCAAAAAAGAAATGAAATGCTTTCTCTAATGGAAAATAATATAAACATTTCGAAAAAAACCTGCTAATTCATTGATTTAAAATAAATAATGATAAAAAGAAAAAAATCCGTGTAATGCAAAATAATATTATGAAAGGAAAATATTTATCTTTAACGAAAAAAAATATATTTATAATATTTAAAAGTAACTCGATGTGAAATAAAGTTTTGAAGTGACACAATATTTGGCTATTTATTTCTCTCGAGCCAGATTAAAAGAAAACAACATCTCAAAAATTTCATTAGGTAAAACATAAGTATTTTCTTTCTTTCTTTTTTTTTTATATTTTTAAATCTAATTTTCCCGTTATGTGTTTTACAGAAGAAACTCGCAGAATTCATTTTTTAAAAAAAGGCTCTAATTGTTATTTGTATGTTGTTTGTTCAATTGGGTGTTTCAATCTACTTTTGTCGCCAATCAATGCGATTCTAAAAAAAAAAAAAAAAAAAAAAAAAAAAAAAAAAAAAAAAAAAAAAAAAAAAAAACGACGGAGCGATGTTCGCAAGAACTTTTTCTCTCTCTCTTTTAATGAGTGAGAGCATTTTTAGGAAAAAAATTTACATTTAACTTAAATACATATATAGCAGTTAATTCCACAAAAATGAAAATATTTAAATTTTAGGGTAAATGTCTTTCTACATACATAGATATTGTAAAATAATTTAACTGCAACTTTTTTTTTTTTTTTTTTTTTTTTTTTTTTGGCACAGATATTTCATACGCACTACATTGGTGCGATTTGTCTCTTACGCCAATACCTTATATACATCTGGGTAATTAACTGACGCCACAGTGTCATTATTTTGCTTGATATGGCAACCCGGATGTTATTGTCTATTTATTAATAAATTGTCTATTTACAATTTTTTTCTTTTTTTCCAATTATATAAACTATTTTAATCTAAGCACATTTGTCATACATGCTCCACATTTGCGCGACTGCAATAAAATGGCGTTTTTATGCCTAACTTGGTAACCTGGCTGTTGTTTATTTATTAATAAATTTTTATTTTATTTTATTTTATTTTTTAAAGGATATAAATAGTTTTGTTTTATAATTATTAACTAAACTTTTAAAATTTATTGTTATTTTCTATTTAAAATAACAGAAAATAATTTAAACTATATATGTAACTGTATTTGAAAACAAAATTTTCTCCAAATCGGCATCAGACGGAAAAAAAAAGAGTGCGACAATGTGGATGTGGTGCGTGTATGTCACGTATACATTTTTTTCACTATACTACAGTATTTGAACATGCTGTATAAATAACGATTATTGTTTTTTCCAAACATGTTTGGCACAGATATTATATACACACTGAGGTATCTGACTATCGCCAAAACGGTGTTATTTTGCGAGATATGGTAACCCAGCAATAGTGGTTTCTGTATTAATAAATTGTTTAATTTCTTTTTAGAAATTCTATAAATTGTTTTGTGCTACAGTAATTCTTTTTTTATTTATTAATATTTTCGTTTTAAAATAACGAAAATAATTTTTAAAAATGCACATTTTTTCGCTATTCTAAAACGAGGATTTTGCCGCGTTGGTTTTGGAAGGAAATCTTGCAAATCCGGGTTTGTGCCGGAGTTTTTTGTGAAATATGATATTTTCAAATGTAAATTGAGTGCTACTTGATTAACACGTCGGCCAGTTTCACCAAACTATTCAAATTTACATAAATTGATTTTAAATAACGAAAGAACAATAAACATAAATAAAAAATACAAATTAAAAGTCGATTGAAAAAGCACTTATGATGTAAAAAAATACGTGTATCAAGTGTAATATCAATTGCTATCATACTTACGATCATCGATTATTGGCATTAATTCCTAATATCTGCTATTAATTTTTTTCTCGACAGAATAATCAAGTAGTACCGTACATTTTACAAACTCCAGTTAATATTACAAAAATAGAGCGAAATAACTAAATTTCGGTGCAAATGCACAGACCCATGTTATAAGATAGAGGCATAAATGTCATATATGCACCACGTTGGGGTGATACATTTCTGGCGCCACTTTAACGGAAACTTCGTTTTCAAATGACAGATACATTTCTATTTTCTATTTTACTTTTCTATGTATAGAGCTTAACAATTTGTACCATTTTAAAATGCAAATGAAAGTAAATAAATAGTTCATTAATAAATTAAAAACAAAGCTGGATTACCACAAGAAACATAAAATGTTCATTTTGTTTCAATCACGCCAACGTGATGCGTATATGACATCGGTATCAAAAAATGAATTTCACACATTCAAAAAACATTCTCCTTATTTTTCAAAGGAAAACTTTATTTAACTTTATTTATTCTGCTGCATTCTAAAAACGGAACACTGTAATAGATTTGTCAAGAGCAGATGTACGTTGCGAAATATAATATAATATTGATAGAGGATGTATTAAGGTTTCCACAGATACCTATATCCTTAAGTTGAGAGGTTTAGAGTTCAAAAACTATCAAATGAAAATGAATCACTTGAAAATTGTTTAAATTCAATGGTCAATCTCTGCGATCATAATGCTCTCTATTTTAGAAGTATGGTGAATACACAATATTTAAATTGCTCTTTTCATAATTGCCTCATTTATCTATCAAACTCTACAATAAATGGTCAACTGAAATATTTTTTTCTTAAAAGACCGAATTTTATCGAATTCATAAGCTGATACAGCAACATAATATTTTATTATTATTTTAATATATTTTGGCGTCAACGGGCCTTGATTCCATTGTTGTTGTTTTTATTTTTGTCTCAGTTTTGTTTTTTCTAGCTCGCTGAATTTTGCACTGATGAAGAATCTGGACAGTAGATTCGAAACAGCTGTTTGCTAACCTTTAATTCATTTTTGGTGCATTTATAATCGTTGGTTTTCTATCTTTAAATACAAAGGCGTTTTGTATGATTTTCAGAAATGTGAAAGAGCATTCGAGGTGAAATTGCTTTAAAAAAGTCCTTCCGGCAATGCCGGGAGGAAGAGGTAGCTTTCATATACTTATATATTTATTTATTTATTTTAAAGTAAGTTACATTGTTCAAAAATACTAAGCTCAAATTAGTGGAAATAATCTTTAAAAATTAGTGATTTTATAAGATTGAATACTAGTTTTTGTCAAGACTGAATATTAATAGGAATTTTTAGAAATTAGTCATCTTTTATTCAACCTGGTTTTATTTTAAGCGATTTAGAGAGTCACCAATTTATACGATACCATAAAGTGTATGCCATTTTAAATTAACATGATGGATCGTTCAGATCAGACCGTTTCAAAATATCAGCCATAAGCAAAATTCAAAGTGCTATAACTCAATCATTTTTTAAGATATAGACAAAATAAAAAGTGTTCTGGAATCGTTGTTTTAAGTCTTAACACTTAAAAGAAAAATATTTTTCAAATTTTAATTTTGTCGCATATAATTTTAAATTTTAAATTTTTTTAAAAATTTAAAATAGCCACCATTTTGAAACAAAATGGCAGATGATGCTGGCCAACGAACTCGGTCGAGACATTTGTATGTACTATGTACATACCAAGTTTTATTGAAATCGGTTCATAAATACGCGTGTTATTACGTGACAAAAATCAGATCGTTTCAAAATGTCAGCCATAAGAAAAATTCAAAGTGCTATAACTCAATCATTTTTTAAGATATTGACAAAATAAAAAGTGTTCTGGAATCTTTGTTTTAAGTTCTAACACGTAAAGGAAAAATATTTTTCAAATTTTAATTTTTTTGCATTTAATTTTAAATTTTAAATTTTTTAAAAAATTTAAAATGGCCGCCATTTTGAAACAAAATGGCGGATGATGCTGGCCAACGAACTCGGTCGAGACATTTGTATGTACTATGTACATACCAAGTTTCATTCAAATCGGTTCATAAATACGATAGTTATCGCATGACAAAAATCAGATATATATGTATATATATATATATGGTTATATATATATATATATATATATGTCAACATTTGAACGGAGGGTGGTTTTGGGGTCTGGGGGTCATGATCGGTGAAAATATACCAAAATTTTCCGGAAGTGCTTTCCTCCGGACGGCTGCAATAGGTAGCTTTTTACTTTTTGTAATGAAAGCTACCTAAAACACAATCATATTCAATATTTTGTTTGATTCATGTTTTGTTTTGAAAAATAGACCAGCGCAGCGGGCTTAGCCTGCTAATATATATATAAATATATAATTTCTGCTTGTCAAATCTTAATCTGCCTGTGAATCGCTAAAATCAGTTTTGCATGTATTTTTTACTACGATCTGACTCGGCAGATTAATTGTATTTAAACTTGCAAATCGGGGTTTATCCGATGCTTTATTTTCTGATATCAATTCGGTGTGATAATGGTTTGTGCAGCCGGGGTAACGGCTGTGCTCATTTATAAAATAGTTTGCAAAAAAGAGAAAAGAAGACCAGTAAAAGTTACAAAAAAATGACTTAAATGCGGAAAAAAAAGATTAAAACAAAATTTAAGAATAATACTTGTTGAGTTGAGCGTTATCAAGAAACCTGTAAAAGCAGATTTTAGTAAATCAAAAATTACCTTGCATACAAATAATTATCAGAAAGCCCTTATAACAAAAACGATTTAAATAACTGCGATAAAGACATAGCTTGCAACGATATACTATCATACACATCTATGGAGTATGGAGAGATCAACGCATAATAGATGAAAGCTCGTTTTTATGGAAATTTAACTATATTTATCTGGCATCTCATTTGACATACAAGCTTTAAATTACACTAGGAACTTTTTTCTAGGCAGTTATCGTCTAAGGGCAATGAAAAAAAAATAGTTACATTCAAATCCTCATTGATGACAGCCGTGTAATGTCTTTAAACTTTTTTGGGTTATTTTAGTGATTTTAATGCATTTTAATATATTTTTGATGTATTTGAAATAATTATATATATATATATATACATATATATACATGCTAGCGGACCCGACAGACGTTGTCCTGTCACCAACAGATGTTGTCCTTCTTGGCACCGACTCCAGAAAATCAAATAAACATACGTAAATATAGTAATACGCAACATAAACACTACGCCCTTAATTTAATTTCTTACTACAGTTATGTAAGGAAATTATTTTTCACTCTTCAGTATTTTTTGAAGTCGGTTCAATTTTTGATAGAAAAGTTTATTTTCCTCTTTTTAGTTAACGATTTTCTGAAGTCGGTTAATCAAAAATATAAAACAGGAAATATTATTTAAAGCATACACGTTTGTCAGGAACGGGGCTCGAACACGCGATTTCTCTCTTCAAGAAGCAGAGTTTAAATCGGGTGCCTTAAACCGCTCGGACATTCCATCCACACTCTAGTCTTCGAACTTATCCAACACTTTTAATTAGCGAAAAATCACTAACTATTAGTCTTTGCCTAATTACTAAAAAAGTACTGAATCAATTTCGATGAAATGTGAATCTAAATCGTTCTCGAGTCCACTGGAACACACACACAAAATTTCATTAAAATCGGTCTAGTCGTTTAGGAGGAGTTCAGTGACATACACATACAGAGAAGATTTATATATATAAAGATTTGCATTGGATACTTAGTTTTAATTTTGAAATTGGTTTGGCTGGCACCGACTCCAGAAAATCAAATAAATGTACGTAAATATAGTAATACGCGCGAAAAACACTACGCTCTTGATTTAATTTCTTATTACAATTATGTAAGGAAATTATTTTTCACTCTTCAGTATTTTTTGAAGTCGATTAATAAAAATTGCAATTCAGGAAATATTATTGTAAAAGCATACACGTTTGTCAGGAACGGGATTTGAACACGCGATCTCCTTCTTTAAGGAAGCAGAGCTGATATCTGCCGCCTTAGATCCCTCGGACAATCCGCCCGCTTCCTATTCGCCGAACTTATTCATCACTATTAATTAGCGAAAAATCACTAACTATTAGTTTTTGCTAATTACTAAAAAAGTACTGAATCAATTTCGATGAAATGTGAATCTAAACCATTCTTGAGTCCGCTGGAACACACACACAAAATTTCATTAAAATCGGTCCAGTCGTTTAGGAGGAGTTCAGTGACATACACACGCACAGATTTATATATATAAAGATTTGCATTAGATACTTAATTTTAATTTTGAAATTGGTTTGGCTGGCACCGACTCCAGAGAATGAAATAGATGTACGTAAATATAGTATATGCGATAAACACTACGCTCTTGATTTAATTTCTTATTACAATTATGTAAGGACATTATTTTTCACTCTTCTGTATTTTTTTAAGTCGGTTAATAAAAATTATAATATAGGAAATATTATCGTAAGGCATACACGTTTGTCAGGAACGGGATTCGAACACGCGATCTCTTTCTTCAAGAAGCAGAGCCGAAATCTGCCGCCTTAAACCGTTCGGACATTTCGTATTTTCTGAAGTCGGTTAATAAAAAATTATAATACAGGGAATATTGATGTAAATCATACACGCTTGTCAGGAACGGGATTCGAACACGCGATCTCTATCTTCAAGAAGCAGAGCATAAATCTGCTGCCTTAGACCGCTCGGACATTCCGTCTGCACTCTAATCGTCGAACTTTTTCAACACTTTTAATTAGTGAAAAATCTCTAACTATTAGTTTTTGCCTAATTACTAAAAAGTACTGAATCAGTTTCGATGAAATGTGAATCTAAACCATTCTCGAATCCAAGGCTACCTTATCATAATATCAAAGCTTGTCATTCGCCAAGTTTCCTTTGACCGCAGTACAGGGGGCGCTGAAACCACATGATTTTCCCGTTGGTAGTGCCATCTAATGTGAGAAACTGAAATATTTTCCATTTTTTCCTATGGGATTATTAGCAGTAATATGCACCAGGTGGCGTTACTTATGAGGCAAAGTCATATAATAAGTTGGAAATTATAGGGACAATTTCAACAATAGATTTTCTCCTGAATGCGAGGCCTTGATATCATGATAAGGTCGCCTTGCTCGAATCCACTGGAACACGCACAGAAAATTTCATTAAAATCGGTCCAGTCGTTTAGGAGGAGTTCAGTGATATACACACGCACAGAAGATTTATATATATAAAGATTTGCATTGGGTACTTAATTTTAATTTTGAAGTTGGTTTGGGCTGGCGACGACTCCAGAAAATCAAATAAATGTACTTAAATATAGAAATACGCGCGATAAAACCCTAAGCTCTTGATTTAATTTTTTATTACAATTATGTAAGGAAATTATTTTTCATTCTTCAGTATTTTTTGACGTCGGTTCAATTTTTGATAGAAAAGTTTATTTTCCTCTTTTTAGTTAACGATTTTCTGAAGACAGTTAATCAAAATTATAAAACAGGAAATATTATTTAAAGCATACACGTTTGTCAGGAACGGGGTTCGAACACGCGATCTCTCCCTTCAAGAAGCAGAGTTGAAATCTGGCGCCTTAGACCGCTGGGACATTCCGTCCGCAATCTATTCTTAGAACTTATTCAACACTGTTAACTAGCGGAAAATCACTAACTATTAGTCTTTGCTAATTACTAAAAAAGCACAGAGTATAGACAGAGCCTCAACTCCGCTTGAAAAGAACGCCCTCAGTGGATCACTTAAAAACTAAACCATCGCGTTGGCGATTTTTATCCTCGTGATTTCTGTTTAACTGTAACCATATTCTGGCTTGGCACTTCTTGCTGAATGCTGATTTGATTATCTTTGCACACGTGCTTATGCTATTGGATCTTAGATTTCCGCGCTTATATTGATTCGTAATTATTACTGTTATTGTTCTTGAATTTTCAAGTTTAAATTATTAGGTCGTTATGCTAAGAAGAGACACATGCATTGTTTGCAAGACGAATACGTCAAAGTTATACAGGGTGTTTCTAAATTCATGGTCCAAACTTTAAGGGGTGATAGTACACATCAAGACAAACAATATATAAATAGGAAACCAAGGGTCCCAAAGTCTTCCGAAGGAGATAGGCGCCATTAATGTTTAGGGTCCAAAAATTCAAATGATTATGAAAAACAGAAAAAATGGTCGATTCGTTTGCGGTTTTCACTAAAATTATTCTTTATGTCAGTATTGTCTTGAAAATAAATTATAAAGATAAATTTCAAAAAATGACGATAGAGGGCTTTTTAGACTTTAGAGTAACGAACAACTATTTTTTACCGTTATTTTTTCCATCTCATTAAAGGTTTCGTAAGCTTAGACTTAAACTTTGAGCTCAAAATCTGAATAGTTGGAAGCAGTTAATTAGCACAAACTTAACTGTGTTCAGAGGGTTTTAAATTCAAATGATTGTAAAAAACGGAAAAATTGGTTGTTTGATTTGCGGTTTTCACTAAAACTATTCTTTATGTCGGTATTTTATTAAAAATGAATTATAAAGATAAATTTCAAAAAATGCCGATAGAGGGCGCTTTAGACTTTGGAGTAACGTACAACTATATTTTACCATTATTTTTCGCATCTCATAAAATTTTTTTAGAATCTTAGACATAAACTTAAATTTCGAGATGAAAATCTGAATCGTTAGGCTTAAGAAGCTTTTGGTTAAGAAACGCTAACTGAACTGTGTTCAATGGGGGTGGGGAGGTTCAAATTTCAAATGATTATAAAAAACGGAAAAATTGTTCGATTCGTTTGCCGTTTTCACTAAAACTATTCTTTATGTCAATATTTCCTTGAAAATAAATTTTAAAGATTAATTTTAAAAAATACCGTTAGAGGGCACCTTAAACTTTGGAGTAACCAACAACTATTTTTAACCGTTATTTTTTGTATCTAATTAAATGCTTGTGTTGCCGCCAGAAGCGCCATCTATTGTTTATTCTCAAAAAATTGTTTCATTTTTAATAACTTGAGTTGTGTTCGAAATGGCAACATAAATTGTTCTTTTTAGTTATGTTCGAGAGACCGATCTGAGGAGTAGTTTAAACATCTTCTCTCGTATATTTTAAGTGATGTGAAATAAACTTTATAGTAAACTACAGTCCGCTGAGATATTTTTATTGTGTGTAGTGAACTAATTTAAATAACTGAGCGAAACGGCGGGTCCATATATTTTTTGGTCCCCCCTCGATCGGGAGAAATCAGCAGTAAGTGCGTATCAAGATTCCATTATTTAACTTTCTAGTTTTGATTTACGAGTAAAAAAAAAAAAAAATAGTATTACTGCAATATTGAGAATATCAGAAGAAAAAATGTTTAAATGAAATAATATGCAGCTGTTCGCTGTTATATCTTCAAAGCAAGAATTGGAATAAAAAGAATATTTCGTAAAACAATGTTGCGAAATTGTCTGTGAAAAATAAAAATGAAAAGAACGGTTTGAGAAGAATAAAGGGAAAAAAAAATAAACAAAAAATCTGCCGTAATCAGTTGGATTATATTTTCTTTTTTTGAAGGTATGTGAAATTGATTTTTTTATTCATTTATAGTGAAATTGTGTTTATTATCATGTTTAAAAGTGCTAAAAAAGAAGATTATCTAAGGATAGCCTTCGAATTAGGAATTGACATTTCAGATACTAAATTAACTAATTATGATTTAATGAATTTAATTAAAGAAATTGATAAGTATAAGACAGATACTAAAATGGTTGAAGATATGGCGAGTAATATTATTGAAGAAAGGAAAACCGATGAAACGAAGGTTTTAGAGCTTGAGAAATTACGTTTAGAACGTACGAAGTTAGAGCTTGAATTGGCTAAGGCCCAAGCAGAGAAAAAAAGTGAAAATGCTAATAATTTCGAGAAAATCGAAAGTGTAGAATCTTTAGACTCTTTCATTAAAAGTATAAGAACATTTACAATTAAAATTCCGACGCGACCGGAAGGTTGGGGTTATTTCTTTTCGTCATTGGAAAGGGCTTTTATTTCGAAAAATGTCCCAGAAAAGTATAAATCAGAAATTCTTCTTAATTTGTTAGGGGAAAGGGCAACAAATGTTATAACATACATTAAAGATGGGGAATTGGAGGATTATTCTAAAGTAAAAGCTATAGTACTTAGAGAGTTTGAACCGACTCCGCAAACTTGCTTAGAACATTTTAGGAAAGCACAACGTCAATCTAATGAAACGTATGTACAATTTGCATCCCGATTAACAACGAGTTGGGATTATTATTTAAAATTAAGAAATGTGACAGATTTTGAAACTTTAAAACAGTTAGTGATTTCTGATAAAATTTGTCAGACTCTTGATAAGGATGTTATGTGTTTTATAAATGTTAGACAAGGGGATTCTTGGTTTCGACCAATTGAGTTATCACGAGAGATAGATTTATATTATACATCAAAGGGGAAACCCGTAGTTGATGCTGAGTTTCCTAGATCGAATAATAAAAAATATTATTCCAAACCAGTTTCTAAAGTTTTTCTAACAGATGTTAAAAATTCTAAGTGTATTTTGTCATGCAATGAAAGTCATCCTTTACATAAATGTCCTATTTATAAAAATATGTCTGTGAGTGATAGAGTTGAGCTAGTAAAGGAAAAAATCTTTGTTTTAAATGTCTTCTGAACCATAAGGTAGTAGATTGTAAATCCAAATTCTCTTGTATTATTTGTCGGAAAAAACATAATGTAACTCTCCATTTCTCTCGAGAACAAAAAATAAATAAAGTTGACAATCAAGAGGTAATTCCTCAGGAAATGAGTCATATAAACAATGATAGTAATAAATCTAATTTAGATGTTTCGGCTCCAGTATTCCAGCCTTTCCAAGCTAATAATCAAAGCAATTTATTTTCAACGACATGTAATTTGGCTAATGAGTTAAAAGCTGTCTTACTTAGCACATTTGTTTGTTTAATAAAAGATGAATTTGGTAATTTTCATGAAGTACGAGGTTTATTAGATGTAGGTGCAAATTCTAATTTTATGAGTAAAGAATTAGTAGATAAACTTAATTTGAAAAGAGAAAAGACTAACATTTCTATTTCAGGCATAAATAATTTATCGCTGAATGTTAGGTCTAGAGTTAACACAACTATTTCAAATAGAGGTAAAGATTTTAATTTGAAATTAGATTTTTTGGTCGTTCCGAAAATTACAGAATTTACGCCGTCTAGACCACTTGAGACTTCTATTCCATTAACTAACATCAAATTTATTCACAAACATTAAATACTAAAATTGTGTTACAAAACAGTGTTTTCGGTTTTATTGTTAGTGGAAGCCTTCCGGCTAAGGGAGAAAGCAATATTCATTGTGGGTTAGTAACAGATAATTTGGAGTTAAAAAGGGTAACTAAAGAGTTTTGGGAATTAGAAAACATAGAGAGAGAGTCTGAGATTTCTAAAACTAAAGAGTCAAACATTTGTAAAGAGCACTTTTTGAAAAATTATTCGAGAACTGAAAATGAACAATATATGGTGAAAATGCCACTAAAGGAAGATCCGTTTTGTCTTGGCGAATCAGAGCAAAGGGCCATGAAAAATTTAAATTCTTCATGGAATCTCCTAGCAACGGATCCCGAATATTTAAGATTATATTCTAATTTTTTAAAAGAATACCAACAGTTAGGCCACATGGTCGAAGTTGGAGAACCAGTTAAAATGTTTAAACTACTAAATGAAATTTTTGAAAATGGGGAAAATTTTATTAAAGCAAAAAACATGCTTTTAAAGAAAGATTTAAAAGATGAAGTTATTGATTATCTTTTGAAACGAAAAACAAACTCTAATTGTGAGAATTCAATCTATGATGAAACAATACAGTTATATGGTATTTCCGAAACCAAATCGCGTACTGTTGCTTCAAAAACATTTGTGAAACCCTTTACTGTTGCAAAAAAGTCTGTTTTTGATTCTAAGATGAAACCAAATACTTCTCTTAAGACATTTATGTCTAAAAGTACTTTAAAGAAAAATACATCTCTGATATCATTTATAAATCAAGCTTTATCGATAGATAACTTTTCAAAAAGTAATTTCGAGAACAGAGATAATTTTATACAGAATCAATATTGTACTTATGAATTGTCCAAGAGTGATTTCCAACCACAATTTTGTGAAATCAAACTTCTACCAAATGGATATGTAAAAAGAACTTCAGATGTATTATTAAAGACAAACTATATAAAACGTTTCAGTACACCAGAAAAAAATGTATCTGAAGAAGAGATTAAGTTACCTCCAGCATGTAATTCTCCTATTGAAGAACTGATGTTTCCGAGATTTCCTTGTTCTTGTGTTGAAAAAGAAATTCCTTGCTTGTTATGATAACAGCTTACAACACATTTGCAAAGCTGAGGATACCTTTGAGAACAAAGTTATTCCATGTAAAAATTATGTGTCCCAACATTATCTGTCCACACCATCATCTGAAATAAAGCATCGTGCTTTCTGTGATGTGCATGTTTAGAGACTTCATCAGCACCATTGTTGTCCAAAGTGCGGCATATTCTACTCCCAGGGAAACTTTATGTTATGCTCATTTGAACATTTAGAAAAGAAGGAAAATCGTCTGTTTCATCTCTCTTATTTCATGATTCCACCTCGTAGTCTATCACCAAGTTGTCTTCATTGTTGCCAGTTTCCTAATTTTACAACTGTAAATCTACTGTACAAATTTGCTTCAGAAGAGAAGCAGAAAGAAGTGCCTTCTAATGCTCAAAATATTACACCCGAGATAAGTGTTTATGACGTAATTTTGAAAGTTAAACAAAATGTTATACTTAAAACAGTTTATTCCTATGACTTTTCTAACAAACTTAAAAACTGTAATATTAGTGACTTTAAGAGTATATCTTTTTTCACAGTTTCTAATAATACCTTTATGCATGATATAATTGATTTAAGTCATAACTATTGTATAATAATTCGTAGTTTAGGATTTATTTTCAGGTTTCTTAGCAATAATAAAAAAAGAAAGAAAAGATGGTCCTTTAAACATCAAAGATCTTAACGAAGCAGAGAGATTTTTATTAAAAAGTGTTCAACTAAAACTTTTTGATCAGTGCATAAAAGCCTTTCAAAAATCAGGTAAGGTAAATAATAGTAATCAGATAAGAAACTTTCACCCATTTCTTGATAATACAGTTCTTCGTAGAGTAGGAGGTAGATTAGCAAACAGTAACTTAATTGCTAACTAAAAATTTCCAATTTTACTATATATTAAAAGTAAACTTACTCAGATGATAGTAGAATACTTCATAAACGATATTTATTTAAGTGTACAAGTTTTACTTTTGAGATTAGGCAGAAGTTTTGACCTTTAAATGGTTGTGCAATATATAGAGAAATAAATTTATAATTATTGTAAAAGGCTTTTATATATTTTATTGCAATGTGTTTTATAAGTTATAAGTTGAGTTATTTTGAGTTACATATAGTTGGTATATAATTATTTTCAGTGTACACATGTAAAATTGAGATAATTTCCGTTTGAATATATATATTATGTGTTATCAAAGTTAATATTAATATCAAGTTTGTATTGAGAGGGCGTTTATGCTAGTTGAGTTATCTAAGTGGCAATTAGTGCAAAATTTAACTCAACATCTTTGGAAAAGATGGTCATCAGAGTACTTAAACTTCTAAATAGACCTAAGTGGCATAAAGGCAGGGTAGAAATGAAGGAGATTTAGTGTTAGTAAAGGATCCTCATAGTTATTGTCCTTTAAAATGGCATTTAGCGAAAATTATTATAATCCATCCAGGCCAAAATGGTAGAACTAGAGTTGTTACATTAAGAGATAAAAATGGCACCTATAAAAGGCCAGTTACCAAAATTATTGTTTTGCCTCATGTTAATTCTAATGACACCACACGGACTACATAATTTCATTCATTTTATTTATTTTCGTAATTTGTTTTGTATTATTGTGTATTACATTCTTGTGCTTGTATTTGTAAATTTAATATTTCATTAGTGTATGTATGCTGAGAAAAGGTTGTATTGAAACGTATAGTATTGAATGTTTGCAACATTCAAGGCCCGGCGGTATGTTGCCGCCAGAAGCGCCATCTATTGTTTATTCTCAAAAAATTGTTTCATTTTTAATAACTTGAGTTGTGTTCGAAATGGCAACATAAATTGTTCTTTTTAGTTATGTTTGAATGACCGATCTGAGGAGTAGTGTAAACATCGGCTCTCGTATATTTTAAGTGATGTGAAATAAACTTTATAGTAAACTACAGTCCGCTGAGATATTTTTATTGTGTGTAGTGAACTAATTTAAATAACTGAGCGAAACGGCGGGTCCAGCTTGTAAAAGTTCAAACTTAAATTTTGAGCTCAAAATCTGCATCGTTTTGAGTAATTAATTGCGGAAATTTGAAATGTGTTCGAGGGGTGGGGAGGGTAACATTTTAACTCCTGAACACTGTTCAGTTTCCGCTTCTTAACCCCTCCATCGATTTAGAATTTGAGCTCAAAATTTAAATCTAAGCATTTGCAAGCACTTAATTAGATAAAAAAATAACGCTTAAAAATAGTTGTTGGTTACTCTAAAGTTTAAGGCGCCCTCTATCGGTATTTTTGGAAATTAATCTTTAAAATTTATTTTCAAGGAAATATTGACATAAAGAATATTTTTAGCGAAAACGGCAGACGAATCGACCAATTTTTCCGTTTATTAAAATAATTTGAAATTTGAACCTCTCCACCCCCATTGAACACAGTTCAGTTTGCGCTACTTAACCACTCCCAACGATTCAGATTTTCATCTCGAAATTTAAGTTTATGTCTAAGCTTCTAAGAAAATTTTATGAGATGCGAAAAATAACGGTAAAATATAGTTGTATGTTACTCCAAAGTCTAAAGCGCCCTCTATCGGCATTTTTTGAAATTTATCTTTATAATTCATTTTCAATAAAATACCGACATAAAGAATAGTTTTAGTGAAAACCGCAAATCAATCGACCAATTTTTTCCGTTTTTTATAATCATTTGAATTTAAAACCCTCTGAACACAGTTAAGTTTGTGCTATTTAACTGCTTCCAACTATTCAGATTTTGAGCTCAAAATTTAAGTTTAAGTCTAAGCTTACGAAACCTTGAATGAGATGCAAAAAATAACGGTAAAAAATAGTTGTTCTTTACTCTAAAGTCTAAAGCGCCCTCTATCGTCATTTTTTAAAATTTATCTTTATAATTTATTTTCAAGACAATACTGACATAAAGATTAATTTTAGTGAAAACCGCAAACGAATCGATCAATTTTTCTGTTTTTCTTAATCATTTGAATTTTTGGACCCTAAACTTTAATGGCGCCTATCTCCTTCGGAAGACTTTGGGACCCTTGGTTTCCTATTTAAATATTGTTTGTCTTGATGTGTACTATCACCCCTTAAAGTTTGGACCATGAATTTAGAAACACCTTGTATAATTATTAAAATAATTCTTTCAGAAATTTCAAAACAAGAAGCAGCAAGCCGTCGCTGCATTTTTTTTACTTTTTTCCTATATCATTTGTCGCCAAGGAAGCGATGTTTCGCCGAATTAGCAACCTCTCTTATGTTATGATCGTAGTTTCAGAGTCATCCGCTCGTATCGCTACTGTCTATTTTAAACAAGTTGCCATTACAGTGTATAAAAGTTGATTCTCTGTTCCGTACTCTGTGTAAGAAAGTACTGAATCAATTTCGATGAAATGTGAATCTAAACCATTCTTGAGTCCCTGGAACACACACAAAATTTCATTAAAATCGGTCCAGTCGTTTAGAAGGAGTTCAGTGACATAGATACGCACAGAATATTTATATATATAAAGATATATATATATATATATATATATATATATATATTGCTTTTTGTATAAATATAATTAACTATTTTTAACAATTAATAGCATTACATTTTTTTTTCAAAAATTGATTTTACCGCTTAAATATCTCTCCTTACTTAGAAATAATTATTCATCCTAAATCCCATCCCCTCCGCTCCCTCAAAATAAGATTTTGTGTTCTTCTTGACACTCAGAATCTCTTTGAAATAGCAATTTTGCTATTAAAAATTATTTACTAGTAAATGTGTCTAAAAACTCTAATTGTATTATTTTAAATGTATAGAAAAACTTGTCAGAAAATCATGAGTTTTATTTTCCATTAATTTAGAAAATGAACTTGAAACACAAAGCTAGGATGAAAACAAGGCATATACGAAAGCTTCTTTATGTACCTGATTTGGAAAAGGCTTTATAATTAGAATATTTATCCTTATATCCTCTCAATTACAATTAAATTCTACTTGAAACTGATTTATGTAACATTTTAAATTACTTAAAAAAACTTTAAAATTTTCGTTTTCAGCTGGAAGGCTGTCATAAGTAGTAATCTTAAATCGGGATTTCTTTTAGCTACTCTGTAAAAAAGAGAATAGTACTACTACGCCAAATTTAGTTTTATGAAATATCAAATGAAGTTTAAATATGCACTACTTTAATTCTCAGTACCGAATTAAGTTTATCTTAATCAAATTAGGATAAGATTAAAAAAATTGTTATACAGAATAGCAATATTTGATATTACTTAAACATCAAATTCTTTTAAATTTTATTGGCATATCAACTCATAATTCTCTAGTATCTACAGCTATATCCAACTATATGTTGAGAATTTGTTAAACATTTTTATTATTCTTTTAGCAACAATTTCTTTAATTAATGCGGTTAAGAATTCATGTATATATATTTTTTTTATGAAATCATTTGAATACAAGTAATACTCACACTCGAGCGTTTATTGTATTTATATAGAATGTTTTATTGTCTTGGTAAAAATTTGCAAAAGTCATTTTTTTTTTTTTTTTTTTTTTTTTTTTGGCGGGGGAGGAGGAAGATAGCTCTTGACCGACAAAATCCCAGTCGTTTCATCCCTGTGTTCGTGCCATCCTTCACATGAATCAATCTCAATAACTTTTTATAAGTTAGATATTTAAAACTAGCCACTCTTGGCGACCACTTTGGTCTCCCTTAAACGTATTTTGACCATTGTATCATATTACTTTTATTCATAATTTAATGTACTTGTTTAATTCGTTGTCATATTGAAAGATTCTGCTAAAAAAAATCAAGAACTAGGTATTTTATGCTAGCTGGGTGGCCGTGGCAAATTTTCGTATTTCATTAATTTCATTTAATACGTAATACTTTCACTCATTACATTTACAATACATAACTTTAAACTAAAGCAATAAATACATGAATTTTATTTATTTCTTTTTAAATAAAAAGAATAAAAAAACAAAAATAATATTTTGAAGCTTCATAATTGCAGCGAAAGAGCGAAACAAAAATAAACCAATTTACGTTGGCCTAAATTCTTCCAAAGAACTTTTACACAATAACCAATGAGATGCGTTTTGTTTGGGAGTTACCATTAAACAATAACAAATATTCGTGATTTATTTGCCACAAACGTTAGCGTAATATGTATGCAGATATTAATTATTACGTTGATTACATAATTTTGCATGCTTGTAACTGAACGTCTCTTATCACACGATAAATCATATAAAATTTTGAAAACCTATTTATTAACGTAGGTTATTATTAAAAAACGCAAATTAAAGAAATAGAAAATATTCATCATTTAACTAAAATATTGATTTTTAACTGAACGAACGATTTCATTTAAGAAAATCGAAAAAGCAGAGAGGATTTGCCCCGATTCGGCCGGTTATCATGGTGATAAAATACTAGGGTTTTTGAAAGATACGGGTATCACACGAACTTTTCCTCCTAAAAACGCAAAATTTAGTACGCACATGCAAAAGATTTCTCCTGCATAATTTCAATAATTTTTAAATATACTGGCGGAAAATCGAAGTATTGATTGAAAATCGTTTTTTTTAAATTAAATTTAATCTCTTTCAAACGCAACAATCCGATAACAGACATTTGGCGAATCTTTTGCTAACAGACAGATGTTTTCGGCCATAATGGCTTGTTTTCGTTGACTGTAAAAATTTTAGAAATATTGTATTTATAGATTTAAAATTTACGTATTTATACTTATTTTCTTATGCGTATTATAATAAATTTTGTTAAAATTGATTAAGTCGAACAATAATTATAAAAATTGGTAATTTAAATTAAAAATAAATGCTTTCAAATTCCTACCATCCGAAATGACGAACAGGTTATCTGTAGTTAAAGAAAAACGATAATTTTTTATAGTAAGATTGTTCCGTGGTTCATACAATTTTTAAAAATATTATATTTATAGATATGACGCTGAAGCAATATATCTAGTTTTCATAAAAGTCGATGAAGAATGTTATATTTTATATGTATAAAAATAATAGAGTTTTATCTTAAAAAAATGTTTTCCTTATTTAAATCTTTGCATTTCATTTATAATTATCATTATTTTTAAGTCCGATTTTTTACTATCGGCACATGACGAATAGCATTATGATAAAGACTACTGGACTTAGTCCACTGTTTGGCTTTATTTGTCATATTTGGAAAAATTAATTTATATATATATATATTGCAGTTAGTTTACTTGACAAATATTATGATAAAGTCCACTTCAAAAAGTTATAACTGCCTATAATAAAAAAACACACTATACTATTAAAGTGAAATTATGAGTAACACATACCAGAACTTTCGAAGATTAAACTCATATATATATATATATATATATATATATATATATATATATATATATATATATATATCTTGTTTTGAAACTATGTTGGACTACACGGGCAAGGCGACAGCAGGGTTTCTGTCATTCAACGTGATACTTCATGTATTTTAATTGTTATTTTGTCTGCATATCTGTATAATATTTCTGTATATCTTTATGATATCGTTAGCCTGTCAAATTTTAATTTTACTTTTAACCATCAGGACGCGTTGATAAGGTTTCTGATAAGGCGCCCCGTTTCTGATTTTCCTTGTTCCCTTTGTCCATAACTGCACATCTCTTTGTTGAAATTCAATGCAAATTTTCCATTCGAATTTCACTTTTAGCAGTTATGAAACGTTTTCCTCCCTCACGTTCTATGAACACGATGACGATTGGGAATAACTCATTGATGGATATAGATAATTTTACATATTTTAGTTCCATGTTTTGCAACCAAAATGCGCCTTCCTATCTCGTGTTTTATGTAATGGATCAGTTCTTGGCTTCTTCATTATGATTTGCAATATTTACATTCGGAAAGTTGTTTGTTTAGAACATTAAATTATTTGACTTTATTATCTTTAATATCCATTTAAAAAACAACTGTTTTATAATTCTTTTTAATTTAATTTTTTTTTTATTCTACTACTAATGCAAGGATTTGACTATTATAAATTAACAGTCTGAATTTACTAAAAAATATGCGTTTTTTATTAAAGGATTAAAGGATTTGCTTAAAAAATTTTATTGTTTTTAAAGGAATATCAAACAAAACCCTCAATGCAATTGGTGAAATTATGAATAATAAACAAACACTTTTTCTGTAAGAAAGATCTTTAGGAAAGTCATAACACTGTATTTCAAGCCCGTTATGAGTTAAAGAAATAGAAAAATAAAACAATACTTCAAAAAAATATTTCTTTACATATTCTAGCGGGTGTCCCAAAAATGACTGATGGATTTTAAAATTCAATAACTTGGAAACGGTGACAGCTATTTAAAAATTTTTTGCAGGAGGGTTATGTATAATGTCAGGAGTTTTTTTTACCTTACCGTAATACTTTATTTTATTTCGCATCTCAAACAATAGGTGGCACTGACGGCGATTGAAGGCCAGGTCGACGCTTCACTCAGAACTGATCACCTGGCCTTCAATCGCCGTCAGCGTCAGCTATTGTTTGAGATGCGAACTAAAGTAAAAAATTACAGGAAAAAAACTCCTGACTTTATACATAACCCTCCTGCAAAAAAAATTTTGATAGCTGTCACCGTTTGCAAGTTATTGAATTTTAAAATCCATCAGTCATTTTTGGGACACCCGGTATGTTAAAATATAATCTCTTATATCAGCATAAAATTTAATTTTCGATACTAAATCTTATTTTAAATTTAGAATACACAAATAAAAATCTATAATATTTCATGACACTTTTTTAGTTCTAATACTTTTTATTTTTAATCTAAAAAATATTCTTTGAAAATTTTGATTATTTCTAAACATAAATTAATAGACAATGCTTTTAGAAGAAATTTTCAATTTAGTAGATTGTTAGTGCTTTTTTCTTTATAAATTACTTAACAGTAATACTGTAGAATTTACAACCAAAACTGATGAGTATTTGTTTCATAAAATATAATTTATAAAGATTACAAAAAAAGTTGAATTTCTGATGTTATTTTGAATAGCAAACAACGAAATCCATTTCGTAAATATTTTCATTGCTGTTATATTTGATCGAAATTCGGTTTTATGAATGTCTTCTCTGAAATATACAAACAGTCATTTATGCCTTCCATTATTCTATGCATTTAAAATAATATTTTGAGATTTGAAATAATAAATCAATGATGAAAGAATTGAAATTACTTGAAATTTTCTTTTCGTAGTCATTTATTAAATGACTGCTTCTTTATAATGTTTCATTAAAAGATTGATGTGTTTTTGCAAAAGGGAATTTCACCAAAATTTTTGCAGAAGAATATGGACCTTTAAAGGTGACATTTTTTTCCCTTTTCAACTTCAATACTAAACATACGTTACTTTGTCATAATTTAATTTGTCATAAGTTAATTTGTCATAAGTTAATTTGTAAAATGTTACTTAAAGAAACAATTGTACTTTTAAATTATGATAAGCGTTTAAATTAAATGTAATTGTTTATTAAAAAATAAAAACCATTTTATTGTAATATTTCTCACCTTATTTAATTACGATTTACTTAATGAAATCGCTTCAAAGGTTCTTAATTAATACTTAGAAACAATGCTATTGAAGTTACTTCATTAACACTTATTTAAATTCGATCCTCGATTTTAAATTTAATTTCCATTTAAACTCGATTAAATGTAGCTTTTAAATTGCAGTAGAGGTTCTAGATTACTTTTTATGTATCCCTCTAATAAAATAAAATGTAACTAATTGTAATGCTTCCGCCGTAATTGAAATTATAGAGACTGTGTTCATTCTAGAAAAAAATAACTAATGATGTTACCGCCGGCTGCTAAAAAAAGATTTTTCGTGACCATACGTCTTTCTTCGTTTATATTAACAGAGCTGTTGCATACAAAAATACAACAATTAGGGATATTATAAAAAAAAAGTTTGATAAATATGCTTAATTGGATAATTATTTTAAGAGATATTTAATTTTAAAATTGGTCAAAGAAGTTTTATAGGAGCAAAAATTATACATAGGAGGTTAATCAGGTTTAGATCAATTTAGACATGAGAATTCCCGGTGTGTGAGCAGATTTTTTATTTATATTTGATTCATTTTTTCACAGTTTATTTCCATTTTAAATTCAAATTTTCAGCATTTTCAGAGATAATTTTTAGGTATTTTAATTATTTTAAATTGTTACTAAAATTAAAAACAGCGGAAAGAATAATATATCATATAAATTAATTTTAAGATTTGATTTTTTATGGTTATAGTAAATATTGAAGATTATTTTAAATTAAAAATTTTTAAAGCAAAATTCGTTGGCGCGTAGCGGGAAAAACTTGCGAACGACTGACTGCTAAGTGGTGAAACGGATTGTAATGAATTCAAAATGAATGTCTATAGCATATTTCCAATAAAAGAGATGGTTATGGACGCGCATAAATTCAGTGTAATTAGACAGAAACAAAATCAAAATATTTGCAATTTCATAGCAAAATTTAATACTATAGCAAATAATTATGTACACTCTAAAACATTTGTGTAACGTTACTCCATAAAATTGGTGGCAGTTTTGTTGCCAAAAATTTTATGGTGGAATAACTGATTATATCGGTTGAACTGTTGTAACTGGTGTAACATTACACTAATATGTAATGTTACACCAGTAAAATATGTTTAAATTACACCATTATTTAGATGAAAAAAAATCACTCCATAAAATTGGAGTCAGCAAAACTACCACTAATTTTATGGAGTAACGTTATACAAATGTTTTACAATGTAGGCGCTTCTTGGTATGCGACAGACGCAGGCACAAAAAAGTTATTTAATTTAATTATCATAAACAAATTTTTCGGAGACAATGTTGTTTAACATTGCATTGGAATTGCGTAATTTTTTTTACAGATCTTGTTAAATTAGGTGAAAAAGTGCAAACAATAGAAAATGCTTTCAAATAAATGGTTTTACAGCAGATAAATATAGTGTCGTCTAACCTCAAGAATGAAAATAATGAATTCTGCGTTAAACTTCTAAAATTAAATTTAGAACAGTAGATTCCCATATCGGAATTAAACATGCATATAAACCAATTAAAACTGCAAAATAAACGGCAAATTAGAGATAAAAATTAAACAGAAAGTATTAAGATATTTTTACAATTATTAAACACGACACTTAAGAATGTTGGTTAATTCGAAAAATATAAATAATAAATTCAGAAACCAATTTTTTTAAAAATGGTAAGAGAAATTTTCAATGTAATGAGTCTAGGGTGTGAATAGGGTATGGACATTTGACTTTAGTTGAACAGTCTCAGCTCCCCTTTCTGCAAAATTATGATTATTGGGAAAAGCAGCAATAAGATAATTATGGCATTTCCTTGAGAAATTGTGGTTATAACGATTATAATCGCTCTGGAGAGTATTTTTGGAATCAAAATTTTAGGCCCCATGGTAATAAAGAGTATTATGGGGGACTTACTTACTCAGAACAGCCATTTTGAAGAGGAAACGCACAAGGTTTGCGCAATTACCACAGAAATAAAAAGGGACCAACAACAAAAGGATAGTAAGAGAGATTTTCAAGATAATTTTTTTTTCTTTGTTTGTATTTATGTAGGCCAATTATCTACACTTGGGATATCGGCCCTACGAGGGTTGCCCTCCGTGTAGGTCTTTCTAAGAGAACCTAACGCGTATTTACGGAAGGAAATCCAAGGTTTGAAGAAAACCACGGAAAACTTCGAACGGTTAGGCCGACGACCGCGATTGGGTTCGAATATAGTACTTGGCGTTTACCAGTTTCGGAGGAAGAACCTCTCGGCCCCTGGTGGGACATGAAGATAAAATAACAAAATAGATAAAAGCTTAAAACAATGGATGCATTTCAGAAAAAGTGAAATTGAAACGAAGAATGACAGATGAGGATTTTTTTAAACTTTTTTAACGTCGAATTTTGACGGTTTCCATCTTGTATATTATAATTTCTTTCCCTATTTTGCTACTGAAAATTTACCTAAAAGATTTTTTTTTCCATTTTGCGAAACTCTCGGCATTTTAATCACGTAAAATAGTCTCATCCCCAACCATCAACCCTTCACCAATTGATTTCCCATTAAAATTTTACTAAAGCGTATTTGCCAATTTTTAATATCTATATATTTAAAACGCTAAGCGATTTCATTAGACAGTCCGTGAGAAAAAACTACTGCATCAAACTACACCATTTTTTTTTAAATGAAAGATATTTGTCCACAGATTTGTTATCGTACATTCGTTTGATTGAAAATTTTGTTAAATAGCTGTAATTATCAATTAAAATTTCACCTTTGCGCATGCGTAATCAATAAGTACTTAATCTCTGACTTGGTGCCAAGCGAGACGCATGCGTATAAATCCTTGCTCAGTTGAATTATCATAAGTAGCGGAAGCCGGTTGTGTTTTTATCTGCACGTGCGAATCTTTATTTGTCGTTACGTGACTGATTAATCTACAAGCTTTCTTTCTTTCTTTATATTTTTCGTGAAGTTGATTTTACTGAGTTTTTAAAGCATTTTTTGCCATGGGAAACATTGTTGTATCCATAATAGGCGATGAAAATTGTTTACTTTGGGCAGTGTCGTATTATTTTTATAATACGGGAGACGATACAATTCCGAAAAGTGTCCATAGTGTGAAATACTTTCATAAATATGTTTACAAAGGACATGATTACACAATCAGTAGATATGTTCTTTTAATAGATATTTATCATGCTTTACGTAATTTTAAATGTGACGCTTTACTTTATTAGTTTACATTTAACTATATTTAATTTATTTTTCTTAGTATTAATTAAACTTTTTAATTTGTCTAACATATATGTCAAATAACTTTAGACACTACGTGTATTAGACACTTCGTTTTTAAAAAAAATGTTTTAATACAGTGATGCTTAAAAAAAAAATCAATTCTTTAATGACGATTAAAAATCTCAATTTAGAATTTAAAATTATACTTAAATATATATATATAAATATTTAGTAGATCATTCTGAATTATTTTTTTAATTTTATCATGATAGAACTTTTTTATTTTCTTTCTTTCCTCCAGCTTAAAGTTTTATTTTTTAAAATCAAAATGCGGTTGCTTCAAATCTTATGTTTAATTTCTTATAGCTTTAACATAATTTGAAATTTTAAGGTAGTACATATTTCATAAATTATATTCTAGCTTTAACAGAATTCGTAAATTTGAAGCAAATCCACTTGAAAACTATATTCTTATTTTAGAATAAAATATATTTACTTCTTATTTTATATTAAGTCTGTTAGAAAAAAGATTTTTTTAAAAATAATTTCTGAAGAAGTCAAGTTTTCACTGACCATACAAAAATAATTCTTCTTTCTTTCTTTTTTTACTTTTCAGGTGAGAAGAAAGGACATTATTTAAAAGGTTGGTTATTATTATTTTTTAGAAAGATCTAATTTGCAAACGCTTTTAAATCCTGTCACCAATTCCATTTTTATTGGCAAAAAGGTATATATTTTTTATTCTGCACTTTGTTTTTTCCCATAATGTATGCCTATGTCTTGAAACTTTTGGACGATAATTGATTAAATTTGTGCAAAGGCTTTTTTTCTGTCTTCATTCATAAATGCTTGGACTCATGCTTATATTTAGGTAAAAGACAAATTCAAAAACAAAAAGCATACATTTATTTCCAATAAAAACGATGAATGGTGCTATCTCTCACTCCCCTACCCCAGTTTTTGCAATCCTGGACCAAAAATATAATAAAAATTCAAGTTGACGAATATACACTGAACAAATGTCCTCCCATATTTAAAGAAGTACTTTAAAATATTCAATTTTTCATGCATACATAATACATTTCCATGAATGGCTGATTAAAAATGTATGAACATTTCTTCCAATTAAAATAATTTTTTACGTTCAGTTTGCATATTATAATATTTTTACAAACATTATAGTAGTATGTCTTCATTACTCTCCAAATGTTACACTCTATCATATCAACATACTTTTGCTTTGTTTATCGTACATTTTTCTAAATGTTGATCCATTTTGATTTGCTTTTAAGTTTAAATCATACACAACCAATTAAAAGGAAGGGATTTTTTTTTTATCATGCCTTTTTCTTAACAATTTCTAAAGCTCTTGCTTAAGAATTTTCAAAGCCTTTTTTATAGTTACCTTATTTTTTTATTATTATTTAGACATTGCCAATAACATAGCAATCTCATGAGAATAATCGTTTTGAGTTTTCACATTAAATGTTTTGAAAGTGTAGTTCAGAATAAGTCATGTTTAAATTGCATGATGGTTAACGTTAATTATGTGTGTTATTAATTTTGAAAAAAAAAATGAAAATTTTCTATGACAACTCATGAAATTCATACATGTTACTTTTCTGCGGAAATGCTGAATTTCGCATTTTCGGCAATGAATTTTATCATCCCTGGAATCGATGCAAATATGCATTAAAATTTGTTGTCCTTCTTATTGGGAGAGGGGGGGGGGTAAATACAACAGAAACACAAGTACTAACTACACTATTTTGAGAAAATTTCTTCAAAAAACTGCAGGAAAAAACAAAAATTTCTCCAAAAGATCGCAAAAAAACTTATAAATTCGTCAAACGATCGCAGAAAAAAAATTTCTTCAAAGGATTGTGGGAGGTAAAACAATTTCTGTCATAGGATTGTGGAAAAAACGTGATTTCGGTCGAAGGATTAAGGAAAAAGATGCAAGTTTTGTTGAAAGATTACAAAAAACACTCGAATTTCGTAAGATAATCGTAAAAAATATTCAAATTTTTGTCAAAAGATCGTGGAAAATACTCAAATTATTTCGAAAGAGCGAAATAATTAAGCGAAGAAATGTTCTAATTTTGTGGAAGAATCGGGGATAATACATGGATTTATTTAAAAGATCAGAAGAAATATGTGAATTTTTCCAAAAGATTGCAGAAAATACCAGAATTTTTCCAAAGGATCACGGAAAAAATCATATTTTTTTCAAATAATCACGGAAAATAAGCAAATTGTGCCGAAAGATCATGGAAAATATGAGAATTTTGTCGTAAGATTGAGGAAAATAGAAGTATTTTTTAGACTGATAGCGGAAAATAGATGTATTTTTAAGAAAGATCGGAGGAAAATCACGAGTTTTGTTGGAAGATCAAAGAAAAATCGCGAATTTTGTCGAAAGATCAGGAAAACTACGATAATTTTCTCGCATAATCTCAGAAAATACACAGATTTTGTAGAAAGATCAAAAAAGTATGTGAATTTTGAAGAACTATTGCAGAAAATACATGAATTTTGGCGAAAGATCGCAGAGAATATGTGCATTTTCTCAAAAGATCGTGGGGAAAATGCGAATTTTGTCAAAAACAGATTGAGAAAAATCACAAATATCACTAAACGATCACAGATAAATGCAAATTCCCTTAAAAAAAACGTGGAAAAATGTACGATTTTCGTAAAATGTTTGCAAAAAACACTAATTTCATCTTTTAAAAAACCGAAAAGTGCTAATTTCGTCAAAAAGCTGCTAGAAAATGTTAATTTCATCAAAAAGCTGCTAGAAGATGTTAATTTCGTCAAAAGTCCGTGAGGCTATTAAAGTTCAGTTTTTTTTTTTGCTGAGCCTGTACCATGTCTGGAAATTAGTTTGACAGAAACTGCAAAATGTGTCAGTTGGCTGTAAGAAAGTATCAGTATCGTTCATCGGCCAAGAAAATAAAAAATGTGAAATTTGCCGATTAACCAAGGAAGGATATGAAATTAATTGATAGGTCATAGAGAAAGAAAAATCAAGAAATTTGTTGAATGCCTGTGAGGGAAAAAGAAAATGTAAAATTTGTTGATCATATCTTATAAAAATATCAAATTAGTTTATCCATGTTGGAGAAACTATTTGTTGTGCTTCGAGGCCCTTTTCAATCTATCGTAAATGTCAAGCAGATCTTTTGAAACTACCTTATGTGCTAGCGATAAGGGGTGCAGAAAACGTTTTTACTCCCAATATTTCTCGCAATCCATAAAAATTTGCCTAAACTTTTACAAAATATTATACAGGCACAGAAAAGAAAAAGCTAAACTTTTAAGGCCTAACAAACTTTTGATGAAATATTTATTTAATTTCGCTCCATTTTGACGAAATTCACATTTTTTATGCAATCCTTTGAGAAAGTTAGAGGTTTTTCATATGATTTTTTGTCAAAATTCGCATATTTTCCACAATTTTTCACCAAAATTTGACGATTTTTCACAGTCATTTAACATAATTTGTATTTTTTCTACAAAACTTCCATATTTTCTATGATCTTTTGTCACAATTCACATTTTTTCATTATTGTTCATCAATATTCATGTTTTTTCACATTCCTTCAACAGAATTTGCATCTTTTCCACGATTCTTTGACAAAATTCACATTTTTCAGTGAAATTTGTATATATTACACAATCTTTCGCGAAAAATCATATCTTTTAAACACTTTTTTGATCAAAAACATACATTTTGCAGGATCTATTAAAGGAATCTGCATTTTTTCCACGATCCTTTAATGAAAATCTCATCTTTTTCATAATCATTCTCAAAAAGCATGTCTTTTGACGGGAATGTCATTTTTATCACAATCCTTTGATGGAAATTGCACTTTCCTTTGCCATTCTTTGACAAAAATAGCATTTTTTTCATAATTTTTAGACAAAAATTGCATTTTTTTGTTATTCGTTGATGAAAATCGCATTTTTTATTGTGATACTTTCATTATTTTGGGGGGGTTTTTTGTGATCCTCTGAAGAAATTTGTCACTGTTCGTTCTTCCATTTTTGACGTACTTTATCTGCAATTGTTATCCCCCCCCACATTAAAAATGTCATAAAATTTTAGTGCATATTTGTATCGATCCCTAGATTGATAAAAGTAGTATGTAGAAGGAGATTTTTTTTACCCCGAATTTTCTCAATATATGCGAGAGTATATATTATTCTGAGATCAATTTTGTAAAGGTCACCATAAGGATCTTTCTAATTGTAGAGACAATTTTCTGTCTTGAGTAACTATGTAATTCCCTGTTAAAATGAAAATCAATTGTATACTTTTGTGCAAAATTTATAATTTTTTTAAAAAGCTTGGTGACTCTTACTGTTTCTTTTTCTATGTCCTTTTGGTTAAATTTAACACAATGTCAGTTGGCTATAAGGAAAAAAACTATCAATATCCTTCACTGGAGTGGAAAAAAAATTGTAAAGACTGGCCGAGGAATGATATGAAATTAGTTAATAGGTCATAAAGAGAAAAGATCAAGAAATTTGTTAAATGACTGCAACAGGGAAAAAAATGTAAAATTATTTGATCATCTGCCAGAAAAATATAAAAATTAGTTTATCCATCTAGGAAAAACTACTTTATGTGCCTGTAGGCCCTTTTCAATTTACCTGTGGTGTTGAAAATGTTCGTTGGGTGTGCGTTGTGTCATTAATAAAGTTCGTTAGCGTGATCGATAGTGGAACTTTAATTTAATGTAAGAAAATAAAATAAACTGGAATAATCTTACTTGAAAATACGATGACTGTGGAAATGAAGACAGAAGACCATGTACAAAGAAGATACAAACTTGTTGAAGAGAATAACATCTTCTTTATTTTATTCTTTTGTTAGGATGACAACATAGAAATTTACTTTGGTCACCAGAACCTTTGAAGACCATGTATTATAAGAATGTTGCATGAATTCATCAAACTGTAATATCACATTCATGGAAAGGCAGCAAGGCATAATTAATTTAGAATGAACACGGGAAAAACTTGTAAAGATTCCATATCCGGCGGAATTATAATATGAATTCTTCTTGCGATTCGCCGTTCGCACACGGCGCGCGGCCGGCAAAGCCAGCGGGCTAACGTTTCAATTTACATCCCCTTACGATATCATCAAACTTAATTCTGATTTAAAAATTAACCGCGTTTACTATTTAAATGCATTCTACGGGGAATCCAAAAGTAAAAAGAAACAAAGTTTAAATTGATTAGAGAATTAATATTTCGTCATTATCTTAAAGAGCAAATTGAAAAAAAGGCATTTGAAAAGAATTATTTAATTCGTTCTACGCGCTTAGCAGAACGCCCTTACGTGACGAAGTCGGCGCAATATGGGTGTGGTGAAGGAGTGTCAGCGCCCACAGTGACGTCATCATAATGCATCGCGGCGCAGATGCGAGAGGACAAGTAGCGCGCGATCGTAAACTAAAAATACAGAATTAAATTTAAGGAAAACTCGCTGCTTAAATGAAGAAAAGAATAAAAAAAGATACGATAAACTAAACACTGTGAGATTCATCTCACATTTTTTCAAACTATCTTATCTGCTGGTGATTCTTACTGCTCTCTCTGACATGTTATTTTGGTTAATGTTATTGAAAAATATGTCAATCAGCAGTAAAAATAAATGATTTTTGTTCATCTATCAAGAGAAAAAATTTTGAAACTCATCTCTTAGCTGAGTCAACGCGAATATGAATTTTTTTTAAATAGACTTGGTGGCTTTTACTGCTCTCTATTACATGTTCTTTTGATTAATTGTCACATAAAATGTGTCAGTTGGTTTTAAGAAACAAACTATCAATATAGATCTTCGACCAAGAAAAAAAAATTGAATTTTGCTGATTGGCCGAGGAAAGATATGAAATTAATTGATAGGTCATGGAGTAAAAAAAAAATGAGAAATTTGTTGAATGCCTGTGAGGGGGGGGGGACATAAAATTTGTTGATTATCTGCCATAAAATATCAAAATTAGTTTATCCATCTCAGAGAAACTATTTGATGTGCCTGGAGGCCCTTTTCAATGTACCTTACAAGTCAAGTGGATCTTTTGAAACTATCTTGTGTAATTGTGACCCTTACTGTTCTCTTTGACATGCTGTTTTGGTTAATGTCATTGTGAAATATATCAGTCAGCTGTAAAAATCAATAATTTTTGTCCATCAATGTAGAAAAAATTTTAAAATTCATCGATTAGTTGAGGTAGCGGTAATATGGATTTTTTTCTAATAGGTTTGGTGGCTTTTACTGTTCTTTTTTTACATGTCCTTTTGGTTAATTTTGTTGCAAAATGTGTCAGTTGGCTGTGAGAAACAAACTAACAATATCGTTTATCGACCAAGAAAAAAAAATTGTGAAATTTTCTGATTGGCCATGGAAAGATATGAAATTAGTTGATAGGTCACTGGGAAAAAAAAATCTGTTAAATGACTGAAACAGAAAAAAATTATTTTGATCCTATGACAAAAGAATAACAAAATTAGTTTATCCATCTTAGAGAAACTTCTTTATGTGCCTCCAGGCCCTTTTCTATCTACCTGACATTGCAGGAAAATCTTTTGAAACTATCTTATGTGTGGGTGACCCTTACTGTTCTCTCTGACATGCTGTTTCGGTTAATGTTATCACTAAATATGTTAATCAGCAGTAAAAGTAAATAACTTTTGTACATCAATCAAGAAAAAATTTTGAAATTCATCAATTAGTCGAGGGGGCACGAATGTCAGAATTTTTTTTATCCTTTCAGCAGCCTGCAAAATATTCCATTCATGTCTAACATTTCATAAAATAGTATTTATAAAAAGATATTGGTGTGAAAATTTTTATTTGACAAACTTGCATATTTATTTATCTTATTCATTTCAAAAAATTAATTTTAATATTGATTTTGTGTTAAATCAGCCATTGTTTCTACAAGTTACATGATGGAAAAACCCGGTTAGGCTGCTTAAAGGGTTAATAGGTCTGTTGGCTCCTGCTGCTCGGTATAGCATGTCCTTTTGGTTAACTTTAACACAAAATGTGTCAGTTAGCTGTAAGAAAAAAACTGACTATCTTTCATCAACTAAGAATTAAAAAAAAAAAAAAAAAACTGAAGTTTGCCAATTGTCTGAGGAAGGGTATGAAATTAGTTGATAAGCCAGGGGTGCCCAGAGAGGGGTTTGGTGATGCAAGATGCGTCATATAATTTAGTTTTGGAGGGGAATTTGAGAAAAAGTACATTTTGTTTGGGGGGGGATTTTTAAATTCTTAATGTTTCATTTTTTTTACTATTTAAAAAACTCTTGATTTTTTTAATATCACTTAAAAAAATTTTCAACATTTAATTTTCAGAAATGTTTCTGTGTTTTCTTTCTTTAAATTGTAGATAAGGGCATTAAGAACTCATTCTGCTATACTCAACTCGCTATCTTTTGTAAATCTTGATTCTTTTAATATAACTTAAAAAATTTTTCAACATTGAATTTTCAGAAATGTTCCTGTGTTTGCTTTCTTTAAATTCTAGATAAGGGCGATAAGATCTCATTCCGCTATGCTCATCTCGCTATCTTTTGAATGTGCAGTAGATTATAAGTAGAATATATTTTACAATTGATATTCTGTTTAAGGGGGGGGTGGGATGCATCATTGAGTTCGGGGGGGATGGTCACTACTGTGATAAGCCATGGAGAAAAAAAAAATTAAGAAATTTGTTGAATGGCTGTTAGGGAAAAAACTAAAAATTTTTATCAAAATCAGTGTATATATCTTGGAGAAACTACTTTATGTGCCTGGAAGACCTTTTCAATCTATTTACATGGTGAATGGATTTTTTCAAATTATTTCATATGCTGGTGACCCTTTCTGCTCTTTTTGATATGCTGTTTTGCTTAATGTTATTGCAAAAAATTTCAATCAGGTGTAGAAATAAATAACTTTTGTTCATCAGCCGAGAGAAATGTTTTAAAATTCATTATTAAGCTGAGGGGGTGAAAATCTTTAATTGACTTGGTTTCCCTTAATGTTCTGTTTTACATGCTCTTTAATTAGTTCTTGCACAAAAGGTGTCAGTTGACTGAAAAGAAATATTTTATCTGTATCGCTCATTGCCCAAGAAAAAAAATTGTGAAGTTGATCAATTGACGGAAGAAGAAGGTGAATTATGTCATACCTTTTGGTTAGTCAATTATATTGCTCAAAATTTAAGATTATTGTAACCCTCTTTTACATTTACCTTATTCTTTATATCCATTTTTACGTTTACCTAGAATTTTACTTCTAACCATGGTACAGTGTATATGCACAAATCTGTGTTTTTTTAGCTGAAGCAATGCACACGCCCATCATGAAGTTCAGTTGGTTGCTTTATAACCGGTTGGAGAGAAGTGTGTTTTGTTTACTATGTTCTTTATTTATAGAATGATATATATGTAGAAATACACTTTTTATTTGTATGATGCTTCATACGTCCTTGAAATTTCGTTCTTGCCGTGGAGAATATTGTGATAATGTTGAATTGATTTGCATTACACTGTTGTTTACTGAATATTTGTTAGAGGTTTACATTGAAATTGGGTAAAATAAATTTTTTTAAACCAGTTTTTCATACTCTCTTCTTCTTCTGTTCTACTTAATCCTTTCAAGGTCAAATAATTAAGCAAATTTTAGTAAAAAGTTTATGGTGTAAATTTTGGTTAAAATTACACGGTATATAAAATATATCCACCTATAATATCTGCATATGATATGATATATATCCAACCACCCCTAAAGGTGTTAAACAATGAAAAAGTTTATTTAAACAACTTTGTAGTAAATTTTTTCCGTCATGTTTTGACGGGTTCCATCTAGTAGACTTTTTATTATCTCTACTGTAATTATTACCCCCATGTATAATAAGTACAGTCGTCCTCTTCAGTAGATTATGCATGTTTCCTGTAAAAGTTATGCTAAAACAAAATAAAAATTATTATAACATTTTTTAATAATGTCGTTTTTTTTATTGATCAAGAAAAACATTTTTTCTCTGATAATAATATTTAAAAATATATAAAATGCACTTCCTATCTAGCCATAATAGCTTTCTTATTCAATATTCTGAATCTTAAATTACTAAAATTACTATGCGAGAAAGATGATCTCGTGAGATAAAAAACGTAAAATGTTTATGATTTTTTTTTCTGCATAGACATTTATGACGATATAAGAGTCATCAATCATTGAATAAAAAAATGAGTACAAATTTTGTCGACAGTTACAATATCTTTAATGGTATAAGTAGCTGCTTTGAGAGGAAAATGGTTGTTTTTCAAAAGGCTTTTTTGTGGTTTTCTACTTAGCTTAAATGATTTAATATTTAAAGATATATGTAAATAAAAATGTTCCTGGCTGCGTAAAATTATAGACGATTCGATTACTGAGATAAACTGTGCTCTAAAAATCATCAATTATTTCGTTTTTGAACAATTGATCATATACTTTTAACCTTTTATGGCATGAAAAAAAAATGATTAATTGTATTTATAACACTTTAAAAACATTATATGTATCCCTTAAATTTATTTATATATATATAGGGATGACGAACGGCGCAATTTTTCACTTGTTAATGTATGTGTTTTATTTGAAAAAAATTACCAATGATGACAACACCTCTAAACATATGGAAAACATTTTTAATACTCATTGACATATTGTTTGTCCTCATTATCCAAAATACTATTTATCGATCTCAAAAGTAAAATCTAAAACTTGCTAAGCGAATAACTTTTTTATATATTTCTTTATTTGAATTTTAATATATACTATGGATACTAATAAATATTTTTTTATTTAAAACAGTTCTTCTAAAATTGAGGAATGTTAATGATTTTTTCATTTAAACAGTGTGAGGCACTTATGAAGAGGCTAGTTGGGGTGGATATGAACAGTTCATAAGTAGCTTTCTATAATAATTTTGATTTTCCATGTAATTGAGTTACACATCTAATTTTCATAAAATTTTAAATAAATCGACAAAATTATATAATCATTATATATTTTAAATTTCAAACGATTCGGTTGGATAGTTTTTGCATTGTTATACGCGGTATAGTGGACTCGCTGAATGATGCTACGTACTTACACAGTTACGAATGCCTATAAAAAGGACAAATTATTGTGTTAAAATCAAATATTTAAATTAATATTAATGTAATACCCTATATGAAATATCCTTTATCAGACAAATGCTGAAAAACTAAATGTCCCTCTAAGTTCCTTATCTCTCTTTTTTGAATTATTACTAAACCATTACATTATTTTATCACATTTTTTTTGCCTCAACGTAATGTTTATATATATATATATTATCTTTATCATTCATATAAAATTATTATCTTCCTTTTCATGCGTTTGGTTTCAGACATTTAATTATAACAATCTATCATTTTATTCAGGAAAATATTTTTAATGGCAAAAATAATTTATCCTTTATATTTTTGAAACAGTTTCTTGAAAACAGTTCATAACGAAATAAATTTAAATTTATTTGGACGACTTTTTAATTTTATGATAGAGAAATGATTTTTTGGAAAATAATTTATTTTGGCATCAATCACGGAACAAAAAATAATAAAGGTAGTTAAAAGATAAAATTGCTTGTCTTCTCTAGCGATAATAAAACTATTTTCTGTTTGCAAGATAAATTACTGTGTTTTTCTACTAAGTTTAACTAAGTATCTTTTCTTTTTTGTATTCACACATCTTTACAAAGTTATGAACTATTAATAGGTTTAATTTCCCGGCGTGACTGTAAATAATTTAACAACAAAATCAGAATTATGACTATGATTGTTTTCATTTCTGAGCATAATGTGCATGATAATTTCATATTTATAATGTTCTGAAAGGGTTAGAGGGTGTTTGTATGGCTTTTATTGAAAGCAAAATACAGGCTTTTTTAATGGAACTAACGATACTCTACTGAATGATGACAATATATACATTTGAATGTTTGAGTACTGTGTATTCAAACAAGTTAGAAGAAAAGACAAAGCGGCAAAAGTTCTAAATTCTTTCACTATGTGTAAATGTGGCGTTATGATGAAGAAATTGTCAATAACACAAAATACAAAGCTTCCATGTCATATAGCACCAAACATGATTTTTTTTACTGAATGGCTTGTCCAGACAGTACATAAATTTGTATAATTTAGAATTTTTTTTCTCCATGAAAGAAATTACAAAAACGACGTAGCAGAACGGGAAACGACAACACAGACAATCATCAGATCCAGTTTATGGCTGAAATTTCAGATTCATTTAAAATTCGATTTGCATATTATAACACATTTGATCTGACGAGTCATATCTTGACGAAAAGTACCTGAAAACCCGATTTTATAGATTTTCTCTTAGTCAGCTACTCGCTTACCATTGGGTTTTCCTGCTGCAACACCTCCATGTTTTCATACCTTGGGTACACATTTTTATTATTTGAATGTATATTGTAGGGCATAGACCCTTAGCCTTAGATTCAATGGATTTTATGCAATGATTATATTCTAGTCCTGATGAAACGGGAGAGATGTTTAATATTATAACACAACTTAAATGCTTACTTTGAAAAGAAAGAGTGTTGTTGATCGCAGCTCAATTGCTATGGCGTTCGCTATTGGTCCAGCGGGTTCGATACCGGGTCAGGGTACGTTTGTTTTTGTCATTTTTTTAAATATACTTATAATTTAATATTCTCGTTGACAATTAAAAATTATTTATTGTCTATAAAACATTAACCTGTTTACTTTATTTTATTTCTGAATAAATAGTTGCATAAAGTATTATAAATAAATCCAAAAATAGAATTATTATTATTATTATTATTATTATTATTATTATTATTATTATTATTATTATTATTATTATTATTATTATTATTATTATTATTATTATTATTATTGTATTTCATACATTCTTTATCAATGCAATGATAGTGTACAATTCTTTCAATACGTGATTTTAATGAAACATCTTTTATGTATCGGTTTAACGAGGGATGTCAATACGATGATAATATTACTTTGTTTTTAAGGTAACAAACATAATTATATTAAAGATTAGCACAATAATTAAATTACAACCTACTTTTTGCATATTAAATATTTTGTAATTTTGTAAGATAAGTGCTTGTTTTTTGAAAAAATTTGCTTTCTTATTTATCTTCTTCCAGGTTTTAGTTCTCATTTTACTTAAATATATTTCATTTTATCATAGACACAGGACGCCACAGCAGATTTTATAACAAGTTAGAAATCATTATTATTCAATAATAGATCGAATCTTCTTTTTTTTTTAAATCTCTTTAAATTATGAGAAAAAATGGTGTAAAAATGAAAAATGCTAAATTAAAATGCGTATTTAAATGTGCTAACAATGTAGTTAATAAACGATATTAAGATTTTTATATAGGATTATTAAATTAGAATTACAAATATACTTTTAAAACAATTAGAAAAACAAATGCCGAATTTTTAAACAAATAAGGTCAACAAATTATATGGAAAAATTTTCAAGTTTTTTCTCCAAGTTGTTCTGAAAACTGGATTTGAATAGCTTCCATAATTTCTGAGAAAAAATTACATTGACATAAGTTATATTACATACGATTTTGTAATTAGTTTTATTTTTTTCGCAATTCTTTCATGTTTCATGTATTCAACCTACTAATAAGCTTTAGCAATTTCACTTACAGAGATAAATGGTGTAAACTATAATCCATTAAATCAGGGGGGAAAATTCAAGGTTTTGAAGTTAAATAGGCAAAAAATTCTACTTTTATCAAATTGTTAAAATCAGATTTATTATTTTCTGAATTTAAATTTCGATTAAAACATTGTCAGTTACATTTCATGCACATCAAGAAGAAAAAATATTTTTTAGTTTAAATATAAAGTGTAACAACAAATTTTTATTAAAAAAAAATATGACAACAAGTAAATTGAAGAAAATTCTAGTTCCTTTTCCAATTTATTCTGAAAGTCAAATTTGTTACAAGCACTTATTGAATGATTTATAAAGCTTGAGAAATTGAACAAAATTTTCGTTTTTCATTATTTGTTGTAGAAGACAAAATTCAAAATTTTTAATATATTCTACATATTTTACTCTGGAATGTACAAAATGAATTAGAACCTCTTTTTCATGATATTTTTGCTATGTATGAAGTGCAAGAAATTGTAAAATGCATACTACAACAAATTAGAATTTTTATTTGTTGTATTATTTTCTGTATCATATGCATATAATTTTATAATAGAAATATTAAATTGTGTTTTTAATACTCTTTATAAAAGTTTGAAGTGATATAGAAAGTAAATTACCAAAATTATGAAAAGCATATGGATAAATAGACAGTAGTATATATACAGGGTGTCCACTCTCAACGGTGGCCAATGGCTAATTTCTAAACCGTTAGTCAAAGACATAGTTCTAATTGCAAAAATGCTTTAAAAACGGTAAAGAATTGTTTTTCAAACGATTTAGGTCAAATAAAATTTTTATTAAAATTTTACGAAAATTAAATTTTTATACGGTCCTCCGGTCCTATAAGTGATAGTTAGTAAATTTTTAGCCCTACTATAACAAATAATACAAAAAAGACCCATTCCTCTGCCATTAAAACTTACCGAGTAATAGCTGTTTAAAGTTGAAGCATCTTCTTTGCTGCAATTTAGGGGTCAGTCACAAATTTACTGGAAATAAAAATAAACGCAAGATATAAAATTTAATATTAAACATTGAGAGTAAAATAATAATTTACAATATTATTTTTTAATTTATGTAGATGATTACATATTAAAGCAAAGTATGTACTAAAAATATAAGTAAATAATAACAGAAATTTTGTTAATTTAAATTATGAAAAGCAACAGTCTCAAATCGTTACAAAATGACTTATATTTAAAATTTTATTAGATTACTTAACCTAACAGAATTTGGTATAGTCCTATACAATAAATAAATGGTACGCACCTAAAATTGTATTAATAATACATTGTCGTTGGATATAAATAAGTGTGCAAATTGAAACTCGATCGGATATTTGGAAATGAGTAAATACTTGAATAGAAATTTTGAGCTAAGGAAACATACGTACGAATGTTTTAAGCAAAATAAAAGCTTATCAAAATAACACAACTTTCAAAATAAAATCGCAATTTACCAACATTTGATTTTCTCTATAAAGAGAATTTTTAAACTCACGTCTTCAACTACTTTAACCAATCTAGAAGTTAATTAATAAAAATTATCTCTACCCTAAAACTTATACGGTGGTAGCACTTTCAGTTAAATTACTTTAAGAATATTTCTTTATCTCATTTAAAACATTTTTGTAATTCGAAATATATGTCTGTGGCAAATGGTTATGAATTAGCTATTGGACAGAGTTGGAAATAGACGTCCTTTATAATGCTTTAAGCACTTAGTGTACGTTCCCTTAAAGCTCAGTTCAATTCATCCGTATTCTGCAAGAGAAAAGTAGTTTAAGTCATGAAATTTAAAGTTTCATAACACGGTCAATTTTAATGTTAGATGAATGGGACCTTTTTTTACTTACTTGTTAGAGTAGTGGGAAAATGTACTAAATATCAGTTATAGGACCGGGGGACTGTATAAAAATTAATTTTCGTAATTTTTTAATAAAATTTTATTTTGATTTAAATCGCTTGAAAAACAATTCTTTACCTTTTTTAAAGCATTTTTGCAATTGGAACTATATGTGTATGACTAACGTTTCAGAAATTAGCCATTGGCCACCATTGAGAGTGGACACCCTGTATATATATATATATATATGTGTGTGTGTGTGTGTGTATATATATATATATATATATACTAGCAGGAGTGACCGAGCTTAGCTCGGTCAAAATTAACTTTGTTTTCAACTCGATATAGTATTTTCATTTTATTAGCCTCTCTGTATTATTGCTATAAAACATGTTATTTATAATTGTATTATTTACAAAACAATCAATAAAAAAGCTATGTATGTATGCTCATGTTCATTAATTTTACATTTTAAAATTTACAACAAAAGGACATCGATCCAAAAAACTTTTTTAGCTCGGCTCAAATTCATTTAACCATGCATCTCGAATTCTATTAAGGACATATAAAAAATTTCTTCCCATTCTGAAAGCTTATTTTCTGCCAGATATAACCAAATTTACGACATTCTTTCATTTGACACCAAATACGTATTTTGGCTTTTGTAATCCTAAAAGTCGATATAGTCGATTTTTTTGCCGAATGCCATCAATATTTTGTCAAATATCGCCAATATATTGCCTGTTGTGATTTTCTCGTCACCCTGACCCATATTACCAAAAATGAATCACTAAACAAATTTGATCAAACATGTGACTTAGCTTAATGATAATCTGGTAATCAAAAACTGTAAAATACAAAATTGAATCAAAATTGTTTACGACATTTCTTAGGTAAAATTAGCTTAACAGCATCTGACAGTGAAGCCGAAATGACCCACTAATGTAATTTTTTTAACCTGCGACTCAGTCCAAGAGTCTTCTCGTGACAAAAAATGTTTCTTTACAAAATTTAGGTTAAATTGATTGAGTCCTTATTACTCATAATTAGAATGACCCTGACCCATTATGAATCAAAATGACCTATTAATCAAATTTTTGCGAGCATGTCAATGGTTTATCTTGCCCGAAAACGATATAATACAAAGCATAGTCAAAATGGTGAAAACAATTTTCTAGATAAAATTAGCATGACTTATCATGACCCACAAATTACCCCTATTATTGAAATCTCTCGGAAATGTAACCTAGTCCATTAGTTTTTGCATGCCGGAAAACGTTTAGAAACAAAAAGTTTAGATAAAAGGATCCATTTTTTAGGTATAATTAGTTTGATCCTGACCCGTTATAACCCATTAATTGAATTTTCTCGAACATCTGACCTAACCCAATGATTTTTTCGAGCTCGAAACCATATAATATAAAATTTAGTCAAAATTTTGCTAGACATTGTCTAGATAAAATCAGCATGAACCACAATGTCCCAAAAATGACCCAGTAATCCAATTCTCTCTAACATGTGACTTAACCCAATAATCTTCTTGTAATCACAAACGGTAAAATATCGAAACTTGGTCAAAGTCGTTAGAGACATTTTTTCCATAAAATTGGTTTGACCCAAAAGTGACCCATTAATCGAAATTTCCCGAAAATGTGACCTAGTCCAATAATTTTTTCGTGCCAAAAAATGTAGTATGCAAAATTTCGTTAAAATCGATGCTCCCGTTCTTTAAATATAGCTTGACCCATATGATAAATATGACCCATCATGACCCACAAATGACCCATCTAATCGAAATTTCTCGAACATTTGACTTAGCCCATTAGTTTTCTCGTGTCAAAAAATATTACGTACATAATATCACTATAATCGATCTTGCCGTTCTTTAAATATAAATATCTTGACCCAGAACCTCAATGACCCACTAATCAAAATTTCTCGAACATGTGAGCTAGCCCAACATTTTTCTCGTGCCAAAAAAAAGTTGTATACAAAATTTCGTTAAAATCGATCCACCTGTTCTTTAGGTATAGCTTGACCATGACCCATTTTGACCCATCATGACCCACAAA
Organism: Maratus speculifer; assembly: GCA_964019185.1. Lineage (NCBI taxonomy): Eukaryota > Metazoa > Arthropoda > Arachnida > Araneae > Salticidae > Maratus > Maratus speculifer. The sequence continues at coordinate 179,554,822 of OZ025297.1, forward strand.
TGACTCTTATAATCGAAATCTCTCGATCGTGTGACTTAGCCCATTAACTTTCTCGTGTCAAAAAACTGTTACAGACAAAATTTCGATGAAATTGATTCTGCCGTTCTTAAAATATAAATAGCTTGACCCAGACCCTTAATGACCCAATATGACCCATTAAAATTTTTTCTCGAACATGTAACCTAGCCCAATGTTTTTCTCGTGCCCGAAAACCATAGAATGCAATTTTTAGTCAAAATTGCGTGAGAAAATCTCTAGATAAAAATAGCATGACCCACAATGACCCCAAAAATGACCCACTAACCGAATTTTCTCGAACATGTTACCTAACCCAATGGTCTTTTTGTAATCCAAAACGATAAAATATAAAATTTGGTCAAAATCGTTAGAGCCGTTTTTTAGATATAAATGGCTTGACCCATAACGACCCAAAAATGACCCACTAATCGAAATTTTTCGAACATGTGACCCAGCCCAATAGTTTTATCGTGCCAAAAAACGGTTGGATACCAAATTTGCTTTAAATCGATCCAGCCGTTCTCTTGATATAAATAGCTTGATCCTGACCCATTATGACCCAAAATGACCCAATAATCGAATTTTCTCGAACTTGTGACCTAGCCCAATGGCTTTCTCGTACCCGAAAATGGTGAAATCCAAATTTTTGTGAAAATCGTTAGAGCCGTTTTTGAGATAAAATTTACACACACAGACACACACACACACACAATTTTTGCTCGCATTATAGTATAAGATATATACTGTTGGTAGTTTTGGGGTCTAGGGGTAATGATCTGCTAATTTTTATCCGAAAATTCAACATAGGAGCGAGCGCAATAGGTAGTATTTCATACGAAATCTACCCAAAGAGTATTTTGGGGATCATTTTAGCAAAATTGGAGGAAGGTGATTTTTGTGGGAAGTTAAAATTCGGATTCAGCTACCCCAAAAACATAGAACAAACTGTATCGGGAAAGTTCGGAAGGGAAGCGGGAGTCTGAATGCAAACGATGCGAGGGGTTAAGCAGAATTGCATAACTTAGTGCATGCAGCTTCGAGGTGCATGTTGAGATGCAGACTCACCTTCCTCGTACATCCTACATCATAATGTCATATAAATTATTTCTTTCAAATTTTGTCCATTTTTTAAATTTCCAGATAAGTTTTCACTAAAACAATTAAAAAATATATTTTTTAAAACTTATTTTCAAGGTATTTTACAAACGCTTGGAGAGGTTTCCGGGGGAAATTTTGGTGAGAAGTTGCAAGTTCAGAATCAGCAACCCCAAAAACTTAAAGCACCATGAAATTTCCTAAGAAGAGTGCCTGTTTTCTGTTGTCTGGATTATAAAGAAAAAGATAATTCTGACACGGAATTATTTCAAGGTGGAAATAAATATCAGAATGTATCCAAGAACAATTTTAGTAGGCAAATGTTAAAAGAATAAAACCACATTGTAAATGGAAAATAATTAATTAAAAGGAACTAAATTTAGTTAAATAAAATAACGACTGTAGAATAGTTTTGAGAAATATTATAAATACTTTAGATACATTGCATATTTTTACAAGTATATTCTAATAATGATGAGTTCTAACATCTGATTCAATATTTTTCAAATCGGAGTTGTTGCGTCTCAAAGAGTTAATATGATTCCTTTGTTAAATCAGACTTTGAATTAAAGTATTGCTTGACGGAAAAAGATGGTTCAGACGCTGAGAGATTTAGAGAATATTTTTTGTTTAACACAATATTTTAACTATTATTTACTTCATTTTTTTCAAATACGGCAACATTTATTTAAAACAAAGATAACATGTTATAAAATACTACACTATTCACTTAAGAAAAGGAAGGGTAACAAAACGTAAAAACAAACTAAAACTTTCATGAAAGAAGCTTCACGGAAGTGTGAAGCATTACCGTTTACAGCTGATGTACTAATGTGATAAAACAGAATGAACTATAAAAAACTCATCACGTACAGTTAAACAAATACCTCAAAAGAATTTTGTTTGTGTTTCTAAAAACTTACTACTAGCCTCGTAAGAATACAAACTATGCTTCATTGTGACAAATTTTATTATTACAAGAAAAGATCTTTTTTGTTAGGCTCCTTCTACATGTAAAATTTTCAGTTGAGACATTGAAATAATAAAATGTCCAATTTTGTTATGATTTATTATCATTTAGACTCATTATTATTAGATTTATTTTTCTTTTAAAGAGGAAAAAAATTTTTACTTTCTAATTTTTCTGAATCGGAAGATTTTTTTTTCACATGTGTGTTATCCATGTTCTGACAATTGTTGTCAAAAATATAATAACATGCAATTGTTATTATTTTTTGACAATTATGTAACGTATTTATTTTATTTTTTTTTTTTTAATTATAGTTTAAATTGATTTTTATTATAGTTTATAAACTTCTTTTTGTAGTTTGCACGATTTTTTTTATCATAGTTGATATATTTTATTGTTATTTTTTATTATATTACATTTAAATTAGTTTATTCGATTTAATTCCGCATGGCTTTGTATTATTTAATATTTCAAAGAATGGTTTGTATTAAATATGTTAAATTACTGTTTTTAACATAATTGAAATGATAAACAAGTGCGGTAAGTGACAAACATTTTTGGCAATCTATCCTCAGGACACGGATGATACGTTAGCACAATTTTAGGCAATGCTGTGCTCGTATTAAGAAAAAACAAACAAACAAACAAACACATGGTATTTTTTTAATCAGAGGGCATTATGTCAAAGTAGAAATTACACCCTAGAGTTTATATGTACTATAGCTTTCATGAGAAACAGAGAGTATAAGGTGTTCCTTAAAAAATCCAGAAGACATACGATACACATCCCCTATACCCTTCAACACATTCCTGCTTTTAGATAGCTTTTATTACAAAAAATATAAAGATACTTATTGTAGTCGTCCGGAAGTAAGGAAATTCCGGAAAATTTTGGTATATTTTCACCAATTATGAATGCTTACCCCAAAAGCACCATTCCTTTAAATGTGACTTATATATATATATATATATATATATATATATATATTATGTATGTATGTGTGTATATGTGTGTGTTTGTCTGTTTGTGGTGTAGTGAGATTTCAACTCAGGATCGCTGTAAAAATCCCATTACATTTTTAGGTTTTCCGAAAAATTAACTGCATTTAATTTTGTAGGACCCGATTTATCATGACGTGTGGTGAAGACTATCCACTCAAAGCATTTCTACAAGTTTCTAAAGCAAAATAACTGTTGAGAATGAAACATTACAAACAAGACGATTGTGCTGAGTAACTAATTTTGTGGCATGGTAATAAATGCGGAACTCGCTCTATTTTTAGTACAAGGAACTTTTGATGTGTCATATAGACTTTATGCTGACTATGATTGTTGCCAAGCATTACTGTTTTCCAGTAATGTTATGCATCACCATTACCCTTTGCTGACCTTTTCTATTTTGGGGGCCTCCGTGGCCGAGTGGTCAAGAAACCACGCCGCTAATTTCTTGCGGGTATAGGAGGTTGTGAGTTCGATTCCCACTGGCTTTATTGCACGAATTCTCAGTAAGGAAATCCCGGTTGTATTTCTAACTTGTTGTATAGTTTCCTTGTGCTGTTTCGTCCCTGTACATTGACGATGACTTGCAGTGAGGAAAAAAAGTACGCAGACGATTTTTCGCATTAGTAACCAAAGAAAACAAATTTGATACTATTATCTTAATTATTCATTTATTAAAAATGGAAGAAAATAAAAATAATTACCCATTTTCCTTAAACTAAAACTTATTTTCATTAAACCCATTTTCCTTAAACCTAATATTACACATTTAAAAAAAATAAATTAATATTTTCTGATACCTAAAAATTATGTGAACACGAAGCATTGACTGTTAAAAAAGTTCTTAAATATGAACATTCTGCAAATGTTTAGCATATCAGTCCCGCAGTACATTAGCCCCGCAGTTTAAAGTCACGTAATATATTAACTGGAGCAGGAATTATCGGAAGCTTTTGTCCTAATGGTGCCGAAAACTTGTAAACTGTCTGTTGCTACAGATGATTGAGAAGATAATATTTCTTAACATCTCTGGATTAAGTTACCAAGAAATAGGTATAAAATTAAATCTAAAATTTTCTAGTGTTCGTTATGTAATTAAGAAGAAAAAAGAAACTGGTTCGACAATAAATAAGCTAAGAAATGGGCTTCCAAGAAAGATAAATACCAGGCAAAAGAGAGCCATCATAAAAGAATCTTCAAAAAACTCTTTTCTAAGTACTCGAGAATTCGCTGTAGATGTCGCTTCATCATCGGGGACAATAGATACACCACAACTAATTAGAAATATTCTTCATGATGCAAATATTCGAGGAAGAACCCCTCGAAAAAAACCATTTATTAGTGAAACAAACAGGGTGAAAAGACTTGAATTTGCAAAAGCTTATGTCATCAAACCACTAGAGTTTTGGAAAACTGTCTTTTTTTTCGATGAAAGCAAGTTCAATATCTTTCGCTCAGATGGTAAAAAAACTGTATGGCGAAAACCAAATACTTCTCTTCAAATTAAAAATTTAAAACCAACTAAAAAACATGGCGGGGGTCATGTAATGATTTGGGCTTACATGTCTTTTAACGGAGTTGGCGAAATGACCTTTTTTGAAGGCAATATTATTGCTAAACAATATATTAATATATTGCGAGATCATTTATCTAATAGTGCTCTGAAATTAAGAATTCCTAATTTATATTATTTCCAACAGGATAACGATCCAAAACACACTGCGAATATTACGAGGTTATGGTTGGCAAAAAATTCTAAGCAAATGTTGTTATCAACTCTTCAAACTTAAACAATATTGTTTCATTTAAATATTACTTTAACAATAATTTAAATTTAAGTGAATTTAATTATTCCTTCCAACTACTATTAACACAATGCCTTAATTTTGTTTACTACCATTATTAGTGAAAAAAATATATAAAAAGTCAATATTAGCTCAAGTTATTATGACCTTTCCTTAAAACAATAGCAAATATGGTTATTAATTCTTCCTACCTATCTGAACACAATTATTTAATTGCACATAAATTATCTAGACAATTTACTTAAATTACTATTAATTATACAACAACAACAATTGGTTCGAGATGTCAGCAGAAGGAAATAATCAAAACACCTTACCTTATACTTTATCTTCTGATTTACTCTTCTATTCACCGGTGGTTCCACGATGTAGCGATAATATGGCACGACACTTAGTTCAGTTCTTTCTAATAATGGTACGGCACAACACTTTAGTTCCGCTCAACACTTGGTTTTTATTTCTCTAAAATTCCACTCGACGATCCGGCATTGCCACGCAAGAATTCCACTGGGTACTCCGGCCCTAACACACTGCAACACGGCTCGCTGGTCACTGGTCTCAGGCGATTCTATCCCACCGCTGCCACCAATTTGTCGGACATTCCTCTCAGCCCGCACAACTTTGAAGAAAGTCCGTGGTAGTTATAGCTGCTACCACCGATATTATTAGGTGATATCGGTCACCCACTGTGAGGATTGTGTAAATGAACACTGACGCTGTCAATTAACTGAATAAACAGTTTATTTATACTATATGTACACAAGAAATATATTATTTACAATTATATACAATTACAACTCGGATATAGGTGATCCGGTTCTACATTAAATTAAATACAGTAAAGGTTGGCTGTGTACTGTTCAAATTACACCTTCTCCCTCACACTCAATGCACGTTAGATTCACTTTATCGGAGATCAATTTCAAATCTCACAACACATGTATACTCGGCTTACGCTACCGGAGCACAACACACCAGGACGTCTGTGTCCCTTGCTATCCAGATACGAACTGCACACTAGGACCTCTGTCCTGCACTCCTCTAGGTACGAACTACATATCCGAACTACCAAATCTCAGACGAGACTTGCCCTTCTCAAAATCACTGCATTTCCCCAATGTCAACCCCCTGTGGATTTTCTTCATTGGACGCTTTTTCCATTGCTTTCTTGATCCGTGACATGTTCCTTGTTTGCTCATCATCCACATACATCACTGACGGATGAACACACCTCTCAGTAATCTCCTTTCTCTAACCTCACCACCTGCACATGATAACTGTCAATTCTCACTTTAACAAAGAAAGAATGTCACGTTGAAAATTCCAGTACACAGCCAGTACAATACACAAAATATTAAGATAGAAAAAAACGGAAAATCCAATCTGTAGCAGGTGCTGTCCCAGAATCTGGCAGAGGTTATGGTATGTAAAAAATCAATTGAAAACGTCACCACAATCACCAGATCTGAGTCCGATTGAAAATCTATGGCATATTTTGGATGTGAAAAAAAAGATAATTTCTAACAAACAGAACTTAATCAATCTCTTAAGGGAAGAGCGGCTACAAATCAGCAGTGGAACATGTAACAAATTAATAGAATCAATGCCCAGACGATTATAAGCTGTAATTGAAGCAAACGAAATGCATACTAATTATTAGTACTGTTTTTAACTTAAAATAATTCCTCTAGTTCTATTTTTATTGCTGGTGTGCAAATATATATATATATATATATATATATATTGTTTTTGGCAGTACAAATGTTATTTTTTTATGTTTTCATATTTTAATAAAAATACTAGCGAGCTACGCCCGCTAGCTGGGCCACTTTTTCCAAACGAACCTCGATATTAAGCAATATATAATAAACAAAAAAATTCATTTAATAAGCAAGTCTTGGTGTTCGAATCCTCAAGCACAAAAAAAGTAAATTAAAGAGCTATGGCTCTTATGCGCCAATTATCCCGTTAAAAATATGTGATTTCGCACAGTGGGGGCTACGCGCCCACCGTGGGAAGCCGGCCCACCGGCGCTAATGCCGTGATCGCCATCGTCCCGTTAAAAATATTTGGTTTTTCACGGTTGGCGCTGCGCGCCCATAAGACATTTTCTCGTATTTTTTGGTTCATCAGAAGCACACTTTTACGCAGATTCTGAATTTGTAATCAGTTTTTTTTTTCTACTTTAAAAACTGTCTGCGTGATGGTTTAAGAAAAAACGCGCAAAAAAAGGTTCAGTATTAAAAACTGCAAAAGACTGCTATTAAAAAAATAAGTAATTTCATTAATATCACAAACAACATAACTAACAAATAATTTTGGCAGCACGTTTTCCGTTTGTACTAACAGATATTAATATTAATCGCGTAAATCTTAGGTTACACAATATTCGTGTATGCTACCAAAAAGAAAAAGTATGAAAATGAGCTACAACGATTAATACTCACATACAGAATAAATATATGAATAGCCAGTTACATCTGAGATCCTCAAAATATTAATTAGCAACACGATTACTTCTTAGTGAACATATCTTTGCTATGCTTAAATAGTTGTACTTATTATATTAATTAAACCGTGTTTAACATTTTTTACCAATTAGTTCTTTTTCTCTTATACATTCTTTGACAAAATGACGGGAGAAAAAGCAGTTTTCGACTGCTTCTTCTTTTAGCCAAAGGGGAAAAGTTCTTGTCGTTCACCGCAAGGTGGCGCAGTGTTCTGCCTGAGAGCTCTGTTTGAGCTCTGTTTGGGAAATTAGACGTTTTCCGTTCCGATTCTCGACCGGTTTTTAATTCATAACTTTTTAATTTTGGTCCTACGGTTTCGAAAATGCCCGAAATGACTTTCTCGGAATTTTTCGAATCGAAAGACACCTCTCGCGACTTCCAACTCGCCAGCGTTGCGAACTGTGATCGGCTTCAAGTAGACAGACAGACAGAGGCGCACGGATTTTATTAGTATAGACTAGCGAGCTACGCCCGCTAGCTGGGCCACTTTTTCCGAACGAACCTCGATATTAAGCAGTATATAATAAGCAAAAAAATTCATTTAATAAGCAAGTCTTGGTGTTCGAATCCTCAAGCACAAAAAAAAAAAATTAAAGAGCTATGGTTGTTATGCGCCCATTATCCCGTTAAAAATATGTGATTTCGCACAGTGGGCGCTGTGCGCCCACAGGCCTACCGCCCACCGGCCCTACGCGCCATGGTCGCCATCGTCCCGTTAAAAATATTTGGTTTTGCACGGTTGGTGCTGCGCGCCCATAAGACATTTTCTCGTATTTTTTGGTTCATCAGAAGCAGACTTTTACGCAGATTCTGAATATGTAATCAGTTTTTTTTCTACTTTAAAAACTGTCTGCATGATGGTTTAAGAAAAAACGCGCAAAAAAAAGTTTCGATAGTTCAATATTTTAGCGAAAACTACGGTAAATATTCTACGGCAAGTCAAAAAAATTGATGCGGAAAAAAACGCAATTAGCGCCGGTAGAAAAAGAGGTTTTCAGCTGTTTCTTCTTTTAGCCAAAGGGAAAAAATTCATATCCTTCACCGCAAGGTGGCGCAGTGTTCTGCTTCGGAGCTCCGTTTGGGAATTGAGACATTTTTCGTTCCGATTCCCAAGGGGTTTTTAATTCATAACTTTTTAATTTTGGTCCCACGGTCTCGAAAATGCCCGAAAAGACCCCCGGAATTTTTCCAATCGAAAGACACCTTTTGCGACTTCCAACTCGCCCGCGTTGCTAACTGTAATCGGCTTCAAGCAGACAGACAGACAGACAGAGGCGCACGGATTTTATTAGTATAGAAGAAGATTAAGTCAGATATGAAATATGTTTATCTGTTTTGTAAAAGTGTTGGTATTTTTAATTCTTAGTTGCTTCTTATTTATATACTAGCAGGGGTGACCGAGCTCAGCTCGGTCAAAATTAACTTTGTTTTCAACTCGATATAGTATTATTACTGTAAAACATGTTATTAATAATAGTATTATTTACAAAAACAATCAATAAGAAAACTATGTTTGTATGCACATGTTCATAAATTTTACAACGAAAGGACATCAATCCAAATCACTTTTTTAGCTCGACTCTGATTAGTTTAACTATGCATCTCGAAGACTATTAAGAATGTATAAGAAATTTCTTCACATTCTGAAAGACAATATTTTTTGCCAGATATAACCAAATTTGGACACATTCTTTTATTTGGCGCCAAATATGTGTTTTGGTTTCGTAACCTTAATAGTCGATTTTTCGGCCAAATTTCGCCAGTATTTTGTTAAATATCGCCAACTTATTGGCTTTTGCCATAGTCTCGTGATCCTGACCCTTATTACCCAAATGATCCACTAATCACATATGATCAAACATGTGACTTAGCTCAATGGTCTTCAGGTAATCAAAAACAGTAGAGTATAAAATGAATCAAAATCATTTAAGCCATTTCTTAAGTAAAATTAGCTTGACAGCATTCAGCAATGAAGCGATATGACTCACTAATATAATTTTGTTTAATATGCAACTCAGCTCAATAGTCTTCTCGCGACAAAAGACGTTCCTTTGCAAAATTTAGGTAAAATTGACTGAGTCGTTGTCATATATAATTAGAATGACCCGAACCCATTAAGACCTAAAACGACCCACTAATTGAATTGTTACGTGCATGTGTCCTATCTCAATGATTTTCTTTTGCCCGAAAACGATATAATAGAAAATATACTCAAAATGGTGAGAACAATTTTCTAGATAAAATTAGCATGACCCATAAATGGCCCTTATATCGAAATCTCTCGAAAATGTGACTTAGTTCATTAATTTTTGCGTGTCGAAAAACGTTAAATACAAAATTTAGATAAAATCGATTGAGCCAATTTTTAGGTATAAATAGTTTGACCTTGACCCATTATGACCCAAAATGACTCATTAATCGAGTTTTCTCAAACATCTGACCTAACCCAATGATTTTCTTGTGTCCGAAAACGATAGAATATAAAATTTAGTCAAATTTGCGCGAGACATTGTCTAGATAAAATTAGAATAACCCAAAAGTCACCCACTGACCGAAATTTCTCGAACATGTGACATAGCCCAATGATTTTTTCATGCCAAAAATATGCTGTGTACAAAATTTCGTTAAAATCGATTCATCCGTTCTTTAGATATAGCTTGACCATGACCCATCATGACCCACAAATGACCCTTATAATCGAAATCTCTCGAACATGAGACTTAGCCCATTAGTTTTCTCGTGTATAAATATTGTTACACTCAAAATTTCGTTAAACTCGATCGTGCCGTTCTTTAAATATAAATAACTTGACCCAGACCCTTTATGACCCAAAATGACCCATTAATCGAAATTTCTCGATCATGTGACCTTGCCCAATGATTTTCTCGTGCCAAAAAGTGTTGTATACAAAATTTCGTTAAAACTGATCCACATGTTCTTTAGATATAGCTTGACATGACCCGTTATGACCCATCATGACCCATAAATGACTCTTATAATCGAAATCTCTCAAACATGTGAGATAGCCCATTAATTTTCTCGTGTGAAAAAACTTACATACAAAATTTCATTAAATTTGATACTGTCGTACTTTATATATAAATAGCTTGACCCAGACCTTTTATGACCCAAAATGACCCAGTAATCGAAATTTCTCGAACTGAGAACCTAGCCCAATAGTTTTCTCATGCCAAAAAAATGTTGTATACAAAATTTCGTTAAAATCGATCCACCTGTTCTTTAGCTATAGCTTGACCATGACCCATTATGACCCATCATGACCCACAAATGACTCTTATAATCGAAATCTCTCGGTCGTGTGACTTAGCCCATTAGCTTTCTCGTGTCAAAAAACTATTACAGGCAAAATTTCGATGAAATTGATTCTGCGGTTCTTTAAATATGAATAGCTTGACCCAGACCCTTAATGACCCAATATGACCCATAAAAATTTTTTTTCGAACATGTAACCTAGCCCAATGTTTTTCTCGTGCCCGAAAACCATAGAATGCAATTTTTAGTCAAAAAATCTCTAGATAAAAATAGCACGACCCACAATGACCCCAAAAATGACCCACTAACCGAATTTTCTCGAACATGTTACCTAACCCAATGGTCTTCTTGTAATCCAAAACGATAAAATATAAAATTTGGTCGAAATCGTTAGAGCCGTTTTTAAAATAAAAATGGCTTGACCCACAATGACCCAAAAGTGACCCACTAATCAAAATTTTTCGAACATGTGACCCAGTTCAATTGTTTTCTCGTGCCAAAAAACGATTGGATACAAAATTTCCTTAAAATCGATCCAGCCGTTCTCTAGATATAAATAGTTTGATCCTGGCCCATTATGACCCAAAATGACCCAATAATCGAATTTTCTCGAACATGTGACTTAGCCCAATGGTCTTCTCGTGCCCGAAAATGGAAAAATCCAAATTTTTACGAAAATCGTTAGAGCCGTTTTTGAGATAAAATTTACCCACACAGACACACACACACACACACAATTTTTGCTCGCATTATAGTATAAGATACATATGCTACAACAAATTTACCCGCTGTGTAAATACTTTTTTGCTCTCTGTATAAGCAAGCTTATCTATCGAGCACACAAGTCAGGTGTATGTTCATCAATTAAAAAAATTAAATCTCAATTATTTACTGAAAATTATAGCATTTAAAGTAGCTTTTAAAGCTTTATGCCTGGGAAATTAGTTTCTGTATTGATGTTTCATGCTTAACGTGATATCTTGTAATGAAGCTACATACGATATGGATATGTCGGTATTTTATTACGGTAGGATAAAATATCCTGTATATCGATTAAAGCAATAACATAAAGTTTAAAAAGTGCTGGTATATAAACAAGAATCTTAAATTAGTCTAACTATTTGCAGTTGTAGTCCTAAATTTAAGAAACAATAAAGAACCCTTGTGCGCTTTAGTAAATGTTTATTCAAAAGAATTCGAACATTTAACAGTTAAAGAGAATAATTGCATGGAATCGTGAGAAAATTCGATTTTCTGAATCTTCGCAAAAATCGTAAGTACTTAAAAGAAATACAAAAGATCAAAAACTGGTGGACCTCAGCAAAGAATTTCACTTAGCTGACCCTTTTCTCCCGTCTCAATTCCCGTATCTCCATATATATGGAATTTTCAGTTTAAGAGAAATTTTAACAAAAGTCTTAACAAAAATGCAATATGCAGGTTAAGATGCGGAGAAAGTTTCTATACCGTGATATCTCCCTCATCAATTTAAGACAACATGATGTAAACAACAAAAATAATATACAGATTGTTCATTAATGATTGTCCCAGATACAAATTTTAATAGTATTAACTGAAGCGATTTAGAATGTTGGTTCAGTTTCAAAAATAAAGAGTTGCTTGAAAAGTTTTAGATAAATGCAGTTGCGAGTACTGCTTTGTTATTTCTTTTGCTTGCAGTGACACATTTCACAAAATGGCGACTTCTGAGCGTAAAATGATATTGATAGGCTGAATGTTTAAAAGCTATTATAGCCATGCAATTTTTTACTTTGGCGTTTCATAAAGATCTTGTCTATATTTAAAAAAAAAAATTGTAAAAACACAGAAAAAAACAAAACGCTGAGTAAAGTTTACACTAGTTACTAAAGTTTACGTTAAATGCTTTCGAATGAGTTTCTTGGTCCTCATTTTACACACATTTATCTTACCTTATACCTAATTATGTGTTGGAATTTCTATGTCTTTATTTAAAAACAATAGCTTTGTTAAATTTTGTAACTCAAAATAAATATATTTAAAATACTTTTGCTGTTTTATTAAAAATATTTAAAGAAAATTAATTAATTAAATATACTCTTTAAAAATTAGAATAATTTAGAAAGCGAAAAATGATTTCATTAGATTTAGTAATGAGTTTTCTTCGCTGAATCATGAAGACATACATTATACGCAACAGCAATAACGCCTATAACTCAAGGAATAAGATTTTCTTTCGCTATAAAGAGGTAACAGTTTCAAACCCCAAGACAGCTGAAGACAAATTGTGTTAAACTTTAACATTACAACAGTTCAAATTTGCATAGAAAATATAAATTCTTTGAAGCTCACTAAACATGGAGTTGTTCAGTAATTTTGAAATTAAATTATTATCATTAAAAATAAATTTACAAAGTCTTGTGTATTCTTGATGATGTCAATTTACAGAGTCTAATGATAGGGAAATGGAATATCCGCAGATTCTCTGTAATTTCACAGAATTTTTTTTACCAGTGTACGTTCCATCTTTACTTAATAAAATGCTAGATTTGAGACACAGAGTTGAAGAGGGTATTACTTCTGTTATCAGGAATTTTTAACCAAAGCATGGCAATAATTGGTCTTTAGACTGAATGTACGCGGTAAATCTAAAGATGCACATATTTTATATTTCTACGAAGAGCTGGGTTAGTTTACGCTGTTTAAAAAAAACTGAAATTCATGTATATATATTTTTTTAATTTCACGGAAAGAGTCCTTTTTCACAACAAAAGGGCATTTTCCGTTAAAAATCTGAAAACTCCACGATATTTCCTGAAAATAACGAAACAGATGGAAATAAAAATAAAAAGCGGAGACACTCCTTGATCAGGGGATCTCTGTGGCCGAGTGGCCTATGTGCCACGCCACTAAACACCTGAGAGCGTAGATTGTGGGTTCGAATCCCACTAGCACCATGAAAACATAAAAAGTCCCTTTCACTTACAGTTTTTCTGTTAATTTTTCTCTTATTTCTTATTAAAAAATCTTTTAACTAATTAGCCTCCCCCCCCCCAAAAAAAATATATAAATTGTGTGCGAAAATTTGAAAAATGTGTCTATAACATTATTTTTGCAAAAAAAGATTAAATTTTTTCGAACATTAAAAAAAAGTGGTTTTAAACAGTGAATTTTTTTTAATTTTAAACTAGTTAAAAATTAAAATTTATTTTAAAAAATAATAAGTAGTATGCATCAGTAAAATAAAACAAAACAAACCGCTAACGAATATTCTAACAAATACAGGGTGTCCCAAAAGGTCGTTTACAAACTTAACATGCTGGTCTGTCATATCATGATGAACAATATTAAATAGGAAACTAAGGGTCCCAAACGTCTTCCAAAGGAGATATGCGCCATTAAAGCTTAGGGTCCAAAAATTTAAATGATTATAAAAACAGAAAAATTGGTCGATTCGTTTCCGGTTTTCACTAAAATTATTCTTTATGTCAGTATTTTCTTGAAAATAAATTATAAAGATAAATTTCTTAAAATGTCGATAGAGGGCGCTTTAGACTTTGGAGTAACGATAAACTAGTTTTTACCATTATTTTTTGCATCTCATTAAATTTTTTTTAGAAGCTTAGACATAAACTTAAATTTTGAGCTCAAAATCTAAATCGTTGGAAGTGGTTAAGTAGCTCAAACTGAAACGCGGAGGGAGGTTCAAATTTCAAATGATTATAAAAAACGGAAAAATTGGTCAATTGATTTGCGATTTTCACTAAAATTATTCTTTATGTCAGTATTATCTTCAAAATAATTTATAAAGATAAAATTCAAAAAATGCCGATAGAGGGCGCTTTAGACTTTGGAGTAATTTACAACTATTTTTTCCGTTATATCTTGCATCTCATAAAATTTTTTTTGAAGCTTAGACATAAACTTAAATTTTGAGATAAAAATCTGAATCGTTGGGAGTGGTTAAGTAGCGCAAACTAAACTGTGTTCAATGGGGGTGGTGAGGTTCAAATTCCAAATGATTATAAAAAACGGAAAAATTGGTCGGTTTTCGCTAAAATTATTCTTTATATCAATATTTTCTTGAAAATAAATTTTACAGATATCTTTCAAAAAACTCCGTCAGAGGGTGCCTTAAACTTTATAGTAACCAACAACTATTTTTAACCGTTGTTTTGTATCTAATAAAATGCTTGCAAAAGTTCAAACTTAAATTTTGCGCTCAAAATCAGCATCGTTGTGAGTAATTCAGCGGCCAAACATTGAACTGCGTTCGAGGGGTGGGGAAGGTAACATTTCAACTCTTGAACGCTGTTCAGTTTGCACTTCTTAACCCCTCCTATCGATTTAGATTTTGAGCACAAAATTTAAGTCTAAACTTTTGCAAGCATTTATTTGGATAACAAAATAATAAAATAAATATTAATAAAAAAAACGGTTAAAAATGATTGTTGGTTATTCTAAAGTTTGTGGCGCCCTCTAACGGATTTTTTTTAAATTTATCTTTAAAATATATTTTCAAGGAAATATTGACATAAAGAATAATTTTAGCGAAAACCGACCAATTTTTCCGTTTTTTATAATCATTTGAAATTTGAACCTCACCACCCCAATTGAACACAGTTCAGTTTGCGCTACTTTAACACTCCCAACGATTCAGATTTTCATCTCAAAATTTAAGTTTATATCTAAGCTTCTAACAAAATTTATGAGATGCAAAGAATAACGGAAAAAAATAGTTGTATGTTACTCCAAAGTCTAAAGCGCCCTCTATCGGCATTTTTTGAATTTTATCTTTATAAATTATTTTCAAGACAATACTGACATAAAGAATAATTTTACTGAAAATCGCAAATCAATTGACCATTTTTTCCGTTTTTTATAATCATTTGAAATTTGAACCTCCCCCCGCAGTTCAGTTTGAGCTACTTAACCACTTCCAACGATTTAGATTTTGAGCTCAAAATTTAAGTTTATGTCTAAGCTTCTAAAAAAATTTAATGAGATGCAAAAAATAATGGTAAAAACTAGTTTATCGTTACTGCAAAGTCTAAAGCGCCCTCTATCGACATTTTTTGAAATTTATCTTTATAATTTATTTTCAAGAAAATACTGACATAAAGAATAGTTTTAGTGAAAACCGCAAACGAATCGACCAATTTTTCTGTTTTTTATAATCATTTGAATTTTTGGACCCTAAACTTTATTGGCGCATATCTCCTTTGGAAAACGTTTGGGACCCTTAGTTTCCTATTTAATATTGTTCATCATGATATGACAAACCAGCATGTTAAGTTTGTAAACGACCTTTTGGGACACCCTGTATAGTTGAAAGAAAATCTTTGAAAAGCACAACAGATTTTCCCACTAACTCATAAAATACATACTTTGTACAGACTGGCATCAGCAGCTCTTGCTGAGTCAGTAAGGGTTAATTCGCTGTCAAAAGGTCTCGAGTTCGATCCTCAGAATGGCTTTAAGTAAACTATACAAAAGTGACAAAAATAAACTGAAGGAAATTGTGTCGCTGCTCAAGATCACTCGGAAAGTTCAAATTGTATGACGATTTTTTTGTTATTTAAATTAAATTATTATCATCAGAAATCAAACCTTGTAATGGAATGTTACCGCTCCTTTTCCTTTCTTTTTTTTTCCAAAACGGTAAATCTACTAACGGAATGGTAAATGTCTGGCAAAATTGCTGCCAGTAGTTTTACCGTAAAGTCACATTTTTTTTTTTTATTAGTGTATTTTTAATTTAATGTATGCGTTTTTGTAAATGGTGCAAATGGTTTTGTAACTGCTATAATATACCATTGAATCTGCGGTAATTGTTGATGAATACTCTGTATATGATTACTGATTTGCGGATTTCGGGTTGTTAGTTAAAGTGTTAAGTGATATAAAATCTAAAATGTCTTTCAAAATTGAGGATGAGACCTCAGGATCTAAATATTAACTAGTTTAAATTATAATGTTTCAAAAACACATATAGTAACTCATAAGCCATCATTACCTTATCTGCATGTTCTAGAATATTCATTTTGGAAAGAATAGCGTAGTTTTAATGCAAATTCATAAATACTTTTCTTTCCTAAATAAAATACTGACATGGGATTTTTTTCCGCTTCAAGTGATTGCCGTAGCTTTAAAGAGATTTTCGGTTTATCTTAGTCGGCTCTGAATGTCACATAGATGAAAAATATTCCTTAATTCGAGTTTCGCTATGTCGTAGAAAATTGCATTCTTCGTGGAATACCACATTTTTTTTTTTTTTTTTTTTTTTTTTTTTAATTCTTTGCTATTCAGAACACAGAAAATACAAAAGAAAAAAAAAGATGATATAACTTTTAATAAGGTGAATCAAACAATAGATCTTTATACATCGCTTATACATAAAGAAAACTCTATATGTTTGGGATAACTTTGAATTTGAGTTCTAACTGAATAAAAATTCAGAAGTTTTTATTTTTAGGGTTACGCACTTTAAAAATGAAATCAGAACCATTATAAAATTACTCCTGTGTCTATCTGTCCGTCGCGGCTACTTTATACGTGATCATACAAAGTTCAAATTTGGAGAAGTGATTAATAGTATTGACCCACACATTTACAAACTATTAAACATTCACGAAAATATTTACGAAAAATATAAAGGAGATTTTTATGTTATTTAAAAAAAACTTATGTATTGTGTAGGGTATCGTGTGAAAGCCTTCGTAAAGCTGAACTCGAAAATACATTTATTTTGTATTTAAGTAATATATTTTTGGATATATCATCGAAAACGTATTGTAAAAATATATTCCCCATGTCAGTTTCCGTATCATCTGAAATTAAAATTCTGAAAAAAATTAGAGGTAATAGACGTTAATTTAAACCTTGCAAGAAAACTATAGCGATTAACCGAAGTTACATATTTCTTGAGAAAATCGCATTTTCCCATTGCACACAATATAGATTTTCGGGCATTCAGCAAAGGTTTTGACGAAAGCCAATGATACTTATCGTAACAGAAGTAATGATCGTAATGTTGTTAATGGTTTAAAAATAATAATAGCTAATCGTCAGTAATTAGCCGAGATATTGACTTAAAAAACATGATCTGTTTCGACTGCAAAATGACAGGTGCGGATGTGCTCTATGTACCAAAAGCTTTTAAAGCCTGTATAACAGCTTTTATGATATATTTGTGTACTGTAATATATAAAAGCAGTATAAAAGCAATAAGCGTCAAATTGTTAAAAACATATCATTAATTGTCAAACTTAATTGTAGTTGTAAATTGTTAAAAACTTATCATTAAATGTCCTGTTTTAAATTTTAAAATTTGGATTAGTTTTTTAGATATTATTTTTTTATAACTTTAATAATATTTTATTAACAATGGAAACTAAATTACTGTATTTTTGTGGGAAAAATATAGCAGGGAAAAACAATAAAAATTACTATATATCTTGTTTTTGTCATTTTCAAAATAAAATTGAAATTATTTTTTATTATAAACGGTAATGAAACAATATTGTGAGTAATTTATGTTTTTAAGGCAAATTTAAAAACGAAAAATAATGTTTTATTTTTGGTCGTCCTTTTCAAATTGAAATTAAAAAGTTATATGATTAAAACGGAAGAAATTTTTTTAAATGCATTAAATGGTCATATGTTAAAACCGGAAAATCATGTCAAAATATTTACGCGTAAATGTTAAAAAATCACGTAAACTTAAAAATAATAACATTTTACAAGGGGATCACATTTAAGGTTATTGCTTACATCATATGTGAAATGTTTCGAAAAGTAAAAAGAAATGATGCTCTAATATTAAATATAGTTATTTTTAAAGTGTCTAAAATATTTCAATTATTTATTACCTATGAAAAACTCCTAAAGATAAGTATCAGATCATATTTTAAAATCTCATTTCTTAAACTTTTAACAATTTTATAATACATTTATCCCTGAATCTTAAATGGGATTTTATTTTAGTAATACATCAATTATAACATTAAAAATGCATTTAATAACGAAAATTACGTGATACATTAAAACGACTTATTTTAAATCATTTTGATTCCGGAGAATTTTAATGTGACGTCACATTGTGTAAAAATAGTGTTGCTAACCAATTTGTGTAGATATATCATTGATGCAGCAAACAGGTAAACATATGCGTAAAATGATTTTTTTTTTTTTTTTTTTTTTTTTTTTTGTACGAATGAGTTTTTTATGACTAAATATTAGAAAATTCGGATGTTATTTTAATTATATATTATTATTAATAATATATTAATTATTATTATTAATGTATTAATTAAAATCAACAATATACGTTATAAAAAACAAGAAAATGTACATGACGGCATATTAAAATATAGAAAAAAAAATCATAAATAAGCTATGTCTGTTGCTGATACTAATTAAAACACCATCAAATTTTATTTATTGAACTGTATACATCTGATATTTTTGCTCTACATGAATGCCTGCTTTTAAGTCATCGTTATTATACAGGAACGAGATAGCACAAGAAAATTTTACAACGCTGGGGAGATACAACCAGGATCTTGAAGGAAAGCGTGCCCACTGCATGCAATAGAGCCAGTGGGAATCGAACTCAAACAGCCTCCTATGCTTGCAGGCTATTAGGCACCTTAAGGCTGCTGTCCCTGCGAGCGCAGACAATCGCGAGCTAATGCTATTCCTATGGATAGGTTATTTTCTAATATCAAGTTTGTATTTCGATATATATATATATATATCTTATCAACTTATATCACACTAAATATGAAAGGAAAAAAGAATAAAATTCATACAAATGGAATTTGTGGAACCAAAGCAGAATCATCAGGTCCCAAATACTTTGGAACTACAAATGGAGTGTGTTTCATCTTCGTATTTGCCAGGAGTAATCAAAACAATACGAATTTGGGACTACCAACACACAAGAAACCGAAATTAATTTAAGAAATACCAAGTAATCTATAGTGGATATGGAGAAAATAAAACAGTGATGAGCTATAAATAAGAATGGATCCCAAATGCACGACCTTAATCCTGAACCGCACGTGCTATATTAAAGCTTGAAGTATTCATATATCATATGACAGAAAAATGGAGATAATATAATAATAAAAACAAAAAACGATTTATCGTACACATCATAATATTAAATTAATAATTAATTAAAAGCAGAATAATGTAAAAACAGAAAAATTAAACCATACAACCATAATGTACCCTATTATTATTTAAATCAATAACATTTATTTTGACTATGAAAGGCTGAACTCATTGTCTTAATTAAGGAAGATTAAAGGTTAAAAAAATAGCTTATTAAGAAATGTACCCTATAAAGTTAGTAGTTATATAGTACACTCATTTTTTAAAAGTGAAGTGCAATTTAATAATGTAAATGATTTACATTATTAATATAATAGATGTAACTAAACAATAATCCATACATTGGTGTTATTTAAACTCATATATTGCATTAGATAGCTGAGGTCCCTCTCAACATCGCTTCTTTTGTACTTTTTCGATTTTCGTTGCAGATTTTTTTTAATGACACTTTTATTTTCGGAGCCGGTTTTGAAAGTGAAACTAACTTCATTAAAAAAGATCTGCAATCAAAATTTAAAAGTAAAAAAGAAGTGATGTGGAGAGGGATCTCACCTATCCAAGGAAAAATAAATATTTAAAAATATCGAAATGCAAACGAGTTTTTAAAAAAATAACTTATCCATAAGAATAGTATTAGCTCGCAAGTGTCTTCGATAGCAGAGACAGGAGCCTTAAGTACTCGGCCACGGACCCCCCCCCCCCCCCCCGATTAAAACTGAAAATATAAGCCTGAATTTAAAAACACAATGCTTTTCAAAACCGTGGTTCAGAAAGCTATCCCCAAAAAGGTTTAGATTTTAACCTGCAACCGGGAGGTGACTGCACATACTATCAACCCACCGGGTGGGCGGCTGAATTTCTAGTATAGCACAGAACATGTTTTGCATATTAAAATGCAACTGGTCTGTCAATTCGTGTCTTGGTTTAAACCCCCAAGAGACACGATTTCATAGGCTTATCAGTAATATGTCATTGTGTTTTACTACATCCAAATGTATGAAAGCTTTGATGAATGTGAGCAGGAAAACCAAATGATAAACCTGTTAGTGAACCATTTCAATCAGGTTTAGAGGAGTTTTCCATTAAAATATGACTTGGTAGATCAGTTGTATTTTAAGATGGGAATCGAGTTTTAATTCATCCTGGAAATTCCGCTATTGAACTCGATAAGGTGATTGTTTACACAGCCGGCTCCCGATGTATAAAGAAAGAATATTATCCATAGCGTCGTTACAAAAGATAGGATGGTCGCGAAAGAAAGGATTTTTAGTCTAAAAATTTTTTACAAGATGATTTTCAAATGTGCAATTGATCTAGCTTATCAATCCCGATAATAGCTATCCTTTGTTATGACAATGATGGGTGAGGTCATACTAATCGAAAAAAAATTAAAGGTTACAAAGCAATTTAATACCACTTTTGGAAAACTTGACAAAATGGAAATAAATAAGAGATATTTGTCAAGTGTGGCAAATGAAGTGCTTTCCTACGATTTCAAGCTAATTATGGTTTAAAAAACATGGCAATCTAGAATTATTACCTATCATGGAATAACATTGAATTAATTATATATGATAGGATTCAATAGAACAAAATAAGAAAATATTTATAAATTTTTTTTAAGTTTTAATTCGATTTTTATTACATTTAAAAAGTTTGACAAAATTTTGCAGGATTATTTAATATTACATTTCAAAACATTTGGTTGAGTAGATTTCGAGTTGTTATATGCCTACAAAGTCTTTGACTGTAGATGCTACATATTTATGTAATTACGAGTGCACATAAAAGTATTTTTATAAAAACTTTAAATAGTCTTTCGTCTGAAGTATTACTGATTTACAGTAACGCATTTGTTCGAAAATATTTATTACTTACGACTTGGAAAATTTTAAAAGCTATCGGTATATAGTTAATGAAAAGTATTTATATGATTTTGAAATATAACATATTATTTATGTTTTTTCTTGCTCACCCGAGTGGGACGTTTCACAAAATAAATAAATAAATAAATGAAATAATATTTATCTTGATAACTAGAAAATTTATCTACGCAATAATTCTTTTTCCGCAGTTAAAAATTTTGCAGCTATAAAAACACATAAATATAGGATTTTAAAATCCTGGGCTAAAGAAACTTTTTTCCTAGAATCAATGAATATAACAGCTAATAAAATTAACTTTACTTTGAAACTTTTCAAAGGGTTAAATAACTTATTTATCATGTTTATGGGAAAGTTTAAAAGCTGATGTTTTAAAATTTTAAAACTATATGTTATATTACATTTTTCTTAAAATATATAGTGAAAACATACTACCTATAATTTTGTATTTACAATTTAACTCTTTATGCTCCGACGGTTCTTTAAAGAACCGCTATTTTCAACCCGGATTAAAACACATTCATTGAACGCTTTCGCAGTTATAATTATAGGAATTAATAGTAGCTATTTCCTTTAACCATCATTAAATAGCAATATCAGATACAGTAAGCTAAAAATTGATTAAGAAGCTAATTTCTAGCGTGTGCGTCTCAACTTTGCTTTCATTTTATTGTCTGATAAGGAATCCCTAATTTTTACTTTGAAACGTCTGAAATTTTAAACTGAAGGAATCTTTTTAATTTTTCTTGTACTATACGGATTATTTGACAGTATGTTAAACAAATATATATATATATATATATATATAAATTTGTTTAGATTACGAAGCACTTTTCAAGGCAATATTATTAAGTACCATTGGGATTACTTTGAACAGGATGTTTCTTAGATTCATTACTTTTGAATACACGTGGTAGATAAAAATGCATGCAATTATTAAAGTTACAATGTTCTTAGACAGATGGATTTTCATACGTCATACATTTGGATACGTCATATGGATACGGTTTCATACGTAATAATTTATGCACTTCATTGATGAATTATAAAGCAAAAAATAAGATCTTTTCTTATATATAGAAAATGGTGTATTTTTACAAAACAAAGTGGAAAAAATTATACATTAGAAAAAAAATCTAAAAAAGTCCTTTAGTATTTTTATAAATACTTTTGAGTTTTCTACAACTGCAAAATCGAATATTACTTTCAGATAAGCTTTTCATCACATGTTAGCATTACAACTATAGAATATTTTTCTGATGACGAAATGCTTACTGATAATGCACAAACAGCATAATAATCTGGTCATACTTACATTACAGACATATATACAGTAGATAAATGCATGTTCAGTCACATTAAAACAATAAGAAAACTAGTCGTTGGGGGCCACCGTAATACTTACCCATCATGGATATGTATATGAAAATAAAACATGTGAAACTATTTATACAATGCATTGCAATTCATAAACAAAATTTAAATATTGTTAATATATATAGTAATGCTATATTAAAGAACTGCTGATGTACCAATTTCGACAAATTATATAAAACGCCAAACTACTCAAGTAGTACCGAACTGTGTAAAAGAAACATCCTTATAACTCCCAAACTATTAACTAACAATTAACTGCGTCGGATTAAGCGTCTCATTTCCAATTAAAATATACCTCTGAATTGAAATTTGAATGAAATACAGGGTCATGAAAAATCGAAGAATGTGGAAAACAGGATTACAAATATCTCGGTAACTAATAATCCGATCGACTTCGTTCTATATGCAAAATGTGTGTTATTTTATTGCCTTGTATGTCCATTCCTTAGAACAAAAAAATTCGAAAATTTTTATATACCTTTCATCAGAACGAACTTTTCGAGAGTCCGAAAAAAATAGTTCCGGATAATCGAGGTTGCCGATATTAAATAGGGTTCGTCCCATTCTTACATACTAACTACATACAAAATTTCAAGTCTCTATCTCAATTTGTTCGGGAGATAGAGCGTTTACAGACAGACAGACAGACGGACGGCAAATTTTTTTTTTCTAAAAATATGTTTTTCGGAATCTCCACTATCTAAAACGTGTAAATCCGTCAAAAATTTTTTTCGATTTTCAAAACGATTGCAAGACTTACCCTATACTACGTATGATGGGTAAGTAAAAATTAGCCATGTTTTTTTTTTTTCCTCTAAGTATAGATTTTTGTCGACGAATTATAGCCCAACCGGACTTTGATGTACCACATGAAAAAACTTGCCTCAAATAAAAAAATTAAATCATTTATAGATAAATTCATACATCTTCTATGTATAACTGTGAAGCAAGGAATAAACATTTCAAGGAGATGTTTTTTTTTTTTAAATTCATAATTTTGGAAGGGTCAAATTGATCTAGAATTATATCGAAAGAAAGGAAAGTTTGTAAACATTCGTTAAATATACCAGAATATTTATTTTTCTCTTACAAAAAATATTTTCTTACTTGATGAAAAATTGCAAAAATTAATAATTAAAGTTATTATAGCTATTATGTATTCTTGTGCTTTTGAACTTTTGTATACTTATTATTATAATTATTTGGTCAATAACTGATGATTTTATATTATTAGTTTTATGAAAAAACTAGTGACTGACACTTAACCAGTAACTGGCAGTTCAAGAAAAATCTAATTTAAATAAACCTTTTCTTGTAAAATTCTGAAAAGCAATGCTATCTAATGTTAACTTTTTTGTTATAACTGTTAAATTTATTTCTCATTCATTTGTTTTTCGTAAAACGGATAGGTATCAGTTACTGAACATAATTACTTTACTTATGATGTAAATTAATTTTTAGTAATAAAAAATATAATTTTCCAAAATTTTGACAGAGATTTTTTAACGTATCGCTTTGCTTCTTTCAAAAACAACGTTAAGTATAAAACAGATATAAAACATTGTAAGTAATTTTATTTTTTACAGAATCCTTAAAGTGACAGTTACCGGGGGTTTTACCCTACTTGTTTTCAGTAGTACTCCGACTTATGTTCCCTTCGCTTACTTTACTCCGCATTTACATAGTCTGGCCTGAAAAAAAAATGCCTCAAGAGCCCACACTAGTTACGGAAAAAAAACCTGAATGTTAATAATAATGATAATGTTAATGTTAATTCTATGTTAATCCATTATATCTAATGCTAATGTTAATAATGATAATGTTAATTCTATGGGGGGGGGGGTGTTATTTTCAAATATCTTGCTAAACATTAATACTTAAACTTTTTTTTTTTTTTTTTTTTTTTTTTTTTTTGCATAGTATAAGCTGAGGATGATCTTCAACCGGAATAGTTTTTACTTTTTCGATTTTTGTTGCATATTTTAAATATTACGATAGCTTCAACAACAGAACCGGTTCCTAAAGTTAAAGTAATTTTTAAAAAATCTTAAATCGAAATTCGAAAAGTAAAAACTAGATCGATTGTAGATCACCCTTAACTATTCCATGCAAAAGCATCAAGTAAAATTATTAAAATTTGAGCGAGATATTTGAAAATAACGCTCCCCCCCCATAGAATTAACATTATCATAAAGCCTCTCCAGACATAACATTATCATCCGGTTCTTTTTGAGTGACTGGAGTGGCATCTTAACTAAGGCGCATATTGGACTGTTTTGAAGGTCTTTGATTTCATGTATTTAAATTTTCCCGTGACCGTAAGTGATAGAAAAAATAAATAAAGAAAAGCAACTTTGAAAAGCTTTGATAGTCACCCTGTTGTTTCAAAGAGAGCTAAAAATTAAAAAAGAAGTATTTGCTGTTTCAAACTTCAATGCAAGATTTTTTCATGTCCTCAATGACTCCAGTGGGGCAGCTAGAATGAAAGTAAAGTATAAGTTAATAACTTATTGATTTATCCCAAATTCTCCTATCGAAAATGCACTTTCTTGGAATGGAAAATAATCCCTAAGTACGATAAAATATGCTCATTAGATTTTGTAGAACTTTTATTACTTTTTTGTTCATCTACCTCGACTTACGTTGCTAGTGTTAGAATGAATCCTGACATAATTCGATATATTACAATTTTCTCAAACTTCATCTTGTTGTCTTAGAAATTTCAAATTTTGAAATAAAAAATTCATAACTAAAGATTTTTGAATGTGTTTTCTTTCTTGAAAAACTGTATATAAATCTAAACAAATAATTAATGTTACTATAGCTTTAATAAATTATCTGCATATTTAAGCCTTGTTACGGTATATACTGAATAATTTTAAAAAATGATTGTGAATAGAAATAAAAAAAAGCCAGTTTACTAAGAACTTGTTTTAGTAGTATCCATTATTTATTTTTTTCCTCCAGCTTCAACCAAAAATGAAATCGTATAGTAAATAACTTTTTTACTTGATCAACGGTTGGAAAGTGTATCTCAGCTGTAATCCTCTTACCTTGAATCCAAATCTTATCCCATCAGTCTTCTAAGATACAAACTATTCAAGAATAAAACACTAAGCGAAAGAACATTTTATGTATTTTTTCGCAGAAATAATGAATATGATAAGGTTATTTACCTAAATATGATAACGACTGAATAAAACAATGTTCTTTTTCTTAAAACATTATTGTAAGAATTATAAATAAAAACTTAATGCAAGAATAGTAATTCTCTATATTGGTGCATCAAACCTTGAGGAACAAAACTTGGAATACTTTATTTAAATTAAGCAATTTAAATGTTTTCTTAAACAAAATTTCACATTAAAATACATTTTGTTCATTATACAGTGCATTTCGACTAATTGCGGCAAAATATTTCGAAAATAGCTCACAACATCTCTTTTTTACCTTTAAATATCAAATAACCTCATGGTCGTCAACGACTACAACTTCTGTTTCATTTACTCAAAATATATAAGCTTAAAAATAAGCAACCAGTTTTTAAATTAGAGATGTAAAATATGCTAATTTTACTTCTCCAAACCTTGGATTTTCTTGCATAAATACGGGTTAGGTTCCCTTAGAAAGACCCACAAGGAAGTTATTCCTCTTTTAGGGCCCATGTACCTCGTGTTGGTAAGTGGCCGTCATAAACACAACCAACCAACCAAATTTCAAAAATTAAACTTAAGTCATGTATGTAAAACTACTCTCAAAAACTACATAAGCATCGCTCATATCCGAAATTTTTTAAAAAATTGGTATTTTAATCAGATTATAAAAAAAAAAATATTTTAAATATGAACTTGAACTCAGGGTTGTCAGCAATATCTTTGTACATGAACAGTCGCACTCTTCTTTCCCATTTCAATGTAAATACTGGACAATAAATGTTTCCGTAGTTTTAGATGCATTTGAGAGGCATTTGTGTTAAAATGCTTAGTTTTATCTATAAAAAAGTCATTTTCTTTTAAATATGATGTCAATTTCACGTAGGTAAGCATATTAAGTAGTGATTCGAGCAATAGGGAAAAAAACGGAAACTTTAGAGGAAAAATGTCTGTTTTCAAAGACGTACGTCATTTTCCGTTAAACATGTTTTGGCTTAACATATACCTAACAGATTAACAATACACAACTAACAGTAAGCCCTATACAACAAAATTTAAACAACCATATAATTAATTTATTGTTTAAATCTTTTATCAGAAAAAGGCATAAATAAATATAAATTAACTTCATTATTCCTCTCTTCTGTGTAATAATGAAAGCTGTCTAATTCTTATAAAGTTCACAATTATTATGACATTAGGAAGTGATTTCATAATAATTTTGAAATATAAATTAAAAGTTTTTTTAATTAAAATATAAAAATGGGGATATTTGAAAAACAGCTAGTGCTTGCAGATCTACAAATGTTCAGTAAAAGAAAAAAAATCTACTACAATCTGGAATTTCTGCCGCAGCCTTTCCTGTTATTATTAATGCATAATCAACAGTTGATTTTAAATTCCTTCATTTATTCGTAATAATACCTAAATAATTATAATGATCATTTATAAAATAACTTACACCTACTGGTGATGTATCTGTCTCTCAGTTACAATCTGCTGCATGAAAATAATCTTGTACTTGATTAAAAAAAAAAAAAAAAAAAAAAAAAAAAAAAAAAAAAAAAAAACATATTTACGGAAAGTAAAAGCAAAATCCGAAAGTTTTGAAGTAATATGTTATTTACCTATCGGAATATATTAGTTGGATCAAATTTAATTTTAACTCCTGAAGGTATTTTTGTAATTGATTAGCTAAATAATAAAATTTTAAAGAAATGTACGTGTCTAACAATTTGAGGTTTTAACAGCGTTTTCAAATGCTTGTATCTGGGTCACATTCAAATAAATATTTTAGGAAAGTATTTCTGAGCAATTTATTTTCAAATACTTTCATGTTTACTGCCGTAAAAGATTAAAGAAGTTTTCATCAAACAGAATTTTCAGTTGAATACTCCTTCACAACAAAGATTTGAATGGCGGTTTGAAGAAAATTTCCCTCGTATACTTACGATACATCAAAGCATGGATTACTTTAAATATTTTATATAATGCAAATAATTCTTCGTAAATGGTTTTAAGAATTTTAAGAGTAATGTTTCAAAGAAATAAGTTAAAAGACGTACACTATGGAGTATAGTATATAGTGAATTATGAGATAGAGATAAAACGAAGGTTGGTTGGTTGGTTGAATGGGGTTTACTGGCACAAAGTCACACTAAGGACATGCTGCGCGAAGAACAGGATAATGTAAAACCCGAAGAGTTTTTTAAAATTCCATTAAAAAGTATATTTGTATAATGATTAAAAAGCAAAAATAAATGATGAAAGCATTAAGATTAAAAATGTGAAATAAGCAAGTCCATGGGACTAAAACGATTCTAGAAAAAATAAGAGCTAAAATCAATCAAGTTGATAAAATAACAACAATATAATAGTTTATAATAAAATAGTAGTCAATAATATTTTTGAAAAAATCATGAAAACTGTGCAAATCAAAAAATGAATGAAAAAACAGTGACATAGGTGTAAAAACAATGCAATGTATAAAAAGTAGCCAGGTCTCTTAAATGTTTAATACAGCCAAAATATAGTTTAAATTAATAAATATTTAAATAAAAATAGTAAAAGTTCTTAATATATGACTGTCTTAAAAACAGAGCATAAAATGTTAAAACGTTAAAATGTTAGAACAGATTTATTTTTTTTTTTTTTTCTTTAAACTAAGGTACTATGATGAAGGCACATATTCTTCAAAAACAGTTTTTGTTTCATCATCATCATCAGACTCATAACTAGAGGAGTCCATAGCCTCTTCAGCATAACTGAGCAACTGTTTTGGGTCCTTTATATAGTTTATGGCTGAGCTGAGACATGATTTTTTGCCATTTTTCTACACAGTTTTCCACTGTGAAGAGACTTGTGTTGAGGGTTTATTCCTATCTTTCTGTGTGCTAGATTTTCTATTTGGTTTTTCACTTGGACATACACTAGGTTTCAACGAATTGTTTTAATTCAATACTGAAGTATTCTGTGTCTCATGTTCGGTAGATTTTGTAGCTTTGATTGATAAGTTTTGTGTTCGTTTATAAAGGTATTCTATTTAGACAGGTTCTGATGATGGTGGCCAGAGCTCTAATTTTGGCATAAGTCTTCTACTAGCGGTAGAGTATCTATTACAGGTTTTTCTCTTTAAATTGCTAGATGAGGGTGAGTCAAATGGTATGGCAGAATCAGTCTGAATGCTTATGTGCCTCACAGAGTTTGTTTGACCTTTGAGTAGGCTAGAATAAGAGATGCCAACTGACAGGGTTCTGGATTCAACAATTTTCCGAGCATCAGGACATGAAAGATTTTGTGTAATTTTGAATGTAAGAATTTCCTTTTCACGTTTCCAACTAGGACATGAGCGAGAATATGCATTATGGTAACCTTTACTATTTGCACAGCGTTCAGGTTTTTCACAAGATTTACCGTCGTGGCCGACTTCCGCACAACGAGCACAGGTAACATTGCCACGACAGTTGATATTATTATGACCATAACGCTGGCATTTAAAGCAACGGAGAAGGTTATGTATGTAAGGTCGGACAGGACAGCTTAGAAAGGCAGCTTTTATTAGATTAAGACTTGTAGTTAGATTAGGACTATTGAATGTCAGAATAATGTGCTTTGTGGGAAGCACTTTTTCATTCCGACGAATTGTTATGCGTCTTACATCTATGACATTTTGATCTTTCAAATTTTCCAAGAGTTCTTCTTTTGTAGAGAATAAAATTTCTGGTTCAGATATTACACCACGGCTAGTATGTAAAGTTTTCTGTACTTGAACGGAAACTGAAAAGGGTCCTATTGTAGTGCTATTGGAGATAAATTGAGATTGTTTGGGAGAGCTCATCTCCACCAACAGATCCCCAGACTGCAGTTTTTTAAGTGAATGACCATCACCGAAAACAGACTGAAATGATTTTGCTATTAGAAAAGGTGAAGTATTCTTAAAAGAACAATCAGAATGACTATCCGTGCTTTTAACCAAAAAAAACGAGTGAAAGAACGTTTCTGTACATTTTGTTGCTCTCCACGTAAGAAAGATACAGAAGGAATTGATTTAATTCCATCCATGTTAGAAGAAAATATAATTCAGACCCCGGCTGCACCACCCACTACTAAGCCCAACAAGGGGATGCACATTCGTGCAACAGTGCTAACCAGGGCCCATACGGTCACAAGACAAACCTATGTCAGCCTCCACCCTTAACGAGATGACTAGTATTTGTTCGATCACTTTATCCCTAAAGCCAGTGACAAAAGTCAGCTGACCAGCCGATTGGTACATACGGGACCAATATGCACCTCCCGTCTACCTGAAGCAGAGGCAAAAGCAGTGTGTTGGTTTTCCCTCAACTGCCAGGATCCCCCTTTCTAGGGACACGGGTCGCCACGCACGGCCAACACGTGGGTGGGTTACAATTTTCCTAAGTCGATATGCAGGATGATAACAGCTCATACAGAATTGCCCTCACCTCCTAAAAGGAAACCACAATGTGATTGGAACAAAGAGGGAAGGAAGACCATAGGAGTAAGAGGAAAAGGAAAGAAGAAAGATCACTCAGGTGCCCGGGGTTGTGAAGCCCGTGAATACCTAAAGAAGGTATCCCCTTGGGGGAGATAAACCGAAGGAATTTTAGCAGTTGCATATATAAACATTAATGGGTATTTATTTATACATGGAGCTAATATTTTACGTGCTTCATTGGCAGATTTATCTATATGCTACTTCGCATGGATAAGTTTAGATTTTTGAGTATCTATGCATTTAAAGCTGTAAAAAAAAATAAAAAAAATATTTATAATTCTTTAACCCTTTATGCACCGACGGTACTTTAAAGTACCATTGAATAAAACTTTATATAAAACTTATTTATTCTGTCTATTAATAAAAGTTTTTTATTCTTACCACGCAAAACACTCTTCTCGATCAAATTTAGATAGAATAGAGAAACAGTCGAAGTTAAATATTTTCAAAAATTGGTAGTTTTATTATTCATTTTTGTAGGTATTTCTATTCTACTTTATAAAATTCTACTCTTTTATAAAATTATATGAAACATATTCAACTGCAAAAGCATTTCCATTTATAGAGAGGATCAGGATGCATTTAAACTCATTGCTTTTTTTAAGAATTGTGATATTTTCAAAAAAGTAATTTTGGTTAATTAATCTGATCATTTTTGTAAATATTTCATAAAAAATAATTATAACTAACGATATATTTAATCAGTTTTAATAAAAAAATGTCTAAATTCCACATTAGTATTATCTAAAAATTCTAGTATACCTTCAGATATTAAAGAAGGTAATTATTGAGGCGAATCAATTTCTTGATAAAGGATTAAAGAGTCCAAGAAGTGATAAATCGTACAACAGAAGTTTGTAACCCTAATGTACTTGTAAGATGAAATCAACCTCCTCATAAATGTCATATTGCCAATTTGGCTTTAACCTTCAAATTAAAAACTTCGAATTCACATCAGAAAATGTGAAAGAAGAGTTTTTATTATAGGTAATCACGAAATCTCTGTCATTAAATAAAAAAGAGAGTACTGTAACGAATTTCTATTGTGAATGTAAAACTTCAGAATTACAAAAGAGATGTATATCAATAAATTCGGATGAATATAAATGTCATACATATTAATGTCATATATATTCGGAATGTAGCTTCAGTCGTTCACTAGTTTCATCGCCCACTAGCCCTTCCTTTTTTCAGTGTCTTTAATTTGTCTACTTTCTCTTTTAAATATATCCAGTTTCAATTTCTCTCTTTTTTCCCTTTTTCCATTTAGAGTCCAATTCATACGGGTCATAAGTAAAGACGTTTGAAGGGGTTCTTGGTCGCTTAGCAGAAACAGCTCATCGCGCAAGAGAGTCGCACTATTCATGGACGAAGATAGGCCACTCACCGTAGCAGTTTATCATCAAATTTGATGACCATACGATATGATGATACAAATTGTCATCATATATATGTAAAAATATGGACAAATATATTGTCAACATCTAATGAAAATCTCTTAAAATCATCTGATTAAATTCTACGACTTCTCTAATATTCTAAAGAGCTCCATTTCTCTCTCCTTATACCATTCATTCGTAGGGACTCAAGTAATATACGAATTTATCGTTATTTATTGTCATCTTAATAAATGACTTCTTATAAGGGCATTACATCGTTTTACCTGGATAATTTTTTTAATCTTTCTATTAATTTCCTTATGTGTAATATTTTTTAATATTTAGCCATATTATTATAATAATGGATTATAATTTATCACATTTTTGGTAAGTTAAAAATAGAATTTAGTAATATCTATTATTATCTTTTTGGTTTAATATAAAATACTGTTAGACCAATCCTCGTTTGTTCGTTCTTTCAATATTTATTTATTTTAAGAGTCTTATTACTAATTAATTCATCCTGGTTTTTTGAGGATAAAAATGGAATTTTGCCATCGAATTTTTAATCAATGTTGGAATTCGAATGTAAAATTTAGTCTTAACTAAAATGAATCCCTAAACCTAAAGTTTTTGAGTACCTATAAAACTATTAAAACTGTACACAATAACATTATAAATGCTGAAGCTAATATATTCACGGATCGCAAGGGTCCTGGAATTTTATAATCAGGAAATTCTTCGGTACCAGTATTTTCTTATTGAAAATTTATCCGTAAATAATGCGAATTTTCGTGTGTTTGAACTAGAATTAATTATCTATTTAAAAAATACTGGTATTTAACCTGAAAAATAATGCTATACGTAAGAAACAAGAAATTTATTTTTAGGTAGATTTCGTAAGAAATACTACCTATTGCAATCGTACCAGTTTATATATCTATCTATCTATCTATCTATCTATCTATCTATCTATCTCACTTTTTTATGGACACGATAACTTCTATAATTCTTCACCAATCTCCACCAAACTGGTACATAAAATCAAAGGGAATAAGATCTTGGCAAAGTTCGTTAATGGGCAAAATCGGACCAA
Organism: Maratus speculifer; assembly: GCA_964019185.1. NCBI lineage: Eukaryota > Metazoa > Arthropoda > Arachnida > Araneae > Salticidae > Maratus > Maratus speculifer. Next base: position 179,587,994 of record OZ025297.1, read on the forward strand.
GGGGGTCGGAATAGGGGGCGTTTTTGTGAAAATCGAAAAAAACGCCATAACTTCTTAGTTAAAGTAGATATCTAATCGGTTTAAAGTTTAAATTACTTCTTAAAAATTGGCCAAAAGTATATGCATGACAGATTTCTGATAAATTTAGAAGTGGGCTCAAGGGGCGAAAAAAACAGGGATTTTGAGAGAAAAAAATTCATAACTTCGTCAATTTTCAAAATATCAAGTCCAACTAAATTTTTTGTAAATGTTCTCAAAATTATCTAAAACTTTTGTATTTACAAGTTTTTGATAGGACCAACTTTTACCAAAGGAAAAAATTAAAAACGAAAAGAAAAAGGGCGGTGAAAAAAGAGAAAAATCCATAACTCCGTCAATTTTTAAGATATCAAATCTGATTAAATTTATTTTACATCTTCTCAAAAATATCTACAACTTTTATATTGACAAGTTTTTCATAGGACCAATTCCTATAGCAAAAAGAAATTAAACAAAAATAGGAGTTGGAGAAAAAACCTCAAATCCAAACTGCTTATATTCTGACTCGTTTTTAAATCCATTTTTGTTCTCAAACGCATCCAATTTACGGATCCTCTTACTTAGAAACTATATAATGTGATGCATTGGTCAGTTTTTTGATAAAGACGGAATATATTTCAAAAAAGGCTACCAAAAAGGGTATTTTGAACAGAATTTTCTGAAATAATCGTGAATGGAAATTTAAAGAAGTGTTCAAATAAGAAATTGCGTTTTTTTCTGACTCGTTTTTAAATTCATTTTTGCTCTCAAATGCATCCAATTTACAGATCCTCTTATTTAGGAACTACATAATGTGATGCATTGATCGGTTTTTTGATAAAGACAGAATATATTTTGAAAAAGGCTACCAAAAAGGGTATTTTTAACAGAATTTCCCTAAGTCTTCGTGATTTGAGAGATAGAATATATTTTTAAAAATGCTGTCAAAGTGAGTATTTCGCACAAAATTTCCGAAGCAATTATGATTAAAGAATTATGGATGTATTCAAACAACAAACCGGTTATTTTGTGACTCATTTTTAAATTCAATTTTTTTCTCAAATGCATTCAGCTGACAGTTTTTTGTTATTTAGGAACTGTATAATGTACTGTTTTGGTCGATTTTTTAATAAATTCAGAATCTATTTCAAAATATGTTGTCAAATTGGGCATTTGAGCTGAATTTTTCTTAAGATGATTCTGATAAAACCAGTTTTTGCAGAAAAATGAAATTAAAAATTTTTCATAAACGGCCAAATGAAGTTATTAAACTGAGTTTATCTCAAATCATATATATTTTTTTTTCTTGAAATGAGCTTTCTTCGAAATCTACCTTCGCTTATAGGCCCAGCCGACAGGGATTTTTTAAATCTTAGTAATGTTAGAAGAGCCTTCTTTGGAAGAAAAACAAAAACTAAACTGTTGCCAGATATTGGATCACCATAATCATTACTAGTTAAAAAATTATACGGATGCAAAGACACCTGGATAAAAGAAAAAGTTAAAACCGGCACTTTTTAGCAACGTACCACTTGAAATACTAAAGTTACGCAAAATTATGTATAAAAATATGTACAAATGATAATGCAATATTTTAATCTTTTTTTTTACCTTAAAATTTAGAACATAGAACTACCAATATTTTAACTACCTAGAAATATCACTGCGGTCATAAAAAAAGAAATCCAGAATACGTATTTCTACTATTATTTTAACACAATCAAATTAATTGGTGAATTTTTCATGCGAATTGAATATTTTCAACTGAGCGAAAAATTGCCCAGGCACGGAATCAAACCCACATACTTGGCTTACAAATTTAATGCTTTACCGTTTAAGCTAACTGGGCGTCAACTGGTGGGCATTTTTCGCTCAAATGAACTTATTGCTCGCAACGTCTGGTCTGTTATTTAGACAGCTCGACAGAATAAACCGAAGGTAAAGGAACACTACATAACGATGTGTACATAAATATACTATTATTTTAACACAATCAAACTGATTAGTATATCAGTTACTAACGTAGCATTTTACTGTATTGTGAATAAAAAAATGTTTTGCTAATGTCTTCTTTTTTGCAAAAGCACGCGGTTGTGTTTGGTTTCAACGTAGCGGATTGTAGGGTTATATTTTCAGCGTCACTTACATCCACCACACTTTAACTTTATTCTTTTTTTCTCTATAAGGATGAGTACATCGCACGGAGATATGAAGATATATTTATTTTTATCACTCCCTGGATAAATCTGGAAGAGTTGTTGTCGCATGCGTACGGAAAAATGACTACTTAAAAATTTGCCTTTGTGTTTTAAAACATACCATATGATTATTACAAAAGAATATCATCACATATAAAATTATATCATAAAATCTTGCAAAATTCTAAAAAAAATCAATAAAAAAGATTAAAATATTCATACATTTATCAGAATCTTTATGAAAAGATTTTCCATACAGAAAAAGAGGAAAAAGGCGATTGCTATATTAATATCTCTAAACTATATTTTTAGAACTGCATCTACCGTCAATTAATATACAAAATCTAATAATATTTTTCCTTTGAAAAGTAATATTTTCATTCTCATCTTTATTTCTATAAGAAACATGAAAAATGGGTAAGGAAAAATCAATTCTTTGTCTGCTTTTTGCCCTTTTGTAAATCATTTATGAGCAGTCAAAAAGTTAATTCATTAAATATCCATTTCGTTTAATAAGATATTTATTAGTTAAGCGTAATCAAACATCCTGCAATAAGTTTCCTTTGGGAAATTTCTTTTAAATTTTTATGACAAAATTCAATAATTTACGTTTAAAAAAAATGAAATTTTGATAAAAGTAGATTCAGAAATTTTTTTTCATCCAAAGAACAAAAGCTATCGGAAATGCCTTCATTGGGATTATTTGAAATAAAATTGAAAATAGATCTTGGTAAACGAAATGGAATTACCTTTTCATCGCTTTGTTTCTCTGAATTATAAATTTACATTTGTATGAGATTCTAAAGTAGGATAAAAATATTATTAAAAATGAAATTACATGAAAAAAAAATCAAACATAACGTTCCACTTTGATAGTTTATTATTATTATTATTATTATTATTATTATTATTATTATTATTATTATTATTATTAAAAAGATTGAAATAATGTTATACAGGGTGTCGATTCTCAACGCCAATTCTCAAGAATGGCTAATTCTGAAATCTTCAGGTATGTTACAAAATGTTTTAATTAAAGTAAAAAAGTATTTTACAAGCGATTTAGGTCAAAAAAACTTTCCTTAAAAAGAAAATTTTCTCTACGGTACGCAGTCTTATAAATTTCATTTAGTAAAGGTCTTCTATTATAAAATTTGTGTTCATTTCTACTGTTAAAAAATATCACGTTGCAGAAAAATTCGGCTTGTCGCAGATTACTGATAAAATTTCTGCCTCAGGTTTTAGAGTTGTATGTATCATTACCAAATGTAAAAAAGCTAATAACATTTTTCTTTTGAGAAGTAATCTTTCATATTCATCTTTATTTCTACTCAAAAATGGGGACGAAATCAACTCTTTGTCTGCCTTCTGGTCTTTTATAAATCAAATGTGAGCAGTCAAAAAAATAATTCATTGAACATTCATTTCGTTTAGTAAGATATTCATTAGATGAGCTTAATCAAACATCATGCAGTAAGTTTCCTTTGGGAAATTTCTTTTAATTTTTTTTACAACATTTGATAAATTACGCTTTAAAAAAGCAAAATTTGATAAAAGTAGATTGAAAAAAATATTTTCATCCTAAGTACAAAAGCTATCGGAAATGCCGTTGATAGGTTTATTTGGAATAAAATGAAAAAGATCTCGGTAAATGAAATGGTCTTCTTTTCCATCGTATTGTTCATAGGAATTTTCAATTTATATTTGTGTGAGATCTATAGTATGATAAGAATATAATTAACAAAAGAATTGCAGGATAAAAACCATATATGTCATTCAACTTTGAAAGTATGTCCTTTTTATAATTAAACAAATTGAAGAGACGTTATCCAGGGTGACAACTCACAACGGTGTCAAATGGCTAATTCTTAAACCTTCAGGCATGTTACAAATGATTTAAATAAGGTAAGGGAATATTTTACAAATGATTTGGGTCATAAAAACATTTCTTTAAAAAATAATTTTTCTCTCCGGTCACCAGTTTTATAAATTTTATTTAGTAAATCTGTCCTATTGCAAAATTTGTTTCATTTCTACTGTTAAAAAAATCACGTTACAGAAAAATCCTGTTTGTCGCAAAAAGCTTAAAAATATCCCTGTCGGCTTGGCCTATTGGCAGAGGTAGATTTCGAAGAGTGCTCATTTCAACATCAAAAAATAAAATTTGATTACAGATAAATCCAGTTTAAAAACTTGATTTGGTCGCTTTTGAAAAAAAATTATTTTTCTGTAAAAATAAGTTTTATCAGAATCATCTTAAGCTAAATTCGACTCAAATGCCCATTTTGAAATATATTCTGACTTTATTAAAAAATCGACCAATAGGGCATGTTATATAGTTCCTAAATAACAAAAAAAAAAACCCGTCAATTAAATGTGTTTGAGAGCAAAATTGAAATTTAAAAATGAGTTATGAAATAACCAAATTGTTATTTGAATACAACCTCAATTCTTTATCATGATCGCTTCGGGAAATTTTATGCGAAGTGTCCACTTTGACAGCATTTTAAAAAATATATTCAGCCTTTATAAAAAAATTTAGGCACATAATTTAGGCACATAATATGGTTCCTAAATAACAGAAAAACTGTCAATTGAATGCATTTGAGAGCAAAATTGAAATTAAAAATGAGTTACAAAATAACCAAATTGTTATTTGAATACAACATCAATTCTTTAACCATGATCGCTTTGAGAATTTTTTTTTTTTTTTTTTTTTTTTTTTTTTTTTTTGCAAAATACCCACTTTGAGAGTTTAAAAATGTTTATATATATTTAGCCTTTATCAAAAAATCGACGAATACACACATTATATAGCTCCTAAATAACAAAAATCTGTTAATTGAAGGAAAAAAATGAGAGGAAAAATGGATTTAAAAATGAGTCATAAAATAACCAATTTGTTATTTGAATTACATCCACTATTCTTTAATCGAAATCGCTTTGGGAAATTTTGTGCAAAATGCCCACATTGACAGCTTTTATTAAGTATATATTTAGCCCTTATCAAAAAACGTAACAATACAGCACATTACACAGTTCCTAAATACCAAAAAACTGCCAATTGAATACGTTTGAGAGCAGAATTGGATTTAAAAATGAGTCATAAAATAGCCAATTTGTTATTTGAATACATCCTCAAGTATTTAATCACGATCGATTTGGGAAATTTTGTGTGAAGTGTACATTTTGACAGCCTTTTTTGAAATATTTTCTGCCTTTATCAAAAAACTGGCCAATCCGTCACACTATATAGTTCTTAAATTAGAGGACCTTTAAATTGGATGCGTCTGAAAACAAAAATGGATTGAAAAATGACTCAGAAAAAACGCAATTTATTATACTTCCTCAATTTTTCAATAACAATCAGTTTGGGAAATTCTGTTCAAAATACCCTTTTTGGCAGCCTTTTTAAAAATATATTCTGCCTTTATCAAAAAACTGGCCAAAACGTCACATTATGTAATTTCTAAATAAGAAGATCTGCCATATGGATTTGTTTAAAATCAAAAATGAATTTAAAAATGAGTCAGAATATAAGTAATTTGGATTTGAGTTATTTTTTATTTGAATTTATTTTTGCTATAAGAATTGGTCCTATAAAAAACATTTTTATTTGAATACAACCTCAATTCTTCATAACATCGGGAAATTCTGTTCAAAATATCTTTTTTGGCAGCCTTTTTTGAAATATATTCTGACTTTATGAAAAAATCGACCAATACGGTTCATAATATAGTTCCTAAATAACAGAAAAACTTTCAATTAAATGCATTTGAAAGCAAAATTGAAATTAAAAATTAGTTTTAAAATAACCAAATTGTTATTTGAATACAACATCAATTCTTTATCATGATCGCTTCGGGAAATTTTGAGCAGTGTACACTTTGGCAGCATTTATAAAAATATACTCAGCCTTTATCAAAAAACTGACGAATGCGTCACATTACATAGTTTCTAAATAAGAGGACCTGTAAACTGGATGTGTTTGAGAGCAAAAATGAATTTAAAAATGAGTCAGAAAAAACGCAATTTGTTATACTTCCTCAATTTTTCAATCACGATAACGTCGGGAAATTCTGTTCAAAATACTTTTTTTGACAGCCTTTTTTGAAATATATTCTATATTTATAAAAAAACTGAAAATGCGTCATTATACACAGTTCCTAAATAAGAGAATCTGCTATTTGGATGCGTTTAAAATCAAAAATAAATTTAAAATTGAGTCAGAATATAAGCAGTTTGGATTTAAGTTATTCCCCAAATCCTACTTTTGTTTAATTTTATTTTGCTATACGAATTGGTCCTATAAAAAACTTGTCAATATAAAAGTTTTAGATATTATCAAGAAGTTGTAAAATAAATTTAATTAGATTTGATAGCTTAAAAATTGACAAAGTTATGGATTTTTTTCTTTTTCCACCCCTTTTTTCTTTTCGTTTTTAATTTTTTTCATCGGTAAATGTTGGTCCTATCAAAAACTTGTAAATACAAAAGTTTTAGAAAGTGGTGAGAAGATTTATACAAAATTTAGTTGAATTTGATAACTTGAGAATTGACAAAGTTATGAATTTTTTTTCTCCCAAAAAACTTGTTGTTTTCGCCCCTTGAGCTTATTTCTAAATTTATAAAAAAAAAAAAAAAATCTGTCATGCATAAACTTTTAGCCTATTTCTAATAAGTAATATAAACTTCAAACCGATTCGATATCTGTTTTAGTTAAGAAGTTATGACTTTTTTCGATTTTCACAAAAACCCTCCCTATTTCCACCCCCTTGAACCGATTTTGCCCATTAACGAACTTAGCCGAGATTTTATACCCCTTGATTTTATGTATCAATTTGGAAGAGATTGGAGCAGAACTAAAGAAATTATCGTGTCAATAAGAAAGGGAGATGTATTTATATATATAAACTTTTTTACTGATGGTAGTTTTGGGGTCGGTTATGATCGGCGTAGATCTGCAAAATAATTTCAGAAATTCCAACATTGTAGCGACCGCAGTATGTAGTATTTCATACGAAATCTTCCTAAAATTCTGCCACAGGGTATAGAATTGCATCTGTCATCAACAAATATAGAAAAGTTAATAACATTTTTCTTTTGAAGAGTAATTTTTTTCATTTTCATCTTTATTTCTGTAAGAAATATTAAAAAATGGAAAAGAAAAATCAATTCTTCCTTTGCCATTTGGCCTATTCTAAATCAAATGTGAACTGTCAAAAAGCTAATTCATTACACATTCATTTAGCTCAGTAAAATATTCATGGTTGTGCTTAATTTAACATCCTGTATTAAATTTCCTTTGGGAAAATTCTTTTAAATTTTTAAACTAAATTCCATAATTTAAGTTAAAAAAAATCAAAATTTGATAAAAGTAAACTGAGAAAGAACAAAAGATATCGGAAGAGTCGTATTTAGGTTTATTTGGAATAAGACTAAAAAATATCTCAGTAAATGAAATATATTTCCTTTCTCATCACTTCGTTCCTCAGGAATTTTAATTTACATTTTTGTGAGATGTAATGTATGATTAGAATATTACTACAAAAAAAATATATCTATCTATCTATCTATCTATCTATCTATCTATCTATATATATATAAATATTTATATATATATATACATATATATATATATATATATATATATATATATATATATATATATATATATATATATATATATATATATATATATATATATATATATATACATTACAAATTTAAAATTTTTTCGCCAAAACTAACCTTTATACTATCTTAATTTTCTTATAATAATATTCCGTACTTACTTCAAATTATTAAATTAAAATCTTGTTTCTAAATCTTGTTTCTAAATCTAATCTGTTAATCCTTATGCAGACGATATAAATTCTTAATTTGCCTTAAAAAAACATTATTCCAGTATGCGTAAATTTAAAAAGATGGCTCTAAATTAAAAATATTCTTAATTAAAACTTTATTTCTTAATATTCCAAATAAAACTAATTTCTTCTATGTTTTTATCAACCCTTTTTAAGAAAGTCTTATTAAATTTATTCCAAAACTATACCTTTCAAAAAATATCATTATTTTATTTTATCTATTTATTTATTTTTCCTACGTCAACCTTTGATGTGTGCATATTAATAAATTCATTACTTTTCTTTTTCTCTTAAAATTAATCATTTATAAAATTCGTCTGCCTAAGATATTTAAAATTCTGAGTCAATTATAAATTGGTTAAATAATATTTTTTTTAAATAAATTTATCGTTTGTGGAAAATAATCTCGTAGCTGGACAAGAATTCTGTTTACATAAAAGAATGATGGTTTGAGGTTACAGAATGTTCCAGAACTTTCTTTTTAGTTTAAAAAGGTGGAAGTTTCGAGATGAAAAAGATTTCTTGGGTTGCTTCTTCGATGAGGACAGCTCGCTGAAATAATGATGGAATTTTTGCAAAAGGAGCTTTTCCTTCCTCATTATTACGAATTTAATAAATGAATTTACAGCAGCCCTTGACTAATTATTGGATCTTCTACATTTATTTATTTATTTTGTTTTTTCCCTCGCTTGCCATGACTGTGTGCTTCTTTTTAACCAGTGGAAATAATTCGAGTTCTCCTTAAATCGTCACAACTAATCGAAAAGTCGACAGGATTTTTATCTGTGCTGCCTTTTTAATAAATGATATTTAAAGAAAATTGCGATGGAACGAAGAAAAGCATTCTATCGCCGAAGTTCGATTGAAGGACAGTCTATATGGTATTTTCAGCTTGCTAATGGAATGGGCTGTGGAACGAAATGATGATAGGTTTGTGAATCGTCGATAATTGACTTCTCGTGAATTCCTGAAGCTTGATATTTTTGGTCATAATGATAAATTTTTGAGACCTGGTGATTTCGAATATGATTTAATAAGGAATAGAAGCGCCATTCATCTTGTTGCGGCCCAAATATGCGATCATTGACTTTAAATATTACTGGTAGTAATGACAAGAAAAAAAAAAAAAAAAAAAAAAAAAAAAACGTTTAGAGACAACTGAACGCCGATTGCTACTTACTTTCATAATTTTCGTTATTATTGTCACTCCTAGGATCATCTTGAGAAATTCTTCTTAAGAGTGAGTTATTTCAAATTAATTGAATATTATTTGTATCCTTTTTAAGCATTTGTGTAGATTGTTTATTCTCTGTTTGTGAGGTTTATTTATTTATTGTTTTGTTTTTCTTTGAGTCTTATTTATTAATCTATTTATGAGTATTATTATTATCATTATTATTTGTTGAAGATTGAAATATTTTTATTCGTAAGGATTTAATTGAGGAGTATGATGTTCTTAAGATATTTACTGTTACTTATTAAGATTATTATGATATTTTTATGCACGTTTAAAGATAAGTTCGTAATAATAATGAAGTATAAAAGAACTTAGAAGCTCAAGTTATTTTTTTAAAAAGGTACATTTTCTAATTTATTGATATTTGTTTGTTATCAAGAACTATTCTCAGAATGCAGTATTTTCATGATAATGTTCCTACAACTAGACATTTGAGCTGAAAATTAAGTTAACATTTATGTTTTTCATTTTATTTGTTAGAATTTCTGGTTACAGTGAGCTTTGGTTCCCGGATTCTTATAATTTATTTAAATTCAGTAAGAAAGATGGAACTGTGCAAGGCTGTTGCTAGAATTTTTACTGATAAATATGATTAATTTTGTCAGTAAATTTTGTGATTTTAAGTAAGAAATTACCTATAGTTAAAATTTTTGAATCTGTTTATGATCTATAAAATAATAGCATTAAAAGTTGATCCCAATTTAAGGTATATCTATGATATTTACAATTTCTGTTTTATTAGATAAAATTTCTGGTTAAAGTTAGCAGCTAAGTATAGTTATAATTTTCGCGAAAATTTTGATTCAGATTTTTAAAAAGGTGGGTAATGGTTCTGTGTGAGGCAGTTAAAATGTGTACAACACCAGTAGACAAAGCCCTCAAAATTGCGAAAGCGCGAACTCAGGAATTTCACCTTAAAAGTAAAAGGCTCTATGATCGAAATTTTGTCGAATGCCCATTAAAAATACAAGACTCTGTAATTTATGAAGAATTTAAATACCCTAACACTCGAAAATTAGAACCTACTTTCTCTGGACCATACAAAATTATAAATAAACTTTCTGATGTAACTTATGGAATAGATAAATTTAATTATGAGACAGGACAGAATTCCGTTATTGTGCATGTTTCTAAATTCAGACCCTATTTTTCACCAGAAGATTTTAAACTGTTTCATGAGCAACCCAAAAACAAACAAAACCTCAGATACAATCACAATCACTAGATCAAACTAAAGTCAAGACAATAGATTAAGTTTTAATTCTTATTCTTTAAATAGTTTATCACCATAATTTTCAACATTAGCAGGTATGTTCTTGGAGGCCTACAAGAATATTACTTGTTTTTGGGAGTTTTGGGGGCTAAATTGGGCTCCTTATGCAGGCATAAAGTGAACACTTTGATTGTAAAAGCTTTCAAATTGATGTTGATAAATTAATTTTAAGGGTGTTTTAGTCTAACTATATTTACTCATGTATTTGACATTAGTATTATTCTATTTATTCAGCAGATATTTATGTTATAACAGTTATAAAATCTAATGATTCTACTCAAACCTATAACATAATATGTGATTTTCAGTGATTGTGAAAACTACAGAAATTAAGAGTTTTTCAGAAAAGCACACTATTTTTATTTCTATTTCTCAATTAAGAATGACACCTTTTATTCCTATTGTATTTTATTATTAAAGTTTACAAACCATGTGTAGATAAAACATTATTCTACATTTGGCATTTGAAAACTTATAACCAAATTTGACAATTTTGTAAAAGAGTATCAGAGAGGAATTATTGTAAGGAAATACTGGTTGAGAGTCCATTTTCTAAATAGTTAGATTTAGTTTTATTTGGATTTTGGAATTATTATGATTTTTTTTATTTATACTTTCGGCTAGCAAAAAATACTTTCTTATGCTATTAGAAGATAAGAAAATTATTTAGTTGCTATGTAATTATTTTTATCCTCAACCAATATTTTCCCTATCAATAATAAACAAATAGTGATATTTTCTTTTGATTATACTCTTGTTTTACTATTATTATTATTATTATGATTTCTATAATGAAGTTCAGTATTAATTATACTCTTATTGAAAAATATTAGGATATGGAGTCTTATTATACTATTACTTATTATTGTTGTTATTGTTATTATTTAAATTTTTCTATATTATTTATTATTGATATTGAGAGTGATGCTATTTATTATTGAAAAATTGATATATTACTGAAAGATGTTGGATCCAACATAACATTAAAACCAAAGATTAAACTAGGTTTGAAGATTTTTCATTAAAGAGACTGTATTCAGAGAACATTGGAAAAGACTCTTTTATATGTACTATTGAAAGACTTGTTTCATTTAATGGACTTATTTAAAATAAACTATGCATTAAGTCATTGTAATTATTTAAATTTCCATGAGAACGAATTTTTATTGTTTTTATTATATTTTTATCTTTTCGATTAGTTGTGACGATTTAAGGAGAACTCGAATTATTTCCACTGGTTAAAAAGAAACACACAGTCATGGCAAGCGAGGGAAAAAACAAAATAAATAAATAAATGTGGAAGATCCAATAATTAGTCAAGGGCTGCTGTAAATTCATTTATTAAATTCGTAATAATGAGGAGGGAAAAGCTCCTTTTGCAAAAATTCCATCATTATTTCAGCGAGCTGTCCTCATCGAAGAAGCAACCCAAGAAATCTTTTTCATCTCGAGACTTCCACCTTTTTAAACTAAAAAGAAAGTTCTGGAACATTCTGTAACCTCAAACCATCATTCTTTTATGTAAACAGAATTCTTGTCCAGCTACGAGATTATTTTCCACAAACGATAAATTTATTTTTAAAAAAATATTATTTAACCAATTTATAATTGACTCAGAATTTTAAATATCTTAGGCAGACGAATTTTATAAATGATTAATTTTAAGAGAAAAAGAAAAGTAATGAATTTATTAATATGCACACATCAAAGGTTGACGTAGGAAAAATAAATAAATAGATAAAATAAAATAATGATATTTTTTGAAAGGTATAGTTTTGGAATAAATTTAATAAGACTTTCTTAAAAAGGGTTGATAAAAACATAGAAGAAATTAGTTTTATTTGGAATATTAAGAAATAAAGTTTTAATTAAGAATATTTTTAATTTAGAGCCATCTTTTTAAATTTACGCATACTGGAATAATGTTTTTTTAAGGCAAATTAAGAATTTATATCGTCTGCATAAGGATTAACAGATTAGATTTAGAAACAAGATTTTAATTTAATAATTTGAAGTAAGTACGGAATATTATTATAAGAAAATTAAGATAGTATAAAGGTTAGTTTTGGCGAAAAAATTTTAAATTTGTAATATATATATACATACATATATATAACCATTAAGAGTAAAACAATATACAACAATAAAACATGAAAAAGTGAATTAAAGAAATATATTTGGCTATATATACCTTAGTTTAAAACATGCAAATTATTGCAAATGGGGCGTTAGAGCAGCTGTAAAAATATTACAACGTGAAAATATTTGAAAATTGCATAAAAATATGTTTTTCACAGAGCAACAGGTGCATAATGTATGAAATTTAAGAAAAAGGAAGAAATATTAAAAGGCCGAAATAAAACAATGTATGAAAGACACCAGTTAATATATAAGCCATTACGCATCATCAAGCGGAATGTCTCTATACATTCCCCCATTATTTAAACATAAAGTACTATTGGCAGGTTTCGTATGATGGGAATAACCTTGCAGTAATCACAAAGCAATATTTTTAAAAAGTGTTTTAAAAATCGTGTTTTTAAAAAATACTTCAAAAACCAAAATATCAAAATCTATTATAAAAATATCATACTAAACCTTATAAAAATAAAATATTTTAAATTTAAGAAATCCAAAATTATTAAAATAGTAAAATGCAAGCGAATGTCCCATCTCCACCTGAACCGACCATCAAGTACAAAAATAGACAAACTTACTACATGAGCTCAGCATTATTTATCCAACCAGTGATGAAAAAATCTTATCTCAAACGAATTCCATTCCGAAGTTCAAAAGTCAAATTATTTTGTTCCAAGTCTTGTTGGTTGATGTGGCTATCTGAAAGTCTGTTCCAAGTCTTGTTGCTTGATGTGGCTATCTGAAAATCTACAAAGAGGAAGGATAGTAAAGGATGAAAAAACACGCTAAAAGAAGTTACAGACTTGGAACGTAATAATTTGACTTTTGAACTTCAAAATGGGATTCGTTTGATTTAAATTTGTCGTCATTGATAGGATGCATAATGTTGAGCTCATGCAGTATGTTTGTTTATTTTTGTGCTAGATGGTCGGTTCAGGCGGAGGTGGGATATTCGATTGCATTTTATTATTGTAATTATTTTGGATCTCTTAAATTTAAAATATTTTATTTTTATAAGGTTTTATTTATATGATTGTATGATTCTATATATAATAGTTTTTGATAATTTGATTTTTCACATATTTTAAAAAAATAGGTATATCCTTTTTTTTTATTTATTGCTTTGTGTTTAATGAAATGTTTGTCTCATCATACAAAACCTGGAGGGAATGTTTTTTATAGATTTTGGAGTCCAAGAAAGCACAGTCATAAACATAAAACTCAGCCGTTAAATAGGGTTTTTTAATTTTTTCACCGAGTTACGACTTGTAGGATCGATTGCCTTTTAAGACGCGAATCGAATTTTAACTAATCCTAGATTTTCATTCCTTAACTCTGTGAGGTGCTTGTCTGTGATGCAGTCTCGCACCGATAATGTATGATAGAATTTAATATTATAATCTTAATGATAACCTAGAATCATTACCGATCATGAAATATCATTGATATAATTGCGTATGATAGGTTTAATTAATAACCTTTTATGTTTTGATTCAAATTTTATAAAATTTGAAATGAATCGATAAAGTTCTGCAACGATTATGTATATGAAATTCCAAACTATTCGTTTGTAAATATATTTTAATGCTATATGCGGGTAGACGGATGGCCTAGATGGCGATTATTTTAACTATATATATATATAATTATGAATGAACTTAAAAAATTGAAAAAAAAAAGCAATATCGGGAATAGAAACACTAGCTGGAAATATGATTGCATTTATGAAATAAAAGAAAAAATAAATTCTTAGAAGAAAAGAGGTCGCATTGATTACAATTTACAAAATCTATATATACTTTTATTATATTTAAATTAAAAAAAAAATACTTTGACTACAATTCAAATTTAGAAGCTTTTTACTTAGTGTCATATTATTCAAGTGAATTATTGTATATTTTATTTGTTGTTTTCGTTACAGTAACAATAGATTTGGTAGCAATCGTCATAGGAAACATTTTAAGTTTCCGATGTTAAGTATACCTACTACATTATAAACCCATTATTTCCTTTTAAAGTTATACTATAGAACTTCCATTCATGCCAAATTTTCGGAAATTTTTTTTCAAAGTATGCTAATAAAGAATTGTATTACGATTTCTCGTTTCCAGTTAAAACATTTATCGTAATCAGATGCCAAAGTATTTAACGGTTAACGATGATGAGTTTGGCTGTTAATTGCAACGATTTACTGAAGCAGTCAAAATAAGAATGGCTATGATTAAAATGAATCCTTGTGTTAATGGCTTCATGAATCATTGCAATCAATAGATTTCCTCCTTTGATGATGATGGTGCTGGTGTGAGAAAATGTTGCAGTGAAAGGGAGGATTTATTGTTGCGTTAACTATTTTTAAAACTAAAACATAGCATACATCAAATTGAAAATATTTATGAAATGCTGTATTCAGTTAGAGAAGTTCATAATAATACGTATTTTGAAAGATCTTATGTTTCAATATTATTTTTACAATGATATATTTCAGATAATAAAATGCGGTAGAACTATGTATTCATATATTTGTCAAATATTTCAGGTATCATAACAGTTCAAAATAGAGTCATTTATACATGCCTTTTGAACACAGTAACACAAATATGTTTTTAAGAAGAATTGTTCTAATTTTTAGATTTATGTAAGGAATAATCAATTTTTTGAAATCTGGAAGTGAAAACATATTTTCAAATTGAAATTAGTATTATATGCTAAGATTAAATGACAAAGTAAAATATTTTATTTGAACTTTTATACAACCAGTAACATAGATGCGTTTTAAGAATAGTTATATTATTTTTTGGATTCATATAAGGAATACTCATTTTTTAAACGTTTAAATGTTTCATACGATGATTGTGTTTTATGATATAGTATTAGAATTATTATTTTAAATAAAATTGTACGAAGTACTATTCTTACAAATTGAAAATGTAAATAAAGTTTTTATGAATAATTTGAAATTTTATTTAAATGCACTATATATATATATATATATATATATATATATAATTTTTTTTTAGTAACTCTTTAAAAGGCATGTATAACTGACCCCATTTTGAACTATTATAATACCTGAAATAATTGGTAATTACATGAATATATAATTGTGATTATAGGTTTTAACTAAAAAGTAGAAAAAAACTTTGGCTTTTTGGTTTGTTATTTTGTGTATAGTAGAATTTCCTTTTAACGAAGTCCCCATCTAACGAAGTTTTTTGTTTAACAAAATTTTTTGCTGAACCTTTACTTTGAACATCATTATCGTGTAAATTAATCTCAATATTAAGAATATTATATTCTGTGTAACGAGATTTATTCCACTTTCATGCGTGTATAACATTCAAGCGGAGAGATTAACCCATTAACGCCCGAATTATTTTCTTCTCTAAAATTTAAACTTTGTATTTCCCACCACTTTTAAAATCAAATTAACTTTTATCTAAATTTATCTAGGATTCTGTCTCGTGAAGGAAGGTCTATATTTATCTTCCTCTTTACTGGTGGGAAAACCGTTTTCTTGCTGTTTTTGTAAACGTCCTCAAACGAGGACGCTGGGCGTTAATGGGTTTTAATGTTGCTATGAATGTATAAAATCATTTCACAAATTGAAAATGAAATTAGTTATTTCTTTATTTTCGACTTAATAAAACAATTTTAAAAAATTGATACAATAAGAAGGGAATCTAATTTAACGAAAATGTTACAGATAAATTGTTATGATATTTACAAAAGTGTGAAATGTTTTAATAGTGTATTGTTTAAAGGATTCCTTTAAAAAAAACAACATAACAGACTTTTTAAATGTTAACATTTGTAATACTTGACAAAAGAGAAAAGGTACGCGGCGTTTCAGTGTTCAATTACCTCGTTTAATTATGTCTTTTTTATACATTCTAAATAAATTTCTGTCATTTGAAAGCATTTCTTTAAAAATATGTAATTGCTACCGGAATTAAAATTCATTTTATCATTTTTGCATTGAATATCTATTTTCCATTTTATGCATGAGTATTTTATTAGTCAAATTTTAAGAATTTCAGTTGATTTCTATTTAGCGATTTCCTTCAGAACGAAGTGTTTAAGTGTAACCATGAGACTTTGTTATGTGGTAGTTTTACTGTATATTAGAAGTTCTGCTAAATATCAATTCAGAGTTAGAAAGTTTTTTTAAATAAAAAAATTAAAGGTCCTTTGCATTCTTTTATTTCATTACGTTATTTTGAGTTACGTAATTTTATGTACTTTTGCGTTACGTACAGGCAACTTTACGTACTTCTTATCTAATTAGCAGGTTTTATCTGCTATGCTGCACGATTTGTTCAAGCTTTCCTCAAATCAAAATAAATTTGTCGGCGAATTTGATGTTAAAGCATGGTAGATCTCTACCAGGAATGTCATTCTGCATTGCTGAAAACGACAAAGATTCTATTAAACTATTATAAGATGTCCTCGGGTAATAACTCCACTTTAAGGTTATACCAATTTTTATGGCATCGTTTTAATTTTCTGTTAATATAAGATTTCATACAGCAACTAATTGGCTATGTATAAATAAGTGCATTTTAGCAGATATATATTCATGCATTGTTTTGTAAAGATTTCTTCGCCAATGCTTTTTAGCATTATTACCCACCTACGTGTATAAAAACGCCATGCGAACAAAACTATAAAATAAGATTGAATAATACGATGCAAATTATCCAATTCTAATGATGTAAATTCTACAACCTTAGAAATCGACAAACTGCTCCTACTTAACATTAATTGTGATATCAGGATGCAGTAATATTTGTTACATTTTTTATACTTCTGACATGATAAAAATAATAATAACCGTACCTAAGATATGCAATTTCTCTTTATCATATTCGGTTTTCAACAATGACAATAATGCTTTTTCGTGCATTAAAATAATAATAATAATAATAATAATAATAATAATAATAATAATAATAATAATAATAAGTCTTTTCGGTTGAATTTCTTTGGCGTCATTACTACGGTATACTTTTTTGTGTAGTATATGTTTAATTACAAGCTATCTCGCAAACACAATCGAAATCTCTCACAACATTTTGAAAGTACATGAATTACACTACAAATTTGTGCAATAACAATGTGTATTCTAATAAATAAATTTCACATGACAGAAAATACCTTGCAAACTTTAGATCGGTCGTTGACTTTTGTGTGCTTTTTCCAGCGATAAGGCCTAGAAACTGAACAAAAAAACTTTTAGTGGTTTTTAGGGTTCCGTATTTATAAAGTGAAAACGGTACAATTATAAAATTACTCACATGTTTCTATGGTTTGTATGTCCGTCTGCCACAGCCATTTTACTCATAAACTATTAAACGTGGAAATCTCAAATTGGGGGAAGTAATAAAGACTATTGTTCAACATATTTAAACATTATTAAACATTTACTAACATATTTAAGCGTTAAAAAGGGGACAAATAAGTTACTTGAAAAAAATATATATTTGTATATCATGTGGGGTATCCTTTGAAATTTTCACAGATATTATTGAAGATGTAGTGCAAAAATATGTCCCCCTCCATCTACTCACGAATCTACCGAAACAAAAATGATGGAAAAATAAAAGGTGACAGATTTTACGTTAAACCTCGTAGAAAAACTATAGTGATTACTCTGAATCGCATAGTTATTTAGAAAAGCACATTTTTTTGTTATACACAAATGTCGATTTATGGGCATTGAATAAAAGTGTTGAGAAGCGTTTGAGGTTCTTATCGTAGCAGAAGGATAAAAGCATTGTGGTAATGATTTATGAAATAATCATCGGTAATTAGTCGAGATGCTAACCCTAAAAGACAGGGACAGTTTGGACTAGAAAAATGACGGGGTGACGTACACTTCATACTATAGGCTTTTAAAGCCTCGATAACAACTTTTAATATTATGTTTGTATTATGCAATATCCAGTAGTAGTATAAAAACACTGAAATACATACTGTTGCAAGCATACTACTTTAAATAAAATTAATCATATAAGCAAGGTTCGTACGCATGAGAAAAAAAAATGTATACATATCCATTTTAGTACCAGGATTTTTCTAAGCATTATTTGTCTTATTTAATATAAAATGTTCCTTATTACGGATATAGCGGCCACTACGTTACTAAATTTTGGTATTAAAGTGTCTAATTTTTTTTAATTCCTTGTGCATGCGAATTCTTCATATATACTATGAGGTTCGCGATTAGTTTGCATTGATTGGATCTTTCATTACGAAAGTTGCGTGTTTAAAAGTTAATTAAATACCAGTCTTGAAAAACGTGTCACGGACCAAATCGGTTTGCAAATTTGCAAGCTCCTATCTACACAAGCCCATTTAGCACAATGTAAAGTTAAACATTTAACAACGGTTTCATGTTAGCTACACTGGAAAAAGAAATGGTTTCACTACGCTGAGTTTAGATTTTGTGAAATGCCAAATGAAGTTTAAACATGTACTATTTTTAATTCTCTGTACCGAGTAAAGTTCCTTATAAATAGATAAGGATGAAATAAAAAAGGATTTATACAGAATAGCAATATTTGATACTATTTTGGCTTCGTATCTCTTTAAAATTTTATGGTATACCCATTTACACTTTTCTAGAATATACAGCTATAACCAACCCTACTTGGTATGGTTTTTTACAAAGACTTATTATCCATTCAGAAACGATTTTCTTTTAATAATACATTTCATTCCTTATCGATGACAGGCGCTTTGCTTAATTTTTAATTTGTAGGTACCGATTTTTCAAAGCAGAAAATTTTCTGTACTTTAATCGCGAAAATTCTTCAATTAAATAAGGTAAACTTTACAATAAAAAATAATTGGTATACCTGTAACTCGTCCCCAAGGGGTTAATAATAAATACGTTTATTTAGGCAGCCCTCTGAGAGAGAGTAATACTTGCACTTGACTATTTATATGTTGTTTAAATGACACACCCTTACAAAAATGTCTTTTAAAATGAGTTTAGAAAAAGTATTATAGAATCCAATAGAATTATGGCCCGTTTTTCTATAAACTAGTTTAAAAGCTATAGAAATATCTTTTTAAAGTTTAATAGAAATGTCTGTTAAATGAAAGTATTTAATAGGAATTTCTGTTTTTTTTTTCAATTACTATTTCAATATTATTATTATTATTTCAATAGACATTTCTATTGAACTTCTACAGATATTTTTTTAACTTGAAAACAAGCTTATATAAAAACAGGCAATAATTCTATAGGATTTTATTTAAAAAAAATTAGCTTTCTAAAAACCATCTTTGTAAAGCAGAGCTCTTCTGTGCACTACTCAAAGTGCTGGCTTTCGAATTCCTTCATGAGTACGCGTAATTTTAGCACTTGGCGTTATTACAAAGCCTGGCGTTATTACCCCAGAATACCTTAATTTCTAGTGTGACAAACAAAATTTGAACTTTTAAAGATCATCTTTTTAAATTTTCATTTACATTCGGTTCCATATAGAATGATATGCATTGAACTACAACCACATCTGAAACTTTATCTATCTGACAATACAAGTCGCATTGAAAAGAGTCCAGATAAACTTTAGAAGAAATTAATCTTCCATCATCGGGTTCACCTTCTTCTAGAACTTTCTCCTGATATTTAACAAATATTATTCAATATGCTGCATACTAAAATATTTTCTGAAAATCTATCTGTGAGTGCAAGTTTTTCAGAAATCCATCCAGTAGAATATTTTTTAAAATCTGTTTCAGAAGCTTGTTCATTTGATTACAGACCTTCTCAATATTTCTATAACTTATTTGGAACGGTATGTTCTACGAAAAAACCTTTCTGAAAAACAATGTAATGGAGTAGCGCAACTCTAATACTTCATAATAGAGCTCATATTCTTTTAGACTTTTCTTTTACAATGCTATTAATAATTAATGTAGAATAACATGCTATGCACTAAAAATGTTTTCTAAAAAAATTTGTAACTAACAGTGCAATATATATCAAAGTTCAGATAGTAGACTATTTTTAAAAGGCTAATCTTTTATAATCTATTTCATCTAATTATATAACTACCCAAAAATTCTATAACTAACTTACAACGGTATGGTATATTCTAAAACTTTTCCTGAAAAATTGTCAAGCCTAACAGTGCAGGTTTAATATTTCATAACAGGGTCTTCCTTCTTCAAAAACATTTTCCTATACTTCTATAAATAAGCACAACGTAGATCAAACAATATGTTAGGTACTAAGACCTTTTTCTGAAAAAATCTCTATCTAACAGTACAAGTTTTATCGAAATGTATGGAGTAGAATATTTTTAAAAGATTATTCTTTCATAATTGCAATCATTTAGTTGTAGAACTTCATGGTAATTACATAACTAATAACAAAGTCAGAAAATATGTTACATGCTAAAACCTTCCCTGAAAAAATTATCTAACTCAAGTCCCATCATCAGCACAAGTTCATCAAACGGTAAACCAAACTATAAGAACGAAATTCCCATTTGTATTTTATATAGTCGTGTTTATCAACTTTAAATTTACACTTGCAAAAATTTTCGAAAAATTTTGTAGCTGTAATTAAAAAAATAATAATAAATCGAAAACCTTGAAAACTTGAATAAAAAGAGGATGACTGTATAACGAAAGAACGTATCTATTCATTTTTGACTTTACCGCACGTAACATTTTTAAATACAAATTTTTTTCATCCTATGTTTACTTTCATTTTATCAGTTAAAAAAAGGAAAGTTGCGAAAGCGTAAGCTAGAAAAGAAAAAATAATTCCATTATTGAAAATTCGAACAATTGAAATTTTTTGGTAAGAATTTTCAAATTAAAAAGAGACCGCACAAAGTATTTCGCGAGAGATGCATTTCAAATAAATTACGCTTACAAACTTCCTTTTTTCGACGATGAATGAAGTACACTTAATATAGAAAGTGCTAAATTCTTTAGTGTATTTTTTTCTAAAGTAAATTCTAGATGATGCATTGTTAAACAACAGTTTTTATTTATCTTTTAAGGATTTTCTGTAGATAAATGAATTAAGTTGGAGTTTAGTGAGTTATTAAAATTTGTTAATACAAGTTAGAGCCGCGCGGGTGTGCGTTTATTAAAGAAAGTATTGTAAATCTTGTAAGACGAAAAAAAATTCGAAAATAGATAACATACTACAATAAACACGGGGATCCTTTTTTAGAAAATCTAGAGATCATATAACATATGCTAACATGTACCCTTCATTTAGTAAGTAAAAAAATTACCGTACTTTCATATGTAGATGTAGTGGGATGCAGTATCGGAATCGAACCTGCAAATTTAATTTTATATTACCCCACAACATGACCCAGAAAACTAATTTTCTCAACCCGCATTCTGACCCCAACCCGCAAAAGAAATTTCCGGCTACCCGACACTAACTCGAGATATATCAAACCGCACCTTACCTGAATCCGAAAGTAAACAAAACAAAATGTGTTTTTAAGCAATTATAAGTTGTGTGTTTTTAAGAGCCACGTGCCCATATTATTTTTGAGGGAAATATCATTCATAGCACTGTTTTTATTTTTATTTTTATTTATTTATTTATTTATTTTATTATTATTATTTTTTCAATTTGAGAACAATTTTAAATAATATTCTTTTCTTAAAATGAGTAAAAATATCTCTTGAAACGCTGAACGTTTGAATTTAAAATAGAGGCAAATCCTGAAAAAGTGAGTCAAATAATAATAATAGTAATAATAATAACAATAATAATAAAAAGCTGTCTGTACGCTGGGAACATCTAATGTATAAAATGATCTAAAAAGATTTAATTCCAATGTATAACTTTTCTTCACATAAAACTTTTTTGCGTGATCTATTTTGACCAACTTTAACATTAAATAGCTCTTAAAATATTTATTAGATTTGAAAACTGCCTGTATTAGCGTTTTTATCAAATATCTCTCGATAATATAACCAACTTTTTATATTTTTGTACGCAATAGCCCTCTTACAGAAAGACCTCCGGTCACAAAAAAATCAACGTTAACGGCATTAGTTACTTTTTATGAGAGATACTATTTATGTACAATACATTGTACATGTACATGCAATAAAAAATATTACATTTCAAAAAGTCTCTCATATATCGCTTTCGCGATTCGGATTTATTCTTCTTCGTTAGGATCATGGACAGGTTTATGAATTCCGCAGTTATATAGATTTTGCTCGTTTCGCTAAATTTTATGAAAATTTCAGCTACATTAATAGGCTGTTTCCAAGAGCTGGTTAGTTTCGACTTTATAACAAGGTTTTCGAAAAGTGTGCCATAGTTTCTTCAGAAGCGTTTCCGTCAACTCACCTAGTCTCTTCTGCCGAGTTTTAAATTTTTGAAGCCAACCATAAAAAAAACTTTCTATATTCAAGTCAAGATAAATCTGTTTTGCTTGCTCGATGATTATGGGCCCAGTCACTTATTTCCCCCATGATCATTTTGCACTAAACGAACTATAGAAAACACTATCCAGAATTTCAAGTTGAGGTTCTTCAAAGCCTCCATTCCGCATCATTTGACGATTTTTGCTAGGGATACACAACCTGTCAGACACGAAGGTTGACTACCAAGCCATGATGTAATGACCTATAATGGGTTAACATGTGGTCCGCGAATTTCGTAAATTTATAACTGGAAAAAATCGGAAATTACATAAATTTATCGCGGGAAAATTTTAATTTTCGTCACTTAAGAATCGCAAATTTTGTTAATAAGCAAGACAATTCGCTAATTTCATTGATGTAGTGCAGAAATATAACGGATTTCATCGATGAAGCTGCGGAAAAAAGATCTCAAATTTCGTTGATCAGGAATTAAAAAGTAGTGAATGTTGCGGTGGATGAAGAAAAAAAAATAGCAAATATCGCCAATCAGACAGGAAAAAATAACGAGTTTTCTCGATCAAACACGGAAAAATCACGATTTTTGTCGATCGGAAGCGAAAAATTACACATTTCGCTGATCGGGCAAGAAAAAATCGTGAGTTTCATTGAGGATGTGCGAAAAAAAAATTTATTTTAAATTCATTGGCTAAGGAAATATTGCATATTTTGTCAGTTTTTTAAGTAAAAAGAACGCGAATTTCTTTGATTGATCAGGCCCGAAAAAATCATGAATTTTGCGATGATGTGCGGTAATTGAAAATTTCGTTGATTGGCTGCGAAACAGTCGTGCGTTTTGTCAGTTTATCAATAGAAAAAGTCGCGAATTTCATCTTGCTGCTAGAAAAAAAAAATGCGGCTTTCATCAGAAAAGGTTATTATCACGAATTTCATTGATCGATCACGGAAAAATTCGTATTTCGGCGATCAAGAACGGAAAATTTTTTGCGAGTTTTAGTGATTGGGTTCCGAAAAATCGCAAATTTTGCTCTTGGACACGGATGTATCGTGAATTTTGTCGATATCATTGAAAAATTGCAAATTTCGCCGAACGGACGTGGTACAAATCACGTATTTTTTCTATCGGGTTAGGAAGTATTACCAATTCTTCGCTCAGATGAAAAAAGTCGTGAATTTCGTCGATCATCAGCAAAAATCGGAAAATTCATCCATCATATGAGGAAACTGAGAATATCATCGATCGGCTTCGTGACAGTTAAGCTTCATTGTTTAGGCGCTGAAAAATTGCAAATTCCATCGTTCGGACACGAAACAAATCACAAATTTTATTGAGTTCCAAGTATTTCGTTGGTCGGGCACGGAAAAATTGCGAATTTTGTTGATCAGACTCGAAAAAAATCGTGATATTCGTCAATAAGGCTTGGATAATTCGCTAATTAGTCGATAAAGTAATGAAAAGATTGCGAATTTCGTCGATCAGCCTCATAAAAATCTGCAAATAGTGTTGATTCGGCACTTAAAAATTGCAACTTATGCCGATCGGGATTGGAAAAATCGCAAATTTTGTCGATAGGGCACGAATCACGAATTTTGGCAATCATTTGAGGGAATATCGCAAATTTCGTCAATGAGTTTAGTAAAAATCACGAGTTTTATTGATCAAGCTCGGAAAAATTGCAAATTTCGTCGATCTCTTTTCGGCGTCTTCAATATTATTATTTTTCATTTAAAAGTTTTCCGATTTCAATTTTTGATTTGGTTGACTTTGACCTGACTCCCGTTAGACACTCGGCTATTCGGGGCATGGATAGGGATCTTTAAGACTGGCTCCCGCTAGAGAAGTCGCAATAAAAAAAGCTAACAGATCACGGACGTTAAAAAAAGAAAAGCTAAATGATTACAGAAGTTAAAGAGGGAAAAAAATAAAATGCGGACAACATAGGGTCTATTCTCGACCGAAAACAACAGCCATTTTCCAAATGGTTAATAAATAAAATAAAGAAAAATATTACGCAGACTAAGTTGTCGGATTATGGAATGTGAAGAGACATAGAATGCCGTATGAAGGAGTTTATACTGTAATAAGAAAAATAGCCGTAAACAATAGACATAAATTAACTTTTGTTACGAATTTTTAATTTTTATGTATTTTTCTTCTTTTTAAAATATTGACTGTGTTACTTTTAAATCATATTTCCCAGAAATGCAACAATCTTTTATTATTTATTGTTCCTATAACAGAAAAATAAATGGAGTATGTATTATTTTCCTTGTTTATTTTGAGGACACGTTACATTACTTCAATTTAGATAATAGAATTGAATTTCCGATTTTAGAAAGGATTTTGTTTGTTCTCGAAAACAATGTAAAATGTTTTTATGTTCACTTACTTTTTTTTCATATTTTTATAAGAACAATTGGATTACTGTCTATTTTATCCATCTGGCAATATGATTATATTTTGCTGATAGCAGTGATTCTGTAGTTTAATGTATGTAAAAAAAGTTCAATTGATATTTGTCAATCAAACAGTGTTTTTTTTAAGTAAGTTTTTCTCTCAGTTCTTCATAATATGTTGCTAACGCTGCTACTACTGTCTAGATGAAATTTATTGTAACCTTTTCAACTTGTCGGATAATATTGAAAAATAATTATTGCGTATAAAATTATTTAAAAAAAAATTAAATTGAAAGTGTATTTTAAAAGCTATTTCTTGTTGAAATCGATCATAATAGTTTAGTTACAAAAGATTTGTACGGTCAAAAAATTGGTATAGCAATTTAACTAAATTTTGCAGACAAATACATGACTTGTCTATGATGTGCCTCGTCTGTCTATTTTTTTTTGGGGGGGGGAACTATTTTCACAATTATTTATTAAAGAAATCATTATTTAAATAAGTATTTAATCCATCTTTTGAAATAGTCGTTTTTTAGGGTTTCATTCATCTGACAAACTCTATTTGTCTCTGTCCTCTGTCTGCCTGTCACACAGTCCGTACACAAATACTATGTAAGTCACAGAGTTCAAATTTTGTGTACTTAGAGCTGAATACCTTTTGTCACACAACAAATCATATAATTTTGAAAAAAGACTATTATTTCAATTTAAATATTTTTTTTAATATCATCAGTTCTTTTTTTGTTGTTGGTGTTGTTTTTTTCTTTTCCTTTAAAAAGAAATTGAGTACTTATGATGCCACAATTACAAAATTGGTATTAAAAACTACAAAAAAACTAATGTGTAAAAAATGAATTCAAATACAGTTTTTTAAACAAATTGAATTTAAAAGAACATTTTTTCCCTATACGATGGTGTAAAAATTGATAATGCGCCATACTTAGAAGTTTAAAAATTTGCAGTAACCAAAAATTTTAAAACTGAAATTCCATTTCAAATATCAAAATGTTGCCAAAATGATGTATGCTTTACGCACAGATGCATTTGGCCTTTATAATATAGATAATTTAGTAATTTCAAAGCCCCCTTGAAATATTCAAATGTCCTGAAATTCAAAGGTTGCTTTATATAAAAAGTTTACCAAAAATTAGCCATCCGAAGTTCTAAACAAAATTGGGCTAGCGAACGATCGGCGGTAGTCTTCGAAGCGAGAAATTGCTGTTTTAATCCACCAGTGACGGCGAATTGAAGATGAGGTCGAATGACTAAGGGGTGACAATCTTCCAACGGTATGCATTGCGCGACACCCTAATTAGCATGAATCAATCATTGCGGGATCAAACGACACCCCTAACACATTTTCAAGCCCGCGGTTGTCAAATGGTAACTCCTTTTCACCCCTGGGCGCCTAATGCAACTGCTTTGTCACCTTTTTTTTTAATATTGTACTTTGTAACCGCTATCATTAAAAGCTACTTCTATGTTTATAAAATTTTAATGCTTTCAATAATGCTTTTCATATCATGAATTTCAACTATCAAAGTCATGCCGACAATGTTCAAAGCGTTTAATAAGGAAAGTTATTCACGAATTAAGTTTTTCAATCAACTTCTCTGGAAATCTCTGTGGTGCAGATTTCAAATCACTCGAAAGGTTAAAATAGTTGAAGTTGTGGAGACACAGATCGTTTGGAGCGAAAATTTTAGATATGATCACAGATTAATCAATAAATTTGGAAAATAAATTTTAAGCTCGGTTTTGTATTAAAATTAATGTCTTTGACTGACTTGAACCTTTCTAAAATCAGTAAAATTTTGCTCAGTACAGAAATTTTTTACCAAAGATGCATGTACTTTTAAATCGCCGTTATTTTAGAATTAAATTTTAAAAGTTATTTTTTAAAGGATGGTGGATTTTAAAGTATAGTATATAGTTGATTGTTAAAAAAGTAAAATACAGTAAAATCAGTCAAAACGAGCCTGCCTATGACGGAAAAATGTGATGCTCTATGCGAAATTGAATGCAATAGTACTCGAAAAATAATATACTATATTTACACCACCTGAGAAGGTAAATTGTTTTGTAACGTATTTACTTCTTTTATTCTTGATTTGTTAGATTTTACTGTATAAAATTTTTCAAAGTCTCAATGCATGAAACATGGATTGCAAAATGTTAAATGATAAGTGATACTCTAGCATACTGTCGGAATTCATAAATCTCCAATCAACATGTTTTGTGGTGAAACTTCTCCATGTTATTAAAATGTGTTGTGTGGTGTGTAACAATCTTTGTATCCTGTTCTTGTGGACAAACATTCATATTGTTTTGTGTGTGAATCATATAACAATTTGACTTACAATTTTCAAGAGACTATCGTGCTTTGACATGCAGTGTTATCACCAACACCAGATAAATGTCTCCAATAAACTAGTTTATTCAATGGATAACAGATGACAGAACTTAACAGGGGCTAAAACTATGTTCCTTACACAATTTTCTCATCAAAAAACAATGATCTTTGACTGTCTCAGCTTTTTTCTTTATCTAGAACTATGTGGACTCTGTTAGCTGCCCATGGGATATTTAAATGTTGTCTAACTAGTGATCAAGTTAGATCTTTAGATGATAAAAGTTATCTCTCTATTATCTACAAAAGTAGATCTGCTACATAAGAGACAACAGCCAAACCACACTCAAAACCAGCATATATATAAAAAATAACTAGAATACCATGACATATCTTAAACTGTAATAATTTATACCTATTTATTTAAGCTTTTTATAATCAAGAAAAATATACATAATCCAGGGAATGTTATTGCGTCGAGTCTTCAATCATGTAACAGGATCAAGAATGTCATCAAATCATTATAAATAATTTTCGAATTTTTTCATCACTCGATGTCAGGAATTTTGGATTTTAATATTTATGAAAGTTTTGCAGAAATCAAAAAAAGTTTTTTTTTGCGTGTGTGTATGTGTTAAATTCAGAGATTGATATAGGAAAAAAATTCCTAATTGAAAAGTGTACTCTTCAAGGGCCGTATAAAAAATTTAACTTTTGTTTTTTTTCAAACAGACTCCCCATGGTGATGCAACTTCTGTCATTAAATTTTGAACTTTTTTATGAAAATTTGCAAACAAAATGTGTGTCTAGGAGCAACACTTGGGTAATATCCTATTGTTTCTGTCTTAATGAATTTCCCTGAATAGTGCTTAGTCATGTTCGCTGGCATTTATCCTTTTAAAATTAATTTTTATTAAGTATTTAAATAATAATTCCAGATTATTAATTTAATCTTGCAAAAATTTCGGAATGTTTTCACAGAAATTCAATTTATAGGTGTTTAAACATTTTTTTCGAATATATGACTTTACTGTTAATAGTATAACATTATTTATATATTAATTTTTACAATATATTTATTTCTAGATACAAACATTCACTTTAGGCACTCATCTGAAATTTTTCTGCAGGTAATTAGATTATTTTTAAGAAGTGTTATTATACACTTACTGAAATTATAAAATGTATCCAACATTTATTTCAAAAGACAAGTCATCTTATAGTAGACATACACACACACATATATATAGATATATATAATTTCTTTAATGTTTGCATTTCCTTCATTTTAATAATCAGATCCATTAAATTTATCTAATGAAGATTAATTTAAGCAAAAATGTTGAGTTCTTAATATTACTTAATTAATATTTTAAGTACTATCATGTTTTACGAGGCACTTTGCTTTGTAATAGTTATCATTAACAGCTGCTTCTATCTTTATAAATTTTCAATGCTCTCAATATAACTCTTCAAATCTTGAATTTTATATATCAAAGTAACGCCGATAATGTTGAAAGCGTTTAATAAGGAATGTGATTCATGAATTAAGTTTGTCAATCAACTTTTCTAGAAATCACTTTGGCGCAGATTTCAAATCACTTGAAAGGTTAAAATAATTGAAGTAGTAGAGACATAGATCGTTTGAAGCGAAAACTTTGGATATAATTCCAGATTAATCAATAGAATTTGAAAATAAATTTTAAACATTACTTAGAGATTACCAATGTTTAAAATTAATAACTAGTGTAAGGAATATACATCAGGAGATTTAAAAAGAACATATACTTTTGTTATATTAATTTATTTTTCTTACTATGTAAATATTTTTTAATAAAATTTCTGTGTGTTATGTTAAAAAGACTGTACTATTTTTAAATAATAGCCTTTACCCTTTGGGGATAAGGAACGGTATACGCACCATGTGAGGTGATCAGAAACCTTCAATATTCTCACCAGCTATTTTTTTTTCTCGTAAAGATTACTTATTAAATCTTGGTATTTTCATGATTCAACTACATAATATTTTCTATTTTGAAAAACCCTGATTAAAAGTTAAAAACTCAGGAAATTGCTTCTGTCTATTAGGTTAGGTAATTGTGATATAGAATCGCACATAGTTTTCTTAAATTATACTTTTTTTCTAAATTTCAGTTAAACACTAATCTTTAATTACTTATTCATTTTATCTTAAATTTCATTTCGTTCACATAATACTTTTCCTTCAAAAGAAAAGAAAGAAAACATATTTAACAACTGCCTTTATCACTAAAACGTCTCTTTTATAAAGGGGATTCGTTTAGATGATTATTCATCCTCGCTAAAAATAATAAAAAAAAAAGAATAAATATCGAATTTTATTTCGGTCAGTAGAAATAGTTATTTGGTCGGCTTAATTTTTGAGTATTTAACTTCCTCGTTATATCATATCCTTCTCATGTACATGCGTTATGTTTTGTGTTTCACAATATATTCTTAAAACATTGCTCCTATCGTACGCTTTGGCGTTGGAATTATTTTTGCTTTATTTTATAGGACTGCTATTTCTTGTTACTCTGCCATTAAATTCAAATCCTCTTAATTCTTTAAGGCGTAACAGAAAATTTTGCATGTTTGATATCATTCATTTTTTTCATGTGCTCTTTCGCGAATTGTGCGGTGTCAATGTATGAATTACAGAATTATTAATGAATTGACTCACCCTCGCTCACGAAGACAGTCATGTGGAAACTGTTTTTTAAAAAACGCAATCATGCACCATCCCTAACTATTTCTGTATGAAATGTTTTAAATTTATAATTCTACTCTAAAAAAATAAAATTCTTAAAAAGCATTTATTTTTTAATTGATCCCAGACTACAACTGTTTAGCGAATGTATTTTGTAAAAAAAGAGCCTGGTCAACATTAGTCATAAAATATTTTAAAGTTCAGAACGTCATTATAGTTATCGTATAACAATATAGGTTTAAAATAAAGACTTTCTTTTTTAGACTATTTCACACTTTATTTCGGGTAACTTTAGATGATTGTTAGACTTTGAGTTGAAATGATATTTAAGGAAATCACCACAAAACGCCTTTAAGTTTGTTTTTTATTAATGGAATCTAGGTCAGGAAGTTAATTTAAATTTAAATTTAAACATCACGTCCTCAAAGCGAATGACAATTTTTATCACTATATGCTACGGTTATAGTACTACTGTATCTCCTGCATAATTTGAAACTATAGGATCACATCCATGTTTATTACAATTTTATGGACATTTTAAGCAGATCAATAGCTTTCATAAATGAAATCTTTTGCTTCAGAAAACAAGAACGAAAAATAATACGTTTGCATAGATTATTTATAATTTCCAACATGCTCAAAATACTGTAACAATTCTTAACACCTTATTAATGTGAAAGATGATATCTGAATAAACAATTTAACTAATGCATATCACATTTGAAAACTCATTTTCTGTTATTCGTATCCATAGTTGGAGAAATATATAACTTATGTACATTATATGATATATAGATTTGTGTGTATGCAAACGAAGTAATATTTAAATATAAACTTCAATTTAAAAGTACGCATTACACAATTGAAAGCGACCTCCAGCAATTTTTGCTCATAAGATTCAATAGTTCCATAAAATGTTTAATCTCTTCTGTAGCCATATTCTTTTTTGTGGTTTATAAACAAATTATGAATTCTATGCACATCACATTCTACAGTAAGTGCCATGAAACACATTTTAGTGATATATGCATGTTCTGTAAGAAAATACTAGAATCTTTATTAATCTAAAACTCTTACATCGAATCTAGGTTCTATTCCCTTTTATTTGGTGTATCGTCTTAATTCTAAGTATTAATCTTCAGAAAACATACATTTTCACGAAATAATAGCATTTAATGACAAAATGAACATAAATACTACAATAATTCTCCCTTTTTTACATCTCATACGAATCATAAATTCGTACAATCGTACTTCTCGTTTCAAGAAAAATCATAGAACAACAAAAAACATAAATCAAAATAGAATACAAAAAAGTCATATTAGTTCACATAGCTTACAAAATGTTTGTGCGCCAAGGGGTTTCACAGTAGAGAATCTGAAACCACAACAATGACTTTTAGCGCATTTAAATCAGCATAATATCAATAAAATATATCAAAAAAGATTTTTTACCATAGAGCGTAAAATGACAGAATTTCTTTTAGTGTCTCTACACTTTTAAAAATCTTTTTCTGGTTTGAACCAAATTTTGTTGCTCATTAGCTGCCACTGTAAGATGGTGAAATATTGAACCAACATTCGGAGCTTCTGTTGCAGCATAGTTCCAACAATCGGAACGAGTTTAAAATTAGGAAGCTCAAAATGTTGGTACGAGATTTCACCATCTTATAGTGGCAGCTACTGAGCACCAAAATTTGTTTCAAACTAGAGAAAATTTTTTAACAGTGTATTAATTAATAAAAAATTCGAAACAATTCATTTTCAATACCTATCACGCCATATACATGTTACCAATAACATCAAAAAAATTCTTGCCAATCGGATTATATTTATGTGAGTTAGAGCACATAAAGACATTCAGACAAACTGAATTCATAAACTATTTTGAAATTTGTTGGAAAGTGTAAAAAAAATGGTCAGGAAAAGTAAAAAAAGTTAGAAGAAAATTTTAAAAAGTCGTAAAATATTACTAATAAAAAATGAATAGAAGATCAGCAATCGAGTTGGCCTGAGAAATAACATAGATCAGTCTACAGTCATTACCGAAAATTTACGACTTTTTACGATAACGTTCCAAATTTTTTACTTAACAATATATAAATGCGGCAATGGCGAGTATATTTCTTCCTGTCTCAAGCAAAGTTTCTTTATATATTTTTACAAAAACTAACGCACAACACCCATTTTTGACGAACGCACAGCAATTCTCTATATCATGAATTGGTCTGGAGCGATAGAAATATTCGTTTCCTTGAAATAAATGTACCATATATTTCTTCTTCAGTATAGGATCATTTTCAGCAGTCTTGCTTAAATTTTATTAAAGATATGTTAGCTAGAATTTAGATTATCATCGCGAACAGCAAGTGGTCTTAAAAGCTGGCATAAACATACAATCATCTTAAAATATGTTTAAGCAGTGTATATTTATCACAAAATCTAAAGATTTATTGTAAGTTTTAAATCCAAGATCGTAGCCTAACCAACAATTCATTTCCTTTCACGGACTTTTCTTTCATTTCATTCTTTCGAATATCAACTGAATGATAGCTCATAACTAAAATTTAGCTAAAATAAAATCATTCTTAAAAATACTTAAATGACATTTCCAGAAATAATCATCTATATGTGACCATGCACTTAATTCGTTACGTGATTCTGCATCTCATTTTATCGATATTCTACAAACAATTCTTAGTAAACTAAAAGCAGTTAAACCGAAAAATGCACAACTTATTAAAAAAATCTTTAAGTAAATTACGCTCAGATTCTGTAAACTTAACAATCTCTTTTGCATAACCCTGTATATCAACCGTAGCATTTATACATACTATATCATATGCATACATTTAGTAAAACGTAAAAGCGCATATAATAATTAAAAATGCATTTCATCCCTTCATCATCCATCGTCAATAACATACAGTCTTTCAGATAGAATATACCATTTGAAATATTTTGCGTTACCCTGTATATCTTTTTATCTACATTTTACAAACATTTCTTATAAACTAAAACCAGATAAACGTAGAAATGCACAACTTATTTAAAAAACACTTTTAAGTAAATTACGTTCATATTCAGTAACCTTAACGATCTCTTTTGCGTAATCCTATATATCGACCATAGCATTTATACACACCATATAATACCCATACATTTAGTGAAACTTAAAAGCGCATACCATAATTGAAAAGGCATTTCTTCCATACATCCTCCATCGTCCATAACATACAGTACTTCGAATAGAATATACTATTTAAAATATTTTGTGTGTCCCTGTAAATGCTATGCTCTTCATATTATGGGTGGAAAATAAGACCTCAGTGACGTATACCAAATTTGTTATACATGAAATTGTTTAACATAATTAAAATATGTGGCAAACAATTCCCCCTTCATTATTGTGTAATGGAATTATTTTGTGTTGCTCTGTAAATGAATAATAACTATTATTTTCCCTGCACACATTAGTGAACTTCGCAAACGCATATAAACTTGATTATGTTTGACAAGGTGTAACATCTTTAAAATTCATTTGAAACGAAATTTTTCCCATAGTCCGTAATGTAACGGAAAACTCATGACTATCCCTGTAAAAAAAAAAAACTAATCATGGTAGAAACTTCATTTTCAATAGGGTTCGTGCTAGGGTAAGCGTCAATAACATCCAAAGTTTCCGTGGAAATCCAAGTATAGTTACGATAAATAAAGTAAGGACAGACGGACAGACAAACCAAAAGCATAAACACTTTTCAACTTTGTTGGAGAGTGTTAAAAAAAATTACTGCTTTTTATTTTATTCGTCAATATCAATAATAAGAATACATTATACAACTCTGACAAAATTGATTTCAACAAAACCGTAGTAAATTTCCCCAAAGTCCTATTAAGAATCTGTGTAGGAGTAGTTCCCATGTTGTTTTTCGAAGCATTCATCATCCGCTAGAGAATAACAAATTAAATTTCAATGTGAATGGAAAAGTTTTAACAAGAAATGTTTTTTTTCCAAGGAAACATTTTAAATTAAAATCTCTATTACATTTAGCAAGAGACAAATTTAATATTATTTTTTTATAACAAGTTCAGGAAATCTTCTATCATAAATATTAAACAGAATAGTTATTCTCTATTGTTACAAACAGAATATTTGTAGAAACTAGATTCTATTCACAGTTACTTTAAGAAAAACAATACTTGTCTATTTTGTGGAATTTTCGTCTGCTTTTCTCGGTAATAATTAAAGTAAAAACTGTATAATTCAAAAAAAATAATAATGCATTATAATTTTCTTTACACAGGTATTATTTAAAAAACTTTTTTTAGTGACTTTCGTCAACTAACTTTGTCTTATTTTCTACAAATTTGATTATTAACGACCTTGTAATTATTAACTTTTATTGCCGTTATTGTATTGAAGTTGCTAATAATGAATATATTTACACACAAATTTAATTTTAAAACGTGTATTTTATAGATCTTTGCAATTTTTTTTGTATGTTACTATAACAAAGAATTCTTAAATAATGTATTCACTAGTAAAAAAAGTAATTTCTGCATTTTGTTTTATTCGTCAATATCAATAATTAGTATATTTTACAGAACTGACAAAAATTATTTCTATAAAAACGTTGTAAATTTCCCCGAAATCCTACTGAGAATCTGTGTAGGAACAGCTCCCAAGTTGCTTTTCGAAACATTCATCATCCGCTAAGGACTAACAAATTAGATTTCAGTGTGAATTGAAAAGTTTTAACAAGAATATTTTTTTATCTTCAAGGGAACAATTGAAATTAAAGTCTCATTTACATTTACCAAGAGACATGTTTAAGATTTCCTTTTTTTTTCAGGAAATCATCTATCTCTATCATTAAACAAAACTGTTATTCTTTCCTGTTGTAAATAGAATCGCTATAGCAAACGAGATTATATTCTATTTTCCTTAAAATACATTAACAAAATAAAATGAAAACAAGAATACTTGTTTGTTTTGTGAAATATTCTTCGGTTTAAATGTTTTTCTGCGTAACAGGAAAGGTAAAATGAAAGTTTATGGAATTTTGCAATTGCTTTTTTATTACACTATAAAAAAAATCGTAACTAATGCATTTATTAGTAAAAAAGAAATTTCTTCTTTTTGTTTTATTCGTCAATATCAATAATAATAGTACATTTTGCAGAACTGACAAAAGTTATTTAGAAAATCCTGGTAAATATCTCCGAAATACTATTAAAAATCTGTGTAGGAACAGTTCCCAAGTTGTTTTTCGAAACATTCATCATCCGCTAAGGACTAAGAAATTAGATTTCAGTGTGAATTGAAAAGTTTTAACAAGAAAAGGTTTTTTGTATCTCCAAGGAAACATTTGAAATTAAGGTCTCTATTACATTTAGCAAGAGACAAGCTAAATATTTTCTTCTTTTACAAATTTAAAATATCTTCTGTCGTTAATTATTAAAAAGAATAATTATTTTTTTTTACTGTAAACAGAATAGCTATAGTAAACGAGATTCTGTTCTACGTCACGTAAAGAAGAAAATACGCGTTTGTTTTGTGAAATGTTTCTGAGAATAAATGTTTTACAGAGTAACAGGAAATGTGAAAATAAAATATCTCAAAAATAACATGCAGCATAATGCCGAATAATCTACTAACTTTGTCTTATTTTCTTCAAAATTTAATCTTCGCCACATGATAATTATTAACTTTTTATGCCTTATTGTATTCAAGTAACTCATAATATTTTTATTAACACACAAACTAAATTTTAAACTGTATTTTACGAAGTTTTTCAATTACTTTTTTCATCACACAATAACGAGCAATTCTTAAATAACGCATTTATTAGTAAATAATAATTTTCTGATTTTTGTTTTATTAGTTAATATAAATAACAATAGTATATTTTACAGAACTGACAAAATTGATGTCATCAAAACCGCAGTAAATTTTCCTCTATTAAAAATCTGTTAAGGGACAGTTCCCAAGTTGTTTTCCTAAACATTCATCATCCGCTAGAGACTAACAATTTAGATTTCAGTGTGAATGGACAAGTTTTAACAATTTTTTTTATCTCCAAGGAAACACTTGAAATTAACGTTTCTATTACATTTACCAAGAGACAAGTTTAAGATTTTTCTTTTCTTAAGGAAATCTTCTATCATTAATTATTAAACAGAATCTTATTGTAAGCAGAATAGCTGTAGTAAACGAGATTCTATTCTACGTTACTAAAATAAATAATGAAAAGAAAAGATAAACAAGAATACTCGTTTGTTTTTTGAAATATTCTTCTGTATAAATATTTATCTGGGTAACAGGAAAAGTGAAATGGAATTTCATGGAATTTTGCAATTACTTTTTGTAATTACACTATAAACAACTTCTTAAATAATGCATTTATTAGTAAAAAATAAATTTCTGCGTTTTGCTTTATTCGCTAATAACGTTAATAATAAATATATTTTAAAACACTGAAAAGATTGATTTCAACAAAACCATTGCAAATTTTCCCGAAGTCCTATTAACCCGGGAAAACGCGCGCCGGGCCTAAAAGATCCGAAGTGCGTATGGTTTTTACAATTGTAACCACTAATTATTTTAAAGTAATCTTCAACTTATTTTGTGGGAAAATTGGTAAGATTTGTCTCCGTCTAAATAAGGTGACTTTTATAATTTAATTTTATTGGTGACAAAGTTAAAACCATTCATAACCTGGGTAAGCGCGCGTTCTCCCGGGTTAAGAATCTGTGTACAGGCAGTTCCCATGTTGTTTTTCCAAACATTCATCCTCCACTTGAGACTAATAATTTAGATTTCAAAGTGAATGGAAAAGTTTTAACGAGAAATGTCTTTTATCTCCAAGGAAACTCTTGAAATTAAAGTCTCCATTACATTTACCAAGAGATTAGAATTCCATGATTTTCCTTTTTTACACAAGTTTAGAAAATCTTCTATTGTTAACTGTTAAACAGATTAGTTATTCTTTCTGGTTGTAAACTGAATAGCTGCAATAACCGAGATTTTATTCGGCGTTACTTTTGAAAAAAAGAATATTTTTTTTGTTTTCTAGAATATTCGTCAATATAAATGTTTTTTTTTCTCGGTAACAGGAAAAGTGAAACTGTGAATAGTTCTAAAAGTATAATACAGTATACTGCTGTTTCAAAACAGTCATAAAAAGACAAATCTTTTTATGTTTTTATTAACGGACGATTTTATTTATAAAATACATACATCTATTCCTAACAAGTAGCACTGTAGTATATCTAAAGCTCTCAGAGGCCCTTACGAAAATTTAACCAAATAATGAATGGTAGTTCATTATTGGACTATTTATTTTTAATTCCAGAATGTTACATTGATATATTTTTTAAAAAAATGTTGATTTTCCTTTTATTAAGTACGCAAAAAAGAGTTTATTTATTTTTAAATATTTTTTTCTAAATTTCTGTGTCTTTCAGCACTTCAAGATTGGAAATGGTTTGTCCCTGAAAAGTTCAAAAAGATTGGCGCTCAACAGACCAACATTGTAAATAAACACTGAAAAAAATTCTTAAATAAATCATTTATTAGTAAAAAAGAAATTTCTGCAATTTGTTTTATTCGTCAATATGAATAATAATAGTATATTTTTACAGAACTGACAAAATTGATTTCAACAAAACCGTAGTAAATTTCTCCAAAGTTCTATTAATAATCTTTGTAGAAACAGCTCCCAAGTTGTTTTTCTAAACATTCATCATCCGCTAGAGAATAACAATTTAGATTTCAGTGTGAATGGAAAAGTTTTAACAACATTTTTTTTCCAAGAATATATTTGAAATTAAAATCTCTATTACATTTAGCAAGGGACAAGCTTAAGATTTTTTTCATTTTTTCTTTCTTTTTTTTCTTTTTTACAAGTTTAGAAAATTTTATATCACTAAATATTAACCCGCGAGTAGTCGCGACTTTTTTCACAACGTCATTAGTCGAGCTTGGTCTTCTCGCCGCTGGCCCGCCCGCATACCAAATATGTAAAATAAGAAATATTTTTCACCTAATATACGAAAATAACATCACATCTAAGATATAAATTTGCAGTTTTCTTAAATTATGCATTTTATTCATGAGATCTGGAGTAATTGGAAAAAGTAAAAATGAACTCGCATTGGTGACTTTTACGTAGACTTTTTTGCCAATTTCAACTTTGTTTCTAAAAATCTACCTGAAAGAAAAACAGAGGTGTCCTGTTACTTCACTAAGGTACTCGAGAAAGTTTCAAAGTCAGCTACATGGTAGATCTCCGCTGTATTTGTAATGTGATATAAGTTAGGAGAAGATAAGTTATACGGGCGGCGAAACGACCGACACGCGACTACTGACGGGTTAAACAGAGTAGTTTCTTGTTCCAAACAGAATTTCTGTAGAAATCTAGATTATATTCATAGTTCTTCACTTAGTTTTTATTCATAGTTAAAAAACAATACTTGTTTGTTTTGTGGAATTTTTGTCTATTTTTCTCGGTAACAACAAGAGAGAAAATGAATAATTCAAAAAAAAAAATAATGCAGTACAATGCTGTTTTTACACAGGTGTGCAAAAAATCAAGACTTTTATCTAGTAACTTTCGTCAACTAACTTTGTCTTGTTTTCTACAAATTTGACCGTTGACGGCCAAATAATTATTAAATTTTTATTACTCTTATGGTATTGAAGTTACTCATATTATTTATATTTACGCAGAAATTTAATTTTAAAACAAGTATTTTATGGAATTTTGTAATTACTTTTTGTATTACACTGTAAAAAATTAAATTCTTCAATAATACACTTATGTATCAGTAAAAAATAAATTTCTGTTTTTTGCTTTATTCGTGAATATCAATAATAATATTAATATATTTTGTAATAGTGACATAAATGATTTTATCAAAACCGTAGTAAATTTTCTCTAAGCCTTATTCAGAATCTGCGCTCTTCCCAAGTTGTTTTTCGAAACATTCATCATCCACTAGAGACTAACAAATTAGATTTCAGTGTGAATGGAAAAGTTTTAGCAAGAAACGTTTTTTATCTCAAAACACGCTTGAAATTAAAGTCTCCAATACATTTACCAATATATAAATTTAAGATTTTCTGTTTTTTACAAGTTTAAGAAATCTTCTATCATTAGTTATTAAAGAAAATAGTTGTTGTAAACGAGATTATATTCAACGTTACTTTTCTAAAAAATGATTACTTGTTTGTTTTATGGAATGTTCGTCTCTCTAAATGTTTTTCTCGATAACAGGAAAATAATTCTTAAATAATGCATTTATTAGCAAAAAAGAAATTTCTGCTTTTTGTTTTATTCGTCAATGTCAATAAAAAATTGTATAAATTACAGAACAGACAAAATTGATTTCAACAAAACCGCAGTAAAATTCCTTTAAACCCTACTAAGAATCTGTGTAGGAACAGTTCCCTAGTTGTTTTTTGAAACATTCATCATCCGCTAGAGAACAACAAATTAGATTTCAGCGTGAATGGAAATTTTTTACAAGAGATTTTTTTATCTTCAAGTAAACACTTGAAATTAAAGTGTCTTTTACATTTACCAAGAGACTAGTTTGAGGTTTTCCTTTTATAGGAAATCTACTATCATTAAATATTAAACAGAACAGATATTCTTTTGTGTTGCAAACAGAATAGCTAAAATAATTGAGATTCTGTTCTATGTTACTTAAAATGAATAAATAAATAAAAATAAAAACAAGCATACTTGTTTGTTTTGTGAAATATTCAGAAATGTTTTTCTGAATAACAGGAAAAGTGAAATTGAATTTCATGGAATTTTGCAAATATTTTTTGAATTACACTATAAAACAGTTCTTAAATAATGCATTTATTAGTAAAAAAAATGTCTGCTTTTAGCTTTATTCGTTAATAACAATGATAATAATAATATATTTTACAATACTGAAAAAATTGATTTTAATAAAATCGTAGCGAATTTCCCCGAAGTCTTATTAAGAATATGTGTACGAACAGTTCCCAAGTTGTTTTTCGAAACATACATCATTCATTAGAGACCATCAAATTAGATTTCAGTGTGAAAGAAAAGTTTTAACATTTTTTTTAAACTCCAAGGAAACACTTGAAATTAAAGTTTCTGTTACATTTAGCAAGAAACAAAATTTAAATTTTATTTTATTTTTACAATTTAAAAAAAATCTATTATTACTTATCAAACAATTCTTTCTTGTTTTAAACGGAATAGCTATAGTAAACACGATTATATTCAACGTTACTTTTTGAAACACTTGTTTGTTTTGTGGAATGTTAGTCTGTATAAACGTGTTTCTCGGTAACAGCAAAAGGGAAAACTGAATAATTCGAAAAATATAATGCAGTTTAATGATACTTTTACACAGGCATTAAAAAAGACAAGATTTTATTATTATTATTATCGTTATTATTATTATTATTATTATTATTATTATTATTATTATTAACGGGGCAGATCATTTCTAAATACATACATTTTTTCCTAAAAAAGTAGCACTGTAATATGCTTAAGGCTTTCAGGCAATTATTTAACTCTTTAAAGTGCGGTAGTTCACTTTTAGACTATTTATATATTTAATTCCAGAATTCCATACTGAAATTTGAATTTAAAAAATGAAAATATCCCTTTTTTTAGTATGAAAAAAAAAAGAAAAAAACTCTCACTTATTTTTAAATAAATTGCTTTCAAAATTTCTGTGTCTTTCAATATTTTCATCATTTTTAAGATTAGAAATGATTTGTCTTAAAAAATTCCATAAAGATTTGCAATCAAACAGTACAACATTGTAAATTAAACTGATGAGACTTCAAATGATGATGCCCCTGACGGACTTATTTCAAGTATATTTTTACAGTTTGTGTAAAATAAGTGGAGTAATGCACGAGAATTAATATTCTCGTACATTGCTCACTATTATTCATTAATGGAGTGTATTATTCATTAATGGAATCTACTAAGCTGTCTGTTATCTTTTACCAAAGTTGCATCCAATAATTGCTCGGTGATTGGATGTTCAGTTACAAGAACATATTTTTCAATGAATTGTATTTTCCATAATGATCTGCTTTAAAAATTGTTTTAGGTATTTAAATTTAGAGAACCCATCATTTACTCTACCTTTTGCATTTATTATAGGTTGAGGAGTGAGCTGTTTAATGTGATGGCAATCGTCAGAGAACATTGCAATCAGAATTTTATCTGCATGTGCAAGTAACTAATTCCCTAAATAAGCTATCTGTGGGCTTTTGTGACAGATACTTTATGTGTTTCTTTCCGTTAGTTCTTCTAAGAAATAGTTTTCTAACTGTCCAGTAAATATTTTTGGTTTGTGCTGAATACCTTTTCTTAACTTGAGGAAATATTTTTTTTAATTACTCTTCATGGGTTAAAAATTGCAATATTGCTTGGATGTCACATAGAGAAAAATATTTCAATTACTTCGCGGAATCCATGAGGGTCACAATTTTTCTCATCGATCTTGTCTAATAAATGACGCAGTAGAAATTTGTTGGAGAGGAAATAGCACAGGATCCTTTATTATAGTCCATTCTAAGCTTGTCCTACACAAAATTGTTCACAATGGCAAATATAATTATCCGTCTTTTAAATGAGCCCTCATTGCCAATTACACTCTGTACATTTACTTTCAAAGTAGTATGTATTCCATGTTTGTGCCCAGAATGGTTTACGATCAAACGTAATCCGCGTCTAATGAAGGGATGTAAAAGTTAATAGAAAATAAAATTTTGGCAACTAAACAACGCAGAAACTGGCACTAAACAAATGCTAAACAAAGTTATTTAGGAAAATGGTTCCTTTGCACATGCAGAGCAAATTCTGATTGCAATGCTCTCTGATGATTGCCATCACACTCAGGTCGATCCTCAATATATAATAAATGTTAAAGGTAGAGTAAATAATGGCTTACTCTAAGTTGAAATACCGAAAACGATCTTTGAAGTACATCATTATGCAAAAACAATATAATTCAATGAAAAAAAAATGGTAACAGAACTTCCAATCAGTAAGAAATAATTGGATGCAATTTTGGTAAAGTTAACAGACAGCTAAATAGATTCCCTTAATAACATTCCCATGCAATACTCCACTCGTCTTATTTTGTACAAACTGTAAAAATATACCTGAAAGAAGTGTGTCAGGAGCAGAATTATCCAAAGTTTGTGGATGAAATATGAACTAGGTTGGTAAGTTTAAGTATCAACTAGTATAGGATATAAGTGGTGAATGTATATTCCTAGTAAAGAATATACATTTATGTATCTTCGACAACAGTTCGCAATTCAATGTATATTTAAAACAATTTGCCTAGATCTTCAGACGGTTGGGACGGGTGAGACATGAAATGCAGCTACCTCCGCTTGATGGATACAAGATGTCGTGAAAGCAACCAGGTAAGATTTGTATTTAAAAAAAAAAGTTTGCTGCATATCAGATTAGAGTGATAAGGCCAGATTTTAACAAAAGTTGCCAAATTTGCTCCAGTTATACAGCATAAAGATATTGGTTTATAGTATAAATATGTTAAGTATTTAAAAATAAAGGTTTTAAATAATAAACACTTTTTGAACGTTTATTTTTTTTTTCAAATTTTACCCCAAATTTCGACGTTTGAACCAAAAGCGTAGACTCAAGCCATTTTTGTTTCATCGGTAAAATTTCAAGCAGTTGATGTACTATAAAGTGGATCATATACAGAGCTATAAAAAATAATTCATAAGGGTCACTGAATATGAGCGAAAAAAAGTTCAACGGTGGTTTTTAAATGAGTTATGCATTTTTAAGTTGAACTATATTTGGAATAATAATACAGGGTGGTGATTTTTAAACTTCTCCGTTACATAAACCTCTAGAGGCTTAACCAATTAATCAATTTATAAGAAATGTTAGACATACTTATTTGAAGGTATACTCTCCAGATAATGATGATTTAAAACAATAGAGCTCTGACGGTCACGATTGTATTGAAAAAAATTCGAAATTTTCGAATGGAAACACTCTTATTTTCCTGCGAAAATTCATCAGCGCATTGAAAATCCATAAATGACATTGAAATGATTTGGTACATTGCAAATTTCTTGCATAAACATTTTGCAAAAAAGATCACTGTGATGAACGGAAAAGTGGCTACAAGACACGTTTTTCAATAACCTATTTTTTTTCTCTTGTGAACTGAGTAATGTTCTGCAATTTGTTTTAAAATGTGTTTTCAAACTTGTATTTCTGCTCAAATAGTGAAAATAAAAATATAATTATTTGTTTTTCTGTGCTGAATGTTACGTTATATAGGAACTAATTAGGATTGAGTGCCACATAATACACCGGCAGTGTTAGTCCTACATTTGTGGTTCCAACATCATTTATGTTTATTCAACATGCTTTCGAATTTGCGCATGAAAAAAATGGGTGTTGCCTTTCGAATAATTTTGAAATGTTTTAACTGTAACCGTAAATATGAGAGATTTATTGTTTTAAAACATCATGTCCTTGAGCGCAAATAATTAAATCGAAATTTTCTTTTCGACTGGTTAGGTCACTAGGGGTACATATATCGAGGAAGTTTTTGTTATGCCTACCCTGTATATGTCTGTATAATATGAATGAGTGGCTATGGAACACCACTTAAAGAATTGGATACAATACCTTTTATGAAAGATAATCTCTGGAAGTATGATTTTAGTAATTTAAATGTACTTTACTCTGA
Source organism: Maratus speculifer (assembly GCA_964019185.1). Taxonomy (NCBI): domain Eukaryota; kingdom Metazoa; phylum Arthropoda; class Arachnida; order Araneae; family Salticidae; genus Maratus; species Maratus speculifer. The sequence goes on from OZ025297.1 coordinate 179,632,345, forward strand.
ATTAAATTTCAGCTAAATAGTGGCGTTTACTTAAATCCTGTAGGTAATTACTGTAGGTAAAATACACGGGAATTTCACAGAATTGCAAAAAATTTAGTTTATGTTGGAAATTGATAAAAATAGACGCTTAAAAGATTTTAATGTATATCGCCTTACAAGTAACGCTGCTATGTTACATTTTTCACGATATCTATAATAGCTCGGTTTTAAGAACTAATGCACGAATCTTCATAATGTTTCGTATTCAGCTGGTTCTTGATATGGATTGATTCATATTACATTTTGTTATAAATTGCACATTAAGTGGCGCTTCTAAGCTGCATTTTTTATGATTTCTTGCGATATCTGTATCTCAAGAACTAATGCACGAGTGTTCATCAAACGTATGATTCATGTATACACAAAAAATCTTGAATCTGGATATGCTTTGGTGTAACTTTCCAAAATATTACACCAATTTGGAATACTTATTGCAACAAAAAATAAACACCAAAATATCACGGTATTGCTGTGATACATTTTACATAATTTCGCAACAGCTGTATCTCAAGAACTAATGTACGAATTTTTATTTAATTTCGGATTCAGTTAGACATTAACACAAGCTGTTGCTGCTTAGATTTTCTTGTTAGTAATCAAATACCTGGCCCTGCTAAGGTGTATTTTTATGATTTTTGCAACAGCTCTATCTAAAAAACTAATGCACGCATTTTCATAGAATTTCAGACTACTTTAGACGTTGATAAAGGTTGTTGCTGATAAGATTTTGGTGTGAACCACTAACAAATGGCGCTGCTTGCTGCATTTTTCTTGATTAAAGGAGTATTTGAAAAAAAATATTTTTCTACTCTTAACAGCTCGAAATTTTCTGGTTCAATTTTAGTCTCATTTTTAAAAGTAGGAACATGAAAAAAGGTGATTTTTTTAAGAAATGTATAAAATGCCATATGAATTCATTTTTCGCTCAATTCATTAGAATTGGATTAAAAAGCAATTGTTTTCTCAGCATGTTAAAAAATAAAAAATAAATTAAATAAAACTTGAAATCTTGCCAAAATGGTACGTTTTAATGAAAAAATATAATAACTATTTTTATTAAATAAAATTCTAATCAAACTAAAACATAACGCTTCTTCAAATTACAAGCAAGACTCAATAAAATATACTGTTACAAAAAAATGTAAGATTTGAAAGCAAATATGTATAGATATAAATTTATCAAACAAAAAAATTTCAAACAAAGTCCTTACATTCTTTTGAAATTCCTGATGTTTAATTTAATCGAATCAGAATTAGAAATATGTATTCTACATGAATAAAGTAAATTTTTATCATTCTGACGCATGAAGAAAATCCCTTTTATCGTTATTAAATTTCAAACGGAGCGTGTATTTTTCAGATAACACCTGCTGCAAAACAAACTGTTATGTCGTTCTAACAAGCAAATGTCGAAGGAACTTTTCTTAAAAAGAGACAAAATGAAAGAAACATAAAAAAACATATTATAAAAATTAAAAATTAAAAAAATGAATATTCTTCCAACTAAGCAATATTTTACAGAATTTTTACTTTTCTATAGTTACAAGAATAAAGTATTGAATTCGTGAAAAAAATTCGACATCCGGTTTTCAATGGATTTATACATTTTCAAATTTTCTGAACACGGTTTGATGGTTTTTTTAAATGTCTGTCTTTATATGTATGAATGTGACAAAAGAATTGTGAGAATTCATGCACACAATTTCACAAGACTTTGGATCTAGTTAGAACTTGATAGGAACTCGTGCGTATAAGTTTTTGCTATATATCGTCCAACAAGTGACGCTGCTATGCTGTATTTTTTACTAGTTCAGCATTAACTGTATCTCACGAACTAATGCATGAATTTTCATCTAATTTCACAGTTAGTTAGACCTCGACATAAGTGGTTGCTTATTAGATTTTCCTACCATTCGCCAAATAGATGAGGCTACTATGCTGGATTTTTCACGATTTGTGCAATATGTCTATCTTGAAAACTAATGCACCGATTTTCCTCAAATTTCAGATTCAGTTAGACGTTGGGATAACTTAATGTTGATTAGGTTTTGGTGCAAACTACCGACGCCGGTGCTTTTATGCTGCATTTTTCTGAATTACGCTATTTTAGCGATAGTCATATCTCAATAAATATTATACAGAATTTCATATCTTTTAAAGACTTATAATGGGCATAGATTGTGACATTTAATTTTTGCTCTGCACTTGCGAATTTTGAATTAATAAAATGCATGAAAAAAAATAAAACTTTGGGATTTTGTTACTGCTGTTGACCGTTTGCCTGTGCTCTAACTCGCGTAAATATAGTTGCCATGAAATTTGTCATGAATATAGTTATCATGCCATGAACAGTTGCCATGAATATAAATTCCATGATTGTGTAGAAAGTTATAGGTGTTTGCTGGTTATATCTGTGGCATGTTTGGTAATGAAAACGAAGTGCGGTGCATTTAAGGCTACTTGGCAGGAACACTCAAAAAAATTTCATAACTTTAAGATGTATGGGGGTTATACCCTTTGTGGTGTATTTTAATGACATTACACTATTTTAAAAACACTGAAATGTATAACATAGTATATATTTATAGAGCACTTATTGCTAGGGTGTGCTTTAAGCTAGGTTGTGCAGAGAATGTATTGTTTATTTACAGGGACACAAAAAATAATTTGGTTGCAGAAAAAAGTAAAAATATATATGTATTGATTAATGGAAGTCTATAATCAATAATTCATTTAAGTGCGTTTTCAGAAGTGGTACGTTTTTTTTAAAAATTGAACTATGGTTTAAATTTTACTTGAAGCATATAAATTCTATCATATACAGCATTGCACAAAAGTTCTGTGCTAGGGTGTGCTTTAAGCTAGGTTGTGCAGAGAATGTATTGTTTATTTACAGGGACACAAAAAATAATTTGGTTGCAGAAAAAAGTAAAAATATATATGTATTGATTAATGGAAGTCTATAATCAATAATTCATTTAAGTGCGTTTTCAGAAGTGGTACGTTTTTTTTAAAAATTGAACTATGGTTTAAATTTTACTTGAAGCATATAAATTCTATCATATACAGCATTGCACAAAAGTTCTGAAGTACATTTCCGTTTATTCACGAAATTTGCTGTCTGGAAACGTTCATATGTGTTATTCATTTAACTTAACTAAGTTTTAGCAAATGTAATGTATTATACAATACAAATCTATAGATCATATACAGGGATGCAGAAATTAAACGGATACTTTCCTTACGTTTGACGGTAATAGCAGGATTTGGGTTTTCAAATGCGTTATGCGTTTTTCAAATTGTTTATTTAGAGAACATATTCCACATTAACATATTGCAAAGTTTCGATTCAATATTTTTAATTTGCTCAGAAGTCTTTTATAATCTATGCTGGGCGAATAATTTTTCGTTCTATTTTTTTTTATTGTTTTCAGAAATAGTATATACTACAATGTACTTCTGAGTCAAACAAGCTGTTGCATTAGAATTCTCAATAATCTAGTTTAATTTTTCTTAATACAATTCTATCGTTCAAATGGAATAAATAATTTACAAATAAATGCATTTAATAAATATTTATTTCAATATCTTACTAAGCAAATTTTGCATAAACTTCATACAAAAGCAATGATATATCTTTGTTTGCATGAACAGTAGCAAATAATCTGAATAAATTTATCTTATATTACAAGGAATTAGCCAATAAGGTGAAACGGTTCATAACTCATTTCATTCTTTTGACACTTAAAATAATGACCACTGTGTGCTTTTCTGGGAAAGTTTCACGCCATTCATCAACTATGTACTTGCACTGATTTCGAAGTTATTCAGAGATATTATTACTTCCGTGTGATTCATAAATGATGTATTTCGATAAATGGAGTTGAAGTGTAGGGCGAAATATGCATGATTTTAAATTTTAAATGACCAGTTCAAATCGGAATTTATTGAAAGGAAATTTGACTTTAAATCTTTCATAAAAGTATAGAGTATTGTTGTATATATATCACATTCTGAACTTAGAATGTTTGTAAAAAAATATCTGAAATAATGAAACACTTAGATTAATTTACAAAAATTACGATTTGACAAAAAGTAATTTGTGTGTGTTGACAGGAAATTTTTTAAAATACTAATTATTTAAAAAAAAACTACTGTACACAAAAAATGCAATTAACACATTGAATTTCAATATCTGATACATTGAACTGTCTACACTCTAAAACATTTGTGTAACATTACTTCATAAAACTGGTGGCAGCTTTGCTGTCACCTTTGTAATGTTACACTGGTTATCTTGGTTAAACCAGTATTATTGGTTGTTCCACCATAAACTTGGTAGTAGCTTGGCTGCCACCAAATTTATGAGGTAACGTTACACAAATGTTTTACAGTGTAGAACTTCATATGGAAGCAATCATATACCTTTCTTTGCACGATTAGAAGCAAATAATCTGAATAATTTCTTCTAATATTACAAGGAATTAACCAATAAAAAGAAACCCTGCATAACTCATTTCATTTATTGACATTATTCAGGTACTCTTTGCCTGGTCTGGGATACCTATTTTTTATTCCAAACTTGCAAAAGGCACCAATAATATTTTAGCAGAATTTTTCTTTTCTAATAAAAGCTTAAAATAAGAATTTCAAAATATCTAAACAATTCCTTTGTGAATTCCAGTGTCAGTCGATAATTTCTTATTTTACTAACAGATTTTGCAAGTGCCGGAAAGAGTTAAAATAATGACCGCCACATGCTTTTCTGGGGAAATTTCATGCCATTCATCAACAATATACTTGCACAGATTTCCAAGTTTTTAGAGAAATTATTGCTATCGTGTGATTCGTAAATCATATGTATTTCGATACAGTTAAAACATACAGCAAACGATGTAGAATTTTAAATTTTAAATGAACAGTCTAAATCGGAATTAATTGAAAGGAAATTTGACTATTTAAAACGTTTATATAAGTATACATTAATAGCACAAATGTCTCATATTCTGGGGTTAAAATGTTTTTAAAAGAATAGCTTAAATAATGAAACCTTTAGATTTGTTTACAAAAAATACAATTTTAAAAAAACTCATGCGCTGACAGGCAACTTGAAAAATAAAATAAAGTAGATATAAATAAATGTGTTTAGCAAATTTAATTTAAATATCTCATAAGTGGACCATTCTAAAACTTTATATAAAAGTAATCATGTACTTTTGTGTATATGATTAGCAACAAAAAAATCTTACAAAGTAAACTTTGCATAAACTTCATATAAAAGCAATGATATATCTTTGTTTGCATGATTTGTAGCAAATAATCTGAATAAATTTATCTTATAATACAAGGAATTAGCCAATAAGGTGAAAACACTTCATAACTCATTCCATTCATGTGACACTTAAAATAATGGTTTCACGCCATTCATCAACGATACACAACTTGCACCAATTTCCAAAGATAATATTATTTTGTGTGATTCAAAAATATGTATTTCGATATATTTAATGCATAGAGCTAAAGATGCATAATTTTAAATTACAAATGAATTGTTTAAATCGAAATATATTGAAAGGAAATTAAACGATTTAAAATGTTTATATAAGTGTAGTTTAATTGTACAAATATCCCATATTCAGAACTTAAAATGCTTGTAAACAAATATTTGAAATAATGAAATTCCTCGATTTGTTTACAAAAAAAATGATTTGAAAAAAGCTAATTTCTGTGCGCGGATAGGCAACTTAAATATATATATATATATATATATATATATATATATATATATACATGTGTGTACAAATGTATATGTGTATGCATATAGATATATCTATATATATACACACACGTACACACATACACACACACTAGAGGTCTGCACGGGCCGGGATTTCCAAGCCCGGCCCGGCCCGTAGGAAAAAATTTTCGGCCCGACCCGGCCCGTTTAAATTTTTATATTTTAGGCCCGGCCCGGCCCGTACAGAAATCAGTGAAAACAGGCCCGGCCCGGCCCGGCCCGGCCCGTTTTGGCCCGTTACAATTTCTACAATTTCTAAAAAATTCAGATTTTTTCATATAATTAAGATCTCTTTAAAGAATACTGCATACATATCTATGGAATGATTTTACAGTATATTTTACACGAAATACGCATTAGCAACATTAGTGATTACTAAGATTTTTAGGCTTTCAAAAATCAAATAGAGATTCATCAAAAAATTAATATGGCCTAGAATAAAAGAAAAAAGAAAGTTAAAATCATCGTAACTTTTGAAGCTGTTTAATAAAAGAAGATTTATAAAAATATTTCTATATCATTTTATTAAAGATTTTAAATCCAAATTCATTCGTTAACTCAAATATACGCCTTTCTGATACATTTATAAATTCATTTTTTTCTCAGAAACGCACTGCAGGTATCTTTATTCAGAAACTATATAATCAAGTGGCATTAACCGTTTTTTGATACAAGCAATTTAAGAATACTAAAAGGAAATAAATTATTGTTATAGTCGGCATTTTCAATAGAATTTCCGGAAGCGACAGCTTAGGAAGGGAGAAAAACCTGCAACCATTTGAGAAATTATTGTATCTGAACAAATTTATGCAAGTATTTTATTCATCAAAAATGAAAAATGCTATTCGATTCCAAATGCTTTTAATAGTCAGGCTTATCATTTTTATGTTTTTACAATTAAAAATTAATCTGAAAATGTGTCAAACTTTCGCGTTATTGAGAAATAAATTTAAAAACCATCAAACTTTCGCGTTATTGAGAAATTAATTTAAAAACCATCAAGAAGTATATATCCAAAGATTAATCTAACATAAGTTCTTTATCGCTGTTAATAATTTTACAAGTCATGTTGTCTTGAGAACAATTAAGTCTTGTTCCTGTCCGGTAAGTCTATATGTAGAAAAATGATGCAAGCTTGATCTCGGCCCGGTATGAGTCAGCTAAAAAAACATTAAAACGGGTTACACACAATTTAACTGTCCGATGCCGATCTCACACTGTACAAGTTACATTTTTATATTGAGGCTGTCAAACTAGTATGGCTCGTGACGCACATTTATATTTATTCTCGTTAAAACCATTTGCGTTGAAAATAGATCATATTTTAACGTTTCTGCTTAAATCTTGAGAACAGGCCGGCAGGCCCGAAAATTTTTTTATCGGCCCGGCCCGGTCCGTTCAATTTTTTTGCCGGCCCGGCCCGGCCCGTTTATTTTGTTTGTCGGCCCGGCCCGGCCCGTTGAGAAAACTATTCTAATTCTGCCGGCCCGGACCGGCCCGGCCCGTTAGAAAATTTGAAACAATTCCGCCGGCCCGGCCCGGGCCCGTGCAGACCTCTAACACACACACATATATGTACATATATATAACAAAATAAAGTATATACATATAAATGCATTTAAGAAATTTAATTTCAAAATCTGGTAAATGGAACTTTTATAACTTCATATGAAAACAATCATGTATCTTTGTTTGCATGATTGCAACAAATAGTCGGAATAATATTTTCCCATATTGCAAGGAATTAGCGAATAAGGAGAAATGCGTCATAACTCATTTCATTCTTTTCACACTTAGAATAACGACCGCCCTGTGCATTTCTGAGGAAATTTCACACCATTCATCAAAGATAAGCTTGCACCGATTTCAAGGTTATTCAGAGATATTATTAATTTCGTGTCATTCATAAATGATGTATTTCAATAAATAGAGTTAAAATATAGAGCAAAAGATGCACAATTTTAAATTTCAAATGAATTGTCTAAATCGGAACTTATTGAAAGGAAATTAAGCGATTTTAAACGTTTATATAACTGTAGTTTAATGGTACAGATATCCCATATTCTGAACTAAAATATCTGTAAAAAAATATCTGAAATATTGAACCCTTAGATTAGTTTACAAAAAATGCGATTTTGCAAAAAGCTTATTTCTGTGCGTGACAGGAAACTTGTAAAAAAAAAACTAATTAAATAATAAAATAAAGTATATACAAATAAACGTATTTAACAAAATTAATTTCCAAATATGATAAATGGATCTTTGTAAAAATTTATATGAAAGCAATCATGTACCTTTGTTTGCATGGTTAGCAACAAATAAACTGAATAAATTTCCCTTATATTACAAGGGATTTAGCCAATAAGGAGAAATGTTTCACAATTCACTTCATTATTTTGACACTTAAAATAATGACCGCCGTGTGCTTTTCTATGAAAATTTCACGCCATTCATTAAAGATGAACTTGCACCAATTTCCAGGTTATTCAGAGTTATTATTACTTCCAGGTTATTATAACTTCCATGTGGGATTCATAAATGATGTATTTCGATAAATAGAGTTAGCTAAATCGGAATTTATTGAAAAAAAGTAAACAATTTAAAATGTTTATATAAGTGTCCTCTAATCGTACATATATCCCATATTCCGAACTTAATTTTTTTTTTTAAATCTGAAATAATGAAAGTTTTAGATTAGTTTACAAAAAATACGTTTTTACAAAAAGCTTATTTGTATGCGTCGACAAGCAACTTTTTATAGAACTCATTGTATGATAAAACAAAGTACACCGGAACCTGTCTAAAGTAACCACCTTTGGAACCGGCGAAGATGGTCATAAACTACATAAAGGTGATCAAAAACTACATAAAATACTATATAAAGGTGGTCACTTTATGGAGTGTCTTTAAAAATGACGCATTGAAACTTTTGTGATCTAAAAAAATGTAATAAGAGAAAATGCACTATATTAAGTAATAAATTCATTAATTAACAACTATAATAACAAAATTTTTAATTTAAGATATATCTCATAGAAGATAATTTACATAAAACTCATCTTATTTATTGTAAATACAGTTGAAAGTCTATAGTAATTGATATAAATAACACATAAATACAAGGTACACTGTAATTTATGTGAATTTTTATTTTCATTGTAGATACATAATGATAACATTTCTACAGCTGGCAGTAATAAACTTTTCATTAAAAATCATTTTAGATAAGTACAAATATCGTTACAATAAAGGACAAAGTGGTCACTTTATACGTTAAACAAATGGTCACTATAGGAAATAAATTCCTGTACATTTTTAATGGATCAAAATAAAATTTCAGAAAATGACCGCTTTAGTCGTTTAGTTTAAAATTTTCGGCTTTCAGAAAAATGGATGGTCACATTTTAGAGATTCAAATAACATTGACATTAAAAGGCTAACTGGTCACTTTACACAGGTGGTCACATTACCAGACTATTATCATATTATACTGGTCAAAACAACTAAAGGATATTGCAGTTTAGGTGGATTTTGTATCTGGGAAACTTTTTAGCTAATTGATACATGGTCGACAGACATAGTAGGTTATATGAGAATAAATTACCCATGTTTGGCAGAAAAAAATTCATTTTATTGCGCATTTGTGTACAAAAAGAAAAAAACACAATTTGTGCATATGAGAAAAAAAGAATAACAAAAGGTGTTTTTTTCAAAGAAAATCATTTTCAGTAGGGGCTATGGTTTCCACGGGCGGCCAGCAACGTCGAACACCTTTGGGGCATGGACTCAATGAGGCTATTAATGACGAGTTGGGGTATTCTGCCCCGCTCTTCCAGAAGAGCTCTTTCCAGTTCTTGGAGAGTTTGTGGGGGTTGTTGGCGGCCAGAAACTCGTCTTCCTAGAGCGTCCCAAACTTGCTCGATTGGATTCATGTCTGGAGAACACGCTGGCCATTCCATTCGAACGATTCCTTCCTCATAAAGGAAATCCTCTGCCAGGTTTGCACGATGTGGCCTGCAGTTATCGTCCATTAAAATGAAGTTATCTCCGATTGCTGCAGTGTAAGGGACTACAATAGGTCTGAGGATCTCATCCCTATATCGGCGACCAGTCAGAACTCCATCTCGAATGATGTAGAGGTCAATGCGCCCGTCAATGGAGATGCCACCATACACCAACACTCCTCCACCGCCAAATCTGACACTTACGTGCACGAACGCAGGATTATTCCTACTGCCACGGTCCCTCCAGATGAAAATACGCCTATTATCCAGATGCACAGAAAAACGGGACTCGTCAGAAAACAGAATATTGCTCCATTCATTTCTCCTCCAGTTGACATGCTCGGTTGCCCACTCCCTGCGGTCTCGACGATGCCTTGATGTTAATCTAACACATACCATCGGTCGGCGAGCATACGGACCTACAGCATGGAGCCGGTTTCGGACAGTCTGAGTTTAAATCGTGGTGCCTGTAGCCGAGCGAAGGTGTTGTTGGAGAAGAGTAGCGCTCATGTTTCGATGTCTCCGAGCTGTTAACGCTAAATACCGATCTTCATTGGGCGTTGTTGCCCATCTACGACCTTGCCCTGGTCTTCGGCCTGCACACCCACTCTCCAAAAAACGGTTCCAGATCCTGGAAATGACACTTTGTGACACTCCAATGGCTTGCGCTACTTCTGCTTGAGTTTGGCCCCCTTCTAACCCACCAACAATTCTCCAAGCTTCTGAATCTGTAAAATGACCTCGCTGAGGCATCGTTCTCATCGAAACAAAGCAATCACTGAATGCCGATCATCCTTGTCTTCATTCTCTTTTATCCAGTTGAAAGTCAAATTTCATTCGCTGCCGCTGAAGCGACGTTTTTGACGTCGAACTCAAAATTTGCATACTCCACAGTTTGAAAACCAGAAAAATTTGCATTTGTGATTCTCTTCTTCTATTTTCGGCAAAAAAAATTTCGTTTATATCTTTATTTCAGATATAAACTTCAAATATCCTTTAATTGTTTTGAGCAGTGTATTTTATAAGAGCACAAGAAAAGTTTTTCAAAGGTGTTGTGTGTGGGGATCATGTTTTAACGCCAAAAGGGCGATGAATCCTGATCTTAGTTACGCGTGGCAACCCCCCTCCTGGGCTCGAGATATTTTTTGTTTTGTTTATGTTTTCAGAGAGCGAAAAGAATTAATACGCGATGGTGTTATGACAGTCTTGATAGAAGAATAATTCTAAAATATATCGAATTTCATGTAAATAATTGTAACATATGTGTAAATAAGAAGATGTACAGAAGATGTATAATATGTATATAAGATGTATATTTTCTTCCAATTAAAAAGAAGTAAGAAGATACCCGTTTGAAGTTATTGAAAAGTGTCAATCGTCTAAATTAATTTTGTGTTCGAAATCCACTGAACCAGCCGACGCGACAATGGTGCGTTCGACGGGAATAAAAGAATGAAATACGATTATGACGATTGCATATATTAAACGGGTAAGTTTTTTATTGTTATTTCTTTGATTTTATAATTTGAAAGAAACAGTACTATACAAAATGAGTACCGGTGAAAATTTGAAAAGAAATATTACTAAACGCGGATCAATTAGATCCACAATAACTAAATTAATTAAAAAAATTGATAATGAAATTTTGAAAGAAAGTGATTTGAAACCGGAAATTGTGGAGGATTGTTTAGCAACATTGCTGGAACATAAGATTTCTCTAGAAAACCTAGACGATTTAATACAATCTGAAATTGAAACTTCTAATTTAGAAACCGAAATTGAAGCTTGTTTAGAATATAAAGAGTCTATTATTACATGTAAATTGAGAGCAAATAGATTTTTGCATAATTTAAAGAAAACTTCTGATATTACAAATAAACCAAAAGTAATTACGCCCCCCATATCAGATACTCAGTTAAAATGTAACACCAAATTGCCGCGAATTTCTTTAAACAAATTTACCGGTGACATTTGCGAATTTCAAGAATTTTGGCCGCAATTTAAAGTCGCTGTTCACGAAAATGAAGCCCTTCAAGAGATAGAAAAATTTACTTATTTGAAATCTTTGATTTCGGGATCAGCAGCTGCTGCTATTAATGGGCTTCCATTAACTGGTGAAAATTACGCAACGGCAATAAATATATTAAAAGATCGTTTTGGAAAAAGAGAAGTTTTAATATCTGCGCACACAAATAAATTATTAAATTTAGAAGCAGTGCGAAGATCAAATGATATTTATTTATTAAGAAAATTGTATGATGAAATAGCGATACAAATAAGAAGTTTAGAATCATTGGATGTGAAATCAGACCAATATGGTTGTTTATTGTTACCTATTATTTATAAATGTATACCTAATGACCTTTTATTGCAATTTCATAGAGAACAGTGCGAGAAAAAAGATGTTTGCGTAAATGATTTATTACTGTTCCTTAAGCGCGAAATCGAAGCGCGGGAAAAGGTTGTGAATGTTACATCTGTCAGTTTTCAGATTAAATCTCATGAAAATAAATTTAAACAAAATCCTTCTAAACGTTTTCTTCAAGGAAAAATTAAAAATCCTTCAGCATTTACATTAAATACAATTACAGAAAATCTTTGCCCTTTTTGTTCTCAGAAACATGAAGCAAATTTGTGTAACTTAAGTTTTGAAGAAAGAAAACAATCTTTATCGAAACAAGCGAAATGCTTTCGATGCTACAAACGATTTCATAAGAGTAAATTTTGTAAAAATTCTAATATTCGTTGCACTCTTTGTAATTCTAAAGCTCATCAAAATTCTCTTTGAAATAAAAAAGTAAAGGAAAGATCATCAAAGGAAAATAAAATTGACCTTGTTTCAACTGAAAGGGATGAAATAGGGGGAAAGCAAAATACGCAGTATGAAAAAATAACTGTTTCTTCACTTAGTTGTAAGCCAGATGAATATGTTTATTTTCAAACTTTAAAGGGAACAATGATTGGGAAAGATAAAAATATTAATGTTCGTATCTTGCTAGACAGTGCGTCGCAGCGTACGTTTGTCGGAAAGAATTTGTCAAGGCATTTAAATTTAGAGGTGACAGGACAGGAATCATTAAAAATCCATACATTTGCTGGTACGAAACCTATTGTTAATAATCATAACAGAGTTAAGATTTTCTTAAAGGATAAATTTTCTGACAATGTAATTTCTCTAGAAGCATTAGAAACAGAGAAAATTTGTTCAGATATAATACGTGCCCCAAGTTCAGAGTTAAATGAAAAAATAAAAGAAATGGGTATACAGTTGTCAGATGTTTCAAATGAATTAAATGATGGGGAGAATAAAATAGATTTGTTGATTGGTAGTGACTACTATTGGTCAATTATGACAGGGAAATATAAACGTATTTCACCAACTCTTGTTTTGAATGAAACTAAACTAGGTTGGACACTTCATGGGAAGTTCTCAGATGAAGTTAATGAAAATAATTTAGTGGGTGCAATGTATATATCTATTTGGGACAATAATGAAAATGATAAAATGTCAATTCAACTTGAAAAATTTTGGACTATAGAAGGGTTAGGGATTCAGGAAGATAATACAAATATAGATTTGTGTAATAATCAAATATTAGAACAATTTGAAAATTCTATTCAGTTTAAGAACAATAGGTACGAAGTTAAACTACCTATGAAATATGACAATGTTGATCTTCCGAATAATTATGATGTTTCCAAAAAGAGATTTAATAGTCTAATTAAACGATTTGTAAATAATCCTGCATTATTTAAGGAATATAAAGAAATTATTGATGAATATAAGGCTTTAGGAATAGTAGAAATTGTTGAACCGCGAGAAATAAATTCACCGAATGGTAATTTGACCTATTATTTACCCCACCACCCTGTAATTCGAAGGGACAAACAAACAACCAAATTACGCATTGTTTTTGATGCCTCATCTCATGCTCCTTCTGAACCTTCTCTAAATGATGTACTCTTCCCAGGTCCCAATTTGAACTCAGATTTATTTGATTTAATTTTGCAATTTCGAAGCAGTAAAATTGCCGTAGTGGCAGACATTGAAAAGGCTTTCTTACAGATAAGTCTTGCTGAAAGTGATAGAGATATGACGCGTTTCCTGTGGATCGAAGAATTCCCTCAAGATAAAAATTCCCCAATTAATTTTATAATTATGAAAATGTGTCGTGTATTATTTGGCGTCACCTCGAGTCCATTTCTGCTAGGAGCTGTAATTAAACATCATTTGAAGAGGTATGCAACTTTATATCCGGAAACTTGCTCTAAAATTGACTCTTCCATGTACGTGGACGATTTATTGTTAGGAGCACATACGGTTAATGAAGCTTTAAAAATTTCAAAGGAATCTTTATCTATTTTTCAGCAAGCAAATATGTTTTTACGTAAATGGCAAAGTAATTCTACCATTTTCAAGGAAAATTTAAAATCTTTAGGTATGAATGTTTGCGCTGATACATCAACTGACACAACCCCATTTAAAATTTTAGGGTTAATATGGGACACTGAAGAAGACATTTTTAGATTAGATAATCAAAATCTGTTAGAATTTGTTCATTGTCAAGATAAGACCAAAAGAACTATAATTCGAGCAGCTGGAAGAATTTTTGACCCTGTTGGGTTTATATTACCATTTACGATTTTAATTAAAATGATTTTTCAATCATTATGGGAACATGGTATCGATTGGGATCAGAATTTGCCCGAACATTTAGAGAAAAAATGGGATAACTGGTGTGCACAGATTCCATACATTACTAAAATAAAAATTCCAAGATATTATTTTCAGGAAATAGACATTTACGACAATGTAGAAATTCACTGTTTTAGTGATGCAAGTATTAAGGCCTATGGAAGTGTTATATATCTGAGATATAACAACAATAATAGTATAAAGACAAGTTTTGTTACATCAAAAAGCAGGCTAGCTCCCATAAAGAAGTTAACCTTGCCCCGCCTCGAATTGATGGGTGCTCTGATTGGAGCTAGACTTGGAAATCGGGTAATGTCTGTTCTCAAAATAAGTAAAGACAAAGTACACTAATGGAGCGATTCAAATATCGTGCTTCACTGGATCAAAAGTTCGTCAAGTACTTGGAAGCCATTCGTAAGCAACCGAACATCAGAAATACAAAGTTTAACAGATCCGAAGAACTGGCGACATTGTCCTGGTAGCTCAAATCCTGCTGATCGACTCACAAGGGGACTCTCACTTTTCGACCTCGAAAAGGATGATCTGTGGTGGTCAGGGCCTCCATGGTTAGTTAAAGATTCAAAATTATGGCCCAAAGAAGACAGAGAAATAGATGAAGATATGAAACAACTAGAAGCTAAAAGAAATGTGATTTTCCAAAATGTTTGTTCATCAGAACACCAGAAGCCACTTATAGAAATTGAGCGTTTCAGTTCCTTCTTGAAGGCAGTTAGAACATTGGCAAGAGTTAGAAGATTTATTTTCAATTTAAAAAATTCAATCAAGCGTAAAGATACATTATCTGCTGAAGAATTGAAAGAAGCTGAAGAATTATTAATCAAAGAAGTACAAATGAAGAATTATAAGGAAGAAATTGAGTCATTAGAAAAAGAAAACTCTATTAAGAAAACATCACGAATTTATTCCCTGTGTCCATATTTGGATGAAAAAAAAATTTTGCGAATAAAAACCAGACTTAATGAAGGCTCCTTTGATTCGAATGAGACCAACCCAATCATATTGCCGAAGAATGAAAAATTAACAGAATTGCTAATTATGCAAGAACGTAGAAATTTGCTGCATAGTGGAGTTTCTTTAACGCTTTCACAAATCCGGAAGAAATTTTGATTCCACAAGGAAGACAATCTATCAGAAAGAATCTAAGAAAATGTCTAATTTGTAGAAGATACAATGCAAGGGCAGCTGACCAGCTAACTGGGCAACTTCCGAAAGAAAGGATCTCACAATCCCCTACGTTTACCGTTATAGGATTGGATTTTGCCGGCCCAATAATCATCAAAACAGATAGTAAAGAGACGTCAAAATCCTACATTGTACTGTTCACCTGTGCCGCAACAAGAGCAATACATTTGGAAGCAGTCAGGGATATGACTACAAAGTCCTTTATGATGAGTTTTCGTAGATTTATTTCAAGACGCGGAAACTGTAAAATAATTTTTTCTGATAATGCTTTAAGTTTTAAAGTTGCCGACAAAGAACTACAACAATTTGAAAAAATCATTAAAGATCAAGAACTTCAAGACTTCATATCAAACAAAGGCATTATATGGAAATTTATCATCGAGCGTGCCCCATGGTGGGGAGGATTTTACGAGAGACTCGTAAAAAGTGTAAAAGAACCCCTAAGAAATATTTTAGGAAGAGCTCTCATCACATTTGAAGAATTGGCTACAATTTTGGCAGAAACAGAAACCGTAATAAACATGAGACCTCTTACGTATACAACAAGTGATTTCGGCGAGCCAGAGCCACTTACACCGGCTCACTTTCTTCAGCTCGGAAGAGAAAATATTAGTTTTCCACTACATTTTGCCGAATTAGAGAATAAAATCTCTACCCGAGAGACATTATTAAGGAGAAAAAGATACCAAACTACCTTGTTAAAACAGCTGTGGACTAAATGGAAGGAACAATACTTGCTGCACTTAAGATCCATCCATCAATTTAAAACTCCTGAGAGACACAAAAATCTAAAGATTGGAGATGTTGTCTTAGTGGACGGTAATGCTGAATCTAAACTGTTGTGGGACTTAGGAGTAATTCAAGAAGTGATTCTTGGCAGAGATCAGCTTATTCGAGCTTGCATGGAAAAGACTGCTCATGGACTGCTAAGAAAACCAGTTCAACTTTTGTACCCTTTAGAATTAGATTGTTGAATGTTAATTGATTTCAGTATTTGAGTTTTAAATTAATTACTTTTTTTTCTACTATTGTTTGAATATATAAATGTGATTTATTTCTTATTATAAATTCATAGTTGAAATATGTTTTTTTTATATGTAATTTGCAATTGTTAATTTATCCATTTTGAAATAGAAAAAAAAATGTTTTTCATTTGTGTATAATTATGCTTTATTTTAAATTGAAAGGATTATTGAGATATTAATAATAGTATTTAATTTGTTTATATTATGTATATATATTTAGTTTAGTTTATTCAGGTAAATATCTGGCCAGATAGGTTCATGTAGCTACATGTTATTGAAGTGTCATTTTTTATTTATATTATTCATGATATTATTTTATTGTTTAATACTTTATATGTCAGCACCTGAAGATTGAAATTTTTTTCTATTTTATTATTTGAGTTATGATTTAAATTAATGTTTATTGTAAGAATTTAGTTTTATTGATTTATCATTATGTACTCTCATGAGTCCAGGTGGGGAGTGATCGGCCACTCCCCACCTGGACTCATGAGATATTTTTTGTTTTGTTTATGTTTTCAGAGAGCGAAAAGAATTAATACGCGATGGTGTTATGACAGTCTTGATAGAAGAATAATTCTAAAATATATCGAATTTCATGTAAATAATTGTAACATATGTGTAAATAAGAAGATGTACAGAAGATGTATAATGTGTATATAAGATGTATATTTTCTTCCAATTAAAAAGAAGTAAGAAGATACCCGTTTGAAGTTATTGAAAAGTGTCAATCGCCTAAATTAATTTTGTGTTCGAAATCCACTGAACCAGCCGACGCGACATGTTGACTTTATCCAGGTGGACACTTTAGCAGGTTCCACTGTATATTATACAAATAAATACATTTAATAAATTTATTTTGAAAATCTGATAAATAGAACATTCAAGAACTTCATATGAAAGCAATTAAGTACGTTTGTTTATATGGTTAGTAACAAATAAACTGAACAAATTCCCCTTATATTACAAGGATTTGGCTAATAGGGAGAAACACTTCATAACTCATTTCAATCTTTTGACACATAAATAATGACCGCCGCATGCACTTCTGAGGAAGTTTCACGCCATTCATTAAGGATACACTTACAACGATTTCCAAGTTATTCCGTGATGTTATTACTTACCATGTCATTAATAAATCATGTGTTTCAATAAATAGAGATAAAGCATATAGAGCAAAAAGATGCAGAATTTTAAATTTCAAATGAATGGTCTAAATCGTAACTTAATGAAAGGAAATTAAACAATTCAAAACGTTTATATAAATGTAGTTTAATTCCACAAATATCTCATATTCCAAACTTAAAATGCTTGTTAAAAGGTATTTGAAATAATGAAACTCTTAGATTACGTTAAAAAAATACGATTTCACAAAAAGTTAACTTGTATGCACTGACAGGAAGCTTTTTAAATAAGTTACATTATAGTGCAAATTTTATTTATTATTTTAGGTAGTGAGTAATCGTGCTTTAAAAATTCCATTCTAGTTATATCGTATTTTATGCATCAGGCTTTCACTTGTGAGGATTTTAATTATGGATATTAAGCACGTTGTTTGTTACACGGTGTTTTTGTTTGTTAACATTCAAAATGATGGAATTTTCTTCAATTGAGAAAAAAATCTTTTCCACTCACAGAGTTTGTTCCACCAGCTTTCTGAACGAAATTTTTTCGTTTTTTGATTAAATGTTTCTTTAGAGGTTAATTATTTTGAAATTTTCATATTATGATGAAGTTTAAATTTATATAAATTTAATCCAAGTACTTACCAATTTGTTATTATTCACGTTCACCAAATGAAATTTAACTGCTTAAATAGCCACAATACTTGAAAGTAATAAAACAAAACAATATATCTATCAATAATTAGCAGTAACTAAAAAGGATAATGCAAAATTATTGTTATATAACAAGATTGCCGATTAATACTATCATTAAACTTATAATAATATACATAATAATTATGTGTAAATATCAAAAGAATGCATTAATAGTAGTTTTATTATAACTTATAAGATGCAATATTGTAATTTATTGAAAGTGACATTAAAAATATAATTATATAATTGATATCTTTGAATATACTTTATTACTCACAGGCACATTGTCGTACTAAACTCATAAATAGCTGTGACAAGTAATCTTTCCGAATATAAGGAACCGAGAACAAAATTACTGAGATGAAAGACATTATCTAGGGAGAAAATAATGCAAACATTACATGCTGCAACTCGCTGAATAGATAAACAAATCGAGACATTGATATGTTCTGGTATATCCAAAAAATCCAATTGCCTTTTCTTATCTAATATTATTAAAGTCTATATTTTCTAGTTGTTTTATGGATACAATAACTCTTATGTTCTTTCTAGTACTAAGTTTTAATTTTTGATGCGCATTATTATTTTTGTATAATACTAATCAGTAATTTAATTTCAAGTTTTTTAAATTTAAACGTTTAGTGTCCGATTTATTTTCAATTTTGAGAAAAAAATATTTTTACCTTATTATGGTTTTGCGCTCTCTAGCTGTTAGTAGATGTGTGCATCTAGCCACCAGAATTGCCACATCTGACTGATTCTTTTTAGGTGCTTTCGTAATTATGTAAATACGTAGCACCTATTGTTGTCATTCAGTCCGTCTGTCTGTCTGTCTGCATATAATAACGGTGCTACCAACCGAAAACTACCCAGCTGAATCGTTTGAAATTTAAAATATATAATTATTACATAAGTCTGTTGAATCATTTCAAATTTTATGAAAATCGGATGTATAGTTCAATTATAGGAACAATCAAAAGTATTCCGTTACATTACGGTCAATGGGGAAACAGTTTCAAGAGCGTTTTAATGCTGTTTAATTTTTCGAACATAATAAGATTGATAGGTATGTATGAAGTACACACAAAAATTTACATTCTGTACATTCTGTCTTGCAAAGAATATTTGTTATACATTTACAGCTCCGCACAAAAGTATTTTATTAATATAAATTATTTTATACGTATTTTCTTCTGTCTACACTGGTGTCCAAAAGTTAAGCATAATTGGTAATTGAGTAAGTAAGGAAAGAAATGTAAATCGGAATGCGATGAAACGCGATATGCGAGTGTAAAACGGTTATAAAGTAAGGAAACAATTCAAAAGAACGATAATATTTAGTTTTATTATCCAAAATAACAGTTTGAAAGAAAACTGAGCATAGTAAGGGTTCACACTTTAAAGGATAAATGAAAGAAAACATTAAATAAAATAGTGATGCTGCAATTTAATAAGGCGTGTCGTCACCTCTGACAGCCAGGAACCCTTCATGGCGATTTCCCATACCTGCTATGAGATTATGAATGAGTTGTGGGCTCAAACAGTGCCAATCTTGTTTGAGAGCTCTTTACAGTTCTGGAACAGAGCTTAGTGGGTGCGAAAGGGCTTCAAAATGCTTCCCGAGCATATCGCATTCATGCTCGATAGGATTTAAATCCGGGGAGTTCACAGGCCTCGACATGCGATGGATATTTTCCGTTTCAAGGAAATCATCAACCAGTAACACACGGTGTCAAGGCGCATTATCATCCATGAATGTGAAGTCAGGACCGACAGCACCTCGAAACAAGCAAACATAAGGCTCAAGAACTTCGTCTCTATATCTTTCACCAGTCACAAACCCCGTGTCAATGATATGGAGGTCTATGTGGCCATCCAACGTGATGTCTGCCTATACCACTCCTCACCTTGATGGAAAAAGATGTCTTTCCATTATATATCTTGGTTCAAAAAGTGTTCCACGTTCTCTGGTATGGCACGTACGAGAATGGTACGAGAGCTGTCTCTGGATTTCGTGCGATTTCGTCTCTGGCAAAATCGTTACCTGACGCAGACTAAATCGGGACTCGTCACTGAACATCACATTGGCCCATTCTCCATAACTCAAATGTTGATGTTTCAAACTTCAATTTAAACGAGCGCGTTTATACGCAGGCGTGAAGGGAACGAAAACTGCTGGTTTTCTGCCACACAGGCCAGCATGACTGAATCTCCTGTAAACAGTTTGTCTTGAAATTCGTGTTCATGTGGCGATTGTGAACGCCGAACCGAGTTTTCTGGCAGTACTGCTCCTCTGACGTCGCGCATGTATTGCCAGATATTGGTAATGGCGAAAGGTTGGGACTCTTGGTCGACCTAGTACTGGTCGTCGGGTAACATCTCCCGTACTTTGAAACCTCTGCCTCAGTCTTGAGACAACAGACTGCTCCACGTTCAAATTCCTGACTCTTTGTTTTGTGATCGTCTGGATTCCAGCATTCCAACGATTCTTCCTTTCGCAAACATGTCCAGTTGGCGTCTTTGTGTCATCATTAATCCTGTTTGATAATAGCAATGTTTCTTGACACATCAGATGTACAAAATTCGTCTGAACTGCTTATACCACGTGAAACGGTTTATAAGAGTTCCGACATGCGCAGGTATTTCGCGCATGACGTAGTCGACTGAGAAGTTTTGCATGTACCCAATGTTTCTCCTTTAACCAATTAATCTCCACAAGTCACGTTTTTAACATTTTACGAATTATGCTTATTTTTTGGAAACCAGTGTATATCATAAACAATGTGATTTATTTTATTGTACAATTAAACTATTTCGTTAATAAAAGTAAAGTTTACTTTCTCTCACCTTGTACATTCGTATCATGTAGATTTCGCATTGTCCAAAGAGCTGAACATTAATAACGTTTTCGCACTCTGACTGCAGAGGTGTCTTCAGTTTCAAATTACGGCAATTCCTCTGAGAAAGATATCAGCTTGAGATTGTCTGGCTTTTCCTTCTTTTTCCTCCATTTCCCCTCAACTTTTCTCTCTCATCTAACATCGAACGCCAACGAGTATCCAAAGTAGAATGTGTAATTCATTACATACCACTTCCTTATTTAAATTAATTTCAATGGCTTCGTTCATCAAGGTATTGTGTTGATTTTCATAACTTGCCATTTTTTCTATTTTCTTTGATGTTTGATCATATTGTGGTTTTGTAGTATTGAGAAAAATAATACCTGAAAGTAAGGTACATTTAAAATATGTGTAGATTTACTGAAGTTTAACGAATATGGCATTATCTGCAATTTAACGAATGTTGTTATTTTGCGAATCTTTCAATTAAAATTCATATTAAAATAGATTAAGGAAGAGTTTTTGGAAACATTTGGAAAATATAGTATTACGATAAAATTTAACATATAAGGCTTTCTAATATTTTTTGAGTTTTATCATTCATGATTCATTCAGAAAAGTAACCTATATTTTGAATTTAAAGAACAAAATATATATTTAAATGAAAGAATCACTAAAAGATTAATCAGAATTAATTATGTTTTATTAATTTTACTATTATAAAATACCAAAATATAAATAAAGTCACAATAGACATTTATTGCCATTTTTATATTAAATAGTAAGAAAAGTAATTATTAAGACAAATAAAATACGGTTTAAAGCTATGCGGTTAAAGATATGCACTATTAATAGTACGCGAGAATTGGATGTGTTAATTTAATTGGATCTTTTTATTTTATTTATTTATTTATTTATTTATTTATTTTACAAAATATGAAATCTTAATTAAAGTTTAGAAAAAGCTGACAATAAAAACCTCCAATGATACTACGCATGCTAATGCATATTTTTAGCTACATTGATACAAATATTTAATTTTAGAATTCCGAAATTTATTATTCAAATATTAATTAAGTTCTGAAGCATAAAATAATTTTAAGTTGATTTCAAACAAATTTATTAAGTTTTACAAACATAAAATGTACTAGTTAATATTATTTTTTAATAAAAAATAAATATTTAAATATTTGTACATTAGTAACTTTCAGAAAATTTGTCTAATATATTTTATAATTATGTAAAATATTTCTTGTTAAAATAACTTATGTAATAAGAAGCGAAAAAAAAAGTTTACTTACTTAATATATTTACTTTCAAAGTTATATAAAATTGTACATAAATTATCATAAGCATTGTATTAGCATAAAGGGATTAGAAGTTTGAGTTTTAGAATTTTATTCCAATTTTTTAAATGATTTTACTTATGACGAGAAAGCTAAATCCAAGTTAAACATTGTTAATTAGAGCAATCTATGTCAACTGGCCATCGCGACTGCTTGCAATGTTACATTATATCTATCATGATATTTGACAAAACGTTATTTAATGATATAAATGAAGAAATTTTGCCCTATAACACTCTAAACAACTTAAGCAACGGTCATTACGCTACCGATTAACTCTGCATTAGACGCGTAAATATTTTTTACGCATTTAAGGGGCGCGATGAACATATGTGCATTGTTTCTATAGTTTGTTTATGGAATTTCAATTTAAGCGAGTTTATTGGAAGATTTTTGTACATATCCCTTTCCCTTTGCAAGTTGCATTCGCGTGAGTAATTGGCCCCCTTCTTTTTCATTTCTTTAACCCCTCTGTTGTCGAAAATTTTATATTATTTGATACTATCTTTTTTATCTTCTATTTTCACGAAAGAATATAATAAGAGAATATTTTTTTGTATTTCCTTGAACAATTACACACAGTTGCTATGACCTAAAGAGGAGCACAAATGAGAGCCGAAATCTTTTGTCATTATATGGAGAATAAAGAAGATATTATTTCCGTATGTATTATGTCACTACTGAATATCTCATTGAAACAAATATAATATAGAAAATGAAACTTTTATGATATCTACGCACTTTATTATCATTATTAATGATAGTTTTAGTATTACTACTATTATTCTTACCAAAAAGCGAATTATGTATCAGGTATAAATAGTAAGATTAAAAAAAAAAACACTTTATATAATAAACATTCAAAGTTAGGAAAAAATTATTATCATATAAACAAATGTTTTGTTATTATTTATAGCAGCCTTTACAGCATGCATATCAGTTGCTTTATAAAGAAAAACTTAAATTTATGTTTCATGAAAGCCAAATTAGAAATTATTTTATTCTGTTTTACACACATAGGGTTCGTAGGAGCTGTGTAATTTTCAAATCATCAGTCTCTTAGACACCAGTATTTTGTTATAGCAAATCGCTACTTAAAAAGAAACCGAAATTTTGTGCGTTTCAATTAGATTTAATTGTCTACTTAAAAATACTTATGTTTCACCTGGAAAATAATGATAATCATATGAAATCTGATACTCTGATAGTGGCATTTTTCAGCATAAAATTTTGAAAAAGTGCAGGAAACAGATATTATGTAGTAAACCGACAAAGCTTTTAATTATTATATTATTTTCATTTTATTGAAAGTTTATATGTTTAAACTTCGGAACTTTTATCTTAGCGTATATGTTCCACTGAAAACATCATACAAAAAAATTTATATTTTTAGTCATTTTCCATTAATATTGTATACAGTGTCCAGCAAATAAGACCCTGATTTCAAAATTAAATTTCTCAAGAACAAAAATCGATAGAATTATGCGGTAAACGATTTGTTTATTAGTTAAGCTGTAAAAATCTTTTACTGAAGTTTCGAACGGTGAATATTTTGAAAAGTTTGTGTTCTGATTGAAAAGAATGCTTGACTTGCCATTTTCTTGTCTTAGATTGCTTGCAGAGAACGATTTTTTTTTTTTTTTTTTTTTTTTTTTTTTTTTTTTTTTTTTGCATACAGTGTCATATGTTAACGGTTTTTGGAATTTTAATTTCTGAAATTTCGAAAATCCAAAAATTTAGTTCGAAAAAACGTTAAAATATTTCATTGTACGCCTAAAAACTCGTTCTCTGGAAGCAATCTAAAACAAGAAAAATGTCAAATTAACCATTATTTGCAATCAGAACACAATCTTTTCAAAATATTCCCCGCTCGAAACTTCCATATAAGATTTTTACAACTTACCTAATAAACAAATCTTTTATCGCATAATTCTATCGATTTTTGTTTTGGGAAGTTTAATTTATAAATCGGGGTCTTATTTGCTGGTCACCCTGTATATATATGTAAGCCGTTCGTGAGATCATAGAAAGAACATCTGGTTAATCGACGGAAGGAACGGGTTATTTCATAATATAGCTGTCTAATTTAAATTTTTTATTCTCAGTTAAAGAACAATTGAACTCCATCCATGTCGTGGCTTGCATACAAAGATCGATGGGGGAATCTATTAGGCGGTCTCTCCAAGAGAGTGAAAGATATACGAGAAATGTGAAATCAATCTTTATTATTGTCCAATTTCACTTGCTACTCCACACATCATTCCAGAATAAATAGAGAATTGTTCTTATTTCAATCATTTCCGTCAAAAAATGCATTATAACAGATAAGCAGTTCATTTCCAAATCAGTGTCATGGTCATTAATAAGGAAACTAAAAGGTGTCTTTGAAAATACACAGCTTGGAATACATCGCAATTCAAAATAACATTCGAAAATAATCTGATAATTGGCAGGGTTGTTAAACAGTTACAAGGTCAGTCAATTCTACTCTTTTTCTCACCCGTCTTCCAGTTTTGATCGTATCCCAGAGGCTCTTGCTCGGGCTCCCGGCTAACGCAAGCATGTAACGTAAGCATGAAAAGACCAATCAATGGAATCAGAAGATATGGGTAGAAATTTTCTAATATTTTCATTGGCCAGTAGAAGGAGTTTCATGCCCGGAATCTTTTCCCAATGGCGGTAGTTTGCAGAATTATACAGAAGTGAAAAGTCCGTAAGCGCAATCTTTATGGAATTGCTCAAACAATATTTTAGTAAAATAAATAAGACAAAGCTTTTGACAAATGTTTTTTATTCTAAAAAGGAGAAATTGATTAATAGAATAAATTTAATATTTCGAAATAAGAGATTGATATTTAAGTAATATAGTTGAGTTCTTTTTAGGAAAATAAATAATATATTATGCTGAATTAAAAAAAGGGAATATTAGCCGATATTTAAATATTAGTAGATTACTTAAATAATAATGAATGTATATTCTTATAAGAATTTACAGCGAAATCAAAACGAGAAAATGGCGAAAATTTTCTCATTATGACATATATATATATATATATATATATATATATATATATATATATATATATATATACAGGGTGAGTCCTAAATATCGAAACAATAGGCTATCTTCTTAAATATTGCCCCTAGACCCATACTTCCAATTGCAAAGTTGTGTAATACAAGGTGAATTTTTAGATAAGATAAGTTGCAACTCTATAGGGGGTCCATATTAAAAAATATGAAAATTAAATTTTTATACGGCCCCTAGTGGATAAAACTTCCAATTAGAAAAAATTTCCCTATCCATTCCTGAATTGAACAAAAAAAAAATTCATCTCGATATCTACAAATACAAAAAAAATATTAAAATCCAAAATTTTCCAAAATTCGTGACTTACACTACTTAAGCATACCTCTGAGCGCAGCGAAATCAGTTCATTTGAAGTACAATTTAGGGATCGACCATAAATTTACGCATTGTTAAATGTCGGTCAACGACAATACTTTAACTTTTAGCTATAAAATAAAAGCGTATAGGTTTTTGCTTTAAACTTCCTTGAAATATGCTAGATGTCTGCAATATTTCGACTTTGGCGCCAACCTCATAACTGGCACGACCCATTGGTTGGACCGTGTTATTAAACACTTATTAAAAGTGTTATTAAATTAAATAATATTAATTAAACTCTCAATTAAAAGTGTCTTAAAAACTTATTGCCGCGGGCAATAAGTTTAGTAAATATAGTAATAGCGATAACGACACTTCTATTAACGGAATCATTGGAATATATTTTAATAAATTACGTAGAAATATTTTAACAAATCTACTTTTTACTATTCAGCTTCAAAATTTATGATGGTTTTAAACCTATTTTTACTTTCTTCTATCTTTACAAGAAGATAGTATTGGATTCATGAAAATTTTGAATTCCGGTTTTCGATGGATTCATACATTTTAGGTCTCAGAGATACCGAAAAATATGTTTTTATAAAATGTCTGCCTGTGAGTCACTGCACAGTGAAAAAATTTGAAATCGACGGGAAAAAAAATCAACTGACGAATTTAAACAGTAATTAAAGGTGAGAATGGATAAACTTAAACAAAATCTGAAATCGAAACTATACAGGACGGAGTTAAACACCTAGGAACTTTTAAAAAGCATTTAAACGTTAGGAAAACATCTTTGTTTAAAACTAAATGCATTTTTCTCCATCAAATGTTTTTATTTCATTGTTTCTCATTTTTAAACTGACATAAGTCAATAACCGTCGGTTACGATAACAGTCCCGCTAAGTCAATAGTTTTTCAACATCTCAATAAATAAATAAATTAATTAATTTAAAAAATGCCCAACGTGCCGAAAGAAGTTTTCAGCTCAGAAAATATACTTTTAAAAGTATGATTTGCTTACAAAAAAATTCCATCTTTTTTTATATTGCTATTTTAAATACTTTTATTTAAAAAAAAATATTATTTAAAATGCTGAGTTAAAATTGAAAACTAGACATTTTCATTTAAGCAAAAGAAAAAAATTCAACGCGAAAAACAATATTTTGAGTTATAACAATTTTAATTTACTCTATTTTTTTTAAATAAAATATTAAGAAGTTTTATGATGTGATAATGCTTACAAATTATATGGTTAACCATCATAAAACATTCAAAATTCTAACTTTATAAATAAATAAATAAAATAAATGTTTCCTGGACCCATCACAGCAACATTGTTTCATCAATTACACGCATTTCAATTTGTGTCTGATCCCTTGAAACCTAACGATTTATTAAAATTGTCATAACTCTCTGAGTTTTGAAGATATCAAAATGAATTTTTTTGTTCAATTCAGGAATGGATAAGGAAATTTTTTCTATTTGGAAGTTTTATCCTCTGGGGGCCATATAAAAATTTAATTTTCGTATTTTTTAACCCCCCCCCCCCAATGGAGTTGCAACTATTCGTATCAAAAAATTCACCTTTTTTATGAAACTTTGCAATTGGAAGTATGGGTCTAGGGGCAATATTTAAGGAGATAGCCTATTGTTTCGATATTTATGATTCACCCTGTATAAATATAGCCGTTCTCTGAAAATTAAAAGACTTTTATGTATATTTCCTATGTAAAAGTCTGTTCGACGATAACCAAACAACTTGATGTAGTATCAGTTTATAAAATTAGAATCAGAGATACGATCGTTAAATCTAGATATCAGTAAAATTTAGCAGATAAAATCCTCTTACAGAATTTCTCTCTTACAGTCTTCTAATAAAAGGAATTATTGAGCTCAGATGATTGATCAGCTTTAGGAAATATTGCTGTCAAAATATTGTGATTACAGAAGATGGATTATAAAATTGAAGTTTGAGTCATGTATAAATATTTCTCTTTATAATATTCGATTATTCGTAACATGGAATATTTTATTTCTTACAATAAAATTAAACAAAATAATAGAATTTTTAACAGCAAATAAAAAACTTTTATGATAATAAAATCAAGTTGTTACCTTTAGTAAAATTTGCTTATAAATAATAGGAAATTTCAAAATTAATTCATGTTAGTCTGTGAAAACTTTAAACCATGTTATATTAAACATATAAATAATAAACCTTTTAAAATTAATATAACTATACAGAAAATGTGTAGAAATAATTTAGGTAAAATTGTTTAGTAAATTTTGTCTTATATTTTAAATGGTATGGTGTAAAATATGTATTGTTATTATTATAGTTTGTTTAATTATTGACTTTTTTTCATTCCAAAGGACTAAAAAAACTGTACACAAGTTTTCAGGAGTTTTACATGTGTAAAATTTTCCAATAAGAGATACATGAATAGACATTAGGGTCGGCCGAAAAAAACTTTTTTCGATTTTAGATAATGGCGTATGCGGAAAAGTGACCACTGGTTGCACTCAGATCACACAAAAAATTTGAGAGTTTTTGGACATTTCCTTACCTTGCCGCAAATGGCTTAAAGTTTTGCAAAAATGCTGATTTTTGAACTTTTTTAACAAAACATTTTAGTGTGTTAAAATAAATTAATTTTGGTTGTATTTAGTTAAAAAGTGCCAAATGTCTAAATAACCTCTGATTATACATTATTTAAGTGCTATGTTGTTTAAAAATGAGCTTGTTTTGCGTTCGGTACCATCGCGAAACAACTCAGAACTCGGCACGAAGAGGTAGCTGCACGACGAGTTCAACCCGCCCTCCAACCCTTAAAATGTTATATTCAAAATGCATACTTTTTGCGCTACAAATCCTTTTTAGAAATAAATTTTGGCATTTTTTTTCGTGCTTGACGTTTTGTTATAATGAAGGTATCTCTTCCTTCACTCCAGCATACCTATGATACAATTCTGTTACAATTTTAACGACTCTTTCCACAGCCTAGTAGTGACTTGAAAAGCAGACTAATGACTCATCTAACATGGATCCTGAAATTACGTTTTCTTTAATTTCTTCTTGTGAAAACGTTCTTGTCATAGGAGGCTCGTTGATTTCGGCGGCGACTCAGTTGATACACTCATAGTATTCCATTGCTTTAAAGTTCAGCTTTGGAACTTGAAACTCTCGCACTATGTTGATATTTATTATTATTTTTTTTAATTGCGGCATATTTTTTTTCTTTCCCATGCCATTCTTCTAATATACTGTCTATCGTCGGTTGCCACTACTATCAGTAAATTCTCGGGATGACGATAGTATCCATTTGTTTGGATGACTCAATGAATTGTCTCCTTTAGGTCATCTAATAAATAAGCTGAAAGTTTAACTATCTGCCAAATATGTCTAGGTGCATCCGCGCAACCTGGCCTTTTCCTTACAGAAAACCACACGGTCACATAAACACGTATCACGTACTGAGCAAAATATTTTAACGCTTTATCAAGATTTGAACTACTAACGTACAATCGTAAAATTCTACAGGCCTTTGTGATCCATCTCGATTGCACAATTGGTCCCGGTTTTCTATTTTCCAGTCCTCTAGGACATACTCCCATTGAAACCGCAAAACAAATCTCAAATAAGACTTTTTGATTTATACTCAGATCTTCAGTGTTTTCTATTTCTGATGTCCATGAAACAGCAATAGGCTCGAAAAAAGTGACACGCAGATTTTCACACCCCGTTAGTGTAGCACCGATTGGACCGGCAAAATTCTTAGGTCCCGTTGTTCCAACATCAAGTTTAGAAAGTAGATGTCGGAGCGGGAATTCGCTCGTATGAAGAATACATATCAAATGTTGCAGCTCCCTTCCTATTTTTTTTTTCAAGACAGGCAATAACACCATTGCGTTTTCCTGTATTAACACCACACCCAAGCGGTATCAGTTCAGAAAAGTCTTACTTGTTCTGACTTAGAAAATTATATAATGAGTTTGCATTTTCTTTTCAATGACCGGAACGAGGTGTCAAGTGATCCAAGTATTCCGAACCAGGTTCACACAACACGGTGATGTGCTCTTCGTCTTTCTCTCGACGGTGCCGGGTGTGCTTTTTTTTCTATGAAGATTGTTTTATCCTTTCTACCATCAAAAAATATGCTTTTAATTTTCCTTTTATCAAGAACCTCTTCACCTGTATCTTCTTTCCGAGTTTCAGTTTCTCTCTTCTGATCTTGTTTTTATCGATGACGAGATACTTATCCTCTGCTGTCACAACTCCTGCATCTTGAAGCACGGATGAAGCTATTAAAGTAATTTCTTTGTCTGATACACCAATTCTAAATGTGGCGGACCCTGTGTGAGAAAGGCACAAGTGTTTAGGAGTATCTGGCTTTGAAAAAGTTGTTTCAAATTCTGATTTAATAGAACTGCTTTCTTGAAAGTTTCCACTACTTGAATCTTTTAACAATATAACTGTCTTACATCTTGTTCTAACTCCACTTGTTGGGGGTTCTGGCGCAGAACCACTATCCCTCGTTAAAATTGTAAAACTTTTCATTTTCCGCGATATTTTCTTTGCAAGATTTTTACTTGCTTTTAAATCAATATTTCCGATAAACATTTTTCGATCAGTTCTTTGATCGTTCAAGAAGTCCACTTCTCGATGTGGAAGTTTATGCCTGGCGTTGCAGCTACAATTGTTCAAGTCTTCACACTTACTAGCTGCAAGGTCAAACAGAGAGATTTCTGCATTTCGTACGAATTCTTTGTGAGCTGTCTTGTCTTTCACGACCGTACGATTGCAGGATTTCTTCAATGATCTACACTTGTTGTAACAGTTTTTAATCTTTCTGTAAATTGATCGTTGGGAAACCACTGGTACGGAAGCTTTTATCCAGATTTCGGTAACTTTTTCACGTATAATTTTAATAACATCATCTATTGACTGATTTTGAATTTATCGATTTTCTTCCATATCGCTTCGCAACCAGCAACAGTGGCGCATGATATTAGCAAATGTTGGCAATTGCAAGTCTTTCAATATGCATGGTTCCTTTAAAATGGCTACTTTTTACACTATCACGTGTCATTGCATTACCATCGCCCTTCATACTAGCCATTTCTAATCTCGTCGTAATAAAACGCACAAAACACTGTAATGGCACGTTAAACAATCCAAAAAGCACTCTATCTCACTAGAAAAAAGTTTCACGTTTACTCTAAACAAATGACACAGGTAAACTAAGCTTAGAAAAATAATAAGAATTTCTTATCGTTTTTTCCCTCTTCTGTTTCCCTCAACACTAGAATGAGTCATTACGCTCGATTAGAGTCCTGCTTCCATCCCCTTCTCACGTTCCAGATTTGTTTTTGAAGTATACTGCTGTTCGTTTATCTAAATATATGACTTCTGACGCTTAGAAAATAAAGAAGACCAAGGAACACAAATAAAAGAGAGACTAACGAACGATTCGAACAAATACATCTTTTGCTGCTATGTGCGAAAAAGCTATAAAAATTGGCTAATTTAAAATGCACACAGCAATTAAATAATGCATTATCAGAGCGTATATAAACATTTGGAACATTACATATGCCATTTCAAGCAAATGAAACCAACATAAATTTAATTTAACATTTTTAAATTTTTTGTTAAAAAGTTCGAAAATCAGCATTTTTGCAAAACTTCAAGCCATTTGCGGCAGAGTAAGGAAATGTCCAAAAAATCTCAAATTTTTCGTGTAAATGAGTGCCACCAGTGGCCACTTTTCCGAACCCGCCATCATCGATAATCGAAAAAGAAAGTTTTTTTCGGCCCACATTAATAGCCTTTGATGGTGTTTTAGAAAAATGTTTTTCTACAAAGTTTTAACATAAGATATGCATAATAATTTATATATTCATTTGAATTATGGTTTATTGTGTCTCAAACATTATAAAATTGTCAAAATAATAATAAAAAATAGAATAATTTTGAAAGAATATCATTACAGAATGAAGCTCAATGTTATTACACTTCACGCTTAACCACTATAAAAAGTTTCATAATTTCCAGATTTTTTCACCATCTTGCATGATGCGTAAAGATAGAAATAAAACCGAACTGAGACAGAGATTTTTAAATGATAATGAAAAAAAAAACATTCTGCCAACCATTAATAATTTAAATAATACTATAGATAAGTAAGGATGATTATTTTGCTGTGTGTGTTCATAACATTTGTTGAACTGTACATTGTTTCTCGTAAGTATTTAAATGCAATTTTCTTATTTATGGTATTTAGGTAATTTCTCTCTCCCTATATTCGACATGTTATTAATTTAATAATTTTTATATTATTATGCTTTCTTTACACCCCATTAAAAACCATTTAGATGCGTAAATCCCAAAACATTATTTTATCTCATATATGTTAATGCTTTGAAATTTGGCATCACAACGCTGAAATTTAACGCCAATCTATGCCCATTGCTCGGAGAATTCTAAAGCTATGAACCTCCATTCATTAGTTTTTTAAGTAAGATCATTGCGGAAATCGTGAAAAAATGCAAAATAAATAAACCACCTGCTAGGCAATTTACACCAGAACATAATCAGCATTGGTATTGAACAATGCATATATCAATCTGAAATTTAAGGAAAATCCATGCATCGGTCATTGAAATAGAACTATTGCGGAAATTGGGAAAAATGCGGCACAGTAGCGTTACTTTTCGCGCAATTTACACTCAAAAATAAACAGCATCAATTAATATCTAATAATAACAGAATATGGAAATCTGTGCGTTTGTTCTTAAGATAGAGTTGATGCAGCAATCGTAAAAACTGCAGCATTGCAGCGCCACCTTTTGAGCGATTTTCACCAAAACCTAATAAATCTGAATTTCTATCAGGGATCGACCGAATATATATACAGTGGCGGTCAAAAGTTTCCGGCCAGTTAGTTTCTTCGATTTATTTACCAAAAGGTTTTAGCAAAGAAGAAGCACAATTGCTTCAAAAGTTAGGAATATGTGAATGACCTCTGACCACGTGATCATTTTGATTGGATACTGAAGATGCTTCATGCAAAGGGATAAAATTCGAAGTTCGCGTGTGCAAAAGTTTCCTGCCACTTATCATTCTTTAGTTTTTTTTCTATCGGTAAACTGTTCTTGGTTGTGTTTATGAATGAATCAACGTGTATAGCATAGTCTGAATTCAAATTTGAAAAGTTCAACAATTATTGTTCATAAATGAGTGATTAGTTTGTCGCTAAAAGGCCAATCTTCTTGAGATATTGCGGCAAAGTTATCGATCGGTAAAATCGACCGTAAACGATATTTAAAAACTATATAAAGATGGCCGTGGCTTTCACGGCTTTCAGAAGTCCGAGAGATCCCGGAAAATTACTCTTCCTGTGAACAGAATTATCAGGAGAAAAAAAATTGATAATTCGTATAAAAATTCCGCTGCAATATACTGCGATTTACGTAATGAAAATATTGCTGAAATAAGTCCTATACCGTATCAACATGCTGATGTGATGCATAACTTTATGGAAGAGTCGGTGATGAAAAATTTTCAGAGTTAAAAAAATACAAACGTATTCGACTGTCGTTTTCCAAAAAACACAAAGTCTGGTCAAGTGAAAACTAGAAAAAAGTTCTATTTTTCCATCAATCGAATTCGAAACAGTTTTGGAAGTGATGGCAAACACAACGTCCGATGACCTAATAACAAAAGATATGATTCGACCTATGTTATTTCTACAATGAAGCATGGCGGAGGACACGTTATGCCGTGGGGAGCATTTTTTTTAAAGTGTCGGTCCGTTTTTTGAAATCCACAGTCAGGTAAATGATACAATGTATAAGGATATCTTGCAAGGCTATTTTCTGCCTTATTAGAGAAAAAAATGGTCACAACTATTTTTCTTACCATGATAACGACATAGATAATGTTTGCAAACCTTTATAAGTAACGGTTTTCGCACAAAAAAATTCGTTTTTGAAATGATCAGCCCAAGCACCCAACATAAATCCAATAGAAAATCTTTGAAAAGAAGTTTTCAAAAGTCTGTGGAACTATAAATATTCCAACTCAGCCGAAATTTCATCAAAATTGCAAGAAATGTGCGAAAAACGTACCATAGACGATCTTTAACCTTTGATTGTATGAATGTCACGTTGCTGCTCCGCAGTACTTATTAATAAAGATAATAAAAATAGTAATACGATAAAATGCTAATTGTAAATGTTGTTGATATCTATAATTTTCTATTACAATGCCACTTTTTTACAAACTTGTGAAGATGGCCGGAAACTTTTGAGAACATGCGTTTTCCTTTATACTTATTTTTGTCAGTTAAATTTATTGATATTTACATGTTGTTCTATAAGTAAGTTCCGAGCTATTATGTCAATAAAATTTATAAATATTACTTTGAGATTCCTCATCATGTGGGTATATTTAAAAAGTAACTGAAAATGTTTTGCTGGTCGGAAACTTTTGACTGCCACTGTATATATATATATTAAGAGAGAATATATATATTGAGAGAGAGCGTCCGTAAAATTTGTGTCACATATACATAGATAGAGTTGGTCTCAGACTCACAGACAGATATTTTGTAAAAAAGGCTTTTGGGAGTCCCTGACATCTAACACTTAGCCACCAAAAACCAGAATTCAAAAATTATCGAGAATCCAATACATTCTTTTTGAAATGATAGAAGCAATAATAAAAAAAAATTTAATGCATAATTCTGAAATTTTATTTATAAAAATCATCATAATATTTAAATATATCATAGGTGTTATAATATTTGTTTGATTGAAATCTTTCTTAAATTTTTCCTAATTTAGTCTGCTGACCCCGTCGTATAAACTTCCATTTCGATCATTTTGAAATTATATTATAGCACCCATTTTAAAGAAAAAAAAATATTTTATTTATGTTAAAATGAAGTATCAATTTTCATATCAATGATAAGACATCATGAAATTTTGTTTCAATTATTAAGAATCAATCTTTTGTCGTCAGGTTGCTCACTTAAAAAAATACTTTGAAATTCATGAAATGAATTTCATAAATATTAGAGAAAATTTTAAGAAGAAACATATTATTTCAAATGTAAATGCTAAAGACTGTGAAAATAAATTAAGGATTTTATCAGTTCTTAAAAATATTCTTAAGAAATATATTAGGAATTAAACCCTATGTGGTTACATATCCAACAAGGGATTTTTATTCATTACAAAGTGTTTAGATTGAGGATATGCAGCGATGAGCTACGTGGTAGCTAAGTAATGCTTATTATTATTTTTATTTTCTTTTATATTTAAAAAATAATAATAAATATCAACTTTATGTTGATGTTAATTTTAATTCTGTATTTAATTTAGTTATGCATAAACTTCAATAACTACAAAGTCATATAACGTATATCTAAGTACTAATTCTTATTAAAATTTATTATTTGTTTTGTATAATCTGATTATTCTGGCTAGAATTTAACGAACACACTTTAAATAATTGGCTGCCTAAAGTTAATTTCCAAAGATAAAAAAGGACTGAACAAGAAAATGTATGTTTTGGAGAGATTGTTTGGGAATTTCAATATTAATTTATAACCGAGTTTTCTCAGCAAATACAAAAGAAAATCTTAACTCTTTTCGGCTCGGAATAAATCTGTTTCAAATAATTGCCTTCCACCAGAATTTATAGACTTTTTTTTAGAAAATAGGAACTTGAACTTGCTTATTTTCAGGTATTTTGTAAAAGTAAAATTTTGATTAAATATTGTTAGTGCCAGTAAAATAAAAATTAGGTGTTCTTTTTTAGGGATACCACACCGGAAAGGGTTAAAAAAATCAAATAGAGACAATTTTAAATTTTGAACTGGCATGTTTGAAGAATTTTTAATACGAGACGAATTTAATTTCCATGTACACCAATAACACAAATCAAATAACACACTTCACCACACGGTTTTTAGCTCACAGGCTATCATAGCCTGAGAGCTTATGTGCCCGTCCGTTCTGTATGTATGTGCGTATGTGCGTAACGCGATAACTCATGATAAAAATATCGGATCCACTTGAAATTTTGTATATAGGTATATCCTGATAAGGCGCTTCCCTGATTAGTTTTTGGAGTTCATTCGATATGTATAAGAGGGGGAACGGGGGGCTCATGCCCCCCGTTAGTTGATATAAATGGGATTTTCATGCAGAATTAAGTTTTCAAAATTTAGATTAGGATCATTCTGATGAGGCGATTCCGTGACTGTTATTAGGTGTTCATTGAATAAGTATAAATAGGGGGAACAGGGGTTCTAATCCCCCCCCCCGTTAGTTGATATAAATGGGATTTTCATGCAGAATTAAGTTTTCGTTCAAAATTTAGATTAGGATCATTCTGATGAGGCGATTCCGTGGCTGTTATTAGGTGTTCATTGAATAAGTATAAATAGGGGGAACAGGGGTTCTAATGCCCCCCCCCCGTTAGTTGATATAAATGGGATTTTCATGCAGAATTAAGTTTTCGTTCAAAATTTAGATTAGGATCATTCTGATGAGGCGATTCCGTGACTGCTATTAGGTGTTCATTGAATAAGTATAAATAGGGGCAACAGGGGTTCTAATGCCTCCCCCCTCCTCTTAATTTATATAAATAGGTTTTTCAAGCAGAATTTTCAGATTTCGTTCAAATCTCTGAATCGTTTTGGAAGTTTAATGGTTAAGTATAAAAGAAGGGGATAACTCCTTTTAAATTATATAAATGCTAAATGGGTTTTTATTAAGAATTATCTAATTTGCTCTGAATTTTGGATATAGATTTTTTATATGATAAAGCATGTCTTTGATAGTATAGGAGGTTCAATGATTAAGTATAAAAAAAGAGGAAAGGGGAGAGCTGTTTCCCCTTCTTAATTTTTTTTTCGAACGGAATTAACCCTTGAAAATATAAGGCTTTAATGTACAATTAGTATTTGTAGCCTGTGAGCTCAATGCCGTCAGTTTAACTGGGCAGTATTCTTTATTATTTTACTGCTACGTCTAAATTTCTTCTCTATAAGTGAAAATTATATATTATTAATTCTTTAAGCTAGCTGTTACTAATTAACTTATAACTCTGGTATATAAAAAGTTTTATTCAGCATTAAATGCGCCATTTTAAAGAAGTCCGAAATAATAACATAATTTAAAAGAACATAATTTAAAATTTTCGCAGTGGTTATAATAGAACTGATGAGAAAGTATATTTGTAAAATAAAAATTTCATGACGCGGATAAGTGCATTTATACATTCTATCATCGCTAAAGCAGACATTCACGGATATTTTGTGTGTGTGAGTGTGTTAAAAGTAGTTTGCGCATTTCATGCATTAACCCTTTGAGGGGCAAAGCGCTTCTATGCATAAAATGATTGAATGACACCAGGATTCAAACACAAAGATATTTCAAATTATATAAATGCTTTTCTTTACATATTTAATAAAATTAAAATTAAAATTTCAAAATTCTTATGGAAATGTGGCATTGTGTAATTAAAATTAAGTGGGATATATTGTATCCCACCGCCCTTCAAAAGGTTAAAAATATCTTATATTCCATGTAAAAAGAATAAATACAAATTCTTATTATCAAAATACATTGTATTGTTGGTGTTAACTTTGTTTCCTAAGATCGATCCATCAAGAATTTTAGCATGCAAGTGAAATACCTCTCGGTGGAAATTTTTCAAGGAGAACTGGTCGGTATTTACGTTACATCCGAAAAGCTCCGAAATAAACAACTTCATTTATTTGTGGATTAAGATCGAAGTCATCACTGCCACAGAAATCTCGGAGATTAACCCTCTCACTGACAAACCCGAGTTAATCCGTTCACCGAGCTCCAGGTTTCCCTGCAATATAAGCAATACTTAAAGTAATAAAATTTAATGATTGAATGAATTTTTAAGAATTCTGTACAATTATTAATAATTTCAAGCTTTACATTTATATTTGTAATCAAGTATTTTTATATAATTCTGAAAGAATTATGTTTTATTAGCATTGTAAAAAATGCAGAGAAAACAACAATACAAATTTGCTCTTTTGCAAGACTGTCAAAGAGTAGTGCAATTAAAAAGCTTCCTGAATCAGCAATATGTACTTTTTTCGACACTAAATGCAATTCTTGTAATAGAATTTTTCTGTTTAAGTGGGTAGAAGAAGGTATCTGCTGTCAATTTTACAGTGCACATATCTACGGTTATAAAAAGTAAAGATATTTCCCTTTCGAGACTAACATTCTTTCAAAAAATTGGAATAAAAAAAATAATAAAAAAGAAAAATGAATAAATAAATAAATAAAATAGAGCTCAGTTTGGGTACATTGAAAAGTTGTGAAAATTTATTTCTATAAGTACACTATAAAAAATGGAAAATAAAAAAAATTAGTAGAATTATATTCCAAGAACGTTTTATGCAATGGCAATAATAAAAATTCGTGTAACAGATACAGACTTTGAATGAAAAAAAAAAATTATGCTTACTAAAATTTTTTTGGAAAATCGGATTTCCAGAACTTTTTAATTAACGGTAACGAGAATTACAGATAAAATTTTCATTAAGTCGCCGAAATTTTAGAAAATTCTTCAAAAAAATGGAATAAAAAAATAAAAAAATAAAAATGAATAAATAAATTTATAAAAAATAAAATGGAGCGATTGCATTGAAAAGTTATGAAAACTTGTTTCTATAAGTAGGTATAACTAAGAAATATTTTAAAGCAAAGCCTTTTAAATTCTTAATAAACTTTAAGATTATTTAATAAGAGTAACAATATTTCGTGTTCAGCGTATTTGTATTAAAAGGACTAAAATCACCGTAAATGCGTATAAAAATTGACTGGATAGCTAGAATCAGTTTGCTTTAAATGTAATTTACTTTAGTCGTGTTCGTGTTATCAATGTTCGAAAGTGTCTGATATTTTTTTGCACGAAACCATCCTTACATTGAAACTTCAGGGATTTACGTTTATTCTTTTTTTTTTTTTTTTTTTTTTTTTTTTTTTGAAGAAAACTTCTAGAGAGAACTTTAAATAACAAAGATTTTTTTTAATAAATATAAATTAGATAAGTAAAAAAATAAAAAAGAACCCAATTAATATTAATAATGTTATTAACAATATTAAATGGCACAAAATTTTGGCTTAAAGCATTATTCACACATCTGAGTGCTTCAGATTGATCTCTTACATTATATTTCGAAATTAAAAAAAAATCAATGTCATATCTGTGAAAAAAAGCTGTAATTGCAAATGGAAAAAGCATAAACAATTAATTTTTTATATTTTGTGCTCAAGGCAATTTTATATCCTTTCAATCAATAGAATTTTATTTCAAATGAATTAATTCTAAAGTGTTTAACTATATTTTTCAAAAGTTATATGTAGTTTTTATTATGCTAAGTAGTTTCTATTTATTTCAAATTTATATAAAAGTAAAAAACATACAGATACTTTGGTAGATACAAAAATATGTAATATTTTAAAATTAAAATCCAAATGCCCTTAGAGAATATAAATATTTTTATTCACCGATTTAAAATGATTTTATAGTCTTTTAAAATTTATTGATTTTTGATTTTTATTAATCATTTTATGTTCGTTTATTTCCAGTTCTCTCTATTAAAAGTAAATGTACATTTCATCCGTTTTCTTTCTAATATTACATATAGTAACTTTTTACCATTTTTTAGAATTTTTATTCTTGAGACAGATTTTAGTTTTATTTTAAAGAATAATGCTATTTTAGTTTTCAGTGAGCATGATTGTTTGCGAAAGTTTATAAAAAAAAAAATATGTTTACGAATTATAAAATGTCCCAAACATATGCGAGCACTATATATATATATATATATATAAAGAACTATCAGTAAATTAAATTACGACAGAAGATTATTGCAGTGAGAATTTTTTTCTTTTAAATGTTCCTTTGGGGTGTTCATTCTATCATTTTTAAGGTTAATTTTATAGGAAAATAGATATTATTTTTAAAATATGTTTTTTTTATTTAGAAAGAATGTAAATATTAAAAAAAATTTCTTTTAATAACAAAGAAACGAAATAAAATGCATTGACATAAGCAGAGAAAAAATTTTTGTCAATTGAATAAATATTTTTAATTTCGTTGTCTACGTTAATTCTATTTATATATATATATATATTTACTTGTTGTATTCCTTTTTATAGAAAACGTTTTAAGTGAACTTTAATTTCGAAAGATTTTTTATAAAAATAAACCAGATAGGTATAAAAAAGAAAATAGAACTCGATTAGTAATAAAAATAAGTTGAATTAGCAACAATAATAAATGCCACAAAATTTTGGATTAAAGCATTATTCGCACATATATTTTCTGAAAAATCAATATTACCTATATCTGTGCAAAAAAAAAAAAAAAAAAAAAAAAAAAAAAAAAAAAAAAAAAAAAAAAAGCTGTAATTTCAAGTGAAAAACGCATGATAATTTAAGATAGGATTTTTTTTCGCGTTCATGGCAATTTTAAATCTATTTAATCAATAGAATATCATTTCAAATGAATTAATTTTTAATTGTTTAAAGATCTTTTCCAAAAGTAATTTATATTTTTCATTATGCTAAAGTAGTTTTTATTTATACCGAATTTATATGAAAGTAAAAATCTTTCAGATACTTTAGTAAATAAAGGAGAATGTACTTTTTAAAATTAAATCTTCAAATGTAAAGCCCTTAGAGAATACAAACATTTCTATTGACTGATTTGAAGTAAATTTATGGTGTTTTAAAATTTATTGATTATTTGCTTTTTTATTTTTATTTATTTATTTGGTTTTTATATTTTCATGCTCCTTTTTTTCCCAGTTATTTCTAATAAAGTTAAATGTGACTTTTCTGCCTATTATTGCATATGGTGACTTTTTTTCCAATTTATCAGAATTTTTATTCTCGAGACAGATTTTAATCTTTTACTAGTAATGTTTTTTTAGTATACT
Organism: Maratus speculifer; assembly: GCA_964019185.1. Taxonomy (NCBI): domain Eukaryota; kingdom Metazoa; phylum Arthropoda; class Arachnida; order Araneae; family Salticidae; genus Maratus; species Maratus speculifer. Next base: position 179,673,514 of record OZ025297.1, read on the forward strand.
GTCATTATGTTTGTTTGCTAAATTTTCTGAAAATATTATGTTAACTAATTACAAAATGTCTTAAACATATGCGAGCACTTTTTTTCTGTAATAAAAAAATAGAACTATAAGTAAATGAAAATATGACATAAGATTAATGCAATGAGAATTTTTTTCTTTTAAATGTTCCTTTGGGACGTTCATTCTATCATTTTTAAGATTTATTTTATTCAAAAATAAATATTATTCTTAAAATATGATTTTTTCATTTAGAAATAATGTAAATATAACTAATTTTTCTTTTAATAATAAAGAAAGCAAACAAAATACATTGACATAAGCAAAGAAAAAACGCTTGTCATTTAAATCAATATTTTTAATTCCGTTGTCTACGTTAACTCTATTCTTTTATTTACTAATTCTTTTTTTATAGAAAACTTTTAGAATGAACTTTAACGTCAAAAGATGCTTTATAAAAATAAGTTAGATATGTAAAAAATAATAATAATAATAATAAAACAGAAACCAGTAATCAATAATAATATGTAGATTAGCAATATTACAAATGTCATAAAATTTTGTCTTAAAGCATTATTCTCACATTTATTTTTTTTTCAGCTAATCTGACATACGGAATTTTGAAAGTGAAAATCAATGTTACCTATATCTGTGCAAAAAACAATTGCTGTAATTTTAAGTGAAAAACGCATGGTCAATTAAGATATAATTTTTTTCACGCTCAAGATGATTTTAATTCCATTCATTCAATGGAATTTCATTTCAACTGAATTAATTCTTAATTATTTAAACATCTTTTTCAAAACTTAATTGGTTAAACATATTTTTTTTTATCTTATGCTAAAGTAGTTTGAATTTATTTCAAATTTATATGAAAGTAAAAAACTTTCGCGTACTTTGATAAATACAGAAATAAGCAACTTTTTAAAAATTGAATCTCCAAATGTAAAGCCCTTAGAGAATACAAATATTTCTAGTGACTGATTTAAAATGAATTTACACTCTTTTAAAATTTATTGATTACTTGCTTTTTTCGTTTTCTTCCTTTCTTCACAAATCTTTCTACTAAAATCAGATATAGATTTACTCAGTTTTCTTTCTATTATTGCATAAGAAACTTTTTCCCAATTTATTAGGATTTTTATTTTTCAGACAGGTTTTAATTTTTATCAATAATGCTATTTTAGTATTCAGTCAGCATGTTTGTTTGTTAAAGCTTATGAAAAAATTATGTTAACTAATTATAAAATGTCTTAAACATATCCGAACACTTCCTTTTTCTTGGTAATAAAAATAAAAAAAATTAAAAATATAAGTAAATGAAATTATGACAGATGATTAAAGCGATGAGAATTTTCATCAAATGTCCCTTTGGGACGTTTATTTTAGCATTTTTAAGGTTGATTTTATTGAAAGTTAAAGATTGTATTTATATATTTTTTATTTAGAAAAAAAAACATAAGTACAAATAATTTTTCATTAATAAGAAAGAAACGAAATAAAATGCATTGACATAAAGAAAAAAAATGCTTTTCATTCAAATCAGTATTTTTTTTTCCGTTGCCTATTACTTGATGCCCTCCCCAACGACTCGCAGAAGCCGAATACCTATTAAGTCAGTTGGCCCAAGAGCCATGCTAAGGATCCCTGAAAAGAATTTACTTTGCGAAGGACCTTCAATATCAACTCGTATGATGACGAAAAACATTTATGAGGACCAATCGGAAAGCAATGGTACCGCTATTGTAACCCTCGGTAGGACGGGGAAAGATCTGCCTGACCGCATATATACAGTTTCGCTAAAGAATTTTTCGTCCACACTCCTTTTCGGAAGACGAAAAGCCCAGATTAGAAGAGTATAGTTGAAGCTGGAGGGACCAAGAAAACACTTCCTGGTGGCACAGGCACTCTCTAGCCTAGGTTTATCCGACCGATCTTCCTTCTTCACCGAAGGAACTCCTCGCGGCTCAACGCAGGGAGTCCGAAGACCAGACACCAGACTAGAAGCAGTTAACGCCCACTGGCGGGCACGGAAATCTTGGCGATTAACCCGTCATCGCTATAGGGAAGGGGCGTATAGAATCCCGCGCTCCATTCATCGTTCCTCGCCCTTCAGCCGGTGGACCGCGCGAGGCCATATCAGAATTTGGCACAAACTACCTTCTATCAAAGGCCCCGCCGTTCCTAATCACGGGTGCGCCTTCCCCGAGCAATGGAGACTACTACTCGAAAGTACAAAGGTACCTATTGCCAGCCATCCCTGGAAGACGAGGTAAATCCCCCCACAATATTCGAAAGAGGGTCTCAGAATAAGTAGCATGAAACTTATTTTGAGACTCTACTAAATATCCAACACTTTTTACCTTACATGACGTGATCTTTCTCATGACACCACATTCGTCCAAATCCGCAACTTATACCTGGGAACGTTCCCAAGTCAGATATTAAAAATTTGTTTGCAGTGATATTTTTAAGTGTACGAAAATAAATCCGTTCTACTCAAAGTACTCTACTTGGATTAATATAATTATTTATACTTTTTTAACTCCGAAATGGTATTGTATTAAAATTTTAAAAACAGTAAAAGCAGTTTTATTCAACTGTTTGCGTGTTTCGAAGTATACGGAATCATGTGTAAAGCAAACATCAACAAAAAATAAATCACTATTAAGATATTATAATTTGAAATGTCACCATTTAGAATTTCACGTATTCTTTCAACTTAAGAGCTTATATATATATACAGGGTGTCCCTAAACAAATGGTATATACGCTAGGGGGTGATAGAACACATCTAGACGAGTAATAGTAAATAGGAAATCAAGGGTTCCAAACGTTTTGCAAATGAGTTAGCAGCCATTAAAGTTTGGGGTCCAAAATTTCAAATACACATAAAAAACGGAAAAATTGGTCGATTGATTTGCGGTTTTCACTAAAATTATTCTTTATGTTATTATTTTCTTGAAAATAAATTATAAAGATAAATTTCGAAAAATGCCGATAGAATGCGCTTTAGACTTTGAAATAATGAAAAACTATTTTTTGCCGTGATTTTCTGCATCTCATTAATTGAATTCGTAAGCTTAGACTTAAACTTAAATTTTGAGCTCAATATCTGAATAGTTGGAAGCGGTTAAGTAGCACAAACTTAACTGTGTTCAGAGGGTTTAAATTTCAAATGATTATAAAAAACGGAAAAATTGGTCGATTGATTTGCGGTTTTCACTAAAATTATTCTTTATGTCGGTATTTTATTGAAAATGAATTATAAAGATAAATTTCAAAAAATGCCGATAGAGAGCGCTTTAAATTTTGGAGAAACGAACAAATACTTTTTACGTTATTTTTTGTATCTGATTAAATGTTTTCGTAAATTTAGACTTAAACTTAAATTTTGAGCTCAAAATCTGAATAGTTGGGAGTGGTTAAGTAGCACAAACTGAACTGTGTTCAGAGGGTTCAAATTTCAAATGATAATAAAAAAACGGAAAAAAATTGGTCGATTCGTTTGCGGTTTTAAATAAAACTATTCTTTTAGTCAGTATCTTCTTAAAAATTAATTTTGAAATAAATTTCAAAAAATTCCGTTAGAAGGCGCCTTAAACTTCAGAGAAACCAACAACAAATTTTAACCGTTATTTTTTGTATATAATTAAATGCTTTCCAAAACTTGTTAAATGTTTTCAAAATCTTAGATTTAAATTTAAAGTTTGAACTCAAATTCTGAATCGTTGGGAGGAGTTAAGGAATGCAAAATGAAGTGTGTTCAGGAGTTGAAATTTACCCCCCCCCCCCCGTCGAACACAGTTCACTTTTACGCTATTTAAACACTCGCAACAGAATTTGGTCTCAAAATTTAAATCTAAGCATTTGAAAGCATTTAATGAGATTTAAAAAAATAATGGTTAAAAATAGTTTTACGCTACTCCAATGTCTAATGCAGTATCTCCCTCTATCGGCATTTTGGGAAAATTATTTTCAAGAAAACACTGATTTAAAGAGTAGTTTTAGCAAAAACCGCAAACGAATCAACTAATTTTTCCGTTTTTTTTTTTTTTTTTTTTTTTTTTTTTTTTTTTTTTTTTTTATAATTTTCTGTTTTGTTTGAAATTTAAACACTCTGAACACAGTTCAGTTTGTGCTACTTAACCTCTCTCAACTATTCAGGTTTTGAGCTCAAAATTTAAGTTTAAATCTAAGCCTACGAAACCATTTAATGAGATGAAAAAAATAACGGCAAAAAATAGTATTAAGGATAGATTATTTCGTTAATCCAAAGTCTAAAGCGCCCTCTATCGGCATTTTTTTAAATTTATCTTTATAATTCATTTTCAATAAAATACCGACATAAAGAATAGTTTTAGTGGAAACCGCAAATCAATCGACCAATTTTTCTGTTTTTTATAATCTTTTGAAATTTAAACCCTCTGAACACAGTTAAGTTTTTGCTACTTAACCGCTTCCAACTATTCAGACTTTGAGCTCAAAGTTTAAATTCAAGTCTAAGATTACGAAACCATTTAATGAGATGCAAAAAATCACGGCAAAAAATAGTTTTTCATTACTTCAATGTCTAAAGTGCCCTCTATCGGCATTTTTCGAAATTTATCTTTATAATTTATTTTCAAGAAAATACGAACATAAAGAATAATTTTAGTGAAAACCGCAAATCAATCGACCAATTTTTCCGTTTTTTATGTGTATTTGAAATTTTGGACCCCAAACTTTAATGGCGGCTATCTTCTTTGGAAAACGTTTGGGACCCTTGGTTACATATTTACTATTACTCGTCTTGATGTGTTCTATCACCCCCTAGCGTATATATCATTTGTTTAGGGACACCCTGTATATATATAGTATATATATATTTCTTGCTTGAACGTATATTTTTATGTACCTAACCATTGAGTAACATTAGCAATATTATTAGTATATCAAATAATGCTGCTTTGTAAGGAATTGAATTTTTACGCGTTACAATCCTAATGTTTCTCTTATAATAGATGTTTAATATAGACTGGTGGAAAAATGATCATTCATGCGTCAAAATTTTTTGGAATGGTTTTTATTTACATAATCTTGCTATGGTTGTATATTTCCTATTTTATTTTTACCCTCTGCATGCTTTATGTATATATATATATATATATCGTTTAATTTTCAAATTATTATTTATTTATCTATGCCTTTCTTTAACTTTTGTGCAGAAGCAATGTTCTGACTGTTCAGCAAACTACGATTTTTAATCTCACTTCCATTATTAATAAAATTTCTATGGAAACAGCAATTTAGAATGCAAAAAATTGTGCGAGGATTATGGAAATGATGTCATCTTTCTTGAAGGTCTACGATTACTAGCGACTAACCTTAAATTCGATCACTTTCTCAAAAGAAAAATATTTTAAAAAGACTTTCTGAACTTGTACAGTAAAATACATTACAACATTTTCATTTTAGAAATATTGTAAAAAAAAATCGACAATTATAATCGGGGTTGCTGCTACTTTTTTTTCGATATAGTGATAAAAATAACGAATGACGTATATTCACAGAATTGTTCCATTCGTTATATTTAATTTATGTATTATTCTAATTTTTATTTTATTGATTAATTTATTCACTTTTTGTCGACTTTTTTTATATTTATTAGAATGCGAGTAATGAAACTGGCATTTTTTAGCTTTTTATTTTAAAAAATTCAGAGGAAATGGCGCTTTATTTGTTCACAAAATCTTAGCACAATTATTTTATTTAGCTTTACATACAAAAGGGAGACATGATGGTCTAATATTTTGTTTCTCGACTGTAGTTAACACGTTCGCTGCCGCTTTACGTGAAGACGTGATGATATTTAAAGCCGCACTGTAGAAGTGGGTTTTTCCCAGAAGCCGACTTACTTTTTATAACAAAGACTCAGTGAAAGACTTTCCCGCGCCAGCGCGTGGCTGCCTATGGAAACATCACCTCAAATCACGCGCTGGCGCGTGATAGGCAGCGAATGTGTTAATAACCAAGATTAACACCCAGCTGTTATTTAACATATGAAATAATAATATTCTTACTTCAAAGCATTCAAAGGATCTTGCTTTATATCTTGATTATTGTTTCAAGCTCTTGTGAATACTTTGAACTTTTTTTTTTTGATTATTCTAATATTTCATACATTTCTGAATATCATTACGTATAACAAAAGCATTTAATTTTATCAACTTCTGGTAAGCTGTTTCAAAAACATTTATTTTAAATTAGTTGTTTTAGCTTATCTAACATTTCGTTATTGAATTTAGAAAATGATTCATATTCCAATGCATTTGTCTTTTACGTAGCAAATGTCCACCCTTTAAACCTAGCTACTCTATAACATGAATAATCGGGATCTTGTATGAAATCTTCAATGGATTCTGATTTACAACATTGGTTTTGGTTAAAGGTGTTGTAAATTCTTTGATAAAATCTATGGAATTTTGATTAATTTAATTAATTTGTTTAATATCAAATTAATTTGATAATTTTTATTTTGATTAATTTGATTAAATTTATCAACTTCTGATAAGTCGTCGTAAAACAATTATTTTGAAATAGTTATTTTACCCTATGTTGCTTATATGCTTCCTATATGTTGCTATTGGATTTTCTAGCTTTTGTCTGTTTATTGTTATGGCTTCTTCTTTAGAAAAAATCATATTTTATCAATAAATATTAATGAATTTTACATAGCTTGAAATCATTATTTGCGGCATTTTGATTTTCAAATTTCACTTTTATAGATTTACGGAGCCCCACTTCAATCTTAATTATAACTATACTGTTTAACTATAAAAAAAATATTATAATTATACTAACAATGTTAGAAATTGTAATCGGTAACTCAATTCAAACTTGTTTTGAAGAACAATTTTGTGGACTTAATTATAATCTATAGAAATTACTATTAGTAAATAGGTATTATTTTTGTGGTGTCTTTTCCATTTAAATTCATTCCCATATTTTCAATAAAGTATTAAAAATATATGCTAGTTGCCGAAACGTCAGTGAAGGCTTACTTTGGAGACACGATTTTTTGTGGTTTCTGTCTGGCTGTCTGTCAGTCAGTCAGTCTGTCTGTCAGTCTGTCTGTTCCGCGATAACTAACGCAAAAAACATCCAGTTGACTTGAAATTAAGTGGGTATGTTAGTGAGGCACTGGGATTAAGCTGTATAGTTTTTTGTTAGTTTGATTCATTCGTTCGTAAAATGTAGAATATTTTATTTTGCGCAATAATGCTTTTCTATGGCAAATCCAATGATTTTCAATTTTTTTTTTCCTTGAGAGAAAATGACACATTTCATTAATGGAATTCAATGATAAATGGACACTGAAACTTACCAGTTAAATTATTCATATTGTTTTGAAATTTTGCCTATGCATTTGTCAGATTTTTAAAGTTATTACTGTTAATTTTGGAGATTTTTTATAAATGTGTTCCAATAATATAAACTAATTTGTTTTAGATATTTACTTATTTAAAATGTATTTATTTCATTTTCTTTATTTTCTCTTAATGGTTGCTAAGCATTAGTAGATATTCATCCTAATCCTTATTATATTTTAATGCTATAAATTTGAAAGCAAATACGAAAATTTAAATGAAGTCAACGTCAAAACTGATGAATTAATGTCTTTGTTTCTTTGCGGATAAATATAACATAGCCCACACTGTAAAAAAAAATTCAAGAGGTTACTAAAAATTTCTTAGTAAATTTGTATTCCACAGAATTTTTTAGTAACCATTACAAACTTTTTTTTGCAAGTGAAACAAGCATTTCTCTTGTAAACTGAACAAAAGATTTTTTTGTATAACTAACTTAAAAATTTTTAGTATGAGCCACCAAGCAAATTTTAGTAATAGCTCCAAAATTATTTTTAATAACTATTAAGTGCGCCCGAAAGGCAGGAGCTTCTTTCGAGCAGCATCCAGACTTCTGAAGCGGAAGATTTTCGGCAAAACCGCAATAGATGGCAGCACCAAACAATCCAACGACAGGATTTTGAAAATCCCTTTATTAACGAGACATTACATATATTCGAGGAGTATTTGGCGTTGGCAAGTTTCAAACCCGGGACCTTTTAGCCTGGAGTCCGTTACTATAACCACTATGCTATCAAGGCCACACCAACTGTGTTTTAGTAAGAGCTATTAAAAATATAAAACTATTAACTCTATTCGTTGCTAACTTTTTTCTAGTAATTCTTACGGATTTTCTAGTAACCGACTAAGATTACTAAAAATTTTTTAGTAATTACAAGGATCACTAAAGTTTTTTTAGTAGATCGACCCTTTTTTTTTACAGTGCAGAAAAGAATATAGGCTATGTTTTATTAATTTTATTCAAATATTTTCCTTAATAATTCAAAATTTCCTTCTTTTTCATACAGAATCAAGAGCGATTTTTTATATGAAATTTAAGCAATTTCCTTTATCGTTGCCAAAAAAAATCTTGAATAATTTTTTAACGGCAATGAGTTTCAATTGAGCAATTTCCATTCGAAAAAATTAAACTAAGAAAAAATAAATATGACGTCAGAATTAAAATAAAAATAGTACTTTGTTAAATATTAAACACGGAAATTTGTTTCGTTAATAAGAATTTTCCTGACAAAAATGGGGGCATAATTAGAAGTAAAAGAAATAAAAAATAATTATATTTTTAACAAATATTTCAATTGATAAAATTTGACGTCATAATTGAAATAAAACAGGTATTTTATAGTTGTCGTTAAAAATACAAGAAACATGGACAGCAATAACTCATGAATAATGACGTCATTGCTTAAACTTCGGCGAAGGCTTATTTTGACGACGCAAAATTTATTGTTTTCCATCTCTCAGTCTGTTCTGTCTATCCGTCAGTCCCCGATAACTGCCACAAAATGCAAACAAAACTCCTTTTTTTCGTAAACAAAATTGTAAAACCCTAGATTACTGAGTTTACACTTTCAGAAGTTCCTGATACATCAGATTTAGGTGTTTTTGGTGGGCAGGTATCTAGAAGTATGAGGATAATGAAAAATGCTTATTAAAACTTTCACTTATCCTTATGAATAAAAATGTAGAAAAAAATACAAGATATACGATAACCATTAGCAGATTGATAGAAAGTTAGAAATTTAAATTTAATGAAACTACGGGTGGTTCAGGGGAGCTCCGCTCCCCTGAAGAAATCTACTGTGGTATAATAAAAAAACAAAAATAATAGATCATGAATTTTTCAGAATATCCTAACACAACTAAATCTTTAATTTAACGGTTTTTGATGGCTACAAATTTCTTATTCTTATTTTATTCTTATAAATAATTATGTAATTCGAAAATTTTAAATTACAGTTTCCAGGAAGTTAAATATTACGCTAAGTGTGTTTTAAAAAAAGAAGTGAAAAGCTGACGTTGAGTCTCTTGATCTGCAGAATTACTAGTTAAATTTACAGCACTAATAACAGTCCTGATAATAAAATAAACATCATTACTTGGCGTACCAATACATTCTGCCATCAGGGATTTTACTAAATCGTATTTCATTCAGATACAAATATTAGTAGATATTAAAATATTTAAACAAATAGTTAATTCCTTAAAATTGCAGTCATTAAACTTGTTGTGAAATATTTAATAAGGCAACATTCATATATTTTCTAAAACTTTGGTGCCATAAGTGTTTTCGGATTGAGACTTTAAATTTTGCACTATTATTCAAAGAGTAGTAATGCTTTTCTTTGAACAATTCTATGGATAATTATAGTCAGTATTTAATCAAAGTATGTATTTATGTTAGTGTCTGGTCTGATATATGTTTAATATTTCTAAATAATGTTTCGTAAAATTTAAAGATTTTATTGGAACAAGATATTTTGTAATATGTTGGATTTAAATCAACTAATACTGAAAATAAGATTACACATGTTATTCACAATATTGTTTAACGATTGAAAGGAATTGTTCAAAGCATCTTTATAAATATTAACGCTCCAGATTTTATTGTCTTAAGTAGGTAAATGCCATGCACCAGAACTTTTTGTTACGGTATGTCACTATATTTGGCACCATATGAAAAAAGATCATAAATAACTAGAATAGTTTCAATTTTGAGAAAATCTTAAAAAAAGATTTCAATTAGATCATTTTCGTGCTTAAACGTATATTCAGGTAGATGACAAATTTGAGAATAAGTAACTTTTGAGTATGAAGATAGTCTTTGATTTTACATGTTTTCTGCTGTATTTATTGTTATCTTGTTGTTTGAGAACAAGTTTTCTGATTATATTGTGAAAATAATTTCGGCTTTTCTTAGATATTTCCTCTCAGCCTCCGACGAGGCCCTCGATTCGGAAATATTCAATCATAACAACTGTTAAAGATTTCCTTGTTTTCTATTTATTCAATAGGCTTAGCATAAATCATACATACCCCAATGCTACAGGTTTATAATTGCGAAGACGTTGCAGAACACGAGTATCTACGATACTCGTGTTCTGGTTGTTAAACCGAACAAATTTAAGAATATTTCAGAATCGGATTAAAGTCATACTTTCTCTAATTTGCTCGGACTTGAAAGAAGGAATTCTAGGTTTTTTCAAGTTTTAAACAAAGTCTTGTCATCTGATGGAGAAATATACTTTAATAGGGTGCAATTCTAATCTTCTAATACTATATTTTTGTTTAGCTATGGTGGCATATAGCGGCGGAACTAACAAGGAAGATCTCCATGCGGGCACACTCAGAAAATTCTAAAAAAAATTACTGAATGGACTTCTCATGTGAGTATATACGTTTATAAAAAATTTCGGCGGAATCCCGATAAAACGTTCATAAAAAATAATGAAAATTTCGTTTATTTGGCAATTAATCACCGGTTGGCGACGAAACAAAATTAAAAAAAATACTTTTTTGTCTAATACTTTTTAAGGTAAAACTGTTACATGTTAAACCATTTTTAAATATATTTATTTAAATAACATCATTTATTTAGGTTTTATTTTGTTATATATATAGTGTTGGCATATACACATTTATAATGAAAATTAGCTATGGAACTGTATAAATTAAAAACAAAATTAAATTAATGAAATTTGTTTCAATCTCAAAATTAAGTCCAATTGAGTATTCAATTTCGTTGTTATGTAAACAAAAACTAATTGAACTGAAACTAATTGAAACAAAAACGGATATTGAAATGTATTATTGCAGCATTCTTCATCTAGTCTTTATTTTGGAATACGCTTAAATATATGAAAATATTTTTTTCAATATGAAAATATTTTTTACATAAATAATTATTTTACAGTGTTAAAATTAAATAATTGCTGCAACTAGCAATGTATATACATAATAAAATATAATATATATACATTAATTTCTCTCATTGTTTAAGTTTAAATTCATCAAATGCCATTTACAGGCATTCTAAAAATTTACTAAAAAATAATTTTCAATTGCATGAAAATCGTTTGCTTTTGGCGAGGAAAAATACTGCTCGCCAAATCGCGTGATGCTTTCAACGCTTTACGAAAAATATACGAAAGTATTTTTTTCTTTACAAACTTTCTACTGTTATTCCGCCGCTAATTTTAGCTGATTCTTTATTACATATATGAGAAGTTTAATTAGTATTTTTTCAAAATATTTTGAGTATGCTCAATATGGAGACCTTCCTTGTAAGTTCAAACCGGATTATTCGTGGAATTGTTTTCTTATCATGTGAATTACGAATATGTTATTGTGAATCACGATTATAAGGATGTCATCTTTGCTTGATTGAATAGAAAAGCTCCCAAGAAATTCCTTATTTATCGTATCACTGTTTTCCATTCGTGACTGTAAATTATAGATTCTACGACTGAGTTACTCGTCAAAAATTGTATATGATGTATCAGCCATTACTTATTGCTTTGATATTGAAAAGTGTTTTATCAGCCAGCACTATTTCAAGACAATTTTAACTTTGTTTTAAAAAAAGAAAATTAAAAGCAGTTTTTTTCAAATCATAATTAATATGTTTTCTTGTTAACTAAAATTCAATTTAATAAAAATGAAATTATAAAATAAATGCCTTTTTATGTATTAAATACCTGACTCGCCGATGTTTCTCAGATCTATGATAGGTATCTAAAACAAAACACAAGTTTGTATGATTTTATATATTCGGAAAATACTTCAAATGGATCTAGTTTGGAAGGCCCGAATGTCTTCGGTAGCATAATGTGTTTCAAATTAACTTAGTTTTAGGGGCTAAAGCTTTCGGCAGCATCCATTGTGTTTCCCAATAAATCTTTTTCTAAAAAAAAACTGTGACGTGGATCCTGACGAGAATAATTTCCAGTCCTGAATGGAAAACAGTGATACGATAAATAAGGAATTCCTAGGGAATTTTTCCATCAAATCAAGCACAGGTGAAATCATTATATTGCCTTAAAAATAATATAAAATATTTAAATGTAAGTAAAAGGTATTAAGAAACAAATGTTAAATGTCTCAAACCGAAAGAATAAAATATATTAGTGCGGTTTACGCAAAATCTTGCTTTTAACAGATTAAGATTTTTTAGAATAAGAAATAAAGAAAGCGTTGATTAAAGATATGGACTTAATATATGTTCACATATTATTAAAAGACAGGGAAAATAGATTTCATAAGAATTTGGTATTAAAATAGATCAAGTATGAGAAAAAGTATCAAAATTTGAATAAGTAAATTTAAAATAAGTATCGAAAAAAAGATATTACATACATTTGGCGGAAAACATTTTACTCAACGTAATAATAAAAATAATAAAAACCGACAATTTATAAAAAAAAAATCAAAGGGTACTCAGAAAATTCCAACAGTATAAATCCTAAAAAAATGGTTGTCAAAAATTTTATGGAATGCAATGCTTCTCTCTAATATCCGAACAAAAAGATAAGACTTTAAAATGAAATTCTTCCACATTTGTGCATTACCTACATCTTTATAAAATATTTTTTATATTAAAAGTAGAATATTATCAAACTGTTTCATGTTATTCATTAAGATTTGCATGGAAAATATGTAAAAAAATACTCACTATAACAAAAATGAAGATTATTAAAACATAGATGAATAAAAATAGAAAACTAAAGCAATACATTAATAGTATCAAGTTTTCTTCTATTCATAAAGAGCTTTTTAAGTTACGAAGACAAACAATATTTATAATAGTTTGCTCAGAATAAATGTACCCAATTTCTACTTTTACGAAGAAGTAAAAAGGAAATAAAACAATGCATAGACGCAATTTCGATAAAGGAAACTTATCTAATATTGAAATGTAATTGCTTTTTATCTTTAATATTGACTTTTGTCATACTGGCCTTATAATTTGGAAACTTTTTTTTTATTGATAGTGAAACAAATGTAGTTCTTTCTATATAAATTACATAGTATTGATTTGGCTATTAAAGAAGTATCTTTTGTGTTTCTTTCTGGTTACAATTTTTATTTTTTGTTATGTTAAGTTGACATAAACCTTGCAAAAGAAACTAAAAATATTTTAAGATAAAATAAATATTGTGGATAAAAAAGTAGAGCTTTTGTTACATTAATTAAAATTAACTTTTTCAAGAGTTGATTAGATATTTACTGAATGAAAAGTTTTCGATTTTTTAAAATTGATTTGCACTAAATGTTATTTAATTAAACACTCATCCTTAACATTTGCCGATTTAACATTCTCCAGTCTTAATTATTTTCAAAATAAAAAATGGGGAAATTTTTCACATTTAAGATTAATTAACTTGGTTTTTCGCGAAATTTGTTTCATAATGAATATTTTTTACAAAGTAAATACACTCTGTTTTAAAAATTACATGAATTTCGTGACACTGGATATCTGCAACGTACTGTACATATCTTAAGGCTGCACGCAGACATACTTTCAAACTATTATCAGTATAGTCTTCTTTCCTTGTGGTGACGCGGTGTTTTTGATCTTTTGTGACTTTTAGAGGAAGGGAGGCTACCTGCACGCAGGCATACCTTCAAACTGTTATCAGTATAGGCTTCTTTCCTTGTGATGATGCGGTGTTTTTTTTTTTTTTAATCTTTAACGACTTTTAGGTGAAGGGGACTGATATACTGCAAGGCAGGAATTTTTTCCTAAATTGGGGTTAAACTCCTTATCTGCTGACTCAGAGTAGATTTACCCTCATTCATTCGTGAATAAATTGCAGTGAATAAATCGTTGCACGTCCTGAACGAATATTTTCTTGAATGATGTTGATGGATTGCAAAGCAAGCGTGTGCCAGCAGGTATAGTTGCGAGAACTTGAATACTCGTGTTGAAGAAGCAACATATAGATAAGTAATTACAAGAGACCCGAATCAGGATTTAGTGCTTAAAATAGACTATTCAAATTCTCTATTGAAAGAACAAAATGGCAAATCCTCAAGTCGAAGGACGTAATGTTAATTTTATTAGACTTTTTACCATTTCTATTGGCTTACGTTTGGGCAGTTTTAAAGACTAAAGTAATTCATATAAGTTCCCTTAAGCTGTTATCAGGTTCACAAACTTTACGCGCTGCACACTTTTCAGCCGATTTTAACCCTAACTTTTTCCCGTTCAAAGAAAGAAAAGGGTTGCAATTGTCTTGGGAAAAGTCGGAGAAAAAGCAGAGAAACCAGTACTACTAGCACCAGCCGTTAATATTTATCGCTTATTCGCATCAGTCTGTTATCTTTGATTCGTTGAAATGTTCGATGTTGGATGAAAAGTCTCGGCTAGGGAGATTTTTTTTTTAATTGCAGAAAAAAGATTGGGGTCATTGCTGTTTGCTATCACACTGGGTGTTGTGAGGATATTTCGCGAAAAGTTTTAGGAAATCAAGTGTTGGCTTAAAAGTCTCTCGAATGTTGATGAATCTGATAGCAGCTTTCGAGAACATTTGCTGTCTCGTATCGCTTGTCTATTCTCTCACGTCAGTGCTTAGTAAATTTAAGTAATCGAAAGTTCATAAAGTCACCTATAGCTAACAAAGTCAAAATAGTTTTGAATCATTCTGGAAAAATTAAAATTTTAAATACGTTGCGAACGGGAGCGATAGAAAGCGATCTGTCACTGCTGAAGATTCTTAAATTTGAAAGAGGAAACTCTGGAAACTATTATTTTTTTACTACAAGCTAAACACATAAAAAAACCGTTAAAATTATTTAAAATAACATTAAAATACTTGCACGTTATTGGTTACGATATTACTCAATATATGGCGGACTGGTACTGAAAGTCAACAACTAATAAAAGGATTCACATACTATAACAAACAAGTGTAGCGAATCCTAATACGAGCTAAAAAAATAATGTAAATAAAATCAGGCGTTAAACATAGATTATGAAACTGTTTCCAACACTTCCTGAAATCTTTAACATAACTTTGTTATTTTGGGAAATAAAGTGACTGTATATAGCTAAATATGTATTCCAATACTTTTGAACAGCCCTGTATCTGATCTGCTGGTTGGTATATATACTGTTAAATGGGAAATTTAGTTTAGCAATAAAATTCCTTGCAAGTTTAAATTTTTCTTTCAGCAGTTTATACAAAAATGGAAACATACATGAATGCTTTTGTTCATCCCTGTAACATACCTAGTAGGTTTACTACACGCCAGTATTTTGATAAAATTTATTTTAAACTAAAACACTCATAAAACTACAGAAATCACATTCTCAGAAATTTTCATTCGTAGGCGTTCATGTATGCAATTCTTTTCATGGCATTGTATATCATTTTATCTATATTCAACAAACAAAATTTATTAATAAGCTCAGTGTAGTTGAGCATAAAAAATACATAACTTTTTTTAAAACCTCCAATGAGTAAATTGTACTCAGATCAGTAACGTTTACGAGCTCTTTTGTGCAGCCTGTATATCAAATACGGCATTTATGCACACCATGTAATATGCATAACTTTAGAGAAACTTAAAAGCGCATATCATAATTAAAATGCTTTTCATACATTCATCAGCCATCATCGGATACATATTTTGTTCTTCGGAAAGAATCTACTATGTGAAGTCTTTTGTTTATGCTTGTAAATTCGATGCACTTTGTATTATACATGATTATATCATATAACTTATATTAAATTTTAGAAACATAGATCAGTTTTATTCTATATTAAATAGTTTAATATAATTAAAATATGTTACCTAGAATACCCGCCATTTATTTTTATGTAATGGAATACATTTGTGTGGACCTGTAAATAAATAATGGCTATTTTTTTCAACGCATGTTTTAAAGAATACGCATGTTTTACATATTTTAGTGCATTTCATAAATGCATATTAAATTTAATACGTTTGATAGGGTGTAACATCATTAAAATTTATTTGAAAATGTTTTTTTTTCCGTAGGCTGTAATGTAATGGTAAAATTTTATTGTCCCTCTAGATAAACGAATCAAGCTAGAAACTTCATTTGAAATAGTATTTTTGCTAGAATAAGCGTCAATAATTCCAAAAATTTCAAAACAATCCAAGTATATTTACGGGAGCTAGAGAGCGGAAAAACGGACTGACAAATCAAAATCATGAACAATTTTCAACTTTGTTGGAAACAGATAAAAAGAAAAAAAACGAAACAACGGACTAATATATGGTATAAATATTTCATGATTATATAATAAGTAATGGATTATGTTCTTTTTTAAAGAAAACCCCCATTCCTTTCTTTGAATAGATGATAATAAGCTGTTTTTAATATTCTAAATAACTTTATCTTCATCAAGAATTTCAACTGCCAAAATAATATTCATACGGTATAATTAAATTGAAAAAGAACTCTCTTAAAACGAAAGAGTGAATTTGGCTGCTCAAGAAAGAGTTCTAATTTACTGGATCGTGAATGAGCTGATTTTTAAGTGGTCCACTCTTCTTGACTTGCTTTCTTCTATTTTTAATGCACTCATTGAGATCGGAAACTAAGCAAGTGAACTAGAGAAGAAAACAGATCATTCCCGCGTTATTTTCATCCACCGCTGGAGCTGCTGTCGACCTGACCTTGCAAAATACAAGATGGAGGATTTACGAATGCACTGCACGCTGATTTTCGATGCATCTTAAAAGTTCGTGGTTTCCTCAAGATTATTTACTAAAGAAGCCGATATTTTACAAAGTAAGTACTATGAAAGTATTTTATTTACATTATGCTATCCTTTTAATAGATTTCTCTTCTCTTTTTTTAATAAACAATTAATGTTAATACTCATACGTACTGTACATAACAACCTTGAAATAAAATGGTGTATCAAGCGAAGTAAAAATTGTCTTATAATGTAAATACTTAGTTCATTTAACAGTCTTGTAGTATAAAAGTTTTGAAGAATTAAGTTATGCAATTATTACATCTGTATTTATAGAAATTTATTTATAGATGTTCAGGCTGGTTAGAAGTGCTTATTTTTTAGTGTACTCCTATTTCTCAATTTTGCTAATATTGTTAAAGGATGGAAAACCCTATATAAACACGAAAAACAAAGTCCTCTGTATTTTGATCTACACGTTGCTGCATATAAGGAAAAAAAATAGTGTGTATATAATCACATTTCTAAGACTCTTGCATTCTTAACGTTTGAATATGTGTGTACTTTGTTACTGTTTTGTTTGGCAATGCTTTACATTGCTATTGAGCAAAATTATTGCATGCATGGTCTGTATTATTATAGTTTGTTTAATATTTAAAAGTATTTATCTACATTGTTACATAAAAATTGCTTTAAAAGTAATATTGTTTTCTTGCACTTGCTTTCAGGTAGGTTTAAATGAGGATTTATTAACAAAACGTAGACAAATATATTTTTTTTCTTTCTATACTGGTAAATACAAGTATTATTTCCCAAATATTATGTTCCTGATTTCTTTAACAATTAATTATATGGCAGGTGAATGTGAAACGGTGGGAGAATTTCAAATTTTGGAATGAAATGATTTTATAAACTTTTAATGACTTCAATAATAGTATTTTCACAAAAAATATAATCGTAATAAATGTAAGACTATTTAGATGTTAAATAATGTTACTGAAAAAAAAAGAAAAGTTTGGTAAATCTAAAATAACTATTGAAGCAAATCGCTTTCCTTTCAGAAATGTCTTGTGATATCATTGCCTTCCCCTAAATTGGTAATGTTAAGATGCACCGCCCCTTAGTAATATCATGATCTCTTTTGATAATTTGCACAGCACATAAATGTAGGAAGTATTCAAGTTGATGTGTGATCATGAGGAACTGAATTTAGTTTTAAGCTTTCCTTACAACATGAGTAAAAAAAATAAATAAATTCAAATTGTGCTTTTTAGCTTATCATAGGTGGCCCTTTAAACCAGCATTTTGTACTTTTTAAGAGTAACTTTAAAAACTATTTGAAAGAAAAAATTGAAGTTTTGGATTTACATAAGGCAGGACATAATAAATATAAATTAATCAATAAAATTGTAGGTTGTGCAATTCATATCATAATTTTTTTCAATAATACATTTATGTTTTGATATTAGTATTAGTACTATAACCACACAAAAAATATTCACAATTATAATTTCAGGAGATAATTTTAGCAATATGAAAATATAAATTAACATCAGAAGCTCAAAGTTTTAAGTGTTTGATTCAAAAACTTATTATCCAAATGACATTTCCTTTTTAGGCATAGTTTGAACCAGGATTATATCTTGTGAAAATTGGGTGTTGCCATTAAAAGATAAATTTTGGACTGGTTTTGATTTGCAGGTTGGCCTACTAAAAAAGTTATGTACATTATTTAAAAATAGTTAATTTCCTATTGTTTGGTACTAGTAACTTTCTTTTACGATTCTTACTGTAGAGTTAGGAGTGTTTACTTTTTTCCCCTGCGACTGTATACAGCGTTCGAAATTCTTAGTGGACTGCTGGTATAAGACCACCAAAAACTCAATTGAACCACCAACATTGTTGTTTTGCAAGACTGGTAACTTTTTTTCCCTCTGTCTGTTATGTAAATTTTCCCGTTTTTGAAAAAAAAAAGAATTATTTGAAAAAATATGTATAAAAAAGGAAAGGAAAAGTATATACCAATTATTAATAAATAGTATATATATTTTTTGAAAGACCCTGTATGTATAATACTGCATTTTTTACAGAATAATCAAGTAAGCCTGGCTGATAACAAGTTCTACTGATTACTTATTGTGTAGATTTGAATAAAAAGTGTTCGAGAATCTGACTGAGGTGCTCCTAGAAGTGATACATTGCCGTCAACAAGGTCGGTTCTAGTGAAAACCTAAGAAATGTAAGTGGTTTTATTTTTATTTATTTAATTAATAATTATGTTTGTATGTGACAGTCATCTTATTTTTTTCATTCACTTCCTGTTCACGTATATTTAAAACTTGGAACTGGGGCAGATGTAAACGTCACAACTTTTCACTAGTTGTATTTTATTATTATTTTGAAAAAAAAAAAATAAGTTCTTGACATTTTGTTTGTCCTCTGCAGCCGAAACCACTGTTTATAGATTTTAAAAGTAAAGTCCCAGTTCCAACTTTCTAGGCAAATAACTTTTCTTCATTTATTTAAATTTTAATGTTCTAGCATATATTATGAATGAGTAATTTTGATAAATAAATTCTTCTAAAATCGAGAAATGTTAATAATTTGTCAATTTAACTCTAGTGGGAATGTAATGTGCTTGTGAATAGTCTAGTTGGGCACATATAAACAGTTCATAAGAGTGTGTCTCAAAAATCAATCTGCGATTCTGTTTCTTTCAGTTAACTTCACGAAAAATAACTTAATCTCCAATATAATTTTTAGTGTATGGTTGATTTTTTGTTTAGACTATGGATGGGAAATTTTATAAAACATTTAATCTGAAAGCTGCAAAATATTTTAATATGTTCATAATCATTCCTTAGCATTATATTTATTGCTATTTAACTTAATTTCAGTATTTTCTTTTAACACAGGAAGATGGTGATTTCATGGAGGAGTAAAATTCTACTGTGAGGAATCAAATTCAACAATCTTATTTAATTTCAAGGATCCTCAACAAAGTGTCTATTTTGCCTAAGATTTTAAAAGTTGGACAAACCAGTGGACAGATTACAATACGCTCTTTATGTATTTAATGTTTAATGCAAATGGACTGTTCTATTTATAAAGGTTATTGATAACCTGTTAAAGATGTTATTGAAACTTGTTTATCTGATGTTGGAAAGAATTGTTATCAATTAATGTTAGGTTTATTTTGTTCTTGCTAAATAAAATGTTTTTGTTGTTAAATAAAATTAGTTTTTTTTCTTTCTTGCAACATTCTAAATTGCACATTTGGCCCTAACTTTTGACACAAAATGCTGCAGTCTTATGCTTTTATATTTATTTAAAAGTTAGTTGATTTAAGAAACATTGAATAAAATCAAAAATTAAAAGATTAATTAAGAAGAAATAAGTTATTCTTGAATATAAATTCAAGTTTTAACAAATGTTTTAAATGATATAAAGAATAATTGCACATGGTCAATAAATCCATTTCTCAGTTATTTCTCCATTTAACTTTTGTGTACTACAATATTTAGTGGAAGGTTCTTCATACAATAAAATAATTGTCCATAATCAAAATTTTAGCTATACAAGTTTTTTAATGGCATTCCTCCACATTTCCCAATTGCAATGTGCTTATATAAATGATATGGGTAACAATTATTTTATCTAAGATTTCAAAGCCATTTCAGATTCCAAACTAAAATAACTTTTAATATTTAAAAAAAAAAAAATAACCAAAATTGCAAAAGTAAAAACTAACCCACTTACAGATCATCCTCAAATATTCTATGCCCCCCCCCCCCCCAAAAAAAAGGTAAACTTTTTAAAATCCAAGCAAGATATTTGAAAATAACTTCTGCATAGGATTATCTAAACTCTTAAGGGGAACAATCAGCTTCTGACATTGTGGTGCTGAAGTTGAGTCGTTGGGCTGATATCAAGTTTATTTTTTCAATATTTTTTTTGTAAGATGCCTAAGATTGGTTTATTTGATTGAAATCATAAATTTTTAATAAAAAAATAATTGTTATTTACAATTAAATCAGAAGCTAATGAAAAAATTAAAATTGTATATAAGCATATCTGAAGCTATAAGTATCATTGGAAAATATGTAAACTTGAAATTGCCCAAGAAAGGAAAGGAAAAATCCCATTAGCACCACAGCATCAGAAGCTGATATTCTGTTTAATGTTGTTCGGGTGCTGTTGTACAGTTATGCAAATTTAGGCAGTTTGCATGAATAAGTGTTTTCAAATTTACAATTTTGAGATCACCAGTATTTTTAATTTAATGAATATATGTACTTTTAAATTTAACAAAAGAAAATACTGATGTTAAAAATTTCTGATTTGACAGAATAATAAAAAATTCATGTAAGTTCTATTTAATTTTGTATAACGATTCAATTGCCTTTTCCCCTAAATTGACATAGGAAACAGTTTCATTGAATTAGAAAGAAAAAAAAATGTTTTTATGATTCATTAGAGAACTTTCAGTTATGTAAATTAGAATGTTTTAAGTCTTGTTAATTAAAGACTTGGAAGAAATATTGGAGAATCCATGTTACAGTTTTCCAATCTCTCTCTCTCTCTCTCTCTCTCTCTCTCTCTATATATATATATATATATATATATATATATATATATATATACATACATATATATATATATATATATATATATATATATATATATATATATATATATGTATATACCCTTGTAATGTCAATAAACAGAAATTTAAATCCGAAATGAGAATTTAATTGCAACACTTGAAAATGTGGCAATAATTCCATGTTATATTGAATTTCATTGATAAAAATTAATCGAGGATTACTGAATTTAGTTTTAAATGATGTGATTTTATTTAGACGATTTAGAAATCACTTGAAGATTTTTGTAATTTTATGCAATTTTGCTTTTCTTAAGAGTGAATTTATTCAATTCTACAAATTCAAGGAGTTTTGGATTAACTCTTAAATGAGTTGATTTCATTCATGTATGAATTGGTTACAAATCGCCTAAGTGCTACTGGGTTAAATCAAAAATGACAACATTTCACTCCAACTTGAAGTGATAACAAATCTCTCAAGTGCTACTGGATTTGCCTTAAATTAGTTCACTTCACTCAAATACGAGTAGGCTGCAGCTAACTCAAGTGCTACTCGATTTAATCCTAAAGACTTCATTTCACTCAAGTATGATTTGGTTACAAATCGCTCAAGTGCTACGAGATTCAGTCTTAAATTACTTAATTTCACTCAAGTATGACTTGATTACAAATCACTCAAGTACTACTGGATTTAACCTTTATTGATTTGATTTCACTCAAGTATGAGTAAAATGGAGATCACTCAATCATGAGTTGATTAAAAACAACTCATTCACTTGAGTTGTTTCAGCTCTTCTTGAGAAGGTTCCTTTCAATATGGGAAAAGAGTGGATTTCAGCTCAACTTGAATTATTTCAGCTTTTTCGTTTTAAGAGAGAAATTTAAAGAGATACGGTCAATTTTAAACCATTACATAAATATTCTGTTCAGATATTTTGAGAAATAAAAATTGCGTTGTTTATTGATGACATGCAATTGTCGTGTATTCCATATAGATGGCATGGAATAGCATACAGATATCTAATTTCCGGCTATAACAAAAATTTATAACTTAATTACAAAAACTTACACTGAGTAACTATTTTTTAAGGTATTTCTAGTTCAGATATTATTGTATTTATAGACTGTAGATTTTTTCTATGAAAAACAAAAGTAAAGCCAATCAGAAGATAGTTTTGATTGCGGTTGCACTGCGAATGTGCGTATGTGAAATACGCATCCAGGTAGATTAGTGGCAAAAGAATTGAAACGTATGGAGAGTGACAATAGTTCGACTAAAAGCTAAGTCTCTATATCACTCTGTTGATTATACGACCTTTAAGAAATGAAATTTCAAAATAGCTAAGTTCAAAGTGTGCGAATTTCTTATGAAAAGTTTCCAAGATTACATGTATACACTTAAATAAGTAAAAGTGTTTATTTTAGTAAAAATTAATTTTGTTCCCTTCTTCCTTCTTAAAATAATAATATACGTATTATTTCTAAAAATAATAATATACGTAAAAATTAACATAAAATGAGGCTCAAATTTCCTTCAACAACAAATGTATATATATATATATATATATATATATATATATATATATATATATATATATATATATATATATATATATATACATAAATAAAAATTAAATGTAACAATAATAATAAATATACATAAAATCTTGAGAAATGTAATGTATTGCCTTCTTTTCATGCAAACAAACAAAAAAGAAAGGTAAATTAAAAAGCCATATTTTTTTTAAATATTGAAATATAAAATTCTCTTGATATGGCAATTTTAAATTTCGAGTGAAAAAAAAGGAGTATTTTACCTTTTTTTCCTCACTTAAAGCAATAACTGTAAATTTATTTCCTTATTACTAACAGGGAAAAAAGTTTTACAGAAAGCCATTTAAATTTCTCTTTTTTTTTGTAACCAGATACTTTGAGAACTGTTATTGAAATCTGTCAAGGACTTTAATATTAGAAGTATCTTTAAACTATACGTCTTGTTTCTTAAGTACATTTTTTAATACCACCAACATTTTTTTTTCAAATTACTCTATTTTTGCTGCTGAGAACGATTCTTTTGCACTTTTAATGCTAATTTGATGGCTTACTTTAAAAGATAATGCTCGACACAGGAGATTACTTGGTAAAATATGGGAAGAGAATATGTTTAGAAAAATGTGAGTTTTTAATTTTTAAAGATAACATTAAAAATTTGAATGTAAATTTTAAGTAGAATGTAATAATTATTTAAAAACACAGTTTTTGTAACCGAATTATGCTACAGGTCTTATGTCTTTTTTGACAAATGATTTTTCATGTTTAATTTTTACTCAATTTTAAAATAAATGCGTTATATATTTCTTTAAAAAAAATTGCTTATTTAAACAGTAAATGTCTGAAATTAATTAAAAAAATATAAATAGTCAATCAAAAAGAATATGTAAAAATATGAAAAATCACTTAGAGTTAAAAAAATGGTTTTTGCCTCTGTTCCGTAATCTAGTATTACCGGAGTGAATTTTGAATCCCCTTTCTATACTATAAATGGCAAACGAAACGTATATAGGAGTAACACTGACGCCATTTTGTGAATGGTAACACTTCACGATCAAATTTCAGTTTTCAACTTTTACTTTTGACAAATTTTCCATAACGAAATTAAACTTCCTCTAAAAATAAATAAAATTATAATAAAAAAGTACACAAATTTAATATATATATATATATATATATAATCGAAAATATTTAATTTTTACACCGAAAAATAGGATTTTTAAAAAATTATATTGGTTTTCGAACTGTATCACGATTTACTGTTGGTCTATAATTTAAAAAATATTTTTCAAGAATGAAATACATTTAAACTTAAATATATCGCGCCGTAATCATTTACGAAAGATTAGTTTGTTTGCAATCAAAACACGGTAAACAGTTTAGCATTTTCTTAAGGCTAATACTGCAGTTAAAAAGTAAAAAAAAAAAAAAAAATCTGTAAATAAATAAATAAAATATAGCATAAATACAGATGTAACGTAACTAAACTATGTGCTTAAAGCATTGAAATGATAAGAATAAAACAGGCTACCGTAAGTAATAGAATAATGGACTAATATGACTTAACTTACGAAAAACGGTTTTTATAAATTTCAAAACATTTTTTAAAAGATCAAATGATATTTTTCCTATAAAAACACTTTTTTTGTTTTTCTTCGAATAGATGATGATAATCTACTTTTATTGTACTAAATAAATTGACCTTCATCAAAAATTTTATTTGCCAAATCATATTCATACGGTAAAGTAAAGTTGAAAAAAAAAAGATTTAAAGAGATAGGTTTAATTTTAAACCACTAAAAAATTGTTCTGTTCAGAATGTTTTAAGAAACAAAATTGCATTATTTATCTATGACATGAAAATGGTGCATATTTCATATAAATGGCATGTAATAGCATATAGATATCTAATATGTGGCTATAAATGAAATTTATAACTTCATTATAAAAACTGTCTTTGCGTACTGTCTTTTAACGCGTTTCCAGCTCAGATAGTCTCGTATTTATAGGCTATATAAGTTCTCTATGAAAAACAAAAGTAATCAGTCAATCAGAGGATAGTATTTATGCCGGTTGCACTATGAATGTACAGATGTGAAATATGCGTCCTGCTATCTTAGAGCAAAAACATTGTTGCGTATAGTAAGTGACAATTGTTTGACTAAAATTTGGGTCTCTATTTCTCTCTGTTGGTTATATGACCTTTAGGCAATAAAAGTTTCAGAATTGCTAAGTTCAAAGTCTGTTAATTTTCTTACGTAAAATTTCCAAGGTTACATATATATACTTAAATAAATAAAGTGCTTATTTTAGTAAAGACTATTTTTGTTCCCCCTCCTTCTTCTTTTATTTTCTTGAAAATATTAATGCACTTAAAAACTAACATAAAATGAATCTTACATTTTCTTCAACAAAAATATATATACATATAAATAATTACATAAAATAAACAAACAAATATGATGATAATAATAATTATTCGTAAAATCTTGAAAAATGTAATATATTGCCTTATGCAAATAAACAAAAAGAAAAATAAATTTAAAAGTCATATCCTTTTCAAATATTGAAATATAAAACTCTCACGATATTGCAATAGAAAATAAACGGAGTGTTTTCGCTTTTTTTCCTCACCTAAAGCAATAACTATAAATTTCTTTCCTTGATACTAACTGGAAAAAAAAAGTTTTACTTAAAGCCGTTTAAATTTCTTTTTCCATAACCAGAAACTTTGAGAACTGTTATTGAAATCAGTGGAGGACTTTAATATAACAAGTATGTTTAAACTATACATCTTGTTTCTTAAGTACATTTTTTTAATCGTTTTATTTCAAGTCATTTCTTTTTGTTTGTTTTACTCTTCACTTTTTTCTGAACCACCCTATTTTGCTGCTGAGGACTGCTCATGTGCACTTCTAATGCAAATTTAATGGCTTATTTCAAAAGATAAAGCTAGACACAGGAGATTGCTTTGTAAAATAGCGAAGGAGAAAATGTAAAAAAAATGTGGATTTTTAATATTTGATGATGAACATTAAAAATCTGCGTATAAATTTTAAGTAGAATATCATAAATACTTAAAAAAACAGTTTTTGTACAGAATTATACTACAGGCCATTGGGAGACTTTTTGACAAATGATTTTTCATGTTTAATTTCTTCTCAATTTTAAAATATAAGTGTTATGTATTTCTGTAAAAATTTGCTTATATAAAAAGTAAATTATTGAAATTAAGGAAAATGATATTAATAGTCAATCTAAAAATATGTGTAATAATAAATATGAAAAATTTCATAGAGTTAAAAAAATGTTCTTCTATTTTGTTTTGTAATATAGTTTGATTAAATTGAATTTTTAATCCCCTTTCTACTTTATTAAGGACAAACGAAACGTATCTCTGCGTAACGGAGACGTCATATTGTGAATGAAAACATTTCACGATCAAGTATCAGTTTTTAAATTTCTAATGCTGCATTTTTTAAATTTTCTAATCGTCGTACATTTTTATTTTTACACTAACATACAAGGAAATAAAATTACTTTCAGATGCAATTTGTTTAAAAAAAAGTTGCTTAATTTACTGATTTATCATACCTTTTACAATAATTTTCAAGCATGAATTTTTGCTAATTACTTACATCAACTGCCGTCTCTATTAATAAAAAACATTTTATACATAAATCAATTGCAAAATTTCAGCATTTACTTCTGACTAATTTTCCATAACAAAATTAAACTTCCTCTAAAAATAAGTAAAAGAATAATATAAAAAATACACAAACTTAATATATATATATTCGAACAATTTTAATCTTTAAAATAGGATTAGGAGTAACACCAAGGAGGACATCAAGGGTTAGGAAGGCGCCAAGTAGGATTTTTTTTTAATTAAATTTGTTTACGAACACCATTTCTGTTAACGGATTGTCTATGTTTTTTTAAATAATTTTCAAGCATGAAATGGTTTTGAATTTATCGTATCGCGCGAAACTCAAATACGAAAGACTAGCCTATTTGCCCTCAAAACACGGTAAAGAAATTAGCATTTTCTTATGGCTATTACTCCATAAAGATTAAACTTCATTTGTAAATAAATAAATAAAATATAACTTTAATAAAACAAAAACGCAATATAATTGAACTATGACCTTAAAGCATTGAAATGATCTAATCATAAAGGTTGCCGTAAGGAACACAATCCAGAGCTTAGCATACATCTAATATGAAAATATCGGTTTTGATTATTTTCAAAACTTTATTTGGGGACTTTAGTAATATTTTTCATGTAAAAAATGTTTTTTTGTTTTGTTTTTTTTGGGGGGCAATCTGTTTTTTTTATTTGCATGCAAAAAATTAATTGGAGTTTTTTAAAAAAAAAATGTCAATAAAAACCTACACTTTTTTAGAATTTTCAGGATAAACATACACTGTGCAACCAGAGAAGCTCGAGTTCGATCTCTACGTTAAGATAAAAGTATGAAACGATCTTTTTGTTTTAATGAACAGATTATTCTTCAGCGAGAAAAGTATTCATATTTTTATTTGATAAAACATGGAAAATCTTTTAACACTCTCGCTGCGTAATTTTCTTTTTCTTTTCTTTTCTTTTCTTTTATTTGTTTTTTGTAAAATATTTTTTTTAAATTGTGCGTTTTTTAATTACATATTTCAAGTCTACAAGTATTTTAGAGTCAAAATATACAATTTTTTTGTTAAAGAAATTTTATTTAAATATAGAATTAGGTAATTTAATAAAAGGTTGTCAGAGTGAAAACTGAATTTGAAGAATAATCGTATGATTTCCTTAGTTCCGAAACTGAAATACTAATGCAAATATTTATTCATTGTTTCATTTTTCAAACAAAATGACAGTCTTAATCACAGAAAAAAAAATATCTTTTTCTTAAGAGGATTCTTTAAGCGCTTAGCAATTTAGGTTAAAAAAATGCAGATTTAAAACTATAAATCCTCTTATACTATCAATATAATAACCATTAACCTAAATTACTGGAACCATATATTTAAGAGATTTAAACAAGTAAAAATCTATTAATCTCTAAAAAAAATACTGAAAAAGATTTATGTTAAATAATTTTGAAAATGTATCACTTTCTTGGTCACGTTGTCGTTGATATATTTTTAGGGATTTTGCAAATTCATATGAAAATAATATTTGTTTTATGTGGGATTCAGTTTAGATGCCGATATTTATTCATTTATTTTCAGCCCATAAAACATTCAGCTATTAAGCGGCGATGTAAAAATGTAAAAAATTCAGACCATTTTAGTTCTTAAGCAGTAAATGTTTTAGATAGATCATTAGCTATTTAACTTTCTGTTTGCACGTAGAGCTTGCTAAATATTCTTTAAAAAAACCTAGTTGGAAACATGTTTCACCAGTTTTAAACTAACTCACATTTTATGGAAGCTATGTCCAAAGTTGAAAAGTATGTATTCATTTTTCCATACTACTGAGCCCTATTGTCTATTAGTCTTTTTTTCTACTGTTTTTGCATTATCAGCGACATTTAAAAAGAAAGGTAAAATTTTAAATATCACCAATGTAAGATCCTACAGCTACAATGGCAGTGTTCGTATGCACTGTAAAAAGATATCTGTAACCTTAGAAATCTAAGTGTTGCCATTCGCAAAATGGCGTCAGCGTTACGCTCAGATATACACTGTAAAGAAAAAAAATCTGTAACCATAGAAATCTAATTTTTTCGAAATCTGTTGCGCTTACTAAAATTTTATATATACACTGTACAAGAAAATGACGTCAATTTACAAAACTTGTAAATTAGAGACATCTATAAATTTACAAAAAGAATATACTAAAATTTTGGTAATCTTACTAAAATGTAATCTGTAATCCTAGTCACCGTTATTTAAAAAGTTCTTGGAATCCAATTTTCCAAAAAAATTCTTAATAACCTTAAAAATGTTTTCATTCTAAGAGCAAATCTGTATCTGTTACATGAACGTTTATTGTTACCATTCCATAGTTCTTGAAATATAATTCTACTAGATTTTTTTTTCTTTTTTTTTAGAGTGTGCATTCCGCTAATTTTCCGGGTTTCCAGTTCAAAAGCCTGCATTTTTTTCTATAAAAAGCATAAATAGCAGCGCCATTCTGAAAATTATCCACTATCCTAATTGGTCACCAGAAGCGGCTAGTAATTTAAATGAATAGGAATTTAACAAATGGGTGATTCTCAAAATAGGGGACAATTTATGTCTTTCGGCATATAAAAAAAATTGAGAGGTTTTCTGTCATGTTTTTATATTTAGATATGTTTGTCTTAATATTATTCATTATTTGCACTCAAGAATTACTCACTTTTTAGTTAAAAACACCTTAAAATAGCAGAATAAATGTTCAAAATGTCATTAGCATGGATGTCCACAGCAGCTGTGCCTTATGTATACTAGCTTTTTCAAGAGTTAATATCATGTTTATAAAATAAAACAAATGTTATTCTTTCTTTAAATTATTCAAGGAAAGGATTTATCCAATAAATTTCTTTTTAAAAATAAAATTATAGTACATAAAAAAGAATTAAAGTTTGTCCTCCATATTCGATTTTCAAAACAAGGTCATACTAAAACAGCTGGTTATTAATCAAAATTTCATTTTCACATATGACAATAGTTTGAAAATATAAAGTTTCTCCATGGCAACAAGTAGTCATTTTAAACCAGCCAGAAAATAGAAGCATGTATTGTATTTTAAGAACAGAAGTTGAATATTAGGGGGTTACATCAATTGTATGTCATTAGAATGGATAATAATTTTCATGTTTATTTTATAGTTAAAATTTTTATTTTATTTATTTGCATAGAACTTTTGTGTTTTAAAAAGCCACAGAAAGGAATATTGCATTGTGATTATATTATGGCTCATAATCTTATTTAAATTAAAATTTGTCATTAGCATGGGCAGATATCAGTGTCATTAGCATGGTTTTTCTGTCCATGCTAAAGACTTCTATGTACATAAATGTAACCAGTGCTTATATTGTATCCTTTATAAAGTTTAATTTTACGTATAAATTTAGGTATTACATTTATTATCCCTAAAATATGCATTAAATTTGTCAGAAAATCACTAAGACAGCTTCTTACATTGTTAGTGTCAGAATGTTACTCATGTAACAAAGTTTGCTCTTTGGTAATGTTTTTTTTTCTCCTTATATGTATATATGTAAAAATGGAAACCATTTGCTGAAAAAGAAGGCTAATAAATATAGAAAAAAAAATATTTAAACAGGAAGAAAATAAAAATTTCATAAAATATTTATTCCATACAATTCGTTTTGTCATTAGCATGGCTCAAAAAATACTAATTATTTTTTAAGTTAATTTTTAAATATTTAGCTCTGCTGACTACATGGAAAGTATACCTAATACTATATTAACAACACCTATTTTTTTCAGAAATTTTGCTAACAGTAATTTTTTTAAGATTTCATTTTTGAAATCGTCCCCTATTTTGAGAATCACCCAAATAAGAAAAATATTTAACTTCGCGCATCAAAATAGATGATACATATATAATGTAATATGATGAAATAAACACAAATAAGCGCGTTTTTCACGTGATTAATTTAATTCATTAATTTATGTTACACACATGGTAAATTTCATATCTACTAGCGGACCCTACAGACGTTGTCCTGGCAATGACTCCAAAAAATCAAATAAATGCACATAATTATAATAATACGCATGATAAATACTACGCTCTTAATTTAATTTCTTATTACAATTATATAAGGAAATTATTTTTCACTTTGCTGTAGTTTTTGAAGTCGGTTCAACTTTTGATAGAAAATTTCTCTTTTTAGTTAAAAGTTAATGATTTTCTGAAGTCGGTTAATTAAAATTATAACACAGAAAAAAATTATTGCAAATCAACTTATGTCAGGAGTGGGGTTTAAACACGCAATCTCTTTCTTCGAAAACCAGAGCTTAAATCTGGCGCCTTAGATCGCTCGGCCGCATATTTCAGATGTGTATATTGCTGGGACGATTACTGTTTCTAAACCAATAGGAGAGCGTCATTATCACGGTCAAGTACACGCCCACACAGTTTGATTGACAGGAACTCGTGGACAATTGACGGTGCTAATTATAACGATAATCTGTTGCGGATGAAAGCGAGCTGACTGGCTGAATGGTTAGAACGTCGAGCTTGAAACCGGAGGATATGGGTTCGAGTCCATCGCGGGCCGAGAGTCCGTTGGTGATTTTTTTTTTAATTATTGGAGGCTGTCTTTTATTAATAAATAAGACATTTAAAAAAAATTATTTCAAACCCTTTTAATATTCTAAATATCGTTCCAAAATGATTTATATATATATTAAACAAATGGGAAAAAAAGTATTCTGCGAAAATATCCGTATAAGCAAAATTCTTACTTTAATTTTTATTTATTTATTTATTTATTTATTTCAGGATCAGAGGAAGTACAATTTCTAATTGAAGTAAATAAAATTCAGTCATTTTGAAAAAAAAAAAATTCTTTCGTACCTTTAATTTTTAATTACCGCGTACAAATTCAAACAATCAGAGTACAAATAAATAATAAACACACACGATCAATTGTCCACGAGTTCCTGTCAATCAAACTGTGTGGGCGTGTACTTGACCGTGATAATGACGGTCTCCTATTAGTTTAGAAACAGTAATCGTCCCAGCAATATACACATCTGAAATATGCCGCTCGGCCATTCCTTCCGCACTCTATTTAGCGAACTTATTCAACAGTTTTAATTAGCGAAAAATCACTAACTATTAGTTTTTGCTTGATTACTAAAACAGTACTGAACCTATTTCGATGAAATGTGAATCTAAACCTTTCTCGAAACTACTGGGACACACACTAAAAATTTCATCAAAATCGCCCAGTCGTTTAGGAGGAATTCAATGACATACACACGCACAGAAGATTTATATACAGGGTGTCCCTAAACAAATGGCACATACGCTAGGGGGTGATAGAACACATCAAGGCGAGTAATAGTAAATAGGAAACCAAGGGTCCCAAACGTTTTCCAAAGGAGCTAGCCGCCATTAAAGTTTGGGATCCAAAATTTAAAATACACATAAAAAACGGAAAAATTTGTCGATTGATTTGCGGTTTTCACTAAACTTATTCTTTATGTTGGTATTTTCTTGAAAATAAATTATAAAGATAAATTTCGGAAAATGCCGATAGAGGGCACTTTAGACTTTGAAGTAATGAAAAAATATTTTTTGCCGTGATTATTTGCATCTCATTAAATGGTTTCGTAAGCTTAGACTTAAACATAAATTTTGAGCTCAAAATCTGAATAGTTTGAAGCGGTTAAGTAGCACAAACTTAACTGTATTCAGAGGGTTTAAATTTCAAATGATTATAAAAAACGGAAAAATTGGTCGATTGATTTGCGGTTTTCACTAAAACTGTTCTTTATGTCGGTATTTTATTGATTTTATTTATTTGCATTTGTTTTAAAGTAGTCTTGAAACCTATTGATGATTTTTCAGTTCGCACTTATCTAACATTTCACGTAATATATATATATATATATATATATATAATTTAAAAAATTACAACGACTTTTTGGAAAATTATATTTTCAAAAACTAAACTTTTAGACTTATAAATATATTTATATTAAACGAAATAATAATGAACATAATTTTTATGATGACTTTAACTGTTTATGTGCATTTTTATTTGACGGAGTTAATCAGACTGACTTCTGAACGTCTCATTTTACGTACACCTTGGATTAAAAATTAATATTCCTGTAACAATCATATATATATTTTATATAAAATTTTAGGTTTACAATTTTCGGTACGGCAAATTTTTAAACTACTAAACAACACACATTTTCAATTTTTACACCGCCATATAGAGAAAAAAAATGTCCTTTTAAATGCAAATTATTTGAAAGCTGTATCTCAGTTTTTTTTTAAGTTATTACTTTTTTGTAGTTTTTTAATACTGTTTTTATCATCGTAGTATAACTGTAATACTGTATTTCATTTCTGGACATTAAAGATGAACCAATTAGGAAACGAAAAAAATAAAAAACAGAAGTATTCCATTTTTACATGTTAAACATAGACCACTAAGAAAACGAATAAAATAACACAAGTTGCGGAGTTCAACCAATAAAAAGGTTCAGATATACTTCAAATTTTCCAGTTTTTTACCGAAGATAACGATTATTTTCTAAATAGTCAATTAATAATAATAATAATAATAATAATAATAATAATAATAATAATAATAATAATAATAATAATAATAATAATAATAATAATGATAAAACTACACTTAAAAGAACATTTATTGTTGAATAAACTTCTTTAGAGACATTTTTCACTTTATTAGAAGATTTATTTGTGAATAATTTTAAAATAATTTTTTTTGGGAACAGATCTCAAAATATATATTTTAAATTTTTTTATTAAATTATGAATTTATTTGTTTTTTTCATGTAAAAAATATTAATAGTGCATAGTAATTGGTATTTTTATTATGAAAGTTTTTTATGGTCACCTGGTAATCGTTGAAGCTATTAAAAAAATACTGTTACATATTATCGAATGTTCGGCATCAATGAATAACATATAAATGCGTTTTTTAGAACATATTTCAAATAGATATATATAAATATACTCGATTTTTTAATGAATCATAAAAAGATGATTTGCATTTTTATGTAAAAAAAATAATTTTGTATAGTGATTAGTATCTTTCATTTAGAAACATTGAAAGTGTATCCGGTAATTAATGAAATTGAATTTTAACCAATATCACTACATACTGATGACATCGCTGAATATGATCATATTCGGCTGCCTAATATTCGATTTAAAAATTTAATTAAAATTCCTACATAATTAGTAATTTTATCCGTCAATATATAATGTGTTTAAAAACTTAACTGAATAAAAAATTTAAATCATATTTAAATACAAACTTAAATTTTTTTAATATTATTATTACTATTATTATTTTGAAAATTTAAACTTTATTAAAGACGATATACATAAGAATTGGTTATTTTTTTTAAATATGTGAAATAGTTTTTGTATTAAAAAAGGAATGCAACTATTGATTTTTGGTACTTTATAATGTATGTATTTTATTCATGTTTAAAGCTAAAATAACGAGAAGTAAAAAAGTGATAAATATGTTTGTACAATAATTATTTTTTGAAAAAAGAAATCCATCCCTTACTTTTGATTCTAAAAGAAACAAATTTTACTATTGGGATATCTCAGGAACTGAAATATAAGCTTCAAAAATTCTTAGTAAATATTAGAATAACTGTTTCTTCAATAAATAAAATAATTATTAAGGAAACTAATCCTTCTGTCAAAAATTTACTGTTTCAATAATAGAAAAATAAATAAATCGAATCACTTTATATAGGGTTTTATTTATTTATTTATTTATTTATTTATTTTGAAATAAATGAATAATAAAAATGATCTTAATTTGCGTATATAAAATAAATTATTTTTAGAAAAATTGTTAGATTTTACTCTATTGGTTAATTCTTCGAGATGCTTTATGTTTTGAACAAATAAACTACTTAAAATTCTTATTATTACTATTATTTTTTTTATTTTTGGAAGCGCATTTAAAATGCAAATAACATAAGTACGCTTCGAAGATTTAATGAAGAAACTACAAAAGATATCTGTGTTTATTATCACTAGCATAGCGTTTTAAACGTAACATCTTATGCAGTAAATATTTGAATAAATTTAGCATATTCAAAACATTTTTGAAGGTATTGTAAATATTTATTGTTTACAGAATTAATTTTATTGTAATGTAAGCAAGCACAAGAAATTGAAAAACACTGAAAACATATTTTTTTTTTTCAACTGTGTATTGTTGGCATAAGACTGAGTTGATCAGTGAACACTGTTTCATTGCGGATGTGGATGCATAAAACTTAAATAAACATTGTTAATTCCTATATAAATACAAATTCTTCGATTGTTAGAAATACAGAAACATGAAAGATCACTTACACCTTTTTACAAAATAAATAAATGACATGCATATTATAATTTTTTACTAATAGTATATAATGTTAAACAACAATTTAAATAGAGAAATTTAATTAGAAGTTATTGTTTGGTACAGATATTGGCAAAAAGAATTTATATAAATATATATATATAATCACACAGAGAAAGAGTTCTGAATCAATAGTATGATGCCATATGCTTTTTATTTACCCATTAAGCGTAGTATAGGGTAAATCTTGCAATCGTTTTGAAAATCGAAATTTTTAAACGGATTTATACGTTTCAGATGCTGGAGATTCCGAAAAACATATTTTTAGAAAAAAAAATTGCCATCTATCTGTCTATCTGTGTGTCTGTAAACGCACTAACTCCCGAACTAATTGAGTTAGAGACATTAAATTTGGTATGTACTTAGTATGTAAGAATGGGACGAAGCTTATTTAATATCAGTAACCTCGATTATCCGGAACTATTTTTTTCGGACTCTCGAAACATTCACCCTGATGAAAGGTATATAAAAATTTTCAATTTTTTTTTTTTTTTTTTTTTTTTTTTTTTTTTTAAAGGAATGAACGTAGAAGGCGACAAAATAATACAAATTTTTCATATAAAACAAAGTCTATCGGATATTGAGTTGCCAAGATATTTATAATCCTGTTTCCACTCTCTTCGTTTTTTCATGACCCTGTATTTTATTAAAATTTAAATTCAAAGATATATTTTAATTCGAAATGAGACGCTTAATCCATTTAATACGCTGTAATTTGTTAATTAACATGAATATTATTTATGGAATTATAAGGATGTTTCTTTTACGAAATTCGCTACTACATGAGTAGGCTGGCGTTTTATGTAATTTGTAGAATTTGGTTCATCAGTAATTCATTAATATGCATAAAAATATTTAAATATGCGTTTAAATTTTGTTTTGGAATTGCAATGCATTTTATAAATAGTTTACATAAAAGGTATATTCCATATATTATATTATGCATATTAATGATGGGTAAGTATTACGGTGGCCCCCAACGACTAGTTCATTTGTATTTTTGTCAAAGTGTTTAGGTGGTAAATATAAGATTCTTAATTTTTTTATTATATTTGAGTACATATTAAAAAATTGTATTTAAGACCGAAACCAAAATTGAAATTTGATGATCTTTTTATTCTTTTGTTAAAAGCATAAACAAAAACAAAAAAGTCCAAAACGCATTTTTATATATTTTATACATAAACACACATAAATATTACTTAGTTAGACGTGTTTATTAAATATACATAATCATATTACTCAAAGGAAAAAAGTTAAAAAGAATGATTATAAAAATTCTTAGGCGCAAGAGAAAAATCACTGAGTGCAGAGCGTTATATCACATCCTTTTTCATTTCTATTTTTGTCAAAAGCTTTAGATGGTAAGTGAAAGATTCGTTTTTTCAATATTATATTTAAGTACCGACAAAACAGATTTTTAAGTCCGAAACTGAAACTGAAATTTGGGAATCGTCCTATTTTCGGCCGAAAAATGAAAAATGTACAAAATCTTTTTGTTAAATAATCGATACATTACATATGTATATATATATCATAATCACAGGTGTTTATTAAATATACGTAATTATACATTACTTGTATATGAGAAAAAAGTTAAAATTCTGTGGCTCTGACAATTTTTTTTCTTATAAAATAAAATGTAAAAAGTCCTTAAAGGCACAGAAGGATTTTCTAATTTTAAGAATTTCATCTAATCAAAAAAAAGTTTTATGTATACGTACCTAGAACTATCTTTTAAAGTGATTTTTGTTTGAGATCATCTATTATGCTAGAACTTTCTCAAAGATTACTGAAAATACATTGTGTCTCATCGAAATAAAGCCATCGTGATTTTCGACCGGAATTGGGCAGAAAGCAAACCAATGAAAGTGAAAAAAATATAACACCTTTATATACAAATAATTAGCTACAAGAAGTAAGTTACTCTCTGTCCTACCGGGACAGGAAGAAAATGAATGTTTAAAAAAAGAGGCGGGGAGGTGGGGAAGGTGGTTGCCCACCGGAATAAAGCCACTACTATTAATATCCAATATGTCCACCAGGTTTACACATGATAAGGACTATATGATGTGGCACACCATTAACCAATATCTGGAAGATTGTAGCATCAATATTATCCCAGGCTTGAAGGGTGGCGACCTTCAGTTCTGCCACAGATTTAAACTGTCTGCCATGGTCATATGTAGGTCCACTAACAATACCTGACACATTTTCTTTGGGGTTGAGATGATGGCAGAGGACAGGTCATTCGAAGATATGGGCGCCAATTATCCAAAAAGCATTCCTAGGAAGATCTTGTAAAGGTAACGGGAGTGTTTTCCTGCTAGAAAATGAAATTTATGCCACCGATTTTCCCTGCAATTGGGGGTAAATGGGTTTCTAGCAATTCTTGGTAATCGGTAGCCTACATGCTTTCTTAGAAAAAAGCCAGGATAAGTTTGCAATTAGAATAGTGCCCGGCAAATACGCTGTTACAAGTGTGTGTGATGGATTTTTTTAAAAACAACAACAAAAAAATGCCATACAAAAAATGATTTATACATGTAACAGGCATTAAGTATCGATTCTTCAATATCAAGGTAATTTAAAAAAATAAAGTGATATTTAAAATCCTATGTGCCGCATTAATGAAATCTGCTTAAAAGTATTTTATTTTATTCTTGTTTTATAATATGTTTAGCAGCCATGTGAAATTGTAAAATTTGGAACATATTTCGAAAACTTATGAATTGTTTAAAAATGTGCATCGATAAATATTTTCTCAACCCCTTGGGGACAAGCGACAGTATACGTGCCACAAAAAGGCTTAAGAATCCCTGTTTATCTTCACTAGTAAAAATTTACTGTAAAGTTTGCCTTATTTAATCGGAGCATTTTCTTGATTAAAAAAGACACAAATTTCTGTTTTTAAAATCCGGTGACAAAACATTAAAAATTTCGTAAAAGGCTCCTGTCGCGAAGGGATTAATGTAAAATGTTAGACTGGGTTGTAAATGTTTCATAAAGTTTAGCATTCGCGGGATCGCATAGCATTTGGTTCGTGGAAGCTGGCATTTTATTGTTCTTAAGAAATAAGATATTATTTATACTCTAGGCTAATTAAATTGCTAGTAGAATAATTTTTTACAGATTCTAACCATTTCTTTTGTAATAAGTTACACAGTCAAAACGACATTTTGTTTATCTTCTAGAGATATATTTTAGTATTTCTGCAGCACTTGATAATTCATGTTTATTAGTTTTTAATATTCTTATTGAATTTTAAGAAAAACAAGTATTTTATAAACGAAACGGTAATTATACAACAATAAATTGAAAAAGAAAATTTATTTGTAGTTTTAAAATGCAATGCAATGAAAACAAACTAAAATACAATACTACTAAATTTAAATTACTTTCAGATAGTAATTGCTTCTTAACTTCATCAGGTACGATTTGTGGTTATTACTCATCTTATTAGTTTTTGCTTGTATGAAAAATGAATGTTTACGCATGCACATACCTATACTATCAGTTATATAAAGATGAACATTTTTAAATGCTTTTATATGTAGATATTCTCTGTTCATATTTAATTGTCAATTCGTTCCCTGACTTTGCTGAAGCAGTTCATGTTTCACAATACGGTTTTTCTGGAATTAATGTTACATACTATATAATGAAACATATTCGAAATATAAAACTAGCAAGAATGTAATATCTGCACTGACAGTGTAATAAAACAAATATCTTACGTTTTCTAATGAAATACTGTTTTTTTTAATCAGAAAATAAAAAAGACTATCGTTCCATGAGAACAAAATTCAGTGCCTCTCTTGGCCAATATTCTAGTACAAACATTTCAAATTGAATATTCTACAACGTCCCATTTTTTAAAAAATACATTTTCTCACTGACACTAAATACCACAAAAACCCTTAACGTTCTGAAATGTATAACTAGTCTTTTGATACATTGTTTTGCTTCCATTTCCAATAACTCAAAAATCTATGATTTAACTTTGCATTTTACGTCATATTGTCATAAAAAATACCTGTGAATTTACCGATTTAAAGTTACAGAAATCTTTGTTCTTACTAAAATTTTATCTGTACAATTAAATAAAAAGATGTAAATGTACAAAACTAGTTTTAGTAAAGCTACAGAAATATGTAGCAAAAGTATATATACTAAAATTGCTGTAAACTTACTAAAATTTTATCTGTAAATTGTAAAAAAATTTGTAACATTACTTTGTAAATTTGGTCTCAACTGCTACTTCCAATTTTATGGAGTAATATTTTTCACTTATATATTGGTGTAATTTAAACATTATGCATTTAATATTCTTGGTGTAACATTAAAATATTATACATGCTATGTCGGGAAAAGTACTCCATAAAATTAAAGGATGCAAGGCTGCCAACAATTTTATGAAATAATGTTACACAAATGTTTTACAGTGTAATTCGGGTTGCAGTTACATAAAAAATTTAGGCATCTAAGTTTCCTAAAAATGCTTTCAGCTTTGCAGATTTTTTTTATTTACAGTGCAATCGTGTATATCATATATGGATTTTTGTTGTTACGGTTACATATAAAGTTCTAGGAATTTTCTAGAAAAAATTTAGTAACTTAAGAGAAATTTTTTTACAGTGTAGTACTTTTTAAAATCATTTTAATACACTATATTTAGATCTGTTATTTTATACTAATGAAATACTTTCATATGCATTTTAATCACGTTATAAAACAGATGAATGAAGATTTTCGAAATTTGCTTTCTCATAAATCATAGTAGAAGATTTTCATACTTTTAAAAAATGGAAAACCTTTTAAATACTAAATTTAGTTCACATTAGTATCATTTTTAGGACTGAATTTATAATTAAAATAATATCATTGAAATATGTACCATATTGTGTAACTGTAAGGGTATGTACGTACATCTATAACTTAGGAAAAAATAACATTACTTTTTAACTCAAACTTGTGATGTGATACAATATTTCATTAAATATCTTAAAAATTTAACACCTTGTTGTAAGGTATCCTGGGGTAATAACGCCACGTTAAGTTTCTACCAATTTTCACGGCTCAGTTTTAGATTGTATTTTTCAAACAAATGTAGGATTTCATACAGCAACTCATTGACTATCTATATAAAAAATAATTTAACAGATATGTATTCATAAAATGTAATGGCGTGATTTCTTGACCAATGCTATTAAGCGTTATTACCCACCTATATGGGTAATAAGGCCATGCAAACAAAACTATGAAATAAGATGGAATAATAGCATGTAGATTGACCAATTCTAAAAATAAAACTCTACAAACTTAGAAATTGACAAACTGCATCCTAAGCTATTGAAAATGTTCAATTTTTTGTGAAAATGTAAGAAGAATAAAGGTGTGGTGTGTGGAAGGGGGGAGGAGGCAAAATAATATCAGACCGTGAGCTTCTTTTTGCTTAAAAAGGACCGCTTAAATATAATTATTAGAAACATTGCACAGTTTTAACTGTATTTATTCGAATCAGCATTTAGGATGTAGCTCGGCCACTGTTGGGAATCAACCGGGGTATTAATGCCAAGGATTGGCGTTATTACCCCGGTATAGTTATTGCGAAGTACATTTTAAATTACAAATCATCTCGAGAAGATATCCGAAATCTTCAACAACATTTTGAAAGTACTTTAAATACACTAAAAATTTATGTAATTAACAAAGTATTTCCGGAAAAAAAAATAGTCTTCACTTCACAAAACGTATCTCGCAAATTTTAGATCAAGCGTTAATTTTAGTTGCTTGTAAGAGCAATAAGACCTACAAATGGAACAAATTAAGTTGAAGCTATTTTTTTGCGATTTATATGACTCAAAACCCTTCTGCGCAGAGCACATGGGTGTCATTTACCAGAATATTTCATAATTATGCATGATATTAGCACTTGGCGTTGTTACCCCGTCTGGCGTTATTACACCAGACCACCTT
Source organism: Maratus speculifer (assembly GCA_964019185.1). Lineage (NCBI taxonomy): Eukaryota > Metazoa > Arthropoda > Arachnida > Araneae > Salticidae > Maratus > Maratus speculifer. The sequence continues at coordinate 179,714,819 of OZ025297.1, forward strand.
AGGTTAATACTTATCTTATATTTTAATTACAAAAAATAAATACATTCATACATATATAATCATAACTGACAAACATAAAATGACAGTTCTTGTATTAGAATGCTAAATCAATGTGTCAGAAATATATACAATTAAAAAAAAGTCTGTAAAGTTACTATTTTTTTCTGGAAAACTGGGATTCCTACGACGTTTTATGTAACGGCAATAACAAGTATGTCTGTAACAGAAACACATTTTCACTGTGAATGAAAAAAATATCTAAGATTAAGAAACTGGGATGCAGGGAATTTTATATATAAGTACAACACGGATATATCATAAATTTTAGTATGATTATTATAATTGCAAAGTTAAAAATTTTAAACTTTTGCTACATTTGCATCTTTTTTTCGTACAGTGTACAGGTGAAATTTTTGTAAGTTTAAAGATTTCTGTGGAATGACAGATATTTTTTTAGTGTGTATATAGCTGCAACTTGGAGAAATTGTAAATTAATAAACTCAAGTTTCATTGCGATGTGCTATAATATTTTATTAGCTATAATACATGTGTTAACAGTTTGTTGTTGATTAATACTTATCTTTTATTTAAAATATAAACTAGCTGCACCCGTCGAACCTCGACGGAAAAGAATATATATTAGGTATGATATATATCAATCTTATATAGACCGTAAAATACTGAGCGAAATAAACAAATGCACAACTCATAACACATAACAAACAACATTAAAACAACTCATAAATTATTATGTTGGACTTCAGCAACAAATCTTTTTTTAATGCGGTTTCTAAACCTTAAATATTATTTAAATGCCAAACTATTTAGGAAGTTAATATTATACCCCGGAAGACGAATTCAAAAATATCTGCATAGTTTATTTTTTCTCCATTTAAAGATCGCTTGATAACTGTACAATAATTATAATATCAATGAAACATTTTAATTATAATAGAAACAGGGACTTACTAAACTGCCTAACCAACCCAGAACACATTTACAGCACTTGCAATAAATTTAATTTATTTATCGGTTTGTATCCTCCATGAGCTTGTAAAGATTAATTTTATTGCTATGGCAACTGAAAAAAAAAGATATCTCTTTTATTAAAAAGAATAAAATTTTTGTATTTGTTGCTGAAATGCAGATTTTTTTTTTTACTATTTTAAGCAATAACTTAATACAATGAAATGATTTAAATTATTTTTCGATATTATGTAAGATAGAAATATAGTAATACCGCCATATCACAGGTTTTATTCTTTTTTTTTCTCTAATATGACATCATTTAAACCTTCAGAAATACTCATCTTTTCTTAAATAAAAGCGTGATTTATGCAGTTATTTAAGAATTCTTTAGTTTCATAAAATATTCAATATAATTAAATAGAAATGGCGCAGTTTATAGAAATATTTTCATTTGAGCACACCACGGACCTTTAAATTAATAGAAGTTCACTTTATTTAGATGCGGGAATTAAAGTCAGTGAATATGACATCATCACTGACACAGCTATAACAATGTATATTATATTCATGGAATAAATTTATCTGGTTTCTGTATGACGACATTTTCTCCATCGACAAAATTTCACTTTAGATATTATATTTTATTAAAGTTTATCTTCTGTTATTTTACTTACATAATACTTAATAATATTACTAAGTAAATAATCTGTTTATTGCAGGGGATAACTATGTGCAATCATTTTATTATGATTAAATTTAACGAAAACCTTTATTTATTCTTTTTTGTTTGTTTGTTTGTTTGAAATGCGATTATACATTCACCGATGAGATCAAGCTGCTGATTGGTGGAAAATAATAAAGCAAAATAAATTTTGTGAACAGCTTAACCTGTTGCCACTGTTTTGAAGAAATGTCATGAAAAAGCTTTTAAAATTAAAAATAAAATATAAAAATTGAAATAAATAAAAAATTAGGCAGAATGGGCACTTCTACACATAAACAGCTTTCATTTAAAAAAATAATTATCAAAATCGGGCCAGTAGAAGGCTTAGGGCTGATGACCAAAAAAACAGCCAGGTGTTTTAAATATATAGATAATAAAATAATATAAAATCGTTTACACAAACATGAAATCCCAGTTCTCGTACTAGAAAGCGAAATCAATGTGCCAGAAATACATATGAAATTGTTGCATTTATGCAGCAGCAAAGCAATAATCCGTAATTTTCCTCATACGCCATAGGTTTCGAAAATTTAATTTGTTGACTTACGCATTCATGAAAAGTCTTTTACTTTTCAACGATTGTTGCACTGCTTTTAACACTTTCCAAAAACGATGAAAGGGGTGTATAGAATAGTTTTGTTTGCACGTTTTGTATTGCATATGAAGTATATAGGATTAAGAATGTATTTCCAAAAGCCCTCAAAATAATCTCATTACATTATGATATATAGGGAAAAATAATTTGAAGAGTATTTTAATGAAATTGCGCTATTTAAAAGATATTGAAACTTATATAAGTCATTTAATTTCTTTACGATTACATTTGCACAGTGCATTTATAGCATTTTTTTATTATTATTGATTTACAGGTGCACTCAAAATAATTCCATCGCATTAAAGTACATGGGGGAAAATCGTTTGACGAGTACTTTAATGAGATTAAGCTATTTCAAAAACATTGAAACTGATATAAATTAATGAATTTCCCTATGCTTGCGTTACATAATGTCATTCATAGACGTTTTAAAATTTATTTGCAGAATCACACAAATGAAATCGATTACAGTACTGTCTTTGAGAAAAAAATGCTGAAATGTGCTTTTAAAAGTTAGGCATATTCTTTTAAATCTAATTATTTTTACTTGTTATTCGTTATAGATAAATACTACACCTCATATACAGGATTAAGCAAAAGTATTCACGTATAGTTCTCTTTATTGGGGGAGATTACTGAAGGAGAATTTTTAACTGAGGTACATTTATACCTTAAGTGAACTAAATTTCGGCATGCATGCAATTAATAGATAGAAACATTTGTATCATATACAGGACTGCTGTAAAAATTTTAACAATTTTCTGAATGTAGATAAGAACAGCTGAAATTGGATCTTCAAATATGTTCGCTATTCCATAAGCTATTCCATATTGTTAAATTCGACATAATAGTTTATTTTTTTTACGATTGAGTTTTGTGACATTATTTTAAATGTGTTGGGAAGTGTGTCATAATCTATGCTTGACGCATGATTTTCTCTTTCTTGTTTAATAATGAAATTTATTTTAACAAAATATAAATTTTTTTATCTGAAAGTTATTTTGATTTATTGCACCTGCGTCACCCTAGAGAAATGAGAATGATAAATAAAATTTGAATGATTATTAAACTCCAGTTTAACAAACTTTCTAGAGCAATAATTGCTTGAAATTCAAAGTTGATATTTCAATTATATTTATTCCATCATTTTATAATAAATTAGAATTAATTTTTTTCCTCACTTAAATATTTACATTCTTCAAATATGGAAAAAAAATCTTCATATTTTCCTTATTTGTTAGAACTTCCTTTATATCTTACTATAACATTTGGAAGAGCAGAATACATTTTATTATGTATTAAAAATCACCGGGAATATAATGTAATAAATATCTATAAGTATGCAATAAATACTGCTTAAACTCTGTACGTGCTGTCTGCGTTTCTAAAAAGATTGTTGTATAATTTGATTCTTAAAAAGAGTTATGAATAGTTACTATACTATTTGTGGAGTGATTTTATTTTATTGAGTTGTATACAACATTGAACTTGAATAGTCCATTAAAATAATGTCATCGGAGTAAAGTTAAATAGATTCCAGACCATAATTGCTTTTTAGATAGAAATTATATTAAATAATATTGGATATGAGACTAAAAATTACTTTAAATTTTATTTTACTTTTAAGACTAAAAATTAAAAGTTTTTTCCTAAATTTTGTATAAAGTATGCATAATTATAATTTGAAACACACAACATATTCACGATTCCTTCTACCAGAAGCATGCAGCACGTATTGAGCCGCTGCCATTGAAAGCCTCAAGGCCTGAGGAGAGGACGCGTGACGTCAACATTAATGGACCGAGTTTTCACTAGTATTGAAATCGACACCGGAAAAATTTGACTAGCAATTTCCTTTTATTTTATTAGTTGAATACCTGTCATCTTATAAAACAAAAATTAATTTACTGGTGAGAATTCGGATTCCCCTAAATAAAAATGCAGCCAGATGTGGAATGACACAGTGTCGTCCTCATCTGGCTGTTTTTTTTTTTTTTTTTTTTTTTTTTTTTTTTTTTTTTTTAGGAGTTACAAATTTTTACCAGAAAATTTAAATAGTTATTATAGTGGTATAAGATGAAAGATATTCCAATGAGAATATTTTTTTTTAAATACCATTCCAAAATTTCCCCTGTCGATTCCAAAACTAGTGAGAACTCGATCCATTAGTGATGACGTCACGACTCATGTTTTCAGTCCTTGAGGTTTTCGATGGCAACAACTGAATACTATTAACGGAAGAAAAGACTATCTGCAGATCTATTGGAAATATGACTTATTTAATACCTGTTTCCACGAAAACTAATTAATAGATTTTGATGAAATTTGAAATTCATAGTTATTGCGTTATACTTAAGATATATGTAGATAGTCTCTTTATGCCACTAGATCTTTTTATTTTAGAGTAATGCCAGTTTTTCAAAATTTACTTTTCTGAAACTATTTAGTTTTGTTTTAACAGTCTGGAATACAATTTTATCTTTATTCTCTAAGACCATATTTAAAAAGAAATCGAAGTCGTTTGTTTAGTTTAGAAGTTAAGAGGGATTCTTTCAGTTGAAAATAGGGTTCGTACGGTTACTGTTATTTTCCAAGTGAAATATCAGATTTTCAAAAATTTATATATATATCTATACTAATAAAATCCGTGCGCCTCTGTCTGCTTGAAGCCGATTAAACTTCGAAACGCGGGCGAGTTGGAAGTCGCGAGAGGTGTCTTTCGATTGGAAAAATTCCGGGAAAGTCATTTCGGGCATTTTCGAGAACGTGGGACCAAAATTAAAAAAGTTATGAATTAAAAACCGGTCGGGAATTGGAACGGAAAACGTCTAATTTCAGAAACGGAGCTCAAACGGTTCTCTGAGGCAGAACACTGCGCAACCTTGCGGTGAAGAACTGAACTTTTCCCCTTCGGCTAAAAGAAGAAGCAGTCGAAAACCGCTTTTTCTCCCGGGAAAACAACATTTTCTTTCATTTCGGTTCTTTGAAAAATAACTAATTGGTAAAAAATGTTAAACACGGTTTATTTTCATACTTTTTCTTTTTGGTAGCATACACGAATATTGTGTAACCTAAGATTTACGTGATTAATACTAATTTTTGTTAGTACAAACGGAAAACGAGGTGCCAAAATTATTTGTTTGTTATGTTGTTTGTGATATTAATGAAATTACTTATTTTTTAGCACTTTGCAACAAAGTTGGAAAGTGCTTATGCATTCGGTTTGTCTGTCCGTCTGTCCGTCTGTCCGTCTGTCCGCGCTCTAACTTCCGTAAATATACTCGGATTGCTATGAAATTTTTATACGTTATTGAGGTTTACCCTAGCACGAACCATATTGAAAATGAAGTATCTACCATGATTAGTTTATCTACAGAGAGAATCAAAAGTTTCCCATTACATTACGGCCTATGGGGAAAAATCGTTAATATACTCAAATTGCCATGAAATTTTAGGACGTTTTTGACGTTTACCCTAGCACAAGTCCTATTGAAAATGAAGTTTCTACCATGATTAGTTTGTTTACAGGGCGAATCAAAAGTTTCCCATTACATTACGGCCTATGGGGAAAAATCGTTAATATACGCGGATTGCCATGAAATTTTAGGACGTCATTGAGGTTTACCCTAGCACGAACCCTACTGAAAATGAAGTTTCTACCATGATTAGTTTGTCTACAGGACGAATCAAAAGTTTTCCATTGCATTATGGCCTGTGGGGAAAAATCGTTAATATACTCGGATTGCCATGAAATTTTAGGACGTTGTTAACGTTTACCCTAGCACAAGTCTTATCGAAAATGAAGTTTCAACCATGATTAGTTTATCTACAGGGCGAATCAAAAGTTTCCTATTACATTACGGCCTATGGAAAAAAATCGTTTCAAAGGAATTTTAAAGATGTTATACCCTGTCAAACATATTAAAATATGCATTCTATAAAATATAAGGTGAAAATGTAGCTATTATTCATTTACAGGGCCACACAAAAGAATTCCATTAGATAATGGTAAAAGGGGGAATTGTGTGACATATTTTAAAGATTTTAAGCTTTTTCATGTATAATAAAATTGATATATGTCACTGAAGCTTAATATAAATTATTCGCTACTGTCTTGCATAATATGAAGTACATAGCATTTACAGGGCCATACAAAAGATTTCAAATAGTATATTCTTTCCGAAGTACCGTATATGTGTCTGATGATGGCTGATGGAGGGATGAAATGCATTTTAATTATTATATTCGCGTTTATATTTCGTTAAATATATGCACATTATATGGTGTGTATAAATGTTATAGTTGATATACAAGGCTACCCAAAAGAGCTAACCAACGTTACTGAATATGAGCGTAAATTATTTAAACGTAGTTCTTAAATAAGCTATGCATTTTTGCGCTGAGCTGCATTCAATTTACTGAAAAATGTTTGCAGAATATAGTTAAAGGGATATACAGGGCGACGCAAAGTATTCAGTACATGGACGCCTATGAATGATGATTTATGAGACTGTGATTTCAGTTGTTTTAAAAGTGTTTTAGTTTACAATATATTTTAGCCTAATGCTGACTTGTAATAAAGGTACAATGTAAACTACAGGGCTGAACAAAGGTATTCAAGTATGTTTCCATCTAATAGTATGAATTGCTGAAAAAGAAATTTCAAGCTACTGGGTATTTTCTTGCTAAGCTAAATTTTCCCATTATATGAACTGACATATGAAATACAAGGCTGTTCTAATGTACTGGAATACATATTTGGGTATATTTGGCAATACACTATTATTTCCCTAAATAACAAAGTTTTGTTAAAAATTTCATTAAGTGTTGGAAAGTTCTTCATAATCTATGCTTAACGCATGATTTTTCTTACTTGTTTTTTAATAGCAGTCTTTTGCAGTTTTTAATACCGAAACTTTTTTTGCGCGTTTTTTCTTAAACCATCATACAGACAGTTTTTAAAGTAGATAAAACTGATTACATATTCAGAATCTGCTTAAAAGTCTGCTTCTGATGAACCAAAAAATACGAGAAAATGTTTTATGGGTGCGCAGCGCCAACCGTGGAGAACCAAATATTTTTAATGGGACGATGCCTTTGCACGGTGGGCGCGTAGCGCCCACTGTGCGAAATCACATATTTTTAACGGGATAATGGGCGCATAACAACCATAGCTCTTTAATTTACTTTTTTTGTGCTTGAGGATTCGAACACCAAGACTTGCTTATTAAATGAATTTTTTTGTTTATTATATATTGCTTAATATCGAGGTTCGTTTGGAAAAACTGGCCCAGCTAGCGGGCGTAGCTCGCTAGTATATATATAAAAGCTTGATTAAATGAATGGATGAAATTTAGTTACACATAACAAATAAGCAGAAAATGTTAGAGTGAAATTAATGTGTAAGGGGCTGTCATCTCAATCCTGTCTTTTCTTAATTACATTATATGTTTAGACTTTAGTATAAAATGGAATAACTTGAAATGAAACGCCATATTAAGGCATAGTGCAACCAGAGTTCTCGCTGTCTTTCGCCATTGCATCAAATTGCGATAAAATGTTCCATGTAGCGAGAAAAAGAACTATCAGATTTGAAAAATTGCGAGTGCTCAACTTCTGTCCCATTTTGAGTGTGTGCTTACCAATGCATCGGATATTCTTGTTCGCGATATTGAACGGTTTATACAATTTTACATGTTCAATCGCACCGCGCCATTTTCATCGTTTTATTTAAAGAAGTATTGACGCAACACCAATTTAGTTTAATAACAATAAAAGATAGAAATGATTGTGCAATATATATTAATCTATTGCCAGTATATATACAGTCGAGTCTCTCTATAACGAAACTCTATACATCGAATTTCTCTATATAACGAATTTTTGCATGATTACATCCCCTTTTCGCATGATTACATTAAAAATTGTCTCTATATAGCGAAATATCTATCTCCATATAACGAATTTTTTCATAATTTGGTCTTAATTTATTCAGTTTTAAAAAGCTTTGAAATCATATGGAATCAATTTTCTATCACTTATTTTTGACTTATCGTCAGTGCTGAGTATTTTTTTTTTTTTTGTTACATTACTTCTTTCCTTGTTCTTTAAATCCAACGAATTCATCCCACCTCCCTCACACCTTTCTCCACATCCTTCTCAAAACAGTGTCAATTGGATTGATACTCATGTAAGAGAGGAATCAATGAGGAGCACATAAGAGAGGTCTTTAAATGGAGGAAAATGTTAACTACAATTTTTCATTCCTTTCTAAAATTTGAGCATTTTTTTTTCTTTGAGAGAGTAACAATTTTAAAATCAAAACAACAAAAAATTACAGATTTCTTCGTCTGAAATTAATGCAAGTCTTTTTTATTTGATTTTCATTACGTTTTCAAATAAATGTCTGTTCTCTTTTTTGAAACAGCTTAAATAATTAAGAAATAAAATGTTACGTTAATATTAACTTTTAAACATTTCAAATTCTTAATTCAAAAATCAAAAATAACATTTGTTCAAATTTCACTTATTAAATACGATTTTTAACATCATTCTCTATACATCGAATTTCTCTATATAACGAATTTTTTACTGGAAAGGTGGATTTCGTTATATAGAGTCTCGACTGTAGATGGATTACGATTATATGAAATAGGGATTATCAATATGTTAATTTTACCGGCATTTTGTGGAAAAAAATACAAACAAAGTTATTCGCATCAAGCCCCAAATAGAGAAAATTTTGTTGCAATGCGGCGTTGAAATAAGCTACTTACCATGTTATTTATTTGTTATATGCAAACTAATCATTGGCCGATCTATTTTTTTCTGTTGAATCAAAATCTCAGCATAATTTTCGCATCGCTAAAAAAACGATAGCTCTTTTTAATTTTTATTTGGAGTTCTAAAAGAATGCCTGAAATATTTATACATTGAGAATAAGAATACACCTTGAATTTTCTTACTTGTTATATCTGTATCATATAATAAATTTCTATTTTATAAGCAATTACACAAAATCAGGTTATTTTAGAACTCTTCAAGGAAGACATACAATAAGGAGTGACACATTTTTCAGTGTTTAACGCCTAATCTATTTTGCTAAAATTTCTTTTTATTTGGCAACTTTTTTTATTTATTATTTGCCAAGTCACCAATGTTGGTCAAAAGCCCGCGAGAACTCTCAGTGTAACGTGTAAAAATTGTGGATTTTATAAATATCCAGTCAAGTATGTGCTCAACATTAATGTATTTGTAATGCTTCTCTTGTTTGATTATTTTTGAACATACATTGTATTAATATACTAATTTCATTTGCTATACGATGTACGATTACACTTTAAAAAAAAAAATATATATATATATTTATTCGGCATTCATAGAATCTACTCTAGTCATTTTAAAAACTGATACATATCAGTTGTTGACTCGGGTAGATTCAAAGCATGCAAGCAATAGAATAAATATGTTTTTACTCCTTTTTAACCTTTTATCAATTAAAAATGGTTTATTATTATAAGGAATCTAATTTGGTAATCTATTTCTATATTATATTAATCAAAAGTATTTTTTTAAATCGTAGCATAATATTTGTTATTTTTATTTTATTTTTCCGTTTAGCTACAGATTATGCAAGATATATTAATTTAGCAAGATATATGTTAGATATATTTCAGTAATACATGGTAGAGACCAGTAAATAGATATCAATATTGTATTATCTACTACTATATAATACTAATATTACTTAATATTTTTTATAGATCAAATATTATTTTTTAATATACATCATAACATAACAATAAACGTATGTATAAGTATATCATGCTCATAACAACAGCCTGTCTCAGTTTTGTCCGACGAACTCTGTCGCGCATATTGGTTTCAACATAAAGAAACCACTCAGAATATTTTACGCTGAAAATTAAAATTAAGTGTAGAAGTGTTAGTTGTTGAGTGGTTTTCAAAAAATGCAGTTATCTTTTGCCTCATGGTGTAATCATTATCACTCGGCTTATAAGTCGCAATGTTCTATTTTTAAAATGTACATAATTCATTGTTTAATCTATATGATGGTTAAGAACAGTATAAAACATTATTAATTTTCAAGTATGCCTGTAAACGTATTCTTCGAAGTCCTGTCTCCATACTTTATGCACAAGCATCCAAGTATTACTGTTTTGTATAAACTTAAGAATGAATAAATTTGCATTTTATTAATATATATGATAGAGATATTTTTTGAGAAACGTATTATTCAGATGTCATAAGTTTTCAAAATTACATTCACAGACAGATACTAAGTAAGAAACAAGCTTAATTAATTTATTTTTTTAATAAATTTTTTTCAGACGCTAAAAATGATTTTTAATATTAGGTTTCTTTTCTTTCGCTTTCAATAATTGAATTTTGAAGATTAAATTTTACTTTATGCACCTGAGATTCCCCAATGAAAAAAAATGATAAACGAAATTTGGTTGATTTTGAAAATTCTATTACAACTAATTCCAGAAAAATTATCGCTTGAAATTCAAAATGGTTTCTTTTATTGCAGTTACTAAAACCTTTTTAATTCATTCAAAAATTATATATTTTTTTTCATTATATGTAAGAAATCAGTTTTATTTATATTTTATGCAGATTGTAAAAAACTAAGGATGAGAATTTATATGGTTATCGATAAATTTGAAATGCATTTAAAATATAAAATAACTTCGTATTTCCTCACTCCATAAAACATTTATTTGAAATAACATTTTCAAAATGATGCTATACTTTATTTAAGGGTATAAATGTTCTGTAAATATAAGATAGGGGATAAATATGACAAGTAAAATATTTTTGACAATTTACGTATATATATTTCTTGAATTTCCACATTTTTTTCTGATTGTTTTAGGAAAAAACTTTTCGCTTTTTGTGGAATAAAGTAGGTGATTCAAAGGTGGCCATATTTAAGCTATAATGGTTTTTCCTAATTTTCTGGTTACTTGTATGTAGCTGTATGTACTTGAATGTACTAAATATATATGTATATTTATTTATTTATATATAGATAGATATACATATTCGTAAAATCTTACATTTATCTGTAACACCTGTAATGTATGCTTTTCATTGGGCAATAAAAATAAATTTTTTTTATAATATAATTTTGAAATTGTAGCTTGTGGTTCTGTTCTGGCACATAGTTTTTCAAAGTTGGCCCATACATTGAAATCTCTTTTAAAATGGACATTAAAAAAAAAAACTACTCGGCAAACCATTTTTATTCCAAGAATAATATTATAATGTTCAATTAAAAATAAGTATGATATTCAATTACAAAGAAAAACTGCCATAATTTTTTTTTTCAAAATATACCTTTGTAATCGTATACCATGTAGAAGATGCAGATGAAAATTTCAATTTTGTCTTAATTAATAAGGCCATTACACTCTTCATTTACATATTGCAAACACTGATTACACAACCGAGGTAAAAAAAATCAGCAAAAAACCTTTAATAAAAAGTTCAGGTAAAATACCGGTATTTGGAACTGAGGTTTTTTTGAGGTAAAAAACCTGCATTTTTTCCTGAAAAATCAATATTCAGGTATTTTACAGGTATTTGGAACTAAGGTTTTTTGAAGATAAAAAACCTGCAATTTCCCTGCATATGTGTGAAAACAAAGATTTAAATTGCAAATTTCTCAATTGTACTCAAAATAAACAATAACCCCTCCTCCCCCCAATTTCGAAGTCGTAGATATAGGAACCCGGCGGAAAAGAATAAATATTAATTAATTAATGAGATAATTAGAAATTAGTGTTTTACGGCTCGATGGATAGTACGGTGGTTGCGGCGTAATCATGCCGACCCCCGGTAAAAACAAAAATGCCGTACTAAAAAGAAAAAAAAATTAATTTTGAAGAAAATTAATTAAAATCGTTAATTTTATGTAATAATTAGTCAATTTCCCAGTTTTTATCTAAAAATTCGAAAAAAAAATATTTTTGCAAAAAAAATGAAAAAAAAAGTCGAAAAATATTCTAAATTTAGAAATTTAAACATTAAAAATGGAGAAAATAGTTAAAGATTTCATATAAATGCATATAATTACACTATATAAATATAATTACAATATGTAATTACTAAGTACATTTGAGGCCATTGTATTGTCATGAAGTTTTTTAATCTTGAGATTTTTTTCAAAGATCAGAAATTCCACGTGGTCGCTACGGGGTCTGAATTGTTGCCGGCAGGGGTGAACTAGATACTATCTTGTGGATATATATCTTAATACTTATCCCCATTAGGCTGAACTTAGCGTTATTTAGCTCGAATTCGAACACGGGGTTCTAGATTAATTTGGAAGAAATAATAATAAAACTTTAATTAATGCGAGAATTTTTATGAGAAAATTTTTATAAACTAATCTTGATTGAAAATTAGACTATGGAGATGATTTTTACATCATTTGAGAATTTTTAATTAAGGGTTTAAGCAATTAAATACTTAGAAACTTGGAACTTAGTATCTGTAAGCGCCGATAGAATTAACTGGCAAAGGGATGTGATAATTAATTACTTATAATTTAATTAATAATTGTCCTAGAAAACATGCAATTTACCTCAAAATGTAGCTGAGATATTAGAGCATCAAAATCAATAGAATGTTCCTGTCCCGCGGGCCGTGAGTCGCGCCTATTCTTGTATTATGAAGAGCATTTTTGGAACACGTGCTCACGTAACAAAACGAAGGTTTGAACTAAGAAATTGTATATATTCACCAAGTCATTAAGTCACTGAAGGTAAATTGAAGGCTATATTTTCCTTCAAAATACCTAAAGTATACTTATCAAAAATCAGCTAAGTCACTAAAGGTAAATTGAAAACCATTAACTTGCTGATAAAAGCCTCTATACAACCTTTAAGAATCTGTGCATTTTGTTCAGTTTTCAATTTCCTTCAAAATAGTGAAAGTTCCCTGAAGTGATCTTCAAAATACCCGATTAGTAATTTGAAGGTCAGATAAATGCCTGCATAAAATCTTTTGATTAACAGTAAAATCCCTCAAATAAACCTGCGCTTTTAATTTGCCGTCAAAATCCCTGTAGAAACCTTCAAAATCCCTGTAAAATCTTACTTTTTCTAAAGGTTTTATGCTGATTTTTTTACCTGGGAATCCAATCATACTATTAAAAAAATAATGTAATTGAATTCATTTATTTATTTATTTTTTCATACATGGTAAAACCTGCTTACTTTTGGCTTAAAAACACTCGTGCCTTTGCCTGATAGTATCAGTTTCTTTGACAGTCTCTTTTGGCAATGTACTTATTGTTCTTTTTTTTCATTTTGGTAAATCAATTTAATTACTGTGTTCTGGCTAATTCTTTCTTTTCACATCTTTTGAGTTTTTCCTTTTTTAATCACTTTATATTCTGACACAAAAATACTTTGAACCATATTCGTTGTAAGGAAGTTGGGAGATTTTCTTCTGAGAGTTATTTACATCTTTCTCAGTTGGGATCTTTAGTATTTTCAATAGTGTAAAAATAGTAAGAAAAGTCAGATAATCAGTAGAAATAAAGGGTAATAAGGATTTTAGATATTTGAATGGAAATTTTGAATATTGTCTTTCGCACATTGATTTTCATATTTGTTTCTTAAGATGGCACGAGTGTCCGAACTACTTTAGTAACGTGCATTTGGTCGTCCATGCACGGTGTAAAACTAATAATTTAATAAATGTATCAGAATTGAAAAAAAGTACTGTTAAACAAAAATAAATATTCCTTCACAAAATGAATCATAACTCAAAGTTTTAAGAGGTTAAACATATTAAAATTTAAATAATTTCTTATCTGGAAATCAGAAAAATTACCTTTCCAAAAAGAAAGCACTAGTTACAATGGTGTTCAAATCAAAATTTTCAAATTTTTAAATTTTTAAATTTAGTTACGTCTACTGCAATTATATAATTTACAATACAATATCCTTATTTTGTAATTAAAAACTAAATTAATTCTACTTTTGGGTGATGGTAGGCTACCTTAGGAACACTAGCCAACTTTGAGCGAATTATCTTATGTATTATTTTATGTTTCACTAGGTAAAAATATTTTTTTTATTGTTTTCTGAAACCTGTTTCTATTTTACAATTTCATCAGATGCAAAGTTGTAATAAACACTATATCTTTCCCGTGAAAGTTAAATCAAATCATTACGTTTGGAAATGTTCAACTCAAGCAAACACATGCGGAAACACGTTCACATATACCAACGTTCAGGTATATAGATGTATTCATTTAATTCTTTGTTGAAAATGGAATTTCCATTGAACTAGGGATCTCTGTTCCCTACCAGCTACGCCTGATAACTCTCGTTAGGATTTCGCGGTCTTTAACACATTTTTATTTTCTCACCTTAAAAAAGTTGAAAATCAAAATGTCTTTGAGCGTCAAAATTTAATAATCATTTGATGATAAATAAAAATTTTTTCTAAAACGTATAAGTGAGAAAAAAGCTTTAAAAGTTCTGCTAAATTATTAACGTATCATTGTTTACCTCCCTTTTTATAAAAGGAAAGAATGTATCATTAAAGTGCAAGTTTTAGTTGCGGTCGAATTGTTCCTATCAGCAAAGATCATGTGCAAAGTTTAAACTTCGCATTGTATAAAGAGCGAAGAAGATTGCAAGCTCACAAGGCTCCGGCCACAATTTTCTTAATAGATTTTCATTTAATATATGGACTAATTACAGATTTTTTTTGGACAAATATCACTAACAATCCGCAGATGATGCCTTATCGAATGGTAGCTCGAATGCCATTACATGCCGCCGCTAAGCGCCTCCAAAGTAGAGTTTGTGCGTACCGGAAAATATAGTTTTTAAAAAACTACGTAAGCTTGGATAGTCACTATAGCTTTTGTTCAAAGTTTAAATAATGTCCTCCTCTTATTTTTTTCATAATTTTAGTTTCAATAGATTCGGAAATGGTGTGTGTGGGGAGAAGAGCGGCATATTTTTCCATCGCATGTTGTGCACGATATCTCTGAAAATATGATACCCAAAATAAAATAAAAAAAAACAAAAAACATATTTTTGAGTTCGATGATGTTATGTCATTCCAAATACTTAATTAACTCATTAATATTTCTCAAACTGTTTCTGAGTGGCTAATAATCTATAAACATGTGAGTCAATAGCTTCGAAAGATTGTTTTTTCCGAAATCTCCAGATTTCTGGGGGAAAATGCTTAAATACATATAGACAAATGAATGATTTTATAATGGTTCAGTTTTTACTTTTTAATTACAGAACCCAAAAAATGTTAAAGAGCTTTGTAAACGTAAAAGTTTGTAGAATTTACAGTAATCTGCATAAAAATAATAAAATATTTAAGTTTATGAATAAAAGTAGACTTATGATGTTAAATATAATGACATTCACAAGCAAACATTTGACACTTATGCTTAATAAATGAAAATTAACATGATCTGCTGCTTAGTTACGGAACTTTTAAATAGAAAAAACAAACATTAAATATAATATATTGATATTTTTACTCAGCTTTTCAAAATCTTCAAAGACACGGGTGACGCTCTTATGTTGTAATGCTCAACGAAAAAAGCTGCTACAAATCCGAAAATAATTTTATGATTAACATGTTTTTTACTTAAAGACTCAACTCAAAGTTCTTTCCATGTTCAGCCAATATTTCAAAGTAAACTTTGTATTTTTTTCCGATGATTCCTTTTATTTTTATTAATAAATCACCACTAGCATTACAGCATTACTTACTACTAGCATTACTTACAACAAAAAATCAACTATTTTATCTTACTGCTAATATGTAATTCGTTTTTATACAATTTCATGATTATTATTTAGATACTACAACTGGACGTATAAAAATATATATAAATACTGTCAGTAATTCTTTAGAAACCGATGAAGCATATAAAACTCCGTCCGCATTGTTATGTTACACTGTAAAAAAAAAGGGTCGATCTACTAAAAAAACTTTAGTGATCCTTGTAATTACTAAAAAATTTTTAGTAATCTTAGTCGGTTACTAGAAAATCTGTAAGAATTACTAGAAAAAAGTTAGCAATGGATAGAGTTAATAGTTTTACATTTTTTAATAGCTATTACTAAAACTCACTTGGTGTGGCCTTGATAGCATAGTGGTTATAGTAACGGACTCCAGACTAAAAGGTCCCGGGTTCGATACCGGACACCGCCAAATACGTTCCGAATGTATGTAGTGTAAGTACTCGTTAATAAAGGGATTATTAAAATCCTGTAAGAGCAGGTAGCAATTTTTTGGTGCTGCAATCTATTGCGGTTTTGCCGAAAATCTATCGCTTCAGAAGTTTGGATGCAGCTCGAAGGAAGCTCCTGTCCTTCGGGTGCACGTAAAGGTTATTAAAAATAATTTTGAAGCTATTACTAAAATTTTCTTGGTGGCACATACTAAAAATTTTTAAGTTAGTTACACAAAAAATTCTTTTGTTCAGTTTACAAAAGCAATGCTTGTTTCGCTTGCAAAAAAAAAGTTTGTAATGGTTACTAAAAAATTCTGTGGAATACAAATTTACTAAAGAATTTTTAGTAACCTCTTGAATTTTTTTTTACAGTGTACATAACAAAACTCTTATGTCTTTAAAGGTTAAATACGACGATAGCAATAACAACAAACTAGTCGGATGCGGCAATCCCAAAAAATTTTTATCTCATGCATGTTAATATTCAAAAGCTACTAAGACAGTGTCAAAATTAAATGACAGTCTATGCTCATAGTGAGAATTCTAAAGGCATGAATTTCCGTCCATTAGTTCTTGAAATAGGAATATTGCGGATATCGGGGAAAATGTAACATATTGGGTGATTTATACCGAAACATAAACAGCAGTAACATTTATCAAGCTATAACTGAATGTTTGATGAAAAAAATCCGAGCATTGGTGTTTGAGATAGAACGAGCGATTGATACCAAAACATTAGCAGAACTATACTTCATATCACGTATTTACAGAGTCTGAGCTTGAATCTTACATGATGAAAAACCATGCATGTATTCAGGGAGATGAACTTATTGTCGAAATCGTGGGAAATGCAGCATTGCATTTAGTATTATGCAAAATTGCATTTGGCATTATGCAGAATTGCATAATGCCAGCTGCTGCCCGATTTATACCAAAATGTAAACAACATAAATTCATGTCAAGGATTAACTAAAACTGAAATTTGATGGAAATCCATACAATAGTTAGTATGATATAGCTGTTGCGTAAATCGTAAAACGTGCAGCATGGCAGTGCCACCTATTGAGAGATTTATACCAAAAACTAATCAACATCAAACTGTATGATGTACTATCTGAATAGAATTTTTTATTAATTTCCATTCATAAGTTCTTGAGATATAGCTTTCATTAGAATAATCCCATTTAGCAATATCCTATTTAGGACAGCACACGGACGGACAAATAGACATTTTGTATAAACATGTTTTTTGGAATCTCGGACCCTAAAACGTGTAAATCCGTAAAAATCTGAAATCGAAAAAAAAAATTTATTACAATACTTTCTTCTATAATTTCTTCTCTTGAACATAGAAGAAAATAATAAGAAAAATGTTTTTTGAATCATGAAAAATTTAAGAAATTAAGAAAGTTAAAAGGGTTTTTTTTTTAATCATTAGAAATTATTAAATTATATTAAATTCTTTTAAATGTTTCCTTATTTATGTACAGTGCACAATGAAGTCTAATATTATTTAGGTTGAAGTTTAAAAAATATACCATATACAGTACAAGATACATGCCGATGAGTAATATATTTCTGAAAGGTTCAAGCGTTATAAATTTACACTAATATAAATTCAATTAAAAATAATTAAAAAATAAAATAATAAAGTGTAATAAAGGAATTATGATTTAATATATGAAAAAACTAAAACATAAAGCATTGTTAAAGTATAATTAGAGAAAATTTTAATCCTTTAATAATTTCTGTAATATTCAAATAAGAATATTTAGTGAAAAATCTAATCATTTTTCTTTATTACAGATAAATAAATAGGGTATTGAGATAGTTTAGGGAAACTTGTAAGTAAAAAACTAATCAGCAGTTTCCGAGAAAATAATTGACTTAATAACGGAGAAAATTATTCTGATTACCTTCTACGAATTTGAAAAATGACACCCATTCTCATTTACTCAGATAATAATAGTGACTTTGAAACTAACAAATTAGCAATAACAAAACAACTTTCGTTTGTATCCTACAAGACTTTTGGTAATGTTTTAGTGAAACAAGTAAAATGATATTTGTATCGATTTTTCGATAAGATATAGAAGCAGAAGATATAATGTATTTTGACATTAAATATAAGTATATAAGTTAAAAGAAGCATCTAGAATCATTGGACAGATAATTAGCTCTGCACACATTTATTTCAGATTAGCTAATTTAAAGTTTCCAGAAGAATATTTAAGATTTTGTAAAGATTATTTAAATTATTAATAGTCTGAAAAATTAGTTTTCCATTACATATTTACTGTGCGTTAAGAAATTATAATGCCACTTTGATTTTAACACATATGAAGGAAATAAAGGTTCTAATTATAGTTTAAATGCATATAGTATCAAAATAGAACATATTATTTAAAATAAGTTTGAAATAATTTCGAACAATTCAATAAATACGCGTGATAACAAAAATATGAGCAATGTTGAAAAATGCATTGTTAAAAAAAATATAAGACCTGTTGTCTAACAAAAATAATAATAATAATAATAATAATATGTTAATTAATACGATAAGCGCCCTCCATTTTTTCTTGTAATCTCAATCACTTTTTTAAATAGAAGTGACAAGGTGATTAAGTACAGATTCAGAAATACTTTTTTATTCTTTTACAAAGGCTACTTCTAATTCATTGGCAGATAAAAACTGTTTATTATTAGCATAAACTTTTAACTTAATGCCCCTCCCCCCAAAGATTTTTTATAGAGTTCAAGTCTGAATTTGAACTTGACCATGACAAACATGATTTTTTTTTCTTTACTTAATCATTTCTGCTTATTTCGCACACATAGACGAAAGTATTGTCCTTCTGAAACCTCCAGTTAACACCACCTAAAAAGTTACAAATGATATCAATTGATCATATAATTTAGCTTGACAATGTACAGAGTTCACACGTCTCGATATTTGGGTTAAATGGTGTAAACAATAATGACTAAAAGGTTTCCAAATCATTACTGATCCTCATCCAATTTCTCTACTGAAGCATTGTTTCGGATCTTTCCTCAAATCATGCCAATATTGTTCAAAACCATCCAGAAAGTCAAGATTAATTTTTTTTACGTCTGAAAATATCACTTGGTTCTATTTTTTGTCCCATGTTATGGCATTTATACTTCATTTCAGTATTTCCTCTTTATGATGTTTCATTAATTTCGTTTTTTCAACAATATTTCTGTTTGATACTAGACTTTTCCAAACTGTTACGTGGGGAATTCTTTTGCTGAAACGGTTTGAAATATTCCGAATTAAAAGAATATTTTGAGATGGTAATCGAAATATTTTTCGATCATTCGGTGCTGACAAAATCGTTTTTCTTGGAGATCGTTTAATTTTTTTAAATTTTTTTTCTAATTATTTCATTGTGATTGGCGGTTTTAGAACGCTTCATAAATCGAACTACTTTCCATCCAGATTTACCAGCACCCTTATAAAACCAAATTTTTCTTATTTTGGTCGTAGACAACACTTTTCCCCGCGGCACCTTCAAATATATCGTATGTAACAGTAATTAAATTTGCACCTTTATTTCTCAGGAATATTTTGACGATATACAAGCGAAGTACAGTTTATAATGTTTCAAATGTGACGTACGATATGCTAATTTTCTCAGATGATCTTAAAATTTCTAATGTAGCACATTATACGTTTTAAAAAATTAGAAGATTTTAATAAAACGTAACTTAAATTTAAATGCAGCATAATAACAGAAAACGTTCCCCGATCAGTTTTAAATACACACGCTAAAATCTTGTATATTGTACACTGTAAAAAAAAGGGTCGATCTACTAAAAACAAATTTAGTGATCCTTGCAATTACTAAAAAAAATTTTGTAATTTTACTCGGTTACAAGAAAATCTGTAAGAATTACTAGAAAAAAGCTAGCAACGGATAGAGTTAATAGTTTTATATTTTTAATAGTTATTAATAAAACTCATTTGATGTGGCCGTGATAGCCTAGTGGTCATCACCAATCTCCAGGCTGAAAGGTCCCGGTTAAATGCTGGACACCACCAAATACGCACCGAATGTATGCAGTGTAAATGCTCGTCAAATAATTGGATTATGAAAATCCTGTCGGAGTAGGTAGCAATGTTTGGTGCTGCCATCTATTGCGGCTTTTCCGAAAATCTTCCGCTTCAGAAGTCTGTCTTCTTACCCATTGGATGCACATCGAAGGAAGCTCCTGCCCTTCGGGCAAACGTAATGGTTATTAAAAATAATTTTGGAGCTATTACTAAAATTTTCTTGGTGGCTCATACAAAAAGTTTTAAGTTAGTTATACAAAAAATTATTTTGTTCAGTTTACAAAAGAAATGCTTGTTTCACTTGCAAAAAAAAGTTTGTAATGTTTACTAAAAAATGATGTGGAATACAAATTTGCTAAAAAATTTTAGTAACCTCTTGATTTTTTTTTTTTTTTTTTTTTTTTTTACAATGTATATTCTTTTACAAAAGTGCGTCAATTCGTTAATGGTCTTACAATCTTTTAACGCACTACAATATAACGTTATGTTATATTATCATTGCGCACGACATTGATAGGTTAAGTTCATCTATAATGTCTTGCACTTAATAAACACTATATTACTGTATCTCAGACGATAATTAAACCCAAAGACAATTTCACTGACATAATATCGAATTTATTACTAAACGGCATCCTTAATCGCATAGTTATATAGGTTCTATCATATGGAATTTAAAAAATTGAAGATTTTATGATCTAATATACCAACAGAAAAATTTAAACCGTTTAAAAGTTTGAATTAGTCACGAAGAATTTTAAATTGTTATTTAAGATCTTGTTACGAAATAATATTTAATTTTAAATTTTCAAATTAAAATAAGTTTATTTTTTTAAATAAATATCAATAACATGTAATTAAGCTAAGAAATTATGATGTTATTTATTGAAACTTTCATCTATACTGTTATTTATAAAAAGCAAAAATTGCACCACTTTTACTCGAATGATAAATTTTTTTTCGGAACAAAATGTAAGCCTAACATAATTTTTTTATCGCAAAATTTACTTGCTTATTTTCATAATCATGTTCATTGTTAAAAAAAAAAATATTTTAACATGTAACAGATTATTTATTAATATATTTCCAAATATGGTGTCTCGCATGCAAGCTAGAATATTGATTAAGAACATTCGCGATCTTCATTTGTGTTCTAACGTAAGAACCAGCAAAATCCAAAAATTTATACTTTGTATTAAAATACTGCCGACATTTTAAGGTAAAGCTAAATCTGCAAAGTTTCTTCAGATTTCTGTAGAATATCTGAAGAAAGGGCGATTTCTTCCGATAATCTTAATATTATTTTTAATGGGGTTACGCTTTTAACTATTGTTTCCAATTTCAAGACAATGGAAATAAAAAAATTTCTGTTGAAACAATATAAATATTTCACGTGAAATGTGAAAGAAATCTTTTGGGGAGATTACTTCAGATTTAAAACGATAAACTTATGTGTCTTATTTTAAATAGTTTTCTTACTCTATGGTACAAAGACTGGCACAAGATGGCTTGGTACAAAGACTCAAATTCTTAGTTCATTTTATATTTACTTATTTTCAAGTGTTTAACTGATATTATTTTAACAAACATGAAAACAGCCATTAGCTGGTTTAAATTTTGATTCGGTCTTAAAATTTTCTAATAAAATGTAAACGAATGGAAATCAGTTTACTGTGAGATTGTCACTGTTTTTGTAATTCTAATTTAATTTTCCGATAATTCTTTAATCTTTTTAAACTACATCAAATTACCTTGTTTTTTGTGTCTGTGGTGTCTGACCAAAAATAGGCAAAAATTGAGCGATAAATTTGAGCCTCGTATTCCTTTTATCGATTGTAACCAGGAAGGTTATTTGGCGATTTATCATCTGCATATGACTAAAATATATATACAGTGTTGGCCAAAATTGCGGACACTTTTAGGTAGCTTTCATTACAAAAAGTAAAAAAAAAACTACCTATTGCAGCCGTCCGGGGAAAACTAATCGGTAAATTTTGCTATACTTCCGTCGATTATGACCCCTAATTCCCAAAACCACCCTCCGTTGAAATGTTGACTTACATATGTATACTATATATATATAGATATATCCCTAAATATATAGATATAGATATCGGAATTTTGTCATGCTGTTACTCTCGAATTTATGAACCAATTTGAATGATTTTTTATGTGCATAATAGAAGTACTAATGTCTCGACCGTGTTTGTTGGCCAGCTTCATTAACCATCTTGTTTCGAAGTGGCGGCCATTTTTATTTTTATGTTTTATGTTTAAATGTTATGTTTTTATGTTTAAATTTTTATGTTTTTAACTTTGTATACTTATAGAAAAAGTTCTCTTATATATCATTTTAAACAGAATGCTAGAAACATCAAAAGACATTTTAAACAGTCACACAATGTAAGTTAACAACACAAGTCTTTTTAAAGAAAAAGTTAGAAAACATAAAATTTCCATAAGTGTGCACAAATTCAAATGGCCTTCATTTTGAAACAAGATGGCGGTTGAAGCTGGCCAACGAACTCAGTCAAGACATTAGTACTTCAACTATGCACATGCTACCTAAAAGTGTCCACAATTTTGGCCGCCACTTTATATATATATATTTATTTATTTATATTTAAGTTGTAAATTTTTTTAGAATATTATATTGTTTTCGTAAAAATTATAAAATTTTGTTTGTATCAATGTATTATGTATATTTTTATAAATCTGTCATTTCGGGACGGGAGTGAAAATTCAATGGCATAATTCCACCTTTGTCAACTAAACATAGTGAAGTTAAATTAAAAAAAAAATGTAGATATAATCAGAAATCTCTTTATGGAATAATCCTGTAATTTTCTCTTGTCACTTTTTAAATCTATTTGTAAGTAACAGAATTAATTATAAGAATTGATTAAGCTTGTATTTGAATTCCTTGCCAAGAACTGCATTTATTTTTAACATAGCGCGAATTCAATAAAGTATTGTTACTAAGATATCCATGATATTTAATTTGCTTTCAAAGAAGTTAATCTGAATGTAAATAGAACTGTATGGTACAGATTAAAGAGATTTATCTGGTGAAATTGCGCGAAGTTTTAAATTACACTGGGTAAAATTCATTATCTCGAGATTGAGGAACCAGATTGTTTCCCCTTAAACAGTTGTAGAAAAATGAACTTCGATTAGAATACTTATAAAACTCGTATCAAACAATACTTTCTCTCAAATTTGCTAATAATCTTTTGTAAATGAAAAACATTTAATTAAAAATAGCATAAACATGTAACAAAATAAAGTCGTTACTGTCTACCTCAAAAAAAATAAGTATATATAAAGAATGAAATACGACAGTAAGAAGACACATATTAAAAGTATTATAAAACGTATGCGGCCGTTTCAAGGCCTTCAAAACCTCATCATGAGTACATAAACAGAAAGATAAAAATGCATTAAAAAGGTGGAATAAAAATGGAGGGGGGTATAGAAGGACGGAGTCTCTCTGCCTGACTGTGAACGGCGAAATACGAAACATAGAAGACAAACAAATGCAAAAACTATTTCTCGCGCACACTGGGAGCCTAATACAAATTCAGCATTTGCACCGGGAGAGTTCAAACAAAAGGGGAAAGGAATGTAAGAGAACGAATTAAAGAAATTGAAATCACAGTTTAGAACGATTGATCGTGTTAGACGAATCGTTAACTAAATTATTTGAATTATTCTCGATGTCAAAAGCCTTACCCCAAAATTTATCATCTATGCAAAAATATGAAAAAAATTCCAGGACAGGATTCGAACCAGAGATGTATTGGCTAAGGCTGCCGATACTCTTCCAACTGAGCCATCCAGCGCAAACTCTGGAGGACCAATTCTGTGAACTAACTATCAACAATTGTTTTATTTACCATCTAAATAATTGTGCTGAAAAATAGTCTAATGATATAATACATTTTTTAGAACTTTTTCCCTTTTTAAACGCTTTTGCAAAGGACAAATATTTTTTTAATGTCTTAAAATATACAGGATATGTACATTTCTTGCAGAATTGTTAGCAGAAATTTTCGCCTTATTTTCAAAAAATATCCCTAATAAATCTTGCAAATATAGACGGTAGATACAAATTCTATAATTTAAATTAATAATTGTTTTTTTGGGGGGGAGGCCGGGCTGACTTTTTAGATATTCCTATGTGCACATTATATGTGGGGCTTCAGGTAATAACCAGGTAAGACACATTTTTGAAAAAAATTGAGATAATTTGGAAAAATGTAGCTTTAAAAGAGTACTTTTATCTGACATAATACTGAAAAAGAAAATTGAATACTTCACGTCATAATAGCGACAATAAATTTTCATTTAAAAATTAAAAATCAATAATAACCGGTTAAGTGCATAAAGTAACGGTAATAACCAAATAAGATTTCTATGTATTATTTTAAATCGTCTATAATTATAAAACTAACATAAAAATGGCTTGTATAACTTATAAATATCTCTAAATAGTTAAATTAACGTCAATAAACTATAAAATTTACCTATCTGTGGCGGAAAACTGCACCCATCTAGTGGATAAATTTGCAAAATAATCACACACAGTAAATGATCTGATTAATGCAATGTATTCTTTTAATATAATATGAATAAACAATTATAATAATAAAAGTTGGTAAAAATGAAATTTTTTATCATAATTAGAACAAAAATTATGAATTTAAATTAAATATTGATTTAAAAAATCTCTTTTTTAAGACAACGCCACAGATATATTAATTTTAATTTAATAAAAAATGATATAATTTAATTCGATTTAATAAAAACTTGACAAAGTATTTAATTGTTGTAAAATTATTGTTTAAAATGTAAATAAATATTTTATTTTGTTTACATGTATTAAAAATATCTGTAACTATATCTGGTTATTACCGTTTTACACTTATTAAAAATGAATGTAAAACGGTAATAACCAGATAAAGTTATATTTTTTAATTTGCTCTCAATTAATAAAAACCATTTTTATAAAACTATTTTGATAAAAAAAAATGGGTTTTTATATCCTAATTGAATGTATTGAAAATTATTAAATTCTAATCTCTTTTATAATAGTAATTATAAAAAGACCTTTTTGAAAACATTAAACGTTAATTACTCAAAATATTAAAAATATGCCTTACCTGGTTATTACCGGAAGATATATATATATATATATAAAGAACTGAATAAAATGTAGCAACATAAATTGAAAATGAGCACAACATCCTTTAAATCCAAACCACCAAACATTAAATAATGCGAAATAACTCAAACAGTAAAAAACCGAAAACATTGAAGACATGTGGCTTGTGACATGGAACGCAGGGTTAAACTTTTTTGCGTCCACTCCATTTTCCCTTGCATGTCAAGACGCAATGGAAACTCAAAAAAAAAAAAAAAAAAAAAAAAACACGTGAAAAACAGAAACCGGCAAAAATAAAACTGCAAAATGACAAAATTCCATCAAATATGCACGTCTTCACTAAACAGTCAAATTGACGCTCCACTCATCCCTGTACCTTAACCAGTCCTCAATATTAATGCGGCTATTCTTGTCTTTTGCGAAGTTATGTAGAAAACCATTTGAAAATGTTGCAAGAAAACCGCAGTTTAGTGCCTGATTATATCAAAAACAAAGCTCATCAATATTTTTCATGTGTTTGAGATCAACTTATCAATGCTATTTATCCCTTTCAGTTCCCACTAAAACGCAACAACTGTATACCAAGAACTACGCACGGATTGTAATAAAAATTTATATTTAGGTAGTCCCTAATATAAATTGGTGATGATTAGTTTTGGGTGTGAATCGCTTAGTAGGTGTCACTTCTATATTGCATTTTGTATGATTTATGCAGCAGCTGTATCTCAAGAACTAATGCACAGATTTTAATGAAAAATAATACTCAGATAGTCCTTGATATTAATTAAAGTTGATTAGCATTTTGTGTAAACCGCTCAACAGGTGGCGCTGCTATGCGGTATTATTTACAATTTCTACAATAACCATACCTCAAGAACTAATGCATGGATTTTCATAAAATTTTGCATTCAATTAATACTTGATATAACATAGCTCTGATTACGTACTGATGCAAATTGCTCAACTGATGGTGCTGCTATGGTGCATTTTTCGTGATTATCGCAATAGCTCTATCTCAGGAATAACTGCACAGAATTACACAAAACTTTAGATTCTGTTAGACCCTTATATAAACTAGATCTGATTATTTTTGGTGTATATCACTCAACGGATGGCGCTGTAAAGCTATATTATTTACAAGTTCCACAATAGCCATATCTGAAGAGCTAGTGCATGTATTTTCATAAAACTATAGATTTAGTTAATCCCTGAAATAGAATAGTGTTGTTTAGTATTTTGTGTAAATTGCCCTAAAGATGGCGCTGTTATGCTGCATTTTTCATGATTTCGCAATAGCTGTATCTCAAGATCTAACTTTGTTTGTTTCTTTGTATTTATGTCGGCCAATTATCTACGCTATCGGATATAGGCCCTACTCAAGATCTAACGCATGAAATTTCATCAAACTTCAGATTCAGTTAATACCTGATAAAAAATGGATAAGAAGCAATAAATACTACATATAAATGCTATGAAAAGCATTAAAATCTTTGGCTAATTAAAGTTTTGTAAAATGCACAATGCTTTTGCAGATTAAATAACTTTGTATTTACACACAAAACAAAGTATTTGTTTTATTATTCCATATAACATTTAAAAAACATATACACTAAGATCCATACACAATAAAACAATTTCAATTTAAATATAATTACAAGCAAATAGCTTTATATTAAAGCCTAAAAAACATCACTCACTTGTGGGCACGGAATCAACTTAAATTTCCCCCCCTTCGCTTTTTTTTACTATCATAGCCTAATTTACATCCAAGAACACAGCACTTATGTCCCGTCTCAATTTATTTTATGAAATATCATTATGAAACATAAACGAATAAAATAAAATATCTTTTAAACCGAACATATGCATCTTAGGCATGCAATCACATTGAAAGTCTGCTAAAAAAACAGCCTACCACGTATTGCATCGCCCTCATTATTTAACAAAATTTCACTTTGTATTTTCGAAGCGTCATGCGTATTAAGTTTCCCCTCCTGTTCCTTACTCCGTGGTTTTCATCTACACTGGAAAGCGTTTAAAAAGAAAAAAGAAACTGCAAACTAAATGTGTAACCTCTATTGCTAAAAGTTGGTTAATAATAGCGATTCTCTTACTAATAGCAAAGACAATTGTAAAGGTGAGCTAATTATAATCCGCCTCATAAAAATAGCAATTGTCTTTAAAAGAAACATTTTTTGCTTTCTCAGCAAAGTATTTTTAAGTTTCTCACTAACAATTTGAAACATAAAGCACTTTTCTTTTTTATGTACATCCAATTAAAGAGAAATGATGAACTTACTGAAAACAACTTAATTACGACGACAATAATGTGATAGAGACAAATAAGAAAGGTTATCTAAAAAAATATTGCTTAAAACCGTGAGTAAAAAAATCTATCAGTGAAAGTTTAAGTGATTTTTTGCGATGATAATTATTTGAGTAAAGAAAAGTAATTAAGTGAATTCTTTTTCTTTTTTAAGGTGTTTAAATGAGAAAATAAAAAATAACCTTTATTTCAAAAAGTAATTTTTTTCTTTATGAGATGTTCACTATTTGCAAGTATTTCTTACTTCCATACCAATGTAAACGTTTTTTAGAAAAAAATGTAGATTAGTTGATTTAAGTCATGTTAAAATATTTTTTAAAAGTGAATAAGATTTGAATACTTAAATTTTATAAATATTGTAAACTGGCGTTTACTAAACTACATCTATACAAAATTGTTTCCTAAAGTTTATTTACTCAAAGGTTAAAAATTAAATAAAGGATTTTTTTTTCTTATTCAGTATTGTTGACCAATATATTCTGTAGTCATCTGAAAATAAGTCGTGAATTAGTCTCGCTAAGTCATGAATTTTAAACGTCAGTTATAAAATATCCCATACAATTGCAGGGTGAAAAGCTATCATTATTTTTATTTTTCACAAATGCTTCAGAGAATGGAATAGAATATACATCCTGATTGCCGACCTTAGTCATTTATATGCATCTCTTGTATTTACTAGATACGCATCTGACTTTGCCTTGCATTTGCTTTTATTTATAAACCGATTTGATAACTAACGTGTGTTTGGATTTCCATGTTATAGACCTAGTTCGTTGGCCAGCTTTGTATGCCATGTTGTTTCAAAGCAACGGTATATAATGATTTCAAAATAAAAGAAAACAAAATAGTTTAAAAATTTTATTTCCAGTAAAACGAAACATAGTAGTATCACCGGTTAGGTTATTAACACCATAATCTAATCTGCAACAACTTATTTCAAGCTCTAACTGAATCTGGAATTTGGTGAAAATCCTTGCATTAATATTTAAGATAAAATCATTGAAAAAAAAAGTGGATTCACGCGTCACATATTGAACGATTTACTTCAAAAACAAAAGAATAATAATTTATGAAAGGGAAAAACTGAATTTGAAGTTTGATTCGAAGATTGAAGTGAATTCGTGCATTAGTTGTTTAGAGTTACTCTGGGAATCACGAATAATACACATAACAACCGATTTTCTCAAAAAAATATAGAATAATTTTTTTGAGTATACACTATAATATATGTTTCGTAAATTATTTATTCCCTTACATATTCCATAAACTTTTATTTTTCAGAAAAATAGTATACTATTCAATACTATTGTAATTTCTGAACATAATTATAAACGTAATCTAAACTTAATGATGTAATGCCTAAACGACACTGTTTTATTATGTAAGTACGACTAAAGACGTCTTCGACACATTTTGCATATCATTATAATTTGAATTTGATCGAAACAAATTTTTAATATCAACCGAACATGAATTTCAATTATCTTCTTAGTTTCGGTCAAAAATGAAGGTAAAACTATTTTTAAAATTACTTTAAAGTGATTATTGCACACATATGTATATTTATATAAAATTATTAATTAGATATACGTAAATGGAAATACATGTCTAACAAATATGCATGCTTACATATGTATGTTTATATGTACATGCATAAGTTTCAAAAAGAAACAAAAACAAAACAGAAATAACAACAAAATATTTATATATTTATTTCTTTATAACGATCAAGCATTGTCGATATTTATCAATAATTAATTAATTATATATTTACCATAAAGAACAAATGGAGAAATGAATTTTTAAATTTAACTATATATTAACATTTTCAGTTTTTTCATATTAATTTAGTTATTTGAAATAATTTAGTTTTCTTTTCTTCCCAGTCAGCTCTTATAACATTCTATTCTAAAATAATGCAACTCGCTAGATGCAAAACTTTTTTCTAAGTTGGTGTGAAAAATTGCATGTACTTTGCCTCCATAGTTCAAAAGGATATATAACTGTGTATTTTCGTGTTATCCAGGGCTGCAAAGTCGGAGTAGGTGTCTAGTCCATTTTGAAGCAAAAGAATCGGAGTCGGAGTCACTAAAAAACAAATCGACTGCAACTCAGACTTTTTTGTTGTTGTTGTTGTTGTTGTTAGGAAGTGAAATTAATAGGATTACATGTAATTTTAACTGCATAAAAGGGATTATTTTTTGTCTTTTTTAATTATTTCAGGCTACCTAAATTAAAGATTATCAATATACTGTATGGCATATATAATAGATGAAAACCTTTATAATTAAAATCACTAGTAGATCCCGTATTTTTCTTTAATTAGTAAAATTTTTTAACTTTATTTTTTTTTTACCAAAATTTTTCTGCTCTGCAAAACGCAAATTAACATCAAAATTGCAAATATTTTCTCTCTTTAAGTCTACGGATCTGAAATGCTTAAGATTTCTGCTTTTTTTTCTTTTTTAGATTCCGATAGTTAGATATTTCGGGCATATTAGGTGCTAAATTGAAAAATTAGTAAAATGGAAAACATTATTTGTTTTCCATGTTTAGTTCTCTTTCAAAGCTCAAAAAATTGAAATAACACAAAATAGGAAAAATTTCTCATTATTTTTCTTACATTTCCTAAACATTTTAACCAGCATCAACAGTAGTATATTTGCAACAATCAAGAGTCGAAGTAGAAGTAGTTAAAATTTCCCGTAGGAGTCGTCCAGTTTTGCTACCGTCTCCACAGCCCTGAGTTACCTGAACAACATTTTGCATGGAAACGCAATGCATAATAATTATTGTATTATATTATTAAAATAAAATTAACAAAAAATATTTATTGAAAATACGTAATTTAAGAAAGGTTATAACGTTAGAAAATGATTAAAAAACAATTATTTTTAAATTGGTGTATTTAAACAGTAATATTAATACCAGCTTGATTACCTCCTTATTATGTGAAATTGTAGATGAGGAGATTTAGTACATGAATATGCCGAGATTTAGTAACATCAGTAATGTATCAATAACACAGAATGATTTGTTAATCATACGAATTTCATTTAGATAAAACATGTTTTACGTATACATATCTCGTTTTAGCTTTTACAATCATTTTTTAAATGAGCATCAGCTGTTTCATCGACTGTTTTGTTTTCTAGACATTTCTTATATTAGAGCACATTCCAATCATATCTATCGCATAAATTTTCTATGAGAATTAAGTCTGCAGATTTCAATGAGCACGTGGAAAGTATTTCTGATGTTTACTTGCTTTAGCCATTAATAAACGATAATTATAAACAGTGGCTTCATAACAATAAATAAACAAATGCTGATCTGAGATGATAGAGTTGAAATGTATGAGTAACGTTAAAAATTTAGGAAGAAAGAACGAGGTCTTTAGGAATTCCGATGTAGTTTCGGTCACAGTCGAATATTTAAAGGTATTTTTGTCAAAAGCGAACGTTCGGCGAAACTATGAATTTTGGAAGAAAACGAAACTGATTTTTCGTTCGAATTCCAACTATAATACATATATGTTATTTGTTTTAGATAACATATCCAGCTAACTGACATAATTTGACCCATCATACGCCTGAATTAAAAAAAAAAGAATATTCTAAGATTCATGTAAAAGCAATCATTTTTATTTTATGCAATACAATATTAGTAGATTTTAAGATGTATTTTTTTACATTTTATCGAAGCGGCTAATTAGGAGAAAATGATTTTAATAACATAAATATTTCATGAATAAAAATTGATGTACAAACGATAACTTATCAGCAATTAATAATATTGATTTTTAAAATATAACACACATTCAATTCAAAATCAATATTTCTTTCAAATGTACAAAATATAATTTTAAGAATATTTCTCTAACTAAAGAAAAACTGATGGGATTTTTACAATCACTTGTATGAATAAAACACTTTATAATTAGTCAGACTAATTAGTGCTTTGCCTTTTCGCTGTAAATGGTTCCAATTTCAGCAGAAAAATTTAGAAACTAAAGACATTTTTTTTCTAAATATATTTTGAACTTTTACGTGCATCGTTAATCTTTAAATATTTTTAAATGTAATACAAAATTATTTTCATATTTTTCAAATATTTTGTTTTG
This sequence comes from Maratus speculifer, assembly GCA_964019185.1. Lineage (NCBI taxonomy): Eukaryota > Metazoa > Arthropoda > Arachnida > Araneae > Salticidae > Maratus > Maratus speculifer. The sequence continues at coordinate 179,747,049 of OZ025297.1, forward strand.
CAGTTTTTAAAATTATTTAACTACCATGTCATATTAGCAAAAAGGTTCTGTGAAAGCGAAAAAAGGTGATAGAAATAAATTATGTTGTATCAGATTGCAATTTTAATAATTATAAAAATTGATACACAAATTACAATTAAAAATGAATTGTACAGTAAAAACCATCTTCATTTATTTTTCTCTTCCTCATGTTTCACATTGTGTGCCGAAAACAAATGGTAAAAGAAGCATGGATGCTAATTTTATGACTATCAGTTATAAAAAATAGAACCTCGATCGTATTACATATTTAAGTTGCTTTTATTACATTCGTTATTTTCCTGCAGCTTTATTTAAAAATATTGTATGCTTGTAAAGAACAATTCTTTTAGTCAAACGTGAAAATAAATTAAAGTCAAAAATATGTTCTCGAGCTATGTGTTTAATTTATCTTACGTTGTTTATTTTAGAATATTTGATTTACCTAATTCTGTCATTTTGAATATTATTTCGTTTTATGAAAATAATTAGTGAATGCAAAAAAATGAATAGTTACAACATGAACCAGCTTCATTTATTACTCCCATTCTCGTGTTTCAGTTTGGGTGCAAAAAATGAATAAAAAAAGAAACATAGATGCTAGTTTTATGACTGTCAGCTTTGAAAAATAGAACTTCAATTGTATTCAATATTTAAATTACGTTTATTGCATTCGTTGTTTTCTTATATCTTTATTTAAAGATATTGTTTGCTTGTAAAGAACAATTCTTTTAGTCAAACGTAAAAATTAATGAATGCCAAAAATATGTTCTAGAGCCAAGTGCTTATTTTAGCTTACGTTGTTTGTTTTTTAATATTTGATTTACCAAATTCTGTAATTTTGAATAATATTTCTTTTTATAAAAAAGATTAGTGAATGCAAAACATTGAATAATTACAGCATAAACCATCTTCATTTATTATTCTCATCCTTGTGTTTCACTTTGTGTGCCGAAAATAAATAGAAGAAGGAACATGGATATTAATTTTATGACTATAAGCTTTAAAAAATAGAACTTCAATCATATTAAATATTTAAATTACGTTTATTGTAATCGTTGGTTTCTTGTGGCTTTCTTTAAAGATATTGTATGCTTGTAAAGAATAATTCTTTTAGTCAAACGTGAAAATAAATTAAAGTCAAACATAAATTCTACAGCCATGCGTTTAATTAAGCTTACGTTTTTCTTTTCTCCTTTTTCTTTCTAGACAATTTGATTTATATAATTGTGTAATTTTAGTAATTATTCCTTTTTTAAATAATTAATTAATTAAAAAAAGAATTGTACAGCAAAAACCACATTCATTTAATATTACCATCCTCGTGTTTAACTTCATGTGCCTAGAATAAATGAAAAATGGAGCATGGACTTTAAGTTATAAATATCAGCTTAAAAAAAACAGAACTTCGATCGTATTCCATATTTATGTTACTTTTATTGCATTTGTTATTTTCCTGTAGTTTTATTATAAAGTACAGTGTGCTTATAAAGAACAATTCTTTTAGTCAAAAGTGAAAATAAAATAAAGTCAAACATGTATTCTAAAGCCACGTGTTTAATTAAGCTTACGGTTTTTTTAATCTAATTCTTTAATTTTGAATAATGTTTATTTTTAGGAAAATTATTAGCTAATGTAAAAATTTAGAACAGATTAAATAGATCATAAAGTTAAAATAAAAAGGTGTGACAAATTTTCGGAGTAATGTTGCATATTTTTTTTCGATTTATAATTAATTTCAATTTTTAATTTCTTCTGTCGTCACATGAAGAAAGTATTGGATTCGCGAAAAATTACTACTTCCGTTTTTTGACGGATTTACACATTTTAGAAGTCAGAAATATCAAAATGCTTGTTTTTTAAAAATGGCTGTGTGTGACTCTGTTTCTCTGTATGTGAAAAAAAAATTGTAGTCACTCTATCACAAGAACCAATACACGGAATTTAATAAAAATTTACATAATTTAGTCCCTGTAATAAATGGTACTTATAAGTTTTTGATGTAAGAAGCTCAACACATGGCAATTCTAAGCAGCATTTTCACGATTCCCACAGTAGCTCAATTTTCAGAACTAATACACGGATTTGCACCAAACTTCAAAATCAGTTAGTACTTGACATGAATTGACGTTTACTACATTTTGGTGTTAATCGCTGAAAAGATAACTCTGCTATGCTGCATTTTTTGCGATCTTCATAATAACTCTATCTCTAGAAGTAACCGACGGATTTTTATAAAACTTCAGATTTTGTTAGTCTTTATTATGGATAGGTGTTGTTTACATTTTGATGTAATTCGCTCAGTATGTGAAGCTTCTAGGAAGTATTTCCGCAGTAACCCTAGCTCAATAACGAGAGCACGAATTATTATGAAATTTTTATTTCATTTGGATATTGACATAAGCTGTTGAAAATTAGGTTTCGATATAAATCTCTCAAAACATGGTGATCCTACGCTGCATTTTGTATAATTTTCATTATTTTAGCGATAGTCATGTCTCAAGAGCTAATGCACAGAATTTAATACTATTTCATTCTATATGATGGGCATAGATCGCCGTTTAATTTGTCCGTTGTGATAGCGAATTTTTAAGTATTAATATGCATGAGAGGAAAAATGAAAAATAAATCCATTTAATATTATAGAGAAGCAAAGTTTGTTTATTTGTTTGTAGGATGTAATCACTGAAACTACCAATCCAATTTCAAAACTAATGGTATGAAAATGATGGTGTTACTCACTGTTCAAGAATATATTATGTCTTATATACGCATCACTACATCAAATCAGGCGCAGGAGCAAAAAAACGTTCTAAAAATGCGGTTATTGTATTACTAAAAGGCCTAGAAAAATAAAATTTTGAATGACAATTATAAAATAAAAAAGTTTTTGAAGAACATTCCTTAAAAAATTAAAATTTATTAGGAGTAGAAATGCACAAAAAAGTTTTTTATCACCATGTTTTTGTTTGTTTGTGTAAAATCAATGAATGTGTATTCGCAGTGTTATTTTAACTTCGGGTCTGAAGAGGTTAAAATAAGTTTTTTTTTTTTTAATTACTTAGATTTATCAGAAAACTGTGCTTAAAATATATTTTCTACGATAAAGAGCCACATCCAACAATGAATGGGTGCATTAAAACGATGAAAAAATTAATAACTCCACTGCGAGTTTTAAGAGAAATTTTTGAAAAAAATGAGTTAATGGAAGTAAAAAAATCTTGGTACCAGAATTTTTCGATAAAAAATATCTGTTATATTTCTGAGTGTTTATAAAAATGTATTTATGAACATTACTGGTAAAGAAAGCTTTAAAAATGTTTATTTTAAAGTTGAGACAGTGTCGTATTTACGTACAAAAATGTTGGCAAAAGTCTCCAATGAGAAATTATATTAACGTTTTGTGAATTGCATTTTAGCTCTATAGTTTCAGTTGTTGAAGGATTTAAAAGAGCGCTTAAATCTGTAAAAGTTATTTGTTTGTTTATTTATCTTGGAGAAATGAATATATCGTAAAACGTTTTGGAATAAAACAAATTTACATGTTCATCTACAAGTCTTTATGTTTTAAAATGCAATGGTTTTTAGACCTTTCCCTGATGAAACTTAACAGCTGTTAAAAAATTATTTTGATTTAATTTTTTTATGTAAAATAAAAAAGTACGCTCTTTGAAGGAATAATAATTTTAAAATTTTCATATGTTCAAACACTGCAATGGATCTTCACATTTTACTTTAATTTTAAAAAAATAAACAGTCTTAAAATTTGAATGTAAACAAAATGTTTAATCTTTAAGAAATATAGCTCTTTATTTTCACTTACAAATTAAAGAATCTTTCCCGACTACACAATATGAGCACACAGTAAATATTTGAAAAAGCTTCATAGCTAAAAGCACTCAAAAATGAAAAGTATGTTCTTAAAAATATTCAAGCTTACAGAATGAAAGCATTTACAAACAGTGAATTTGTCAAAAAGTAGCTTCTTAAAACATATCAAACACTATTGAATAAAATAATAAAAAAATAATAAAATATATTAAAAAAAACTCAAAACCTCCAATTAAATAAATATTTCCAGTTTCGATAGTTAAAAAACAAAATATGATTAGAAAAAAAATACTCTTGTACGTTTTAACAGAAAAAAAATCATTAATAAATTATCAACATTTTTAATGTATCTCAAATTATTGTACGCTATTTTTACTGTACTATTAATTAACGTACGTTAAAATTAGGCTTACTATTACTAAAATGAAAAAATATTAAATTTATTTCTTATAATATTATGTAGTAATAAATAAATTAAAGAGCAACTTTTGTAAAAGTCTCAAAAACCCAGCTTGAAAATTCTAAAAATCATCATCGATAGAATAAGCTCAAAGTCCGTTGTTTCCAAAAAGAAGCAAAAAGGCGTGTTGCTGTATCCATATATCCATTGATTAGTGTAAATACAGTATACATGATATTGTACGCATTACTACATTTGGATAAAGCCCCTCATCTTTTTGCTTCATTTTGCGATCAACGGATGTTTAGCTTATTCTCTCAACGATAATTTTCAGCATTTTCAAGCTAATATTTTTAATCTTCCACAATAATTGTTCTATAACTTTCGCTAACACATTATTTAAATTATATTTTGATTGCTTTCACGCATGCGCAATGAAACATTATTTAGTAAACCTGCTCATTATTCGTATACTTTTTATTATTTTTTAATTCTGATTGTAGGGTGTTGTGTACAATGTTATTTGTGATGTTTTCTGAAAAGACCTTTTTTTATATTAAGAATTCTGCAAATTATAAGCAAATAAACTTGGCAAAATTGGGACTGTTTTTATGAAAACCTTAATTTCTCTATGTGTGTATATTCTATCGTCATAAAAATGAACACAGTTTACTACATTAATTCTTTTAATCATAATCTAGAGTTTGAACACTTTTGCTACATTAATTTTGACAGGGTTATCCAAAAGATATTCGTTCTTTTTCAATTTGTTGATGGTCACCTATGGGATTTCGGAAAAAAAATATTCGTTGAAATATATGACCTGCCCTATTTTACTTACACATCTGGAGTTTAAGGATAATTCTTCATGTATTTTTCCAGTTATTTAACAAAAATCGCAGTTGGTCACATTATTAGGACTAGACTGTGTATATTTTATGTTTTAATGAAGGTGAAATATTCAGTTTTATCTCGTGATATTATTTACAAACGAACAATTATTATAAAAAATAACCTTTTGCAATTTTTTAAATATAAAAGCTTCTAGAATCAGAATTGGCTTTTAGTTGGTGATATTCATGAATATACGATATAGCTTAAAAAAATAAATAAATAAAATAAAGAACTAAACATTTCGCCATCACACAACATATTTCTCAATTCTCTTTTTTTTAAAAAATAAAAAAATGATTTCTATCTACATATTTTCAATTCAAAAGCTTTATCGTTTTTCGAAATTTTACTAAAAGTATTTTAAAGCCAAAAGCTTTCAAATGTGAAATGCACATACTTGAAAACATTCAAGCCTGTAAGAAAAAAATATAAAATGTATCTTAAAGCAGTGAACCTTCTAAAAAGTAACTTCTTAAAGGTTTTACTTCCCCGTTACGTTGAAAACAACCAATTTTGACGATTTAAAAATCCATTTCACTATTTGTAACAAAACATTTTTGGAAAAAAAAAATTCCTTTTCATTCATGTAGTTCAATAAAAAATGCAACTGAAAATGCTAAGCCGTAAATTTGAGAATAAAATTGACATGTTTGGAAAATTTTTTATTCACTCTATAAGTTTTGTATACAAGAAAAATTAAAAGGAAAACTTGAAGATGTTCAGTATTATAGTACATTTTGAATTGGAAACGAGAGTTACTCTTCATTTGTTCAATCACGTATATGTGGGTAATTCAATAATTATTTCTATGTTAACAACAGAGTCAACAGAAGCTTTTCCTTTAAAAATGCGTCTTTAAATCATGGAATCTGTTAGATGTTTTTTAAGAAAAATACAAACAGTTTTCGATTATATGGATAACTCAAAAGGGTTGTATTACAGGGTGCAGCTATTAATTTTTAGGACTGATCGAATAACTGCTTAAAATATCATATTAAATACATATCCATTTAAATGCCCATAAAATACCCATAAATACCCATATTATTTCGAAATAATCCCCATCTGCCGCGATACCCTTCAGTGCTCGATTGTATACGTTTTGGAAACAAGTTTTGATGTTCTCTTTCGAAATGCTCTTTAATGTGGATGCCACTGTTTAGTTTGATCGCTTCAATATCCTAAAATTCTGTTCGAAAAAGTCTTCTGTTAAAATTTGGGTATATAATTCCTAGGAAATGTTTAGTTCGTTGGCGAGTATATTTGAATAATCATTTGGCGATCCGAAGTCACTTTCATTTTAACAAAAAGTCGATTGTTTCTGGCGTGTATATGAAATGCTGTCACACAGCGTATGCGCTTTATCTTTCTCACATTTGCGGCCATCTCGAAACAGTCTAAACCTCTAAACCATTCAAAATTGCATGAATGTAATAATGCTTCCTATACATACACTTGTTTCGACATTTCATGGGTGATTGTAGAAGTTTTGCCCATTTTGAAACAAATTTAGTGTTTAGTCTATGAAAGACAAGTGCTATGAGTACTAGTAGTGAAATCTACATACTATGATTTTTGGCTATCGGAAGTATCGAACAGAAAAATGTGACTTATTTTATTGGAGGTATATCATTGTGGGAAGAAGTCGAAGCAAATTTTTGTAACGGTGGCCAACAAGCATAACTGTTATGAGTTAGGTTACTTGCACAATAAAATATCATGGAACTAGTTAGAAACAAACTTTTAATCAAATATTCTAGTACAAATTTTAAATACATTTAAGTGCACTGTAAAATCAGTTAAATTTACGGCAAAAACTGCTGGAAGCAATGTTGCCAGAAGTTTTGCCGTAAAAAATTGCAGTAAAATTAGATGAATTTTTTTTTTTTTATTAGATATTTACTTAAATTTTTACAGCAAAAACTGCTGGCAACAATGCTGCCAGCAGTTTTTGCCGTAAATTTAACAACTTTTTTTTTCAGTGTGGTATATTTACTGTGCCAGTGTCCTTCAAAAAAAAAAAATAATAACAATACTATACAAAAGCAAGTATATGTGCTGGATTATTTAAAATATCTTAAACATTACTTGAATATGTTATGTAATGTGAAACTTAATAAAATGTATACACGTTGTCAATACATATCTTTAAAATTGCTGTCAATGTTTTAGTTGCATTCAATTTCTGTTTCTGTTCATATAAGTCTCATAATCTGCATAATTTGACTGATAATATACTTTGTCTGCTAAACACTTTAAGACTGAAAAAAAATCTTCACGCTACCTTTGCATATTTTTATTTCAAGGATATCAGTAATTTCATCGCACCGTATGATCTTTGCAGAATTCTGACGAAGTTGTAATTGTGAAAATCAGATGATACAAGAGTAAAAAAATATCAATGCATATGAAAATTGATATAAGATATTTTAATGTGCCATACACCTGTAACAAACAAAGAGAAAAAAACATAAATTAGATGAAAAATTTCCTTACAATAAAAAAAAGGGTGTAAATATATTATGGAACTGAAATCAACTTTTATAATATAACTTATACATGACTTCTAAATATGGCACATGGAAACCAGATGTATGAGAGTTTTACATTCGCCTTAAATTACTTTTATAGCATTCCAAGAAGGACTAATATTGATGTTATTAGTGAACTAGAAATTTCTCGACAATGGGCTCATAAACATCCAGCTGACCTGAAGTGCGTTAGTGTAGTGGTTTTAAAAGCTGGAATTATTGATTGTAGAGGATTTAAGAATTTTTTGTTTCTATGCATAAAAACATTAATGTTTAGTAGTACATTAACTGTAAATGTTATTAGGTCTTAAAAAAAATAATATCCATTTTAAATTGGTGGAATATCTTAAAACGTCACATTCCAGGTAAGTTTTTTTAATCAAAAAATGAGATTGTTGTTTCTTTATAGCAAGCTTCGATATGATTTCAGTCTCAAATTTTATTTACGTCTTTATAGTATAAGCCAAAAGATAAGTGATCTTTTAGTAAAATATTTGCTTTTATATTTTATTTGCTTATTTATAAATGACTGCTTTAATATACATATAATATATCTATATATATATATATATATTTATATATATATATATATATAATTTTTGTTCTTTCCTTTTATGCAGATGGCATTTATAATATTTAATTTATTCCGCATTTGAAAAGATGGAATTAATTTTTTAAAAATCGGTACAAGCTTTTAAATACCGAAACAAAATTTTTTCCTCGTGAGATTTTATTTTTTAATTTAAGCGTAAATTTATTAGATTTGCATCTTTTTAAACTTAAATTTCATAACGTGTGGTTTGTAGTGAAATTGCTATTTGAAAGATCCGATTTTTTACAGATATTTTTTTTTGAAAAGTTACCTCATCGGTATTAATATATACATAAATATTTACTCTGCCTGCGTGTGTGCATGTATAAAAGATGAGTAACAAAATCTATGGCATGTCTAAGGCTAAAACATTTTGTGAAACAAGTCCAAAGACCTCATAATGCACCTGAGATCCATATTTTAAAATTCTTATAATTAGTTGAGAAGTTCATTAAACCCGCCTCCCCCCCCAAAAAAATAGATTTTTATTAAACCGTAAAATACTTCTCTGTAAAGTTGAAGAAAAAAGGACGGGTGTTAATTGAATTACAATACTGCCAAGGCGATAAGTGTATTGGGCTTTTTTCGATATATATAAAGGGCTGTATCTTAAAGTCTAGTGGGCATACAAACTTGAAAATTACATAATCAGTTGTACAAAAAAAATCCTCTATTAGAAATTCAAAAATTTATTTCTATACTTCTGTAATAAGTTGAAAAATTCATCTATAAAATCTATTTTATTTCCGTTCTAGTAAACGCATTTATTTTGAGAGACCTTTCATAGAGAAAGCAGCTATTTACAGCGCAGATGACTAGCTATGGAATAAAAATCCGAAATAGCAAAAAAGTTTTGCACCAAAAATATTTGGAACGCCGTCAATTAATTTTAAAATACACCATTTATAGGTTTTAAAGTTATTTATCTTGCCCTATCTTTAAACGCTGTTTAACACTATATAAATTTTATGAAAATCGATCCAAAAAGTTTTATTTTATAAAAAAGAAATATTTTTAAAAAGAAAAATAAATGGTTTGATAAAACGCGAAACTAATATGTTTACGGGTGATTAAAATTAAGAAAACTGACAAACTGATCGATTCAAAAGTTTCAGATAATTTATAACCATAATAAAGATTTTAAAAATTAGGGGGAATCTAATTTCAGGGAGCGAAGGAAATGGAGACAATATTTTTTCTATAAGGGGGAGGGAGGGAAGGCTGGACCAAGTATTTAAAACCGCACAGTTTTCTAGCGCTTTAAACGCAAATTCTTGTGGGAACTTAGGGAAAAATTCTGTCTATTTAACATAAAAATTTCATACATGTAAACACCACTATATTCGAATAGTAATATCAGCAAATCTGCGAAATTCTTGCTTAAGTCTTCCACTCCCTTGAGTATTATGTATGTGGGTAGAGGTTGTTTAACGGAATTCCGTCCAGAAACAATTTTGTTATGCTTAGAATTCCCCACCCCCCTATTAGTGAAATGTGGAACTAAAGATTCGAAATTGATTTTTTGCAAGATTTTGAAGTGGGTACACAAGACGCCTGAAAACCCTTAAGAGATATGTCATTGGAGATATGTCATAAACCCTTCAATCACTCTTTCATATTATGAATTTTCACTCAAATTTTCTCCTTTCTGGGGACTCAATTTGTTTAACTAAGCTCCCAGACAAGCTAAAACGAGATTTGATCTAATTTGGAGGCTTGACCGAGGATCACTGATCTTCGATTGGTGAAGTCTATTTTTGACCCCAGATGATGGGAGGCATTCGGTCCATGGGGGGGAGGGAGGGAGTTAATTTTTCCATGTGACATATCGTTTTAAGACTTTTGCGATTCACCTTAGTAAACATTCACTCTGTTCTCTTAACTTGTTATTCTTTTACTGTTTCTTTTAAAAAGAATTATAAATCAGAGTTGTAAATAAATTTACATTATTAGAGTTCTATACTTAAAAAGTAAACACGAAAACACTATACGATCATTCATGTGTATGTCTATTTGTTTGTTTATCCATACATCGCAGCGGCTATTCCATTAAACTATGTAAAAGGGAAAGTTCAAATGTGACTTTATTAATAAAGGATATGATTTATACATTTATAGAACATTAACAATAAAATATATTTAGGAAAAATGTATTGGGGTTAATTAAGGTAAGGTACCCTGGGGTAATAACGCCACGTTAAGGTTATACCAATTTTCACGGCTCAGTTTTAGTTTGTATTCTTCAAACAAATATATGATTTGATACAGCAACTCATTGACTATCTATATAAAAAAAATAATTAAACAGATATGTATTCATAAAATGTAATGGCGTGATTTCTTGACCAATGCTATTTGGTGTTATTACCCACCTATATGGGTAATAACGCCATGCAAACAAAACTATGAAATAAGATGGAATAATTGCATGTAGATTGCCCAATTCTAAAAATACAAACTCTAAAAACTTAGAAATTGACAAATTGCATTCTAAATTATTGAAAATGTTCAATTTTTTTTTTTTTTAAGTGTGAGAAAAATAAAGGTGTGGTGTGTGTGGGGGGGGAGATGAGGCAAAAGAATATCAGACCGTGAGCTTCTTTTTGCTTAAAAAGGACCGCTTAAATAGAAAGAAACATTGCACAGTTTTAACTGTGTTTATTTGAATCAGTATTTAGGATGTAGCTCGGCTACTGTAGGGAATCAACCGGGGTATTAATGCCAAGGATTGGCGTTATTACCCCGTTATAGTTATTGTGCTGCACATTTTAAATTACAAATTATCTCGAGAAGATATCTGAAATATTCAACAACATTTTGAAAGTCCATGAAATGTACTACAAATTTTTGTAATTAACAAAGTATTTCCGGATAAAAAAAATAGTCTTCACATCACAAAACGTATCTCGCAAATTTTAGATCAAGCGTTAAGTTTAATTGCTTGTAAAAACAATAAGACCTAAAAAATGAAACAAATTAACTTGAAGCTGTTTTTTCGATTTATATGACTCAAAACCCTTCTGCGCAGAGCACATGGGTGTTATTTACCAGATTATTTCATAATTATGCAAAATATTAGCACTTGATGTTATTACACTGCCTGGCGTTATTACAGCAGACCACCTTACTTGAAAATAAGATTTTTTAGTTTATCGCTTTGTGTCTCGTGTGAAAGCTCTCATAACTCAAAAATACCTACATTTTAAATTCAGGCATTACGTTTTTAGAGATATCATTGAAAATGTAATGCAAAAATATATATTTCTGTCAATTTTTAAAGATACTGAAAATAAAATTTTGGACAAATTGGAATAGTAAAAGTGCAATCATAATTTTCAGAAAAAAATATAGCGTTTACATTAAGTCATAAGGTTTTTGAGATAGTTGCATTTTTCAACTACACACAAATTTCAATTTGCGGGTGCTCAACATGGATACTAATGGCGTTCGAAATACCGATCGCCTAGAAATTATAAAAGGATTGCTGGTTAAAATTTTCGAAACAAATTCTCTTTAATTAGCAGAGATATTAAAGACAAGGGCGGTTTGGAAATGCATCAAGACACAGGTGTCATACTCCATGCGACTTTAACTTTTAAAACCTCGATAATAAATTTTAATGACATGTTTGTGTTATGAAGACTAATTAATATAAACATTGTACGAAATCTTCTGTACAATCACTTGTATTTAAAATAAAAACAATCCAATATCTGTACTTAAAAGTAAAAATATTTTCCAATGAAAGTTTTAAACTACTCTCATAACCAATTGTATAAACTTTTGCCAAATTAACACCTGTTTATTTCTCCCTTCTCATATATCAAATACCTTTTGAAAGCAATGAACAGATTTATTGCAGCTGACTAAATTAGAACTTTGTCGATGTACACTATAACACTTGATACAAGAGCTCATTCATTATAGCTAGAGTAGTTTCTAAAACTAAAACTAAAATAGCGAAATACTCTCCGAAATAATGTAATGCTCGTTTCATAACAGCTGGAATAGTCTGCATTTGAAACTAGGATAATGTTAAGTTAGATTATATTTTTTTTTTTGTCATAAAGTACGAAATTTTGACTAAAGTTTGAACTGAAGCTTATTTATTATTAACTACAATTATCGAAAACTGCCTTATATTCATTAAAAAATTAATTTAACAAAAAATTTATAATAAAAATTTATTTTTTTATTTTTTATTAATATTCCTTTTTAAAAATTATTTCATTATATAAATTATAAATTGTTATATAATTAATTGCTAATGACGTTTAATACTTAGAAAAAATAACTTTCTTGTTAGCTGTTAAATTATATATATATGCATTTGGGATTCAATCTATTTTATAGCCCATCACTGTTTTATTTTTTCCATATCAACTATAGATTACTTGGTATTTCTTTAATTAATTTTGGTTTATTGTGAGTTGGTAGTCCCAAATTCGTATTGTTTTGCTTTCTCATGGTAAATACGAAGATGAAACCACACACTCCATTTGTAGTTCCAAAGTATTTGGGACCTGATGATTCTGCTTTGGTTCTACAAATTCCATTTGTATTCATTTTATTCTTTTTTACTTTCATATTCAGTGTGATATAAGTTATTAAATTCAATGGTTAATTTCAAATGGTTAATATTGTTTACTATTAATAGTCTTATATATATATATATATATATATATATATATATATATGTGACGATTTAAGGAGAACTCGAATTATTTCCACTGGTTAAAAAGAAACACGCAGTCATGGCAAGCGAGGGAAAAAACAAAATAAAATAATAAATGTAGAAGATCCAATAATTAGTCATGGGCTGCTGTAAATTCATTTATTAAATTCGTAATAATGAGGAAGGAAAAGCTCCTTTTGCAAAATTTCCATCATTATTTCAGCGAGCTGTCCTCATCGAAGAAGCAACCCAAGAAATCTTCTCTCTCATCTCGAGACTTCCACCTTCTAAACTAAAAAAGAAAGTACTGGAACATTCTGTAACCTCAAACCATCATTCTTTTTGTAAACAGAATTCTTGTCCAGCTACGAGGCTATTTTTAAACAGACGATAAATTTATTAAAAAAAATATATTATTTAACCAATTTCTAATTGACTCACAATCTCCCAGGCAGACGACCTCCATCAATGACCAATTTTAAGAGAAAAAGAAAAGAAATGAATTCACCAATGCACACATCAAAGGCCGACGGCGGAAAAATAAACAAATAGACAAAATAAAACAATGATATTTCCCGAAAGGTATGGCCCTGGAATAAATTCAATAAGATTTTCCCAAAAAGGGTTGACAAAAACATAGAAGAAATCAGCCCCATCTGGAATACCAAGAAACAAAGCTCCAATCAAGAATATCCCCAATTTAGAGCCATCCCTTTAAATCCACGCACACTGGAACAATGTCCTTCAAGGCAAATTAAGAATTTATATCGTCTGCATACAGATTAACAGATTAGATCTAGAAACAAGATTTCAATTTAATAATTTGAAGCAAGTACGGAACATCACCATAAGAAAATCAAGATAGTATAAAGCCCAGTCCTGGCGAAAAAATTCCAAACCTGTAATATTATCCCCCCTCCCCGAAAATTTGTATGAAATTGATAGTTAAATAAAACCACAAGTTCAGACAACAGAAATATAATATTTTAGAAAAGTCAAATTTTGGAATAAAACTGTCAAACCCAGGAAGCCAAGAGATGGAAGAAAAGAAAATTAACGCAATATAAAAAATATTAGCGATTAAAATAAAATAGTTAAGAGGAAATTAATCTGAATTAAATTTAGGTAGGAGCATTTCCCTGAAAGAGATACAATACTGTTACAATATCACTTACTATTTGTAAGTGCATAGGAGATAATACATACAATAACAGTAAATAAGTTATAAATATAAGTAAGCAAGAGATAAAAAATATAATAAAAACAATAACAATTCGTTCTCATGGAAAGTTTAAATAATTATAATAACTTAATGCATAGGTTATTTTAAATAAAGTTCTTCAAATGAAAAAAGTCTTTCCATTGTGTATAAAAGTCTTTTCCAGTGTTCACTGAATACAGTCTCTTTAATTAAAGATCTCCAAATCTAGTTTAATCTTTGTTTATTATGTTATGTTGGATCCAACATCTCTTAACAATCAATCAAATTTGTCTTTCAATAATATATCAATTTTTTTAATAATAAATAGCATCACTCTCAATATCAATAATAAATAACATAGAAAAATTTAAATAAAAATAATAACAACAATAATAAGTAGTAGTATAATAAGACTCAAAATTGATAGCAATAATAACAATAATTCTCCATATCCTAATATTTCTCAATAAGAGTATAATTAATACTAAACTTCATTATAGGAATCATAATGATAATAATAAAAAAAACAAGAGTATATTCAAAAGGAAATATCACAATTTTATAACTATTATCACATAATATCTGCTGAATAAATAGAGTAATACTAATGTCAAATAAATGAGTAAATATAGTTAGACTTAAATACACTTAAATTTAATTTATCAACATCAATTTGAAAGCTTTTACAATCAAAGTGTACACCTTATGCCTGCATAAGGAGCCCAATTTAATCCCAAAAACAAGTAATATTCTTGTTGCGCACCAAGAACATACCTGCTAATGTTGAAAATTATGGTGATAAAATATTTAAAGACTAAGAATTAAAATTTAATCTATTGTCTTGACTTTAGTTTGATCAAGTGATTGTGATTGTATCTGAGGTTTTGTTTGTTTTTTGGGTTGCTCATGAAACAGTTTAAAATCTTCGGGTGAAAAATAGGGTCTTAATTTAGAAACATGCACAATAACGGAATTCTGTCCTGTCTCATAATTAAATTTATCTATTTCATAAGTTACATCAGAAAGTTTATTTATAATTTTATATGGTCCAGAGAAAGTAGGTTCTAATTTTCGAGTGTTAGGGTATTTAAATTCTTCATAAATTACAGAGTCTTGTATTTTTAATGGGCATTCAACAAAATTTCGATCATAGAGCCTTTTACTTTTAAGGTGAAATTCATGAGTTCGCGCTTTCGCAATTTTGAGGGCTTTGTCTACTGGAGTTGTATACATTTTAACTGCCTCACACAAAACCATTACCCTCCATTTTAAAAATCTGAATCAAAATTATCGTGAAAATTATAACTATATTTAGCTGCTAACTTTAACCAGAAATTTTATCTAATAAAACAGAAATTGTAAATATCATAGATATACCTTAAATTGGGATCAACTGTTAATTCTAGTAGTTTATAGATCATAAACAGATTCAAAAATTTTAATTATAGGTAATTTCTTACTTAAAATCACAAAATTTACTGAAAAAATTAATCATATTTATCAGTCAAAATTCTAGCAACAGCCTTGCACAGTTCCATCTTTCTTACTGAATTTAAATAAATTATAAGAATCCGGGAACCAAAGCTCACTGTAACCAGAAATTCTAACAAATAAAAGGGAAAACATAAATGTTAACTTAATTTTCAGCTCAAATGTCTAGTTGTAGGAACATTATCATGAAAATACTGCATTCTGAGACTATTTCTTGATAACAAACAAATATCAATAAATTAGAAAATGTACTTTTTTGAAATAAACTTGAGCTTCTAAATTCTTTTATACTTCATTATTATTACAAACTTGCCTTTAATCGTGCATAAAAATATCATAATAGTCTTAATAAGTAACAGTAAATATCTTAAGAACATCATACTCCTCAATTAAATCCTTAAGAATAAAAATGTTTCAATCTCCAACAAATAATAATGATAATAATAATACTCATAAATAGGTAAGTAAATAAAATTCACAGACAAATAATCAAATAAATAAACCTGACAAACAGAGAATAATTAATTTAAATAAATACATAAAAAGTATACAAATAATAATAATTAAAATACTACGAGAAAAAAAAAATCTCACCGAAATCCTATTGTGCTCAACTATCTCGAAAAATATTTTTATTTTCACCAATTAACAAGAAATGGTCTTGTAATTATTATTATTTTTTCCTTCTTTTTCATCAAAAGAGGACTACTTTTTCTCGACCAAAGCACTTTACAGGAACAATTCCTCTGTTTTTGTCACTCCAGAAATCATGAGACTATGGCAGTTTTTGTTTAAGAACACATCCAATAATGACGGGCAAATTATTCAGCGATCCACAGTTTTTATTATCACTTCGTTCCATAGCAAGTTTCTTTAAAAACCAAAAAAGGCAGCGCAGGCATAAAACATATATATATATATATATACAGGGTGGTCATAAAAAACTTTGCCGATATACGGAGCTCTAGAGGCCAGTCCGCTCAACCGATCGAAATGAAATTTCAGATATAGCTATTTAGAGGTATGAGCTCGAGATTCTGTGAACAACAACAAAATGGCGCTCACGGTTACGGTTATAGCTACAGAAACTCGAAAATTTTCAATGGCAACACACATTTTTTTCATCGCAAAATGCTCAGCGCATGCTAAAACCCCAAAGAGCGTTGGAATCGACGTGTATCGCAAGAAACGGACATGTTATGCATGCACAAAAAACCGTTCTGGGAATCCTCCCCCCCCCATAGATAAAACTCGATTGGGGTGCAAGGAAGAAATTTGCATATGACACAGAGTCAGTACACTAATCTCTGATTGCAATAGAGATCGGAGAAACTAAAACTTTTATTTTGATTACACATTTTCCACATGGGTGCCATTACAGGCAATTACACATTGCATGGTGATTTCCCTTTTTTACATTATACATACATAAGGACATCGCGTCAAATATGGATCTAAAACATTGAAAAGTAACAACTGGTTTTCAAGAGATAATTACAATTTTTTACCAATATATACCTATATTTGTAACCTATTTTTTTTTCTTAAGAAAACATTAAAACAACTCCAATTTGATCTTTAGAAGGACAAATTTTAGGCCTCAGTAGCAAATTCATTATTATTTTGATAATATATGATAAAAGTTTGGATTATATGAAATTTAAAACAAAATCTTTTCTTATCACAATTTGTTATTTTGATTTTATTGGGTTATTAGCTTGTTATGTTTATGACGACCAGTTATCAACATGAGGGATATAGACCCTAAAGGGGATGGATAACCTCCGTGGGTATTTTTTCAAGGAAATCCAATGTTCGAAGAAAACTACGGAAAACTCAGAACGATTAGGCGAACGGGTGCGATTAGGTTTGAACTCCGCACTTCTCGTCTACCCGCACAGAGAGTATGACCTCTGTTGGTACTTAGTTTAATTGATTTTTTTATCAGAAATTTAAAAAAATTAAAAATCAGGATTTTTACTGTAAAATTTTTTTGAAAAATCTTGTAATTAAAATATTAAATTTTATAACATGATCAGACAATTATTTTTGTGGAATCCCAAATACTCAAAATATAAGAACGAATGAGATAATTATACTAATAAACCCAAAATATATTATGCGATACAAACATAATGCTCAATGCAAACTTTAGCATGAAGTTGTTTCCACTGACTTATAGCAAAATAAACAAAGGTGGCCCTTTTCGTTAAATATTCCTGTCGCTGTAAGTAGTTTATTTTCTCCTTTTATAAACTTTTCTTTACGATTATTATTATTGACTAACTCTAAAAATCCATATTAACTAATTTTGATCTTTTGTTTTAATCAACCTCTTGTTTCAGCAATTTTATCTCTGTTACTGTACTCGTTTTCGTGAACAATGTAGTATTATCGACGTTTGATCCTAAAGATCTTAAATATGCATTAATAATTGTGGATAGATCCGCAAAATTATCTTTAACAACAGCCTATAGATTAGCTATAATCGATTATAAAACTTCTCTGACAAATATATCTATTAAATAAACTTTATTCCTATCAAGGAAGTTCTCCATAGTGGGCATACTCAGAATACTCTGAAAAAAAAATTAAACTACTTAGGTTTGTAATAAAGGATCAGTCAAATTTAGCGGTGGAATTAACGGAATTTAGTGGCGGAGCATAGGAAGATTGTAAAAAATAAAATACTTTCGAATATTTGGCGTGAAAAGACGAAAGTGTCTTGCGATTTGGCGAGCAGTATTTTTTTTTTTTTTTTTTTTTTTGCCTAAAGCAAACGATTTTCATGTGACTGAAAATTGTTTGTAAATAGATTTTCAGAATGCGCGTAAATTTTATTCAATAAATTTAAACTTAAACAATGAGCGATTTTAATGTAGATATTATATTATATTACATATATTTTTTTTTTTTTTTGTTGCAGCAGTTATTTAATTTTAATATTGTAAAAGTAATTTTATACACAAAAAATATTTTCATATTGAAAATTATATTTTAATATATTTAAGCCTATTCCAAAATAAAAGCTAGATGAAGAATTTTGCAGTAATACATTTCAATGATGGGGAAGTTTTTGGTTCCATAGCAACAAAATTGAATTGACAGCGCTCAATTGGAATTAATTTTGAGATTGAAACAAATTAAATTGATTTAAATCAATTTAATTTTCGTTTTAATTTATAAAGTTTCATTCTTAACTTTCATTATCAATGTATATATTTGACAAAACTATAGATATAAAAAACTAAAACTGGCAAAGCTAAAGTAATTTAAATAAATATTTAAAAAAATAGTTCAGCATGGATCATTTTTACCTTGAAAAGTATTTGAGAAAAAAAGTATTTTTTTTTAATTTTATTTCGTCACCAACCGATGATAAATTGTCAAATAAACGAAATGTTCATTATTTTACAGTGAACGGTCTATCGGGGTTCCACCGAATTTTTTTATAAACATATATATACACATGACAAAAACATTTTGTATCTTTTTCAGAAATTTCTGTGCATGCCCGTATGAAGACCTTCCTTGTAAGACGCATTTTAAATATCCTTACAGCTTTCCAGTAATTTAGTGAAGTCATTGTGCAACTTTCTAATAAACACCTGGTAATCGTCCCAGGTTCTGTTAATTGTATAATATACTGAAACTTATCACTATTGTCCAAATATATGTTTTCATGATTTTTCTGACACTGAAACCATGACCAAAGATAATTTATGAACTACGAATCGATCGATTTGATATCAAAATAAATAAAAAAATTAGAAAAAAATAATTCTTAGAAAATTTATTATTTTTTTATGGACTAATACGTAGGTTGGGGCCGTTCTGTAGCTTCATTGCGTCAGGCTCACGTTTACCGTTTTTTAGCATCGTTAATTTGTGTAATTTTGTTTTTAAATACATCCAGAGAGACGGATTGGTGACGTAAGTATCGGTCGTGCACGAAATTTGGCAGATCCCGCGGAGGCGGCGGTTAGGTAGGCATAGAAAATTTTTAGCTTTCACGTTTAGAATAACCGTGATAGTTTTTTCTACTATTGCTATTTTGCTTATAATTATTTATATTTAATGCTTCACTAACTTTATTCTTAGATATTTTATACATATAAGATTCAAACTGTAAGGTCACATTTGTGAACATTTTCTAAGATAAAAGTGATATAGAAGTGACACTAAAATATATATATATATATATATGTATATTTAAACATAGAGTATGTAATATTATAAATGTGTTTTTATGTATTCAAGATAATAATTTCCTCCAACAATACTGATTAAAAATAATTTCTTTTTAATTAGTATTGATGATTTAATATCAAATCAGTAGTAAATACTACATCGGAACTTTTTTTTTTCTTTTCTTTTCTTTTTTTTTTCTTTTTTTTTTTTTTTATTAAATTAAATCTAATATTTAAAAAATGAATGTAGAATTTTATAATAACGTATGATACATAACGCATTAATTAATAATTATAAAAGAAAATAACCTTTTTTAAGAATATTATAAATTAGCAAAATAGTTTGTATTCCCTAATGCAACTTTTAAAGCTTTAAATCTCAGGAGATTCCCATTAACTTTAGCTGTAAAACTTTTACTTTTAAGGTAATCAGTTTACCTTCAGTTGATGCAAATTCTAAGTACAAAGTTTTTTAAGCTTGCATAAGGTTTGAAAAAGCTTTGTAATAAGCAAGACACATTTTTTTATCTTTCAAAAAAATGTTTCAAAGAATATATTGCAATAAAATGTCTTTCCTTTACTGAAGAGAGAAAAAACTGAATTTTAATAAAAACGAATAAAATCTACGTGTTAAAATCTATTTGAATTAATTATACTTAATATATATATATATATATATACATGTGTATAATTTTTCCTTGGTCTAGGAAAATATAATAAAACTTCCGTAACGTATGCAACCGACTAGAAAGTACCTTTATTTAACGAATTCTTTTCTAATTTTGAATTACACTATATTGCCATTGATTATGGGACACCTGCGATTTTAGACATTTTACTAAATATCTAGAAAAATACATGAGGAATCATCTCGAAACTCTTAGTGTATAAATATAATAGTATACGTCATACATCTCCGTGAAGATTTTTTACCGAAACGCCATAGGGGACCGTCAACAAATTAAAAAAGAATGAATATCTTTTGAATAACCCTGTCAAAACTAATGTAGCAAAAGCGCTCAAACTCTAGATTATGATTGAATGCCTTATTGTAATACACTGTGTTCAATTTTATGCAAATAGCATGCACACTCGCAGAGTAATTAAAGATTTTATAAAAATGGTCCCAAATTTTTCCAAGTTTTTCCATTATAATTTTCAGAGTTCTTAATATAAAATAATATTTTTTTCAGAACATATGACAAACAACATTGCACACAGTACCCTGTAATCAGAATTAAAAAATAATAAAAATTGTATGAAAAATGAGTAGGTTTACTATGTAATTTTTTACTGCGCATGCGTCAAAGATATCAAAATTTCATTTGCATATTATGTTAGCTAAATGTATAGAGCAACTTTTGTAAAAGTCTCAAAATCATAGCTTGAAAATTCTGAAAGTAATCGTCAATAGAAAAAGGACAAAATCCGTTGTTTCCAAAATGAAGCAAAAAAAGAGGGATTTTATCCAAATGCAGTAGTACATCCCATATTATGTATTCTATATTGACACTAATCAATGAATATATGGATACAACTCCTCTTGTTTTTGCTTCATATTGAGAATAACGGATTTTCGACTTATTCAATTGACGATTATTGTCAGAATTTTCAAGTTATGATTTTGTGACTTTCACAAAAGTTGCTCTATACATTTAGCTAACATAATATGCAAATGAAATTTTGATATCGTTGACGCATGCGGAGTAAAAAATTATATAGTAAACCAACTCATTTTTTATACAATTTTCATTATTTTTAAATTCTGATTACAGGGTACTGTGTGCAATGTTGTTTGTCATATTTTCTGAAAAAATAATATTTTATATTAAGAACTCCAAAAATTATAAGGAAAAAACTTGGAAAAATTTGGGATCATTTTTATAAAAACCTTAATTACTCTGCGAGTATGCATGCTATTTGCATAAAAATGAACAAGGCTTATTACAATTAGGCATTCAATCACAATCTAGAGTTTGAGCGCTTTTGCTACATTAGTTTTGACAGGGTTATTCAAAAGATATTCATTCTTTTTTAATTTGTTGACGGTCCCCTTTGGAGTTTCGGGAAAAAATCTTCACGGAGATGTATGACTTATACTATTATATTTATACACTAAGAGTTTCGAGATGATTCCTCATGTATTTTTCTAGATATTTAGTAAAATGTCTAAAATCGCAAGTGTCCCAGAATCAATGGCAATATAGTGTATATATATATATATGTATATATATATATATATATATATTTGGTCTATTTAACTTCTAAATAGTGAACATTCCGAATAGCAGACCTTAAGTTTCCTATTAAAGGGTTAAAAAATAGAAGAAGGGAAATGAGAAAGAAAATGGTAAATTGTAGAAAACCTCGAAATTTATCAGGGCAATGAGTCTCAAATGTGTAGCCGTCGACAAACGTAGAATAAGGCCCAAGGAAAATTCTCCTCCATGTTGGAGAATTAATTCGTCACCCTTTAGAAGGTTTTAGCCTGTCTGCTGATTAATGTCTGTAAATAAAAAAAAATCTACCAGCGGAATTTGATGTTTTACCATACATGATTTTCGCTTTTGTTTTCAACACGCCTAAGATAACCATTTACCAACCGGCTTGATAATCTGCTTATTTCTTTTTATTTCTGTGTACCCAAGCTCAAGCAATTTTTCAGATAATATTATATAATATAAACAATCGATTTTTTATATGGTTATCCATAGTAACTGGATTGCATCATTCAATAACATAGAAGAGAAAAACACATGATGTATGCTGTGAAGGAGGTTTTTCAGCATTGTGATCTATAAAGAGTTTGTAAAAAAAGGCAGGCAAAAACTCCAAACAGATAACTCTAAGAAAGGATGACTTATATTATTAGCAAAAGTCACATATTATAGTCATCATATTAGACAAACAGGAGAGGATGATCTATAAATTTTTAGTAAAAAAAATAAAGAGGAGCCCTTGTAAAGAGTCTTTTAGGCGAAAGAAACAGAAGTGAAGTGACGTAGTTTCTCCAGAGATTCAATTAGTGAAGTGTTACAAACTGTAGCCAATTTACAAATGCTTTGACGACGGATGAAGATGAACAAATGCTTTTAGCGAGAGTTGTAAAAGGCATATAATATGGTTTCTCTTCAAAGTATGAGAATCACATGGTTGCCACAAACGGAATATTTGGTGATATAACACTATGAGTTTCCCGATCCAGAGCCGAATGGCTCCATGCAGTCCATCAAAGAGGTCACGAGACCTCCTATCCTAGAGGAAACAAGTGACGAACCAGTCGCTACGACAGCTCCACCGCCGGCCAGGAAAGGCAGGAAGAGACGCCATGCGCACGACCCAAGCATTCATGCCAGACTGGACAATCAATCGTCACCACTGAAACGACACCGCCCGAGCCACACCACAGAGCAATGTAGCAAGCAGTGTAGAAAAAGCTGACTAAACACACCGCTGATCAGTGGACCCATTCAGAGGACCCCTTCAGGGAGGACTTTCAGGAAAGCGACTCGAATTCAACTTACGCACAAGGAAAACCCTGATAAACTCTGTGTAGTCACTTCGTCCGAATCGCTCCAACAAGTGGCTCGAACTCCTCTAATAGAATAGTGCGTTCAAAGGATTTGGAAATCTGCGTTCGTTAAATACACTGGTGGACAAAATTAAGAGATGGAAGACATTTTTTCAAATATCCCGAGAAATACTGGATAAAAATAAATGAAAATTGGTATGGATATAACTTATAGTATGACAATAATATATGCAAAGAAAAAATTAAAGTGCCATTCACTGGCAAGAGTTATTGTCAACAGTCCAATGTGGTCTGAAATTCATGATGAAAGACGGCAGTGAAAATGAAGTTTTATGGTGTGTGGTCACCTCTAGTATGGTGTGTGGTCACCTCTAGTATGGTGTGTGGTCACTTCTGACAGATAAACAGCATGCACAACGAGTATGCATGCTGTTAATAAGAGAGTTAAAGATTGCTTGTGGAAGACTCTCCCGCTCTTCCACCAGAGAAGTTTTTAACTCCGGAATAGTCCTGGGTGGGGGTTGGCGACTCGCAATAGCCCTTCCAAAAGTATCTCAAGCATGTTCAATGGGGTTAAGGTCAGGAGATTTAGCTAGCTAATCCATTCGATAAATATCCTCGCTTTTCAGATACTCCTGAACCAGGCGAGCCCTATGTGGTCGGACATTGTCGTCCATAAAAACGAATTCAGGGCCAACAGCACCCCTGAAAAGACGCACGTAGGGTTGTAGGATCTCCTGCCTGTACCTCTAGGCATTCACGGCAGCAGTGTCAAACACGTGGAGCTGTGTGCGGATATTTTGCATGATCCCTGCCCAAACCATCAGTCCTCCACCAGCATAATGGTCCCTTTCCATGAAGTTACTGGGATGGTATCGCGTCCCAGGTTCCTCGATATGAATATTCACCGAGAATCAGGTTGAAGACTGAATCTGGACACATATGTGAACAGAACATTAGCCCATTGGAACTGTATCCAGTGTTGGTGCTATCTGCACCATTGTGTACGCTCTCTTTTGTGGATCGGAGTGAGTGGGTTGTAAATGGTGGGCTTCCTGGAATACAAACCTCTTTCACCGACTCTCCTGGCAACAGTCCTCCTTGAAACTAATGTTCCTGTGGCAGCAGCAAGGTCCCTAGTCAGTTGTATCGCTGTAAACGTCCGTTGAGGAGTATCTGGAAAGCGAGGATATTCATCGAACGGATTGGCCAGCCAAATCTCCTGACCTTAATCCCATTGAACATACTTGCGATGCTCTTGGAAGGGCTACTGCGAGTTGCCAACCCCCACCCAGAACCATTCCGGAGTTAAAAACTGCTCTGGTGGAAGAGTGGAAGAGTCTTCCACAAGCAATCCTTAACTCTCTTATTAACAGCATGCATACTCGTTGTGCATGCTGTCTATCTGTCAGAGGTGACCACACACCATACTAGAGGCGACCACACACCATACTAGAGGCGACCACACACCATACTACAGGCGAACACAGACCATAAAACTTCACTTTCATTGCCATCTTTCGTCATGAATTTCAGTCCACATTGGACTGTTGGCAATAACTCTTGCCAATGAATGGCACTTTAATTTTTTCTTAGCACATATTATTGTCATACTATAAGTTATATTCATACCGATTTTCATTTATTTTTATCCAGTATTTCTCGAGATATTTAAGAAAATGCCTTCCATCTCTCAATTTTGTCCACCAGTGTACTTCGGAACAAGATGGTTGAGAACTCAAGTGATATTATAACACATTTGTTCAGATAACAGAAACGAGCTATCTGCTTTAGGACGTAGATGAAGACACTAAATAATTCGTAAGATTTAGAACGTAACAGTAAGCGGTCATGGGAAGGCATCTGTTTTTAGAATGAAAAAGAAAAAAAACAGTATCTGTGATGATCATGAGGTGGCTTTCACATAACATATCTACATTTTAATAGGACACCAGAAACCATGGGGTATAAGGGACAAAATATAAAAAAACGAACTAAGTTCACAGATGACCGGGAATATGCTTTTTTTCTTTTCATGTAAAGAAATATAAGGGATTTTCTAATTATGTTATGGTTTCTAGAGATAAACTACTTTTACCGAATAATAATCAATTTTGATTAATTATAACTTTAAATAAAATTGTACTTTACTTTTTTTACAGTTATTGAAATGAGAAGTCCAAATCCGGCAATGAAACAAGCGATGTTTCTTATTTTAATTCTGTCAATTATTATTCATGTTCGAATTTAACGTCAATTATCGTTAAACTCAATTTACTCCAAATCGAATTTTTGTTGCTTGTACCCCTTGGAATCTGTGGTCACCAAAATTCAATTGTTATTTATTTTCGCCCACCACTTAGTATAAATGACATATGAGCTATGACAATGATATTTTGTAACATGTGGTGAAATAAAAAAGGACGTTAAGTGTAGATGTAAAGAACAACTTCATTACAAGTCAGGTATTTCCTATTTAATGAGGTGTGTTATGTGGTAAAAATTGTTTCTGTAAGAATACAATTGTTATTTATTTTCACTCACCACTTAGTATAAATGACACATGAGCTATGACAATGATATTTTGTAACATGTGGTGAAATAAAAAAGGACGGAAAGTGTAGATGTAATAAAAGAACAACTTCATTACAATTCAAGTATTTCCTGTTTAATAAGGTGCGTTATGTGGTAAAAATTGTTTCTGTAAGAATACAATTTTCGATGCTTACATCGTGCAGCTGAAATACAATACGATATTCATAAACTGAATGCTGAAAGTTATGAATAAAATTTGTTACCAAAAAGTAAGAAAAATGAAATGTCTAGAAACTTCATATGGGTTTAAAAATTGATTCAAGTTAATGATTTCATATTTGCGATTAGGCATGACTATTTAGAACGCAAAGTATGGCAGAGTTATTGCTAAATCCATATAACTTGTTTTTCAATTCACGGTTGTACATTGCCGTTGTGATTCGAACGTATGACACAGATGATGTTTATCTTCATCGTTATTTTCCTTTATTTACGATAGCGTTTTAACACAAATGTGTAGCTTCATAATAGTTTTAATTTACTGGTTGTCACAATGTATGTTATAAAGTACAACACATTGGAAATTTACTGTCATGGTTGATTTCTTTTTTTTCTGCATTTATATCAGATTAAAATGATCTGCGCAATATTTTTATTCTTTACAATATGTAACAAAAAATCTTCGATGTTTAAACTGATTTTTTTTAAATATGATCTACTTATAAATATAGCATTCATGATGAAATGAATCACAGATATATTTTTTCTACGATATTTATTACGTGAATTATCACATTGCTAAATAAGCATTAGCCAACACAGTGAAATATGTCTAAAGCCGGAAATCGAACCCGGAACCCTTGGAACAGCACCCTAATTCTCGTATTCACCAACTACTTCGACTCTAAGTTATACCGAGAACTTCCGTCGAACGCTCAAACGGTATTCCCCTCTAATCTTGATTGGATGTCCTTTTGATAATGTCCAATCGAATGTCATCATGAATTTTATTAGAGCGTTTGACCGAGGTTCTAGGTTGTGGTAAATAGTGAATACCAGCATAAGGGCTCTATCATTTACGATACGAGGACGATACCGAGCTTAGCATCCCTCATTTATATATGTTGGTTAGGCTGAAACTATAACACAAGATGTATATTATAGATGTTAGGCTGGGTATCGTCCTCGTAACTTTAATTGTAGAACACTTGGAGTGCTATATCAAGAGTTCCGGGTTCGATTCCCGACTTGGAAATTTTCACTCTGTTGATAATAGCTTAGTTAACAATGTCATAATTCACGTAATATATATTCAATAATTTCAATGTTGAAAATTATTTGAAAAAAATTATTTACATGCATATATATTTCTACCTTTATAAAATGGAAGTATATCTTCTCTTATACATAATCTTTAGTCCCTTTTTTTACATTCGCAAAGTATATATATATATAAACACGAATAAAGCAAATTAAGATCTTCTTTTTTTTAGCTTTACCGTTACATTGTTCAAATTACTCCCCATTAAAATAAATGAACACAAAAAAAGCTTGCTTGTGTAATTTTAGTTAAAGGTTAGAAAATTAAAAGAGGTTAAACATTTACACTTAAATGTTAGCAAAATTTTTATATTTCGTTTTGATTTTTTTTCAGGATATCGAAGTTATAATGGCAATACTAAAGGTTATTTTAATTAAAATAGTTTTCTTTTTTATTTTGCAAAACATTAAAAGGAATTATTTTTAAAAGTTTTATAACTAAATTAAAAAAGATTAAGCTAAAATATATATTTTTAAAAAATAAAATATAGTATTTTAAGATGTGTAATGAAATTAAATGTTTTTACATCAAAGACATGATCTTTAATTTAAGGATTTTTTTTAAATATTTGTTATGAAAATGCTGCATTATTTTTTTTCAATTTCATTTGCTTAGTTGATTTATATGTTTATATATATATATATATATATATATATATATGAATGAAATTAATATTATGTTCCTTTTTCTTTTTATCGTTGAATTTTTTTTTTCAATGTGATGACATATAAAAATTTTTAAACGCCGATTGTTTTTAGTATGATATTACATCGTTAGTAGATGTCAGAAAATTCAAAGATGCATTATTCTGCACTAACGGAAATAAAAATTAAGTAATTATAGCTCAAATTTTCTGTTTTCCAATTATTTAATAATGTTTATTTGTTTATGGCTATTTATTAAAATTTGGCACTGTAACATTCAAATATACATTCAGTTGGTTTATGCATTAAGACATTCGATCTGTGCTTATATAGATTTTTAATATTTATATTATAAATTCTGAAAATGTACGTCTCTTTTATCAACAACTAATTATAAAAGAACATTTATCATAGTTAAGTGCATCTATGTCTGGTCACATAACTGCTTCCCCCCCCCCCCAAAAAAATGGCGATAATGCTTTTTTTGTAACTGGATGAGTTAATTTTTTAGAGGAATTTTCCAATTACAAAATTTTTATTTAACGTTTATTTACCGCATTACTTTTGCATCATTCAGTATATTATTTAGTATTTTAAACTTCACTTGATCGGAAAGCTAACACACTGGAGAGGTCTCTGTAAAACGTCATTTTTTCATTAGCTAGAATGTGTACAAATTATCAAGTAAAATTATATTAACATTCAGGTGAAGATAAAAATCTATATTCAGCATAGTAGAAATAGTGAAAATAAACTCTTTTCCAAAGAATTCCTTAGTTGTTTATACACTGTGTGCATGCTCTTACTTCTTTTGAATGAGAAATTTGCCTGAACTACGCTACTTTCAAACCAAAGCGGACATCAATAATAGATAACAAGTTATTATTCAAGAGATATTTATTATAATTCAGTATAAAAAATCTATATATTAAAAATTGCGTTTTTTTTTTTTTTTTTTTTTTTTTTTACTTAAAATAACTCCAGATAGTTTTGTTTCGATAATTTTTGTTACTTCAGGTGATGTATTTACCTATTTATTTATTTATTCGAAAAAAATGCACTTGGTCTTTTATTTAACGGCTGTCTTTATTACATATACAGTTGACAAAAAAGTATTTGTACACTTCATTTTTTTTTTATTATAATGAAATTAAACAAAATATTTAAGCAAAAAATACTGTAATACATTAATTTAATGCATTATAATATTATAGAAGCAAAAACAAAATTAAACGAATCGATTTTTTACATTATAATAAACAAATATACAAAAATATAATGCAAAAAAAGTATTTGTACACTATATTAATATAATGTAATTGATGAAAATTTAGTAAAATGATACAAATTATTATTTTGTGCGAATTCATTTAGCGTTGATAACTACTTCTAGATGGTGTGACATAGATTTCACCAACTTTTTTGTAGCGGTATGGTTAATGTTATTCCATGACACAATAAGAGCTTCTTTAAAACTGTTTTTTACTGATACATATTTTTTTCGGATTTTTGCATCCAATAGCATCTGCAAATTTTCTATTGGATTCAAATCTAGAGATTTTAGAGGAGTTACCAATCGTCTTCGAGTACTGTCGTAAGCATGTGCTGGTGATCACATCAGTATGCTTTGGTCGTTATCCTGCAGAAAGTGAAAAGCTTCCTCTATGCATAATTTCTTGGCACAGTTTAATAAATTATGGCGCGACACATCAATGTATGTTAAACCTGTCCTTTCATTGTCAATAAATTTTAAATATCCTGCTCCATTAGAAGCTATACACCCCAAAACTATAATATTCCCCCCAACATGCTTGATAGTTTGAAGTATACGTTTTGGATCTAGAACAGTTTTATTTTTACACTAATTTTTTCGAATGCTTGATGGTAAGAAAATTCCGAATTTTACCTCATCAGAAAAAATTACTGTTTTCCCAAAATTCAATGATTTACTTCTGTATGAGAAAGCGAATACTATGCGTTTTCGCCTATTTGTTTCGCTGATGAATGGATTTTTCCTTGAGGTTCTTCCTTTTAAATCTGCATTGAGAAGAATATTTTTTATTGTTTGAAGTATTACTCTGATGCGAGAAAATGTTGCAAGGTCTCCAGCAAATTTTTGAACCGAACCCATGGGATTTTTAAAGCTTTTTTAACAACACTCCCTTTTTCCCTCATTGTTAGTTTGCTAAGAAGTCCTGGTTTTCATTGAATTTCGATGCTTTTAATTTATTCATAGTTTCTCACTATACATCCAATAGTTGTAAATGGTAATTTAATAGCTTTTACAAATTCTTGTTGCGAATTTAAATTTTTATTATGCTCAATCATAGGATTTCATATATCTAGAGGTGCCTCTCTAGTTTTAGGTTCTATATTCAATTACTTCAAGAGCAAATTAGATTAAATGTCAGAAAAATATAATATGAACTTAAAAAATATTAACAGCTTCTGTAAAAGTAGTCCTTTGAACCATAAACACTATAAAACACAGTACATATCAGGATGGAGAAATGTACAAATACTTTCTTTGCAAGAAATTTTTAAACTTTTTCTATTAGAAAATTATTTTACATCTTTATCGAAATTTTCTCTTGTGTAATTTAAAACGGACGGTAAACAGACTGTGTTAAAATTATATTTGACAAAATATCCGTTTTTATTTAGTTAAAAATTAAAAATTTAGAGTGTACAAATACTTTTTTTGCCAACTGTATGCTATTGGATAAGCAAATTTTAGGTCAAACTAGATTGGACCAAGACAAACTAGATCATCTTAACGCGTATCGGATAAACTAAATTCCCTAGGCCAAACTAGTTTATCCTTAAAGCTCATAAGTTAAACTGGTTCTCCTAGGCCAATAAAATTTATCCTGGAGCACATAATATAAACTAGTTTTTCCTAGGCCAAACGTTCATAGTATAAACTAGTATAACTTGCTATTTCTTAGCATGAACTAGTTTATCCAAACTGATCAAATTTATACAAGGCCAATCCAATTTGGCGTACTTTTATTAATCCAAGAGACCGTTTAGGTGCCAACCTTTTTTTTTTTTATCCGAGACCAACTCAAGTGAACATGCTTTAATTGATGCCAACCAGTTTTGAGCATGCTCACAGACAAGAAAAAAAGAAATCTATATTAAACTCAAATTCAATTTCTCAAAAATAAGTCAAGTTTCTCTCAAATTCAAAATTCTCAAGCGAATCTGCTCAACTCAAACACATTTATGGGTAAACGAAATTCACTAACAAAACTGTTTATATATATATATATATATATATATATATATATATAATAAATGTTTAGTGTCCAAACTTACAAAATTTTGTAAACTAGTTTTTGGTAATTCAATGTAAAGGTCTTTATGGGACGGGCCCAATTTTCCTTTGTTGAAACTCGGTCCGGACACGGTTTGTGGATTATATTTTTTTAAGAGGTCGGACTGAGATGGACCGGAACAATCTCCGGGACAAGGACTGGGAATTTAATTCTCTCTTAGGTCAGGACTGGACAGCATTTCTTGAGGTCACCCCAGGCAAAAATTTTCAAACCAATGTCTTACCCAGTTCATACAAAAATCATTTGGACCGGCAGGATTTCTGATTTGCTCAGTAAAAATTACAGTAACATTTGGTCCAGTCTAACTTATTTTTAATGCACTTATTTTTTAAATTGCTGTTATTCCACAATGAAATTTATATACTATTTTTTTTAAGATAAATAGAAGTAATTTTAGGTAATAAAATTAAAGTACGGTAAAAGTTGAGAAAAATAACTTGCCTTTGACAGAGTTCCGTGTTTAACAACAACAAAGAATACATTGATCTACGTAAAACGAATATATTAGTACTTGTGAAAAGAATATAATGTATTTACTAAGACGACAAATCTTCTAATTAGGGAGCCTGACTATAGCGTATTTTTTATATTTCTTATGCAGTTCCATCTTAGAAGATTTTATTGTACAGAATAAAAAAATAATAATCACCTAGACATAGAATGTAGCAATATTAATGTTTTTATAGTAAATTGGATTAACTTTTTAGTGAAACTCTATTTGTATGTAAATGTCTCAATAATTACTAATACCATTAATATACAGAGTGTATCTAAACTACTGGGAAAAGGGTTGATAGTACACATAAAGACAAATAATATTAAATGGGAAACTAAGGGTCCCAAACGTCTTCCGAAGGAGATAGGCGCCATCAAAGTTTAGGGTCCAAAATTTGAAATGATTATAAAAAACGAAAAAATAGATCGATTCGTTTGCAGTTTTCACGAAAACAATTCTTTATGTCAGTATTGTCTTGAAAATAAATTATAAAGATAAATTTCAAAAAATGCCGATAGAGGGCGCTTTAGACTTTGGAGTAACGAACAACTATTTTTTACTGTTATTTTTTGCATTTCATTAATTTTTTTTAGAAGTTTAGTCATTAACTTAAACTTTAAGCTCAAATCTATGGTTAAGTAGCACAAACTGAACTGTGTCCAATGGGAGTGGGTAGGTTCAGATTTAAAAGAATTATAAAAAACAGAACAAATGGTAAATTGATTTGCGGTTTTCACTAAAACTATTCTTTATGTCAGTATTGTCTTGAAAATAAATTATGAGCATAAATTTCAAAAAATGTCGATAGAGGGCGCTTTAGACTTTGGAGTAACGTACAACTATTTTTACCGTTATTTTTTGCATCTCATTAAATTTTTTTTAAGCTTATACATAAACTTAAATTTTGTGCTGAAAATCTCAATCGTTGAGAGGAGTTAAGTAGCGCTGACTGAACTGTGTTCAATGGGGGTGGGAAGGTTCAAATTTTAAATGATTATACAAAACGGAAAAATTGGTCGATTCGTTTGCGGTTTTTTTAAAACCATTCTTTATGTCAGTATTTCCTTGAAAATAAATTTTAAAGATAAATTTCAAAAATTCCGTTAGAGGGCGCCTTAAACTTTAGAGTAACCAACAACAATTTTTAACTGTTATTTTTTGTATCTAATTAATGCTTGCAAAAGCTTAGACTTAAATTTTGAGCTCAAATTCTGAATCGTTGGGAGTGGTTAAGAAGCGCAAATTGAACTGTGTTCTGGAGTTGAAATGTTACTCTGCCCACCCTACGAACACAGTTCAATTTTTCGCTACTTAATTGCTCACAACGATTCAGATTTTGAGCTCAAAATTTAAGTCTAAGCTTTTAAAACTTTTATTTAGATTTAAAAAAAATAACGGTTAAAAATAGTTGTTGGTTACTCTAAAGTTTAAGGCGTCCTCTAACGGAATTTTTTTTATTTAACTTTAAAATTTATTTTCAAGGAAATAAAGACATAAAGAAGGATTTTAGCGAAAACCGCAAACGAACCGACTAATTTTTCTGTTTTTTATAATCATTTGAAATTTGAACCTCCCCACCCCCATTAAACACAGTTCAATTTGCGCTACTTAACCACCATCAACGATTCAGATTTTCAGCTCAAAATTTAAGTTTATGTCTAAGCTTCTAATAAAATTTAATGAGATGCAAAAAATAACGATAAAAAATAGTTGTACGTTACTCTAAAGTCTAAAACGCCCTCTATCGACATATTTTAAAATTTATCTCTATAATTTATTTTCAAGACAATACTGACATAAAGAATAATTTTAGTGAAAACCGCAAATCAATTGACCAATTTTTCCATTTTTTTTATAATCATTTGAAATTTGAAACTACGCATTCCCATTGAACACAGTTCAGTTTGCGCTACTTAACCAAAGATTTCGAGCTCAAAATTTAAGTTTATGTCTAAACTTCTAAAAAAATTTAATGAGATGGAAAAAATAACGGTAAAAAATAGTTGTTCGTTACTCCAAAGATTAAAGCGTCCTCTATCGGCATTTTTTGAAATAAATCTTTATAATTTATTTTCAAGACAATACTGACTTAAAGAATAATTTTCGTGAAAACCGCAAACGAATCGACCAATTTTTTCGTTTTTTATAATCATTTCAAATTTTGCACCCTAAGCTTTGATAGCGCCTATCTCCTTCGGAAGACGTTTGGGATCCTTAGTTTCCCATTTAATATTATTTATCTTGATGTGTACTATCACCCCTTTAAGTTTTGCCCAGTAGTTTATATACACCCTGTATTTACAATTCTTGGAGATTTGAAAACCTGTAGAAAAAATTAAATAGAAAAACCTTCTAAGACGGAATCACACAGCAAAGGAAAAATTTCGCTGTAGTTAAGTTAGCTATTATAAATAAATAGTTAAGTAATTAGTAGGTCCGTCTCTCTAGCAAATATTTTTTTTTTTCAAACGGATTATTAATCCGTTAAAAACCATATTTCATGATACATAGATCCTTCTAATAAGTTTTAATATAGTATAGCCACATCCATATTAATTTATATATTTTATTTTTTATGTTCGTGAAGGAGCATTTTAATTGTGAAATAATGATTTGGTTTGGTTTATTTTGTGTCGGCCGATTATCAACTCGAGGGATATAAGCCCACGAGAGAGCGCTCTTCGTGGGGGGGTCTTCCTAAGAGAACCTAACCAGTATTTATGCAAGATTCGAAGAAAAACACGAAAACTCCGAACGGTTAGGCCGACGGCCGGGATTGTGTTCGAACCCAGCGCCTGCCGAGTATCAGCTGAAAGGTGAGAACTTCTCGGAAACTGGTGGGGCTGTGAAATAATTATATCGTAAAAATACGTGTATTTTAGGCTAAATTGGGTCCGGGAATTCAATCTTTGAAAGAATATCAAACATACACTCAAGAGCCAAAACATTATGACCACCCGTACATTTTGCAATGAACTCCTCTGGATGACGTGGAAGGCACGTGATCTGGTGGAAGTGGTATTTAACTGCTGCTGGAGAGTCTGAAGAATCATTCTTTCACTTACTTCTTTGTGTGATGGGAAAGGCTGCGGATCTAAGCGACTTTGATAGAGGGCAGATTGTAATGGCTCAAAGGCTCGGAAAAAGTAATTCCGAAACTGTACGACGCGTGGGTTGTTTGCGATCTACAGTTGTTAGTACTTATGTAAAGTGGATGAATGATAGTGAAACCAGCAGTAGACGACATGCTGTTGGACGTGCACACGCTATCAAAGAAAAAGGTCGTCGGAGACTGTCTCGCATGATGAAGCAAAACCGGAGCCAGACTGCGGCTCAGCTGAAAGCCCAATACAATGCAGGGCCATGTAGAATAGTATCGGAGCACACTGTTCAGCGGGCATTGTTGGATATGGGGCTACGCAGCAAACGTCCCACTCGTGTGCCTTTACTGACGGGCATCTCTGGGACCTGTGGTTGTGGTAGAGCAGACCATGAATGCTACAGGGCATCTGAACATCATTGCGGGCCAGTTGCACCCTTACATG
Source organism: Maratus speculifer (assembly GCA_964019185.1). NCBI lineage: Eukaryota > Metazoa > Arthropoda > Arachnida > Araneae > Salticidae > Maratus > Maratus speculifer. The sequence goes on from OZ025297.1 coordinate 179,782,286, forward strand.
GCCTCTGTTTTTCCAGCGGGAAATGGTTCCAACAGGAGAACGCCCCGTGTCACACGGCTAAAATTGTGTTGGAGTGATTCCAGGAACATGATGCTGAATTCCAGTTAATGTCCTAGCCGCCTAACGCACCGGATCTCAATCCGATAGAACACATTTGGGATTTCATAGGACGGCAGCTCAGAGTTCATAGACCACCAATTCGCAATATCTCGGATTTGCGTGACCGTTGCCTAAACATCTGGTACAATCTGTCTCCGGCCATCTACCAAAGACTTGTGGCATCCATACCAAGGTGGGTTGAAGCTGTGTTGCGCGCCAAATGTGGGACAACTCGTTATTGACAGGTGGTCATAATGTTTTGGTTCTTGGGTGTATTTATAATATTCATTATAATGTAATTACTGGAAATAAATTCAAAACGGAGTGAGATTTATGGTAGAAAAAAAAAAGATAAATGTAAAAAAATTAATTTTTTGGCATATATTTTTTTTCACATAAATATCACTTGACATTGAATTAATTATGTATAATTAAGTTTTGAGTTGATGATCTTATACTTGGTATTCCGGAATGAAAAAAGCAAAAATTTATTCCACTTTAACATGATCATAGAATTGTTTTCACCTAAAATCTAAACTGAGTGTAATTTCCCGCTTTTCATATTTTAACTAAGCATCTCTTATATTCTCTATTACCTTTTTAATAAAATTGACATTTTAGTTTGATTGTTTTAAAATCATTTTAAAATTTGAAACCATGTTTGTGGCTTCTATCTACTTGCGAACAGTTCCACTTTTGATTTGAGATACTAATCTTGGTATCTGAAATAAAAATTGAGAGAATTTATATCTTTTAGACGCATTTGTGGTAAAAAGTTTTGTTTTAATTAATAAATAGTCATTTTCTTTTAAATGTTACTTTAGGGTTTCTTGCGCTTCCTCCTGGTATTTCTTACTATCAGTAGAACGAAAATAAATATTATACTATGACTTTAGGAGAAGAAAATGTGTGTTTTGTAAAATAGTACATCATTTCCGTTCAAAATATTTTGGGGCTGCATGATCCTAATAAGATTTTGCATCCATAAGCCCTATACGACAAACTGAACTTTCAAATAATAAAAGCGATCCAATTGCCACCATTTTAAAGAAATTTAAGAATGAAGTCTTTTTAAATTAAAGTATGAAAATGTGCCTCTTTAAAAGAATCAGCTATGCGAAAACATTTACAATTGGAATATTTACAATTAGAATAACTGATAGTTATGAAAATTATTTTAAGCAAATTATGTTATCTTGATTAAACTATAATAGAATATCTTGCAGAGTAGTATCAAAATTTGATTATTAGGGAGATATTTTCACGAAAATTGAGAAGCCTGACATTATTCTAAACTTGGAATTATCGCAATAACCATCTTTATTTACTCGTGTAACTCGGCGAAGCAATTCATCCAGTTGAGAATTTCCATGTTTTGTAATATGATTTACTATTTTTGGAAAAAGGCTTTCGATTTGAGCACACATTCTGCATGCAACTGCTATTCTATAAAGAAGCATATAGTAAATATTTGTAAAACATAGCACTTTATCTGTGTGTGATTATAATTATGTTACTTTATAAAGTTAGGCTTTTCTACCTGTGCAAAAACGCTTTCCTACGAAACATATTTTAATTTTAAGAATTTTATTTTTGTTTTTGTTTTTAAATATAGAAAATGGAAGGGGGGGTTGCATTCACAGCATTCGTCTTTTAAGATCCAGTTTTAAACAACAAGTAGAGAAAGGCATGCATATGACTTCACTATCGCGAATAATGCAGATATCCAACAAAAAGCAATTTCGTCAGTAAAGAAACTTGGCAACAAATCGATTATTAATTATTCAGATGGCTGCAATTTTCGTTTATAATAGCTTCATGTGTTATCGGAAATCCTTCATTTATATATTTTTTCAAAATTTCGAAGATATTACTGAAATGGATTAATCAGAATGCATTATTACAGCTTTTTAATAAGAAGTTACTAAATTCTGAGAAAATAAATCACACGAATATTTTTTAAAATACATTTTTGTAAAGAAAGCTTCATATACCATTTGTAAAGCAAACTTGCAATAAACAAAAAAAAATCATTTAACTTATATATTAAAACGAATAAATCCAAAATTCACTGGGTTTTATAGCCGACGATATTCTTGACGTAGCGGATATTCACTCATACTTTTTTTGAGTAACTATAAGAAAATGACAAAACACATATACAGTAATCATCTATTTTGCCTTTACTTTTGACAGAAATTGAGTACTCAAGTTACCACCACTAATGAAAATAAATTAAAAGCTACAAAAGTGTTTATATCTCAGAAATAAATTGAAATGTAACTTTCAAACATGTATCATTTAAACAGTATTTTTTCCGTACAAAATGGTATAAAGATTGAAAACATGCAAAGACTAGAAGTTTAAAAAAGACTAGAAGTTTGCAACAGCGAAATTTGCAAAACTGAAATTTCATTGAGAAGTGTTTCGCAAAATGAACAATGCATTACGCTCAGATATGTCTGTCCTTTAAATTATAGATAACGGAATAGTTAAAATAAATTTCATTACATTTGCTTTCTGGTTGTTACTAATGCAAGCATTTGCGTGTCTGCAAGTACTTTTTTGCTCATTGTATATAATTTATATAAAAACATTCATTTAATTAAATGAATGTGTTATAAAATTCACGTAATATCCGTTCGTTTATAAAATAATCAGAAAATTGCTTTCTATTAATATTAAGCGAAACTCATTTCCAAAACATTTGATTAAATTGAGCAAATGCGGTATAATGTTGAATATTTAATTAGAATGTTGCAGTAGAAGGTGAAATTTTACTCGCCTTTATTTAACTCTCTGAGATTTTATATAACTTCAAACTACTTTCTCAGAATAATTCAGAAAGTTTAATTTAAAATCGATTAATTCGCTTCAAAGCTAGTGAATACAAATTTTTATCTATCATCTCTAAATTAGAGGAAAACAGGAGCAAAAAAGCACTTCATTGGATCTTGAAAATTAAATTTATTTCTTTAGTTATTTTTATTACTAGGACTTCCGTAAGAGGGATTAATCTGAGCTATAAGGTTGATAAAATTGATTTAATAATAAATTGTGACAAATAAAGAAATTGACATGCTATATTTAATTAGCTACATACTGCGATAAATTGGAGTGGTGAAATTGAGCAAATTGAAGTGTAAAATTACAATTTTTTATATATAAATTTATATTCAATTAAAAAAAATGAGAATGCAACCATGCAGGACAGAAATGCAGTTGCATAAAGTTGTAAGTACGTAATACATTAAATTAAGACGGAAAATAGAACATTAAAATATCTTACATTAGAATTTTAACTCTTTGAAATACTTCAAGAGCGTAGGCACACCACACCAGTTTGAATAACTCTAAATCATAAAAAATAATAAGCTTGAAGGCAATGGACAATTTTTTATTTGACGTGTTGCTCCCAGAATAGTTAATATTTTAATATATGTTTTCAACGGCTTCAATGAGGTTGCCTATAAGTGTTAAGAAATTCTCTCTTCAAAAATTTATATAGTACTAAGGTTACGAACACATCTACAGTGTCCTTCAATGTGCCGTTAGAGTGCATTCTAGATATGTTCGATCTGATTTAAATGGGAATGCATGCTGTTTACTATGTACTCTGTTTTCAAATATATTTTACATAAATTAAGTTGTATTTAACATATATTAGATTAAGATATAAAAGATATCGGAAATCACTGCAGCATAAGATATGGTACGAGATTAGGACATATTAAACCGGAACTTCCCTCAGTTAGAGGCATAAGTGCCAACCTGACGTTAATCTTCCATAATACGTGCGTTAGTTTGACCGTGAATTAATGAATTTCGAACCAGAATTTTTTCAAAGATTTAAAATCAAATATGTTTAACTTAGAAACCTGAAATTAAATAAATATAGATTCATGAAATAAATTTTTTGTTCGAAATGAGATTAACCTGGATCAAACTAGTACAGATATTACCGAAGATTAGTTGAAAGTTGACAGCTATGGTTAGAGGCCTCAGTGAGAGAGAAAAGCCTAAAGAAGGAACACTTTAATAAGTTACTTTCGGGCAACCTACTGTTTCATAAAGAAATTTATTCAATATTTACAAAAACTAATTTAATGCTAGATAGGAATCTAATAGTTTTGTTGCATTTAAATTGAATGTTTTGTGGAGGAAATGTATTTCTTTAATTTTTTTTATTTATTTATTTACCTAATAATTTCAAATTAAAGGTAATTTAGAAGACCTTCCGTTCATTTCATCTTTTAAATTTTAATTTTTCATAAACCATTCTTAGACATAATTTAATATTTTAAAAGGAACCCGAAGCGAAATTTCAAGTTTTTAGGCTCATCGGAAACAAGAAATAGAATTTTTATGAAAGTTTTGGTTTCTGCACTGTTTTACGTAGCAACATTTTTATACATTATTCTCCTGCGAGAATTTACGTCTTAAAAATAATAACCATATCTATTTTCATATTTATATTCCTTACAATTCCACGTACTTATTATTTATATCATCTTTAGATTTTTGTCCGCTTTATTTAGTCTTTGGAATATTTTAGAATTCATTCTATAACAAACATTTACATCTTATAAGTTACTGCTAAGCTAAAGTTCTACTTTCTAACCCCAAGAGTATAACAGAAATTGCAGTGTTCTTAATAAATCGTAGTTAGAATCTTTCAGAAAAATTTTACGTTTATTTCTCATCATAAATTTTTGAACTTTTTAAAAAGCTTCCATAAAGAGTTTTGACAACCTAAAAGTAACCACCACAACATATTTCTGGCTCAATCAAAATCATACAAATCGCAAATTTAGAACTTTTTGCTCCAGTAATGCATTAAATAAATGGTAATAAAGTACCTATAAAAAACGAGCATGTGATAAATTGACAAATATTGCTCTCTTTGCTTTCTTTCGTAATGCATTCTTTTCATTGAAAATACACAAATTTAAAATACATACATAAAATACATTTAAAAACACGACTTTGTCTCATATCATTTAAAATACAAGTTAATAAATAAATAAATCATAAAAATGACATTAGCATTAGACGAAAGTTTTATTTTGACTTCAAAGAATTATTTCAAAGTTACACACGACAAAAAAAAGGCTGCTTGGCGAAAGAAAATATTGTTGATTAAATTTGAACTTGACCAAAAAAAGCATCGTGATGAATTAAAATATTATTACAAACATTCAGTAATATGAATTTACAACCAATGTCACATTATAAAAAGCGACGCTTAATGCCTACTTAATTTTATAATTGTAATTTTTTGGGTAGGGGAGGGAAGGCCGATGTTGTACGTATTTACATTCGAATTTAAACTTATATTTTTATAACTATTGCTTGTATAAATAATAGTAATTAGATGATCGAGTATTACTCGAAACATAGGTACGTATGTGGTTGTTTGCTCAAAGCGAATTTTATATTGCTATTATCATTCTGATACAATTTGAGCGATGTTGTTGTCAGTAGTAATCCTGTTTGGCGACAATCTTGCTTGTATTTGAATGCGAAGTTACTGGCTTTTTTTTCTTGTATGAAGAATGGTCCTAATACAATTGTTCCATTTTGCATGCAATGTTCTGATTGCAATATTAATACATTTTATGTAATCCAAACACAGGTGAAAATCCAAGCCATATTCATTTTACATTAATTCATTTAAAATAAAAAATATTCACTTGACTTAAAATACATTATTTTAACTAATTTTATGATATATTTGCTACATAAACTTGCGCTTGCCTTTTTTTATTATGTATTTGTGCACTTTTTGGCTTCAAAAAGTTAGATTCGTAGTAAAAAGATAGTAACAGATATGAAAACAAATATAATGAACGTTTATGCATATTTTTACAAAGAAATAATGGCACAGATGTTGAATATTCTCCGGGGAAAAAGTGACGTCAAAATGGTGTTATTTTGCCTGACATGGCAATTTTATATAATTTTATCACCTGTTTGTTTGTTTGTTTGTTTGTTCTAAAGTTTTTACTTAAACCAAAATTCATTGATTACTTTTCTTTTTTTTCAAATTATTGAAAATATTTTGTTTATCATTTATTTTATTTTCATAATGTAATAAACAATAAAGTGTTGTTGTATTATGCTATATGTAACTGGTATCGCAAACTATGTTTTCGCCTGCTTGGCATAAACAAATCGCATCATATCAGGTTCGTATAAGGCATCTTTGCAATAAATATAAAAGTTTTATTTATGTATATTATAATATCATGGTTTTTATGTACTATTTACTTCTGTTTGTACATAAAAATAGGTAAGTGGCTTTGTTCCCACTAAACAAATTATATAAATCTTCAAAAAATTGCCTGGGTATATGAAATAATGAATATGTTCCTAGAAAATATGCATGGAAAATTTATTTGTCTCACTAAACCCTTTTTTTCACCTCGACAGGACCTCAATAAGGTAAAGCACCAATTTCATTGAAAATATTAAATGAAAAAATAGAAGAAATGATGCCATATATGAAAATATTTTATTTAAATATCATATAATTCTTTCTATTTTTCACATTCTAATTTTGTATGTCTTTTTTCATTTAAATAGAAAACAAACACATTTATTTTCCTTTTTGATAAAATATAAATATGTTTTATTGCATATCAATATTATTGTGTGATTTTTTTTGTTGTTGTTTCGTGTGATCTAATCCGGTTGCATACGAAAGCATCCAGTCGGTGAAAATGATGCATTGTTCCTGATTGTACCACATGTTATTTCAAAGATTTCTACTTATCAGTTATTTCAAAGTATTAAAGTAAAGTATGCTGCTTCTCGTCTTCTTCTTTCCCTCTTAATTTTATTTGGAATGATCCTTTGAAAAAAGTGTTAAATTTATTCAATGTGTCAAGCATTGGAAGAAATATACATGTGGTCTCAAGCATGCTTCAGATTGTGGATATTTTAAGCATCATTAAAATAAATTATACATTGATTACCTTGCTAGTTTTATAAAAATAATAGGCATTTGGTTTTTAAAGTCTGTCTTCTGGACTTGATTCATATAGCATTTAAGCTTTTGGTTGTAGTTATAAATTAAAATATGTTTTATCGCTCAATTTTTATTTGTACGAAAGACAGTATCTCATATTAAATCGAGAGTGCTCTACACTTACAGATTTGGCATTTTTCGGTACATCATGTACTTACACTTTTCAGATAAATGTTTGCTGTAAAAAAAAATCAACTGATAATTTTTAAGTTTTGTGCGCATTGAAGTATGATATCAAATAAGTCTTTCTCTCTAAATACAGGGTGGTTACTAAATACCATTACACTCCTAAAGTACAAACTCCAACTCCACATTTCAATAAGGAATAATTATAAAATCTATTATTTCGCTATTTCAGCATTTGAAAATTTTCTATCAGTGCAGACGGTTTTTCTGTAAAGGAAATATTTAAAATTTCTTTTAATGATGGAAGCCAAAAGAATGGTGATTAAACAAGTCTTTGATCGTGGATTAATCACAGGTAAAATCATTAAGCAATTAAAATGGCTTGGTTACAACACAATATTTATATATAGAACAGAAATCGATTATTGGGTACTAACAGCTGTAAATATCGACTTATGTCTGGCCGTACACATTCAGCTGACACATTAGATCGCATCAAAAGAATTCGTGAAAAGATATGATAACATACACAACGATCTGAAAATAAAATATCCGCTTAACAGAGCGTAAGTCGCCGTACTATGCAACTTATTAAGAATGAAGACGCCCCAAAGTAAAATTCAAGTTTTGACTGTTGCACAAAGAATAAAAGATTGCAAAATTACCAGAAATCGCTGAAACGCCATGGTAGGAAAAGTATTGGCAGAATAATATTTTCTGATGAGATGTTATTTTGCTGTGAAAAATAATATAATGCTAAATATGATGTCGTTTTTTCAGAAACCTTTGAGAATCTACCTGAAACCTTTCGAACTGGTAACCGCTTTCAAATCAAGAATTCTGTTACGGTTTGGGATGTAGTGTCAAATAATAGAAAATTGCCTTTAAAATTCATCAATAAAGGGATAGACATCAATTCGGATTATTAAAAACAAAACATAATGGCTACACATTTATTGCCACCTGCTGACAGGTGTATACCAAAATGAATTGGTTATTTCAGCAAGACGCTGCACTTACACACCGAGCTAAATCAACACGGGCTTGGCATCATGTGAATTGTCAGAGTTTTACCATGCAAGAAGATTCTCAACCTTCTTCGCCAGAACTAAATCCTTTAGATTATCCTTTTAGTCTGTGGGATTTAAGAATCTAAAGTAAATAGAAAACGACACAGATATTTGGATTTTCTCAAACTTTCATAATTTCGTAAATGAGTTCGATTATTTCTTAAAAGTATTTGTACCGCAGTGGACTATGATATAAGAGATTGGTAATCGATAAAGATGGCGATCGATTCGAGTAAAACATTTTTCTAGTAAACTTTCAAATGTAATCTTCATGATTTATTATTTTAAATTTTATATTTGCAAAATAAAATGACTGAATATTTGTAATAGTATTTAATAGACACGTGATATTACTTTAACTTTATTTCTACACAAGTTATTTGAATTGATAAGTATTTACTTTGTACCGTATTGGACCGAAAGGCGGCAGCACAGACATCCGCTTCAACGAGTTTGCGGCTGAAATTCAAAAAATGTTTTTAAAATCCGATTGGCATATTAAACCGCATTTAATTTGCTAAGTCTCTTAACCAAGAGATATGAAAACATGGAAGACTGGGAGCCGTAAATAACCTACAAGTAAACCTACAAGTCAACAGCTAAAATCGGGTTTTCATGTGTTTTCACAAAGATTGGACTTGCAGACCAATTGCGTTTTAATATGTGAATCGAGCTTTAATTCTGGAATTTCAGCCATGAACTCGATGAGATGATTGCTATACTACAACTTCCTTGTCTAAAAATAACAATGAATAAATAAATAACCAAGAAAAAGTGAAACATCACACGAATTTTATGAGAAATATAGCCGTGAACAAGTTAACAGAAATAAAAATTGTATAACTGGTAAACTGCTTAAAGTAAATTTAATATTATTTCATATAAGTAAGCTATTTCGCACTTTATTTATTTATTTTTTAATCCAAGTTACTCAGATATCAAAAAATATTTCCAATTACTTTTTAAATATGGTACAACATAATTCGTTTATTAAGAATAGTTGAACTGTAAAATTTAATCTTTTACATTTCGTTCTGTCAAGAAAATTACGAAAATCAAAAGGTACGCCTTTTTTACTTCATTACTCGTTAAAACTTTTTTTAATTCGAATAAAGGTAAAATGTTTTTAAATTCTTTGACTTTATTCAGACCAGTTTGAGAAAGTGTTGAATTGTAAACTGTTTTTCTTTTTACAGAACGTGAGTGTTAAAAGAGATAAGAATTGGGATTTTAAAAAGAAAGAAAGTAATGAACAATTCTTGTAGATATTTTTATACAAATACAGTACTTTTTTTAATTCTTCACGTCCTTTATTTTCTTTCTTTTAAGAGGTAGGATTCGTTTTATTTTACTTCTTCAAAAAAAGTGAAAATAGTGTACATTCTTTATTATTATAATTGTCTTGAGGTAATTACTATAAATTAAAAAGTATGCTTTGCAAATAAATTGTTTACAATACATTTTTATGCATAAATATTTATATTAATATCTGAGAATAACAATTGGCCATAATTATTCAAAAAACACCGGTTGATATATTTTTTAAAAATCGATGTGTTGACCAAAAAATCTGTCTGTTCCTCTTATACTGTACTAGGTTATTATAAAATTCTGAGAAAAAAACAATACCAAAGAGAAAAAAATATGAGTCAATGGGACATGTTAACAAACTGTGAGAAAGAAATTTTGTTGCATGAAAAAAGTCAACGCTGGATACTAGAAATGCTGATACAGATAATGCTATAAGCAAAAGTTGGCTAATATTTCGGCATGCGAAACAGCTGCCTCGGGCTATTTTTTGGTGATACGCCAATGTGAATAATCAGGATTTTCATTAAAAAATGCCAAATAATTTAAATTGGACAAAAATAACCAAACTTTATACGCATTCACACATTTATGAAATGAATACGGTCTTACTTCCTTTCTTTACTTACCATATGCGTTCCACCCACTCAAATAAAGAACCAATTATAATATATACGAATAAAATATCATACAAAATATACGAATAAAATTTTAGTTATTAGCCTTCTAATAATAGAAAGCTAATAACTAAAAACTTAGTAAAAATTTAGTATTCTATTGTTTTTGAAATAAATTTTTATTGACATTTTCCTCGTATTGTGGAAAGTTTAAACCATTAATTATGACTAAATGGGCAAATTTTCTTTTGGACACCTTATAATGTACTTTGATAAGAAATCTAAAAGTTTACAACGAAATACCCCTGTCAACCAAGCCATCGTTTTTACTATCATTATGCTACTGATATTTTCTCTGAAAGTTACAACCATCTTTTTGCATATTCTATATATAAAAAGGAATACTACCTGGCAAGAAATTATGCATACATAAAACAACGTTAAATTTAAGGCAAAAACTTCTGGCAGCAATGTTGACAGCAGTTTTTGCCGTAAAAATTGCAGTAAAATTATATGTAATTGCGCCATAAATTTAACGGATTTTTTTTTTTACTTTGTAGGTATGAAGTTTAGTACATGTCACTTTCACGTTATTCGCGAACAACGTCTACATACAGATAGAAAGGGGCCTCACAGAAGGATACTTATCACTCTGGGGTTAGATAGCCTAAGTCGGAACCTGCATGGAGCAATTCCTTTGAGCGACTCAAAAATTTAAAATCAAAAAACACATCCTGCAGTTTTGAGTTGTGGGGCTTACCCGTACAAAATAACATCATGTGGTAAAAGGAATAAGTGATACCCGATTCAAGTGTTCGCCATTTTATGTTATGTCAGGAGCAATACCATGACTGCACTCAGTATTGGAATGCATTGGTAGAATTATTAAGCAGTTGCATCTATAAACATGTTAAAATAAAGTTTATCATTTCACTTTTATTTACTCTCAATGCTTTGTTTCTAGAACCTCTCTCCTGTTACAGAATTGATCTAGGACATGATGATAAGAGCGATGGACAAGATGAAAAATGTAATAATATACTTTAATTAAAATTAAAAATAAAGAAATTATTTACAAAGAAGAAAACACATCTTAATAAATAATATAAGAGTAATTGTTTTAAATGAAAACGTGTTAAAAATATAAATCAAACTTAATAAGTAATTAAGAATGTAAATTACATAGCTAATTGCCAGCAACATTAATAGCATGTAAAAAGTGATGCAAAGCATACATATGGAGTTCTTTTTTTATTCCAATGCACACAACATGGAACCTTATATGTCAATATGAACACCAAATCATTTCTCCTATTTTAGTTTTCTTACAAATTAAGCTAAACCAATCATCATTGTATTGTTTTTTCCTTTTAGATTCTGAATCATAACACATTGTTTTATTTTGAAATAGAAGTTTTCTTTAACTTATGTCTGTAATTCTTCTTTTCAATAATTTTTTTTCCTATTGAATTATGCTTATTTTTAAAAACTTGATGTCCCAGTTGTTTTAAAAGCTCCTTTTTTGTCGTTTTTTTCATTTCATGGTTTATTTCATATTGCGAAGATGTTAACGAAGCTGTTTCTGAGCTTCCTCTGCACGTCCCCGATAAACGTAACAGATTTTGGAGAGAGGTTTGGTTTCTGACGAATCTTTTGGGGGGGGGGGAGGTTGTAGCTGCAACCTTCTTGTGGGTCTCTCTTCACAACTTAATATTTCTTTTCTCTCTCTTGTATTATTGAAAATGACAAAAAAAAATGAAATCACTCTCCAGAACAGTAAAAAGTCTGCTTCTTTCCTCACTGAAACCGTAAATATCCTCCCGCATGAAAATGTCTGTATTTCCCATTGCTAATCATATACTTCGTAGGTATGAAGAATTAAAAAATAAAAATACTTACAAAACAAAATAAATTGCAAACAAAATTTGTTGTATAAACATGTAAAATATATTTTTTATATCTATATGTGTCTAAACTGTATAAAGAAACTCATCTAGATATACAAAATAAATTAAATTAAAATTGTCATAAATTTGCATGACTATTATCCATTACATAAAATATTAGAAATTAAAAAAATAGTGTCGAAATCTTTCAATTTAAGCAATGCAATATGTCCAAATAAGGCAAATGCGCCATTTTTTAAAACAAATAATCTTGGTTGGTTGGTTGGTTGGTTGGTTGGCAGGTACTGAGACATATGCTACTCCCGTAAGGGAGACTTTTGTCTCGAAACTCCAGACAAATAATATTAAGGCTAAAAACAAAACCGAAAACAAATAAATCATCGTGACAACTATGCTCAATAAATACATTTAGATATGTATACGACAACGTAATAATTTAATTTTTTCAGTTTCCTTAACTTAGAGTAAACTTGAGTATTAAAGTATTCTTTTACGTTTATAAGGAAAATAATTGCTCAAAAGAGCTAATATTAGGCTTTTTGAAATTGTTTGCAAACAACACGTAGCAGGTGGATGCTTCTTCTAATTATATGTGATTTCATTGTGATGAGAAGAATTTCATCGATAGAGGGAATCTATTTCTGTAACTTATAGCAGAAATACAACGGTCCATCTAACACAGCGGTCTAATTATGGGTATTCTCCAGTACTTTCCAAAGATTCTACATAAAAATAATAATAAACATAAAAATTTTATAAAGATGAGCAGAGATATATATATATATATATATATATATATATATATATATATATATATATATATATATATATATATATATATATATATATATATATACGATATATACATAAAAAATTGCACCTGCCATCTACCAATTTCGAGAGCAGACCTTTCAGCCACTTTGACACCTTAAGAAAAAGAAACAACTGAGAGATACAAAAAAAATCAGATTTAAAAAAAACCTCAAACATTTTTTTTTCGTCATTTTTTTTTTTTTTGGCATGTATTGGTATCATTGCAAACAGTCTGGTATTATTTTTAAAAAATTCTTTCTCTTTAAAAAAATTGTCACAATTAAAAAATGTATTTAATGGTGTAAGTTTTTTAGAGAAAAAAACGGTATTATGTAACGGATATAAATAGTTATCATTCCCTATTTTTTTGTATTATTCTTATTTGAAATAAATATTGATATTATCAAAATTTCCTTTTTTCGTTATTTTTATTTCATAATCATCTGCGAAGTGTTTTACTAAAAACAAATTTCTTTTCTATTCCGAAAAAAGTCATGGAGGTTTTTCTTCCAGTTTTCTCCTATAAATAAGTGTTCATTTTATAAAGAAAGAACGTTTTCCAAGACATGAAAAATTCTAATATGTTTATTGATTTTCCGCACTATTTTATTTCTAATTTAAATATAAATACAATTTTCAGTATCTCTCCTGCTTTTAAAGGATTCTATGAATTACTGAGAAAGATAAGTCAACTGAAGAAATGTATGAAAATATAATCTAATTGATCTAACATGGAACATAAAAACTGTAATAACTGTAACCCCTTTAATCAATAGCCAATTGCATGTTTCTAAGTTATTCCAATAAATGAGAACATCCCTTTTCTCTGAGTATAAATGTAGATCAATTTCACCCTATTTGAAATGGTTTGACGTAACTAAAATGAACTTGACACGATTTGTTTCAATTGACTGTATCGCAATTAAATACTTTTGACCGTGCCTTTAATTGCAGATACCGTAAAATGAGTTACTTTGTAACAAATGGTTTAGTTTTCGTATTTTGAATCTCCCACTCTTTCCGCGATGCGAGAAAAGCAAACAGTGTTGCATCCTCCTAGTACGTTGCTACACGTCACCTAGTGCCCATTTTCCGAAGCTCAAAAACCTCCGTAGTTCTCTCTATTAGTCCAAAAACTGACAGATTCAGCTAGGGAGGCACAAAAATTTATGTTATCGAGCACAAGAAAAAAAAATATTTTATGGAAGAGTAGTAATAGAGAATCTAATGATCTATGTCAAGGGAAGTGGTGCATAGGCAAAATATTAATACCACTAGAGGTTTACTCATAGTTTTAAGATTGTGTTTGACGTACAATCAAAGGTATGAAAATATGGAAAACTGGGAGAAGGAAAACATAATGATAAACCTACGAGTGAATTACTAGTGACATTAATTTTTCGCTTATGCACCACTCCACTTCTGGCAGTCATCATTAAATTCCTTTAGTACTACTCTTCTATAAAATAGATGATTTTTTTCTTGTGCTCGATAACATAGGTTTTTGTACTGTCGGTTCTTTGACTATATGAAGTCCACCTTTAAAACTAGCTCTTGTGTTGTTGTCTAGAAATATAGGTCTAGAAGTGGTATGTGTTTAAGAGAAAAATAACATTACGTTCCATCGCACTATTTCCAAATTCAATTAATCTCCTCCAACATTTTGTTGTGGCATTGTTCCATTTTGAAAGCACTATCTAGAGTATTTTCAAGTTGAAAGAATAATTTCTGGTAACAGATGCACACGTTCCAGAAAAATAATTTCGCTTCATTTAAAAGAACTCATGACTGCTAGGCTCTGAAGTCTCTATTTCGAGCTGATGGAAGCTATCTTATAGAATAGCTGCAAAATGTGGAAACGATTTCCATAAACAATCGCCTAAGAAATCCTACGATCAATCACATAAAGCTTGGTGAAAGTCTTCGTAGAAGAGTTATACTGGAAATAAGAAGACATAACAATAATAATAATAATAAACATATAAACGAATAGTCAACAAGAGACTCAAAAAAGATAAATTTCTTCCTTAGCAGAGTCATTGGTTTTACTCATGCGCAAAAAGGCAAAGTAAATGATTTTGCTACGACAAACGTAAAAAAAAAAGGAAATGGGCGACATCCTCTGGCACCAAAAGAAAAAAAAACTAACAGACAGATAGAATCTTTCAGAAAAGTCCCAAAGACTTTCCTTATTGCATATTTTTTACATCAGGTAAAGTTCTGAATACGTTTCAGGTAGGTATACGACAGAAAATTTCAATTATCAGAATTTATTCTTACCTACTAAATAGAAAGAGATGATTCTGCAATTTGTATTTTGCTGTTCAAAGGCATGAGTGTTTGAAAATTCAGGGTATGAAAGGGATTAGGTGTTCTTGTAAAACAAACTTTTAAATATTGTCTTTTTTTCTGCTACATTGAAAACTACAAAAATATTTTTACATTTTTATTTAATTTTGCTTTGTATGTTTTGAACATGGTAATTTATTAAAACAAAAAACAAAATTGCATTTTTTTAAATGTTTCCTCAGCTAATACAACTTCATCATTTACCTTGGATTCTTTATTTTTTTATTAGTTAAGCTTCATAATATTATGCAGTTTCTTTTTTTTTTTCATTTCATTTAATTTCTTTTTTTTCTTTTGCATTGCTTCCAGAAAAATTCCAAGATATTTTTTAATTACAAAATACGATGCATTAAATTAGAGGGGATTTGTTACATTTAAGTAAAAATTATGAGTATGACCTATCATGAATGAATCACAAGTGTCACTATAATTAAAGATAAAGTGCATTTACCATAATGTGCAAAACGTGATGCGATCTTTTGCAGCATAATGGGGAAAGTAAATAATAGGATAAATCAGTTACATATAATTATCCTTTTTGTTATTTAACTTGTTTTCAGCATAATTATCACAGTTAAAAATTTCCAGGAATTTTTTTTTTTCTTTTTAAGGCGGAAACTCTATTGTCAAAAAGCAACCCACCTAATGGTGTAACTTTTTAAAATCATTAAACAAAAAATTCTCACTTGGTATTAAAAATTGTCGCAATAGATCGTTATGTAAAAAAGGATATATTAATGTTTACCAATAGACAGTTTTATAATACTCGTAAAAGACACCAGGTGGTGCCAGAAAAACCTCAAAGTGTGTCACAAATTGTTAGCACTGTAAATGTTTCAATTTTCATTTTTAATAGTGATCGTGCTATAGTACATATGAATAGCATACAAAAAATTCAATGCGATCCACGTACATTTACGAGAATTAGACCTTATACAGACGGAAGGACAAACCAGAAATCAAACATTGTTCAACCTGATTGGAAAGTATTATAAATAAATTTAAAAAGTAATTGTCATTACCATTATGAAAATATGTATGCACATTTAAAAATAAATACAATTACAGACATTGGGTAAGAATGCATTTAACACATGAAATAATTTTTCATCTGAAATTGTTAAATTTTCCAATTCTTTTTATTTCCGTATTCATTCAAATTAATTTCATTCAAATATTTATCAGATGTACTATATTGATCGTATGTATTATAAAATTTTGTCATCCATTTATAAACAAAGAGAAAACATGCAATATTCGACATTTCTGTTCCATTCATTTCTTATTATGCACATCTTGGAATATTTGTGTAAATGTATCGATTTTTGTAAGCGTAGTTTATTTAAGAACACATATCTGTTAAGAAATAACGCCTTGTTATCAAAGTCTCCATGGAATATGTCTCATTTCAATATGAATATATTGTTATATGTAAAGTCTTGTTAAGCACGATTCTAATAAAGTTTTCCAGATGTTTGTAAAGTACACACACCTTTGAAGCAACGTAATATTTAATTCAAAATACTAGGATTTAGAAATAAATATGCATATTCTTTATTTTTTAAGATATAGAGGTATGAAATTTTGGTTCCTATGGATTCTTTAATTTTTTTTATATTTGAAATTTAACAAAGTTTTAACCTTTGTTACATTTTGAATAAAAAATTATTTTTCTAAAATAAATTTCAGCTTGATTTCTGCATGACGAATTATTGTAAAACCTTTGATTAAAAATATATTCAGTTTGATTGAAAATAACTGAAAAACTGACAAAAAATCGCAATTAGAAAAATAAAACATTGTTTAAATTATCATAAATTAAAGAATAACATACAGTACGTGTTTCGGGCCATTATTTTATGACCTTGTCTCTTTTCGGACACGTGTTTAATCTAGACGTTAACGGACTGTTAAAAACTCTTGTTCTGTGCTATTTTGCATTTTATAGTGATTTAAATAAAGTTTTATTTTTCTATCATATTTAGACTATTTGGATAATTAAAAAAATCCTCGATGATTTTTACATATTTCTATTATTCGCATTTTTGTATACTTGTAATGAAAAATTGCATTCCATTGATCTTTTCAGCAGGGTTTCCTGTTTGACCGCCTTTTCTATCTCAGAATTCTGAATTCATATCCGAAATTAAAATAATAATAATAATAATAATTATAATAATAATAACAACAACAACAACAACAACAATAATAATAATAATAATAATAATAATAATAATTATTAATGCCAGGCATTTGACGATTAAATGAAGTATTATTTCTGCTTTAGAAATATCCTGTATGAATTAGGAATTTCTTAGCCAAACTTAGAAAAGGATAAATAAGAAACCAAAGAAGTCTTTTCTTTAAAAGAAGCCAAAAAAACTACACTAATTTTGATTTTTTTTTCGAAGATGAATATGTGATGTTTATTATATTCTAACATACAAAATTTATCGCTGAATAATTAATTTAAAATAAGTAATTGAAGAAGAAAATTCACATTAAAATCTTATTCGAATTTTAAATTTTGAAGAAAATGCTACACTTTTTTACTGAAATGGTAATTTTACATAGCTTATAAAATACATCACATATGTAACTAAATGTATATCCCGTGTTACAATAATAAATATTACTAAAAACACTTTCTGTGTTTGGAAAATATTTAGATAAAACAAAAGAGCTGAAAAAACTATATTTTATATTTAGATTGTTTAAAAAATTAATAGATGATTAAAAGTATAATTTAATAGAAAAACATAGGATTTTGAAATCCATCGCTACATGAATCAAATGCGGCTACACATTTTTATTGATTGCAACTTCATTACTTTATCTGGAAAAAAATGGGAGCATTTAAACAAATTCTTGCGACTGATTGATGGATGATTGCTCATTAATGACTGTTTATGGAATGAGTGATATTGGTGAATGAATGATGATGGAATAAATGATGTTAATGAATGAATGACTGATGAAATGAGTGATGTTGGTGAATAATTAATGATGGAATGATTGAACAATTGTTCGCAATATGCTTTTACTTTTAATGTACTCAAGTGCAAAAGAATATTGTACTTGATTTTTTAAACTAAATTTTTAATTGGAATCAAATTTTCCATTTTTTTATTCCTAAGTACGACATTCGGTCTCAGTCTGTTCATTTATTTAAACAAAATACGACTCAAGAAGAAAAAAATATAATCAACATTATCGTTATTTATTCTTTTTTATAAACCTTTACATAGGGGCTCGGACAACGTCTATCCGGCTTAGCATGTATTTATGATCAGAAGATGTAGAGGTAAAGCAATAATAAGGGAAGAAAATTGCTTATTTTAGAAACTACCATTTATATAAGGTAAAATATTTTTAAAAAATAATATGATTAATTAATTTAATAAAATATAATGAAAACAAAACTGTCAGAGAAATAACTGAGCCAAATTTGACTATCTATGTAGAAATTGTTACGCCTTTATCTGGGAATGAAATTTAAATAAATGTTTTTAAGGTAATAACCACAAAATATCTGGTTAGAAGTACATTAATTTTAGAAAACATACTTTTTAATAAGAACTATGAATAAATTATACAATATATTAGTTATAATATTCCAGGCGGGCGACAGCGTATAAATCCAAAATTCAAAATAATTGGGTTTATTGGCTAAAGGGCATGGGTGAACATGGGTATATGGGTTTGAACATTCTGAAAAATTATTACTTTAATATGTCTATTATTTTTTTACAAAAATTTATTATATTTTCCCATTTGGATATTCCCCATACTATTATATTAGACCAGCGGAGAACGTCGCAGATATATTAAGGCAGCTACTTAGGTATTGTCTGTCTCTTAACTTCACTCACTTTCTAAGTATCATCTACTTTGAATATTTTATTTTAACTCATTGAATATGGATTTGTTTTAAACAATTCTTACTTTTAGAATGGATTTAATAGTGATAATGCGAAACTGCAAATAAGTCCTGTATACTTCGTAAGATTCCAAAGAAGGACTAGCTCTTCAATTCGAGTCCGGCAGGGATACATGGCCGAAATAGAGACGCGTGTAAGCGCGGGATGAAACTGGACATCGCAGTCTCATCGCTGAAAAAAAAGTCTGAGACTAAAGCTTAAGAAGCAAGAATTCGTTCTCAGGCAGAAACAAATGGATGCCCTGGATATTGTTTCTGGATCAGGATCTTTGCTTGAATGACATAGAATCGAAAATTCTTTGTAAGTTTTTTAAATAATCTCCGCTCTATTTCTATGTAAAACTTCAATATTTTTTTTTTTCTAAAACACTAAACTTGAAGTTGGTGGACATGTTTTTTTAAAAGCAAATGCATCGATTTTATTAGTACTTTGCATTTCTACAAAATAGGTTTGACTGGTGATTGAACGAAATTTTTCATTTTTTCGATTTAAACTAATTTTACAAGGATATACGTAACGTAAATTATTAAACAATTGTAATGTTTTCATACAACTTGGCTAAAATTTTAAATTTCAAATTATATTTAAATTCTTCGTCAAATCACGAGTTATGCATGTGTACTAACGGAAAAAATTTACTTCTTATCAAATCTGAGGTGAACCTATTGTTACTTGCAATAGAATTTTCCAGCGGTGCACATTTAGATAGAAATTTAAATCATTATCAACAGTAAAACAAAGCATAATCTTCTCTTTTTTTTAATTAAAACACATATTTGAAATTGTAAAAATTATTATAAAATTTACGTTTAAGATATTAAGCATGAATTACATTTTAAATGAAAAGAATCAACATCGTCAAAACATTTGATATTTGACCATTGCAACGTAGTACTATTTTTTGCATATTGAGGTATTTGAATCTTTAACACTTTGCGTGTCATTTCAATCATCGGTGTCTGACATTCTAAAATATTATATAAAACTAAAATATTTATATATTTTAATTACTGATAATTTATTTAAAATTTATATAATATCACATTTTACATTGCCAATCACCGGTGACTGAGGCGGGCTAAATGGAAAGTTCAGTGTCAGTCACCGTTGAAATCAGGTTTCTCCTACAATTTTCATTAAACGATGTAAAATGCTTAAAAGTAACCTAGGAACTTCTGTAAAATTTCCTTTAAACATGGATTATTCGCATTGCATTGACTTCATTATCTTCAATTCTTTTTTCGTTCTTCCAACAATACATTAATCGGGTATCAGATTTCTTACTAATCTGAAGAGGGGAAATGAGAGACTGTTAGGATAATTGGAAGTTCGGTCAGTTCGAGTTCCGATAATTGGAACTCTGCTATATTTTATTTTTTTAAATCTATGATAAAATTTACTTTTCTCTCTAGACAAAGCGTCAAAACTAAATAAAAGATAAAATATGCAACTTTTGCTGTGTAGATATATTTATTTCAAAAACTGAATTTGTTTTTGGATAAAAAAAATAACCGAGTCAAATTGTAGTGAACAAAATTATGATTTTTTGTAGATTTCTAGATAATAATCTGCAACCAAAAAAGGAACTTTATATTCTTAGGACCTAAATCATAGTCGTAGTCTTAAAAACTCTACTTTTTTATCTTAAAATTGATTGACAGGTTTTTTTTAAATTTTAGACAGTTAGATTTAAACATTCGTTTAATATTATCCTTATTATGGACTTATTATAAACTGCTACGAAATTTCAATCGAAAGATTGTTTTAAATATATTTTTAAAAATCAGTCATCTCTATCTTTATTCCATTTAAATCTCAAATTATGAAATAAAAAAAACCATTTTGTTAAGTATTTTTTCAGAATTTTTGAGAATTCATTATGACATTTAAACAATAATAAACAAATTATAGAATGGCATAACAAATAAAACTTAATTAAAGAAATATTTTTTTATGTTATTTTATAGAATATTTATAGGTCCATTCACTTTTTTAATATAAAATACTTTTTAAAATAGTTTACTCAATTACCAAATGTACCAAAGTTTAATGTATTAAAATAGAAATATTTAAAAACTGAAATGTTTTGTCTACCAAACTTCGGACTTCAAAAAAGCTAAACAGATGCTTATGAAAGATAAACCATACTTTTAAAAACGTTTTTGTTTTGTGGAACTATGGAGCAAGACAAAGTAAAAAATCTACAACTCATTGTAAATTATATTACTGCTAATTGGTGGATTTAATTAATTTTATAAATTTTTAAACTTTAAAATACAGCAGGAAAATATAGAATAAAAAAAGTTATCTCAAAATTTTATTTTATTTTTCAAGTTTTGTAAAGAAAAAAAAACCTGATGTTAATAATAAACATGAGAGCTTATTAAAAAATCGCAACATTTTTAGAAATAATATATAAGCAAGAAAAATTAGCCTTTTATTTAAATTTCATGAAAAAATACACATTTTTAACTTTAAAATAATGTAAAACGTGTTTAAAAAACGTAATCTTAAATAACTATCCTTTTACAAATTTTGTAAATATAAAAAATCAATATTATCAATGAATGACATGCTTATTTAAAAAACTGCAACGTTATAAAAAATAATGTACAAACAAAAAACTAGCCTTTTATTTCAATTTCTTGAAAAATACCCTTTTTTAATTTTTAAACACCATCGAAAAATAAAGAATTAAAACAACATTGTCACAAAATACAATTTTTTTCTAAATTTTATAAATAAAAAACGACGTTATCAAGAAACGAGATAGCTTATTAAAAAAACTGAAAAGTTATTAGAAATAATATACATATAAGAGTAGAGTTTTATTTCAATTTCTTGAAAAATACACAAATAAGTTTTGCACTATATATATATTACTTCTAAAATGTTTAAAATAGGAAAATAGCAGGGATTTTAATTAAAAACCCTTTATCTTCCGAATGTTTGATTAACATAGCAAATAAAAGGTCACGTCATACATACATTACCAAGATTCTTCATTTGTTATAAAAGAAAGAT
Source organism: Maratus speculifer (assembly GCA_964019185.1). NCBI lineage: Eukaryota > Metazoa > Arthropoda > Arachnida > Araneae > Salticidae > Maratus > Maratus speculifer. The sequence continues at coordinate 179,804,570 of OZ025297.1, forward strand.
GCTTCACCTATTGTTTAAGTTTTCAAGATTGTAAGATTGTTTGGTGTAAGAACTGCTTTCTGAAAGTTATGTAGATTAAAAATTCAGCATATATGAAACCTTAAATTGAAACAATTCGTTATATTCTAAATTAGGAAATTTTTCATATTGTTTTACTTGTGTATTATTTTAATGAAAAAAAATTAAAGATTTATATTTATCTTGTCCTTCAAAAGATATATAAATTAAAAAAAAAATTCGTCACATTAATTTTAAAAGTAGACTGCTTCATAGCTCAATGGTTAGCACTTCTACAGTACAAGTTAAATTTCGAAAATGGACTTAGACAAATTTTACGAACTGTATTAGAATTTTTTTTAATTTTCTAAATTATTTAAATTAAATTGATTTATTGTCTGTAAAGTTATAAAAATGATTCAGAGAATTTACCTTTTGAATTATTTCGATGTGAAAAAATAATAAAGGTTTAGACTTTATTTCTTCATTCAGAAAATAAGTAAATAAATTTAAAATTTTCACATTATCTTCAGATTTGTACCCACCCTCAAATTACAGTTTTTGAAAAAAATAATCGAGTTTATTTTTATTTATATGCTAAAGTTCAAACATTTATGATTCCAAAAATTTTTACTTTTGGTTCAGTGATAATTAGAAACATAGTCATAGCACAAAATGTAAAGCGGAAATGAACCTTCTGTAACCGGAAGCGATTATTTAAACAGACACCGGAAGGTAAAAATTGCATTTTAGACATAAATATATAATATGTAATGTATGTACAACCCTATGTACATACCCTATGTAATGTATCAACCCTAACAAAAATGATGAATTTTAAAGTTGTAAGCTTTACACATAATTTTTTCTGCTATATCAAAATCTAAAATTGCATTATCTGGAAAATTGTTTTTCTATTATGTACATTCGTTTTGTATTATTGTGTTTTCACGAGAAACATTTTTAGCTCTCTGAGCGTCTTGCAAATGAGCAAAATTGTAATGTTGTTTTCTCTGTAAATGTTTCAAATGCTTAGAAAATATAATTATTTCAACATTATATATATATATATATAAAGATTAATTACAAATATGAATGTAATCCTTGAGAGTATTAATCATTTTAAAATGCAATGAAAATTTATTAAATCTATAGAATTATATTATCTTAAATATTACTTATATTTCATTGAAATCTGGAGCTTAATGAATGGAATATTGCGTTCCAAACACTTAGAGGGGTAAAAAGTTCTTAATATATTGCAATAAAATATTGTTCGAGATTTTACTTATCTGTTGGTATGACAAGAATCAAATATGGCTTGTAAGTTTATAGATATAAATTTAAGCGACATTTTTATTGAGAAAGATACTTTTAAAAAAATCAAGTTTTGTATATGTCGAAGGGTAATTGAGAAATCAGGCTCTTTGCAAAAAGCCTAGGCTGCTTGCAAAGAGAAGGTTTAATTAGAGAATCATGTCTCTTTTCCCTCTTATTCCTATTTGTCTGATACTTTTCAGGCTTATAGCAAAGAGCCCAGCGAGCATTAGGCTACTTGAAAACTGACCACTAATTTCTCAATCAGCCTGCTGTTTTTAGGCTTATTGTAAAGAGGCTAGACAGCAATGACCATTTATTTCTCAATCAGCATGATATTTTTAGAATTATAAACACATAACCGGACAACATCCACAAATAAAATATATACTTAGATCCGAGCAAGTCAAAATAATTTCTGAGAATAAAAATCCAATCCAAACCTTAAAAAAAATTTAAAAAAAACTTGAAATATGATCCAATTAAAATTTTAACCCTACAGAAAATATTTTAATGAAGCATCAGCCGATCCGACAAGACAAAACGAACAGGAAACCCGACCCGAGCCTAAAAATTTTGTTTGATGAAACCCTGAAAAATAACCCAAACAAAATCTAAAAACTACAAAAAAAAAAAAAAAAAATGAAATTTGACCAGAACCAATTTTTGAATCCGATCAATATATTCCAAAAAAACCGTAACTGGATCCCAGAAATACGAAACAATTTCCGTGAACATGAACCCGACTCGACCCTAAAAGTTCCAGTTGAAAAAGAAATCTGACCCGAACAAAATCTGAACGAGACAAAAATGTTCCAAAGAACCTTAAACGGATTTGAGCAAGACAATTTTTTTCCATGGACATGAACCCGATTTGAACCAGAAATTTTTGTTTAAAAAAATTCAAAATAAGACCCGAATGAAATGTCAACCGAGAAAATTTTTTATTGAACCATAACCCCGTCCGAGCAAGACAAAATAATTTTCGTGATCTTCGATTCTTATAATTAACAGAAATTTCTGAATAAAAAAGATTTCTAAGATATTTAGAATGTTCTTTATTCATAAAAATGTACATCAACCATCTAAATCTCATTCCTTCACTATTTGCTTATTTTAATATAAACTAGATGGTACCCGTCAAGATTTGACGATAAATATGTTAAAAGATTAATTAGAACCTGTAAATAAAGTTTTGAAAACTTGATTTATTTGAATGTTATCTATGTGGTTCCAACAGATTCAAAGCGTTTCATGGTTCTGTCAGTTTAACCTACTCAAGTGATCATCTGAAAGAATTTAAGCAGAATTTTAAGAACTTTAACAGCGCTTGCTTTTTAGCAGAAGGATAACTAAAATTAATTGAACTGATATTTATTTTGGTGAATTTTCTCAGTATTTTAAAACAAGCAAGAAAAATCATGCGTTAAGCATAGATTATGAAGCATTTTCCAACGCTTCATGAAATCTTTAACTAAACTTCATTATTTAGGTAAATAAGGATATAAAGCCAAATATGTATTCCAGTGCTATTGAACATTCCTGTATTTCATTTGTCAGCTAATATACATATTATATGATGGGAAAATTTAGTTTAGCAAAAGATGTCTAGTAGCTTGAAATTTCTCTTTCAGCGATTTATACTAATAGATGAAAACATACTTGAATACTTTGTTCAAACTTGTAGTTTGCCTGGTACCTTTATTATACATCAATCTTAAGATAAAATTTATTTTAAACCAAAACACTCTTAAAACAACTGAAATCACCTTCTTATAAATTATCATTCATAGTCTCCATGTACCCAATTCTTTATGTGGCCCTGTATATCATTTTATCTATATTATGCAAACATTTCTTAGTAAATTTAATGCAGTTCAGCGTAAACATGCATAATTCATTTAAGAATCAGCTTTTAGTAATTTATGCTCATATTCAGTAACGTTGATGAGCTCTTTTGGATAACCCTGTATATTAACTATAGCATTTATACACATCATATAATATGTATAAATTTATTGAAACTTATACGCGCATATAATAATTAAAATTCATTTTATCTATCCATCAGCTATCATCGGATACATATACAGTTGTTCGGAAAAAATGTACTATTTGGAATCTTTTGTGTGTCCCTGTAAATTCTATGTACTTTATATTAGGGAAGGCAGTTACGTATATTTTATACTAAGCCTCATTGACATACATCAATTTTATTATGCATGAAACAGCTTAATATATTTAAAATTAGTCACACACAATTCCCCCTTTTACCATTATTTAATGGAATTCTTTTGTGTGGCCCTGTAAATGAATAATAGCCACATTTGCACCTTATATTTTATAGAATGCATATTTTAATATTTTTGACATGGTATAACATCTTTAAAATTCCTTTGAAATGATTTTTCCCCATAGGCCGTAATGTAATGGAAAACTTTTGATTCGCCCTGTAGATAAACTAATCATGGTAGCAACTTTATTTTCAATAGGGCTTGTGCTAAGGTAAACGTCAATAACATCCTAGAATTTCATGGCAATCCGAGTATATTAACCATTTTTCCTCATGGGCCGTAATGTAATGGAAAACTTTTGATTCGCCCTGTAGATAAACTAATCATGGTAGAAACTTCATTTTCAATAGGGTTCGTGCTAGGGTAAACGTCAATAACTTCCTAAAATTTCATGGCAATCCGAGTATATTTACGTGAGTTAGAGCGCGGATAGTTATACAGACATCCAGACGGCCATACGGACAGACGGCCAGACAAACCGAATGCATAAGCACTTTTCACCTTTGTTGGAAAGTGCTAAAAATAACAATGTTTAGTATTTTATTACTTTCTTCTATCTTAAGTAGAAGAAAGTATTGTAATCGAAAATTTTTCGACTTCCGGTTTTCGACGGATTTACACGTTTTAGGGGTCAGAGATTCCAAAAAACATGTTTTTACAAAATGTCTGTCTGTCCGTGTGTCTGTGTGTCTCTGTGTGTGTGTGTGTCTGTGTGTATGTCGCCATTCTACCATGAAAAAGTGTATGAAGTTATGCATAGAATTGAACCAAATTTTTTGTGAATGTTTTTAGCAGTGGAAAGCAGGTCCTCCTTCAGTTTTAAAGTATTCCACCGGAAGGGGGCGCTGCAGTCGCGATTTTTGTGCCATTTTCAATAATGTACCGACCAAAAGTATATGAAGTTATGCATCGAATTGAACCAATTTTTTTTTGTAAGTTATGACTATGACTAGTTGGTCCTCCATGAATTTGAAAAAAATCCGTCGGAAGGGGGCACTGCAATCGCGTTTTTTGTGCCATTTTTAATATTGTACCGACCAAAAGTATATGAAGTTATGCATCGAATTAAACCAAATTTTTTGTGTAAGTGTATCACTATGGCTAGTTGGTCCTCTCTGAATTTGAAAATAATCCACCAGAAGGGGGCGCTGCAATCGCGATTTTTGTGCCATTTTCAATATTGTACCGACCAAAAGTATATGAAGTTATGCATCGAACTGAACGAAATTTTTTGTACGAATTGAATATTTCCAGCTGAGCAAAAAATTGCTCAGGCCGGGAATCGAACTCGGATACTTGGCTTACAAGGCCAATGCTTTTACCTGTTAAGCTATCTGGGCGATAGCCAGCTGGGATTTTTCTCTCAGTTAACCTTATTGGTCATAACTGTCATTTGAAACAGCTCGGAGAATAAACCGCAGGTAATGGAACTCCATATAACGATGGATACGTAGATATTCTAATTATTTTAACACAATGAAACTGATTGGTAAAGTTATAATTCGAATTGAATATTTGAAAAACATCCGTCGGAAGGGGGCGCTGCAATCGCGATTTTTGTGACATTTTCAACATTGTACCGACCAAAAGTACATGAAGTTATGCAGCGAATTGAACGAAATTTTTTGTGTAAGTGTATGGCTATGGCTAGTTGCATTGCCCTGAATCTGAAAAAAATCCGCCGGAAGGAGGCGCTTCAATAGCGAATTTCATGCCATTTTCAATATTGCATCACATAAAAGTGTCTGAAGTTAGTTCTAAAACTGAATTAAATTTTTTGTATATGATTATTTTTGGTAAGGCAAGTAACTCCTCCCTGAATTAAAAACACTATGCCTATAACTCTATTGCCCATGGGCTCGTGCAGAGACGGAAATTCGTTTTTACTCCGATTAATTTTTTGAAGCAGAAATTTAAGATGAAAATCAAAGGTGGTATGGTATTGAATTAAAATTATTAAAGTATTAAAATGAGTAACTATTTTTTTAAATATTAAAATATACGTATGAGATAGAAGAAAGTTTTGGGATTGGCACATCCAACAAGTTTTTAAAATCATATTGAAAAATTTTTATTAATTTTATTTTTATCAGTCTCATTTTAAATCCCGAAACTTAAAATTTCATGCTACCAAGTAACTATTTATAATATATTTAAATTATTTGAATTTTTCATAACTTTTCATATATTATTTAATTATTAAACCATGAGTATCACAAAGTAGTTCAATTTTAAGTCTTATATGACTATTTTTCTTTCCCACTGTTTTCTCTTCTTAATTTTAATTTTCCCCCGGATAATAATTAATAATTTTCGTTATATGCACGCAAACATATATCTTCTTTGTAATGCTCATACGAAATATAACAAAAATTGTAAATTAGTGTAATATATTTAAAAGATAAATCAATGAAAAATACTTTAGCTTAAATGTTTTAAGTCAAAATTGTTAAACTATTTCTAAAAATTTTTAGCATATTTCACAATTTTAAAGATTCAGGTATTACTTCATAACGCCACTCGGGGATTTAGTTAAAAATCATTTAATATATGGATTAAGTGATGTATAACCTTTATTTAAATACATAATTCACGTATATTACAGTTTACAAATGGATTACTTTTTCTAAGCTTCCACGAACATGACAGGAAAGTGGTAAATTGCTGCAACTACCTACTGACAAAATAATGCTTAAATATTTACATTTTTTAGAAAACTAGAATACATTTTTTTAAATATCGCCAGATATTAAATTAAATTTTACGACATTTTTACAATTTTTATTTGTGTGTGTTTGTATCTTATAGTTTTTTTAAAATGCAATTTGTAAAGATTTTCAATAATTTTATTCTTACAAATGTATTTCTAAATCCCTGAATTGGAAATTGGCTGTTTACATCTAATAATTACTATGTTTTACTTACTTGAAATATTTTAAAAATAAAATTGTTAATTAAAAATTCATTGTTGAGTGTTAAATTTTATTTAATTATAAAGCATCAAAATAATAATAATAACAAAAGAATAAAAATCATATAACTTCCCCTCATAGTAAAATGTATCATTTTTAAAAAAATACTTTGCCGAGCGTTGAGATCGAACCCTAGTCCTCTACAAAAGCTCAGAGTCATAAATCCGTGCTTTAAACTACTGAGCTAACCAGACTTTCCTCTAACTGGAAGGACTAATAACTTCAACTTCACGTATGCACAAAGACCTGAATTTGAGTTAATCTTAAAGAAGTAGCCTACTGTTTTAACATATATGATTATTATTTTATATTAAAAAATGCAAAAAGTTGTTTTTGTATCTAACATTTAAACTAGACACGAATGTAGGTACATTCGTGTTTGAAAGATTGTGGCAGATAAGGTTTAAGGTTATTTTAAAAATAGGATTGTTCACTTTTGAAAACATTCATGAGATAATTTGTTTTGGTAAGCACATAAGACATGTACTCTTACATGAAAAATGAATAATTTTCTAATTTTTGATAAAATCAGACGATTTTTTTAAATGATGCTATCAAATTTGGCTTTTAGATCCAAATTACAAAATGTGATAGTTCAGAAAAGATCGTCATGAGACAACAATCGCTTATAAATCAATACTTTTTTTCAATGGAAATTATTTTGTCTTAGTTGTATTGGGTTATGGTTCAATGGAATATTTTATTGAATTCATCTTTAGTTCGGTTTCAATTTTTATTTTATTTATTTATTTATTTATTTGTTTATTTATTTATTTATTTATTTACAAATGGAAATTTTAGGTTTGAATCGGATAATACGCATTCGGAAATTATTTTGTCTTGCTCGGATCCGGTAATGATTCCTTAGAATATTTTGTCGAATTCAAATTTGATTTCAGTTTTTTTTTCTTTTCAAATGGAATATGAATGTTCGGTTCGGGTAACATAGTCATGAAAACATAGTGTGACATATACATCTGTCTTGTTCGAATCTGGTTATGGCTTTTTTAAATATTTTTGTATTGTTCAGATTTCATTCGTGTCATATTTCGGCTTCTTTTCAAGTTTAATTTTAGGGTCGATTCGAGTTGCATGTCCACAGAAATAAATCCCTTTGCTTTGCGCTGATGAGCTTATGGTTCTTTGAAGTATTTTTGTCTTATCATTATTTTTATTCATTCTTATTTCATTCTTTTTTTTCAAATTAAATTTTTAGGTTTGATTCTAGTTGCACGTCCATGAATTTTTTTTTTTTATCTTGCTTGTATCGGGTTATGCTTCTTTGGAATATTTTTGGCTAGTTCATAATTCATTCCGTCAGATTTCGGGATTTTGTCAAATAGAATTATTAAGTTCCATTCGGATTGCATGCCCGCAGAAATTATTTTGTCTTGCTCGGATTGGGTTGTAGCTATTTGGAACAGTTTTGTCTGGTTCAGATTTCAGAATTTTCCTCAAATAGAATTTTCAGGTTCTAGTTGCATAACATGCATACGGAAAATATTTTGTCTTTCTTTCTCAGATCTGTTTATGGTTCATTGGAATGTTTTTGTCGGATTCAAAAAATTACTTCCATATATATATTTTTTTCAAAATATTTTGAGGTTCGTATTTGGTTGCGTGTCCACGGAAATTATTTTAACTTAATCGGATCATATTATGGTTCTTTGCGATATTTATTGTCAGTTACCATATTTGGTTCAGGACAGATTTCGTGTTTTTTCAAAAATAACTTTGTTTTTCAAGTTGGATTGATATCCACGAAAATAATTTTGTATTACTTAGATCTGAGTATAGTCTGTTTTTTTTTTCTTTTTTGTTTTAGTTTTTTTTTCGGGATCGGGTCAGGTTATTTGTTAATAAGCCTAAAAATATCACCCTAATTGGGATATAAGTGATATTTTTCAATTTAGCCTAATGATCTAGTCTGTGTAAAATAAATGAAAAAAAAAGAAGAACAGGCTGATTGAGAAAAACGAGTCAGTTTTAAATCTGCCTAATGCTCTATAAGCTCTTTGCTATAAGCCTGAAAAATATCAGACTAATTGCAAGAAGGAGAATATTCTCCAATTAGCACAGCTCTTTGCAAATATCCTGATTTCTGAATTAATCTATGACACATACAAAGTTTGGTATATATGAGTAAATTTAAGAACCATTTCAATCTTTTGTTTCATAATACAGGTAATGGGTGTACAAGTATATTGCTGAAATAAAAAATGAAATATTAATATTGAATATATTTCTTTACAAAATGTTTGACATTAGCGCAATGCTTTTCAAAAATTTGGCTAAATATTGTGTAAATTTGAAAAGTTTATTTAAAAAATCCCTTTAAATATCTTTTGTATTGATAATTTTATTCCTTGTTTTCCTTGTATTCCTTGTTTCCTTGAAAAAGTAGAAGCTGGTAGATCGGTGTTCAATTAGTGCAATTCGTTGCTATATTACACGTTCGAATTTTGAGACCGAACATAGACAGATTTTGTTGCAGTTATAATTTGGTAAGAAAACCTTGCTGAGTTGTAACGTACTGAGCAAAATTAAGCTTCTATTACTGCTTGTTAAAACGGTCAGATAACAAACGAAAAATACGTATTGTTCTCTTCTGAACAAAAAAGTGTATCATTGATTTTAAATATTCTACTTTTTTGTAATTAAACTAGTCGGTAGTTTTGTAGGTATTTTAAGCATTTATGCTTAACACTCGTTTACTATTTTTCTTTCTATGAGTTTGGATATGCAGTTACATTATTCTACATATTTCAAAGATCGCTATCAAAATAATTAATTAAAAAAACACTTATGCGGTGGTGCGTTTACGTTGAAAAAAAACTATCTGAAAAAATATTCTTTTGCAATTTTTGGTTTTAAAATAATAAATTTCAATCATATAAATAAGCGAGATAAATTATAAAAGAAATTTAAAACATTCTTAAAAATAGCAAACAGACAAAAAATCTAGTCTTTCTTCAAATACATTTTCTCGGAAAATATACCAAATAAGTTTCAGTATATCTTACTTCTAAAATGTTTGAAATAGGAAGATAGCAAGACTTTTAATTAAAATCCCTTCATCTTCTGAATGTTTCATTAACTTAGCAAATAAAGTGGCACGTCAGATATACTTTGTAAAGATTCTTCATTTGCTTAAAACAAAGATGCTCCATCAATTGTTTTACTTTACGAGATTATATGTTAGAATTACTTTCAGAAAGTTATGCAGATTACTTAAAGTAAAACAATTTATTATGCTCTAAATTAGGAAAAGTTTTCAGAGCGCTTTTGTTTTGAATTATTTCGATAAAAAATGTAAGGATTTAATTTCATTCTTCATTCTGAAGATTAAATATATAAATAAATGTTTGCTTTAATTTAAAAAGTAGTTTGCCAATAGTTCAGTGATTAGTGTATTGCGCAGCTACACTATAGATTCGTGGTTCGACACCGGATAGTGACAAATTTAACTGAATAGATTACAGACTGAGACTTAACAGAATGAGAAGCAAGCTTGCTTTTAAACTAATACTGTGTGATCTACATATAGCTGATCACTGGTTCACAATTTATACTAAGGTATCTGTATCAAATGTAGCCAAGTTTAAGATTTCAGACCACAATATGTAGTGTTATATTAGACGAAATAGTTTACATTTTCTTGAAAGCAATACTTATATAAAGTTTTACAATATTCAAACATACATTCTCTTCTTCTTTAATTGTGGCCAGGACAGTTAATAGAAAACTCTCGTTAAAGTAGCGTATTTGAAGAATACATTTTAAATAAGATCACGATTTATAGTGGCCTCCAAAAGTTAAGATAGAATTTTTTTTTCATTTAATTTGCAAACGAAGGAATGTAGAAGCAACGAATTTGGAAAAATATGTATACTAAATAGTTATTTAATGTATACCACATAGAAATGTACATAAGTTAAAAGCAAACATGATTTACCACAAAAAAGCACTATTGGTGGAAAAGTCCATTCTTGTAGAAAACAGTATATCCTAGTATAATGTGGAAATTATTTTGTCTTGCTGGGATCGGGTTATGGTCTTTTGGAATATTTTTATCTGGTTTAGATTTTATTAGGGTCAGACTTCAGTTTATTTTTTAAGCAGAATTTTTAGATTCGACTCCGATTGGACGTCCACACAAATTATTTTGTCTTAATCGGTTTACGTTATTGTTACTTAGAATATTTATATTTGTTCGATATCTCGGTTTTTTTCCTCAAAGGGAACATTTAAGTTCGACTCGAGTACTATGCATAAAAAGTAGCCTTTCTTTAAATATAATTTCTGGGAACATATACAAATAAATTTTATACTATAAGTCTTACTTCAAAAATGTTTGAAATAGAAAGACAGCAGGACTTTTAATTAAAAACCCTTCATCTTCTGAATGTTTCATTAACTTAGCAAATAAAGTGGCACGTCAGATATACTTTGTAAAGATTATTCATTTGTTTAAAACAAAGATGCTCCATCAATTGTTTTACTTTACGAGATTTTATGTTAGAATTACTTTCTGAAAGTTATACAGATTACTTAAATTAAAACAATTTATTATATGCTAAATTAGGAATAGTTTTCAGAGCGTCTTTGTTTGAAGTAGTTCAATAAAAACAAAAAAGAAAATGTAAGGAATTAATCTTTTTATTCATTCTGAAAAATTAAATAAATAAATATATGTTTGGTTTAACATCTTGATGGTTGGTAGGATATATTATATCCTACATGCGATTAATAAAGCTTTGCACCATAAAAATTTCACTAAATGTTACTTTTCTAAATTTTGTGTGGAAAATTAGGTTTGTAAATGCTTTTCTTTGTTATTAATAAAATTTTCGCAAATTTCCACTGGGAATATAGAATTACGCAAATGGATTTTCTTGCCATTTAAAGAACTAATTTCAAAAGGAGTTTGCCGATAGCTCAGTGATTAGTGCATTGCGCTGATACCCTATACGTTCAACATTCAACACTGGATATGGGCAAATTTAACTTAACTGATTACTTTTTTGGAATACTTTTTAGAATGAGAACCAAGCCTGCTCTTAAACTATACTGTAATCTGCATATTATTGACCACAATTTATACTAAGGTACAGTAGTGGAAAAAAACAGTAAACACCCCAACTAACTCCTCCATAAATTATCATAGAATAAAGTTAAACGTACCGTACGGCTGGAAATATAGGCTACTTTTAAATAATGTATACATAATTTGTTTAGGGAGCCATCTACTCATTAAAATGTACCCAAGCTTCATTTTTATCAATTGTAATATTTAAATTTAACAAGATATTTTAAGTTTTCGGTTCGTATTATGTCTATACACTAATCAACACTGAACAATCAGGAAATGTATTATTTTGCATTTACTCATTTCACTTATATGCTGATTTTTCTGATAATCTGTGATATGCCAGTCAAATCTGATTTACACACTATTAAAACATTGTCAAATCATTTAATTCTTGCTATGATTTTGTGTCCGAATTCATTATTTGGTTCCTGGTTAAGAATGAAAACGTCCCCAATTAATTTTCCAGAGGCACTTATATATAACTGGGTGGTGTATTAACGGGTAGTTTTAAACTTAATTTATAATGCTGCAGCCCATCACGTCCTCAGAGCCTTAAAAATGCAGGATTGTATTGGATACATATTGATATGTACACCCACTGTAATAAGCATTTAGGATTGAGGAAATAGAGTATTTGTTTTCTGACACCTTCTCTTGTATGTTACAGCGAAATGTATTTATGATGGGCTGGAAATAAAGTTCCGGGAAACATTCCTAATAGTCAGCATGTGGGCCACTTTGCGTCTTTTGATTTAATATTCTTGTTTGAATTAGGCTAGGAATCATTGGGATGCTTTGAATTATTTAAAACACACACAAGTATCTTTATTCTTTGCTCAACATCCGAAGGCCTGTATCTAAACTGTAATCCTGTATTGCTGAAAGTGTTTCACATATTCCCTTCACATGCAACGATAAATTTATTCTTGTTTTTGAGCCGTACTGCCTATATTATCTAAATTGTTGCTTGCAAATCCTTTTCCCAGAAGACCTCACAAAATTCTCTTCTTTTTTTATTCATTATCTCTCATTTCTGTAGAGATTTTTATGTCTATATACCTATAGATTTTGTTCTCGATCGTTATTTTTAGAATATCAAAGATTCGATGACAGTTGTCTTTTTCTGAGTAGTGACTTTTCTGTCTACCAGGGATTCGTCAAAATGGGAAAATAGGTAATCACGAAGAAATGTGGCAATGATTGTTTTGTTGGATGCAGTATAACAGCCAAAAGGCTCATAGATGACATGTATAGAACAAGGCCCGACTTCGCATGTGAAGGGGTTGCATGCCATCTTCTCTGAACCAGTGTGCCTGAAACGTAAGTCATAAGTGCTGCTATAATTTGCCATGGTTGAACGCCTATGGAAATTATCCAATTATGTCGTTTCCTGTCCTCTTTGGATACCGTAGGACTAGGCGAGAAATAAATTCCTGCTCTTACAGCTATTTTACCATTTATTGAGTATGACTTATAGAACTTCTCACAACTTGTGGGGATAGGCTCATTATCTCGCTGTCATATCCAGTTTGTTTCTAGTCAGAAAGAGTTTGCGTATGCGTCTTTGAATTAAAATTTCCTGAAATATAAACAAGTGACAGCACGTCGTTGAATAAAAAGCAGCCCCATGTGCAACAAAGCCGCCACCTAACTGATGCCTTAATGAAATCACTTTTCGTTTCTTAAATCATACCAATATTATTTCCAATCATCAGGACTATTTAAGTTTCTTTTATTTGCGTTGCGGAAAATTAATTAAATTGATTTAAGAAAAGAAAAAGAGAGTTTATTAAAACAGCAGTTAGGTGGCGGATTCATAGCAAAATGGGGTTGCTTTTCATTCAAAAACGTGGTGTCAGTTACGTATCTTTCAGGATAATTTAATTTATAGATACATATAAACTCTTAATTTTTAAACAATAATGAAATTATAAAAATACATATAAACTTAAAAATACATGTAAGCTCTATATATATATAGACTCTTTTTAACCAATTTTCATTTTTGTTCAACACTTCTGACAGAAAAAACGTGTATAAGAGCGAGATAATGCACTTATCTACATAAGTCGTGAGATAAAATTAAGTTATTTAAGAAAAATATTGAAGTTGTGGAATGGCCGGTCAGAAATCCTGATTTTGATCCCATGAATAACTTATGGGGAGATATGGAAGACGAGTTAATAGAAATGAAATGCATTTTCTTCAGCATCAGGACTTAGAATAACAATTGAAGATGAATTGTACAAAAACAAACCCTGACTGTGCTAAAAATAAATGATGTCGAGTAATAATAGGATATTTGCAATCATAATACTCATAGTTGGATGCATAGTATATTAAATATTTGTTTCTTCGATTACTATATTGAATTTTTTTGCTGTTCTTAAAGTTTTTACACAGACAAAAATAGTGTTTTTTCGTACAATTACTTAATTTTATAATAAAATATTCAAGGTCGAATTTTGTCGGCTTTTTTATTAGTTTTTCAGCTTGATGTTACATATTATAGGGAAAAAAGTTTAACTTGTTTTGAAATTTATAAAAAAAATTAATATTATTCGCTGTCCTTATAGCTTTTACACGTAATTATATATATATATATATAATTACACAAAACATTAAAAATAAAAATAAACTTGAAAATACAATATTTCCTCTTCTAGCTCATATAAATCCAAATGTAAGTATTACATTTAATTTTTTACAACCTTAATACATCATTCGAAAGAATTGGGAAGAGAATTTTGCTAATGCGTTTTTTTGCAAAAAAAGCTTTATGGTTTTAAAGAGATGGCGTATATATTTTGACAGAAAAAATATTAAAATATAAAATCCACAATTTATTTAGTTTTTTAAGGAACAGCAAAAAAACTGAATATCAAAAAAATGCGTAAGCGAAAAAAAATCAAAAAACCACAGAAGGACGATGATTAATCAACGAAATGTACTTTTATGTAACAATATTGCTTTGTATGGAACAAAATTAAATTCTCATAATCGGAAATGCAATTTAGAGAAGATGCCGGTTAAATGAAAATGTCAAAAGATCATGAAGGAAATATTGTATCAGAAAATTAAATCAGAAGATCTGGGATCATAATAATTTATATCTACAAAAGATATTTTTAAACTTCAGACAATACATAGAATTTTTTTAAACATATTTTCTTCAAAATTACTTTTGACACTGTTTCTTTTTCTGAAATGAAAGTTACAGATGCATTAATGAAACTGAATAAATTCTCCAATAACTGAATTTTTAATAAAATGATATCTTCAAGTAATTTTGTTTTACAAATATGCTTTTTAAAAGAATATTATAGATTTTACAATGAATATTCGTTTCAAAAATTTTATTAAATTCAAATATTATACAGTTCTTGTCATATATATTTTTAAAACTATTTCGAATTTCATTAGAAAAGATATGTTTTTGCATTTTAATAAATTAATTTCCTGCTTCTACAGTCTAACGATATGGCTATCGTAATTTACATTTTAGTTGGAAGTTCTTTGTTATTTATAATTTATATTGTTTATTTTAAGATGAAATATATCATTGTTTATTAACTTGTTTAACCCTTTAATTTCCATGATAGAACACGTTCTAAAAATTATGTAGTTCAGAAAATCTGACTTTACAAAAGAAAAATTCTGTGGCTAATTTCGGTTTATATAGATACGAAATGTCCGTAATTAATTAAAGCCAATATTGCTATTTTAATTTTCTGGTGGGAATTAGGATATACGAATAAAACTATCTCAAAATATCTTGAGCGGTTTCGGATGGTTTGGGATCTAGAGGGTTAAGCATACTATAGCTAGGTGCATAATTTCCAATCGTCAGAGGCCGAGAGGCATTTGAGTTGTTGTTTTGACGTGTGACCGAAGGACAAGAAGGGTTGCTGGAGCTTCCATTTAGACTGAACACAGAGGGTTGGAAATCAAACTTCTGAGAATGAAGATGTTCGAAAATGCTAACCAATAGCTGGCAGCCACCTCCTCAATTTTAATATGTCTCTGAAGGGAAATGAAAGATTCTCCACAGGCCTATACCCAGAAAAATTACTAAGACCAATGACAGGACTTTCGGAAGAACTTTATTTAAGGAGAAATTGCAATGCATGCACTCAGTAGGTCTTTTGTTGATGTCAAGCATCGAACTTTTCAGTCCGGAGTTCGATGCTATGACCACTAGGGTACCACATCCCTCATATTTTTCTGTCATTTGAGCCCCCCTTCCCACATTTGAGAATGCGTTGTGTATGACAATAAAAAAAAACACGAAAAACTTTGAAAGATTACGCCGGCGGCTGAGGTTTGGTTCGAAATCACCACCTCCCGTCTTACAGCTTTGAGAACAGAACCTTTCGGGCATAAGTGGGACGAAAGACATTTTAGAGGCTGGCGACTACAAGCCGAATAATTTAAATAAGAAATGCTTTTTTTAATCCTTTGCTACATTCCGTTGATCTCTGAGTGATTCTTTATTATTATTATTATTTAATGTACTGTTACCATATGTTACTACGCTAATGATATTTTCATTAACTCTTTATCCGTGGATTTAAAGTGTACAATTTTTATTAATATGATTTTAATAATTTATATATATGTGAGGCTAAACTGCTGTTTATAACAGATGAAACAAATATTGCATCTGAAGCAATTAAGTTTGGCATTAAGTTTGTAAGTTTTTTATCAGTGCATAAACTCATAAAAATGTGTAAATGTAGATTACTCCTGAAATCACACTAATTATTGTGTTGAAAAAATTATAAATGCGTGAATTTTAAAATAGACTTTACGAAAGGGATAGGAGGCCCCCGTTTCAGCAGCACGTGAACATTTAAAAGAAGTTTAAAAAAATTAATCTCGACACATGTAACAAATGTAACAAATATTTTGTTACATGTAACGTAAAATTTTATTCATTTAATTAGTAAATTTTAATTTCGTTTTCCGAATTCCCTTTTAAAATTTGTACATCAAATATAAGAATGCTTCATTGTATAATTCTAGGTTTTGATTAAATCGTAATTTCTTTCAACCATCGCACAGACTGCTCTTTTTCACAATTTTACTTGTAATTTTCAGTAATAGTGCTAGATTTCATTCTTAAAGCGACATTAGGAAGACTTCATAACGAGGCATTATAATAGAGATTTAATCCCACTTTATGCTTATTCATAAAATTAAATTATATTTTTTGTACTGTTGGTATTCTTTTTTGCTGCCCCCCTTAATTAAAAAGATAGTAGTTTAATCTTCAGTAAAATCTAAAAACTGTTTCGAATTCATTTAATATGTAATATAAAATATAATTCATGTAATTAAGATAATTCTAAATTCGTATCCTGAGTTATTTATACATTTTGCACATCAAATATAAGTATGCTTGATTTCACCCTAAATTATTTGAGCCGTCTTGTAGCTTGTAAACTTTTATCCGTTTCAAAGTTTAACTTGTAATTTTAGTTTAACTTCAGTTCGCAGTGCAATTGATCGTTGTATTCAGGAACTACTTCAAATCCGAGTTAGACGCGAATCTAGCATATAAAACTAAAATCGTAATATTCGTTGACTTGGCTTCATCATGTTTAAATTGAAAATTAATGGTGGGTCCAGCTGATTGCAAGCACTCTCGTTCAGAAAAATATAGTATATAATAAGTTATTCTCTTATAAAATATAAGGCATGTAATGTCACACGTCCGTATTACCTCCAATTCTTTTTATTTGTTTTGTTTATATTTATGTATAAATGTATATGATGCATGTTGAATTGTTTTTTGCGTATAAGAATTTTTTACACGTATAATTTACTTGCCTTAAAAAATTTCAACATTACATAACTCCTGATAAATGTCTATTAAAATAACAACTGTTGTATCTAAAGTCATTTATTTCTTGAAAAATTTTCATCTTAAAAAGAATTTATGAATGTATGTTAACAGTAGCAAAATAAACATTAACATCATTTTATTTTTTTTGGGGGGGGGGAGGTGTTAAATTTTGGTTCGGTTGTGTGAAAGATATTATAGTTTATTTATAAACTGTTATACAAATGTATACCATATCTATAAATTATATATTCAGATTTATAAGTTAAACAATTCATCTGAATTTTATTTATTTATTGATTTTTTTAATTATGAAACTTATAATGTTAACTAAGTTTATCATCAATTAAAACTATAGCGTTGCTTTTGAGTTTCTACGTTACATTTCTTAATTTTGAGAAATTAATTTTTTTAATTTTTTATCTTAATTACATTAAATTTTTAGCTGTGTTTTAGTTTGAAAATATTACATCGGAAGAACTAGGTTCCACTAAAATAGTCATAGCAAAGAACACATAATTTTTTCTTGTTAATTATAGATTTAATAAAAATACACAGAAGTAAATTGCAAAAGGTCGCAAATACGTTGATTTAAAATAACTCCAGATCAAAAATTCTGAAGAAAATTTATATTAAAGTAATGGCTTTTTCTTCAAATATGCATTTTTACATTCCAATTTTGCCTATTATTACAGAACTTATATGACATAAAACATATGATTGTACGTATATAAAAAAAATATAACAGTTGTGTCATAATGAATATTCAAATTCGAACTTATCATTCTCTCCCTCCCCCTCTACATAAATATCCCCCGCCGGGTGAGTTTTATACACTTAAGACACAAATGTAACTATCAAATAAATTCTACGAACTTTAATTTCGAAAATTTATAAGAGTCAATTGATATTTGGATATAGACACAATATTTCTCGTTTTATTTTATACTATAGCTGATAAATAAAAATACACATTAATTTGATATCTAAAATTTTAATTAGAATATCTGAAAATTTCATTTATGAAGATAGGATTAATTTCATTAATGTTAAAATATATTTGTATTTTTTTTTCCTTTTTTAAGACACAAATTTCTAAATATAAATGTAATGCAAAAGATGTTACTTTAATGATTCAACAATTTTTTGATAGTCCTGATAATATTTTATACGGAAAATTCTTTGTAATGATGAATATTTATGAAAAGAAAACAATTCAACATGTAATATAGGTGATTTATGTATATATAAACAAATCAGCTAAAATATTTGCAGGTAATATGTGTGTGTGTATGTGAGATGAAGTTTACATACCTTTTTTCCATTTTTTTTATAGTATTTTAAATTTTACTTTTATAACTGTATGTAACACAGTACCTTCAATATAATTGACTTTGTATCTTGAGTCTGAAAAATAAAAAATGAAAAATTGAGTCTGAACTCTGAAAATAAAAAGTGTGGAGATTGCAAGTTTACCAACTATGATTATTCCATCTGATTAGTCCAAAATCTATCATTAATTAATTAATTATTTTTATTTATCTTAGTTTTTAATTGCATGTTCTGAATAATATATAAATGAGGGGAAAATATACAATTAAAAAGCAAGGAAGAATATAGAAAATAAAATAGCAATTTTTAAGTGTATATTTAGAGGAGAGTGGGGAGGAATGGGACACTTTTTGCAAAAATAATAAAATCAACTTTACTTGACACAAATACAAAAACTTTGATTTATAGAATACAAAATGAAACATTTTCTAATGTCCTTGAGCAATATAGAAACATAATTTGAAGAATCAATTTTATAAATAAAGAAATTGAAAATTTCACAATGTGTCCCATACTTCCCCACTAACAGAGAAGTAATATTTGTACTATGATGGTTGATGAGGAATATCAAAAACTAATGTCTTAAATGGCTATATGCTGATTTTTAGATCCGTAGCTGCTATAGTAGCATAGTTTTAAAGAGGGGGGTAAAGTTCTAAAAATCTATTTATAGAGAGTTTTTAAGAGGAGGGGAGTGAGTATGATAGGCTGATTTGGAGCTTATGATGCTACACTTGTGATAGTGAATGAGAAGTGTATACATCACTATGATCCCGAGTCCAAACAACACTATTTTATCGCATCCACTGTCACAAATCTAGCCCCATAAGCTAATAATCAGACTTTCAACTACCCCCTCCCCCATTTTACTCCTCCATACAAAACTATCGGAATATTGCAGCTACGGTTCTGAAACTAAGCATAAATATATCGCTATTCTTCATCAACCCGTTGCAGTACAGATATTTCATATACACTAGACACAATAGTTATTGAACCTCCACCGAATATGCGTATTTTGCATATTACGCAAAGAACTGTGTAAATTACAATAACACAATAATATGTGTTTTTTGCGTAATACATATTTATCAGTGTAATCACGGAAGATTACACAGACAAAAGAGTAAGAATATAACACAGATATATGTGTATTCTTGCGCAATTTACACATTAATGTGGGTACTTCATGAGTGATTACCATAACTTTTACACACTTAGTGTTATCATCAAATTACACACTGAAATGTGTATTTTGAAATTTACACATTAGGCGTGCATTTTGGCAATTTACACACAAATTTACACATATAAACAAATCGTTTTTGTATCATCGATTTACACATTTTTGTGTGTAAATGTACACTTTTATTTTTTAGAGTGTACGATTGGTCTATTCTTGTATTGATGTTTCTTTATGAATTCTCAACAATGACGAGTTAAGAAAATATGTTTAATTATGTTAATTAAATAAAAAATACTCTGTTTTCTAATGAGTAAAGGCATTACAATATTTATAGCGTTTGACAATGCCACTTTAAATAATTCGGAATTACTCTATGGTTAAGTAAAGATAACTTGCACGAATATAATAATTAAATTAAATCAAATTTCAGAATGTCTAGATCAAAACAATCATAAATTATTTAAATAAGATTCCAGAATTCAGTAACAAAACTAGTTAAGAAATAGTAATGCGTATTTCGAAACTATTAAGAATAAATAATTAAGAACATTTATTTATGTAAAGTTTAATATAATTAGAACCGTATTTTATACACCAAAAATTATTAATTTAATTTTAAATTAATTTCAGTATAGAGTACTTAGTTATCGTTAGTTAGTGTAAATGAAAATCATTGCTTCCTTTCTATAGACATAGTCAGGAATTCATAGAAATTTGCTTTCTCGAGAGATATGCTCAACCATCGCATGACAAACGATAAGAAAATAAAAGGAGAAGATAATAAAAGAAGTATTTTATGTATAATTTGCAGCAGTCGAAGATAAGGGTTAGACAATGCATCACTATGCAGCAAAGCCCCGTTTATACGCTTCAGGATTATAAAACTTTTAAATTTAAACGTCATTTTTTTAAAGAATCGATTCATTCCTATACATTTTAATGTAAAATACTTTGTCTATACGACGCGCAATATTGTTTATACATCGATTTCCACCGTCCAAAGATTTAAAATTTTTTTTTGTCGTAATCACTACTGAATTTTTCACAGATTGAATGTGGTAAAGCAAAGAATGTGAGTACGGTTACAAATTTGCATTCCTTGTCTTGTGGAAACAAATGAACAACGGGAGGTCAGTTCAGAGATTGTTCGCAAAATTGCTTTATCTGATAGAGCGTTTAGTTTTGATACATCATTCTGCACTGGAGTTTTTGTCTTTGCACTCATGTTTATTCTGTATCGCTGCTCTATTTTTTCTTAAAATTTAAAATGTCTCGAAAGCTTAAATCGCTTTCATTGAAAGAAAATAATTGAAATCTTAACCTGTCAGCACACGTGCCTACATTTGTATATTGACGTCACAATTTAATTGTCGTAAATATTACCCCAGAGCATGTGCTAACGTGTTAAAAAAATTTGACAAAAGCGCAGGATTAACAAAAGTAGAAATGGAAAACACCTCGATATCCCAATTTCATTTCTGAAAATAATTGTGCATGACAGAAACAAATCGAGGATGTATCAAATGCTTGCGAAAACCACTCTTCGAAGAGATTGCGGGTACAAGAAGGCAAATTTCTTGAGAATGAAAGCCTTTTACTGAAGTTTTTTAAATATAGTCGTGTGTCAAATATTCGCGTTAACGAACCTATACATATATAAGCACATATAAATATATATTTAATATATTCTTTAGCATTCATTTATTGATTCCAGTTTAAAACCTTGTATGAAGCAATTTAATACCTTACAAGGAATGTCACCGTATGGGCATACTCTAAAATAATCCCAGAATGTTTTTCTCATGAGGATATGTATGCAAACATTTAAATAAACAATTTTATTTTACTTGAGAAAGGTGTAACGAAAAATTTAAAACAAACGTTACACTTCTATCAATCAAGTAAAATAAAATTGTTTATTCAAATGTTTATGTATAAAAGGTGACTTTCTTAAAATCTTTTGATTTAAAAATATAAAAGATTTAATAACTTTTTTAGGATATGTATGCTTAAAAAATTTCGGTAGAAACTTCATAGAGCATCCGTAAAAAAATAATGAGAATTTCGTTATTTTGCTATTTTCCATTGGTTGGCGATGATATATTATAAAATATTTTTTATGTCAAAAGCACTTTTAGAAAAAAATGTTTGAGCTTTAACTTGTTTTTTAAAAAAATTATTTAAATAACTTTAGTTTTGTCAGTTTTACTTTGTTTTGACTATAATTTTGTCATATCACTATTTATATGCATTTATATTCAAATTTAACTATGAAAAATTGTGTTTTAAAGCGACATTCAATAATAAAATTAATTAAAATTGTTCCAGCTCAAAATTAAATCCAATTTAGTATTGTCGATTCAGATTTGTTTTTATGGAAACGATTTCATATTTATTGAAATAGATAACCGGAGCATTCTTCATCTGTCTTTTATTTTTGCATGCTCTTAAATGAGTAAAACTATTTTTTTCAATAATTAAAAAAATGGTAATAAATTAAATATAAGTGCAACAACTAGTACATATATATGTAATACAGTATGCACAGACATATGTTTAAGTTTGAAATTATTACGCATACTATACGCATTCTAATAATCTAATGAAAAACAATTTTCAGTTACATTAAAATTGTTTGCTTTTGGCGATTAAATGTTCTGCTCAACTAACCGTGTGACGCTTTTGTCTTTTCGGGCCAAACATTCGAAATAATTTTATTTTTTATAGACTTCCTAGTGTAATTCAGCCGTTAAATTTGATTGATACATACATAAGATGACATACATAAGCAGTTTAATTAGTATATTTTTAAAAATATTCACAGCTCTAACACTGGACAGTTTCCCAACATGCCCAGTAAAGAGATCTCTTGAAGCCAGTCTCTTAAAAGACCCATAAATGGTGCTTTATTGAAATTGATTTCATAAATGGTGAAAACTAGCTGAAAATCTAATTCATCGTGTTACTTTCTTAAATCAGAATTTACCAATCAGAAATCCAATTTATAATTACCTATTTATACTTGATACTTATTTGAATACGAAGACTAACAAAGACAATCAATATCTTAATTATAAATTTTAGAGCACATTCAATTTTTTGGATATGTATAACAGACGACACTCACAATTGATGCTGCAAAATTCTCAAAAAATAGAATAATTTATCAGGATTTTAAAGTTACAATGTTTGATTTTAAAAGAAAGAGATCTTTTTTAATCACAACATTCGGGATTTCAATATCGCGATACTTGTAATGATGGAAAAAATAAAGTTATAATAACCTGACCAAAAAAGGATTGTGAAGAATACGCACTGTGCGTTTGTTTAAAATCAGAAACTGTTTAGTCATTGGTGGATTGTTTAAAACTGAACTTTGCACTTGTTTCGATCTTCATGTTTTTACAAAGGAAATTCTCTATGTTAACCGTTTATATACCGTTATTCCCTACATACGGAATTGTTTATCAAGAAATTGCTTCACTTCAATAATTACGAAGAAAAGTCAGTAAGTTGGTCACATACCAATTGACTGATTAGAAATTAGTAATAAACTCTTTCCAAATATGCTCATAGTTAGCAGCATTATCCAACTTTAAGATGTTTGTTTCGAATTTTGTGACAACAGTTGTGCAAGAAGAGTAGAGACTTTCAAATGTTGTTGCCGAAGAAAGATGTGGTCGGAATGCTGAGATTGTGAAGGAAGAAACAATGCGGAATGTTTAGGAAATGGTTAGAAGTGATTAAAAACAGCTGCTTCTTCTGTCATGAACTAGCCAGCTGTAAACTTAAACCGTGTACTTTATCTCAGTTACTGTTGCTGTTCGCAACAACTTCAATCTTCCTAGTAACTTTTGAATGCCCCTGCTTTTCTTGTACAACTGCCGTCACGTAAATTCGAAATCAATATCTTATCATTGGCTAATGCTGCCACCTTTAAGTATATTTGGAAAAAAAATGCGAATTTTTTCTGACATTTCTATTGGTTTGTGACCCTTACTGACATTCTCTCGTTTCTTCTTTAACAACGGACGATGCATTGCGACTGTTAAACAATAATAATGTGAAATTTAGATGCGCTTTTTTCATTAAATTGATAAAATAAAAAGATAGCTATAACTTTTATTTTGTAAAATATTTAGAAAAAAATCATCTTATTAATTAACCAAAAATACTCTTATGGAAATATCACAATTCATATAAAAGCATGTTATTAAATATAGTATGATTACCTCTGTAAACGAAATGGGTTTTGCCATTGAAAATGTTTCATAGATTTTTTTTTTTTTTAAGAAAAACTATTCCTATGTAATTGATTGAGAATATTAACCCTTTTTGAAAATAATTATCTTCGACTGTTTCTCAACTCTTTTTATATATTCTTGAGCAGAGTATTTTGCGTGGAAAGAAAAAAAATATTTGCAGACACATTAAATAAATTTTATATTAAATTTTCGCCAAAGGTACTTTAACGTATTGTCAATTCATAAAAGGTTATTATTGTTGATATTAATAAAGTGTTTGATTTTTTCATCAATGGCTCTCCTGTTTACAAGTTAGAATCTGACCACATTGTACATCTATCTGAATCTTCAGCCTAGGTTACAGTCGTTTGTCTGTTTATCACCTATATTCCTATATTCGCAATTCTAAAATTTTTAAATATTCAGAATTTAAAACAATTTTTTTTTTATATTCTAATAACTTACAATTAAGTTATTTGAAGAAACCAAGAGATTTTTCTAATTTGAGGGAATTCATAGTGTCTAAAAATGACTTAATGTGACAAATTAAGCGCAAAGTTTATTCCTACTTTCAAGTTGTACTAAAAGTTGTCACTTGTAGCATATAATTCAACGGTAGATTTTTGAATATTAAATATATAACTTTTTTTAAAAGGCAATAGGTTTCTTAGAAGGGAAGTTTAATTCTTATATTATTCTTATATTTTTATCTTTTTATTCTCCTTAATTATTTTATGAAAAATATATGGGTTTCTTTACACAATTATCTTCAATACATTTTTTTCTTTTGAAACTTTATTTTCTATGTACATTTTTCGCATACTAAATTGTTACATTTCAAGAATGTGCATTTAGACCTATTTTTTACGTAACACAAATTGCCAAATTTAAGGACTTTTGGAATTCGTACATCAGACATTCAGTTAAAACTATTTTTTTTTCGATATATTCACTGCTTAAATGTTCCGTAGTTGAAAAATGTAATTATTTCTGAAGTATGTATATTTCAATAGTCTCTTTGTAGAATATTCAGGTATTTATGGCTGAAAATTTAAATGTTATATAACACGTGTAGGAGCCATCTATTGGATACTGCTTTCATCCTATATATTTTAGCTGTTTGGTTAACAATATTAACAGCTTGCCTGATATGCCCGTATGTTATACGGGCTACGTGTTTTTGCCAAGCATGATTTGCTCGAACAATACGGGCATCCATATTCCAATCCTGATTTATTATTCCCACCAGGAAATTTTGATTGTAAATTTTGAATTATTTAATTCAAGTTTTTTCTGATTCGATTAGGCAAAAATTTCTGTTTTGAAAAATCGGTGATAAAACATTAAAAATGCTGTAAATTACATGAAAAAATAGGCATTATTAATTAGTTTTTAAAAAAATATTTATCAGTTAAGTGGTTCAAAAGAAACATGATTTTTCTGTAATATAATATTATTTTATGAACGTGTTTAATTTTTTTTCTCTTTTGGCATTTTTGTATTTAGAATTTAGCAGTAAGTCCTAATTTACGGCTAATACTAAAGATTGTATTTATATTCTCTTTGTGCTACTATTTCTTTTTTTAAATCAAATGTTATCAAAATGATTGTTAAATATTTTTATTTAAAGAAACAGATGGTAGATAAAATTAAGAAATCGTTGATAGTGGCAGTTCTGCAATTTATTATATGATATATTACGTTCTAAGTGTAAACATCTAGTAGAAACTGGTTTGATCACGTATCTATTGCTAAAAAGCCATCATTTGTTTATTCTTGTTTTCAGTGACCTTTTCATATTTTATTTTTATTTTTACGTAATAATTTAAATACTTATTTCTAAATAAAAATAATCTCTGAATTTGCGGGTTTTAGTATAAATAAATAAACGGAATATAGAAATAATAATGTATATATGTTTAACAAAAATCATGTAAAAATATACATTCACTGCATAATGTTATTAAAAAATGCAATACTTAAAAAAACATTTATGTATTGAGATTTTTTAATCATGAAATCGAAAACTAGTCAACTAGATAGGTTCCACAAATGGAGTGTTAAAGATATTTATACAAGCGATGTAATTATGCATATCATGTTGATAGTCCCGTACCATACTCGATGTCTCAGAAAATATACCATTTGCTTAATAAGGTGACATATTTGATCATTTGGTACCAAGCGGCTCGTATGATCGTCCTTCTGTATAAAACACTTGATTTTGTATACACAATTTAATAAATTTAAGGAGAAATCGTTAAATAATTAAATTTATGTAACAAAAATTTCAATTATTTAACATTTTACAGATCTGGATTTTTTTAAAGCTAAAATTGAGCCACATACACAAATGACCCTTTTGCGGCAATTGATAATAAAACTAATGAGGAAAATGCGAATTTAATTATGAGTTTGAAAATAATAAATTTCTCCTGTAGAATGGATATTGTAATATACTTTAAAAGTTAATAATTTGCATTTTGAATTTGGTTAGTGTAAAAGTGAAATGAAATTACAAAACCATTATTGATGAATTTTATTGTCACATTAAATATAGATTCTGAAAGACTTTGGAGGTAATTTAAAAGGTATTAAATATTCCACTCGTTAAGAGGAAAAATACACATTTATTAAAAGTTGGAAAACAGTCCGTGAAAGAATACAAACATTTTAAACCTGTAAAAATACTGTAGTAGCGCTTTTTTAACTATTGCCCAACAAGTTAGGAGAAATTGGAGTAAAAGGCAATTACAAAGACCGTGAATTTAATGGAAATAGAAATCAACTCACAAAAGTTTGGCGACATTATGAGAGTAGATAAATCCTTTGATACATGGATTATAATATTTTTTAGAAGCCGTTAAGTAATCATATATAGGGATTTTAGAATTGATTAATCGGTATCCTTGAGGTAAGACGGGAAAAATTTGGATTCTTTACATTACTAAAAATACATTTGCAAAAAATTCTGACACTTAAAAGCGAGGGAAAATAAAGAACAGAGGTAAACATAATGGCAGCTGTTAACAATAATTCATTTATATTTCTCTTTTTATAAAGAGAAAGTTTCACGGCAGTAAAGCTACAATTTGTGAAAAAGCTAATTCCATAAAAGATACCAGAATGAAATATTGATCACCTTTCAATAACTGATTAAAATGAAATTAATAAATTAGATTCTTTAGTCGTAAGGGGCTGGGATGCAGAGAATAAAGATATGATTTTAGATATTAATATTATATATAAATTAACTATGATTAAGTTTTTATAATTTGTTGCGTGGACTTGAAAAAGCAAATATACCGAGTGGTTATAATTAAGGATACGATTTCAAAAATTGATAATCTTAAAACTATCGCTCAGAATTATTTCATATTTTAGCAAAGCAATCGTGAGGCAACGGAATTTTGTTTGGGGGAGGAAAATAGCTCCAAAATGTACCGATAGATGGCACTGTCAGTGTTCAAATTGTCTGGAGATATGCAAATTACTAGTACGTAACATACGCACTGCAGGTATAGCTGCCATAAAAATGCAGAGCATCAGCTCATGCTTCATCATGACTTTGATAAAGCATGCGCGATGAAGGATTGCGCTCTACTCTTGAAAATTTTCATAAGAACAGTGAATGTACACTTACAGGTACTAGGAAGTTTCGTACATTAAAATCCGTAAAAAGGGTTCTAATAACCACAGATTATTTACAAAAAATGATTGTTCTGACTCCATTTATCATAGAACAACAAGCTAATTGAAACGTAAACAAATTACCGTCTGCGATCGCTATGGTAACCGCTCAAGGCATTGCCATTCTAAACTGCTAAATATTTCCAACCTTCCGTGGTAACCATAGCAATCACCATACAGTATCCCCCCCAGTGACGAAGGGTACCGAAGAAACGATATAATTTATAATTATTTTTAAGGGTTTTTTTTTTAGGTCAGAATTCAAGCTGGTTGAAAAAAAATTACAAAGATATATACCTTGAAATAAATTCGAAATGCAACAAAATAGAGAAATAATATATAGATATGCAAAAATGAACAGTTTTAACAATAATTTCAGGAAGTAATGTAAGATGCCAGTTTTTTAGGAAAATGGACATGTCTGCCCGAACGTGTGACAGTTTTTGTTTGGTCAGGATTACTGTCCGATTTAACAGAGAGTTTTAAATTAGAATTCTCTGGAACAGCTTTCGTCAACAAGTCTGATTGAGGAATCAAATGAGCTGGCTTCACACGATCTATTGATACCGTGGACTTACGACCATTGAGTTCGATTGTTATGGTTTTTTCAGTTCTACTTAGAACTTTGTGAGGACCAGTATATGGTTGACACAATGGAGGTTGTACATGGTCCACTCTTAGAAAGATGTGTGAACAAGAAGTCAAAGAAGGGTGTATATAGAACTTCTCTTGGCAGTGAGTTGATGTAGCAACTGGATTTAACTGCCTCATGGTGTTTCTTAGTTGATTGACGAAGTTCTCGTTACATGGTTGGATTATAGATTCATCCAGCATGTCAGATGGCAGTCTCAACATAGTGCCGAAAACAAGTTCAGCGCAAGAAGCTTGTATATCTTCCTTCACTGCTGTGCGAATGCCTAGTAAAACTATCGGCAATACTTCAGTCCATCTATTGGTTTCGTGAGCTTTGATGGAGGACTTTAAATGTCGGTGAAATCTTTCGATAATGCCATTGGATATAGGATGATAAGCTGTGGTTCGGATCTTCTTTGTTCCCAACATTTTCGTAAATTCATCAAAAATCGCTGATCGCATTTGGGGACCTTGATCAGTGGTTATGAGTGAAGGACA
This sequence comes from Maratus speculifer, assembly GCA_964019185.1. Taxonomy (NCBI): domain Eukaryota; kingdom Metazoa; phylum Arthropoda; class Arachnida; order Araneae; family Salticidae; genus Maratus; species Maratus speculifer. The sequence goes on from OZ025297.1 coordinate 179,833,670, forward strand.
ACCAAATCTTGAAATCCAGTCCTTGAATATGGCATTGCAAATTGTTTTGGCTAGTGTATCAGATATGGGTATAGCTTCTGGCCATCTGGTAAATCGGTCGATAATCGTTAAAAGATAGCTGAAAACGTCAGATGGAGGCAAGGGACCCACAATATCTATGTGAATCTGGGAAAAACGTGCATCAGGAAGAGAGAACGTGCCAAGAGGTGCTTTGGTGTGCCTTTGTATTTTGGATCTTTGACACGACTCACAGCAACGAACCCAGTTTTTGATGTCTCGTTTCATATTTGGCCATACGTATCTGGAACAAATTAATTTTGTGGTGGCTGCTATGCCAGCATGAGATAGGTTGTGCAAATGTTCGTATATCAGTCGACAAAAGGAGCTAGGAACTAAGGGTCGAGGCGTACCTGTGGAAGTATCACATAGTAGGTTACGATCAGAAATGAGGCACGGTTTTAATTCCAATTTTAGCGATGAATTATGCAGCAGGTTTTGTAGCTCTGAATCATCTTTCTGAGCTTCTGCAAAATCATCAAAATTTAAGATTGGAGATTTTGAAATAGAATCAATTTCAATTCTTGAGAGACAATCTGCTACAGTGTTTTTGGAACCTGGTACATGTCTAATGTCAGTGGAATATTGGGAAATAAAATCTAAATGGCGTAATTGCCGAGGCGAGCATTTATGGGGATTTTGCTTAAATGCATAAATTAACGGTTTCTGATCGGTATAAATTTTAAAATTTCTCCCCTCTAACATATGCCGAAATTTCTTTATTGCTGAATAAATAGAAAATAATTCCCGGTCATAAGTTGACCAATTCCGCTGACTCTTATTTAATTTCATGGAAAAAAATGCTAAAGGTTCATAATGTTTCTTAAAAAATTGTATAAGAGTGCCGCCAATCGCAACATCTGAAGCGTCAACCCATATACTTATAGGCTATGACGTCCGGGTCACCAAATATCCCGATTGGTGGTCACAAAATAACACGCAGATGTTTAACTTAATTATATTTTTATTCTACAGAACTATGAGCGTAAATTCTGACTCCATTTATCATAGAACAACAAGCTAATTGAAACGTAAACAAATTACCGTCTGCGATCGCTATGGTAACCGCTCAAGGCATTGCCATTCTAAACTACGAAATATTTCCAACCTTCCGTGTTACCATAGCAATCACCATAGTTGAATTCGAACAGATTGGTTTATTTGACATTAAACGGGATAGAGGAAGGAAATCAATTAGAGCTACGGCAGTGGAAGATGAGATTACAGCATTACAAGAACAATTTAACAATGATGCCGGAATTAGCAGTGTTCAAAATATTGGCCGAATGCTGGATATACCGAACAGCACGGTGCATAAAGTAGTATGGTACATTTTGTGTTTTTATCCGTACAAGAAAACACATGCGCAGGAATTACTAGCTGCTGACCTGAAAGCATATCAATATTTTCTACTAAAATATACTGCCCAGATAGAAGTGTACACTGGATGGCCATGGAATATTCTGTAGTCTGATGAAGCCCACTTTCATTTGCAATGTTCTGTAAATATGCAAAATTGCAGGATATAAGCGACAGAGAATCTGTCTCAGCTACAGCCATTATCTCATCAGTCTGAAAAAGTCACTGTACAGTGCGGAATAACGTTGGAGCGTTTTTCTTTGAGGAAATCATATCTGCAGGTCTCGTTATTTGCAACTTTAATGGCAAGGGGCATGAAGCACTTTTGCATAACCATGTACTTTAGCCATTTCATCAACGTCAGTATGTGGATAGTCCAATATTCATAAAATATGACGCTTCTCCGCAGATTGCTACACCTGTGAAGCAGCTTTTGAGTGCTAATTTTGGTGATAATATCATAGAACATAAGCCGTCATTTCCAAACAGCGGGGTCTCCATGTTTCCTATACTTAAACCCGTTTCATTTCTGCCTTTGGAAGTATCCGAAGAAAGTTGATTACAGTGTCAGATTCAGAATCTAGCAAATTTGAAGGCAAGTATCACACACCACACCCGTTGAATCGGAACAGATATTCTCCGATCTCTTGTAGAGCATGTCGTTTTATGTTTCCATTTAGTAGCGGATTAAAGGGGAGAGAATATCGAACAACAACATTATCGCTGTTGTTGCTATCAACACTATTCCTGTATTTTGGTACATCACAGCAGTTATGTAATAATTTCTGTCACGTCAGTTAAAGATTAACATTTTCCGTGTGCATGTGAGATTATTTCATGTCACCTCTAACTTCACATTGCGTGTAACACTCCAGTTTAAATTGGGATTTGTCAAGGAAAATCACTTGCTTCCAAGTAAGTTCCATTCTATCTCGATGCTCAGTAAAACAAATTCTTAGGAGTGCACAGTGTTTTGATATCAGAGGAACATTTACTGTCAGCCTACGTGATAAAATGGCTTCGTCGATTAAGCCTATTACGGATTTATTGGTTCAACCCTTTATCCATGTTTTCAAAAGCAACAACGTTAACAGCTGAGCAGTATTTTGTGTTGTGTTCCGACGAGTTTCAACATTAGATACCAGTCATTAGTTGCTGAAGCCGAAAGGTTCGATTTTGCACTAGCTACTGTTCTAAAGTACATGATTCTTTGAATCAGTACAACATATTTTGAATCACACTCCCATACACTCCAACAAGTGCAGCTACACTATTTTGTGTTTGTTCAGAATCAACTTTTACGATTTATTATTAAGTCATTAACTGCGTCAACCACGTCATTGGTAGAATTAAAAATAAGTTTTTCTCCAAATACATTGATAAATCACATGTTATGAGCGTTATACGGGGAAAGATAAGCTTCTGAGGCATTGATTTTTCAGCTTTTGTGTCAATTTTCGGGAATCTGACTTCATGAACATTTATTTGCATAAAAGACTTTCTTCTTCTACTTACTGTAAACTGTTAATTAAGACTGTTTCATTTATCGCTAGTTATCTATTGACTAATTTATTTAAAATCATATTCTTGAATTAAAGAACTTATTCTTCTTTCGTTACGTAGTAACACATTAATAAAAATAAAGATGTAACTAGTAATATTTAACAACATTCCTGATTTTATATTTTATTCTATTCCTTTTCCTGTGAGAAAAAATCTAACTGTCTCATATTATATAAAAATACAAAGTAAATGAATTCTGAAAGAAAGGTCGAAGAACTCACTAATAAAGGTAGCAAAAGGATAAGACGCTGTATAAAAAACGAAACTTGACGAAAAGTATGAAAAATTTTTCTGCTGTCATTGGCAGCTGCGAATTTAAAAGCTATTCTAGAAATACTCACAGGATGAAACCCAAACAAAGAATGAACCCCTGAAAAGTATTAAAGGAAAGACTTTGTCTTTTCAGTAAAATATCGAAACAAAAAATTTCTTTTCTAACAACAGAACTTTTATTTACTTTTTCAGGATCAAGCTAATTAAACTAGCTATTATGTTGAAAGAAGAAACAGAAAAGCGAATCTGGTATTCGGATATTATGTACACACAAAAGTATTCTTTTAAAATAAATTTATCTTAAGGAAATGTAATAATCGTGAATGAATTGGGATAGTTATATATGTATATATATATAAACCCACACGTTCATTAACATGTGAAGTTGTTTTCAGAAATAAATTTAATAAAAAAATAAATTTAACCTATTTTTTCTTCGACAAAATCTTATTATGCGTCTCTAGGTTAAAAGTTTTTAGAAATTCGATTGTTTGGATTTGTTCAACAAAAATGTAAGCCTATTTACAATTACTCCACATTTAAACATTTATTATTGGCACCAAAGGGTAATTGCATTAAAAAATATATTTTGGAAAGAAATATCGGTACTCTTGCTACTAATTAAACACAAGAGGGTAAAACAAAAATTTTACTTATTTTTTATGACTTAAAATTAATTATTATATTGCCCATAAGCTAGCTTTTAAGAAGAGGTGTGAGCACAAAATATGTCACTGTACAGATGAAATCCCTGCAAATTACGTTTATGTGTTCAATGCATTTACCGTGTAAATATTTATAGGTTTAATGCAAAATTGGTGCTTAACAAAACCCTTAAAATTTCAGGATCCGGTTTATATGTATCTGCACTGTAAAAAAAATCTGTAACCTTAGTAATCTAAATTAACCGAAATCTCTTATGCTTACTAAAATTTTATGTGTACACTGTACAAGAAAATGATGTCAATCTACAAAACTTGTAAGCAAAACTAAAACCATCTGTAACTTTACAAAAGAATTTACTAAAATTTTGGTAACTTTACTAAAATTTTATCGATAATGCTCGTTATCGTCACTTAAAAAGTTCTTGGAATACGATTTCCCAAAAAAATTCTTAGTAACCTTAAAATTTGTTTGATTCAAAGTGCAAATCTGTATCTGTTACATGAATTTTTATTGTTGCCGTTACATAAGAAGTTCTTGGAATACAATTCTACTAGAAACATTTTTGTAACTTTCCCAATTTTTTTTTACAGTGTGTATCCCTCTCAAAAAGTATATCTTATAAAAAGTATTCTATTTGCAGTTTTTAGCATTTTGACAGATCATTAAGTAAAAAAAAACATACTTCAGACACTTGAAAGCAATAAAAGATCGAGAATAAAGGATTTAAAATAATAGCATTCTTTGAATTTTTTTTGTAAAATTAAAATTGTTTTTTACAAAAATACCAAAATAAAAATGAATAAAACAATACAACGCCAAGAAACAAGTGAGAAGGCACTGCATAACCCCTCCCCCCCTTTAATAGAAATTCGGTGCTTTTCTATTGAATATTTATTTTTCTTTAGTTAATTATCCACTTTTGTGCTCAAAATTATATTTAAGAAACCATAAATTTTATTCTAAAATCAATATTTTCTTTGCTCACTATTCCAATTAAACTGAGTTTTTAACTTGTTTCAAATTGTTATGTTTTTATGGTTAGAAATAAAACTGTTTCTTAAACATCCTTTTTCTTCACATTTTTTTCGCAGGTACTTTTAAATGAAAAACAAACATGTAAGTATGATCGAAGATCGCACAGAGAATTTCATTTAATAATTTTTCCCAAACATTTTGTCCTTTAATTAATAAATCTAAATCGTGAATTTTTAAGATTTTTCAATAAGAACTTAAATGTCAGTACAATTAATTTTAATTAATTTTTTTTAATATATGAATATTTTTTTAAATAAATTAAAAATATTCAAGAACTGCTTTTAAAACAATTATCACAGAATATATTTTTGTGTTAAAAAATCAAATTTATTTATGGAATTGTTTTCTAGATTAAAAAGTAAAAACAATAAATTTTTTAATGAATGAATAATACTTTTTTTTTAAATCTTTCGTCGGACGTGCTGTTGTAAAAAGTACAACATTTACGTTATTTTTTCTTTAAAACAAAAGTCAAGCAGTAGTGTGCATTAATAACAATTTGTATTCATTTATTGGATCCTTATACCTAATTCCTGAAAATTATTTGTATTTAAGATTGCGCAATTAGCTGCACCTGTCATTTCAATCTGTTAACAGTGTATGAAATTTGCAAGATTTATCTGCAATAAGGCTTCAAAAAGCAAATATTATGCTTGTATGGGAAGCGACTAGTATAGATGAAATATAGGACTAATTCTGTAAATCCAAAATTACTTAATTATTGTTTTGTAGTTCAATGTTATTTTTTTATTTTTTGTGATTGTAGTAGCAAGTAGCTGTTTATACATCTAAACTTCCGCTTTAATATGTTATAACAAAATAAATGTATTGCGGAATCTATACTAATAAAATCCGTGCGCCTCTGTCTGTCTGTCTGCTTGAAGCCGATTACAGTTCGCAACGCGGGCGAGTTGGAAGTCGCGAGAGGTGTCTTTCGATTGGAAAAATTCCGGGGAAGTCATTTCGGGCATTTTCGAGACCGTGGGACCAAAATTTAAAAAGTTATGAATTAAAAACCCCTTGGGAATCGGAACGAAAATTGTCTCAAATCCCAAACGGCTCTCAAACGGTGCTCTGAGGCAGAACACTGCGCCACCTTGCGGTGAAGGAAAAGAACTTTTCCCATTTGGATAAAAGAAGAAGCAGTCGAAAACCTCTTTTTCTCCCTTTTTTGCGCGTTTTTTCTTAAACCATCATGCAGACAGTTTTTAAAGTAGAAAAAAACTGATTACATATTCAGAATCTGCGTAAAAGTCTGCTTCTGATGAACCAAAAAATGTCTTATGGGCGCGCAGAGCCAACCGTACAAAACCAAATATTTTTAATGGGACGATGGCGACCATGGAGCGTAGAGCCCACTGTGCGAAATCACATATTTTTAACGGGATAATGGGCGCATAACAACCATAGCTCTTTAATTTACTTTTTTTTTGTGCTTGAGGATTCGAACACCAAGACTTGCTTATTAAATGAATTTTTTTGTTTATTATATATTGCTTAATATAGAGGTTCGAGAGGCGTAGCTCGCTAGTACTTTAATAAATTGCGATCAGAAATAACTTAATTGATATTTGTAAGTTAAATTATTTGTAAAATTAAAATAAAACAGCAATATTTCATTGTTTTTCGCCTGTTGTACAACTTACAACGCGCGCCCGCTCATGTGATGAAAATTTACGTGCCTGGCGAAAGGTTAAATATAAATTACAATGGACAAAAAGTGCAATCATTTTATCAATTTCATAATTTCTCTAAAACAGAAGATTTGAATTTAAAAGAATCGAATCCTATAAAATTAGATCTGTTCCACATTTGATAATTTAAAAAAAAAAAAAATCTCCGTCAAGTTTAGAACCGGAGACTTAGTACTTAGCTAACAAATTTGACGCGAGGGAATAATAATCGCACGAAAATGACTGAAATTGAGGAGTTGTTTTAAAATCTAAATCGCAAAGATGTCGGATGCCCTTAAATTAGTTCATTTACTTTAAGCATTTATAAATTAATGCATAAATATCAATTAAACTAATATATAAAATGTAAATTATAAAGACCTTTTTTTTAAATTTTATGATTTGTTGTGAAAATGAAATTAGCCAGCAAAAAGTATGTAAAATTTCATGTCTCTAAATTAAATTGCCTCTAACAATGAAATCTGTGACGAAGAGACATTAAGACAGACAAGAGAGTGAGACTAATAATATTGTCAGATGAGCGAAACACTAAAAAAAAGAACCTTTACTGTCCTTCATCTTGTTTGCGCCAATTGCTGCGTAGATAAAATAATAAAAATAAAAGAAAATATGAGACAATCTCACACAATTTTGACTATTAAGTCCCTAAATAATAATTTTTATTTTGGTACATATTTTTGAAGGAAGGGGGGGGGGGTATTTCTTATATTGGGAAATCCATTCCATTGCATGAATGTAGTACATAAATATTAACGAGATAAATAAGTTTTGGAAAATGTTGGGGGTGCAAAGATACAACAAAATTCTTTACCATCCCGTATCTCTGATGTTATTTTTTAAATTTTTAGCTGCCTGTATAAAATTGTTTCAATAAGCTTAATTCGATATAATTTTCTTTCGTGACAGAGACCATTGTTTTATATACATATGAAGAAACAAGTTGGAAATTGCAAGCGAAGCGTAGAAAATGAGATGCGTTCGTACAATAACGAAGTTTTAAAAATATTCAGATCTTGTTGTTTTAGTAGACAGTACTGCGCAGCGCATACAGTATAGTGGTCGAAATATTTTCTGTATTCCTGTAAATATACAGCAATTAACTTTCATTACACCTCAGCAACGTATATCATATTCATAAAATGTGAAATAATTTAATATAATTAAATCACGCCCTAAACAATGTCTCCCAGTACAGCATTATGTAGTGGAATGCTGTTGTGTGGCCAATGTAAATTAATAATAAATATTGTTTGCATCACAGATTGTACAGAATGTATATTTTAGTATATATATACTTTATAGGTTCATGTCAATTCTATTATATTCAAAAGAATTTAACATCATCAAAATGTACTTGAAACTATTTTCCCTATTGGTCGTAATGTAATGGAATAATTTTGATTGTCCCTCTAATAAAACTATACATCCGATTTTCATAAAATTTAAAATGACTCTACAAAATTACGCTAAAATTATATATTTTAAATATCGTGCGATTTGGTTTGGCAGTTTTTGCTTTGTTAAATGCGGGCAGACAGACGGACGGAAGGACGGACAGACGGACCGAAAGACTGAACGACGAATATAGGTGCTAGCTATTTATATAATTACGAACGCACCTAAAATTATTCAGATCTTGATGTAATAGTACACACTATTTAGGATACATTATAATAACCAAAATCTTTTTGTGTCTCTGTAAATACTATCTGCTTTCCTTTATACAGGAAATAACTTGTAGTATTCGTCAGCAACGTATATCAATCTCATAAAATGTTGAGTAGTAAATTACAGTTAAAATGCGCATCAAACAATGCTCCCCCTATACCATTATGTAATGTAATATTTTTGTGTGGCCTTGTAAATATACAACAAATGTCCTTTGCACCCCAGATTGTAAAAAATGTATATTATAATCTGTACTTTATAGATGCTTAGCAATTTTATTATGTTCGAATTAATGTAACACCATTAAAATGCATTTGAAAAATTTTCCCCATTGACCGTAATGTAACGGAATAATTTTGATTGTCCGTGTAATTCATCTATGCATCCAATTTTCATAAAATTTCAAATGACTCGACAAAATTATGTAATAATTATAAATTTTAAATTTCAAACGATTCGGTTGGAAAGTTTTTGCGTTGTTATACGCGAACAGACGGACTAACGGACGGACTGAACGACAACTATAGGTGCAACGTATTTATATAATTACGAACGCACCTAAAAATTCACAACAGACAATTTTATGGCTGTTATTATTTTTTTTAACTATGTCTCTGGATTTTATAGATTACTTCCACACCTCTTTCAAAATCTATACTTAAAATCACTTCAGATTCATCCACAGAATTATTTTTCTGATGCAAAAATATGCTAGAAAAATAATGGCTAATACTCTTTAAAATGAAATTTACTGCAGAATTCAAATCAGTATTTAGCTATAAATTTCAAACATCGTGGCTTTATTGGTACTCCTAGCGTAGAGATTTATTCCTGAAGTTTTTGAGATAAATTATGTTTTTTATTATTATTTTAATTTAATTTAATTATCAAATTAAATAACTGTAACTAAATCTCAATGGACATTGTGGCTATCACTTACTCTTAACATGATTTGCCTGAAGATAGATAGTAGTTTTCCTTATCATCCCATCCTTACTGTTTCTTTTTCCTTGCCGCCCCTCGCTTAACATCCCTTTAAAACAACGTTGTACTAAAATTTTGAACTAAAAATACTACATTATTGTTATTTCTTATTTCTTATCTATACGTTCCATGGGAGCTAAGAGAATTAATTATAAGTAAAAAGTATAGAAAAAATAAAAAGTTATAGAGGTAAAATGTTAAGAGGAAGGTAATTGAACACGCAAGTTTAATTTAAATCTCTCTTAAATTTTTAAAATATTGTTGTTGTGGACCATTTTTTCTTTATTTTGAATCATCAAGGAATTTCTTCTTCTAAATTTAACCTTCATAGATTGTTTGTGTCTTTTTAGACCCATATCAAATTTATTTCTTTTAGATCCATTTTTTTATATTTTGTGACTTTGTTTCCATATTATACTACTTAAACCAAACAATAAATTCTAAATAAGAAAAGAAATAATACTAATTAAAACATAATTAATCTAAATTTTAATTATTGTAACAACATAAACTTTCATGATGCTTTCAATTGCATAAGAGTATATTGCTTTTACAAATGCATTTATTTGTTGAACTTTTTCCTGTCAATAACAGCATATACAATCATGCCATCTACTTCTCTAATTACTGCAGTTACGTTTCTCAGCAACATTCTTTTAGAAGAAATCTCATCTATGGAAAGTAACTTTTTTTTAGAAATTACAAAATGATTACGAGTATAAAGCTGATTGAGGATAGCATATTTTTCTTTTTGCCAATTTGTAAAATTTGGAGACTCATATTCCAGCAATCACTACCAACACATTTAAGCCATTTGTACGACCATGGTTGTCTCAGTGACATGTATTCGTTCGGTATTTTCATTTTGAGCAGGAAGATTTATTTTAGGTTCGTAATATTTTCGTTACTTGCAGTAGTGCTTTCGCGGCCACTCTTTTTATGGGAATAATCTTGTGTTGATATGAAAGTGTAGTAAGTTATATGTTTACTTAATATTTTTCTTTGGAGCATAATTTTTAGTATGGCCATTGCACAAATTTTCTTCATAAGTTTGAACATTTTTATCCCAAGATGTTTTTCAGTTAAAAAAAATATTAGCACTTTATTTGAGATCTTGATATACCATTATGAAGTTTTATTCGCCAATCCTATGTGACTAAAGATGTGTCAGATCAACTTTTTGACATCTTAATTTTAACCCAGAACTAACCATTGGTTTCACAACAATACCTTTCTTCAGTGCACTATGCTTCATAGATTGCATAAGTTTAAAACATTATAACTTCATATGTAACATTTAAATATTTAACTTGAAAATCTTTAAGCATAAGTGTTCTTTCTCTATAGCCTAGTGGGATTTTTAAATACTTATGCTGAAAAATTCATCATTAGTAACATAATAATGTACATTCGTTTTTCTAGATTTTAATAGTACACTTAACGTCTCTTCATCGTTAATTTTTAAAACGTGAAAACTTTTCAAATCGTCTATAATTCAAAAATTGCTGCACTTGATTTTAGAAAAAAATCACGTTAAAAATTGTTTTAGGGTACTTTTCTTGAGAAAAATAAGAACAATTGTCTTTTCAAATACTCAAAATTATAGAATTTAACTTTTGAAATAAAAATTGCGTTTTACTGTAACATCCATTCAATATAAATTACGCTACTAAAAAGAAATAAAATTTATGAAAACATTGTAGCACCACAAAAACTTGAATAAAACTCTCAAAGCTATCTGACTCGCAGCAGAACTTAAAATTTGGCTACAGACTGCCGCTTCTCTATTGAACCCTGTTTCTCTTTTCGACTTGCACCAGAGTGCATTTGGCATAGACTCAGATGATAATGAAAATGCAATGTTAAAAGAGCATGAACCTAAGTGAATTTAAATAGTTTTTTTATTATCTGAGTTTTAAATATTAGGTTTTATTTAATATTTCGTGTTATTATCTTTCACTTATTCTGTATATTTTAAACAATTATATTTTCTTTTTTAATCTTTTTATTTTAATCTTATTGTCTGATTTTAATTAGATTTTAATTACGTATTATCATATTGCATTCTTTCATTTTTAAACTAGTTTTATGCAGTATTTATACTCCATCTTATACATTATTTTTATTTTAAAAATTATTACCAACTTATACATTTGTTATTTATAACTTTGTTTTAATTAAGATCTGTCAACTACGTTCTTTGAACTCTTTTAATTGGTTTTCATTATATATATATCACTACTAGTTTTATTTAATTACATTGTTTTCTCTTCTCCTTGCGAATCACTTTTTATTCTTAATTTTATATTCTCATTTTAGTCCAAGAGCCGACCGCACAAAACCATAAGTAATCGAGAACAAGGAAAAATCCTTTATATTATGGAAAAATCATTGGGGAATCTAATCATCCATGTCTGCCGCAAGCAAAGTGGTGCATAATCGAAAACGGAATACCACTAGTGGTTGACTCGCAGACTTAGCATTATATTTTCCTGTACCCAGTTTTCCGAATTTTCATTCTTTTGATTGTACTGCAAATACAATGATAGACCTACGAGTGAACCACTAGTGGTATAAATTTTTGGCTTATGAACCATTTCATTTCCTGCAAACATGAATCATTAGATTCCCATATGAGTACTCTTCCATAATATAAAGGATTTTTTCTTGTGATCGATGACTTAGGGTCTTGTGCGGTCGCCTCTTGGACTATTTTGTCTTTGTGTGGCGCAGCATGTCTCAAAAGAGACCTTGTGGCATAAAACCCTATATAAAAAACCAATCAGAGCTCATCTGTTCTTATCAAATTACACCAGTGATGATCCGGACGTACAAGAATTTAATCAAATATTCGATCAATCACCGGCGCATTTCGTTAGTTTTGATCGTCATCGGTGAATGTGGACACACTTATATCGTAATATTGAATATCATAAAATTGAATTATGATTTAAAATACTTAATTAAACAATTGAAGTTTTAAGGGTTAGTTTTAAAAAGTTAAATCAATTTTTATAAAAATCATTAATACTAATGGTACCGTATAAATGTAACATTAAAGTACTTCCACTAATTCATAATATATATCACTTTCTCTTTTTCTTATGTAAATTTCTGGAATTTTTAAATAGCTAAACGAAATATTATTTGAAGTCTCCAAACAAATATATACACTTTCGTATTAAAACTAATGATTCGTGGAGCAATAACGTTTTCAATTTTACCACAGCATTTTAATGTTCAAGTTATTGTTAATGATTACAATTTAGAATACTTCCTTTCGACACAAATACTGAGTTTTTCGATCCCTGAAGACATTCATCTCAAAATCTGATTGATTCACCGTTGATGTTTATTCATGATTAACAAATGCTCGTGAAAATAGAAGCAAGTTGTATTATTGAAGATATTCAAATTTCAGTCATTCAAACATAATTCTCGTAAAATGAGATTGAAATATGATTTCGTGAAATTACAAGAATAAAATTCAACAATTATAGTTTAACTTTCTTTGTGAAAAGTATAAGATAATCTTTTCAGTTTTCCCTAATGGAACAAATACTTTGAATTTCAATACTTAAAATACAATAAATACTTAACGTGATACCGTTTAGTTTTAATAGTGTTACAGACTAACTCGCATGGTTATTTGTTGCTTAAATTATTATATAATACTATTTTGATTGGTAACTATGCATAAATTTTTAATCTATATTCCATTTTAAAAATTATTGTACTGTAAATAAATGTGATAAAACATTTTATTGAATTAAAGTATATTGTTATAAAACTAAATATTCTATTATATAATTATTTTAATTATCTCTTATATATTGCAGAGAGTTTTGATTTTAATGTTTGTACGTAGTTTAATGAAATAAATATCTAAATATTATGAATTTACAATTAACTCGAATTAAAAAAAAGAATAATCTAAATGAAACATGAAGTTTCTTAACAAAATATGCCTTTTCGTAATAAATCAAATAATTCACTGGGCAATAATAGATTATATTTTACCAAAGCATTTTAATGTTTAAAATATTGTTAGTGATTATAATTTATTAAAATATCTTTCAACACGAATACTCAAATTTTAGACTCCAGAGAGAGTCATAGCAAACTCTCTTTGAATCACCGGTGATGCTTATTCATGATTAAGAATGATCGTGATAAAAAATGCAATTTGCATTATTTACGATATTAATATTTTTAGTCATACACACATAATTCTGGTTAAATATCATTACAATAAGACATTTTGAAATTACAAAAAATAACTTAGACAGTAATTATTTAACTCACTTTGGTAAAAGCACAAGCTAATCTATTAAGTTTTTCTTAATGGAACTAATACTTTGAATTTCAATCATTTGAGCCACTTAACAAAATATAATAAAGACAGAGACTTGATACCTTCAAGTTTTAATAGAAAGAGAGAATTTCTGCCATAGTTATTTGCTACTTAATTATTATTTATCACTAACTTTGTAAGGAATTAATAACTCTGTTAAATGTATTCTAATACCTTTGAAAAGTCCTGTGTTTGATCTGTTGGTTGATATACATACTATATAATGGTGAAATTAATTTAGCAAGAAAACATGTAACAGCTTAAATTTTTTCTTTTAACAATTTATACTAATAGATAGAAACACACTTGTATGCCTTTGTTTAGTCCTACAGTTTACCTAGTACCTTTATTGTACGCCAGTATTTAGCTAAAATTTAGTTCAAACTAAAACATTCTTAAGACTACTGAAATCACATTTCCAGAAATTATCATCCATAGGCGATCATGTATCCAATTCTTAGGTGACCCCGTATCATTTCACTTATATTCTACAAACATTTCTTAGTATATTGAATGCAGTTCAGCATAAAAATACATAATATCTTCAAAAACCACCTTTAAGTAAATTATGCTCATATTCAGTAACCTTTATGAGCTCTTTTAAGTAGCCTTGTAAATCAACTATAGCATTTATACACACCTTATAAGATGCATAAATTTAGTGAAACTTGAAAGCGCATTTTATAATTAAAAAGACATTCCAGACATTCATCAGCCATCATCGATAATATGCAGCCCTTCTGATAGAATATGCTGTTTGAAATCTTTTGTGCGTCCCTGCAAATCCTGTGCACCGTATTCTGTGTGAAATAACTCATAGTCAGTCTCAGCAAAATGTATCAATTTAACTATAAGTGAAATAGTTTAATATAATTAAAATATTTTCAATCAATTCCCTCCTTTGCTAATATGTAATGGAATTCTTTTGTGTGGGCTTGTAAATTGACAATAACTATTCTTTTCACCTTATAGTTTACAAAACGCATATTTTAGTGCACTTGGTAAATGCATAGAAATTTGAGTATCTAGAGAGCTTTAATTCCTTTCTCCACCCATCACAACCTTCCTCACTGGCCATGGACTCTTTAAACAAAATTTAAAGAGATTCCATTGCGCCTCTTCACAACTCTGTGAATGTGGAGAAGTGGGATCCCCAGGTTATGCCTACTATCACTGTATTCTGACTGAAGCTTGGCATCTCAGATATCACCCTTCTCCCCCTAAATCCTGGCTACAAGGGGCCAGCGTTGCTTGTCAAATTAAAAAACATTTATAATTACTTAATGTTTATTTCTATTCTAACAACATAGCGGTCTGTCTTTCTGTAGTATAGCAGGAGATCGAGAGTTCTCCATCCCACCTCACAGTTGTTTGTCACGAGGGGGCACGGGCCCCCAGCGGACAGTGCACCATAATTCCATCTTTTACTCTGCCACTCTCTGTCGCGAGGAGGCAGTCTGTGCTAAAGCGGATGATCTATTTTATTGTAAAAATATATTGTAAAAATTGTAAAAAATAATGCAACTTTTTTTTAGTCTTTAATAAAGGCGACCGGGAGGGATACTATGACAGACAAGGCTTCCCTGTCAGTCCCTCTTAGGCATTCAAGTAGGATTGACAGAGTGTAAAATCTTTAAAATTCATTTCAAATGATTTTTTCTCATAGACCGTAATATAACGAAAACCTTTTGATTTCCCTGTAAATAAACTAATTATGCTAAAAATTCATTTGCAATAGGTTTTGTTCTATGGTAAACGTTATTATCTCCCAAAATTTTCAGGGCAATCCAAATATATTTACGAGAATTAGAATGCGGATAGACGGATAAACGGAAAATTTGTCTGTATTTATGTCGGCCAATTATCTATGCTATGGGATATAGGCCCTATGGGGTGGGATGTCTTCCGTATGGGTCTTTCTAAGGGAAGCTAACACGTATTTATGCAAGGTTCGAAGAAAACCACGGAAAACTCCGAACGGTTAGGCCGACGATCGTGATTGGTTTCGAACCCAGCACCTACCGTCACCACACTTTGGAGGTCAGAACCTCGCGGCCACTGGTGGGGGATAGATGAACAGAAAAACCGAAATCACAAACACTTTTCAACCAAGTTAGAAAGTGCTAAAAATATGAAATATTTGAATAGATTTCGTTATAAAATTTTAATGCACATGCAGTTATTTATTAAAATTTATATATTGCCTGAATTTTAACAGTCAATTAAAACTTCATTAAAACTTTATATGAATTTTTAGCTTTATTCCCTGTTTTAACAAAAAACACATATGTTTGAAAGAAATTTCCGAAAAATGTGCCTCTAAGGTAGACAAATAACTTAAGACAAGTAACATTAAGAATATTTTTTTAAATATGTTATATCATTTAAAATAGCCTACAGAAAAATAAAATCCTAATAACTGCAGATTAATGACACTGGGCATATCATCATTATTGCATTTTCAAAAGTTTCTTCCCAATCGACATTATTTGCAGCATAATACAAAATGAAGGTAAAAAATCTCGTAACTTATAGAATGAATTTGAAAAAGCCTTCTTTCTGTATATTTCTTTAACAAATCAAGTAGATAAATGTTTGCGCTTATAGAATAAATAATTTCTTTCCAAAGAACTATTTTGTAACGGATTGTGTTTAGTTATTTTGAGAAGGAAATGCTTTGTCTGACATCATTTATTTGATTATAAAAAACGTATCCATTAATTTTTAAATTTTTCTGCGATTTTCCTTTAACCAATTTGTGTCTGTTTTTTTTTCATAAATTTGCTGGTGAAGTCACTCTAATATGTAGCAAAATGAACTAGAAAAATACGAAAAAAAAACCCGCTATAACTTTTTGTATTCATGTAACCATAGTAAATATGGGAATATGCATAACATATATATCCATTGTTATATGTTTTGTCAAAATT
The DNA here is from genome assembly GCA_964019185.1 of Maratus speculifer. Classification (NCBI taxonomy): domain Eukaryota; kingdom Metazoa; phylum Arthropoda; class Arachnida; order Araneae; family Salticidae; genus Maratus; species Maratus speculifer. The sequence continues at coordinate 179,850,253 of OZ025297.1, forward strand.
TACATAAAATAAGTTTTTAAATTATGTATTACCTACAATACTTACTATTTTTATGAACTACTAAAACCATATATATTTATCTCTTTACAGAGACTAAAAATACTATAAATACTATTAATACTTAAAAAAAGGAATCGTATTTGAGGCTTAAAAACAATCTGTTTCATTTATTTCAAACATTTAATTTGAAAATAAAAATCCAAAATTATTATAATTTCAGATTTATAATTTAGTTTAAAAAGGAAACTGTCTTCGAAGTTAAAAGTAAATAACAATTATTTTTCCCGTTCATTAAAATGTACTTATTATTTATTTTTTAAAAGTTGAATAAGATGAAAAAAGTTTTAAAAAAATTATAAAGTTGCTTATAAAAATATTTGCATTTAAAATATATTTTAAATAAATACCTTTAATTTAAATATTAAAGAGAAAAAAATTGATTTTACTTGAAAAAAGAAGAAAAATATAATATTAAATTATTACATTTAGCAATCTTCTGAAAAATGTTTATACTTCATATTTTTATACTATTTTAATACTTAAATATTAAAATACCAGCCACAATCACATTAAAGACGAAAACTTACCGAAATTACTTCAAGATTCAATGATTTTTAAAGAAATTAATCAAACCGTGCCCATTTAAAAGAAACAAATTTACATCACATATTTATTTACAGTTCTGTCTAATTGTAGCGGGGCTGTTAGCGTATACGTCTTAAAAACTGGGAAGGCTGGTGCAATTAAAACATCGGAAAATTAGTTTTTTCGTGACTTTCTTCAATTGACAGAAATTTTGCATCGTGTAAAGCTCAAAATTTTAAGATATTTGACAATCCACTAAAAAATTCTGGCAGCACTGCCAGTATAACTATCATGGGTTGAAAAGGGAATTTATGAGAGTATAGTACCTATATTTTGTACTTAAAAAATAGGCATGGTCGTTATTTCACAACTTAAACGAACTCGTATTTCAAAGAAGTTTACAATCTTAATTTATGACTTATTTATTTGGATTCTTGAAAGAAAAAATTCAAATAAGACTACTTTTTATATTTCGCTTTATTGAAAAAGGAAAAAATTATAAAGAGCAAAAAATATTTCATTTAAGCATACAAATATCCATCTTATACTGTCATTTCTCGGTAACAGATCAAGAAAATTACCGATAATTGTTTCATATAATATTAATTTTATAAAGAGAAAGAAAATTATACAAAATTTATGAAAATTCCAAATTTCTTAAGAATTGTAAGCTAGACATATCCATACGTAAGTAGACATTTATACGTAAAGAAAACGGGAAAATTTTACATAGTAATTTTGAAATATGCATATATATATATATATATATATATATATATATATACATATATATATATATATATATATACATATATATATATATATATACATATATACATATATATATATATATATATATATATATATATATATATATATATATATACATATATATATATATATATATATACATATATATATATACATATATATATACATATATATATATATATATATATATATATATATATATATATATATATATATATATATATATATATATATATATATATATATATATATATATATACATATATGTGGCTTCCGGTAATAACCAAGTAAGGCACATTTTTTGAAAAAAATGAGATAATTTGGGAAAGTGTAGCTTTAAGAGTACTTTCATCTGACACAGTACTGAAAAAAGAAAATCGAATACTTCACGTCATAGGACGACTATAAAAGTAATAATCGGGTAAGTGCATAAAGTAATGGTAATAACCAGATACGATTTCTATTTATTTTTTAAAATCGTCTATAATTAAAAAAATAACATAAAAATGGCTTTTATATCTTATAAATATCTCTAAATAATTTAATTAACGTCAATAAACAATAAAAATTACCTATCTGTGGCGAGAAACTGCACCCAGCTAGTGGATAAATTTCCAAAATAATTACACAAAGTAAATGATCTTGTTAATGCAATGTATTCTTTTAATATAATATAAATAAACAATTATAATAATAAAAGTTGATAAAATTGAAATTTTTTTATCATAATTAGAGCAGAAATTATAATTTTAAATTAAATATTAAGTTAAAAAAATCTTTTTTTTAGACAACGCCACAGTTACATTAATTTTAATTTAATAAAAAATAAAATAATTTAATTTAATTTAATAAAAAATGACAATGTACTTAATTGTTGTGAAATTAGTGTTTAAAATGTAAATAAATATTTAATTTTGTTTACATTTATTAAAAATAAATTTAAAACTTTAATAACCAGATAAAGTTACATTTTTAAATTGGTTTTCAATTAATAAAAAGCATTTTTATATAAATACTTTCACAAAAAAAGAGGTTCTTATATCCTAATTGAACGTAATGAAAATTATTAAGTTCTAATCTGTTTTATAAAAGTAATGATAAAAAGACCTTTTTGAAAACTGTAAACGTTAATTACTCAAAATATTAAAAATGTGCCTTACCTGGTTATTACCGAAAGCCACAGATATATCTACCCTGTATATATAAAATCATAATGAAACGAATTTATGAAACGAATATGTGAAACAATTCTATGAAACGACTGAATAAATGACTGATTTTGTTTTACAGCAATTTTTTCATGAAATATGTATTATTATGGGGTGAAATTAACGCCAAAAATCCATGTTGATATGCAAATTTCAAAACTGTTAATATAATTTTAAATTTTGAATTAGTTTTTCAAGATGTTATTTTTTTTTTTCTAATTTGAATTAAATTTCTCTAATGATGGCAACCAAATTTTTCGATTTTTTTTGGAAAAAGGAAGAAAATGCGTAACAATAGGGATTATTAGATTTCTTTTTCTTCTGTCATATTCAAATTGAATCTTTGAAATGTTTTATTTAATTGAAATCTTTTATTTTAATCATAACTAAGGACAATAATATGATTAAATTAGATTTTTCAAAAACATATGACAAAATAAAATCTTATTTTTACTTACTCGATCTCCACGTATCATTTTATGTCAGAAAATGAAAAATCGTCTGTCATTTTAATCGTTGACAAAAATTCCATTGATTTAAAATTATAGAGGAAAGAGATAGATCCAGTATGTCGTAGAAGTAGTTTGCAATATGATGCACGTTATCATTCAAATTTAAATGATCCCAATCGACTCAAGCAAAACATAGAATGAATTAATTTTCTGACCTCATCCGAGTATTACTTTCTCCAAATGAAAATGATCTGCTTATATTTAAGCATTCTAGAATTGCATTTCATTGTATTAGAATTAAAAAATGGTATTCTTAAAAGATTTATTTTTTTTTCCTCGAAAGCACGTGTTTGTGTGGTTTAAATTCAGTAAATTTTAGAGTTGCGTTTTTGGCGTCACCTCCAACCACCACATTTCATCACTTTTCTTTCCCTTTTCTCTGCGATTAAAAATAATAATTCCACCGTAGATTTTTTTTTCTTTTCTTCAGTTGACAATAGAGCATAAACAAGAATGGTTTAGGGAGAAAATATAGAATTCTCTAAGCATTTATTTTAATTTCTATACAGGAAATATTATGCTTATCTTCTAAATGATGTCTATTGTATAAAGAATAAAAAAAAGAAGACGGAAACTAATAGGGATTATTACTTATTTATATGATTTTGTTGTTTTTCAAATAATTTACACCTGCATTCTCGCAAGATAAGAAATCAATTTACGGCAGATTGTGACATCACGTGAAAAAACTCTTTCGTATCCTATGCATTTTCTCATCCAGCTAAAAGTTCTATTCTGATTAAACGAATTTATAAAAACAATAATTCAGATATTACATAGAAATTCAGTTATTTCATACGAATGTATGAAATAATTAAATGTAAGTTGTATAAAATTACCTGCTTGGTTTTCCTTTTAAACGTTTTATTCAAGGACAATATTAATTTGACGTCACATTCAGAATCACATGGTATAAAAGAAGCACGGCTAAAAAATTTGTTTCGATATATGTCGCGAAAAAAATGAGGATATACAGTGGCGGTCAAAAGTTTCCGGCCAGTTAGTTTCTTCGATTTATTTACCAAAAGATTTCAGCAAAGAAGAAGCAAAATTGCTTCAAAAGTTAGGAATATGTGAATGACCTCTGACCATGTGGCCATTTTGATTGGATACTGAAGATGCTTCATGCAAAAGGATAAAATTCGAAGTTCGCTTGTGCAAAAGTTTCCGGCCACTTATCGTTCTTTAGTTTTTTTTTCTATCGGTGAACTGTTTTTGGTTATGTTTATGAATTAATCAACGTGTATAGCATAGTCTGAATTCAAAATTGAAAAGTTGAACAATTATTGTTCATAAATGAGTCATTAGTTTGTCGCTAAAATGCCAATCTTCTCGAGATATTGCGGCAAAGTTATCAATCGGTAAGTGGACCGTAAATGATATTTTAAATTATATAAAGAAGGCCGTGGCCTTCAGGACTTTCAGAGGTTCGGGAGGATCCGGAAAATTACTATTCTCGTGGACAGAATTATCAGGAGAAAAACAATTGATAATCCGCATAAAAATTCCGCTGCAATATACTGCGGTTTACGGAATGAAAATATTACTGAAATAAGTCCGTATACCGTATAAACATGCTGACGTGATGCATAACTTTATGGAAGACTCGGTGTTAAAAAATTTTCAGAGTTAAAAAAAAATACAAACGTACCCGACTGGCGTTTTCCAAAAAACACAAAGTCTGGTCAAGTGAAAACTGGAAAAAAGTTCTATTTTTCCATCAATCGAATTCGAAACAGTTTTGGAAGTGATGGCAGGCACAACGTCCGATGACCTAACAACAAAAGATATAATTCGACCTATGTTATTCTTACAATGAAGCATGTCGGAGGACACGTTATGCCGTGGGGAGTATTTTCTCCAAAAAGTGTCGGTCCGTTATTTGAAATCCACAGCCAGGTGAAAGATACAATGTATAAGGATATCTTGCAAGACTATTTTCTGCGTTATTAGATAAAACAATTTGGTCGCAACTATTTTTCTTAACATGATAACCACATACATAAAGTTTGCAAAACTCGATAAGCAATGGTTTTCGCACAAAAAATTTCGTTTTTGAAACGATCAACCCAAGCGCCCACCAAAAATCCAATAGAAAACCTTTGAAAAGAAGTTGACAAAAGTCTGCGGAACTATAAATATTCCAACTCAGCCGAAATTTTGCCAAAATTGCAAGAAATGTGGGAAAAACGTACCATAGACGATCTTTAACCGTTGATTGTATGAATTTCACGTTGCTGCACCGCAGTACTTCTTACTAAATCTAATAAAATAGTAATACGATAAAATACTAATTGTAAATATTGTTGATCACTGTAATTTTCTATTACAATACCACTTTTTTTACAAACTTGTGAAGGTGGCCGGAAACTTTTGAGAACATGTGTTTTCCTTTATACTTAATTTTGTCAGTTAAATTTATTGATATTTACAAATTCTTTTATAAGTAAGTTCCTAACTATTATGTCAATAAAATGTATAAATATCACTTTGAGATTCCTCTTCATATGGGTATATTTACAAATTAACTGAAAAATTTTTGCTGGCCGGAAACTTTTGACCGCCACTGTATGTCTCATAATTAAATATATGCCTGCATTGCTGGCAGCACAATTGCAGGTTGCCTGTACCAAATATTTTCGATTTCTTGTGCACAAATTACTATTCGATACTTCTCAGAAAATTTATAAATTGCTTCATAAATAAAATAAGCAATTTTAATTTAAAAAATAAATTAAAAATATGCCTGCGTGTGCATTAGAATAGGAAAAACTAAAACGTGTTACTGACAATATTTAAAATTCGATAAAAACATATCATATAAAGGTAAAATTTCACAGTACGGTAGATCTGCGTGGTTTTAAATACCATTCCCAAGCAGATGAAATTTTTAAATGCTGAACCCAACGGAAGAATATTGTCTATAGCATCAGTATAAAAGACTGATGGGCAGAGTTATTTTAAATATAAACATTGTTTCTAAGCGGATTTTCAAATGTGTAACTGATTTTATTTATCAATTCCCAAAGCAATCGTCAGCTGTCGCGACAGCGGTGGATGAAACCATGGTAGTCGAAAAATGAATTATTCAAACAGAAAAGCGTGGTAACCCGAGTACAAAAAATTGTTGTTGTTCTTGACAATATCATCGAATCATCCGTAATTTGGTATTATTTTTAAAGAAAAGACAACTTACCATGTTTTTAAATTCTGAGCGGGAATTTGCGGGCGAAACTCGCAGGGGTAAAGCCCCCCCCCAATATATATAATAAATAAAAAGCAAAAACACACCATGTGTACAGCTGACATCATCTTGACAGCGACAGCACCTGGCTAATAAATATGGTTTTTAATCATTTTTTTTAAACTTCTAACTATTACAGTTTTTTTACACATTGCTGAATACGTTAAAATAAATTTTCTATAAAGTGCAATTTGTTTCAAAACTATATCTGGATTTTCTGTTTTATGACTTTTTAAATAATATGTTATCCCGATTTAACAAAAAAAAACTGTTTACATTACGCAATGTGTTTACAAAAGGAAAAAAATATTTCAAACAATATAAACAATGGCAGCAATAAATTTTGCGTTTATCAGAAGTTTATCAGCTTCTAAAAAATAGCAATATTTAAATATTTTTCGCCATCGATCGAAAAAAACGTTCTTAGGTGCAATTTTTTTTAAATGCATCCCTATTTATTGATTTTTCTGGTGTTTAAATTAGTTTTTAAAAAATATTTACCTCTATCGCTTGCAACCTGATAAAAAACACCTAAATATAACACCTAAATGAAGATTAACATTTATATACAAAACATTCTATATTTTAAAGAAAAATATGACTAAGAGCAGCGTTGTTACCTTAATAACTCTGTCGACGACCTGACCAGATATATAATTTTTGATGCATAGTCAATCACTTTTGAATGTAGAACAATTTAGAATTTTACACAATCAAATAGAAAAAAAATCTTCCAAATACAACAGGTATGATAAATGTATTTCAGTTTACTGATTTTTATAATTAAAGAAACATTTTTTTCTCATGCATATTTTAAAATTTAACTGTAACCCAAATACGAAGATTTGTCCCTTTAAATTAAGACAGTGTATCTAAGTTTATCTCATTTCAATGTAATTTTCCATAATTAAATTATGAAATGAATACTATATAATAAATAAATATATAAAATAGAAATGTAACAGATATGTAATCCCACTTAGAATTTAAATGCTGGAATAATCGGAATAACAACAATATAGGTTTTTAAAAAAATTTTAAATGTTACGCGATTGAAACGATCGCATCAGGCTAATACAAAAGCATTAAAATAATTTTTGATGGATTTTGTAGAGAATCTAGAAAATATAATAAATATAGTCATTCAAAATGTACAAATGCAATTTTTCTGTAGGAAAATGTTTTACAATTGCAGAAAAATATTTTATAGTCTGGTTTCAAGAAGGTCCTTATAACTTTTAAAAAGTGAAGAAACATAAAGCTATGAAAAAATAAAAACAATTATATTTTTGGTAGAAATTCTTTTTATTTTTAATTGACTACAAAAGTAGTGTACTTCCTAAAATGCTCGAAAGTTTATAATATTCACTACCGTAAAACGAGCCTGAATTTGACATTCTTGGATAATTTTCTCCCCTCGTGGATAGACGGATTTATTTATCTATTTTATTCCTGTGATTAATTCTCGCTTTTCCTACAGGTCACAGGCAATTTATAAAAAATGAGAACTTTCGACAAATCACCAGGTGGCACAATTATACTGAAGAGAAATGTGGCAAACGCGGTGGTAGCTGTCAGTGTTAGCACGAGTAAAAAACTAGTTGTCGCAACATTCCAAATACCAAGTAGTATTTTTGTCAATAAATTCCATACCAAGACACATCACTCCTATAATACTTATACATGAAGAAGAGCAGTTGAGTTTCAAAACCTTAGTTTCAAGTCGTAACAGGATTTTTCTCTTAACTAAGCAAGATATCAAGATTGTAATTAAAAAATACTCCCAGAGTGAGATAATATGCCTATATTGACTAAGAACATTGTAAGTAATTATTAAATGAACAGTGCCTTCAACCACAGAACAACAACAACAACAACCAAAGTAAAAGAAAATTGTTTGTCGCAATAAATCGTAAAATAGAATCGTTTAAATAGCCATAATCATTCAAACAGTGACCGAAAGTGTTTCTTTTTTCTTTTTTTTTTTTTTCATTGAAATCCGAGACAAGTTTGTCATACATTGCCTATTGTGAGCATTTAAAGCATATTTGAAGTTACATCACAAAGTTATCTCCTAACCCTGGGTAACTTTGTGACACAATTTCTTCCTTTTTTTCTTTCAATACCTCTTGTATACATTTGAATCCAGTTCCATATAGAAGGGAATCATTAGATCGATACACCTATATTAAATCCAAATTTGAAGAATAAAAAAAAGTTACGTACAAAAACGCGCCTGAAACGTCGACAATATAACCCTGGTTTACAATACATGTTTGTAGACATAGACGTTATTAATATACTAGATGGAAATAAACTATTGAATAATTGTTGACAATACTACAACGGCAATGATTAGATTCGATATAAATATCAAGATATTTTAAATATAATTTTTTTCAGTTAGTTTACCTCACGAAAATAGGAAAATAATTCTTAAACTAGCGAAAACGCGTTCACCTAAATTGATAAACCTCATTTAGCAGCAATAGATTTTCATTATTTTAAAAACCTTTTACATGAAAAATATCAATTCTGTGAACTTATGTTTATTTATCATGACAATGATTACTTGAACATTTATCATATGACAAACAGTAAGTTGAATTGAAAAAATTGATTAATACACGGTAAAATAATCAGAAATATTTCCGAAATATGCGGGCTTCAAAAGAAGATTTTGTTTCAGAAATGTTTTTTTAAAAATGTTCATTTCTGAAGTTCACGAAAGAAGAAGGCTTTTTAGTGTCGCTGATAACTCGGCACATACAAAATTTAAAAAAAAAATCCAATCCAATAAAAAATTCTAATAAATTTCCTATAGGTAAAGAAGCATTTACGAAACAATATCCCCAGCCCATGATTTTAATAAAATATTTGAGAAGTTTTGACAACGTGCTGACTGACTTTCGCTGACCGTAATTTTCAGTAATGTTTCTCAGTAGTTTTAAACATATACCAATAAGTATTCCACACGAGGAATGCTTGTTTTTGAATGTTGTCCATTGTCGATAAATCATTTCAATAAAGTATCTGCGTATTCTCTTGCAACTGTTGCAAAAAATTTTTAATTGTTAAAATCGATTATGTTAATTTTTTATGAATAATTTTTATGTTCATTTTTTATGTTCATTTTTTTAATTTTTTAAAAATGAAAATGTTTAATTGACCATAGCGTAAGGTAAAATGGTAATTCGAATTACAGACACTCGAAAACTGATTAATACTCATAAAAATATTCAGAAATATTTTCTAGCTATACGGATATCAAAAGAAACTTTTGGTTTAGAAATGGTTCATTAAATCTGATTATTTCAGACGTTTATGAAGATAGAAGAGGCTTTTTAGTATCGTTGGTAACTCGCAATATTGACTATAAAACAGATTTCCCTTAAATTTCCGATAGTTGAAGAAGAATTTATGAATCAATAGTTCTTTTAGCTATTCATAATTTTTTATAACATTTTTGTGAAGTTTTTACAATATAATTTTAGGTAATATTTTCCAGTAGCTTTTAGAAAATAAGTCCATATATATATAATATTCGTTTTTCAAATGTTATTTATTGTTGAGAAATTATTACTGCTGAAGATCCGAATTTATTTATGCAATCGTAACAGAAAAAGGTTTATGTTAACTGTAAATATCAATTCTATTGATTTATCATGCTTATTGAGCATTCGTAGTATAATATAAAGCGTAATTCGAGTTGTGAAATCTGATTAATACACTTAAAGATAGTCAGAAATATTATCGAAATATATTGTCATCAAAAGAATTTTTGGGGGAAATAATTGTTTAAATAAGTTAATTTTACTGAGGTCTATATTGATAAAGAAGACCTTTTTTGGTATCGTTGTAAACTCGGAACATTTAATATCAAAATAGATTTTATGTAAATTTCAGATATTAAAAGACTAACTGAAGAAACAATAGTTTCTTTTGTTGTCCGTAATTTTTTTATAATATTTTCGAGAACTTTTTACAGCATTTTAATCAGTTTTACCCGCCCATAATTTTCGGTAATGCTTTCCCGTACCTTCTAGAAACTATTAATAAGTATTACATGCTCGGAGTGTTTTTTTTTCCGAATGTCATCTATTATCGAGTAAATATTTCAGCTGATTGCCTAAAGTTATTCATGTAATAACAGTAGATAAATATTAAGTATTTTACTAATGCCAATTCTGTTAATTTATCATGTTTATTGGACAGGAAAATGTTTACTTGAGCATTTAGTATAAGACGAAATGTAACTGGAATGGAGAAAATTGTTTAATATATGTTAAAAAAAAACTGAAAATTATTCCCGAAACCGACTGGCATCGAAATTAGTTTTTGTTTGGGCAAGTCTTCTTTAAATTTTTCAAATGTGCAGATTTCTGAGACTTATAAAGATAAAGAACGCTTTTTGATATGGTTGGTAATTTGAAACAGTCAAACCGTTTTTTAACAGATTTCCGGGAATTACAGAAGTATTTATGAAACAATATTTTCTTTTGCAGCCTATAATTTTTGGTAACGTTTATGAAAATTTTCACAATCTATTAATCAGTTTTTTTTCTGCATATAATTTTCTGTATATTTTTCTAGAAGCTTCAAAGTAGCAATCGCAAGTGTGATCAAACAAGCTCAAAAGATGATCATTTTGTAATTGACAGTACTCGGCATATGTTATTGAATTTTAATTTTTTTTAAACTGTTATTTGTATGAAGTAACAACTCTTACGTATTGTGCCATCTTTAAAGAATTAAGTCATTTTTAAAGCTAACTACTTGATTTTATTTTGATTTAATACACGCTGAATCTGTGATTTCATTGATGCACATATTCCATATATACATTCGATTATTACTATAGTTTATAGTATAATTTTATAAACCTTAAAAAAATTAAAATTAAAAAAACCCGCTTTTTTTACAGCGTACTTTTTTTCTTTTGTACAGGAGATTTTTAAGTATGCATAAGAAGCCTTTTTCAGAAATTTTACACACAATATGTAAAAATAAATTCTCATTAATATTTTACTTACATATAAAAAGAATTCAAAACTAATTATATCCTGAATTAGTTAAAATAATTGAAACTTTTTTTATTGATTGATCGCATCACATGCATTATCGCTCTATACAAAAGAATAAAGGAAATACCTAAATGACATTTAAAGATCATTAGCAAAAACGTTTCCGGAAAAAATAAGAAGAAAGATATTTTTTTACAAAAAGAAAATTCCATATGAACACTTATCTAATCAATTGCCTGATAAATGATATCGCTGTTATTGTCAGTTTGAATAAAGTGATTTAAGAGAGATTTATTTTTAAAAAAAATGCACCAAAGCTTTTAAGAGCAATAATTAAACTTTTATTTGTAGAAAACGTGTACTATTTGGACAAAGTAAATTTCATTTATAGTATAAGTAATAAAGGATTAAGAAGAAAAAATGACTGTCCTCATGAAATTTTTGTCAAAATATTTTTCAACCTTCAAAATGAATTGTGCTGAGAGATTTTGTAGTTGAAAGAATGTTTAAAGCGAAAATGGAAAATTAGACAATGTAGAAAAATAGACTTTATAAAAACTAAGTAAAACAGGTAGAATTTATCAGTTTTTCAGCACCGTGACTTCAACCCCCCCCCCAAAAAAAGAGGGGGGCAAATATTAACTACGAATACAGCAATATCTTCTAGACTCCAATTGTTTCATTCATGCTATCCATGTCTTGCTTCACAACATCTATCTCCAGTGATTATCTTTCTTCCATAAAGATATCCCGATACGTCCTCTATTTTTGTTATTTTACCAGTACGTTTCATACGGTTCGCACATTACTGAATAGTGATTTTTTACCTATATTTCAATTCTGAGCTACTATTGACCTCGACATTTTGCAATATATCGAGGCTTTGATACATTACAATAACTAAAATATGTGTTGATTATTGTAGAGTTTGTTCTATTAATTATCACATCTTAGTAGCTGAAAAGCTGGATTCATGAACAATCAATCTGAATCCATTAATAGAAAAATTTCTGTTTTTTTTTTTTTAACACAATGGTGAAGCATTCTGATACGTATAAATGATATCGCTGTTATTGCCAGCTTGAACAAAAGGATTTAAGGAGATTGTTTCACTAAAAAAATGCAGCAAAGCTTTTGAGAGCAATAATTCTACTTTTATTTGTAGACAAAGTACATTATTTTGACAAAATAAATTTCATTTCTAGTATATATAATAAAGTGATTAACAGGGAAAGAAAATGAGAGTCCTCGTGAAACTGTTTTCAAAATATTTTTTAAACCATCAAAATGAAGAGTGCTGAAAGATTTGTGGTTCACAGAATGCTTATAAAGAAAATGTAAAATTAGGCAATATATGTTTTTTTTTTTTTCTTCATTGCAGTAGGCGATACAGACATTACCCTTACGCCTGATAGAGATCACGAAAAAAACAGAAATATATGTAAAAGATTTTAACATGAGAAATACATAAAGTCAAGATGTTAAGATATGTATAGAGTCTCTGCTCTCCCAGTAGTCGTAGAGACCCGTAGGTTACCAGTCATCGCCGTGCCACTGCGGCAGATCAAGCTGGCAGGAAAAAAATAACGGATATCATGTTAACAGAAACGGATATCATGCTTTGTTGTGAGTTGAAAAGCAGCTACAGGTTTGTCCATAGCAGAACACGCAACGAATCTTGCCTACATTTCTTGTTTTCACCAGACGAACAAAAAAAAAATGAAAATCTTGACTACAAATTTTTACTCATTTAGCGCCACTCAGGAAGTGTGTGTAGCTTAAGGAATGCTACAGACAAGAGTAACGTTGCCCCCCCCCCCCCAATTTGGCAATGTAAAAACTAGAAATTATAAGTACTACGTAAATGTGACAGAATTTATCAATTTTCCCGTACCACGACTTCAAACCCCGAAAAGAAAAGTGCCGAACATTAAGTACCAATAGAGCAATATCTTCTATTCCAATCATTTCATTCACGCTATCCACGTCCCAACTTCATTCAAATAACAACATTTTTCTCCATTGATTATCCTTCTTCCGTAAAAAAATCTGAAAAGATTAAACAAACACCAATGCAGTTATGTAATACTCGTATATTGCTTATATATTTATATGCTAACAATATTTTTTACAGTAAGATTTATAAAGATAGCTTATTCTAGCTTATTGCTAAAAATGAAGGACATATTTTAATAGTAATCATTATCACAAGTACTAAATACTGTTTTAACAACTAGAATGTTCTTTATAGATTCACTATTATTTTTCTTGTGTTAATTCATTAGTTAAGCATAAAAATACTTTTCGTGATTTTTTTTTTCGGTTATTACGAAAATGAAGATATGAATGAATCAACAGTTATTTTGAATTACTATTCCATTCGGTCCTATAATATCATACTATTCGTTTAAGTTTAATACATTTACATTTTAATTTAAATATACGTAAAAGACAAAATTTTTATCCTTCAACAAATAGAAGAAATCTCTATAACTAATTTAGACAATTTGTTTTGTAAATAAGGCTGGTATGTGAAACATTATAAAAATCACTTTTACTACACAACACCACTTAATATGCGCTTTTTTTCAACTCACTTCAACAAATCTTAAATAAGTTCAACCTAACACAGTCGTTCACTGTTAATTAACGCATGTATAAAAAAATTGCTTGTTTTTTAGGCACACGTTAAGAACAACAACTACAGAAAACAACTTAATTTATAACTACAAAACTTAAATTTTGATTTTCGTAAAGATACTAATAAACTTTCTCTTAATTTCTTTTACACAAATTATCTAGTTATTTTAAAAACTGAGATGTTATGTATTATATACACGATCTTTTTTCTTTTACTACTGTTATGACTAAATGCTGGAGGCGTTATGCTTTCAATAAATCATCAGACAAGTATTTTTATATTCAAACAAAAATAGAAGATTTCATGTGAAATGGTAATTGCTTGAATGGAACTTTTTTATTTGAAACGTTCATTTCAAATGTTTGGATGGCATTATAATCATTTTGAGGTTTTTGTCATTACACTAGAACCGCGGAACGGGTCAATTTGACCCAAATCGATGTTTAATTTCGCGCCGCGCAAAAAGTATTCATTGAAAAAACTTTCACTTTTCCGACTTTTAATATTTTAAGGTAAACAACAACTTTTCGTATTTATTAGAGAATAACATAAATATTTTTTCAGTTATAACTACTTATACCTAGAACCGCGAAACGGGTCAATTTGACCCGTAATAATTTTTTACGCATACATGACGAAACAGATATGCATTTTTCAGAAGTAAGAAAGTATATCTGCCTCACTCTTAATTCCTATAATAGACAGAATTGGAAAGGGGTATAGTGAAAAATTTCAATCAAGATCTTATACTCTTGATGTGAAGAATGGATGATTGCAGTGTAAAATTACAACAAATATTTCGAGGTAGCATTGAAGTTGCTTTTATTTTGCATTTATTGAAAGTATAGATAAGATTTCCGATGTCTTAATATTACCGTCAAAGAAGCATCGGTATGTTAGCAACTATTATCGCCAAATGAGTGAGAATGCAAATGCTTCAGCATGAATATCTGCCTGTAAATGAAGAAAATTAAATGCTAATGATGAAAATGAAAGTGACGACGACTCTAGACATCGTTCCGTCTGTCAATGATATGTTTAACATTGTTGGACTTTTATTATTGGAATATACATGAACGAAAAGTTTGAACAAAAATTTGTGATATTTATCAGATAAAAAATCGGATATAATTAAGAATTTCAACAAAAAGGGACAAAATTTGAACTTTATACTCATGAAAATTTGAAAAAATAAATAAGCAATAACTGGCACATTCACACCTGGATATAAAGAACATAACCAGAAAACTGAAAGGCTAACTATATAAAAATGCCTAACGTAGGCGTAAATGAGCACTTACATGTTTCAAAATCTGCGAGTAGGTTTACTCAGTATAAGCCTAACAAAACCAGATAAATTCTGTATCGTATCATGATCTAGTTTTTTGCAGATGTTAATAACAAACGAGCATTATATAGACTATAAAATGCCCGAGGCGTGAAATACAAGTCTTTGTAAAAATGTCAAAACTTCATGCGGCTATTCCTCTAACACATTCAGACATCGACATAACTGTTTACCAAGGAGAAAAGGAGAAAAATGTTTTGTTGTTTAACAGTCTACATCTAACTGCTGAAATTTTAGACCTTTATAAAAAATACTAAATACACTTGTTTACTATAACGCAAGTAAATTGAATGTATCTGCTTGATTACCTAGATGACAAGAAGTCTGCATATGTCATACCTGCTTCTTGTAGGAGGTCAGTGGATGAGATCTATAATATTTTGTATTTTGCTACTAACAATGCTAGGTATTATGCAATCTGTGAGTGAGAAATGTATTGGTATACGTCAATTTATTCAAGACTTAGTTCAAGACGTACAAGAATAGTTTCTTACTTCTCGGGGAAATGAAAAAAAAAACTTGTCGTTTGGACAAGAAAAAACACTAAAAACAATGAAGAGCACATGATAAGGAAAAAAAGGATTTGTTATCAAAATTAAAAATAAAACTAAAAATAATTGTTCAGAATATAATGTATCCACACGTTTCTGGTAAATGTGCAAAATCTTTAACCATGTTTTCAAGCAATGCATACAATACATTGGATTAGATAAATTAGTAAAACTAGTAAATAATTTGCATGTTTTTATACATTTTTAAAATTATTTCTAGATTTTATATCTAAACTTATTTGAAAGGGATAATCTATTTTTTAATTAATGTTTATTAAGTCCAAGTTTATTTATGTTTAAAATATGTATCCAATATTTGTTCATTATATTTTTATCAGATTTAATTAAATGTAATTTTGAATAATAGCATTTTCTGAAATGTAGGCAATTTCTGCTGACTTCTTGCTTAAAATATAATGTAAATACTAAGGAATATTGATTATTCTTAGAAAATATAAACTTTTACTTAACCAAATTAAGTATTTGGACAGATTTATATATCCTTTTTCATCTCGGGTCAAATTGACCCGCTCCGCGGTTCTAGGTATACCGAAAGTCCCGCGGTTCTAGTGTTAATGTTTTTCTTACACTGTTCGTTTAGATTCTAATTATGCACTAAGGGTATAAGAAAATAATTAATTTTATATATTCCTATTAATAATAAGAAAAATATGTATTTTTATCAGTTCAAATTTTGACATATTTTATTCAAATTCTTTATCGCTTAATAAAGATTTTTCTTTCAAATACGTTTGATCAATTAAGGAAACATTTTTTAAATTTTCTTATAATATGCTTCTAATGCTAGTCATACACATTGAAAAACACAGTTTTCCAAAAACAAAAATTAAGATTTTGACATAGCACAAAAAGTATGTATAAAGTTTACGATTTTAAAATCCGCCATCTTTCTAAGTGTATGTATGTTTGTATATGTTATATAATATATATATATAATTGTGTGAGTGTGTGTGTATTAAATTGTATTGTTTACAATTATGTGGATTTTTAGATGATCACTTCCTGTTTCAGAAAAATCATTTCAGCTTTAAAACATTGCTTCTAATTATACTGAAACAAAGGTAAGGCATTTTTGTAATTCTAAAATTTTCATCTTTAATTTAAAGTAATAATTAAATAGTGGAAATTTCACACAAAAACAGCGATAATGAGGTAAGCACATACCTTAATTTGTTGAAGATTTTTTTAACTCCCCAATTACTTATATTTTGCTCATCTGGCCCTGTTTTGAGGTTAGGACATCTATAGATTAGGTCACTATTATAAAAAAATATGATTAGAAAAGATAACTGAAGGGTGTAGATGCGAAATTTACACCTTCCACTTAATCTAGTTTCGCGAAACAATGGAAAATTTGATTATCAATAATAAACATAGTATATTAGCACAATTTATTTTGCGATTATATCTGTTGCGATAACAAATAACTGCACATAGTCTTGAGTATGTATTGCTTGTGTTAAAGCTAAAAATTAAGTTTAAATGTGGAAAATTTGAGTTCTACAGCAAACTTTCAAGAGTAATGTTAGTTCTATAGCAAATATTTTTCGATTTTAAAAACACAAACAAAACATAATAATTAAAGTAAAAAAAATAAAAATAGAAATCACAACATAAGTTTTCACGTGTTATTTTATTATTTTGAAGGGTAGTGAAAAATAAAAATCAAGACGCAAAATACATTTATTAAAAAATTTTACTATTAGCAATTGATCAATTTCTTAGCTGTCATTTAACTAGTGAACCATTTTTAAGAATAATTCTTTTTTTTTAAGCATTAACGTACAGTAAATTTCCGCTAATCCGGACTCATACGTTCAGACACCTCTTTCGGAAAAAAAAAAATTGTCTATCACTCTTAATATCTATAATAATCCAACGAAACTTAAAAATGAAAAATTACGTAAGAACTCATTGCAAAAATATAATTTTATTCCTTATTTCTACCATTGTAAAATTTTTGTTTACAATGAAAACCCATGGACACATAGGCTTTTGGCGATTTACCAAAATTTGATTTTTGCATAAGGCGAGTTTTGAAAATCACGTGCTCTTATATTTCAGATTATTGAGTAATTTTGTCATGGTCAAGCTTTTTAAAGAATAAAAAACATGCATTATTGTCATTTTTTGTTTAATTCTAAATTCTAATCGTGTTTTCCGACATTCATACTGTAATGCGGAAAATTTCATAATCCGGCATGATTCAGGGTCCGAACATGCCGGGTTAGAGGATGTTTACTGTAACTTACTTTTGTTTTTAGCTCATGAATTGGTTCATCCAATATTTTCAGCATTAATTTTAAGCCAAAATATAGTCATTGTGATAAAACCACTATAAAATTTGCCTTAAAAAAACGAACAGGATAATATTTCTGCAACATCTAATTAATATATTTCCTACTGCCAATTTTGCTTTTA
Organism: Maratus speculifer; assembly: GCA_964019185.1. Taxonomy (NCBI): domain Eukaryota; kingdom Metazoa; phylum Arthropoda; class Arachnida; order Araneae; family Salticidae; genus Maratus; species Maratus speculifer. The sequence continues at coordinate 179,868,579 of OZ025297.1, forward strand.
ACATCATGCTGAAATATAGGAATTATTCATTTCATTATAAATATTTTTATTAATTTCAAAAATATTATTTTTTTATTTTATATTTAGACACATTTCTTTATTTTTTTACATACTACTTTTATTTAGTATCAAACAAAAAATTCAACTTACAATAAATTAGCTAGGTATGTATATAAAGGTAATCTCTTTTAAAACCGGCTTATATATATATATATATATATATATATATACATATATATGTGAATTGTAAAATATACTTATAGAAAAAACTTCACATAATTTACCATAAATAAATCGCTTTTAAGGTGTAGTTTTTTTTTCATCCAGGACTCATTTATAAAAATAAATCCCTTAAGAATAGTACATATTTCAGATATTTAAAGAAAATTCTGAATAAATGAAAGTAAAAGGAAATTTGTGTAATTAATCTTATGTTTCATTTCTATTTTTCTATTTCATTTTATTAATATTCTTGTGATATTCAAAAGTGATATACAAAAATACAAAAGAAAAGGCGTATGTAATTTTTCTGGTTTTATCTGGTAATTTTTTTTTCATATTGATACAGATAATTAGATACTACAAGGGATATAATTAAAATTAAAAAAAAAACAATTGCAGACTATTAGGGAAAAACATAATAAAACAAAATAAATATTTAGAAAATATTTCGAATATAATCGACAATTTAAAATGTTAAAATGAAAATGTAATTAAGTTTTATTTAGTTTTATAATGCAATATGTAACTTTTACTTTATTTTTCAATTAAATTTTCCCTGTTTATTAAGCACTGATTTTTTTTTTATTTGAAAGATGAAACATAATTTTTAGTTCAAAACATTACAGCAAAGACAATTTTATTCTTATTTTTTACTTAAAAGAGTGCTTTTAAAAAATATTATAATTTCGGTTTGATATGTTTATGTAAAACAAAAACAAAATGCAGCTTTTTAAAATAAAATACCTTCTGCAAAAATAAATTTGCTGGCAAATTTGAAAAAAATTAACAAGTATTGAACAAATGTCATTGCTACAGACTGTAAAAAATTTCTGTAAAAACATACAGGAAAGTAACTGAGGCTCTGTGTATATTTACACTAATTTGGAGTTAAGTATGTTCGATAGAGTTTCTCGGTCAGCATTTCACAGACATTTTGCTTCTCTTATATGAAATTCCCTGTAGAGTTAAAAAATACATGTCTTTATTTAAGAATAGCTTTATCTTTGTTAACATACCTTTGTACGATTTTTTTTCAATTTTATGAAACAAAAATATTTAAAAAATATATATCGGTTTAATAATGGAAAACAAATATTAAAAAAAAAAATTTCAAAATTTCAGATAAAATTTGATATTTTATGGCATGTGCTCTATATACGCAATTAGTATTTTTAAATATTGTATTGCCATATTTTGAAATTAAATGGACATAAATTAAATAATTTTTATCTGCTTAAAACTCTCGAACTTGCTTCACATTAATATTTTAATATATTCATTAAAATTATTGAAAGTAAATTTTGCCTTGTTAGATTGATCTTTTTTTTTTTTTTTTTTTTTTCGAACTACAAATTCTAATTTTATGCCAAATGCGAACATCTGACATGGACAAAATAATTATAACTCCATTCTCTGGACAATTCGTGATCGGTTCCAGAGATCATATTGTCCAAATTCATGGCACATAATGAGAATTTAATGTTTTTAGGTATGTACCAGATGCGGTACACCGTGCAGTGAATGGTTAAAATCTGTAATTAAAAATACGCACTTTGAAAATATTTTATAATTTCATGAGAAATAGGAAAGATGGTTTGTTTTTGTTTTTTTAAATTACTAAAATTAGAATATTTTAGAAAGGGAAAAATTGTGCCTGTGAAGTTAACAGGATTTTTTATCGAAAATCACTTTGCGGTTGTTTCATTCGCCATATGTAAGAAACTTGGTAATATTAATCTAAATTAAAAGTAAAAATATTTCCCTGTTGAATCATATACATGTTAATGAATCATATACAGGACAATATGTAATCAGTCGCCGACATTTAATTTCTAAACCGTTGGTCGTAGACGTATAATTCCAGTTACAAAAACGTTTTAAGTAAGTTAACTGTTCAGCTCATGGCATTATTTATAGTAGAAAATCAAATTTATATAAAATACGATGTTTAAATTTTTATTTGGTCCCCTAATCCTATAGTTATATTATGTAAAAGTTTACACATTTCATAACAGATATAACACAAAAACTTTGACTTCTGTACTACTAAAATTGACAAAGTTATTAAATATCAAAATTGGAGTTTTATTCATGATTTTGTCACGCATTGGTACAGTAAAATATGGACTGTATATAATAGTGGCCAAAAGTGTGTACATCTTTTGAATGTTTCATGTTTTCCAAACTTATGTGCTTGTAGAATATATTATTTTTCACTTAAATACAAACGTTTATGTATCAAATTGAAGGTAAATTAATGCAAAATTTAATAATAAAAAAAGTATTACAGTATCTATAGTACAAAAAAAGTTATGCAACTAGAAGTATGATCTATCTTAGATTTGCATTTTTTTAAAGTGATACTTACACAATCAATACTTAATAGGATAACCCTTAAATTTTAAGACAGATTCACAGCGTTTTTTTTATCATGTAAACGAGTGTTTGGAATTCATCTTTCGTAATCGCATGGTGCCGAAAATAGATTATAGCTCCAATAAGTTATCTTTTATTAGATGGACATTTTTTTCGTACAAGAATTCTCAAACGCCTCCACAAATTTTCAATTGGATTGAGATCAAGGCTATTTCCTGGCCATGGTAATATATCTATGCCTTTATTTTTATGTAATTTTGGCAATCAGGATGTTATCAATCACTTGAATTCGGCCCACATCATTTGCAGACATACACGCACAAATGATGACATTTGTTGGGGTTTTTTGTAGTTGCTTCAATGCAATCAAGATGAAGTGCTTCGCCTATTCTACGTCTCACGTATTTTCTACCATCACTACCAAAGAGCAATATTTTACTTTCATCGCTCCTGATTACTTGTTTCCATTGATTTTCTAACCATTTAATGTGTTCTTTTGTTGACTTAATTCGTTTTTCGCGTTATTTTTTATTTAAATACGTTTTTTTGGAATTCTAGCTTGTAGTTCAAAACCTGATAACCTTCTTCTTATTGTTCTTGAACTTACTGCAATTTCCGATGCATTCATTTCACATCTAGTGGTATCTGATAAAAAATTTCTATCGTAAAGGCATAACAATTTTTCTATCGGCGGTAGCACTTGTGCATTGTTTTCGGCCTGATTCGGCCTTATTTTCCAATGATTCCGTTTCTCATAACTTAAACGGAACTTTCGTACACCAGAAAAAGTCTCTGAACCACCAACTTATCTTGCAATTTCAGCATAAGAGAGGCCATTTTCTCTCAAAATGACAATTCGGCTTCTTTTTGTAGATGTTCAATTAGTTCTTCTTGTCGATGAACTTTTTAAAAATTAGTTTAGTTAAAAAAGGGACTTTAAATATTCAAAAACAGCAATACTCTTTTTAATTGTACTAGTATGCATCATTCCGCAAAGTATTTCCACAACAATGACTCTTTTACCATCCAAATAACCTAAACTATAAGTTATAGACATTTGATTGGTCCTCAGAACAGTGTTTGTGATTGGCTAGTGCGCTTTTATTACAAAACACGCCCTTATTATGAACGATTTGTGTTTGCTTGTTCTACTGAAAGGAGCATAATTTTTTGTGATACCGATATTGTAATACTGTTTTTATTACTAAATTTTACATTAAATTATCTTCAATTTGATACAAAAATATTTGTATTTAAGTGTAAATTGATATATTTTACAAGTACACAGATTTGAAGAACATGAAACTTTCAAAAAATGTCCAAACTTTTGGCCATCACTGTATGTACAATCTTTATTTTACTTTGACTGCATAAATATAGTCAACTTTGGTAAACTCTGATAGTTTAGGTACAGTCAAAGGTACTGTAATAACTGAGTTAAAAAAATTATTGTATCTTTTCAGAGTGTAATGTCCTTTTTCCGGAAATGCTAAATCGAGGTATCACCTAAGAATGTTATTTCATGAAAAAAATTTTAAGTGATTTTTCTCGTATATAAAGCGAAGAATGAAATATTAAAATTACACTGAAAAATAAGAATAAATTTATTATCGTATGAAAAAATGGTCCACGATAAAAAATGAGTACATCAAATGAGTACATTCTACCATGTTCAGTTGGGATTTAAGAGTGAGAAAATCAGCATCTCCTAGGGTGTCATTCGAACATTACACCTTGCAGTCTGTTTGTCCTGAGTGATGGCGCAATCCAATCAGTCTCTCTAAGATGGTGCAATGCATCAGTTTTACTTTCATACGTTTGATGGCGATTCTTAGGGAAACGTTCTAAATAAACCATCGCAGCCGCTCTGGAATTCCTTTCATATTCATCATAAATAAGTATCATTTCGTTATATTGCGCCTATGTGTAGTCTGTCATCACGATCTCAGCGCGGACAATCATATCCATCGCTAGATAGCTTGTGTTTTATCTGGAACGTGTGACTCTGCTAACTATTATAATTTATTTAATCCCGATTTTCTTGCTCATTATAACGCGACTGGTTGTTTGCATTCCATTGCTAATTATCTAATTCTTAGTGAATATTTTTATTTTTCGGGTGGTGCTTTCTTTGACTGAATAGTGTTCGATCCCTAAAAATATCCTGGTAGATTTTGTCATTTGACGTATTATTTTTTATAGTAGACCGTCTTCTGGTAAGATAATAAATTGACATTTATTTTTCTGTTTAATTTCAATACTTTATTATTCATTCCATATACGAATACTAAAAGTCAGCTAAATTTTTTACAGTAAATAATCCTCTGCGATTTAGGTATACAGGCGAAAAGTGGTTTCGTCGTTAGGAAAATAATACATATTTCTTTGATTGCCAATAACTTTAACTCATTTTTTTCAATTTTGTAATTCGGAAGTCAAAATTATATCTGTTATGATATGTGTAAACTTTTACTATGTGTAACTATAAGATTTGGGGGCCCGTACAATAGTTTGGTTTCGTAATTTTTATAAAATTTATTTTTTTTAAAACAGTAACATAACATGAATGTTTACCTCATTTGAAAATTTTTGTAATTAGAACTATGTATATATGACCCACGGTTTTGAAATTAAAGCTTGGCAATAGATAACAAATTAGTCAGATTACCCATTAAAACCTCTTAAATATACAGGTAAATACTTGTGCAGGCATGATAATGCACTGGGAAAATATCACAAGATTTTAACTTAATCCAACGTTCTGCCGAAATAGATGAAAAAGGTAAATTGATTTTGAGTGACCATCTGAGATGATTGTATAGAGACAAAGTAAAATTGCATGTCGAACTACTCATATGTATCAGCTAATTTTTGCCGTCCTACCGCCCTAAAGGGAAAGAGGATTTGCAACAAATCGAACTGATTCCGCAGAAAACCTCTTAAATATAAAATTAAAAGCTTACATAGGTGCAATAATGTATTGGAAACATATCACAGAATTTTATCATTTTACGTGGACTTAGAGGATATTGCATAAAAATTAGTCAAGGAAACCGTAGGATCACATTCCTATGATTTTCGTTTAATTTTTTTCATCACCTCTGAAGACCGCCCTCGCTTTCTGATTCACTATAAAAACAAAGTATCACACATAAAATACATCATTTGAATGCAGCTGTAACGTTTGTTATAACACTTAGTAAGATGTTTGTGTTCAGATCAGAGGATTCAGTATTAAATCTCGGCCCTGTTAGAATTAGATAATGTAAAATTATTAATGGTGCCACAGTTTATATCAACTCGAACAATTCCAACTTTTCAAAGTTCGCTGATTTCTAAAAATAATTTTTTATCATTATAAATAAATTAATTAATTTTCAGAGTCTTGTGTATTTTGATAGATGATAATTTACAGAGACAAATGCAATTTTAGTGGAACATTCCTGTGTATTTAACAGAATATTTGATTTTCTAGAATTTGTAATTTTGTTAAAGACTTAAAATAATAGATTATAATAAATTATCTGTAACTGCACACAGAATTTTTTAACAGTATATTAAAGCAAGTTCTGCGCTTTGTTTATGAATATTTTTCCAAAGAATTGCTACGTTCCGTACGTTTCTAAAATATCGCATAAGTATGTGCTTGTAAGGCAGGAGCATTTAAACTTTTTACAATCCTTTATCTGTTTCATTCGTAACCATGGTTACGAAATCAAGTGGTGAGGAATCAGAAGTGTCTATGTGATTGAGATTATGTTTCATTGATTATTATACTCTAGCTTCTTGATTAAAAGATTCAATTAAATTTTAGATTACTTTTAGATTTAGTCGATAAAATCTAATAAAGATTTCTATTTTTGACCCAAATTTTTGATTTTACTCAAAAGTGAATGCAATTTTGATTTAATATCGAGTCTTCATATGAACATAAACCCTCCATTCATTTGTAACTTCTAATTTTTTTAAACTCTTTTTAAAATTTAATCAATCACAAAAATATTTATTTATTATTATATTTGTAAATTTAAATGTCAGAAAATATACCAAACAAATCAAAAATACATTATTACAATATTACAGCATAAAAGAAAAATAAATAAAAAACTATTTTAAAACTTTAAATGGCAGGTAAACATTATGTTAAAAAAATAAAAATAAAAGCTAGAGTTTATCTAATAAATCATTTGGAAAAAATATATTTTATTGTCGGCCTCAATAAAAGAAAAATGTAGCATGACAAATGCATGTTTCGTAAGAAAAACTTCTGCTAGAAGCATTTGCGGAAATCAAACAACATCCAACAAATATATATGTCATAGGTCAAAAGCATTTGTTCCAAAAATTATAAATTATTTAGTTCACCCGCAAGGTATCTTTTCACGCGATACAATTTATAAAAGTTATCATTTTATATAGCATCAGGAAATTTAAATGCTTCATTTGGTTGTTTTTTTCTGCAGAATTTATGAAGTGTCTTTGCATAATTGAAACTTTAAATATAATAGAAGAATATTTCTAATAAACGAAACACTTTGAAATATAGGTTTATTTATATTGAAATTTTAATTTCCTCAAGATCAAAAATAAATAGTGGCTTTTAGCAGCATGTTTTTAGGTGCGTTTGTAATTATATAAACGAGGTAAAACCCGTCGAATTTCGACGAAAAAAATGGTTAAGGAGGAACTATTTCATTGATTTATAATAAGCCTACAAAGTTAGTTACAATAGAAAATGCACATTATATTGGTATACTATACAATATAAGGTGTTTGTAATACAATGGGTGTTTCTAAACACATGGTACAAACTTTAAGGGTAGGTAGAGCATGCAGTAACAATCATTTATTGTATAGAAATGTATGGGACTAAGTGACGTATTAAAGTAAAAACACCACGGTGGGGGGGAAGGGCAATTGGCCCCTTTTTTAACTTTCAAAATTTTTCATTCATACAGAAAAAATTTATTGTGTCCTTTTCTTGGCATTTCAAAATTACTTAATAATAAAGTTCTTTGAAAAATTTTGGCATGAAATCGAATTCTTTTTAACTGAAAATAGAAATAGAAATCGAAATTTTTTGAAATAGAAATGGAGTTTTTGGTTGACTCCACTGGTGATAGAAGGCAGTAAGTGACTGCTAGTAGTTCAGTACCATGCATTCAAGTAGACGAAATCGCCATTTTTAATTGTGCTATCCTTGATCATGGAAGACTTTACATATATTGAAAAAGCCGTCGTGCATTTCATGTATGGTCGTGTAAATGGTAAAGCCAGAGCTGCCCTACGAATGTATCAGGAGCAGTTTCCTCACAGAAGAATGCTTGATCATAGAATGTTTCAGTGCTTATACCGTCTGCTTTTTGAAACAGGTTCATTCCACGTCACCAGACAGGAAACTCGGAGTAGAAAGTGCTGTACGCAGTGCAAGCCTGGAAGAAATTATTTTGAATTTTGTGAGTGAAAGGCCTGAATCAGGAACAAGACATGTTGCGCAGAATTGAGTCATCCGACAGTTTCGATAGTGTTAAATGAGAGTCAATTTCATCCCTTTCGATTTTAACATGTACAAACTTTGAATTCGGAAGACTATTTTCTGCAATTGAACTTTTGCCAGTAAGTTTTGCAGCAAAATGTACTGTAACCAGAATTTACTGCTCATATTCTATTTACAGATGAAGCAGTATTTACACGCGAGAATGTAATTAATGCGGACAATTTCCATCTTAACAACAACGATTTTCTGTGAATTTGTGGGCGGATATTGTTAATAATTATTTGATTATCCCATAGACAATACCAAAGAGGCTGGAAGGTCTTTGTTATGTAATTTTTTTGCAACAGGTTTCACCAGAACTACTGCAAGATGTTCCGATCGCCATTCGTAACCGGATGTGATTTCGACATGATGGAGCATCCGCGCACTTAACCAGTGATGTGTGCAGTTACTTGAATGTCACATTTGGGACGCGATGGATTGGGCGTGGTGGACCAGTTCCTTGACCACCGCTATTTCCCGATTTATCGAGCGTTGATTTCTTTTTTTAGGGGACATCTGAAGAGTCTTGTTTATGAGACTCCAGTTGATTCAGACAAAAATCTAGTATCTCGCATATCCGAAGCTGCTGCACGTGTGCGGGAAATGCCTGACATCTTTAGAAGTGGGCGCCAATTGTTCCACAGACGATTCGAAGCATGAATCATAGTTGATGGGATTTGAAAAATTTTGAGCACTTATATTAATGTTATTATTTACTCGTAAACTACACTGTAAATAAACATTTTATCTTTTTTATTCATGTAACTCGTTTGATAAGTTTGTCAGCTTTGCGTTTTTTTTTTTTTTTTTTTTTTTTTTTTTTTTTTTTTTTTTAATATATATATATAAAAGTTTTGATTTCATACCAAAAATTTTCAAAGAAGAATTTTATAATCAAGTAATTATGAAATGTCAAAAAAAGGATACTATAAAAATTTTCTCGTATGAATGAGAAATTTTGAAAACTAAAGAAGGGGTACTTTTCCGTCCCCCCTGGTGTTTTTAACTTATAGTGGGTTTTCTAATAACAGCTTTCGATAGGCCCGTATGCAATTTTGTGATTAAGTATTCAGAGTGGTCTCTTTTTTCCTTATATATTATAGACTAAGAAAAGCGATGGTGGGCATCCGGGACCCGCGACTGGGGAGGGATAAGGGTTGGAAGGGGCAACGAAAAAAAATTCCCATTTCACAATAAAAAGGTAAATAATATGTATAAATGTTAATGTTTAAAAGTGTTATAGAATGAAAAAAATAATTGTGGACCTCTGAGACCCGTGACTGGAGAGGGGGAGGGAGGGGAAAGGGTTGAAATGGGCAAGGTTAAAAAAAATCTCCTTTCACAATATAAAGTAAAAAAATGTATAAATATTAATGTTTAAAAGTTTAATAGAATAAGAAAAATAATTGTGGACCTCTGAGACCCGTTAGTGGGGAGGGGGAGAGGAAGGGAAAGGGTTGAAAGGGGCAAGAAAAAAATTTCCCATTTCACAATAAAAAGGAAAAATATGAATAAATATTAATGTTTAAAAGTTTTATAGAATGAGAGAAATAAATGTGGTCCTCTGAGACCCGTGACTGGGGAGGAGTAGGGGAGGGGAAAGGGTTGAAAGGAGAAAGGAAAAAACCCATTTCAATATAAAAAGGAAAAATACTTATAAATATCAATGTTTAAATGTTTTATAGAATAAGAAAAATAATTGTGGAACTCTGGAATTCGCGAATGGGGAGGGAGAGAGGGAGGGGAAGGAAAAGGGTTGAAAGGGACAAGAAAAAAATTCCTATTTCACAATAAAAAGGAAAAAATATGTATAAGTATTAATGTTTAAAATTTTTATAGAATTAGAAAAATAATCGTAGACATCTGGGACCCGCGATTGGGGAGGGGGAGAAGGTTGAAAGGGGCAAGGGAAAAATGTTCCATTAAAAAATTACATACATATAAATATATTACATAAGTATTAATGTTTAAAACTTTTATAGAATGAGAAAAGCAGTGGACATTCCGAACTCGCGAGTGAGAAGGGGGAGAAGAGGGGAAAACGTTGAAAGGGGCTAGAAAAAAAATCTACTATATAAACATTAGTATTTAAATTTTTTATACAATGAGAAAAGCAATTATGGACATCCGGAAACTGCGACTGGGGAAGTGGGAAGGGAAAGGGTCGGAAGAGGCAAGAAAAAAAAATAAGTTTTAGTAAAATAAATTATACATTAATATTAATGTTGCAAGATTGCTATACATTGGTTTACAAGAATACCAACAATTTTTTAATGAATCTATTATTAATGGAACAAAGAATTTCTAGGATCATTTTTCACAAAGGAAATTAAAATTGTGTTAAACAATGGTTAAAAAGTGAAAGTTTCAACAACAGAAGGTATTATAGAAATAAAATATGACGAACAGTTGTTTAACTCTCTTGTCGTTCTTTACCGTTCTTATCCTGATATAAATTTCAAGCAATGTATCGAAATATATGAGTTAACAGCAGTTCTACGATCAATTTTCCTAAGCGATGGAACAATATACAAAACCAGGCAGAAAGTAAGCCAATAATGTATCATTTAGAAGAACTTTGCACAAAATAATAAACATCATACATTCTCAATATTTCTTTATGGACTAGCACAGGCAATTAAAATTCTCTGATGCAAAAAAAATTTAATCAAATACGATGAATATTCAGAAATACATATACTATTCTATACTTATTTTGAGAATTCCCTAAAAAATGTCCAAGAGAAAGATGGTTACATGGTAACCAGCCTGTTCTATTCAAAGTTGAAGAAAAGATGATTATGAAAACTGTCACCTGAAAAATATTTCATCCCATTATAAAAATAAAGATATACTTACTGTAAAAATATGACAGAATTTGCTCAAAAAATCAACTCATTTAGAAAAAAAAATTGTTATTGCTTCATACCGTGGCGAAGTGAAATTAAATAAACCAGTTGTAGAAGACATCAGAACTTCACAAAAAGAAGCTGATAGAAAGTTAATCCTGCACGCAACACTTGCAAGTTCAAAAACTAACACTTTTTTCACCAGATACTGGAATTCTTATATTGGCGATCAATAATTATCCACAGTTATCAAGTGATACAGCCAGGGTGTAGCCCGGGGGGACATCCCTCCGGAGCATTGCAATCCTCCCCCGGAAAATTTAAGATTTTCGGTTTTCAATGGTCAAAAAATGCATTTTCTTCCCTGGAACTCTATAATGCCCAATGGTATCGATGATCATACATTGTTCTGAAGTTGAACTTTTCTTTTCAGTTTTAAATTTTAAAGATTTTACCATTTAAGTACATAATATAGAATATAGAATAACAATCCGAGGATAATAAATAACATTTTGCTTTAAAGGACTCGTATCATTTTGCATCATTCAGTTCCTTTTCAATTACCTTCCACCCCATACTCCCCGCATAGATCATATGTGCCTGAAATGCAATGTAAAAAAATGCTTGAAAAATCTGTTGAATTTTGTTTTTTATGCCCTTTTCAAGCATTTCCTCTCTCCTACCCTTCCACAGAGACGGGTTTCGAATGTCCACCAATGCTTTTCTCATTCTATAAAAGTTTTAAACATTAATATTGATGTATATACGCTGGTGTCCAAAAGTTAAGCATAATTGGTAATTAAGTAAATAATGAAAGAGATGTAAATCGGAATGTGGTGAAACGTGAAATGTGAGTGTAAAACGATTATAAAGTAAGGAAACAATTCAAAAGAACGATAATATTAACTTTTATAATCCAGAGTAGCAGTTTGAAAGAAAATTGAGCATAGTAACGGTTCTTTTAAAAAAGAAAAATGAAAGAAAATGTTAAATAAAATAGTGATGCTGCAGTTTAATAAGGCGTGTAGTCACCTCTGACAACTAGGGACGCTGCACAGTGATTTCCCATACCTGCTATGAGATTATGAATGAGTTGTGGCATCAAACAGTTCCAAGCTTCTTTGAGAGCTTCTTTGAGTTCTGGAACGGAGCGTGGTGGGTGCGGAAGAGCTGTAAGTTGTCTCCCTAGCATATCCCATACGTGCTCGGTAGTATTTAAATCCTGGGAGTTCGCAGGCCAAGACATGTGCTGGATGTTTTCCATTTCAAAAAAGTCGCCAAGCTGTCAAGGCGAATTATCATCCATGAATATGAAATCAGGACCTCGAAACAAGCGAACATAAGGCTCAATAACCTCGTCTCTGTATCTTTTACCAGTCACAGACCCTGTGTCAAAGATATGGAGGTCTGTGCGGCCATCCAACATGATGCCTCTCTATAACATTACTCCCCCTGATGAAAAAAGATGTCTTTTCATTATGTTTCTTGGTTCAAAACGTGTTCCACATTATCTCCATATCGTAACAAGAAGAGATTAACTACTCAGACAAAATCGAGACTCGTCACTGAACATCATATTGGTACACTCCCTCAATCCAATGTTGATGTTTCAAACTCCATTTTAAATGAGCGCGTTTATGCGCAGATATGTGGGGAATGCAAAATGCTGGTCTTCTGACATACAGGCCCACATGATTGAGTCTCCTGTAAAGAGTTTGTCTCGAATTTTGAGTTCCTGTGGTGACTGTGAGCATCGAATACGGTTCTTTACCAGTACTGTTCCTCTGACGTCGCGCACTTATTGCCAAATATAGGTCTTGGCGAAGGGGTGTGGCCCTTGATCGACCAGATACTAGTCGTCGGGTACTCCTCCCGTACTTTGAAACCTCTCCCAGAATTTTGAGATTACAGACTGGTACATTTTCATAATTCGAGACACTTTGGTTTGTGATCGTCTGGATTCCTGCATTTCCACGATTCTTCCTTCCGCAAACATGTCCAGTTGTTGTCTTTGTGCCATCATTAATCCTGTTTGATCGTAACAACGTTTCATGGCACATCAGTTGTACGAAATTCGTTTGAACTGTCTATATCGCGTGAACCGGTTTATAAATATTCCGACTTTTGCATAAACCCAATATTTCTTCTTCAACCAATTAATCTCCGCTAGTAATTTTGAATAATTTTACGAATATTTACTTCACGGTTTTAGCATTTTACAAATTATGCATAACTTTTCGACACCAGTGTATATGATATTTTTAATGGAATTTTTTCCCTTGTCCCTTTTAATAATTTCCCTCCCGTCCCCTTCTCAGTCACATGGCCCGGATATATACAAATGTTTTTCTCATTCTATAAAAGTTTTAAACATTAATATTTATACATATTTTTTTATCGTGAAACGGAATTTTTTTTCTTAACCCTTTCAACTCTTTCCCCTCCTCATTCACGGGTCCCGGATGTCTACAAATGTTTTTCTCACTCTATAAAAATTTTAAACATCAATATTTATGCTTCTTTTTTCTTTTTTATTGTGAAATGGATTTTTTTTGCCTCTTTCAGCTCTTTCCTCTTCCCTCCCCTCCCCCTCCCCATTCACGGGTCCCGGATGTCCACAAATGTTTTTCGCACTCTATAAAAATTTTAAACATCAATATGTATGCTTCTTTCTTTTTTATTGTGAAATGGAATTTTTTTCCTTGCCTCTTTCAGCTCTTTCCCCTTCCCTCACCTCCCCCTCCATAGTCGCGGGCCCCGGATGTCTAGAAATATTTTTCTCGTTCTATAAAAGCTTTAAACATTGATATATATACATATTTTTTCGTCTTTTTATTGTGAAATGGATTTTTTTCTTGCTCTTTTCAAACCTTTCCCCTCCCGCTCCCTAGTCGCGGGCCCCGGATGTCCACAAATGTTTTTTCCTTCTATAGAAACTTTAAACTTTAATATTCATACAAATGAAATTTAATGGGTTTTTTTTTTCCTTTTCATTGTGAAATGGATTTTTTTTCTTGCCCTTTTCAACCCTTTCCCCTCCCCTCTCCCTCCCTATTCGCGGATCCCGAATGTCCACAAATGTTATTCTCATTCTATAAAAATTGTACACATTAATATTTATACTTCTTTTTTTCTTTTTTATTGTGAAATGGAATTTTTGATTGCCCCTTTCAGCCCTTTCCTCTCCCCTCCCCCTCTCCCTCTCCAGTCGCGGGTCCCGGAAGTCCACCATCGCTTTTCTTACTCTACAATACATAAGAGAAAAAATGAGACCACTCACAATACTTAATCATAAAATTACACACGGGATGTAATTAGAAAAACAACTATTAATACGTCACTTGTTCCCATACATTCCTATACAATAAATGATTGTTACTGCGTGCTCTACCTACCCTTAAAGTTTGTACCATGAATTTAGAAACACCCTGTATAACTCTTAAACAAATGATATTTAAACTAAATTTAATAAAATATTATATACATAAAACTCAGTTTTAGAAATTATTAAATTTTAATCATAATGTAACCAGGTAAATATAATAAAGATATCTCATTACAACAAAGCAATCAATTAAGCCTGTAATGCTTTGTATTCTAAAATGAAAAACATAAAAAATTAATTACACTTTGACTCAATTCCTCGTGAAATCTAAACCCGATATCATTTTTGCCATTTCAGAATTTACATATGCATCTCTCATATGTGTAAAAGTGTATTGTAGTGTATGGATTGCTCATATGTGTATTGCAAAAGGTAGTTTTTTACTTTTTAGAATGAAAACTACCTAAAAGTGTCCACAATTTTCGCCACCACTGTACGTTTACAGGTAACATCATATTTTGAAAAGCTTTAAGATATTGAAATAAAATTGTGCCACAAGGTTCTGCTTATCTAATAGAATGGTTAGATACAAAACACAGCTTTTAAATTCACATACATAAATTTACGAGCTATTTTATGAAAAAATATGCATTTTTAAACAAAATATTGTGTTTTGCTATGAAAAATTTGATTGTTGTAGTTCGTAAGAGACATTTTAAACATTTTGTTTCATAACACAGGTGGTTTGCTAGTAAATTATCGAAAAAGATAAAATATCTATATTATAAAGGCCAAACGTATCTGTGCTTAACGCATACGTCATTTTGCGAATGGCAACACTTTCAAATTTGAAATGAAAGTTGAGTATTGTTATTTTTGCTACTACAAATTTTTAAGCTTCTACATACCACACATTTTTTTTTTTTTTTTTACACCATCGTGTAGCGAAAATAATATACTTTTAAATGAAATTTGTTTGGAAGTTGTATCTTAATTTGTTTTTGAAATATTAATTTTTTTGTAGTTTTTAATACCGCTTTTCTCATTGTGGCAACAGGAGTACTCCATTTCTATTAAAAGCAAAGGAAAAAAAGGCGAGAAAAAAGGGGAATAACTTGATTACTATATCTTTCTGTCTCGCCATTTCTCCTTAAAAGTGAAAAAATGAAATTTAAATATCTTCTTTTATAAAACCTGATGAAATTTGATTTCATTTACAAAATTTGATTTACACGCAAAAGAATATCAACAGTTTAATATCTGTTTCAGCTAATAGCCCATTGAGACTTCAAGTTTTGAATCAAAATGATCAAATCAAAATGCATTTTTTTTCTGAAAAGGTGAATACAGATATGAGATGTGCATTTGTAAATTTTGATACGATGAGAATGATGCTGGGTTTAGATTTCACGGCAAAAAAAATCTATAATTTTGTCAAAGTTGAATAAATTTTGCTTTTTTCCATTTTGAAATACTAGACATAAATTGATAACTTTATCATAATAACAGATCTTTATTATTTTTTACTACTTACATGTACGATTAAAGTTTAATTTTAACAAATTCTACAACTGAGCTTTATAGAAAAAGTATTTTGTTAATTTGACCATAAATATCATCTGTTTAATAGCTAGACTTACCAACATCAAATGCATTTTTTACTATAACTAATTTTGTAGGTTTATTATAAATCAATGAAACAGTTCTTTTTTAAACATTTTCTTTCGTCGAAATTCGATGGGTTCTACCTTGTATTGAATAAATTTGCAATACATACAATTCTTTACTAATATATGATTGAATATTTCCTACGAAAAATTACAACACCCATTTGGAAAATGAGATTTTTTGTAAGTAAATTCTAAATAATAATAATTATAATAAACATTATTTTTATGATGATCAAAACGTGGCTTACGTAATGACAGAGTCATATATTTCGTACACGGATTAAGCATAGTATTGCTGAACCAATCGTAAACAAATTTTAAATGAATTTTCAGTTTTGCAATTTTTGGTATTGCAAATTTTTACTAAATATCGCTCATTTTCAATTTTACTCTGTCGTACAAGGAAACGAATGAACTTTTAAACGGAATTTCTTTGAAAACCATTCATTAATTTGTGTTTGAGTTATTATTATTTTTTTTTTGTAGTTTTTACACTCTTTTTGTCATCGTGGTAACGAACGTAGTCTATTTCTGGGCATTAAAAATGAACCAATCAGGAAGCGAAAAAAAAAAAACCGAACATCACAAGATATCTCTATTCTCTATCAAACAGAACAGCCATTTTTCAAATGGTTAAAAAAAAAGAGATTTAAAAAAATAAATGTTAGGATATTTATGGTCCCATTTTTATCTCGGAATCCTTCACATGTAGTCTTAATTAATCATTCTAAAATATTTGGCTGTATTTAACCGTTAGATTGCGTTATAGAACAAGCTGAATATTTTCAGTTATTTATGGCCACTTTTAGAATTAGCAGTACTCACTGTGGTCTTTAGCGTGATAAAGACATTGTTGGCTGACCTGAGTTCGAAGTTTAAAAAAATATCATGATTGTGAAAAAGCAAGCATGCATGTTTCTAGGCAAAAATATGGTGAAATTTCTTTTAGCTGTACCAAAGAAAATTACCTCCCAATGCTCTAAAATATGGAGTTGCGTAAAGCTGTTACAAAGGTTTAATTAATTAATTCATGGACTAAAAAGTATTTTATTGCATATGTTTATGCGAATACCAAATGGATACTGTATGTATTCATATTTATAGTCATTTTGCATATTTTAGTGAGCATCGGTTGGCATATAGTTGATTAAATATATATATATATATATATATATATATATATATATACATATATATATAAACCTTGTTTTCAGAAACATTTACATTTACATTGAAATTTTAAAGCCATTTTTATATCGGTGCAATTCTTAAAAGCAAAAGCATGGTTTTGTATAGACATTTTTGTATAATTCACACTTGAATATAAAAATTCGTAGCCTTCATAACTGCTCTTGTCGGAGAGGACTGAAACAGATCTCATAAATTAATTTTAAAAAAGCATTTATTTAACAGAATTCCTCGTAATTATTATTATTTTTTGAAGCTCTCTTAAAAATCTCACTAAATATTTAATCTATAATGTTTCTTTATCTCTAATTTTATTCCTACTTTCATACTTCGGACACTTCATTGTATTATTATTTTTAGTTTTATTGCCCTCCCCCCCCCCGTTAACGATACGAAGGACATTCGGTTGACCCTGAAGTATTGAAACACAGGCATTGTACAAATAACAAACCAACATCATCGCATCGGCATTTTCTTAGTCAGTCAGATTATAAGCACCAGAATAAAGCAAGAAAAAATATTTATTTATTTATTTTTATTGAAAACCGGGTAGGCGGAGAAACTTTTCTTCATACTAGTACATCACCTGCGTGAAATTTCACTACTGAAAAAAAAATGGGTTGAGTAGGCGCTTTTTGTCCAAATGTCAAAATTTTGAGTAAATTTTTTACATTAAAATAAATACATAAATAAATTCCTATTTCTAATTATTATATAAAAGTGTGATTTAAATATTTATTTAACTACTTAACATATTTAAACAGTAAAACAATTTCTTTATTCAGTAAAACTAGATTAAAATTTGTGATTTTTTTAAAAATTGGCATTATTTTTCTATGTCATCCTAATTCATCTCTTCTTTATATACACAGAATTTGGATGTTTCTGCTGTGACCTCTTTTACGTCCCTTCTGTAAAAGAAAACGAGTAATGTAGCAGGATATTATTAATGTAATCGATTCAGCCGAATTTTATCTTCAGCATAATTCATGCAATTAATGCATTACGATTGGTAGTTCTGTAACCACAACATTTTTCAATAAACTACCATTTTATTTATAATGATCTCTAAATAACCATTGTACAAATTTTTAAGATTTACATATTTCTGATAGTGATCTAAAATATTATTTTGACTGTGATACACGAAATATCAGGCAATTATTCAGATAACAGCACTTACACCAAAGTTATTTTAACATTCATTAACAATTACATGTATTTTTATACTTTAATGTGGTTGGACGCTTCCCAAAAATAACATGTTATTAATAACTAGCGATGCATACGGAAACGTTGCGTAAAATTAACGAAATCAATTTCTAATTTGAGACTAGACATGACTGAAATTAATTATTGTTATTATTAGAAGTTCGTGTACATAACAGTCTAGCCTCCATTATTTAAAGTGTGTTTTGATAACTTCCCTTTAATGTAAATTGTTTATTTCTAATTTATCATGTAATAACCTATCATAAATCCCATTTATTTTGTGGCAATGTTGTTTGCTAGTAACTTGGCACTTGTTAAAATTTATAAAATATTTCAAACTAATTTCTAATTAGAGCGTGAGAAATTTCTTGGTAAGAATGTGTAATTTGATAGTCAATGAAAATATTTTATTGACACACACACACACGCATATATATCAATAATTATTAATATTCAATTTCACGCAATATAATGTAAATTTTTAAACAACGTTAAAAACGGCAGAATAAGTAAACCTTTAGCAGACTACTATTGCTAACTTTTAGAGTACAGTTTTCAATGCCAAAAAAGGAGAATGCAAAAAGCACAAAAGGCACCTGAGCGCCAAAAGACACTGAAGAAGCTACATTAAATGCTACCAAAACTTGTCTGCTCAAAGTCTACCTTGTCTGGTGTTTTAAGGTTGTTTTAAAATTTATATATATATATATATCAACAGTTTTGAATAAATATTCAACTTGGTTATTTTACTTTTCAACGCTTTGTTGAATTAAAATCCCATTTAATCCTTTGAGAACCAATGAAAAACTTTTATCCCAATTTAGGTGAAAATTAAAATTCTAATTTATAATGTGATTTTTGCAGAAAATTTCATTTTAGAATGCGCTTGGTTAAAAGCATTCTATTACTTTCAAACCAACCTTTTATTACATTCGAGTAATACTCAATCTTTTCAACATTCCATCAATAATTTAAATTTGCTTGCGAAAACGTTACATGGTGTTTCACCTTAATTCTAATCGGCTTGGTAGTAATAATTTTGTGGAAGATAAAAATATTGCAATAAAAATATAAACGATGTTGCTTTGTTTTGTACGGAAAGTTATAACATCACAAGAAGTTCCAGAAAAAAGGGGTGTCTCACGCAATCGATTAAACTGTATAGTCTCAATTCCTTATCCAAATTGTGAAGGGAAACAACTTACAATTACAAAGCTCGCGCATGCGTATTTGGGCTCTAGTTTGTCGTTTGTTCGAAAACTGACATCGAATCTAAACAGCGCTACCGTTTATAATCGAATAAATCTTAATCGTTGACAAGCAGCTCAGTAGCATGGTAAGTCGTATACGAGACTTGAGATTTTTTTATGTGAGTTCGAATCTCGCTCGCACTTTTTTTTCGGAAAGAAAATTTATTTCATTGTGAAAAATAATAGATTAGGTATTGATATAACTATAAATAATTTTAAATAATAACAAAAAAATTCCGGTCTACAGACATAAATATTTGAATTTTTTATTTATTTAATTAATTATTATTATTTATTTTATTTTACATATTTAAACATTTAAAATTCAGTAATTAAAAAAATACTTATACGCGACAAGATGCACATTTCATTTATATTTCTCGTAAATTATATATATATATATAATATATATGCATAGACATACAGGTTATAGATATATATATTCTTTTGCTGGTTTGTATATGCATTTTTTCACTATTTTTGAATGATTGGTTTAAAAAATTATGTCCGGGGCACAAAAATCTTCAAAATTAAATATATATATATATATTGGGTTGGGGGAAAAGTAAGTTCGCTTTTTTTCGTGTTTTTCAAAGTGAATTTTTTTATATAAATAAAGCAAAACTAATCAAAATTTATGTGCTATTTTGTTCGATGACCTTTTGCCATTTTTCTGGTAAAACAATAATTCCGTCACTGTAGAATTTCTGAGAGTTCTGGGCAAAAAACTGAATAAGGTGGTTTTCACAAGCCTTTTTTGAAACCAGCTTAACACCTTCAAGAGAGTACCGCATAGGGCGGAACAAATGGTAATCCGTCGGATCCAGGTCCAGACTATATGATGGGTTCATCAAAACTTCCCAACAAAGATCTTTCAGTTTTTGCCGAGTGACTAAAGATGCGTGTGGTTTAGCGTTGTCGTGATGGAAAACAGCGCCTTTACTTTCGATCAATTTTGACCGGGTTTTTTAATTGCCTGCTTCAATCGCATTAGTTGTTTACAGAAGATAGTTGAATTGATGGTTTGGCCAGATTTGAGCAGCTCATGATCGAAAATTCCTTTCCAATTCCTCCAAATCATCCGGGCTTTGCCACCATTTGTGAAGCTTCGATCACGATCTTTTTAGCACATTGTTGTTATACGTGATTGCCTTTTCATCACCCGTAATGATTTGTTTCAAAAATGGCTCGATTTCATACCGTTTCAGTAGCAATTCACGGGAACCTAAGTATCGAGTTTCTTTTGGTATCCAATTTTATGTAAATGGTTCAAAAGTGGTTTATGGTTAATGTTTAGTTCCGTAGCAATGTCGTGGGAAGAAATATGTCAGTTTACCTGGATTTTTTTAAATTTCATCGAATTTTTCAAGGATTGGCCGGCCAGGGAAAGGTTCATCTTTAACATCGAAATTTTCGGAAGGAAAAAGAGGAAACCGATTCTGACTTTGGCGTTTATTTAAGCACTGATCACCATAAATGCCATACAAGTTTCGATGAGCCTGCGCCAATTTTTCCCTTTTTCGAAGTAAAAAACTAAAATGTGACGAAAATGATCTTCTGAAATCTCTATGTTTAAAATGCAATAACTTTTGACTGGTTTAACAGATGACGCTACCTTTATATCTAGAATTTTTTAGAAACTGTTACCTTTCAAACGCTGTATAGTATGACTTAATTGAGTAAGTATTACTCGAGATATGGGACTTTAAAGCTATCTGTTGGGAAAAAACGAATATACTTTTTTCCCAACCCAATATATATATTGCTGCATTATTGTTTCTGTTAAAAATGACTTTTAAATCATGTTTCTATCGCAATTAGAGCAGGAAATATTAATTTTTATGTTTTTGTTTGTTTTCAAAATCTACCTTTCAAGCAACGGTTCTTACGTTGAATCTGATTATGACTCCTTTTGAAAGTGCTGAATGATGACTTTTTTCACCACTTACCTTATTTAAATTATTATAGTCCAAAAACCATTTAAATAAATATTTTAAACTCGGAACACGTCTTTTTGAATAGTTTTTCTTTAATTCTGATTCAGCAAATTTTAAAGAAATATTTACTTTTAAAAATATGATTTTCCAAAAAAAAGGGAATTATTTTTTTTTCAAATCTTTACTCTGAATATTTTTACTTAACCATCATACGTAGTATAGGGTAAGTATTGCAATCGTTTTGAAAATCGAAAATTTTTTTGACGGATTTACACGTTTCAGGTACTGAAGATTCCGAAAAACATATTTTGAGAAAAAAAATTTTGCCGTCCGTCCGTCTGTGTGTCTGTCTGTCTGTAACCGCTCTATCTCCCAAACAAATTGAGATAGAGACTTGAAATGTTGTATGCACTTAGTATGTAAGAATATAACGAAGCCTATTTAATATCAATAACCTCGATTATTCGGAACTATTTTTTTCGGACTCTCGAAAAATTCATTCTGATGAAACGTATATAAATATTTTCGATTTTTTTTATTTTAAGGAGTGAATATAAAAAAAACAAAAAATAAAACAAATTTTGCATAAAAAACGAAGTCGATCGGATTATTAGTTGCCAAGTTATGTGTAGTCCTGTTTTTCACATTCTTTGATTTTTCATGACCCCGTATTTCATTCAAATTTGGATTCAAAGATATATTTTAATTGGAAATAAGACGCTTCATCCGACGCAGTAAATTTCTAGTTAATATGATTATTATTTTTGGAGTTATAAGGATATTTCTTTTACGCAATCCGGTATTACTTGAGTATTTTGGCGTTTTATATAATTTGTCGAAATTGGCTCATCAGCAATTCATTAATAAATCATTACTAAGTACATTAAAACTATTTAAATAAGCGTTAAAATTTTATTTTGGAATTGCAAAGCATTTTATAAATAAGTTACAGGTATATAAGTATAAATAAGTATTACGGTGGCCCCCAACGACTAGTTAATTTTTATCTAAATTAATATTTTTTAAAAATGCTGAATCAAAATTAAAGCTTAGATATTTCGGTTAATTTGAATAAAAAAACTTTAAATTGTACGTATAATATTTCAAATAATATTTTAATTTTTCCCACTCCTGAAATAAATATTAAGTTTAAATTTAAATAAAATAAACTTTTTCAAAAAAAAAATATAACCGACTTCAATCAACGCTCTAAAAAGAGTTAAATAATTCTTTAAAATACCCTAATGATGAATTGTTATCTAATAACCACACATCAGATATCATGTACCGACAAAAAAAAAATGGTTATAAGTTTAATACATAGAACTTAATATCCAGCAAATATGGTTTTTCTAACAGAATATTTTTTACAAGAGATTAATTTACATATTTTTGATCTAATTTATGAATATATACATATAAAAAGTAATGAATTACTTTTTGAAGTTGGTGCCAAACGATCACAATCAATAATGATTTTTACCATTTTATTTATGGTATTAGACATAATATAACCACAATTCTTACTATACTTACAATAGTTTGGCACCAACTTCAAAAAGTAATTCATTACTTTTTATATGTATATATTCATAAATTAAATCAAAAATATGTAAATTAATCTCTTGTAAAAAATATTCTGTTAGAAAAACCATATTTGCCGGATATTAAGTTCTATGTATTAAACTTATAACCATTTTTTTTTGTCGGTACATGATATCTGATGTGTGGTTATTAGATAACAATTCATCATTAGGGTATTTTAAAGAATTATTTAACTCTTTTTAGAGCGTTGATTGAAGTCGGTTATATTTTTTTTTTGAAAAAGTTTATTTTTTTTCTTACTTTTTAGTTATTTATACCGTAATACTTAGTTTAATCGGTTGGATAGTTGCGGTGTAATCGGTGAACATATATCAAAAAAAGTACATATGCGTTCGAATTGATGATAACCTTCTCTCTTTTTTTAAGTCAGTTAAAGAAATAATAATACGGAAAAATACTGTATGTTATACATGGATGTCAGGAATGGGGTTCGAACCCACGATCTATTTCGAGAACCAGAGATTAAATCGCGTGCCTTAGATCGCTCGGCTATCCTGACTGCAATTAAAACGGTGAACAACGCCATATTACTTTTCGCAAGTCAATTATTTTAGCACACTTTCACTGATAATGTACTGAGTTGCTAAAAGATCTCTGATACTCTGTGCTAAAGGTTAAAAACAAAATATTCTTAATAGCATAATTAGTATTTAATTTGTAAAATATATGTGTAAAAAGAATAATACGGAAAAGGCTTTTGTATATATGTACGTCAGGAGTGGGGTTCGAACCCACGTTCTCTTTCGAGAACCAGAGCTTAAATTAAGCGCATTAGATCGTTCGGCTATCCTGATTGCAATCAACTCAGGGAACTTATTCAAGGTCATGTTATTTTTCGCAAGTCTATTAATTTAGCACTCTTTCACTGATAAAGTATTGTGGAGATAAAGGATATCTGATTCTCTGTGCTAACGGTTAAATACAAAATATTCTTAATAACATAATTAGTATTTAATTTGTAAAATATATGTGTAAAAATTATAATGCTGAAAAAGGTTATTGTATACATGCATGTCAGGAGTGGGGTTCGAACCCCCGCTCTCTTTCGAGAACCAAAGCTTAAATCAGGTGCCTTAGACCGCTCGGCTATCTTGACTACAATCTATTCGGTGAACTTATTCAACGTCATATTACTTTTCGCAAGTCTATTATTTTAGCACTCTCTCACTGATAAAGTATTGAGCTGGTAAAAGATCTCTGATACTCTGTGCTAACGGCTAAATACAAAATATTCTTAATAGCATAATTAGTATTTAATTTGCAAAATATATGTGTAAAAATTATAATACGGAATAGGTTGTTGTATACATGTATGTCGGAAGTGGGGTTCGAACCCACGCTCTCTTTCGAGAACCAGAACTTAAATCAACGCGCCTTAGAACGCTCGGCCATCCTGACTGCACTCCATGGTAGGAACTCATTCAACAGTTTTAATTAGCGAAAAATCACTAATTTTAATTGTTTTTGCCCGTTTACTAAAAAATTACTGAACCAATTTCTATGAAATGGAAGTGGTACCAATCTGAGAGTAAGTTCTTTAATTTAACACCAAAACCAAATTAATCAGTTGGATAGTTTCGGCATAATCAATGAGCATACATTAAAAAAATACATACGCGATGAATTGATAACCTCCTCTCCTTCTTGAAGTCGGTTAAAATATTCTTAATAGCATAATTAGTATTTAATTTTTAAAATACATATGAAAAAATTATAATACGGAATAGGTTCGGAAACTTATTCAATGTCATGTTACTTTTTGCAAGTCAATTATTTTCGCACTCTTTCACTGATAAAGTATTGAGTTGATAAAAGATCTCTGATACACTGTGCTAACGGTTAAATACAAAATATTCTTAATAGCATAATTAGTATTTAATTTGTAAAATATATGTGTAAAAATTATAATACGGAAAAATATTGTACACACGTATGTAAGGAGTGGGGTTCGAACCCACTGTCACTTTCGAGAACCAGAGCTTAAATCAGGCGCTTTAAACCGCTTGGCCATCCTGACTTCACTCAATTGCAGGAACTAATTCAACAGTTTTAATTACCGAAAAAACACTAATTTTAATAGTTTTTGCTTAATTACTAAAAAACTACTGAACCAGTTTCTATGAAATGGATGCGGTACCAATCCGAGAGTAAGCTCTTTAATTTAACACCAAAACCAAATTAATCGGCTGCATAGTTTCGGAGTAATCGGTGAACATACATAAAAAAAAAAAATACATACGCTTCGAATTGATAACCTCCTCTCCTTTTTGAAGTCGGTTAATAACCACACATCAGATATCATGTACCGACAAACAAAAATGGTTGATTGATTGATTTTTGACGTCCGATTATCTGCGCTAGGGATATAGGACCAGGGGGAATGCCCTTCGTGGGGGTCTTTCTAAGGGAACCTAACCCGTATTTACGCAAGGTTCGAAGAAAACCACGAAAACTCCGAACGGTTAGGCCGACAGCCGCGATTGGGTTCGAACCCAGCACCTGCCGTCTACCAGTTGAGAGGTCCGAACCTCTCGGCCACTGGTGGGGCCAAACAAAAATGGTTACGTGTTTAATACATAGAATTTAATAGCCAGCAAACATGGTTTTTCGACAGAATATTTTTACAAGAGATTAATTTACATATTTTTGATTTAATTTATGAATATATACATATAAAAGTAATGAATTACTTTTTGAAGTTGGTGCCAAACTATTGTAAGTATAGTAAGAATTGTGGTTATATTATGCCTAATAACATAAATAAAATGGTAAAAATCATTATTGATTGTGATTGTTTGGCACCAACTTCAAAAAGTAATTCATTACTTTTTATATGTATATTCATAAATTAAATCAAAAATATGTAAATTAATCTCTTGTAAAAATATTCTGTCGAAAAACCATGTTTGTTGGTTATTAAATTCTATGTATTAAACTTGTAACCATTTTTTTTTTTGTCGGTACATGATATCTGATGTGTGGTTATTAGGTAACAATTCATCATTAGGGTATTTTAAAGAATTATTTAACTCTTTTTAGAGCGTTGATTGAAGTCGGTTATATATATATTTTTTTTAAAGTTCATTTTTTTAAGTCAGTTAAAAAAATTATACTACGGAAAAAATACTGTGTGTTATACATGGATGTCAGGAATGGGATTCGAACCCACGATCTCTTTCGAGAACCAGAGCTTAAATCGGGCGCCTTAGACGGCTCGGCTATCCTAGCAGCAATCTAAACCGTGAACAACGCCATGTTACTTTTCGCAAGTCTATTATTTTAGCACACTTTCACTGATAAAGTACTGAGTTGCTAAAAGATCTGATACTCTGTGCTAACGGTTAAAAACAAAATATTCTTAATAGCATAATTAGCATTTAATTTGTAAAATATATGTGAAAAAAGAATAATACGGAAAAGGTTTTTGTATCTATGTATGCCAGGAGTGGGGTTCGATCCCACGTTCTCTTTCGAGAACCAGAGCTTAAATCAAGCGCATTAGACCGCTCGGCTATCCTGATTGCAATCAACTCAGGGAACTTAATCAAGGTCATGTTATTTTTCGCAAGTCTATAATTTTAGCACTCTTTCACTGATAAAGTATTGAGGAGATAAAAGATCTCTGATTCTGTGTGGTAACGGTTAAATACAAAATATTCTTAATATCATAATTAGTATTTAATTTGTAAAATATATGTGTAAAAATTATAATGCTGAAAAAGGTTATTGTATACATGCATGTCAGGAGTGGGGTTTGACCCCCCGCTCTCTTTCGAGAATCAGAGCTTAAATCAGGTGCCTTAGACCGCTCGGCTATCTTGACTACAATCTACTCGGTGAACTTATTCAACGTCATATTATTTTTCGCAATTCTATTATTTTAGCACTCTTTCACTGATAAAGTATTGAGTTGGTAAAATTTCTCTAATACTCTGTGCTAACGGTTAAATATTTTTAATAGCATAATTAGTATTTAATTTGAAAAATATATATGTAAAATTATAATACGTAGAAGGTTGTTGTATACATGCATGTCGAAAGTGGGGTTCGAACCCACGCCCTCTTTCGAGAACCAGAAATTAAATCAGGCGCCTTAGACCGCTCGGCCATCCTGACTACACTCCATGGCAGGAACCCATTCAACAGTTTTAATTAGCGAAAAATCACTAATTTTAATAGTTTTTGCCTGTTTACTAAAAAATTACTGAACCAATTTCTATGAAATGGAAGTGGTATCAAACCGAGAGTAAGCTCTTTAATTTAACACCAAAACTAAATTAATCAGTTGGATAGTTCCGGCGTAATCGGTGAATATACATTTAAAAAATACATACGCGATGAATTGGTAACCTCCTTTCCTTCTTGAAGTCGGTTAAAAATATTCTTAATAGCATAGTTAGTATTTAATTTGTAAAATATATATGTAAAAATTATATTACGCAATAGGTTCGGAAACTTATTCAATGTCATGTTACTTTTTGCAAGTCAATTAATTTAGCACCCTTTCACTGATAAAGTATTGAGTTGATAAAAGATCTCTGATACTCTGTGCTAACGGTTAAATACAAAATATTCTTAATAGCATAATTAGTATTTAATTTGTAAAATATATATGCAAAAATTATAATACGGAAAGTTATTGTACACACGTATGTCAGGAGTGGGGTTCGAACCCATGTCACTTTCGAGAACCAGAGCTTAAATCAGGCGCTTTAAACCGCTCGGCCATCCTGACTTCACTCACTTGTAGGAACTAATTCAACAGTTTTAATTAGCGAAAAAACACTAATTTTAATAGTTTTTTCTTAATTACTAAAAAACTACTGAACCAATTTCTATGAAATGGAAGTGGTACCAATCCGAGAATAAGCTCTTTAATTTAACACCAAAATCAAATTAATCGGCTGCATAGTTTCGGAGTAATCGGTGAACATACATTAAAAAAAAATACGGGTCGAATTGATATCCTCCTCTCCTTTTTGAAGTCGGTTAAAAATATTCTTAATAGCATAATTAGCATTTAATTTGTAAAAATTATAACACGGAAAGTTATTGTACACGCGTATGTCAGGAGTGGGGTTCGAACCCATTGTCACTTTCGAGAACCAGAGCTTAAATCAGGCGCTTTAAACCGCTCGGCCATCCTGACTTCACTCAATTGTAGGAACTAATTCAACAGTTTTAATTATCGAAAAAACACTAATTTTAATAGTTTTTGCTTAATTACTAAAAAACTACTGAACCAATTTCTATGAAATGGAAGTGGTACCAATCCGAGAATAAGCTCTTTAATTTAACACCAAAACCAAATTAATCGGCTGCATAGTTTCGGAGTAATCGGTGTACATACATTAAAAAAAAAAATACATACGCGTCGAATTGATAACCTCCTCTCCTTTTTGAAGTCGGTTAAAAATGATGATAAGTTTAATCATTGATTTTGTTTACTACCGTATTTACTCGTGTATACCGCACACATGTGTATAATGCGCACCCCCTTCTTTACAAGAAAAAGTGGTGATTTTTTAAAAAATCTCGTATATAACACATTCCAAAAATTTCATATGCAAATGAATGAATGACTAAATGAATTTTAGTAAAGTCAAAACAAACATTACATCAGACCAAAAACAAGGTGGAAATACATTTTTAGACTTCAAGTAGGGAGAGAATGTGGGGGGGGGGAGTGAGTTAAAGCAGTGAGAATTGCTAATTAGCATTTATAAAATGTTAATGTATAAAAAAATGTAAGGAGTGAAATAAAGCTGCAGTAATACTTCAATTAAACAAGATTTTCAGAGTAATTATGTCTTCTTTGAATATATTTCTTGATTTATATGTATATCGTATAATTACATCCAGCACTAAAATATTATTCCATGTATAAAGCGTACCTAAGTGTTCTGCCCTATTTTTTGAAAAAAAAAACTGCGCGTTATACACGAGTAAATAAGGTAAGAATATGGTTAACCATCATAAAAAATTCAATTTTTTAATTAAATAAATACAAATTATTTTAAAATTTGTCCCGGATCTCTTTTAATGCAAAAACTTTAATGTCATAAAAAATTAACGAAACTTTTCTATAACGACAAAAAAATCATGTCTATATTTATTAATTCTGAATAAAATGAAATCTTATTATATTTTTGAATGCGAATATGCTTAATAAAGTACTATTACAAAAAAATATTTTATTTCTATGTCAGTTGTTTTAATATTAAATATTATTATTTCAATTTAATTAAATTAGTAAGCAAATTCATTTGTATATAATTGATTGATACAAAATCATAAAATATTTTTGTTTAAGAAAGTTACTGTGAAATGTTGATTAAATAAGACTGTTTATATAACTGCGTATGTTACTCTTTCTAGAAAATGAGAGTTTGGATTAGAATGGTAATTTCGTGAATAAACAAATTCCTTGTAACCAAAGCAATAGCAAACATGCTATTTTCACTAGTGTGTGAACTACTCCATTGTTTCTGGTTTTTGAAATTATTTCAATTTTGATATTAAATTACAATACATATGTAGCTTGGAGGTTGTAATAATAATATTACCAGTAAAGATAGATAATATTCGTTTTAAAGAAACTAAAGAATTTAAAAATATGTATGTATACTAAAGTTATTGTTTTTGGGGGGAAGAGGTAAATATTTATGTAGGGGGAATTAGGGTACATTGATGCAGTTTTGTTCTAAGAATTTGTTTAGTGTCCAGAAAGTAGAAATTAAAATTTATTTTTCCAAGTCATATCAGCAAAACGTGTGCAGGTATTATAAAATTGCACAATCGTTGTTTTATATAGAATTTTTGTATGTAATTTAAAAACAATAAAAAAAAGTCATTTGTTTCAATGTGCCCCCCCCCCCCCCCGGAGCAGATTGATACACATAATGGGGCATTTTGATATGTTTGGAAAAATGGAGACAAAATAACATAAATGCATATTTTTCATAGAAAATGAACTAACAAACCATTTTATATTTATTTATAGAAATTCAAATCACCAACAATTTATTTGTAAGCAATATTAAAGCAACCAAAATTAAATGTATAATGACCTGATGTTCTGGCTGTTCCTTGTCTGAGTGGTGGCTGTGGTTAGTTTGTCATATCTGGCATTTCAACAATAGTATTCTCTTCTTTCTTAGGAAAAACGAAATAATTACTATGTTTTCTGTGTGTAAATCGGTTTATAAAAAGTAAATAAAGGATAATAATATTAAAAATTTTGTTTATAATATAAATATCCTTTGCTGTTCTGCAGCTTGTTTCTCTTACTTCTTTTGTTTCTTATGCCAAAAATACTTCTTTCTCTGGATAATCGATATAAATTCTAGATTTTCCAGCCTGCCGTCCTTTTCTTTTGTTAGTTATACTAGCACTAGCTGTTGGGTAAGTTCATAAATCTTCTGTCTGCAATAATACTATAAAATTTTCTATTATAAAAAATTATACCTGTTTCACTTCAATAAAAACTAATATTAGAAAAATTTTGGCGGGAAATGGTTGGATTACGAAGTGTATGTTAAAAATAATTATAAAAAAATGAAAAAATGAACTAGAAAACGGTTTAGGTTGTCTCTGGCTATCATGGAGCACATTGATACGTATCAATATGCCTCGACATAGACTGAATGAATGTGCCCCATACAGTCATTTTGAATAAAATTAATCTCAATTCCAACACTTCATACTTTACCAAACAATAAAGAATAAGGAACTGATAAAGACTAGCTTTACTTGCCAGGGAGAGTATTCTTTTCGGTTTAAAATACTGGAATAGTTGTATAATACCATTGTAATTGTACAACTCAAATTTACTTTTGACCTACAAAAACGACCCATTTCATCAAACTACTGAATCATGCCAAGAAATTCTGTATGTAGTTGTATACACTAGCATAACCTTTTGGATCTGTTATGATTCTTCCTGTAATGACCCTGTGAGCTGTAGAGGGGGTGTATCAATTTGCCCCATGTATCAATGGGTCGCAGTTCCCTCTATGTATTGAAATATATTAAATGATATTACCTCAAGTTAAATTAGAAAGGAAATTCATTTATATAAAGTTTATTGATACATAATCCTATAATACCTTTCTTTAAGCATATAATTCTGAATTGCTGATTAAGAAAAACTGTTTATATAACTGCAAAAGTTGCTCTTTCAAAGACAAAGATAATTTGCATTAAAATAGTATTATCTTGAGTAAATACCATTATTTGCATTCAGAGCAATTAGTAGCTTTTTACAATAGAATGTGAAGTACTTCTTAGCTTGTGGTTTTAGACATTATTTCAGTTTAGTATTACAGGGCTAGCACGGGTACTCTTAGTTTTTTAAGTTTTCCAGGTCAAATACCAGTATATATATATATAAACTCCGGCATCCGTACGAACCCTACTTTAAACCAGAATAAACGATAAAATTGTTTTTGTTAAAATTCGATTTTGTTAAAGTAACATTACCATTGAAGATATATAATCTTCGTTTTAAATAAACTAAAGATATTTTTAAAAATGCACTAAAAGGATTTTTTTTTCGAGTAAATATTTATGCATGTATTTAAAGGTATTAAATGCTATTTTCTCGAATAATTTTTATAAGTAAATCCATTTATATAAAGTCAATTGATACAAAATCTTACAATACCGTTGTTACAATAAAGTGTGAAAAACTCCTTAATTTGTAATTTTAGAAATTATTTAAATTTTAGCATGATAGGGTTCGTACGGAAACTTTTAGTTTTCCCGATTTTCGCTGTCAAATACCATAATAACATCTTATATTTTTATAAAAATAAATCAAGTTTAAACGTACGAAATTTCGCCTTAATTAAAGAGAAATTTTCTATAAGAAAATGCTGGTACCGAAGAATTCCAGAACACGTACGAACTCTACATTAAATTCAATAAACGGTAATAACTTATATTTTGTTAAAATAATATTACTATTAAAGAAAGATAATCTTAGTTTGAAGAAACTAAAGTTTTTTTTCAAAATATTTATAAAAGGAATATTTTTTTCCAAGTAAATGGTTATGTATATATTTAAAGATAACAAATATTAATTGATATTATCTCTATTTAATTAAATTAGTAAGCAAAGCCTTTTATATGCGGCCCATTTACACAAAATATTATAATTTCTTTGTTTAAGCATGTAATTCTGAATTGCTTATTAAGTAAAATGCTTTAAATCACTGCGAATGTTGCGCTTTCAAGACAAAGAGTATTTGGACTAAAACCGCAATCTCATGAGTAAATAAATTTCCTTGCAACGACAGCAATTAGTCGCTATTTATTGTAAAATGTGAAGTACTTCTTTATTTATGGTTTTGAAAATTATTTCACTTTTGTCATTGAATTAAATTAACGATTTTGTTAAAATAAAATTACCATTAAAGATAGATAATATTCTTTTAAAAGAAACTAAAGAAACACTTTTTGAAAATATATTATATAAGTTATTATTTTAATAAACAATTTATTTTACTTAAGAAAAATTTTACAAAAAATATATTAAAAACAAATAATTTTTTAGATGTTTCGGTTTCAAATCTGATAAGAACGATAATTATAATAAAAATTACAAAAATAAATTGTCTCACAGTCAATAAAATATCACGCGGCAATGAGATTTAAACAAAACCATGCGCTCTTTTGTAAAAAAAATAAATAAAAATAGATCATGATCTGAAATTATTTTCCAATCTTTTTTCTCGATAAAAATTCATGTAAGTATTTAAAGGTGTTTAACATTAAATGACGTTATTGCTATTTAATTAAATTAGTAAGCAAATCCATTTATAAAAAACCTATTCATTCAAAATCGTATAAATATTTGTTTCAGGATATCATTCTAAATTGCTGATTGAGTAAAATTGTTTACATGATAGCGAATAATGTTCTTTCTGGACAAAAAGAGTTGATTAGAATAAAATAAATTTCCTTGCAAACAGAAAAATTAACCCTTGGCACTTCTTTGTATCCGCTGCTTAGACATAATCTTTTTTTCCAAAATATGTTTTTGGCACCAGTAATAAAAGAAAATAAAATTTTACTTACTTAAACAGAGAATTTTTGAAATTGTCTACTTCAAGAAGAGTTCTTTAAAAAAAAATGGTGCTAATCGAATAAAATTTGTGTAAGAGGCACCGCAGTCCGAAGGGTTAAACGCTATTTACTGTAGATTGTGAAGTATTTCATTGTTTATAATTTTAGAAATTATTTCAACTTCGAAATTAAATTATAATAGAAGATAATAACTTGGAATTTGTTAAAATAACATTACCATTAAAAGTAGATAATCTTCGTTTAAAAGAAACTAGATATTTTTTTCCGTACTCTACACTTTTTTTTTTTTTTTTTTTTTTTTTTTAAAGATAAATGATTGTGTATGCATTTAGCGATAACAAATATTGAATAATATTATCTCGAGTTAAATTAGTAAGCAAATCCATATATATAATACCCATCGATGCAAAATCATACAATATTTCTGTTTAAGGATGTCATTATGAATTGCTGATTAAGGAAAAAACTGTTTCTATAACTGCCGTTGAGAATTGTAAGTATTTAAAGGTATTGAACATTAAATGTCATTATCTCTATTTAATTAAATTAGTAAGCAAATCCATTTATATAAAGCCTATTCATACAAAATTGCATAAATCTTTGTTTAAGGATGTCATTCGGAATTGCTGATTGGATGAAATTGTTAAACAATCGCGAATAGTATTCTTTCTAGACAAAGAGAATTTGGATTAGAATAGTAATCTTATGAGTAAATAAATTCCCTTGCAAACCGAACAACTAAACGCTATTTACAGTAAAGTGTGAAATATTTCATTGTTTATAGTTTTAAAAATTATTTCAAATTCGAAATTTAATTACAATAGACGATAATAATTTGGAATTTGCTAAAATACCAATTCCATTAAAAATAGATAATCTTCGTTTAAAAGAAGCCAAAGAATTTATTTTTTCTATATACTAATTAAACTCTGTTTATTGTGTGTGAAATATTTCGTTGTTTATGGTTTTAGAAATCATTTCAACTTCGAAATTAAATTTCATTGAACGATAATAATTTAGAATTTGTTAAAATAAAATTACCATAAAAGACAAATAATCTTTATTTAAAAGAAACTAAATAAAAACTATTTAAAAATATAAATAAGTTATTTTTTAATAAACAATCTATATTCTTTAAAAAAAAGGGCTACAAAATATACTAAGAAAAAAATTGATATGCTTCGGTTTCAATTTCAATAAGAACCTTAATCATAACACAAAAAATAAAAATACGAATCGTTTAACGGTCATCACAAATAACACGTGACAATAAGATGTAAACAAAGATACGCGCTCTTGTTTAAAACATTAAATTAAGAATATACAACGATTTGAAATTATTTTTCAAATTGTTTTGTTCTGTATAAAAATCCATAAAAATATTTAATGGTGTTGAACGTTAAATGATTTATCTCTATTTAATTAAATACGTAAGCAAATATATTTACGTAAAGCCCATTGATGTAAAATCGTATAAATATTTGTTTAAGGATGTCATTCTGAATTGTTTATTGAGTAAAACTGTTTACACAATTGCGAATAGTACTCCTTTTAGACAAAGAGAGTTTGGATTAGAATAGTAATCTCATGAGTAAATAAATTTCCTTACAAACAGAACAATTAAATGCTATTTACAATAGCAAATGAGGCATTTCATTGTTTATAGTTTTGGAAATTATTTAAGCTTCGAAATTAAATTACAATAGAAGATAATAACTTAGAATTTGTTAAAATAACATTGCTATTAAAAATAGGTAATCTTCGTTTAAAAGAAACTAAAGATTTTTTTCAGTACACTAGAGAAATTGCTTTTTGAAAATGTAGATGATTGTGTATGCATTTAAAGATAATAAATATTGAGTAATATTATCTCGAATTAAATTAGTAAACAAATTCATTTAAATAAAGCTCATTGCTACAAAACCACACAATACTTCTCTTTAAGGATGTCATTATGAAATGCTGTTTAAGTAAAACTATTTCTGTAACTTCCTATAGAAAACTGTAAACATATTGTATTCGCTCGTTCTTATTAACTCAAATTAATGAAAAAATTTATGCTGTTTTTTTTTCTTTTTAATATCACAACTTAATTGGAATATTTCCCAATTTTTTCGAATCTATATATCCGAGCTAAATTCACAACACACACAAAAAGTAGTTTTCTCTAGAAACAATTTCAATGCGACGCAGTGCCCTCTCTATACGACAAAGATAGTTGAATTAATATTTAAGAATATAAAGGATTAAACAACTGCAAACTGTGCAAAGTCAATTTGGATTAGAATAGTAATAATCATGAGTCATTAAATTACCTTGGAATAAAGTAATTACTAGCAATTACTTCGCTATTTACAATAGAGTAGGAATTATTTTTTATGATTTTTTTTTTTAATTTTGACATTAAATTACAATAAACGATAATAACTTGGAATTTTCTAAAATAATGATACAAAGCCATATAATAGTTCTGTTTAAGGATGTCATTGTGAAATACTGATTGAATAAATCTGTTTATATAAATGCAAACTGTTGCTCTTTCTAGATAAAGAGATTTTGGATTAGAATATTATCCATCATGAACAAATAAATTTCCTAACATCCATAGCAATTAATAGCAATTAGTTGCTATTTACAGTAGAGTTGAAATTACATCTTTGTTTATGGCTTTCGAATTTTTTATAATTTTGACAGTAAATCACAATAAATGGTAATTACTTAGAATTTTTTTTAATAACATTACCATTAGCGATAGATAATCTTCGTTTAAAATAAAAACTAAAGATTTTTTTAAAATATACTGTAGGAATTATTTTTTAAAGGTAAATGATTGTATATGCATTTAAAGATACTAAATATTGAATTATATTATCGGTAATTAAATTAGTAAGCAAATCCATTTATATAAAGTTCATTGATACAAAACCATACAATAGCTCTGTTTAAGGATGTCTTTGTGAAATGCTGATTGAGTAAAACTATTTATATAACTGCGAACTATTGCTCTTTCTAGACAAAGAGAGTTTGGATTAGAATAGTAATTATCATGAGTAAATAAATTTCCTTACAACATAACAATTAGTAGCAGTTAGTTACTATTAACAGTAGGGTTAAAATTACGCTTTGTTTATGGCTTTATTTGCTTTTTTTTTAATTTGACATTAAATTACTATAAAGGAAATAAATTAGAATTTATTAATATAATATTACCATTAAATATAGATTACCTTCGTACGGAAATAAAGCAAAAATTTAAAATAAATATATTAAAGAAATTGCTTTTTTATCTAGTAAATGATTAAGTAATTATTTAGTGTTGTAAATTTAAAAAAAACATATTTAATTACTTAGGGTGTTGTTACCTTTCTGAGAATGAAATATGAGGACTATTTTTCCCCCTCCTACTTATCCTTATTTAACCTAAATGATATTGTCTTAATTAAATGATTTCACAAAAATAATCATATGAAACCGACTTATTACAAAAGAAACTACGTCCTTGTGTATGAGAGTAACACTTAATTGCTGATTCAATGAAACTGATTATAATTATGAATACAATTCTTTCTATTTTCATAGTGGTAGAATCATAATTGTAATAACCGAAGTAAATGCGTTTGCTGAAAATAGAACACTTAGTCACTATTTACATTAGAATACGGACTTTTTTGTTTAATAGAATTTTAGATATTATTTTATTTCGGCATTAAATTGCCTTAAATTGTAATAAAGTGTACACACCTGAAACTTAGTGTGCTTGTTATTAAAGGTAAATAAATATATACACATTAAATGGAACAGAGCTTTAAAAATAATCATCAAATGAGATTTTTTTTATTTAAAAATTTTCATTTTAAGTTGCGTTTCTAACTTGCGTAATTCACGCAAGTATTTATAAATCGGGAAGTATTATTTAGCAATCGGAAAAATTACAGACTGTAAGTGATATCAGCAACCAACAATTTTCATAAGCTTTAAATGTGATTATTAGGTAGAAATTCCGGAAATGGCAGCATATTACATCATATTTTACTCATTTAGAGATTGTTTTAGGCATATTTAGTATGACGCGTTGAGTTTTTAAGCCTCTCGTGCAATTTTAAAACTTGCAGTGTGATTTTCTTAATGCTCTGTATGATATTCAGAGCAATATTTCCGGAGAACTGTCCAAATTTTTAATAGTTTTTTCACTATCCTAACGGGGATAGAGAGACCTTTAGAAAGTAAAATGTCAATTGTGATACTTTCTCTGTCATCTGTGATTAAAGTTGTCTTTACTCAAAAAAGACTACTCTCCAACTGGATGTATCGTTTATGTGTAAGCAACTAAGTAGAAGTTTAATGCGCACTAGTTTCAAGTTTAATCAATTCAGCAAAACCGATTTGGAACATAAAATACTGTATTTAGGCTAAATCTCTAGACTGCTACCATAAATGTGTGTACTACTTGATTCATCTACATTGTAAAAAAAACTGTAAAATTAGTAAAAGTTTTCCAAGAAATTGGGATTTCCAGAACTTTTTATGTAACGGTAACAGCAAAAATTTATGTAACTGATTCTGTCGCATGAATTTTTGCTGTTCCAATTTCATAAAGCGTTCTAGGAACCTCACTTTCCTAAAAGAAGATCCACTTCACCGTTTGTCCCGAGATATGTCAGGGGTAAAAGCATTATTTCTCCAAACTATTCGCCGATGAAGTGGTTAATAAATTTGTATATATTTCTTTTATATGTGTCCGATTACCATATCAAAAGCAAACTCCGGTATATGGCTATGCACACGATACGCTACGTTGTCAATAGAACGAGGAATCTGAACGGCTTGATGTGGTCGTGATTGAACGGCAGGAAAACTATTTTAATTCGGGTCGGTCCAGAATAAAAACTAAAAGTACTCCCTGATCCATTTAAAAATCTCTCAGAACAATCCCACACTGTAAAAAAAAAGGGTCGATCTACTAAAAAAACTTTAGTGATCCTCGTAATTACTAAAAAATTTTTAGTAATCTTAGTCGGTTACTAGAAAATCTGTAAGAATTACTAGAAAAAAGTTAGCAATGAATAGAGTTAATAGTTTTATATATTTTAATAGCTATTACTAAAACTCACTTGGAGTGGCCTTGATAGCATAGTGGTTATAGTAACGGACTCCAGTCTGAAAGGTCCCGAGTTCGATAACGGACAGAGCAAATATGCCCCGAATGTATGTAGTGTAAATACTCGTTAATAAATGATTATGAAAATCCTGTCGGATCAGTTAGAAATGTTTGGTGCTGCCATCTATTGCAGTTTTGCCGAAAATCTTCCGCTTCGGAAGTCCGGATGCAGCTCGAAGGAACCTCCTGCCCTTCGGGCGCACTTAATGGTTATTAAAAATAATTTTGGAGCTATTACAAAAATTTGCTTGGTGGCTCATACTAAAAATTTTTAAGTTAGTTATTCAAAGAATTCTTTTGTTCAGTTTACAAAAGAAATGCTTGTTTCACTTGCAAAAAAAAGTTTGTAATGGTTACTAAGAAATTCTGTGGAATACAAATTTACTAAAGAATTTTTAGTAACCTCTTGAATTTTTTTTTTTACAGTGCATCAGTGGGTAAGTGTGATCGCTGATTGAATATAAGGTTTCGTTTAATATCTCCTTCAAACCACTTATGCAACATACTTCAAAACATGTTGACACATTCTCACTCCCAATTCTTTAAAGAGTTTGCTAAAAGGTTCTTCGGCACTATTTCGGATTTCTTAATCAATCGCGATAACTAAAACAGAATACTGAATTCTTCCCCTAAATGTTGCCTTAATTGCATATATTTGTTGATTTCTCCATCACAATCTACAGATTTAGTGAAGGTACGCAAGTAAAAAAAAATCATGAATGATAGTAAAATATTGCAAAACTTAGCATAAATTTAAGGCACAAATTGGTCACGAGAGGCGGTCAGTAACAAATAGGAATTTAATAAATAAATAAATAAAAGTTTCAATTTACGTGTCAAAATATATGATAAATATGATGTCATATGATGAAATAAAAACAAATAAACATGTTTTTCACGTAATTTATTTATTCCATTAATTTATGTTAAATAATTAATAATTTTTATGTCTGTTTAAACTTGCGTGTAACAATTACAACAAAAATGAACTGATAATATTTAAAAAAAATTCTTAAAATAATAGTCTTTTTCAAAATTTTGTGATTTGTTGTGGGACGAGAGATATTCAACCGTAAGTATGTAAAATTTGAATTCTCTGACTTTTATAGTTTTTGTGTACGGACTCTGTGACAAACAGACAGACAGATAAACAAACAGAAGGAGAGAGACAAATAGGGTTTCGTCAGATGAACAAAACTCTAAAAATGGTAATTCTTCCTATACAGTTTTTAAAAAGTCCTTCCGGCAATGCCGGGAGGAAGAGGTAGCTTTCATATACTTATTTATTTATTTTACATTAAGTTATATAAATCAAATATACGAAGCTCAAAATAGTGGAACACGATTATGTAAGATTAAATACTAGTTTTTGTCAATACTGAATATTAATAGGAAATTTTAGAAATTAGTAATCTTTTATTCAACCTGGTTTTATTTTAAGCGATTTATAGGGTCACCAAATTCCACGATATCCATTTTAAATCAGCATGATGGATAAAAAAAACCAATGAGCTTGAAATCTTAATTCATGTGAACATGCACACTCACATCGAAATCGATTATACCAGTGCTGTCGCGGGCAAATTGACTTTAAAAAAAATGTCACCAACATTAGAAATTCAAACTGCTATACCCCAGGCGTTTTTCAAGGTAAAAACAAAGCAAAAAATACTCCGGAATTCATTATTAAGATAAATAGTTTAGAAAGAACCTTTTTTCAATTTCTAATTTTTTGTTTATACATCAATGTACATTTAAAAGATTTTTGCAAATTTAAGTGGCCGCCATTTTGAAACAAGATGGCGGATAAAGTTGAACTGTGAACTCGTGAACTCAAGACATTTGTATGTACCATGAACACACGGAGTTATATCGAAATCAGTTTATAAATATGCGTATTAACGCGAGACAAATTTCAGACCGTTTCAAAATGTCAATCTCACTGGAAATTGAAAGTGCTAAAACTCAGCCATTTTTCAAGATTGAGATGAAACAAAAAATGCTCTGGAATCTTTGTATCAAGGTCAAAACACAAAAGAAAAATCTTTTTCAATTTCTTACTTTTGTGCACCTAACTTTAAAATTTAAATTAAAAAAATAATATTACGCCATTCTGAAACAAGACGGCGGTTGGAACTGGCCAACGAACTCGGTCCAGGCATAAGCATGTCCTATCTACGCACTACGTTTCATCCAATTCGGTGTATAAATACGCGTGTTATCACGTGACCAAAACCAGATCATTTCAAAATGTGAGCAACACTAGAAATTAAAAGTACTATAACTCAGACATTTTTTAAGATACAGACAAAACAAAAAATGCTTTGGAATCTTTGTATCAAGGTCAAATACATAAAAGAAAAATCTTTTTCAATTTCTCACTTTTTTGTGCGTAATTTCAAATTTTAAATTTCTTTTAAAAAAATTAAATGGCCGATATTTTTAAAAAAAATGGCTGATGGAACTGGTTAACGAACTCGGTCCAGGCTTTATTAAGGACTACGTACACACCAACTTACATCCAAATCGATTTATAAATACGAGTGTTATCACATGACAAAAATCAGATCGTTTCAAAATGTCAGCCATAAGAAAAATTCAAAGTGCCATAACTCAATCATTTTTTAAGATATAGACAAAGTAAAAAGTGTTCTAGAATCGGTGTTTTAGGATCTAACACAAAAAATAAAAATATTTTACAACATTTAATTTTTTCGCATTTAAATTTAAATTTTAAATTTTTTAAATTTTTTTAAATGGCCGCCATTTTGAAACAAGATGGCCGATGATGCTGGCCAACGAACTCGGTCGAGATATTTGTATGTGCTATGTACATACCAAGTTTCATTCAAATCGGTTCACATATTCGTTAGTTATCTCATG
This sequence comes from Maratus speculifer, assembly GCA_964019185.1. Taxonomy (NCBI): domain Eukaryota; kingdom Metazoa; phylum Arthropoda; class Arachnida; order Araneae; family Salticidae; genus Maratus; species Maratus speculifer. The sequence continues at coordinate 179,909,882 of OZ025297.1, forward strand.
ACAAAAATCAGATCGTTTCAAAATGTCAGCCATAAGAAAAATTCAAAGTGCTATAACTCAATCATTTTTTAAGATATAGACAAAATAAAAAGTTTTCTGGAATTGGTGTTTTAAGATCTAACACATAAAATAAAAATATTTTTCAACTTTTAATTTTTTCGCATTTAATTTTTAATTTTAATTTTTTTAAATTTTTTTAAATGGCCGCCATTTTGAAACAATATGGCGGATAATGCTGGTCAACGAACTCGGTCGAGACAGTTGTATGTACTATGTACATACCATGTTTCTTTTAAATCTGTTTATAAATACGTGAGTTATCGCATGACAAAAATCATATATATATATATATATGTGTGTGTGTGTGTCAACATTTGAATGGAGGGTGGTTTTGGGGTCTGGGGGTCATGATCGGTGAAAATATACCAAAATTTTCCGGAAGTGCTTTCCTCCGGACGGTTGCAATAGGTAGCTTTTTACTTTTTGTAATGAAAGCTACCTAAAAGTTACTTCACAGATATTTATTCAAAAGGTTTAACACAAATTTCAGATTAGTGAACGACAAACCACAACATGATAAACAATAGAAATTAACAACTATTTAGATATTTCCATTCTAATTAAAGACTCCTTAAAAAACGATTGTTTTAGAATATAGAAAAAATCCTCAGAAATTCAAATTTGAAAGACCTGTAGAAAAAAAAATTCTGTGTAATACATGAAACTAATATAAATTTTCAAACCCTCCGATAAAAAATTACAATTTCACTATCATTTTTGAAAAAAAAAAATTACACGTCTTTAGTCTGTGGAAATAAGTTTCATTCCTAGCCCTGATCGAATCGAGTTTAATATAAGTTATTCGCCTGAGCGCGACACTTGTATATCTTTACAAGGTACAGCTTCCTATGTAAGATCATGATTTAAAACTCTTGGTTACTCGTGTTCTGAATTCCCTTCCGTAATTCTAACTTTATGGGCGTTTGATGTATTCTTACATTCAAAATATCCCCTCGGGAAGCTAATATTTTTAACTTCTTCTTTCAATTTTCGCTTCTTAAAAGATGTCACTTTTTTGTCTTAATTCTAAAAATATACCTAAAATCTATGCTGAATTTAATATTTACTGTTTTTAAACTAACAAACTGTGAGTAAAATTTTAACACTTCATATAAAATTAAGCATAGATTTTAGAAATATTTTTAAAACTAAGAAAGAAAGTGACATATTTTAAGAAGAGAACATTGAAAGAAAAAGTTAAAAATATTAAATTTCCGAGGAGATATTTTAAATATAAGAAAGCATTAAACGCATATAGACTTTACGTTACGGAGGGCAAATCGGAAAGTGAATGACCAGCATAATCAGTGGTAGCTTTTTTTGCCACGCTGTTTTGGACGAGATCACAGATTACTAAATACTAGGCTTGAGCGCTGACACAAAAATGGCGGTTGCCGAAGGCAGAATTTTTCCATCGTGTGCCTGCCCATTTGAATTTTGGTACCAATAAATTAAAAAAAAAAATCCTCCCCTTTTACCCTTTTTTTTTTAAATTTAGCAAGTCAAAGAAATTTTTCGTAAAATTCTGATGTCAAAATTTTAGGGAACGTACATACGTGTAAAAAAATCGGCACTTATACCTATTATTAAGTAAAATAATGATATACAGTGCTCATCAAAAGTTTAGACACTGGTGTTTTTTAACCTTAAAATAAAAAATACGAACACGTGAGTTTAACAAATGGCTGTACTTGTTTTCAAATATATTTTAAATAATGTAGAATTAAAATAATGGTTATAATATAAGATAATATTCAATTTAACTGAAAATAGTAAAACTTGGATATTGCAAAAGTTTAGACACTTTTTTGATTTTTAGCCAACTGTTCATCGAAAAATGCAAATTTCCAAGTTATGATGTCACATGTCTGAAGTATTTAATTATACCTCGGTATAGCATCAGTCAGTAAAGATGCAGCGAGCTAAAAAAATTCAGTTACATTAGGTAATTGAAGTAGGAAAGCTGAAATTGAAAGGGAAGATTTTTGCGAAAATTTCAGCAGCATTGAATCGGCCAAAGTGATCTGTCTATGAAGTATAGTCTAAGAATGACTCCTTCAAAATAAAACATAAATCTGGAAGACCATGTGTGACGAGAAAATGAGATGAGAAAAGGATCCAGAAACTGACATTTACACAAATAATGATTGCTAATCACATTAAAAGTAGGTCAGGACTCTCTGTGTCGACGGACATGATTCGTAGATGAATTAAAGAAGCAGGTAAATCAATTTACATAAAAATGATAAAACAATCAGGTCACTTTAAAATCTCGCTACAAATTGGCGAGAATGCAACGAACTTGCAAACATACGCCATATGGACCCAAATGGTACAATTCACTAACGAAAAAAAAGTGGAATTTGGATGGCCTAAACGGGTGGTTATACTATTGTCACGACTTGCGTAAAGAACATGGGACTTTCTTAAGTCGACAACAAGAAGGTGACTTTATAATGATTTGGTCACCACTTTGCTTTAATGCTCGAATATCAGTGGAGTTATTCATTGGTTGTCAAGCAACACAAGACTACGAATATACGTTGGAGATTAATTTTTAGTCATTTGAGGAACTTTTAGCTGAACCAAAGTATGGATTTTAGCAAGATAATGCGTCTATTCATGTTGCATACAATATAACAACTTCGTTTAGCTCTGAAAATACTTTTGATCTTAACTGGCTGCCGTGTAGTTCTGATCCGGACCCAATCGAAAACCTTTGTAACATCATATGTCGTAATGTTTATGCAAATTTTTGCTATACTTTTCTTTTAATGAGCTTCGAGCTGCTGTTGAACATGTTTGGTACAAAATAGACCCCCAAGTGACGCAGCATTTAGTTAATTCGATGAAAAGTCAAATTCTTGCACTAACTGCAATCAATGTGCGTGCAACTCGATTTTAATTTGTAGTTATTTTTCTGTAAATAAACAAATTGTCTATACTTTTGCCACAATGTTAATTTCATTTTTTTGTCATTATATTTTATGTAAAAGGTAAAATTCAAAATTTATTGTTTGTGAATAAAGGATAAGTCACAAGTATTGTATGACAGATGAATTACAAACATTCGGTACATACTTCTAAATATAGAAACGTAATCGATCATTGTCGAAACTTTTGCTGAGCATTGTATTTATTTTGCAAGTGGAAGATAAACGGGTAAATACCATAAGAAAAATGATAAAAGAATAACTAAATATTTTTTCTATTTTGTGATGTATTTAAAATTAAAGCATCTGCTTTTAAAAAAAAATACAGTTGTTTTAAAAAGTTACAAAATGTGAATGATTGATACGAAACATTTTTTAACGTATTTAAGTATTTATATATATATATATTTAGAAAACAATTGCAGGACTGGATGGGAAGGGTCATGGAAGAGAATAAATGGCAGAAAAAAGGCTTTAGTGAGAGCATGAATGTAGAGCATTGAAGAAAAAACATCATGAATAGCGATAGATTATATGTTTGGTAATCAAATTTATCTGAAAAAATGTAGAAATGCACTTATATCTATGCAAACGCATTTTCAATACTCGGAAGGCGTATTTATAACTGCCCCTACAAAAGACCCTGGATAAAATCGGATTACTAAACCAAAAATTAAAATGTATATCAAATTCGTTTAAAGTTCATGTTATTCGTAAAGATGGGCCAAAAGTTTATGCGTGACAAATTTTTGATAAAATTAAAAATGGGCTCTAGAGGCGAAAAAATTAGGGTTTTTGGGAGAAAAAAAATTATAACTTCGTCAATTCTCAAGATATAAAATACAACTAAATGTCTTATAAGTATTCTTAAAATTATCTAAAATTTTTGCTTTACGCGTTTTTGATAGGATTAACTCTTATCGGTAAATAAATCAGAAACAAAAACAAAAATGGGGGAGGCTAGGAAAGAAAAACTTCATAACTACTTATATTCTTAAACTATCAAATCAAATTATATTTATTTTACATCTTCTCTATAATATCTACAACTTTTACACTGACATGTTTTTCAAAGACCAATTCTTATATCAAAAATAAATTAAACAACGATAGGAGTTGAAGAAAAAACCTCAAATCCAAACTGCTTATATATATTCTGACTCATTTTTAAATTCCTTTTTGATTTTAAACGCATTCAAATGGCATGTCCTTTTATTTAGGAACTATATAATGTGACGTATTGGCTAGTTTTTTGATAAAGGCAGAATATATTTCAAAAAAGGCTGGCAAAATAGATATTTTGAACAGAATTTCCCGAAGCGATCGTGATTGCAAAAAATGAGGAAATATTCAAATAAAAAATTGCGTTTTTTTTACTTGTCTTTAAATCTATTTTTTGCTCTCAAACGGATCCAACTGACAGATTGCTTTTATTTAGGAACTGTATAATATTTAGTTTTTTGATAAAGGCAGAATATATTTCAAGAAAAGCTGTCAAATTGGGCATTTCGTAAAAATTTTCTCGAAGCGATCGTGATTGAGGAACTGAGAATTTATTCAAATGACAAGTTAGTTATTTTATGACTTATTTTTAAATTCAATTTTGCTCCCAAACGCATCCAATTGACAGTTTTTCTTATTTAGGAACTATGGAATGTGCCATATTGATCGATTTTTTAATAAAGTCAGACTATATTTCAAAATATGTTGACAAAATGGGCATTTGAGCTGAATTTCTCTTAAGATGAATCTTAATTCTGTAAGAATCTGATAAAACCAGTTCTTACAGAAAAATGAAATATTTTTTTTTTAAGCAGCCAGATAAAATTGTTACACATGATTTATCTCTAATCCTGTTTTATATTTTGCTGTTGAAGTGAGCACTCTTCAAAATCTATCTCAGTCTATAGGCCAAGTCGACAGGGATTTTATAAATTAAAATTAAGATAGTCAAAAACATACTTAAGAAAAGAAAAAAAGAAATTCATCTTGCAGAAAAAAATAAGCTTACCCGACACGATGTTGAATTTTCTTTGGAGTATTCAATTAATTTAAGATTACGACGATTACAATGTTACTTGTAAAACAAATTGAAACAATAAATGGGGCGGTGACGAGATTTGTTAACGTTTCTAATCAAAGTCATATTAACAAAAGTGCAATTTTATACCAATATTTTAGTGTTAGTGTATAATTTTACAATAATATGTAATGAACTTATAATTCTTATAACTTATAATTGCCATATTCAAAAATAAAATTTTTGTGTTAAATAAAGTAAAAAATATTGCTATAAATTACTGGTAAAATTTGGCTCCTGCATTAACTTTTTCCCACTCAAAATTAATGCTTTTGCTGAAATTTTGTAATAACTTATTGACACTGAGACTTGCAAAAAAATTTATTTGAAAAGGACTAAACCCTTTTCTTCATATTCATTCTAAAAAGAAAAGTTCATTTCAATTTTTTCTTAATTATGTTTTTGACCATCTTAGTTTCAATTTATAATATCTTAGGAATAAATAAAAACACACAAAATCAGACTCCTGCATTTTATTCAGAGATCCGATTTTACAGAGGGTCGTTTTTAGTGGGTTGGGAGGTTGGATATAAATACGTGTTTCGAATATTGAAAGTACGTTTGGATTGATATAAGTGCATTTCTATATTTTTTAGATGAATTTGATTACCAAATATAATTTTTATCATTTTTCATGCTGTTTTTTCTTCAACGCCCTACATTTATAGTTTACTCAATGCCTTCTTCCTTCTCTGCGCCTTTTTTTCTCTTCCGAGGCAATATACAATTCAGACCTTCAATTATTTTCTTTAATAAACTTTATATTTTTTAAAACATACTAAAAAATGTTTCATATCAATCATTTGCATTTTAGTAATCTTTTAAAACAAGTGTATTTATGTTTACTTGTTTAAAAGGCAAATACTTTAATTTCAAGCGCATCTCATAATGGAAAAAAGTATTTAGTTATTTTCTTATCCTTCCTTATCATTTTCACATTATTATCATGTTTTTCTTCCATCTGCAAAATAAATATATCATTGTTTTTCTAAATAAATATCAATCAATAGATTATCACATTTTCAAAAAAATTTCAATATACATTGTAAAATAAATTTTTGTCTTCCACAAATGTTTTTGAATAATGTTTTCTATTCCTATATAAACGGATAAATACACTAAGTAATAATGAAACGGTAAAAGAAAAAAAAACACTCTTCATTAAATATATCACTGTGTACATTTGCATTTAATTGCAACTTTTTGCTAAAAAATAAATCATATGATTAATTCCTTTGTTATCCTAGTAAACAGAAATTTTGCGTTCGTTATTTAATTAAAAAAGGGTTTGAGTAAACCTATGTATTGCTATTGGCAGAGGAAAATAAATATTGTGTAATTAAATGATATCAATATATTTACAAGAAAACAGATAATGTTAAACTTAATTAGAGCAAGCTACGATTTTTTTCCCTTGTTTGTTTAATCGACAGGGAGCTTTGTATCTAGATTGATATAAATAGTACAAAAAAAGGGTAATAAATATTTCCTGAAAAATGCATCATTGAATAAGAAAAATAGATGAATGTATATTTTGTTTTTCAAAGACGATTAATTTAAAAGTGTGGTATCATTCTGTAGTTTTTTTTTAATGAATGCGTGGACGTATTATGGATAAAGAAAAATATTTTTAAAAATGTGTTTATAAATTTTTTATGTAATTCGATTGCTTTCAAATATATTTTATTAACTAACTAAGCTAACCCATAAGGCATTGTCTGGGATATTATAATAAAACATCAAAATATTATAATAAAACAACCTTAAACAAAACTCAAGATTTTACAATTTTATATCTTCGAAAAAACTTTCAAATGAAACTCACTTCGGGTTCGCCATTGCCTTCGGCAGTATAGATTGTTTCAAATGATTTTCGGGAGCTCCAAAGCCTCTGGAAGCGTCGTGAACATATTTTTAAGAACAAACCTGTGACATGGTTTATGTAGTACATGGATTTTCATAAAACTTTGAATTTAGTTAGCACTTGACATGACATAATGCTTATTACATTTTGGAGCAAATCGCTCAACAGGTGGTGCTGCCATGGAACATTAATCATGATCATCGCAATAGCTCTATTTCAAGAACTAATGCACAGAATTTTACAAAACTTTAGATTCTATGAGACTTTGAAATAAGCTAGATATGATAAGGTTTTTGTGTAAGTTGCTATAGGAGGTGGTGCTGCTATGGGCATTATTCACAGTTTCCACAGTAGATATATCTCAAGAACAAGTGCATAGATTTTCATAAAACTTTATATTTTGTTAGTACTTGATATAACATGGCGCTAAATATCTTTTGGTGCTAATTGAAAACAGGTGACTCTGCCATGGTGCATTATTCGTGATTATCGCAATAGCTCTGTCTCAAGAGCTAATGCACGAAATTTTCTAAAATTTCAGATTCATTAAGTCTCTGATATATTGTTAAGTTTTTGGTGTAAATTGCTCTACAGAGGGCGTCGCTATGCTGCTTTTTTTGTTATTTCACAATAAATGTATCTCAAAAACTAATGCAAGGATTTTCATCAAACTTCAGATTCAGTTAGTACCTGACAAAAAATTGATCCTGATTAGTTTTTGGGGTACATCATCCAACATGTGGCGTTGTTATACAGATTATTTCATTTTGAAACAGCTCTATCTCAAAAATATTGCACGGATTTTCATCTCTAAGCTGACATGATTTATTGCTGACTAGATTTTGGTTTAAACTACCTAACTGGTGGCACTGCTATACTGTATTTTTCAGGAAGCATTAACATGCATAAGATAGTAGAAAGTTTTGGGATTACTACACCTGACTAGTTTACGTTTGTTTTCACATGATTTTCTTACATTTAATGCAGACATATAATATAATGTTAGTGTCAAACTTCTTGGCTAATCGTTAGTCCATTTTTACGAAATAATGTATTTGTTTGTTATGTTACATTTATTCGTGTGATATATAATTTGTACTTTATATGTTTACAGACAGTAAAAGCTTTTGTAATTAATATGTATGACACATGGTAATATCAGAGTAACAAAAAAAGTCTTAAGCTCATTAAAAACGAAAAGCTAAAAAAATCTTCAAAGCTTTCTTAACAAGCAAATAAATTAAATGTGATCGTAATTAAAAGATCAATATTTTTGTCAGAATTCGGACAACTAATGTTGTATTTAATTATGTCAAATTGCTGGTAATATCTTTTACCTAACAAAAGAATTTTTTCTGATACAAATTGATATAAATTGTTTTCAAAGAAGGTACCGCGTTAATTAATATATTGAATATATATGTGCATTATCTATTCAACCAATATTTCTAGCAAGATTTCATGAAGATTAATTACAACATAATATGTGATTTGAAAATGGTGAAATTTTTTTTAATGATATTCTTTTTTATTATTATTATTATTATTATTATTATTTTAAAGCATTGGTAATGACACAAACAACATGTAATAAAAATTTGTCAGCTTTCGATTAATAATATCTTTAAAAGATTGAAACAGTAAATACAGTTCTATTTAGTCATTTAGTGTGTTTCATAATTTACATGTTATTTACTTTATGATAATATATTAGAGTTTCGATTAACCGGGATTGTCGGAAAATTCCTCATCCGGATAATCAAATATCAAATAATAAAGTTTGTGCAAATTTTGATGAAAATTTTTAGAAAAATGATATAGAACGTCAAATTATTATATAATGTAATATTAATAATGTAATTAATACAAAATAAAGAAATTGAACATAAGTTTTAATGATTTACAATTTCATTTACAATTAGCGCAATATAAAACTAGTCTGATGGATCTCAAAACTTTCTTCTATCTCATACATGTTAATGCTTAAAAAATCGCTATCATAGAGCCAAAATTAAATAGCAATCTATGTTCAGCATGAGGATTCCAAAGATATAAAATTTCGTCCATTAGTTCTTGAGATATATCTATCGCTGGCTGTAATCATGTAAATCCTACAAAATACCATACATCAGTGACACCTATCGGGCGATTAGCTCCAAACACTTGTTAGAAACAACTTGTGTAAACGTCTAACTTAATCTTAAGTTAGAATGAAATTTATGCATTAGTTCTTGAGATACAGCTATTGCGGAAACTGTGAAAAAGGCAGCATAGCAAACTTCCACCAAATGATAATCAGCATCGATATTAATCAAGGTAAGTTGAATCTGAAATTTGTTGAAAAATCGTACATTAGTTTTTGAAATAAAGCTATTAGGGCAATCATAAAAAATGCAGCACAACAGCGCTAGCTTTTGAGCAATTTACAATAAAACGTAAATAGCACCAAATCATACTAGGACTAACCGAATCTGAAGTTTAATGAAATGTCGTGCATTAGTCCTTGACTTAGAGCTACTTCGGAGATCGTGAAAAATACAGCATAACCGCACAACCTGTAGGGCGATTTACACCTAAAAGTAAACAGAACTAATTTATATCAAGGCATAACTGAATCTGAATTTCGATAGAAATCTGTATATTTGTTCTTGAGATAAAGCGATTGCGGAATTCATGGAAAATGCAAACTTTTTATTTAATGTTGTGCATTAGTTCTTGAGATGAAACGTTAAAAAACTGTGTGTCACATACAGACACGGAGCTAGATACACAGACAGACATACTCAAAGGCAAGTTGAGAGACAGACATTTTGTAGAAGCATGTTTTTCTTGATTTCTGATATATATAATGTGTAAATTCGTCGAAAACCGGAATTCGAAAAATTTCAGAAAATCCATGCTTTTTTTTAGCAGTAGAAGAAAGTTAGAAACGTAATAGGAATGTAGTTTACCTCACTGTTTTGTGAAGAATGAAATGATAAAAGTCTCTTCCCTTTTCAATTTTCATTTACATTCAGACGAATTTTACTTCGCAAGTTTCTTAACTTCATTTTTTCAGCTGATGTGCTTTCATTTACTTGTTGCTCTAAATAATTTAGTAATGCCTCAGTTTACTTCACCGTTACTTAATTTTTGATGAGTTACAAAATTTTCTTCATCACTTTTAAGAAATTCTTCATAATATCTTGTTTTTATGCTTAAATTGATCCATAACTGAAAATTGCTCCCTTTCTTTTTTAGGTGCATTCGTAATTTTATAAATAGTCGTCATTCAGTCCGTCCGTCTGTCCGCATATAATAGAGCAAAAACTACCACACCGGATTGTCTAAAGTTTAAAATATAAATTTGTTGCATAATTTTGTCGAGTCATTTAAAATTTCATGAAAATCGGATTTATATTTTAATTACAAGGACAATCAAAGGCATCCCGTTGCATTACAATTAATAGCTTCGAGTGCATTTTAATGATACTTACATAATAAAATTGATTCGCATTTATGAAATATATGCTAAAAAATATATTATGCACAATTTGTGGTGCAACGAATATTTGTTATTAATTTACAGGGCAACACCTTACGTATGCCCTTACGTAATGTTATAGGGGGAACATTGTTTGGGGCCCGTTTTAATACTATTAAACTATTTCAGATATAATAAAATTGACATATGTTATTGAGGTTTACTACAAGTTATATCCTGTATAATAGAAAACAGATAATATTTACAAGAACACATAAACGATTTCGTCCAATATGCTGTATCCGAAATACTGTTTTCCGTTGCTCGAGTATCTGAATATTTTTTATACTTTTTGAAACTAGAAACACACATAATTTGCTACACTTGACGTGCAATTTTCAACTTGTTGTTACATTCGTAAATCAAAAGCACATTTCGGTATTAAACGCTCCTTTTAAAATAATATTTTTAAATTCTAACTTTAAATTTTTGAATTCGGGTAAACTGAGTTTTAACCCACTTCTTGGCGGCGTTTTTTCTGCTGCGCGATAATTACGCCATGCCTTGTTTCCTTTACATTTAGCTATCGCTCTTCTCGGCAACCCTCGGAGCGAAGAAGCGATTTCTTTTCTCCTCGGTTAGCGGGAGCTTGCGCATGCTCTGTCCGTCCTTTCCTTTCTAGCTTTCTTATTGGATGAGAGAGGAGAACCTTAAGAATTTTAATTCCGGTGATTTGAAATTATTTAAATTTCTGGTGTCGTATTTAACCGTTGGATTACGAAAAGAGTTCATCGGCATTTCTTTAGTCATGTAGATGTTTTGAATCTTAATGTTATGTAATTACATATAAATATAAATGAAAATGACCATTTGCATTCAAAGCTTAATATATTTTTTTAGAATATTTATTATTGATTTCTTTTTTTATTTAAAAAATGTCTTTTTTTGTTTTTAAAAGAAGGTATGTGTAAAATTTCTTTGTTTCTTGAACGGAATTGTTTTGAATGTTTAAATATTGTACATGTTTTCATGTTTTAAAGAAAAATATCACCGGAGGGTTCAGAGGGCGGAGCCCCCCCTGAGAAAGATTTTTTTTTTCTAAAAGCTTTGTAAATTACATTTTTGGTTATGGTCATCCGAATTTGGAATCTTAAATTTTATGAAATAATTTTGTATGTAAATGAGATATTTGTTTTAATTTTTTGCAATATGCATGCTTCTTACATCCTAATTTTTGCAATATTTTAAGATTCTGCGTTATTATATGTATTTTTGCTCTATTTTTATTGTCGCGATCTCCCAAACTCCGTTAAAAACCTAGTTTGACTGTAAGTGGATTATTTCTTTTTTTTTAGTGTGATATTTCAAATTCTTTTAAATTTCTATGTTTTAAAACATGTATTTTTGATTTATTTTTATTATCGCCACTTTAAATTGCGTTCTTTCGCGTGGTGTCTTCAGGGGTCAAACTCCGGGATACAAAACGCAAAAACGCTGCAATGTGGCAATATTTTGAAAACGCGCCAAGATGGGGGTTAAAACTCAGTCGCGCTTTGAATTCTTTTTTAATTCTAATTAAGAGCTTCGAATGGTTATTATGTGGCGAATGGAAGAAGCCAGGTTATATGCTAACAAAGGAGCCAAGCACCAAAAACTCAATGTCTAGGCAGGCGATTTCAAGCTAGTGCTAAATAGGAAGACGAAAATCTCCTGTTTGAAATTATATAAGACAACGTCATATTCCACGAAAAAAAAATGTTAAAGAGAAAAGCTTAGATAGAACTGTATAATAATGTGCTAGTGTATGCCTTTGTGTTTTTAATATCTTCCCTTACATTGTGCATTGATTCCTCTATTTATTTTGTAGTTTCATCTTAATAAATAACTTACTGTTGCTTTCGATTTTATTAATATTTTCGAGGCGTTTTCGAGGGCAGTTTTCAAGGCAATAAATTTTAATGTTCCTTTTTTAAATATTTCTTTGCAGAACTACATTTTTTATATATTTTAAATTTCCAAGTATCACATTTCTTCAGAACTGAAAAATTTGCCAAAAAATATAAAAATTTGATAAACTTGAACTTAAATCATCATTTGTATTTCATTTTAAAAGTATATGTAAAGTAACAAGATTTTTTTTATTGTTGAAGCGATAAAAAAAAATAAAAGTTATTCATAAGACAATGAAATTTGAAAGTATGATAAAATTCGATGCTATATGAATACAAGTTAGTTTCACGTACATATAAAAGAAATAAAAAAGGATGAAATATGTATTTTTTAAATAACAAATAAAAAAGAAAACTTGATTTGTATAAGAATAATCTTGTTTAACTCAAAATAAGAGAATTGAAATTTTCTTTCATTTCAATTTCAATCTAAAAAATATTTTGTAGCGTATATAGGGGTGCTGATATTATGGTGTGTCAAGTTCCAAAATCTAGTCTCTTAAAACAATGGAAAGTAATTTTATTAACAAATCTTCACATCCGCAAAGTCTTTTAACTCACAAATATTACCAGATTTTTCAAAATAACTGAGCAAATCTAACTTACAAGTACGGCTATATCTCACAGAAACTCTTTATACAATGTCTCAACACTATATCAAATGCAAAACAACGTAGATAAATGACAATAGTCAATCAAACCTGCTTAAAGAATCGTCTACTAGCTCACTCTTTCTTTCTTTCTAACCGATGGGCAGGCCCCTACCTGCCGAGTTACCTCAGCTTAACAGGTTAGATACCTGGTATCGGGGCGAGTGCCCGACTAATCGCTGCGTAGCGGCTATAAATCCGATAACTGTATTTCTCACATTATCATATTTGCAGTACTTGCTTTTCATTTGAGCATTCTTTGTTTTGACGGTTGCTTAGCATTACATCCTGTTGATTATACTGCAAATGGCTACTCAAGTTGGTCTCGTAATTTAAAGCCTTGATCAGATGACGAGACCTTCACTTGGCAAGACACCTCCAGAGGTATAATTCACAGGTAACTTGGAGGACTTTTCACCAACGACGGATTTTACATAGAAGGCGCCATTAGCGTACATGACGGAATTTTAGCCGGAAAATAGCCTGAAGTCCTGTAATCAAAAGATATGAGTATAATGTTTGTCGCCAACTTCGCGATATATCGCCAATTTAGGCGAACAAAATTAGTCGTCAAAAGTGACGCCAACTTGGCGTTAACTGTAATATTTCGCCAAATCACCATAGACATTCATTAAAAATCAATAGACAAGTTTGCCTGGTAACAAGTTAACAAATAGAGACAATTTAATAAAAACTAATATTAACAAAGCAAATAGAGCCTAATAAGATTATTTAGATTATTTTAGATTACAAATATTAACTATTTACGAAATTCGTACCAATTTTCTTCAAGCAATGACAAATGCAAGAAAAAAAAAAACTAATTATATCTATAAGGATGATATTGTATGACTTAGGTTAAGCAAATTCGCAGTTTATTTTGTTTCGTTTAATCCAATTACAATTCTTATGCAAAGACGAATATACTTTAAAATGTTCTACATGTATAATGGGCAAAGAGTGTTTGTGTATCGAATATTTCATCTATTGACATGAATACAGAAATACGATATTTTTTAAATAATTTTAATTAACTTATCTCATAATCTGAATATTTAAAGAGCGCTTGGCAAATGACACTACAAATTTTCTAAGTACATGTCGCATGTTTATAAATAATAAATAGAGAATTAAACATCCGAGTTCGTTAACAGGATCTTATTCAAGAAAACATTTTAAATTTGCAGAATTGATTTCAAATAATTTAATATAATTATTTTTATATGCAATTTTCGCTTGATATTGATTTTACTTCAACAATGCCGATACCATTTACTCAGAAGATAAGGAATAATCCTATTAAATATCTAAATAAATATTATCTGAAATATATTGCTTTAAAAATGAAGCAAGGCGGTTTCATTGCTAATCATATTAATTGTAATGTTTTCTTTCATTAATATCTTTTTAAAAATCGTTATTAAATATAATTTTATCATCTTATTTTGAAAAAGCGTATAAGGGCATTTTTTAAAGTTATTTTTTTTTAATTTTAAGCATAGCATTGTGTAATAAGAAACAACGCAAACTAATTTTATTTTTTCTGATTTATAAAACAGATATACTCATACAATAAGTGCAAGATATCCAACGTTACAAGCAATATAGATTTATAAGTATTAGACAATGGATCTGAAATGGATCCTTTGCGTGGATTCCCGCGTCAATTTGTTCGCCTTTTCAACTCTTCCCTTTTGATAAAGTGTACCGACATTACTTCAGGCTTTGCACGCCTGCTACTCATTTTCAGCCTTTCATTAGGCTCAAACCTACCCTGGCTTCACACCAGCTTTCCAAAACATTGTTAAAAAATTTTAAACTTTTGCTGCACCGTCTCTCCACCGCATTTATAGAAAACGATTACTTCACTGTATTATGCAGTATTATCATTGGTCAAAATAAACATATACTATAAAATCTGTGGAGTGTCAATTCAGCAAAAGTTTTAAACTTTAAAAGTGTAACTTGTGTTCCGTTGGCTCTACCGTAGAGCATGTCAGCGTATCATTGGGGATTTTAGATGTACTTATATAGATAATATAAATCTGTAGAGAATAAGTTTCACGCATCTTGACTTGCTTAATATATTTGTGCCACCAGGAAGAGGTCTTCGTTAATATTCGATGCGTTTCTCTAATAAACTAATATCTTAATAACGTTCTAAAAGACTTAAAATGGCCCAGGTGTGGGTTGAAAAATTTACAACTTAGTGGAACTGTTAGCTGCTACTAGTTGTCTTATAAAACAAATGATGTTAAATTCAGTTCTTTATTATCCATGGGAAAAATCGCTAATGCATTTACAATATTGCCTTTCAACAGCGACCTGCTATTTTCGACTTCAAATTGGTTAGATCACGCGCTGCTGATTGACACAGATAAGTGTTGAGTTTATCTAATTTCGCATTGTTCTACAGATTCATCACTTTCCAGAGAATACTATTCCACTGGTTTTCGATATAAGTTACACTTGTTTGAAATAATACCACATACACACACACCTATATATACAGATGGAGGACAAAATAATACGAACACCTGTGAAATAATGGAAAATCTTTATTCTTAGGCGGTTGGACCACCTTTTGACTGAAGTACAGATTTTATGCGTGTTATTTGTGGGATAGATGCATAAAGGTCATGAACTGTATTTAATGGTATGTTAAGCTATTCCTAATGCAGAATGGTCCCAAATTTTGAAAGGCTGGGCGGAGGAGGAAATCGAGAACGAAGTTTGGCCTCCAAATATTCCCGTAAATGTTCAATAATATTCAAATCTGGAGACTGAGGAGGCCAGAAAAGATGTTCAATTTCATCGTCATGTTCTTAGAACCAAGTTTGAATACACCTAGCAGTGTGGATAGAGGAGTTGTCGTCTTGAAAAAGTGGTCACTCTACAGGGAAAACAGTTTGGACAAAAGCGTGGATATGATCTTCTAGAATGCTTAGATAGTGTTGGGATTTCATTTTCCCATGCAGAATAACAAGAGGCTCAAGACCGTGCCAAGATATCGAACCCCATATCATAATGAAGCCACCTCCAAGCTTCAAAGTCGGCATGAGGCATTCAGGATTAAACGCTTTTTTGGGCGTTCTCCAGACATAAACGCGTCCGTTCGTCTGAAATAGGGGTAGTGACGATTCATCTGACCATATTACATGTTGCCATTGCTGTGGAGACAACCCTTTGTGATCTCTGCACCACTGACGTCACTTGAAAACATTAGTTGCTGTCATCAACTGTTTTCGAATTGCCCCTCTACCATAAATGCTCACAGCATGAGGTTCTCTTTTGACAGTTTTTGTTGAAACGGGGTCCTGGAGATGACTGCTCATTTCGGATGTTATCTCGGATAACGATTGCTTCTGCTTTCGGGCTTCTATGCACTGCAAGATTCGTCTATCCCTATCAGCAAGCTTGGACTTTCGGCCACTGTTGTGCTTTGAAAACGTCATCTTACCTTTTTTCGTGTACGCTGCCATAACAGCTGATACCGTACTCCTTGCAAATTTTAAAAGGTTAACTCTTTACGAAACCGATGCTCACTTAAACTTTCTCCGACAATCATTCCTCTTTGGAATTCTGACTGGTCTGACATTTCAGCTTATCACAGACAGTTTGATAGACGCATGCAACTCAGGTGAGTGCTGTTAAGAGACTGATACCTTCTTCACGCTCACTAGGTGGAAGACTTGCATTGCAGGTGTCACGGCTGTACTGCAGGTGTGAAATGCATCATACTTTTTTACAGGTATTCGTATTATTTTGTCCTCCATCTGTATATCGGATTTTAGTCGTGCTGTAACTCTTTTATATAAACAGATTTGGATGAGGTTATTTGTATGCTCATTACATACCCCAATGTCTCGACCGTTTTCGTTGGTCAACTTCATCCACCGTTTTACTTCAAAATGGCGGCCGTTTTTTTTAATTTAAAAAGTGGATAAAATAAATTAAAAACTGAAAAAATATTTTTTTTCTTAAGAGTTTGATTTTAATAATTTTAGTTAAGCATTTCCGAAGCTCATTTTGCTTCATTTTTATCTTTAAAAAAGGCTCGGATTTGCAAATTGAATCCCTACGATGGTTGATATTTTGAAATAATCTGAATTTAATTACATGATAGCATGTCTATTATATAACCGATTTAGATTTGACTAAACATGTGTCGTACCGGTGTTGGACAGAAGTCGTTAGCCTGAGGTTAGTTGGACAGAAGTCGCCTCCACTTTATTTGAAAATGATGACCAATATATAAAAAATCTTTCACAATTTGATTAATAAAAAGGGTTAATTATTTTTTTTAAATACTAAAAATCTGTACAAAAAACTAGAAATGAAAATGTTTTTCTATAAGTTTTTGAGTTTAAATAGTGATTCTGGTGCATTTTTGTTTCGTCTTTATCATGAAAAAATTCGAGGATAGAGAAATTTGAATTTCAGAGTTGAATGACTTTTGAAACAATCCGATTTTTGCCAAGCGACAGCATGCGTATTTTAAACCGACTTGAATATGAATAATCACGTGAACTGAGCATACCAAGGAGCATTAAGATCATCAGTAAGGTTAATATTGTTGTTTTAAAAAAGGGCATTTCAAAGTACTGCCAAATTTGGCGACGAAAAATAAATTTTCAAAATGAAGCCAAATTAGGTTTATCTGACTAAGTCTTAATAATATTCAGTATTGAAGGAAAATTTTATTGAATTATTTGTAATAGAATTCCACTAATTTTATCTTGTAGTGTTAAATAAAAAAAGCTATATTTAAAAAAGAATATGAAAGCTACTTTTTCCTCTCGGCACATGCCGAAAGCACTTTAAAATATTTATATCAGTAAGCTAAAAAATTTCAAAAACTCAAAAAGAGAGAAAGTGGGAGAGGGAAAATACACCTTTCCCATTTTAATCCAAAATAATTACAGAAAAACGTGAAACTATCCATTCAATTGTAAATAATGTTTCTTTTATCTTTAAATTCAAATGTATTGAAATGAATTTATTAGAATTGATTCTGAAAATTAATTATAATGTTAAGACATTCGGTAAAATAATTTAGGGATTATGACGATTTAAAATTTGGAATACCCAATGTTAAATTATATTTTAATCATACAAAACAGATTGCAAACGCGGAAAACAAATTAAAAAGTTAGTTTTCCTGCTTTAAAATAAGTTATTTAAAAATAAATTTAATACTATTTATAAATTTAGTAATCATTTAAAATCTACTAGAACATTATTCATTTTAATAAAATGTCCAATAACAGATATATAAAGCTGATAAGATTGAGCTCAAGAAACAACAAAACAAATAATTGTATTTTGATTTAGATTTTTTTTAGTGGTTTCTGTTTATATATATATTCTATTTGCTGTTTATCCAACAATGGAAATTGAGTTTTAATGCTTGAATATTAATGCTAAAAAAGGTGATAAGGTTTTTTAAATGTATTTTTGCACTTATTATTTTCTAAATGAAATGATCATTTATCTGTATAAATGCCCCTTTCAACGGTGTCCAATGGTTTATTCCTAATCATTTAGTCATAAATATATAGTTCAATTACAAAAATGTTTAAAATGAGGTAAAGAAATATTTTAAAAGAGGTTTGGGTCACTAAAATCCTTTTTTTTAATTATGAAATTTATATTTTTATGTAGTCCCTAGGTCTTATAAGTTAGATTTTAGTAAATTTTTCTTATTACACTAACAAGTAAGATGATAAAAAAAGTGTCGCTCATATAACGCTGGAATAGACCGAGTTATGAAAATTTAAAAATACATGACTTATACGACTTTCCAGCATTGAAAACAAATGAGTTCGACCTTGATTTGAGGAATCACATGCCAAGTGCTTACAGTACTTGAAGATATTAATCGTAATATTTGTACCACTTTTTTTAAAGCGCAGATACACATAAAATAACTTTTATTAAGTTTCAGATTGTCCTAAATAATTGTATTTTAACATATGTTTTATTTTCAAGGATTTAAGAATTTTTTTCATGAATTGGATACTATAAAATAAAGGAAATGGCTGTGTTTTATGACTTTTGATATTTGACCGCACTGAATCTCAAAATAGTCTTTATTTTTAGGTCATCACGTCAGAATTGTTTTGTAAATTGTAATTGTCAAAGTTAAAATATTTCGGAAATTTACTAGTATAATATGCTGTAAAACATTTTTTATTAAATTAAATATAATTTAATTGAATTATTTATTAAATATTTTTGGTTATATTGGGATTTTTGACGCTCAGCAGCTGAGGAATCCGATGAGATGGGGGAGAAATTTTATTTTTAACTTTGAGCTTTTGAACTTTGAAATTTATACTTTGCGAAACATCCTGAAGCGATGGTTAATGATGAAGATCATTTTCGGTTTTAGCGGTATAAAATATACAAAAACTAATTATTAAAAATTAAAAGCATATTTTTATAACATCAAATTTTCGCTATTTTTGTTTTCTTTTTTAACATTAAAATTTCTGATTTGCAAAAAATATTTACGTTATAGTAAAACAAGAAGGTCAAGTTCAGACTCTGTGGAACAGAATACAGGGTTAGCGAAATTAAACTTCCGCTATTCAAAGGGCCCTGGAGGCCGTTTTATTAGTCCAGAAGGAAAAATATTTGGAAAACAGACACTTAGGAGGATGCGTTCGAGTTTTCCAAAATAAAAAAGAAGTTTAAAAATTCACCACTAGATGGCGTTAAGAATTTCCGTAAAGAGAGAAAACAAACTGAGATCTCGAAACACTGAAAAACCAGTGGTCTTATACAAAACGAACACAATAAGAACAACAAGATAATTACAATATTGCACTTGCAAATTACTACAACAAAAAATCCGTTTGAATGACATTTCTAAATATGCAAATCAATGCTTTAAAATCTGTTCGATATGCAAACTATCATGCTCCACAATGCACTCCATTCTGAAAATTGCACTTTCTATCACTGTACGGAGATTTTTAACACTGATGTTCCAAATGTGATAACGAATACTGTTCTTCAAATCGGACAAAAATGTTAAACGTTCGCGGTAAACATTTTTTTTCAAAAATTCCTATAATTAGAAATCGCAAGGCGTCACATCGGATAATAGCGGTGACCAAGCTTATAAGAAACATCAGCTGATCTCGTGTGCGTCTGTAAATATTCGCCACAACGATTTTTGAACTCGAATTGCGATGTATGGTGGGGTATTACCTGTCCATTACGATGGAAGTGGGCTTCGTCCGTACACAGAGTTTTCCTTGGTTAGAAATAATCAACTGCCATTCTCGCTAGAAATTGTAGCGCGAATGTTTTGCGAGTATTTGGGTCGTGCCTTTCCAATTGCTGAACTGCTTGACTCTTATATGGACAGAAGTTCAGAATTCTTCGCATGATATCTAGAAGTGTTGAGTGGGGCATATCAAGGGGATGTGAAATAGTCGGTACACTAACAGAGCCGAGAAGCAATTCTGTACTTGCTTCCACGACCGCTGTATCAATTTTATCTACGATAGCAGTGGAGACCCTTTTCCTTTCTCTTCCTGGCAAAACGCCTAGTTGTCCTGTTCCCTCAAATTTCACCATCATAGAAATGTATTTGACAGCAGGCTCCAACATTGGTTTATGTCATTGTTTCTTAAGCAGGCGGAACTCTTTCACAGCTGCCGCTGCATTCTCACCGTTACGGTAGTATCGTTTCACTAGCAGTGCTTTCTCCGGCAACGTCGGCATTCTGCAAGTCACATATGATTGCGGCACGAACAACTTCTTTATTTTGTGCGTGGCATTTGTATATATTGCTGCAATATGTTGCTCCGCTGCGCCATCTTGTAGTGAGTTTTTTATACTTTTTATTACGGAAATCTCGAGATCCTTCAAAGTACAAAAATTTAAAATTCGTAATTTTTTAAGAATTGTTTTTATTGACCCAAATCTCTTTTTAGGATATTTCTTTCATCTAACACATTTTGTACTTGGAACTGTATGTCTACACTCTTGGCCAAAATTACAAACTCACAATTTTTTTAATTTGTTTACATCATAATATAAATAAACTTAGTTTTACATTAATAAAATAATGATGGATACTTATAATAAGACGTCTAAATTTAATGTAACTCATAAATAAAATGGAGTAAGTAATTTAAATAAAAAAATACATAACTTAAAAAAATAACATTATGTGAAACCTGGACAAAATTATAAACACAAAGTTATAAATTTCTATATTCTGGCATATTTCATATAAATAAATGCATTTTGGGATAAGAAACTAATAAATGGAGTCATTACACATCCATACATTTCAATACATCAATGCATATTTTAATTTTTCTTGCAAAATAACATTAAATGAAACCTGGACATAATTATAAACTCAAAGCTATGAATTTCTATACTCTGGTATTTTTGATATAAAGAAACGCATTTTGTGATAATAAATTAATAAATGGAGTTATTAGGGATGAATATATTTCAATACATCAATGCATTTTTATTTTTTTTTTCAAAAAATATGAGTAAAATATAAATATAGTACATGTGTAAATTGAAAACATAAAATTATAGAGTTTAAGAAGTGAACGTACTTTTGAATCCTGGTGCAAAGTAATAATGCATACATTCAAAAATGTGTTGAACCGCCATTTTTCTGAATGACTTCGAATATGCGACTCGGCATAGATTGAAATTTTTTTTCCAACTGCTCCATAGACAACTGGTTCCAGGCTGAGTATAGCCATATTTAAATCATTTGTGTTTTGATATTGGCGTCCATCGCGATAGACTATTCGAATGATTGCACTCCAGCAATTTTTAATGGGGTTTAAATCAAAGCTGTGTGCTGGTCAATTCAATATATTTACATACCAGCGCTGCAGCCACACTTTTATGCTTTTTGCAGAGCATATTTCTGCATTATATTGCAGAAATACCCAGTTTTCTCCAGTGATCAACGGTCCATATGACAAAAGATTATCGTCCAGCATTAACTGGTAGTCTTCTGCTTTTTGTTTTCAAATAAGAAAATCTAGAGCAATTTTACCATTCTGAGAAAAACCAGCCCACACCATCACTGATTGTTCACCAAAGTTTCGACTAAAGATATGCCGTTCTTCAGGCTTAATATCGTTCCAATAATATCTTATGCCACCTGGGCCTCTAAATTAATTTTCTTTTCGTCTGACCAAATGATTGTGCTCCATTATATTATCCATGACACGTGCTGTTGTGCAAAATGAAATCTGGGTTTCATGAGATGGGGCTCAAGTTTTGGCTCAGCTTTCATTTTCTTCCATTTCATATTCGGCGCTCATTGAAGAATTTGTCTAACAATTCGAGAGCTTACATTTAACTTTAAAGTATTTACAATTTGGCTAGAAGAAGCTCCAGTACTAAATGCTGTTCATAACATAGATCTTTGATTTCTTTCTGTATCTTTGGAAGTTGACCACTCCATTTTATATACAAAAACCATATTTAACAAAATTGTTTAACTAAAAATTATAAAAATGCATTGATGTATTGAAATAAATTCATCCCTAATAGCGCCTTTTATTAGTTTATTATCATAGAATGCATTTATTTATATCAAAAATACTAGATTGTAGAAATTCATAATTTTGAGTTTATAATTTTGTCCAGGTGTCACATAATGTTATTTTATGAAAAAAATTAAAACATGTATTGATGTATTGAAATGTATTGATTCATAATGACTCCATTTATTAGTTTTTTATCACAAAATGCATTTATTTATATCAAATGCGTCAGAATATAGAAAATCATAACTTTGAGTTTATAATATTGTCCAGGTTTCACATAATGTTATTTTTTTTAAGTTATGTATTTTCTTATTTAAATTACTTACTCCATTTTATTTATAAGTTACGTTAATTTTAGATGCCTTAATATAAATATTCATAATTATATTATTAACGTAAAGCTAATCTTATTTATATTATGATGCAAACAAATTAAAAACTTTCTGAGTTTATAATTTTGTCCAGGACTGTATTACTAACGGTTTAGGAATTAGCCATTGACCACCGTTGAGAGTGGACACCCTGTATAAATATACTATAAAAATATATCTTTCCGCTTAAAAATAGATATGTGTGTGAAATTTAGTGTTATAAATATTGCAAAATGTTCATAAGTATATTTATAACTCTTTACTTCTTAAAAAAAGTTTGTTTTATTTATTTCTTAAATATTGTTATATATATGTCTTATGTGAAAAATAATATTTTTGTATACTGTTAATGTAGTTCCTATTCATTTAAACGACAGACAAATCCCAAATATTGATCACATAAAAATATCTACGTGAAAAGTTCAAAATAATTTGTTTCCTAAAGCTTACACACGTGACACGGATATCTGCTTGAAGAAAAATTAATATTTTTCTAAAGGTTGTTGCAATTTTTTTTCAACAAAATGGCCATCCGTAATAATATTTCTGGTCAAACTGACAATATCAGCGATATCATTTTTGTAATTATCGACCAGAAACCCTTTAGACATTTTTATTGTAGTTTCTTCTTGTATTTCCAGAGGAAAAGTTTATTAATGGTCATTGAATGCTACTTGAATTATCTTCCATCTGCTGTTCTTCTAATGGGAAATAAAACCTATAAAACTTATTGTCATTTTTCTACAATTAAGATAATGATATTTTTATACGATTATCAACTACATTTTGTGGACAAAATGTTTTTCTTAGTAAATATTTAGACTTTTGAAGATAAAATTATACGTCTTTTATGAGATTTTATTTTAAATTGTACTTTACTTGTCTACAGAGTTTTCTTTGAATAAAATATTTTAAACAATGCTTGCCAAATGCTTATATATTTTTAAAAAATTATTTGTTTTTTATTTATCTCATCCATATTTTAATTTTTTTTAATTTAAATGTTCTTTCTTATAAAAATACTGGCTGACCCACCCGGCGTTGCACGGTTTCGTGATAATAGTATTAAAGGAACATGAAATTTGTGATTTTATCTCTAAATCGAAATATGTGTAATTGCGTTGTCTGAAGTACAAGGCCATTGACTGAGGGAAAAATTGATTTTAAAAAATGAACAAATAAAATTTAGCGGTAAAAATATTCAAAAGGACTGCAATGGGAAACGGGAGAGGGACTTACATGCAACTCAAGGATAGATACGATCATGATGCATACAAAAATTTATAATTTTAACAAAAATGACAAAAAACCAATGCTAAACGCACAAAAAATAAAAAAATCGTTAAATATCACATTGAAAATCATATTCAAAATCGCACTGAAAATCACTGAAATTGAAAAATCATGCCAGAAAATCTTTAGTTAATTAGGCTGAATGTTTGAAACAATTTTATTTTTATGATTCTCAAAAAATAGCCCCAAAATGTGAAGAAATACTAAAAATCATAATAAAAAATTCATTGAAAGTTCCAAAAATTGCCGCACGAATTCCTAATAAACTATATTGAAGAGAGAAAAAAAATTACTATGTTGAGTGAAAAGAATGAAACCGTATTCCTTTCACTAATATGGAAAAATCGCCTCGAAACATAAAAAGAACGCTAAAAATCGCCTAAAAATTTTAATTAAAAAATTCTAATCAAAAAATCAAAAATCGGGCTTTGAATTGCAAAACTACATGTATAGAGGTACCTTCACTCCAAATTTTGTAACTCCACATGCAGTTGTCTCTTTAGAACAGCGCTGACACACACACAAACTTGTCTCTTTATTATTATATATTACTGCGAATATCTTAATTAATAACTTTATTGCTGATTCATTAATTTTGTTTTTTGTTTTTCGTACATACAATTCAAGAATAGATGAAATCGTGATGCAAACAAAACTCTATAATTTAGACAAAAATGGCAAAAAATCGATGCTAAAAGCACAAAAAAATCATAAAATCGCTAGAAATCACATTAAAAATCACTGAAATTGAAAAATGATAACAGAAAAATTTAGTTCATTAGGCTGAAAGTTATCAATTTTCTTTTTATCATTGTCAAAAAATCGCCTAAAAATTAAATTAAAAAAATCTAATCAAAAAATCCAAAATCGGCTTCGAGGTGCAAAACTACATGTATAGAGGTACCTTTTCAACAAATTTTGTAACTCTACATGCAATGGTCTCTTCAGAACAGCACTGACACACACACAAACTTGTCTCTTTAATATTATAGACTAGCTGACCCGCCCGGCGTTGCCCGGGTCCGTATTAACAATATTAAACGAACTTGAAATTTGTATGATTTTATCATTAACTCGTTACATGCAGCAATGCATTGTCTGAAATACGTAGCCACTGACTGTGTGAAAAATCGGTTTTAAAAACAACTAATATTTAGTTCTAAAAATACTCAAAATGAGCAATGAAAAACGCGGGAGTGAATATGTATCCAACGATTGCATGATTTTCGTGTAAAAAAGTTGATATTTACCCGTAAAAATCACTGTTAAGTCACGTAACTAATTATTATTTTCACATACAAATCCCAAGTGAAATATTTTGAATTTCAAACTAATTATATCACTCTTAAATCCGACTATACCATGAATGAAATCGATACACGATGGTAGCTAAAAGGTTGGTATATAGTATTATAATTTCAGAGCTATTTAACAAAAGTAAGTGTTATTTTTAATCAAATTTTGTGTATAGGTTCACTCTCTGTATCAATTCCTAACCTTAAACTTTTATACCGTAACCAGAACCTCTCTGTAACCTAACAGCGACTTAACAGTACCG
The DNA here is from genome assembly GCA_964019185.1 of Maratus speculifer. NCBI lineage: Eukaryota > Metazoa > Arthropoda > Arachnida > Araneae > Salticidae > Maratus > Maratus speculifer. The sequence continues at coordinate 179,935,651 of OZ025297.1, forward strand.
TACCGTAAATTAAATATAACAGAAATGTAACCTAGCCTAAATGTATTCACTTTATTGTAACATATCCTTATTCTAACCATAACATAAATGCAATTTAACTTTAATCTAACTTTAACCTAAATAATATAATAGAAAAAACCATTTTAAAAAATTACTATTTCTTCGTAAAATATGCTTCAGCTGTAATTCGTTTCTTTCAATTCGTTTTATTAATACAAAATTCCTTCCTCGTGCTTTTGTTTGAGACATTAAAATTTCAGCGATAAATGGTTTAATATTGCAAACCACGGAGTAAGACACTTCTTACTCCGCGTTGCAAACCTTTTTTCGGTTTACTTCGCCTCCACCTATCTTTTTCTCCATGATGTGCAGCAACTGTGATTAAAAAAAAAATCCTCATTTAAACTGACAGTTTGCCAGTCTATGAATTTTAAAGGTCTGTCCCAGCTTTTTTAATTATTTCTGCGAAAATTTTATGCAACCAATCAACCATAAGAAAATAAAATGGAAAAAAAGCGAAAAAAGGCAAGTTTTTATGAGAGTGAGCTTTGGAATTTAATTAATTACTTAGTTAATAAATAGAATTTTGAAATTCTGAGCTTCAGGTGCATCAGGAGAGACATTGGGCTACTCTCAAAAAAATTTTGAGCTTCGTACGTGCTGTAGATTTTGCTAGTAATCGCAGACACACAGACACACACACAGACAGACAGAGCGTTTTGTTCTTTTATTAGTATAGATTACTGTGAATATCCTAATTAATAACATTATTGCATATTCATTAATTTTGTTTTTTGCTTTTCTTATATGCAATTCAAGAATAGATGAGATCGTGATGCATGCAAAACTCTAGATTTTAGATAAAAATGACAAAAAATAGATGCTAAACGTACAAAAAATCAAAAAATCGCTAAAAATCACATCGAAAATTGTATTAAAATCATTGAAAATCAATAAATAAATTGAAAAATCATAGCATACAAAATTTAGTTCATTAGGCTGAATTTTTTAATCAATTTTCTTTTTATCATTGTTCAAAAATAGCCGCAAAATGTGAAGAAATACTAAAAATCGCAATAAAAAATCGTTAAAAGTTTCAAAAATAGCCGCAAAATATGAAGAAATACTAAAAATCGCAATAAAAAATTCGTTAAAAGTTCCAAAAATCACCGCAAGAATTCCTAATAAACTATATTGAAGAGAGAAAAAAAATTACTATATTGAGTGACAAGAATGAAACCGTATTCCTTTCACTAATATGGAAAAATCGCCTCGAAACATAAAAAGAACGATAAAAATCGCCTAAAGAATTAAATTAAAAAATTCTAATCAAAAAATCAAAAGTCGGGCTTCGAGGTGCAAAACTACATGTATGGAGGTACCTGCCCTCCAAATTTTGTAATTCTACATGCAGCGATCTCTTGAGAATAGCGCTGACACACATACAAACTTGTCTCTTTATTACTGTAGATAAAATTTCAAGCGAATTTTGAAAATGTGTCAAAGAAATTTAATAATTTAACATGTTTGAATAGATAATTTATAAATATCATACAATAAATTCCTTTTTAATTTATTATTTTGACAAAAATATTTTATTCATTAAGAATTAATTAAAAAATAAATGCCCATTTATTTGATAATTTCTGAAGTTAAGTGAACAGTTTATAAATGTATTCTTTTATGATGTCATATATTAATCATAAGATTCACCTGTTTTATCAATTTATTACTGACATTATATAACATTAAAACATGCTAATATACGGTAAATTAATAATTATGCAAAAAAAAGTGTACAAAAATTTACAAAATGTACATACTCTAAAATAAAAAGAAAAAAATCCGAACAAATTTTAACTGATTTTAAAACTGATTTTATTTTCACCTTCCTTGCTGAGGTCTCTATTACTAGCTACCTACTGAACTAGAGAGAAATGAGACAAAAAATAACGTTAATTAAAGACTCCTCAGCAAGAGAAGTGAAGATATTTTAAAATCTTTTTACGGATTTTTATATACGGATATTTTATTTTCATTTTAGAGTATGTGTATTTTAAAAGTTCTTTTTCATCTACACTATATTTGTTCCATTTTAAATTTCTGTACCTTATTATATTTAACGCTATATAATATCTCTAAATAATTGGTAAAAAGAAAGGATCTTATGTTTAAGTGAACTGTTTTCCACAAAATACTTTTACTGTATGTAAATGAGAGAGGTTTCAGCAACATATTTTTCGTAACATTCTTTTCTCAATTAAAAGTACAAACTCTGCATATCGCCACTAGGCTGCACAAAGCTCAGTTCTCAGAACACCTAGTAACCGGTATTTGCACACTATCCGATATAACGAACCTTTCCTCTATTATTCTTATAATTACGGCTAATAACTTGGTCTGGTATATTTCAAAGTGCCATTCAGGCGTAATGCTTGGACACAAATCGCGACTTAGAAAAAAAAAACTAAATTCTGAGTTCATATTCAGGAATGACGGAAACGGGTATATAATTTTCTGTATTTGGGTTCCTTTGATTTTAGCTTCGTTTTCTTCGTGTAAAATAATATGAGTAATTTTTAAACAAGGTAAGGTGTACTGGTGTAATAACGCTAGGCGGGGTAATAACGCCAACTGCTAATATTATGAATAATTATGAAATAATCCGATAAATGACACCTATGTGCTCTGTGTAGAAGGGTTTGAGTCATATAAATCGCAAAAAAAAAACAGCTTGAAGATAATTTGTTCCATTTGAAGATCTTATTGCTTTTACAAGCAACTAAAATTAACTCTTGATCTAAAATTTGCGAGATAAGTTTTGTGATGTGAAGACTATATTTTTTATTCGGAAATGCTTTGTTTATTACATAAATTTGTAGTACATTTCATGTACTTTCAAAATGTTGTAGAAGATTTTGGATATCTTCTCGAGATAATTTGTAGTTTAAAATGTACTGCGCAGTAATCATACTAGGGTAATAACGCCAATCCTTGGCGTTATTACCCCGGTTGATTCCCAACAGTAGCCGAACTAGATCCGAAGAGGTTTATTTATTAATATAGGACAACATTATTGTCATTGTTGAAATGGTAAGATTAATTGGGGGGGGGGGGGGGTAAAGTACCCAAAGCTGATCTATTTTTTTATTGTCTTTTAATACTAATGTAAAAAATAATTTTAAACTCTTACAAATAAAACTATACCAAAATGTTTTCGATATTCTAATTTGAACATCTTTAAAATCAGGTTTCTATTAAATTTCCACTGGATTGTTCAATTGATTTCTAAATTTTAACTGTCCGTTTTTTCAGCATTCGGTTTTTTTAATTTTGCAAATTTAACCTTTAACCGATGTGGCAGAAATTGTAACGTAACTTATCTGAAGCGGTTTGTGAGACCGTAAGTTTGAAAGATGAATAAAAGGCAGGAATAACTCATAGGATTGTGTTTTTGTACTAAACATTTTATACAAGGCTATTATACTTAATATTCACCTATTTAAAAGTCTCTGGTGATGGTACTAAAGTTCCAAATGAAACAAAATTCCCGTAGTGTTTGTAGTTAAACTAAAAATTACAAGTTAAACTATAAAAATAAAAGAAAAACAGTGGTCTGTGAGACCGTAACATTAGTCAAAGGTTAAAAGGCGATCAATGATTAAAAATTATAGAATACTATTCTTGCACTAAAATTTTTGTACAGAAATAATTCAAACTAAATTTAATCTATTCAAATATTTTTAACAGCAGTAGGAGGATTCCAAACGAAAGAGGATTTCAGTTGCAGCTATAGTTAAACTGGGAAATATCAATTAAACTCTAAAGTTTGGGGGGGGGGGGGGGGGCAGCGTTCAGTAAGATTGCTTACAGCAGTTAAAGGTTAATTTTGTTTCTAATATAAAGATAATGATATATAACCACATGAATCATGTATAAAATTTAATAAAAGATCTCGTTGGGATAATATTTTTTATCAAAAATCTTATTTAATTAATTAAAAATTTATTAACCCGGGAGAACTCGCTATGAGAATTTCTCTCACAGTGCCCAATTCTTTTCTTTTACTTAACAGTCACTTAATATCAATTTTTTTTTTTTTTGTTTCGCTTAGTAATTTTATTCAAAAAAGGGGTGAAGTAATCGAAATCACATTTTGAAATTTAATTTTTTTTAGTCTTAAAAATAGTGTAGTCTTTAAAATAGTTTTAAAAAGGGTACGATGAAGAAAGAAAATCTCATGGGCGAGTTCTCGCGGGTTAAAGCATGTTTTATACAACGCCGACAGTTTAACTTTAGGTTTGGAAAATCCGCATTAGTGTGGAGTTATGAGTTAAAAACTATTTACAAGACAACTATAATAGTATTAACAAAAATATTTATTGCGTATAACTCTAGTTATTATAAAATTTCCAGTGATTAAAATGTTACATTATAAATGGTTAAAGCCATGCAATGTTTCTTACAATTATATTTCAGCGGGGCTTTTTAAACAAAGAGAGACACAGGGTGTTATATTTTGTGGAAGTTCCCCCTCACTCCTTTTTCTTTCACTTTCACAAAAAAATTTATATTTTCTATCTCATAGAATGCGGACATGGGAACATAAATACTGATTAAAATAAACTCAGTTAAAACCGCGCAATGTTTCTAATAATTCTATTTAAACAGTCCTTTTTTAAGCAAAAAGTAGATTGGAATCTGATCTTCTTTTGACCCCCCCCCCCTTTCCCTGACCACACTTTTCTTTTTCTTATACTTTCACAAAAAATTTAACATTTTCAATAACTAAAAATACATTTAGTCAATTTCTAGAGCTATAGAATTTGTATTTTTAAAATTGGGCAATCTACAGACTATTATCCCATCTTATTTTATAGTTTTGTTTGCATGGCGTTATTATCCATATAGGTGGGTAATAACGCCAAATAGCATTGGTCAAGAAATCACGCCATTACATTTTATGAATACATATCTGTTAAATTATTTTTTATATAAATAGTCAATGAGTTACTGTATCAAATCCTATGTTTCTTTGAAAAATACAAGCTAAAACTAAGCCGTGAAAATTGGTAGAACCATAACGTGGCGTTATTACCCCAGGATACCTTATATGAAATTTATTTTTCTTTACGGCACAGGAAATAGATTTTTATAAAAAAGAATCGCATAAAATGTGATAGCTTTCTATTTAACTATACGATGTATTATTTAATTTATTTAGTCCTTTCATATTTCGTCCCGAAATTTGTGCCTTAATTATTTAGCATGTATTAGTAAAGTATGATTTTCTGTTTTGTACTCATTTTCCGTTAATTCTGTTTTTAATCTTTTAAAACATTTCATGTCATTTTTCAAATATTCAATTTAAAAAAGTTATTTTAAGCAAACAATTTTTCTTTATTGAAATGAATGCGTTGGATTCTGTTGATAACTTCATGTGTTACGCTCATATAACTTCATTATAAAGATGTTTTTTATTTAATTATCTTAAAATATAAATTTGCACTTAAAAATGCATTAAACACATTTTTTCCTCTGCAAATATTACTTAAGATAAAATATCCTGCAGATATATATAGTCTCAATTACTTTTATTGCCAATAAGGGAAAAAAAAGCGCAGGAAGTAATATAAAAGATAAAGCAAATCCTTTTATAAATACTATAAATCCCATTGTTGGAAAAAATATACTTTAAAAGCGAAAATAACCGTATTTTTATTATAAAAAGTGGATAATTTTTTCAAACCGGTATCTATTTTAGACTTAGACATTGAGCTAATTTATTTGAAATGATCAATTAATAAAGAGTACATACTTTCGTATAACCTTTTTTGTATTAAGTACTAATTATATTGAATGGAAGAGTCAACTCAACGTTTCAGTCAAGAATAATTAATGAAAGTCTTTAACAGTAAATTTTACTTGATCTTCTTTGATTTATTTATCTTAACTTATATTATTTATATCTTATTTGATCTGCACAAATAATGTAGAATATATGCTTTCCTGAACCACTTTTTTCTGTTAAATACTTATTATATTGATTAGAAGAACAACTCACGGATTTAATCATAAATATTATAGTAAGACATAATAGTAAATTTAAAAAATATATATATTTTATTTTAATTAATTAATGTCGAATACATACTTTTATACAACTACTTTTTCTGTTAAATAGTTATTTTATTGAATGAAAGAATCAACTCAATGTTTTAATCGTGAATACTTAATGAAAGGCTTCAATAGAAAATTTTAATGTATTATATCTTATTTATACATAATACACAGAATACATTAAATAAAATGAAAAATACCTATTTATTTCCAAAAGTCAATCAGTTTTCATTATTACTGTCATATAATGCTCATAGACACCCATTAGCAATTAAAACCTTCCTTTAAAGTAATAAATTAAAAAATGACAGCAAATGGCGTGATATGCACCATTGCATACTTGTGTGATACGCAATGACTGGGTTATTATTATTATTATTATTATGGGCATGAGGTGCAAAATGCTTACACAAGATTTCAGGAATTTAAATCGGTTTAATCGAATACTGATTTTCACTTTATAAAGTGCGATAACGTTTAAGCATATCAATAGAATTAAACGTATACATTATATAAACTAGTTGGATGTACCAATCCCAAAACTTTCTTCTATCTCATACGTATATTTTAATATTTCAAAATTTAGTTACACGTGTTAATGCGTTAATACTATTAATTCAGTACTATACCAACTATGATTTGCATCTTAAATTTTTGCTTCTGTAAATTAATCTGAGTAAAAATGAGTTTCCGTATCTGCAAGAGCCGGTGAACAGTAGAACGATAATCAGACTTTTTTAATTCAGGAAGGATCTACTCGCCATTCTCCAAAAAAGTCATACATAAAAAAATTAGTTTGGTTCTATGCATAACTTCACACTTTTTTAATGGTAAAATAATAAAAATGGCACAGACATCGCGATTATAGCGCCTCTATCAGGCGGATTTTTTTCCAATTCAGTCAGAGTCTGCTAATCATAGTCAAACACTTATACAAACAATTTCGTTCAATTCTATGCATAACTTCATACACTTTTCTGTGGTAAAATATTGAAAATGGCACAAAAATCGCTATTACAGCGCCCCCTTCCCGCGGATTTTTTTCAAATTGAGGGAGGATAAACTAGCGATAGCAATTAACCTACACAAAAAATTTCGTTCAATTCGATGCATAACTTCATACACTTTTAGTAGGTACAATATTGAAAATGGCAGAAAAATCGCTATTGCAGCGCCCCCTTCGGCGGATTTTTTTTCAAATTCAGGGAGACCAACTAGCCATAACCATACACTTACACAAAAAAAATTGTCTCAATTTGATACTTAACTTCATACACTTTTAGTCGGTACAATATTGAAAATGGCACAAAAATTTTCATTTCAGCGGCCCCTTCCGGCGGAATATTTTAAAATCGGGAGGGAACCTGTTTGACACAGCCAAAAACATTCACAAAAAATTTGGTTCAGTTCTATGCATATCTTCATACATTTTTTATGGTAGAATGGCGACATTACGGGACACACACACAGACATACACACACACGGGCAGACAGACATTTTGTAAAAACCTGTCTTTTGGAATCTCTGACCCCTAAAATGTGTATATCCTTCGAAAAAAATTTCGGATACAATACTTTCTTTTATTGAAGATAGAAGAAAGTATTAATATATGCATGACAACATGAATTTCAGAACTCGCTTTATCCAACATAACAAAAATAAATAAATAAATAAATAAATAAAAATATTGCCCAGTTAAACTGATGGCATTGAGCTCACAGGCTACGCATACTAATTGTACATTACAGCCTTATATTTTCAAGGCTTAATTCTGTTCGAATGAAAAAATTAAGAAGGGGAAACAGCTCTCCCCTTTCCCCTTTTTTATACTTATTTATTGAACCTCCTATACTATCAAGGACATGCTTTATCATATAAAAAATCTATATCCAAAATTCAGAGCAAATCTGATAGTTCTTAATAAAAACTCATTTAGCATTTATATAATTTAAGAGGAGTTATCAACCTCTTTTATACTTCACCATTAAACTTCCAAAACTATTCAGAGATTATGACAATTCTGCTTGAAAAACCCATTTATATAAATTAAGGGGCGGGGCATTAGAACCCCCGTTCTCCCTGTTTATACTTATTCAATGAACATCTAATAACAGTCACGGAATCGCCTCATCAGAATGATCCTATATCTAAATTTTGAACAAAAACTGTTAATTCTGCATGAAAAACCCATTTATATCAATTAAGGGGAGAGGCACGAGCCCCCCGTTCCCCCTCCAAAAACTAATCAGGGAAGCGCCTTATCAGGATATACCTATATACAAAATTTCAAGAGGATCGGATTTTTTTATTATAAGTTATCGCGTTACTCACGTACGAACGAACATACATACAGAAATGGCGGGCACATAAGCTCTCAGGCTATGATAGCCTGTGAGCTAAAAAGGCATTTTCCTTAGTATTTTATTTTATTGGTAGACTTGCACCGAAAAAACATTGCGATCTGAAAAAAAAAATAATTTTATCCTAAATTTCTGGCAACGTAAAATCAATGTAAGTAGATAGAAGTTTGTCGGATTTCTCAAAATTTGATTTTCTGGATAAGACGATTTTTATGACTTCACTCATGTTCGAGATTCATGTTAATGTTCAAGACTTCACTCATGTTTGAGGTTTCACTCATGTTCTAGAAAAGCAAATTTTGGCTGCCATGTTAGGCTTAATTATTTAGAATGCCGACTGTTCCGTATATGGAAAATACATATAATCTGCATTGTATCACATTTCTTCACCTTCTTTTTTTCTCCAATATCTTCAAAAACTATCCAATTCTAATGTTTTAAATTATAAATTAAAAATAACGGGTAACAAGCTCTTATGAACAACGGATAATGAGATATGAATAAACCAACACTATTTTGGTCTAAATGGCATTAAGTTATCTCATGACAATCCATATAAATACATGAATGTATAGGTTAAAAAATGCAGATCGTAATGATATAATTCGATATCTATTTTTTAAACTTCCGTTATATAATTTTCGAATTTTGTTCAATGTGAAAAAATTTAATATTGTAATTTAAATGTAGTTTTATTAATTTTTAAAAGCTTAACGCTTATCCGCTTTTTTTTTCATTATAAGTAAAAGTAATTTTTTTCCCCAGCGATTGCATTTGCATTGAGAATCATAACACAATTTTACATTCCGAATATTACTGTAAATTCAATAGCTGTGATAAATAATAAGGAAAATTATAAAACAAATACCTTAGAAGAATCTTTTATACTCAATTTTGAATAAGGCTATTTTGATAATTTTATCAAACTAAGTACATTTAATAGATTTCTATGTTACTTTTATTCGATTGCTAATACTAAAACTATCAATATTTCCTAAGGGATATTTGTATTTAATAAGTGCATTAACAATACTCACTATTTTACTAAAAATTGCAATAATATTAATTGGAGTTAAAGCAACCACTACTTTATTATTAAACGTTTTTTAATTAAAACACCACAATCTAAACTGTTAGATTTAAAATATTGACCTAATCTCTATAATATAGTATCTTAAAGAATAAATTTTATTCCTTTTTAAAAACGTTTACTAGCAAATAAAGAAAATACCAAAGTCATAATTAATAATCCTAGTAATTATGAGGAACTATAAACATACATTTATTAAAGAAGTCTTTTTATAATTACTTTTTAAATTTATGCATTCATCATGGTAAAGCTTTTTAAGAAAATAGTTTAAACTGTTTTCCTTGCAATAGACTCCTGGACAAAATTATAAACTCGGAAGATTTTATTTTGTTGACATCATAATTTAAATAAGCTTAGCTTTACTTTAATAAAATAATGATGAATATTTATAATAAGACATTTAAATTTAATATAACTCATAAAAAATGGAGCAAATAATTTAAATAAGAAAATACATAATTTAAAGAAAATAACATTATGTGAGACCTGGACAAAAGTATAAACTCAAAGTTATGAATTTCTATATTCTGGCATATTTGATATAAATAAATGTATTTTGTGATAAGAAATTAATAAATGGAGTCATTATGGATCAATACATTCCAATACATCAATACATGTTTTAATTTTTCTCATAAAATAATATTATGTGAGACCTGGACAAAATTATATACTCAAAGTTATGAATTTTTATGGTCTGGCATTTTTTTTATCTAAATAATAAATGTGTTTTGTGATAAGAAACTAACTCAATGAAATTATTTTTCACATTGGTATTAATACAGACTATAGTTATTCATATTTTCAATTCTTTCCATTATTTTATTTAAGAAATATTTATCATCTGCTTTTGAATTATTTTTAGAATAATTTTATTTTCTTATAATGCATCTTCTTTATCGTGTGTCATTACATGTTATTTTTAAAACAGTTAAAAACAAAAATTTTTCAAATGCCTCGAGGAAAGGTTCTCACAGAGGTACAAGTTGGTAAAAATATGGCATTTAGAGCATTTGGAAAAACGCAACGAGAAATTTTTTTGCTAATTAAATTTTCACAAAAAGAAGCAAAAAACGTTTTAAAGAATCCGTCAGTATATAGAAAGAAAAATGGAGTGGTCGACGTCCAAAGACAACAGACAGAAATCGAAGATCTATCTTACGAACAACATCTAGTACTGGAGCATCTTCTTGCCGAATTGTAAATACTTTAAAGCTAAATGTAAACTCTCGAACTGTCAGACTAATTCTTCAACGAGCGCCGAATATGAAATAGAAGAAAATGAAAGTTAAGCTAAAACTTGAGCCCCATCACATGAAAGTCAGACGTCACTTTGCACAACAGCACATGTCATGGACAACAGAATGGAGCAGTCATCTGGTCAGATGAAAAGAAGTTTAATTTAGATGGTCCAGATGGCATAAGATACTAGTGTCACAATATCAAACATGAAGAGCAGCATATTTTTAGTTGAAGCTTTGGTGGAATACCCGTGATGGTGTGGGTTAGCTTTTCTTAGAATGGTAAAACTGCTCTGCCTTTTCTTAGTGGAAACAAAAAGGAAAAGACTAACAGTTAATGCTGGAAGATAATATTTTGTCATATAAACTGTTGATCGCTGCAGTAAACTGAGTATTTCAGCAAGGTAATGCAGCAATACACTCTGCAAAAAGTACAAAAGAGTGGCTGCAGCGCTGCTATGTAAATGTCTTGAATTGGCCAGCCTGCATCCCTGATCTGAACTGCACCGAAAATTATGGGGTGAAATAGTTCGAATAGTCTGTCGCGATGGACGTCAATATCAAAACACAAACGATTTAAAGATGGCTATACTTTCAGCCTGCTAGTTGTCCATAGGTCAGTTGGAAAAACTTTTTTAATCTTTGCCGAGTCGCATATTCGAAACAATTCAGAAAAATGGCTGTTCAACATATTTTTGAATGAATGCAGTAATATTTTGCACCAGGATTCGAAAGTACGTTCACTTCTTAAACTCCATAATTTTATGTTTTCAGTTCACACATGTACTATATTTGTATTACTCATCTTTTTTGAAAAAAAAATATAAAAATGCATTGATGTATTGAAATACATTCATCCCTAATAACTCCATTTATCAATTTATGATCATAAAATGCATTATGCATTTATTTATATCAAAAATATCAGTGTAGAAATTCTTAACTTTGAGTTTATAATTTTGTCCAGGTCTCACATAATGTTATTTTATGAGAAAAATTAAAACATGTTATAGTGTATTGAAATGTATTGTTCCATAATGACTCCAATTATGAGTTTTTTATGATAAAATACATTTATTTTTATAAAATATGCTAGAATATAGAAATTCACAACTTTGAGTTTATAATTTTGTCCAGGTCTCACATAATGTTATTTAAGATATTTATTTTCTAATTTAAATTACTTACTTTATTTAATTTATGAGTTACATTAAATTTAGATGTCTTATTATAAATATTCATCATTATTTTATTAATGTAAAGCTGAGCTTATTTATATTATGATGTAAACAAATTAAAATTTTTCTGAGTTTATAATTTTGTCCAGAAGTGTAGACATGAGAAGTAGCAGCAGTTAAAGGAGTTTAAACAAAAAAAAGATATTTCTCGCAGAATCCTAAACAACATCCTTTCCTTTTTATTCAAAGTCAATATTCCATTTGGAATACTGCAAAAGTTTGTTTTGCTTCATTTGGTTTAAAAATCATTTTAAAAAGACAAAGACAAGGATGAAAGAATTAATTGAAGTGTCATTTTCAAAAGATATCGAAGACTTATAAAAGAGAAAAGTGTTGTCCCTTTTACTTAAAGTTTTAAGTTTTAGAAGACGGGTTAAGAAAAGTATTAAGTTGTACGGATACATTGTTTAAGTATTGATATAAATATAGATTTTAATTGTAAAACAGATTATATTCTATGCATTTTATGAAACTTCTTTATACAGAATTATTTAATATTATACAAAGCTATATTATTTATATATATATAATATTATATTATATATGTTATAAAAAAGAAAATCTGAGAAAAGATTTTGGTGTTCATTTTTGAATAAATCCATTGTAATAATTTTATCAAAGCTAGTGCATTTCTTAGATTGTTATGATATTTTTATTCGATTGCTATTCCTAAAAGTATCAATATTTATTTAAGGATTTGTATTTAATAAGTACACTGCCGGAACAACATCATTTTACTAAAAACTGCAATAATTTTAATTGGAACTAAAACGGCCACTATTTTATTATTAAACGTATTTTAATAAAAACAGCACATTCTAAATTGTTGGAGTTAAAATACAGAACGAATATCTATAGTATATTTTCTTAAAGAATAAATTTCATTCATTTTTTTTAAATCTTACTTGCAAAATACTGAAAATACCAAAGGAATAATTAATAATCCTAGTAATTACGACGAGCTATAAACATATATATTTATTAAATAACTCTTTTTATAATCACCGATTAAATTAATGTATTCATCGTGGTAAAGCTTTTCAAGAAAATAGTTTAAACTGTTTTCCTTGCAATAGAGGTGAGAAGTAGTAGCAGTTAAAGGAATTTAAACAAAAGGATATTTTTCACAGAACCCTAAACAACAACTTTTCCTATTTATTCAAAGTAGATTCTAAATTCAAAATACTGCAAAAGTTAGTTTTGCTTCATTTGGTTTTAAAAATCATTTTGAAAAGACAAAGACAAGGATGAAAGAATTAACTGAAGTGTCATTCTCAAAAGATTTCCAAGACTCATAAAGGAGAAAAGTGTTGTCCCTTTTACTTAACGTTTTAAGTTTTAGAAGACGGGTTAAGAAAAGTATTAAGTAGTACGTATATATTGTTTAAGCATTGATGCAAAAAAAAAAAAATAATAATTGCGAAAGAGATTCAATTTTATGCATTTTATTAAATTTGTTTTACGCAGGGTTATTCATGGAAGCTTCAAGTATTATTACCGTATACTAGGGAAACTTTTTTTAAGAAAAGCATCATAATCAATTTATTCACTCAAAAATACCCTCACTTCCAAAAGTTAAGCACGAGGATGTAAAATGCAAAAAAATTGACAAATACTGCTTTGATTGACACAAAATTCAGCAGAAAAGTAACATGTATATTTATGCATAAAACAAAATCAATAATTATGTAAAGAAATGAAAACAATATTAATTTTTTATAATTTAACAGATAATGACATACTGGAGACTTAAACAGAATTATGTATAAAGTGAAAATAAACAGCATAAAATCAAAAAAAGACAATAATAAGGTATGTGATTCCCCCTCATGTGTATACAAAATTTACACCTTGTGATCTTGCTTTCAATAAGGGGGTCAACCACCGCAGAATTAAGCAATCGCCATTCTTCTTGTAGAGTAGTTTCTAGCTCAATAAGAGTGGCAGAAGGTGGGAAGCGTAAACATACAGCACGGCCAAGAGCATCCCAAAGATTTTCAATGGGATTATGGTCGAGAGAATATGCTTGTCACGCCATAGGCGCAATCCCTTTACTCTCCAGGTACTCATTGACGATGCCGCTCTATGAGGACGTGCGTTATCGTCCATTAAAACAGAAGTAGGGCCACCTGCTGCAGCATACAATCTCACAATGGGTTCTAGGACTTCATCTCGATACCGAACAGCCGTCACAGATCCCAGTTTAAAGATGTGCAGGTCGGTGCGGTATCCTGATGAAACTTCTGCCCACACCATAATGCTTCCGCCTCGGAATGCGTGATATTCGGTGATATTTTGGGGCTGATTGCGTGTTCCTTTTTCACACCATATCCATATACGTTTGTCATCTGGCTGCAGAGCAAATCTTGACTCATCAGTAAACATAACATTGCCCCAGTCAGGCACAGTCCAATTGAAATGTTCCCGGCACCACTTTAATCGTGCCCCTCTTGGTTGGACGGACAGAGGTACACAAGCTCGAGGTACGCAGGCGTACAGTCCACTCATATGTAATCTTCGTCGAACACTAGTTGCAGTTATCGCCTTCGCTGTAACCATAGATATCACACGTGTGGAGGTCGCTCTGCCATTCCGCTTAGCTACAATATCAATATATCGATCTTCCGCGGGATTGTAACCCTTGGGCGACCAACTGAGGGCCTTCGAACAATTGTCTGCATGGTTTGCAATTGTTTCCATAAACGTGAAATTACAGAATAATGAACGCAGAAGAAAAGAGCAACATCTGTGATCGGCTGTCCTACATCAATGTGCCCCACAGCAGGCCAGCGCTCAGAATCTTCCATTTGTCTTCTGGAAGTCATCGAAACACATATGTCTTCAAAACAAATTCTGCGAAAGTTTTAAACACCTTCTATCACTACTTACAATCAATTTCTGTAACCCTTCAAAAAGCTGGCTTCTTATAAGACTGCCCTTTTTGCATATTTCTTAACATGAAAGCGCGATTGGTGTTATCTAACATATTTGAATACTTCCATCTGTCTCTGCAGCGATTTGAATCCTCTTTAATTCTGATTGTCTTCAAGAAATTAGCATTTTCCTGTCTGTGCTTAACGTTTGGAAGTGAACATACAACAGATTATAGCTAATTAAAAAAAAATGTATACATTTGGTTTCAAGATGCTGATTTGGCACTTAATTTTTTTTTTTTTTTTTTTTTTTTTTTTTTTTGAGCTTTTCACGAAATTAGTTTTTTCAAATAGATGTACAAGATATTACGTAACCGATTAGAAATAAATTTAATGAGTGTATTCTTTATAATATTATCTAATATATAGCATTAAAAGTTTTGATTAGATGCCCACTTCATTGATTATAAGTATTAAAATCTCAAAACAAATTTTAAAAAACATCAGTTTCTATTTTCCAATAATTTTTATTTATACGAAAAGGCGTATTTTTTTTTATATAAAGTTAATTTTCGGATTTTGTATTAATCGGATTTATATTTCTATAGTACATTTTCTTAAAAGAATAAATTGTATTCTTTTTTTTAATCTTTACTTGCAAAATACAGAAAATACCAAAGTGATAATTAATAATCCAAGTAATTACAAGAAGCTATAAACATGTATTTATTAAAGAGTTCGTTTTATAATCACTGTTTAAGTTTATGTGTTCATCATGGTAAATCTCTTCAAGAAATTAGTTTAAACTACTTTCCTTGCAATAGACGTGAGAAATTGCAACAATTAAAGGAATTTAAACAAAAGAGATATTTTTCACAGAAACCTAAACAACAACCTTTATTTTTTATTCAAAGTAGATGCTCCATTCAGAATACTGCATAAGTTTGTTTTGGTTCATTTGGCTTAAAAATCATTTTGGAAAGCTAATGATAAGGATAAAAGTATTAACTGAAGTGTCATTCTCAAAAGATTTCCAAGACTTGGAAAGGAGAAAGGTGTTGTCCCTTTTACTTCAAGTTTTAAGTTTAAAAAGACGGGTTAAGAAAAACGTTATGTAGTACGCATATATTGTTTAAGCATTAACATAAAAATAAATTTGAATTGAAAAAGAGATTCAGTTGTATACATTTTATTAAACTTGCTTTATACAGGGATATTTAAGGGAGCTTTAAGTAGCATTATTGTATACTAAGGGAAATTTTTTTTTTTTTTTTTTTTTTTTTTTTTTTTTTTTTTTTTTAGTATTTTTTTTTTCTAAGAGATTGGCGTTATAATCCATTTATTTAATTTAAAATATAGGAGATTGAAACTAATTAAATATATATCCATATATTTGTTTCAAGATTTTGAATTGGTTCTTAGTATTTTTTTGTGTGTGTGCGTGTATTTTCCTCGAAACTCGATTTTTCAAACTCAGATAAATATATCTCAAGATCTACATATCCGATTTGAATTAAAATGAATGCATCTATTCTTTATAAAAATATCTAATATGTATGATACAAATTTTTCAATAGATGTCCCTGTTCATTGATTAAAAATATTAAAAACACAAAATTATTAAACGTTTTTTTAATTAAAACTAGTTGGATGTGCCAATCCCAAACCTTTCTTCTATCTCATACGTACATTTTAATATTTTTAAAAAATATTTACTCATTTTAATATTTTAATAATTTTAATTCAATACCATACGAACTTTGATTTTCATCTTAAATTTCAGCTTCAATCAATTAATCGGAGCAAAAAGGAATTTCCGTCTCTTCACGAGCCGATGAACAATAGAATGATAAGCAGATTTTTTTTAATTCAGGGAGGACCTATTTTCCTTACCAAAAAATAATTGTATAAAAAATTTTGAAAATGGCATAAAATTGGCTATTGTAACGCCCCCTTCCGGGTTTGTTTTTTTCAAATTCAAGGAGAACCAACTAGCAATAGCCATGCACTTACACAAAAAATTTGGTTCAATTCGTTGTATAAATTCATATACTTTTCGTCGGTACAATATTGAAAATGGCACAAAAATCGCGATTGCAGCGCCCCCTTCCGACAGATTTCTTTCAAATTCAGCGAGGACCAATTAAAAATTGTCATACACTTACACAAAAAATTTGGTTCAATTCGATACATAACTTCATATACTTTTGGCCGGTACAATATTGAAAATGGCACAAAAATAAAGATTTCAGCGCCCCCTTCCGGCGGATTATTTTCAAATTCAAGGAGGACCAATTAGTCACAGTCATACACTTACACAAAAAGTTTGGTTGAATTTGATGCATAACATCAAATACTTTTGGTCGGTACAATATTGGAAATGGCACAAAAATCGGGATTGCAGCGCCCTCTTCCGGCGGAATATTTCAAAATTGAAGGAGGACCTGCTTGCCATAGCCAAAA
Source organism: Maratus speculifer (assembly GCA_964019185.1). Lineage (NCBI taxonomy): Eukaryota > Metazoa > Arthropoda > Arachnida > Araneae > Salticidae > Maratus > Maratus speculifer. Next base: position 179,953,037 of record OZ025297.1, read on the forward strand.
ACATTCATAAAAAATTTGGTTCAATTCTATGCATATCTTCATACACTTTTTGATGGTAGAATGACGACATACACACAGACATACACACACACACGCGGACAGACAGACATTTTTTGGAATCTCTGACCCCTAAAACGTGTAAATCCGTCGAAAACCGGAAGTCTAAAAAAATTTCGATTACAATACATTCTTCTATTGAAGATAGAAGAAAGTCAACAATCTAAACTGTTAGATTTAAAGTATAGAACGAATACGTTATATATATTTTCTTAAAGAATAAATTTTATTCAATTTTTAGTGTCACTCTCAAAAGATTTCTAAGACTTATAAAGGAGAAAAGTGCTGTCCCTTTTACTTAAAGTTTTAAGTTTTAGAAGACGGGTTAACAAAAGTTTTAATAGTACCTATATAATGTTTAAGCATAGAAATAAAAATAAATTTGAATTGTAAAGGAGATTCAATTCAATGCATTTTATGAAACTTGTTTTATACAGGGTTAATTACGAAAGCTTTAAGTAGTATTAATGTATTCTAGGGCAAACTTTTTTTTGAAGAGATTAGCGTCATTATTCACTTATTTGCTTTAAAATGCAGTAGATTAAACCTAATTAATATATATATATGTGTATATATATATATATATATATATATATATATATATATATATATATATATATATATATATATATATGTATATATGTATGTATATATATATATATATATTTGATTTCAAGATTCTAAACAGGTGCTTATTTTTTCTGTGTGTATGTATCTGTTTTTCTCAAAAATCAATTATAGAAACTCAGGTACAAAATATCTGAAGATCTATTTATTCTATTTGGATTAAAGTTAATACGTGCGTTCTTTATAATAATATCTAATATGCATACGAATTTTTGAGTAGTTGTCCCTTCATTGATAATAAATATTAAAAATTCAAAATTGTTAAACGTTTTTTAATAAAAAGCACAATCTAAACTATGATATTTAAAATATAGAGCTAACCTCTATGATATATTTTCTTAAAAAATAAATTTTATTCATTTTTTAAATCTTTATTACAAAATAAAGAAAATATGAAAGTGATAGTTAATAATCCTAGTAATTACAAGGAACAAAAGTTAACATACATTTACAACATACATACATTTTTTAAAGAACTCGTTTTATAACCACCGTTTAAATTTATTTTATCATCATGGTAAAGCTTTTTAAGAAAATAGCTTAAGCTATTTTCTTCTCAGTAGACGTGAGAAACAGCAGCATAAAAGGAATTTAAAGAAAAAAGATATTTTTGGCAAAACTCTAAACAACAACGTACCTATATATTCAAAGATCCGGGTGTCCCCAAAATGTTTGATGGATTTTAAAATTCAATAACTTGCAAACGGTGACAGATATTTAAAAAATTTTTGCAGGAGGGTTATGTATAGTGTCAGGAGTTTTTTTTACAGTAATTTTTTATTTTAGTTCGCATCTCAAACAATAGATGGCGCTGACGGCGATTGAAGGTCAGGTGATTAGTGCTGAGTGAAGCGTTGACCTGGCTTTCAATCGCCGTCAGCGCCAGCTATTGTTTGAGATGCGAACTAAAATAAAAAATTACGGTAAAAAAACTCTTGACACTATACATAACCCTCCTGCAAAAATTTTTTAAATAGCTGTCACCGTTTGCAAGTTATTGGATTTTAAAATCCATCAGTCATTTTTGGGGCACCCGGTAGATGCTCCATTCAGAATACTGCAAAAGTTTGTTTTGCTTCATTTGGTTTAAAAATCATTTTGAAGAAGCAAAGACAAAGATGAAAGAATTAACTGAAGTGCCATTCTCAAAAGATTTCCAAGACTTATGAAGGAAAAAAGTGTTGACCTTTTCATTTAAAGTTTTAAGTTTTAGAAGACGGGTTAAGAAAGTATTAAGTAGTACGTATATATAGTTTAAGCATTCACATAAAAATAAAGTTAAATTGTAAAAGAGATTCACGTCTATGCATTTTAACAAACTTGTTTTATATGGGGCTGTATACTAAGGCAAACAATTTTTGTTTAAGAAATCAGTATTATAAACCATTTATTAACTTAAAAATACAGTAGATTGAAGCTAATTAATATATATATATATATATATATATATATATATATATATATATATATATATATATATATATATATATATATAGATTCATGATGTTGAATTTTTATTTATATTCCATTTGTGCTTTTTCGAAACAAGATTTTTCTATATGAAGCAATAAAAACTTCTTAAACACACCACAAAAATACATCCTAAACGTTTCGAAAGAATTACAATTCAACATTGAACTATTATATTCGAAAGAATGTAAATATTTATTTATGGAGTATTTAATTTCATAGTTCACTTAAATAAACACAATTTTGATATATATTGTAGTACTTTTATTTGGAATTAAAACAGCCATTACTTCATTGTTAAACGTTTTTAATTAAAAACAGCATAATCTAATGTGTTACATTTAAAATATAGAACTAATCTCTATAATACAATTTCTTACAGAATGAATTCTAATTATTTTTTAAAAGTGTTTATAAAGAAAGTACAGAAAATACCAAAGTGATAATTAATAAACCTAGTAATAAAGAGGATCCATAGGCATCTATTTATTAAAGAACACGTTCTATAATCATCGTTTAAATTTATATGTTCGTTACGGTAAAGCTTTTCCAGAAAATAGTTTAAACTATTTTCCTTGCAATAGATGTGAGAAATAGCAGCAATTAAAGAATGTAAACAAAAAAAGATATTTTTCACAGAACCCTAAACACCAACATTTCCTATTTATTCAAATTAGATGCTCCATTCAGAATACTGCCAAAGTTTGTTTATTTGGTTTAAAAATCATTTTTAAAAGACAAAGAGAAGGACAAAAGAATTAACTGAAGTGTCATTCCCAATCGATTTCCAAGACTAAAAAAGGAGAAAATTGCTATCTCTTTTACTTAAAGTTTTAAGCTTTAGAAAACGGGTTAAGAAAAGTATTAAGTAGTACGTATATATTTGTTAAGCATAGATATAAAAATAAGTTTGAACTGTGAAAGACATTCATTTATAAGCATTTTATGATACTTGTTTTACACACGCTTATTTAAGAAAGCTTTAAGTAGCATTACCGTATACTAAGGCAAACAATTTTTCTTTAAGAGATCAACGCCATAATTCATTTATTTATTCAAAAACACAGCAGATAGTGGCTAATTAAAAAAAAATGGTTTCAAGAAGCTGAATTAGTACTTTTTTGTGCATTTTTGTCGAAATTAGTTTTTTCAAACTTATGTACAATATATCTCAATAATTATTCAACCAATTTCAAGTAAATTTAATTCATGTATTCTTTATAGTATTATCTAATAGGCAACATAGAAATCTTTTATTAGATGTCCCTTTCATTTTTATAAATAAAAATTCAAAATTTAAAAAAATGTTTCGATTTTCATACAGCTTTTATACAGTCTTTTATAGTCATTTATATAGAAAGATGTATTTTTTTCCTATGATACAACTTAGCTATTACATTTCCAAATTTAAAAAAAAATCAGACAATGCCTTGTAACGAAAAAAAATACAGAAAATACCAAAATAATCATTAATAATCCTATTAATTACAAGAAGTTATAAACATATATTTGTTAGAACTCGTTTTGTAATCGCCATTTAAATCTGTGCATTCATCATGGTAAAGTTTTTCAAGAAAACTATTTAAATAATTGTTAAACGTTTTTAAATAAAAGCAACATAATGTAAAGTGTTACATTTAAAATAAAGAACTAATCTTTATAATATATTTTCTTACAGAAAAAATTTTATTCATTTTTTTTAAATGTTTACTAGCAAAATTCAGAATATACCAGAGTGAAAAGTAATAATTCTAGTAATTACGATGAACTTTAAACAGAGAACTTGTTTTATAACCATCGTTTAAATTTATGTGTTCATCAGGGTAACGCTTTTCAAGAAAACAGTTTAAACTATTTTTCTTGCAATAGATGTGAGAAATAGCAGCAGATAAAGGAATTTAAACAACAAATTTTCCGATTTATTCAAAGTAGACGCTCCATTCAAAATACTGCAGAAGTTTGTTTTGCTTCATTTGGTTTAAAAAATCATTTTGAAAAGACAAAGACAAGAATGAAAGAATTAACTGAAGTGTCATTCTCAAAAGATTTCCAAGACATATAAAGGAAAAAAACATTGTATTTTTTACTTAAAGTTTTAAGTTTTAGAACACGAGTTAAGAAAAGTATTAAGTAGTACGCATTTATTGTTAAAGTATTTATATAAAAATAAATTGGAATTGGAAAAGAGATTCCATTCTAAGCATTTTATGAAACAGGGTCATTTCAGGAAGTTTAAAATAGTACTGACGTATACTACAGTAAACAATTTTTGTTTAAGAAATCAGTTTCACTATTCATTTTTTATTCCAAAATACAGTAGATTAAAGCTAATTACAATATGTATATATTTGGTTTTATGTTGCTGAAATGGTACTTGTTTTTCATTTGAGTATTTCTACAAAATAATTTTCCTATATGAAGCGATAAGTACTTCTTAAACACACGATAAAAAATACATGAATTCCCCAGGCGTTTCGATAGATTTACAATTCAACATTGAACTGTTATATTCGAAAGAATGTAAATATTTAATTATGGAATTGTTTTAATTTCATAGCTCACTTACTATAAGCACTAATTTGCTAAACATTGCAATACTTTTAATTAGAATAACTGCAGGCACTAATTTATTATTAAAAATTTTTTAAATAAAAACAGCATATTGTAAAGTGTTAGATTGAAAATAAAAAACTAATCTCTATAATACATTTTCTTATAGAATAAATTTTATTCATTTTTTGTAAATGTTTACTAAAAAAATTCAGAAAATACAAAAGTGATAATTAATAATCCTAGTAATTACGAGGAGTTATAAACAAATAAGTATTAATAAACTCGTTTTATAATCACCGTTTAAATTTATGTGTTCATCATCGTAAAGCTTTTCAAGAAAATAATTGAAACTATTTTTCTTGCAATAGACGTGAGAAACAGCAGAAGTTAAAGGAATTTAAACAAAGAAGATATTTTTCACAGAACACTAAACAACAACTACTCCTATTTATTCAAAGTAGATGTTCCATTCAGAATACTGCAAAAGTTTGTTTTGCTTCATTTGGTTTAAAAATCATTTTGAAAAAACAAAGACAAGGACGAAAGAATTAACTGAAGTGTCTTTCTCAAAAGATTCCCAAGACATATAAAGGAGAAAAGTGTTGTCGATTCTACTTAAAGTTTTTAAATTTTAGAAGACGGGTTAAGAACAGTATTAAGTAGTACGTATACATTGTTTAAGTATTGATATAAATATAAATTTGTATTGTAAAAGAGATTCAAATCTATGCATTTAAATAAACTTGTTTTATACAGGGTTATTTAAGGAAGTTTTACTAATATTACGTATACTACGGCATTTTTTTTAAGTGGTCGGCATTTATTTACTTTAAAATACAGCAGATTGAAACTTATTAATGTTTCAAGATTCTAAATTGTTTTGTTTTTTTTTGGGGGGGGGGGGGGGGCTGTTTTTATTTGAAACTCAATTTTTCAAACTCAGATAAAAAATTTCTCAAGATCTACTTACACGATTTAAATTTAATTTAATGCACGTATTATTTATAATAATATATAATATGTAGCATACGAATATTTGAATAGATGCCCCTTTCATTGATTATAAATACTAAAAACTCAAAATTATTAAAGTTTTTTTAAATAAAAACAACACAATCTCAACTGTTAAATTTAAAATATAGAAGTAATCTCTATAGTATATTTTCTTAAAGAATATATTTTATTTATTTTTTATAATTGTTCACTAGCAAAATACAGAAAATTCCAAAGTGATAATTAATAATCCTACTAATCACAAAGACCTATAAACATATATTTATAAAAGAACTCGTTTTATAATCGCCGTTTAAATGTATGTGTTCATCATGGTAAAGCCTTTCAAGAAATTAGTTTAAACTATTTTCCTTGCGATAGACGTGAGAAATAGCAGCAGTTAAAGTAATTTAAACAAAAAAGATATTTTTCACAGAACCCTAAACAACAACTTCTCCTATTTATTCAAAGTAGATTCTCCATTCAAAATAATGCAAAAGTTTGTTTTGCTTCATTTGGTTTGTTTTGCTTCATTTTGAAGAGACAAAGACAAGGACGAAAGAATTAACTGAAGTGTCATTCTCAAAAGATTTCGGAGACTTATAAAGGAGAAAAGTGTTGTCCCTTTTACTTAAAGTTTTAAGTTTTAGAAGATGGGTTAAGAAAAGTATTAATAGTACGTATATATTGTTTAAGCATAGATATAAAAATAAATTTTAACTGTAAAAGAGATTCAATCCTATGCATTTAAGGAAACTTGTTTTATACGCGGTTATTTAAAGAAGTTTTAAATAATAATACCGTATAATACGGCAAACAATTTTTTTTAAGACATCAGTATTATAATCCTTTTATTCACTCAAAAATACAGCAGATATATTCTAAGTAATATAGATATGCATACATTTGGTTTCATGATGCTAAATTGGTACATATTTTACATTTGTGTTTTCCTCGGAACTAGTTTTTTTTTTCAATATGAAGACATAAAAACGTCTTAAGCACACCGTAAAAGATATTTGAATTCGCTAAGTTTTTTTTTTTTTTTCGAAAGGACTGTGTCTTTCTTCGCCAGGTCCAAAGAAAACGTGCGTCTACTATGAAAACAGCGGCACGACGGAAATGAAAAAGCAAGGGGACAAGCTGAAGGAACAGCCAAGAGGAAAACCGATAGCAACATCCAATCACGGAAGAGTATAATATAAACGGACAAAGTGAAGAAGGGGAAGTAAAAAGGAAAATGGCAAGAAAGATAAAAAAGAATATATATATACTTGCACACACACATATATATATATATGTATGTGTGTGTGTGTGTGTGTGTGTGTGTGTGTGTGTGTATACATAATTAATGTAAAGTGTTAATTAAATGGTAGCGAAGAGGTTTTTTAGTGTACGAAAAGTGATTTAGAATCAAATTTATCATTAACAATATACTTATGGTTAAGATAAATAGTTAAATTTTCCAGAAAATCTAATTCAGAAGTACTATTGGCATTAAAGGTAAGTTTACCTGTTTGAATATTAAAACCATGGCTACAAACTCAAGAGTGCTTGGTAACAGAAGATTTAGAAATTTTTTCATGAAGGCTAGAGTGGACTCTCAAAACTAGTTTTTTTTTAATTTTCAATGATTTTTTTTAAAAATTTCTGGAAATAATCATAATATATATATCTCTTATTTCACAATTTTTTAAAAAATATATTCAATAGTTTTTGAGATACAGATTTTTTTTTTTAATTAACAAAAAATGTCAATATTACAAAATGCTCCATGCGAAATTCTTTATGCCCAGTTTTTCTGAATTTTTGTTTAAAATGCTCTCTAATGTATGTGTTAACAAATGTTACTAAGCATTTTTAGCACATTACTTGTAAAACATTTAAAAAATTATTACTTAATTATTTTGTATTTTCCGTTAAAAAATCATTAAAAATTTCATATAACAGAAATTTAAAAAATTTACATGCATCTAAAAAAAATTATTTCTAGTAACATTTATTAACACATACATAAACAGCATTTTAAACAAAAAATCAGAAAAATTGGGCACAAAGAATTTCGCATGGAACATGTTTAAATCATGAAAACGACGAAAATATTTATTCTGAGAAAAACAGGTTTTAGTAACTACAGTGGTTCTAATTGTTTAATATTTTCCTACTGCCATAGTTTCAGCTATTAAGGGATATAATACCATTTCTAGCTTATATGTGAGTGTTTTATGTTTTTATGGTAAATTCACATAAAATATGTGACTTCGACAGTAATTCATGCAAAGGACGTGAAGTACCTGAATTTTAAAAAACTTCTCAAAAGTAACATTTTCTATTTTCTAATGAAATTTTTTCAAATTTTACTAGAAATATTCATGGTATAAATAACTTTTATTGTAAAAATTTTTGTTAAATATATTAAATATTTTTAATATTTTAAATATATTAATATGTTTTTAATTTACGCTAAAAAGATTGGGGACAAAAAGCAATTCCTCTAACTACATTGTAAACAAACGCTTAAAAAACAGTTAAAAGTTACAGTTAAGGGGACAGTAGGCCTTTATTTGAGCAAAATCATCTATAGCAAAATCGTCAGAAAAAAAAGTCTATTTCTGGGGTATAATAGTACCTAAACAGTTTTTTCTTATTAAAATATCATTTATGAAGGTTTTAAGGAATGAATAAAAAAAGATAAATGTATTTATATACTTTAAATCTGTTTTTCTCAAAACTAATTTTTTAGCGTTTTTAGATTTTTGAATTGCTCCTTGCGTCTTAATTTTTTATCAATATTTATAAAATTGATAAGGAAGTATCCTGATATTATTTAAAAAGAAATTGTGTAAGCATTTTAAAATTCGTCTTCATTAAGATAGTCAAATTTTATTTTTTACTTATTAAAAGGCAAAATTTTGATGAAAATCGATAAGGAATTTAGAAAAAAAAATTGTAAAATATTAACTATTTAAGAGATTTAAAAAATCTTACACAAATGTGTTTATAATATAGTTTTAAGTGATAAAAATGCAAAGGCAAGAAAATATTTCAAAAATTAAGACACGAGGAGCATTTTGAAATTTTGTTTAAAAATTTAAATTTTTGCAAAAAAAATTACAAATTTTAATAAGGTTGGAAATTTTTTGAAGATATTCTACATTCTGTTGGTGAAATGTATATATGCACAAAATTTCATATTGCTATGATAAAAATGAATAAAATAAATTTTTAACGTTCACCGTCCCCTTAAAGTGTTGTTTTGCGAAATCACTAAATTAATAATTTCAGTGCAAAATTATAACATTTTGTATGGTAAAACTAAAAACTAGGCTAAATTTTACGGATGTGAATCGGCAAAAAAGTAAACAAAGGGGCGTGCCACAATCAGCTGATTGGACAAAAATCCTTTAACTCCAGTAAAAATAGTCGAAATTGAAAAATTCTTTCTGTGTTCAATAGCAAGGAGTTCATATAATGTTGTTATGCTAAAAATGAAAATTCAACAATTTGATGATTTTTTGCGATTTTGAAAGTCCACTGTAGCCTTATTGACATAACAAGAGTGTTCTTCTAATCAGATTTCGAGATTTCTGTTAGTTTGACCAATATAAGATAAATCACTGCCATCACAAGAGCATTATAAATTCCTCATTTTTGAAGATCAGGAATGTGAGATTTAATGGACGGGAAATTGAAATGTCAAAAAATTGAAATTCCCTTCCACTAAATCTCCTGTTTAAATTTTTGTGCACTAAATTTAAACATGTAAAACTCTTTAAAACGATATGTATAAATAAACCCATTTTGAATGATAGAATACATGGAATAATTGGTAAATATATGAATATATAATTGTGATTACAGGTGTTAACTTAAAAGAAGAAAAACTTTTGCTTTTTATTTATTTTGAGTGGTGAAATTTAGCTTTTACTACCATTTTTAAATTTTTTAAACTTCGTTCATTTCTAAACCATCAAATAGAGTAAAAAAGCATTTTCAGATGTAATTTGTTTGAAATATGCATTGAGATTTTTTTATTTTTTTAAGATAATAAAATTTCAAGCATGATTATTTTTAAGTCTATCTCTATTGCATGCTTATAATTATGGAACATAATTCCGTATAAATTTAAATTAACATAAAATAGAGCAGCATTTGTTTCAGGTAAAAGTTCCATAATGAAAATTATACTTCATCAGTAATAAAAATAATATAATAAAACACAAATTTAACAGACATGGCTAGGTATCGTGATTGTAAGCTGAAAAGTAAGCCAATGCAGTATCATTCCAACGATTCGAGTTCGATACCCGTGTAGGATATTTTCACTCTATTTGTTTTACGTTTATTTACCAATGTGGTAATCCGTGTATTTAAAATTTAAAAAATATATATAACATTTATTTGATAGCTGATTTTTATTTTTTAAACTCATATTAAAATGTGCAAATGTGGTATAATTTTCTAATTTTCTTTCTTTTTTAAATACATCCATGTAAATTACAAAATAGTTAAAACTAGTAATTCCATAAAAATAAATCACTGGGAAAAAACTGAACATCTCAATGTAAATAATAAAATATTTCTTAACTTGAAGGATGTATCTATACATATTGGAAAAAAGAACTAATTTTATAAGCACTATTTAAGGTTGAATGTTTAATACAGTTTTTTTTTCTCAAGAAAATTATTGTAACAGTTTTGTATATAAAGGGAGTAAGAAGAAAGTGCAATTAAAGAAATTTAAACGAAAAGAATATTTTTAAAGGACCTTAAACAACAAACTTTCCCATTTATTTATAGGTGATGTCTCTTTTAAAATATAGTAAAATTTTGTTTTGCTTCATTTAGTTTTTAAATTATTTTGAAGAGATAAAGACAAAGAAGAAAGAATTATCTAAAGTGCCATTTTCTAGAGATTTAGGAGACTTAAGTAAAGGGATATTGTCCTTTTTACTTAATTCCAACTTTTAGAAGACGGATTTAGAAATACTATATGTACTATGCTTTGTGAATTGATGAATAAAAATAAATTCAAAAGGAGAAAAAGCATTCTGCATTCTGCCAATTTTGAAACTTATTAATTTGTAAACATAAAACCGGCTTCAGACAAAAGGCATTTTATAATTCATATTTATTTTTAGGGTTTCGTTCATTTGACGAAAACTTAATTTTTAAACTCCCCTGTTTGTCTGTCACAGTGTCCGTATACAAAATCTGTATCAGTCAGATACTTCAATCTTTGTGTACTTAAAGCTGAATATCCCGTGTCACACGATAAATCATAAACTTTTGTAAAAGTCTGTTATTTGTATTTTAAAACAAATCGATGCATTCCGTTCATTTTTGCAATTTAAGTTTTAAAATAGCCTTATTTTCAAAGTGTTTTGTGTAGACCTCATATCTTGGAGGCAAGGCATCTCGCTAGTAAACAGAAGGTTCTTAGTTCAAACGCTGGTGCTGAAATTTTCATATTAAGTTTGATTTAAGCCCTACAAGGGGGACATCAAACATGGTGCTCACAGAGCTTGATGATTTCAAAGTATCTTGTAGGGTCAATTCCACTAATTATTCAGCCGAAATGATTTCTTCAAATGGGCTCAGTTTTTGAGAAATTGGGGGTCAAAGTTTAACGCTTATTTCAAATAGCTGTTAGTATCGCCTACAGTTCGTGGCTGTGTAGCGCCGCGGTAATGTGCGAGATTCCAGACTCGGACTTGGCGGGTTCAACTCCAAGTTAGAGCTTTTTTTTCTTCTTTACATACAGTGTCTCACATAAGTGATGGGACACTTGTGCTTTACAAAAGGAAACTAATCAAATAAATTAAAAAAAACATGTACACATTTTTTGTGGGTGTGTTTCATACTTAAATTTAGTAAAGATTATTACATAACATACATTTTGTCAAAATATTAAAATTTTAATTGAATAAAAATACAAATGTTTAGAACGGAGCGAAAAATAGCTCACATAAGTGATGGGACATCATTATATATGCAACAAAAATCGTCTGAAATAAGCAATAAAAATATTTTTTGGGGTTTTATTTTTATTTAAAAGCAATTGGCAATAATTTATAAAATCGTCTGCAGTATTTCTCTCCAGTTTGTTTTAGAATTTTTGTGTTTTTTAGCTCTGTGTAGCCATGAATGCTAAACGAAAAGAAACTTCGCCTGAAATTCGAAAATTAGTTATTAATTTGCATATTTAACGTGGAAAATATATTAGAAAAATTGCTGAAACAGTTACCTTGAGTCGATCAACAGTTTTCAATATCATTAAACGATATAAAAAGAATCATATGATTCAGGATAAAAGAAGACCTGGCCGACCATCAAAGCTTATCCGATAGAATAAAGCGAATTATCGTTCGAAATATTAAAAAAAATCCAAGAAATAGTGCTTCAAAAGTTGCTGCTGATATAAAGCATTATATGGAATAATTGTTAATCCTAAGACTATTAGAAGGGTAATTCGATCTGCTGGATATCACGGTAGAGTAGCCAGGAAAAAATTCTTCATAAGTGAAAAGGATAGAAAACTCAGACTAGCTTTCGCAAAATCCAACATAAATAAGAATTCTGATGACTGGAAAAAAGTTATATTTGCTGATGAGAGTAAATTTAATATATTTGGTTCTGACGGTAGAATCTTGGTGTGGAGAAAACCCAGGGAAGAATTTCGCAAACAGAACTTGGTACCAACAGTAAAACATGGTGGAAGAGGAATTATGGTATGGGGGTGTATGTCGTCCGCTGGAGTTGGTAATCTTGTTTTTATTGACAGTATAATGGATCAGTACAAGTATATTGATATTTTAAAGAAAAATTTGAAATCTTCACCACGAAAATTGAACCTTCATAACGATTTTAAATTCTACCAGGACAATGACCCCAAGCGCACTGCTCTGAACGTTAGACTCTGGCTGCTATATAACTGTCCTGAAATAATAAAAACACCACCACAATCTCCATACTTAAATCCCATAGAGAATATTTGGCAAGAATTGGAATCAAGAATTCGCAAACACACCATTTCTTCGAAACAACAACTAAAATCGGTGCTTCAAGAAGAATGGGGTAAAATCACTCCAGAAATCACAAAAAGATTAGTCGAATCCATCCCAAAAAGATTAAATCATGTTTTAAAAGTAAAAGGAAATCCAACAAAATATTAAAACCTTTTAAAAAGTAAAATTTTTGGATAAATATTTGATGGAAAAGTAAGTGTCCCATCGTGTATGTGAGCCATTTTTTGCTTCGTTCTGAACAATTGTATTTTTACTAAATTAATATTTTAATATTTTGACAAAATGTATGTTATGCAATAATTGTTACTAACTTTAAATATGAAACACACCCAAAAATTTTTTGCACATGTTTGTTTATTTATTTTATTGCAGTTTCTTTTTATAAAGCACAAGTGTCCCATCACTTTTGTGAGACACTGTACTTTTTACACGTTACATATTTTAAGCAGAATCGGGAATTCTACAAGCTTTGAACTTTTTGATCTTTTCTTAATAAATTAAATTTATATTTTCGAATTTATTTCATGAAAATTTATTTTTTCTGCAATTTTTAAACTAATATTTTTATTGATAAACTGCAAAACTAATTTATGCCTAGAACTCTTTTTATTAATTTTTATGTAATTTCTTTTTTTTTTGTGAAACACAATTCTTAAATAATAATTTTTATTTTCTCTATCGCCTTTTTTGTGGAATTTTTTAAATGAGAATTTATTCTTTTTTGTATAAATTATATAAAATAATTTTAAGGTGCAATTTGTCAAACATTTATAGGATTAGTTAATTCAGATAATGTACATCTTCGAAAGTGTAATAAAATATTAATGCAATAGTGCTAAAATATTATCCAAATTTTTACTGATCTTTAAATGTATTTATCTCTAAAGTTAACCTCAACATTATTTATCGTTTGTACAAATAAGAAATGACAGATTACAATAAAAATATGAATATATTTTTATTTTAACAAATTAAAACACCATTCATAAAAAATAAACTAGATCGGAAAAGTCGTCTGCTAATAAGATAAAATTTACGATACATAAAAAAATATATGCATTTATTTTATTCGTCTGCTTTTATTTTCTCGATAAAATCACGTTTTTCTAATGTCATTTTGCTTCTTTTGCAGGCAAATAAAAAATTTGAAATATTGGTATATACAGTGTCTCACAAAAGTGATTGTACACTTGTGCTTTATAAAATGAAACTGAAATAGAATAAATAAACAAACAAGTGCAAAATTTTTTGGGTGTATTTCATATTTAAAGTTAGTAACAATTATTACATAACATACATTTTGTCAAAATATTAAAATATTAATTTAGTAAAAATACAATTGTTCAGAACGGAGCAAAAAATGGCTCACATAAGTGATGGGACACTTACTTTTCCATCAAATATTTATCCAAAAATTTTACTTTTTAAAAGGTTTTAATATTTTGTTGGATTTCCTTTTACTTTTAAAACATGATTTAATCTTTTTGGGATGGATTCGACTAATTTTTTGTGATTTCTGGAGTGATTTTACCCCATTCTTCTTGAAGCACCGATTTTAGTTGTTGTTTTGAAGAAATGGTGTGTTTGCGAATTCTTCATTCCAATTCTTGCCAAATATTCTCTATGGGATTTAAGTCTGGAGATTGTGGTGTTGTTTTTATTATTTCAGGACAGTTATATAGCAGCCAGAGTCTAACGTTCAGAGCAGTGTGCTTGGGGTCATTGTCCTGGTAGAATTTAAAATCGTTATGAAGATTCAATTTTCGTGGTGAAGATTTCAAATTTTGTTATAAAATATCATTATACTTGTACTGATCCATTATACTGTCAATAAAAACAAGATTACCAACTCCAGCGGATGACATAAACCCCCATACTATAACTCCTCCTCCACCATGTTTTACTGTTGGTACCAAGTTCTGTTTGCGAAATTCTTCCCTGGGTTTTCTCCACACCAAGATTCTACCGTCAGAACCAAATATATTAAATTTACTCTCATCAGCAAATATAACTTTATTCCAGTAATCAGAATTCTTATTTATGTTGGATTTTGCGAAAGCTAGTCTGAGTTTTCTATTCTTTTCACTTACGAAGAATTTTTTCCTGGCTACTCTACCGTGATATCCAGCAGATCGAATTACCCTTCTAATAGTCTCAGGATTAACAATTATTCCATATAATGCTTGTAAATCAGCAGCAACTTTTGAAGCACTATTTCTTGGAATTTTTTTTTATATTTCGAACGATAATTCGTTTTATTCCATTGGATAGCTTTGATGGTCGGCCAGGTCTTCTTTTATCCTAAATCATATGATTCTTTTTATATCGTTTAATGATATTGAAAACTGTTCAACGACTCAAGTTAACTGTTTCAGCAGTTTTTCTAATAGATTTTCCACGTTCAATATGCAAATTAATAACTAATTTTCGAATTCCAGGCGAAGTTTCTTTTCGTTTAGCATTCATGGCTACAGAGAGCTAAAAACCACAAAAATTCCAAAACAAACTGGAGAGAAATGCTGCAGATGATTTTATAAATTATTGCCAATTGCTTTTAAGTAAAAATAAAACCCCAAAAAATATTTTTATTGCTTATTTCAGACGATTTTTGTTGCTTATATAATGGTGTCCCATCACTTATGTGAGCCATTTTTTGCTCCGTTCTAAACATTTGTATTTTTATTAAATTAATATTTTAATATTTTGACAAAATGTATGTTATGTAATAATCTTTACTAAATTTAAGTATGAAACACACCCACAAAAAAATGTGTACTTTTTTTTTTTTTTTTTTTTTTTTTTTTTTTTTTTTTTTTTTTTTTTGATTAGTTTCCTTTTGTAAAGCACAAGTGTCCCATCACTTATATAAGACACTGTATATGTATAGGTAAAATTACGGTATGAAAATTGGGCGAAGGTAACATTTGTGTCGGATTCAATGCTAAAAATACTGTAATGAAAGGAACCAGCACTAGTATGTAAAATTCTCGTTTAGAAAAGGAACAAAAAGGCGAAACTACGAATGCATTAAAATATTGCGAGACGTTGTTACAAAATGATAATCTGCTTTCGAATTCTCCACCGGTTGATATTTTTTGTGCTTTTATTTCTACGGCTGAAGAATTTCATAATTCAATATTAGAAATATTAGATGATCGACAAATATTGAGGCAGATGAACTGATAGTGAATGAAGAATATGAATAAAAGAAATTTACAAAGCTATGATTTTTTTATTTAGCAATATATATATATATAAATAGATAGATAGATGTATTTAAACGTTATATTTCATTCCGAAAAATTCTAAAAAGTAAAAATTGAAAATGTAAACAATCCCTATAAGAAAATATTAATAAGTTCAAAGCTGTAGAAGTGACAATTCTGCTTAAAATATGTAACGTGTAAAAAGTATATAAAGAAGAAAATTCTAACTTGGAATTTAACCCTCCAACTCCGAGTCTGGAATCCCGCACGTTACCAGGGCACCACGGAGCCACAAACTTGTAGCAATACTAACGGCTATTTGAAAAACGCGCTAAAAGTTGACCCCCAATTTCTCAAAAACTGAGACCCATTTGAAGAAACTCTTTCAACTGAATAATTAGTGGTGTGACTCCTGCATCATAATTTGAAATTATCAAAATCTGCGCGCACCATGTTTGGTGGTGCCCTTGTTAGGATAGCTGCTACATCCGTCAGATTTAAGAGTAATTTAAAATATCAAGGCGTTATTTAAATTGATCACAATCTACTTATCAATGTAATATTTATTTATAAAAGTAAGTAAAACAGTAATTTGGACGACTTAAATAAAATAATTTTGTTTACGGACAACTTTATTTCTATATTAATGTGATCATACAAGACAATATGCAATAATGATTAATTTAAACATTATTCAGCACATTTTTCTTAAGAAAGCAATTAAATTCTAATATCGTAAAAAGTGCGTGAGAAAACACAGCAGCTGTAGTATTCATTTGTATAGATTCATAGGCATAAAATATTCCGATACAGTCAAGGACATTTCAGAAATCTGTTAAAATGTATTTCCTGTTAAGTGATTTATAAATGCATTTCAAAAGTCGTATTTGAGAGAATTATCGGAAATTCCATTCTTAAAAGAACTTCAGAACTTTCACAATAGAAAGCATTGTTTTAAAGTTTTCAGATTTAAAAGATTAATTAGTGATACTCTTAAGGAATGTTCACTGTCTCAGTATAAGAATTTTTAAAAAAATCATACTTTTGAATACATTTTGAATAACATAGTAATGATATACGTACAATGCAACTATGTTTCAAGAATAAATTATCTCAAGCTTAAAAATAACTGGAATAAAATACCTATAATTAAGTAAACATTAAATAGCACATTGCATCAATTAACGTAGAGTTTGTGTTGTTTGGTATAATTTATAGTAATTATTTATGATATAATAATTCAAAATGTAATTCTTAAAGCGAGTTTAATTCATTTTTAGCACAATATTATTAAAATGAGAAAAATAAATTGTAAAAGGGGGAACGTAATTGGAGTTATGCATTTTATATAGTGAAATACATTTACGAAATATCAGGTTCGAACGGTCTTTATTTTTTAACTCTATTTCTGAAGAGTAATATTCATCTTATTCGATTAGAAATATTGCAAAACAATATTTCTACAGATTAAAGTTGTAAAAGCCCAACACTATGGACTTATGTTTCCCACACATAAACAATGTTCAAACAATTGTAATCCAATGTAAGAATTTGCTACATTCGTCATACTTAAAAGTAACAAGAAAAAACATCGGATACTCATTCAAATTTATTACCCTGTACTTATCTATATAATAATTATTTAAAAAGATATTTTTTTTAAAAAATGAACAATTTAAAGAAATTTACTTTTCATACCGATAAAACTTTCATTCTAAATTAATGTGGTCATGCAAAACAGTGTACAATAATGATTAACTTAATGTTCGAACAGATGTAAATTTTTCATTTGGATGAAAAAAAGTCCGGGCCAGGATTCGAACCCGGGATGTATTGGCTGAAGCTGCCAATGCTCTTCCAACTGAGCCATCCCGGACACGAATACTGGAGGACTATTTCACCCAATTAACCTCAATGATCACTTTAATCTGGTCTGATACTCTAGATCAGATCAATTCAAATCTGGATCGGGTTAATTGGGTGAAATAGTCTTCCAGTGTTCGTGTCAGGGATGGCTCAGTTGGAAGAGCATTGGCGGCTTCAGCCAATACATCCCTGGTTCGAATCCTGGCCCGGACTTTTTTCACCCAAATGAACAATTTACATCTGTTATAATTAACTTACCGATTGAGTAATCGTGTTTAAAACTAATCTAATGTAATTTCGTATGCAGCGATTTTCTGCAGTTCCATATACTGACTTCGATTTATTCTGTTGAGCTGATCCAGAGTATCAGACCAGATTAAAGTGATCGTTGAGGTTAATTGGGTGAAATAGTCCTCCAGTATTCGTGTCCGGGATGGCTCAGTTAGAAGAGCATTGGCAGCTTCAGCCAATACATCCCTGGTTCGAATCCTGGCCCGGACTTTTTTCACCCAAAAGAAAAATTTACATGTGTTAAAATTAACTTACCGATTGAATAATCGTGTTTAAAATTAATCTAATTAATGTTAGAAGTTGATTTAACATAATATTCTTTAAAACTCAGCTACTGTAGTATTCATACATGCATAGGTTTCTATGGAGAAAATATTCCGATTCAGTCTAGAAAACTTCAAAATTCTGTGAAAATTTGTTTACTGGATTTAAAAATGGATTTCAAAAGACGAATTTCAGAGAATTATCGGAAATGTCATTCTTAAAAGAACTTCAAAACTTTCACAAGAGAAAGCATTGTTCCATTCTTTTAAAATTTTCAGAGTTAAAAGGTGGAGTAGTGAAATTCTTAAGAACTTTTCACTGGCCTAATATAAGAACTTAAAAGAAAAATTAAAAACTTTTGTATACATTTTAAACAACATACTAATGATACACATAGAGTGTACGATGTTTGATGAATGAATTATTTCAAGCTTAAAAATAACAGAAATAAAGTACGAAAAATTAAATAAATGTTAAATAGTATATTACATCAAACAATGCAATGTTGTTGTTTTTTTTTTGTTTTGTTTTTTTGGTGTAATTTTCTGCAATTATTTATGATAGTATAATTTAAAATGTCATTCTTAAAGCGACTTCTATTCATTTTTTGCACAAAAATATAAAAAGGACAAAAATAAAATGAAAAGTGGAAACGCAATTGGAATTACATATGTTATATAATGTTATATATTTTATTTTCTTTACACTATTTCTGAAGATTAATAATCACCTTACAGAATTTAAAACAGTTTCAAAACAATATTTAAATATCTTTTTTTATATAATAATAATAATTTTATTATTAGCACGTTGAGTGCCGAGTCTGTTTTTTCTGTCTTTCTGTTTAAGCCACACACACACACAAAAAAAAAATAAGATTCACGTTACACAATTCAAATATTGTCAGTCACCGATGATTGACGTGGCCTAAACGAAAAGTTCAGTGTCAGTAACCGGTGACCGGTTTGAATGATTTAAACAAAATAATTTTTTATGCGTGTATAAATTTATTTCTGCTTTAATGTTATCATGCAAAACAATAAATGATTAATTTAATAAATTCAATAAATGCTTAATTGAATAAACAAAACAATAAATGATTTATTTAATTTAATCAATAATGCAATAAATGATTAATTTAATATTATAAGTTGATTTATCATATTATTTATAAAAAACAATTAAATCGAAATATCTTAAAAATTGCGTGGGAAAACACAGCAGTTATAGAATTCACATGCATGGGTTTTTAGGCATAAAATATTCCGAATCAGTCAAGAACACTTCGGAATTCTATTACAATGTGTTCCCTTTTAACTCATTTAACAATGGATCTCAAAAGACATATTTGAGAGAATTATCGGAAATGCCATTCTTAAGAGAACTGCAAAACTTTCACAATAGAAAGTGTTGTTCCATTCTTTTAAAATTTTCAGATTTAAAAGATGGATTAGTGAATATCTTCAGAAATTTTCACTTTCTTAGTATAAGAACATAAAAAAAATTGTATACATCTCGAACAACGTACTAATGAATACCGTGAGAGTACCATGTTTGATGAATCACTTATTTCAAGCTTAAAACTAAATGAAATAAAATAATGTAATGTTTGTGTTTTATGATCTAATTTGGTATAATAATTTATAACAGAATACTTTAAAATGTCATTCTTAAAGAGAATTATATTTATTTTTAGCACAAAAATATAAAAACGTGAAAAAAAATTAATAAGTGGAAACGGAATTCGGATGATACATTTTATATAAGAAAGTATATATTTATGTAATATAAGGTTCCAGCAGTCTTTTTATTAAACTTAAGTTCTGTAGAGTAACAGTCACATTATTTGATTAGAAATACTGCAAAACAATATTTATATGTATTTGTACTTATCTAGATAATGATTAATTAAAAAGTTATTAAAAATAATTTGAATGATTTAAACAAATAAATTTTGAATATGCATAAAACTTTCTTTCTACATTACAGAGGTCGTGCAAAACAATGTCCAATAATGATTAATTTAATACTATAATTTGATTTATCACATTATACTTAGTAAAGAATTAAATCAAAAAAACGTACAAAGTGCGTGAGAAAACAGCAGCTAAAGCATTCATATATATTTAGGTTCCTAGGCAGAAAATATTCCGATTCAGTCAAGAGTACTTCAAAATTCTCTTAGTATGTGTTTCATTTTAATTGATATAAAAATGGATTTCCAAAGACGAGTACGACAGAATTTTCAGAAATTCCGTTCTTTAAAGAACTTCAAAACTTTTACAATAGAAAGCATTGTTCCATTTTTTTTTTTTTTTTTTTTTTTTTTTTTTTTTTTTTTTTTTTTTTTTTTAGGTTTTCAGATTTAAAAGATGGATTTCTGAAATTATTAGGAAATATTCACTGTCTTAGTATAAGAAGTATTTTTTTTAAATCAAAATTATTTTTGTGTACATTTTCAACAACACACTAATGATACACATAGAATGTACCATGTTTGGTGAATGGATTATTTCAAGCTTGAAAAAAACCGAAATAAAATACGAAAAATTAATTAAATATTGGGTTGGGAAAAAATAGTTCGTTTTTTTTCAATGGATGGCTTTAAAGTCACATACTCGAGTAATAATTACTCCATTAAGGCGTAATAAACAGCGCTTGAAAGATAATAGTCTCTAAAAAAATTCTAGATATAAAGGTAGCGTCTTATGTTTAATCAGACAAAAGTTATCGCGTTTAAAAAATGGAGATTCCGGAAGATCATTTTCGTCACAATTTGCTTTTTAATTTCTGAAAATGGAAAAATGCGGCGCAGGATCATCGAAAATAGTGTGATGTTTATGGTGATCAGTGCTTAAGTAAACGCTAGCGTCAGAATTGTTTTGCTTGTTTTCGTTCCGGAAATTTAGATATTAAAGATGAACTTCGCACTGGGCAGCCAATCGTTGAAAAAGTCGATGAAATTTAAAAAGAAATCGAGGTAGACCGATATATTTCTTCCCTAGACGTTGCTACGGAACTAAACATTGACCATAAAACAGTTTTGAACCATTTATATAAGATTGGATATCAACAGAAACTCGATACTTGAGTTACCAATGAACTTACATTGAAAAATTTAATGCACAGATTTTCCATTTGTGAATCGCTACTGAAACGGAACGAAATCGAGCCATTTTTGAAACGAATGATTACAAGTGATAAAAAGTGGATCCCTTACGACAACAATATGCGAAAAAGATCGTGGTCGAAGCCCAGAGAAGCTTCACAAATAGTTTCAAAGCCCGGATTGACGCCAAGGAAAACGATGCTGGGTGTTTGGTGGGATTTGAAAGGAATTGTTCATCATGAGCTGCTCGAACCTGGCCAAATCATAAATTAAGCTATCTACTATGAACAACTAATGTGATTAAAGCAGGCGAAAACCCGACCAGAATTGATCAATAGGAATGGCGTTGTCTTCCATAACGACAACTCTAAACTATACACATCTTTAGTCACAGGGCAAAAGCTGAGAAAGCTTGGGTAGGAGGTTTTGATGCACTCACCATATAGTATGGACTAGGTCCCGACCGATTGCCGTCTGTTTCGTTCTCTACAGAACTCTTTTAATGGTGTTAAGCTGGTTTCAAAAGAGAGTTGTGAAACTCGCCCTGTGCAGTTTTTCGTCCAGAAGTCTGGGAAGTTCTACAATAACGGAATTGTGGTTTTACCAGAAACGTGGCAAAAGAGCATTGAACAAAACAACACATACATTGTTGATTAGTTTTTTAAACTTACATAAACATATTCACTTTAGAAAATACGAAAAAAAGCGAAATTACTTTTTCCCCAACCCAATATTAAATAGCACATTACATCAAACGATGTAATATTTGTTTTTCTTTCTTTTTTTGTGTGTTATTTGGTGCAAATACTTATGACAGTATGATATTAAACGTCATTCTTAAAGCAAGTTCTATTCCTTTTTAGCACAAAAATATAAAAATGACAAAAATAAACAGAAAAGTAGAAAAGCAGTTGGAATTATAATATTATATATATTTTATTATATTTAATTATATATATTTTATTATTATATATATATTTAATTATATATATAATGTATAATTTATATATAATGAAATACGTTTATGTAATACCAGGTTCTGATAGTATTTATTTTCTTTACACTATTTCTGAATAGTAATATTATAGAAAAAATAAACCATATAGAATTTAAGGAAATCAAAACAATATTTAAACATTTTTTTTTTTAATTTTATAACAATAATAATTTTTTTATTAACATGTTGAGTGCCGAGTCAGTTTTTTTTTTTTGTTTTTCTGCTTGAGTCATAAAATAAGATTCATGTTACACAATACAAATATTGTCAGTCACCGATGATTGACGCGGCCAAAACAAAAAGTTCAATGTCAGTAACCGGTGACTGGTTTGAATGATTTAAATTAAATAATTTCGTATAAGTATATAACTTTCTTTCTGCATTAATATTATCATGCAAAGCAACGTTAAATTATGATTAATTTAATGTTATGAGTTGATTTATGATATTATTCTTAAAAAAGCACTTAAATCAGAATATCTTAAAATGTACGTGAGAAAACACAGCAGTTATTAGCATTCACATGCATAGGTTCCTAGGCATGAAATATTCCGAATCAGTCAAGAACACTTCAAAATTCTTTTAAAATGTGTTTCCTTTTAATTGATTTAAAAATGGATTTTAAAAGACTTATTTCAGAGAATTATCGGAAATGCCATTCTTAAAAGAACTTCAAAATTTTCACAATAGAAAAGCATTGTTCCGTTCTTTTAAATTTTCAGATTTAAAAGCTGGATTGTTGAATATTTTAAGACATTTTTACTGTCTTAGTATAAGAGCTTTAAAAAAATAATAAAAACTTTTGCATATATTTTGAACTACATACTAATGAGTACAGTGAAAGTACCTTGTTTGATGAATAAATTATTTGAAGCTTAAAACTAACTGAAATAAAATAATGCAATGTTTGTGTTTTCTGAACTAATTTGGTGTTAATATTTATAAAAGAGTAATTTAAAATGTCAGTCTTAAAACGAATTCTATTTATTTTTAGCCCAAAAATATAAAATTGAGAAAAATAAATTAATAAGTGGAAACGGAATTTGAATGATACATTTATATAATAAAGTATATATTTACGTAATATCAGGTTCCAACGGTCTTTTTTTTTTAAACTTAATTTCTGTAGACTAACATTCACATTATTCGATTAGAAATGCTGCAAGATAATATTTTTATATTTTTTTACTTAACTAGATAATAATTATTTAAAAAGTTATTAAAATAAACATTCACATTATTCGATTAGAAATACTGCAAGATAATATTTTTATATTTTTTTACTTAACTAGATAATATTTATTTAAAAAGTTATTAAAATAATTTGAATGATTTAAACAAATTAATTTTGCATACGTATAAACATTTTTCTACATTATTGTAACTATGCAAAACAATAAACAATAATGATTAATTTCATACTAGAAGATGATTTAACACATTATTTTTAAGAAAGCAATTAAATCAAAATATCGTACAAAGTTGAGAGAACACAGCAGCTAATGTATTTATATGTACAGATTCTTAGGCAGAATATTGATTGAATTGATTTTAAAGTGGATTTTAAAAGACGTATTTGAGAGAATTACTGGAAATGCTATTTTTAAACGTACTTCAAAACTTTCACGATAGAAAGCACTATTTCATTCTTTTAAAATTTTCAGATTTAAAAGATGGATTAGTGAAAATCTTAAGAAATTTTCACTGTCTTAGTATAAGAACTTAAAAAAAAATCAAAATTTTTATACACATTTTGAACAATGTACTAATGATATACATGCAATGTATATCATTACATGTATCATTACGTTTATACGTACCATGTTTGATGAATAAATTATTTCAAGCTTAAAAATAAGTGAAATAAAATACGCAAAATTAAGTAAATATTAAATATACCATTACTTGAAATAATCTAATGTTTATGTTGTTTGCTGTAATCTGGTATATTTTTTATGATAGAATAATCGAAATGTTATTCTTAAAACGAGTTTTTCTTTCAATTTTAGCACAAAAGTAATAAGAAAAATAAACGGATATTCATTTAAATTGATTACCCTGTACTTATCTACTGTAAAATGGGGTGAATAGGAACGAAACTTCCCGATCATACAAATAAATTTATTAAAAATACATGTGATGATATTTTTATTTGCCAATTTTTTATAAAAAGGTAATAACTTTAAAAATTGGGAAATTCAGATTTGACATGTTGACACCGCTAGTGGGGTATATAAAAAACTTCAAGTGAATCCTCAAAAACCTCATTTTTTCAATGTCTTCAAAACTTTGTACGTAACTACAGTATTTTTCGTATTCTAAAATTAAGACAAGGGGTTTTCAATTTATGATAGACCTGTAAACGATATGCTGTATTAAATTCTACTTATTTCTAAATTACATAAGGAAAAAATGAAAAATGGCTTGTAACATTAGAGGTTTGAGATTTGCGGGGTGAATCGGAAAATATTTTCTCTCATGGTTTATTTTCCTATACAGTAATAGTTTCATGTACTATATGAAAAAATATGTATGAATATGTATTGCAACAATATTTTGTTTGTTCTAATAACTTGAAGAGTTTAAAGGTACCGAGAAATTATTTAATTAAAGAAAAAAAGTCAACGCCCTATCCAACAGACGTGAAACACACAATAAAATAATTTTAAAATGGCAAATTAGTTAGAAAAACTGCACAGAAGAATTATTCTCTGACATCCACAACATTACACAAACATCTCAAAATGAAAAACAATTAAAAAACAGAGGGATGCAAACAGTAGTAAGGATTGAGGATGAGGGCGTATTAGTAGATCGTTTTAATACATGCGGCGATTGGGGCTACTCAATAGATTCACTTACCTAATGACTACTAGTAAAGGATAACATAGAACAGGACTGAATTTGTATTAAATTCTACTTTTGCAATTCGAATACAATTTGATAAAATATTTTTTATTTTTCTTGAGTTCAAAGTTATTTTCCAATTTCTAAAAAAACATATCTTTAATTGTATGTAAAATAAAAGGCTTGGTTTTATCGTAATTGTGTTTGTATTCCTCCCTTATCCTCCCCTATCCTATTCCTCCCTATTATTACATATTTTTATCAACCCTATTAAATTTTGCATCAAAATAAATAAAGATAATAACATTTGTTCCGATTCGCCCCTATCTGTGGGGTGAATCGGCAAAATCATTAAAAAAATAAAACACATATATATAAACTGTAACAAATGTTAGGTTTTTGCTTAAAAAATAAAGAACAAAACAAGAACGAAGTTTCTAGCAAATAAATAAATAAATAAATAAATAAATAAATAAATAAATAAATAAAATAAATAAAATAAAATAAAAGTTTTAAAAATCAGTTATTTCTTTTTTTAACGTTAAAGTTGAAAAGTGTTCCAATTCACCTTATTTTACGGTATATAATAATTATTTAAATATTTATTAAAAATTTATTTGAATGATTTAACAAAATTATTTTGCAGACGAATAAAATTCCCATTCTATATTAATGTGATCATGCAAAACAGAGTGCAATAATGATTTATTTAATGTTAGAAGTTTATTTATCATATTATTAATAAGATAGCAATTAAATCAAAATATATTATAAAGTGCGTGAGAAAACTCATCTGCTGTATTATTCATATATGCGTAGGTTCCTAGGCAGAAAATATTCCGATTAAGTCCGGAGCACTTCAGAATTCTGTTAAAATGTGTTTCCCTTTAATTGTTTTAAAAATGGATTACAAAAGACATATTTAAGAGAATTATCGGAAATGCCATTCTTAAAAGAACTTCAAAACTTTCACAATAGAAAGCATTGTTCCATTCTTTTAAAATTTTCAGATTTTGAAGATGGATTAGTGAAACTCTTAAGGAATTTTCACTGTCTTAATATAAGAACTGTTTTTAAAAAAATCAAAACTTTTGTACACATTTTGAACAACATAATAATGATATGCATACAGTGTACTATGTTTCAAGAATAAATTATCTTATGTTTAAAATAACTGAAATAAAATACGCAAAATTAAGTAAACATTAAATAGTACATTGCATCAAATAATGTAATATTTGAGTTGTTTGGTGTAAATATTTATTATACAATAATCTGAAATGTCATTCATAAAGTGAGTTCTATTCATTTTAGCACAAAAATATATAAATGAGAAAAATAAACTGAAAAGTTAAAATATAATTGGAATTATATATTTTATATAATGAAATATAGTTATGTAATATAAGGTTAGAATGGTATTTATTTTTTCACTCTATCTCTGAAGAGTAATATTTATCTTATTCGATTAGAAATATTACAAAGCAATATTTATATGTACAATCTCATCCTGCTTATACGCCTTTGAAGAAATTGATTCAAAATTGCGCATACTTGAAGTCACACATATATGAGAGGATGTTATATTTTGTATTTCTTTATAAATTTTATACACATTATGGGAAATAAAAACATTTTGAATTGTAACAGTTATGATTAATGATATTTTATTAGAAAAACGTGTGCTATTAGTGTAAGATATTTAAAAAAAAAGAAAAGAAAAAATTATGCTTCCACTACAAAATTTAGTTTCAAAAATACAATACACGTAAAACTTCATTTTACATAGAAGAAGATATACTTACATAGAAATGAAACGCTAATTAGACCTCTTTAAATAAAACATGAAAGCTAGTTTGTTTTTTCTTACTCAGAGTTTGTACTACGACTGAATTAATGTAATCTAACCTAATTAATCAAAGTGCATCATTGTATTTGATTCTACACCAGAACTTTTTAACCTAGCGTCTTAAAGTGTCCAGGGCTCCCAATGCAGTATCGTTAGATGGAACAATTACAGTATCATCTTCATCATCTTCTGCTCCCTTTTCCGCTGTCACGCTATTAAAAACAGATTCAATATCTCATATTCCCGTTGATGCTAGGTTTGCAACAATACTGACGAAAACTTAAGAAAACGAATCTAGGCTTATGCTCGTTCCATTCTTAATCGCCCATTATCGATGTTAAAATCATTGTTGTTGCTTTTATTTTTCTGTAAAGGAATAACTTCAGCATCATTTTGGTGAACAAAATTCACTTTCCTAAAACAGTACAGAAAAGACAATTCAAAGTAGCTCTCATTTCCCGGAACAAACAAATTAAAGTGATGAACGAATAAATTATTAATCTAAAATATAAAATTGTCCATTTTGAATTCTTGATCATTTGTTCGCTTATGTCGAGTGAATATTGTTATTATTTCAGAATATAACTGAGAGAGGTAATTAAAAGTGCGTTTGAAGTGAGAGATCTATAGCACTATTTTCCTATTCCTCTTAGTGGGACCTTAAGAAATTAGCGCATAATTGAGAGACGCATATAACTGAGAAGCACATAAGTGAGAGTTGACTGTATTGGCTTTTATTTTATAATAATAATAATTACCATATCACAGTTATCACATTGTTTTTTTAGCAAAACAATACAATTCGACCAAATGCAGATAAATACATTTTGAGCTGCAAAATATATTTACAAAATATTTCAATTTTTATTTGGAATTTATTTTGTTTATTGATGAAGTAAAATTTCTGATTCAAATACATTCTTTTGACGAGTCACATTAACGTAATTTTGTACAATACTACTGTAGGATTGGAAACTAGGGCTGTGTACTAAAATATAATTTATCATTTTAATATTCCGTATGAAACACTGTTTTTAAGAAAACATCTAAATGCGTATAATTTATAGAGTGCACGTTAAAACACAATCCTTAATGTATAAAAATATATAACTTCCTATGAAGAAAATACCCTCATCTATTCAAAGTAATTATTTATTTAAAATTTCTCATTTTTCGTTTTTTTTTTTTAGTTAACTTAAAAATTGTTTATGTAAAGATGCTTTTAACGGATTATCCAGTGCCATTATTGAAAGAATTTCTAAACTTTCAGATAAAAAAGATGCATTGTGCCCTTCTTTTTAATATTCCATTTTAAAAGACATATTATAAAAACTCTTAATACTACAGCTTTTTGCATTACAAAAACTTAAAAACAAAAATAAAGCTGAGAAAAAATTATCGAAAAAATGTATATTTTACAGTATGTTTACTTTATCATATCTTAGATGAATGACTCAGTGTAAAACAGTCCCGTGATAATAAACTTAAGTAAATCACAAAATTTGAATGACATTATATCTCATACATGATTTTGTCTGAATTTATATGTTTAAACGAAAAAAAAACACGAAAAAATATAGAATTTTAGTTTTAAAAGAGCTCGCAAGTAAAGTCATTTTCTTGTTTTTTCACGTAGTCTTCATACCGTAGTTTAAAAAGGTGTAGCTCTTGTTGTCGGAAGTCTTTTGAAATTCTTATCACTTAGACATATAATGGTGTTTTGCAATTTGTGTCAAAACTATTGACATCTAGTTATAAAAGAAATATGTTTTCTTCACCCCTTTTTTCTGTTGTTGTTTTTGCGTCGGATCCTTTAACTTACAAAAAAGAGTTTTTATCGTCGAAACTGTATAAAATTTCCATCAATTGTAAATGCAACAACATCCAAGCTTTCTGTAAAATTTCTTGGGAAGATATGCACATTTAGTAAAGAAATGTGAGCCCAAAGATAAACGAACTCGTGCCGAAACGCGCGATTTTTTTTTCTTTTCAACAAAAATATCTGGGAAAAAAAACTTTTGAAAATATTTCGAAATTTTTGAAGGAGCTGTAAATTTAGTCATCTGAGATGCTCTAGAAAAGATTGTGTCTAAATATAGACCTTTTAGTGCTGAAGAAAGTTCGACTATTAGAGAAAGACGTAAGCTTTCGACTTTTATCGAAGAAAAAACTTTTATAGTATGAATAAGTTGATCTAGGAGAGGCGCGAAGTGATCTGAAGTCGCTAATTTTTTGAAACGTTTAAAATTCATACTTTTAGAAATGATTACATCAAAGAGAAGAATGTCTTGCATTGAATACCTACTTTTGTTATTCTGCATCTAAAATTGAACTATGAACATGTTGGCGAGAGTAAGAAAAGTAGACTGCGAAAACATCCTTTTCGGAATTTTTTTTTTCAAATTATTATAACCATATATTTTTCACATGATTGTGGTAGCTGACACGTAAATATAGTTAATTTATAAACATGACGTCCGTTAATATGTATTTTAAATGTTACGAACGATTTGTCAAACAAAATAGCCAATTTAAATCCACTGAGTTAAAAAAATTGTGAAAATATGTAACATCTTGTTGTAAGAGAAATATGTGTTTTTCTACCTTTTTTTCTGATGTGGTTTTTGCGTCGGGACATTTTACATAACAAAATATATATATATGTATATCTTTATCGACCAAACTTTCTAAAATTTTCATAGATTATAAAAGTAACAACATCCAAGCTTTCTTTAAAATTTCGTGAAAAAAAACTCATATTTAGTAGTGAAAGCATGAACCAAAACCCGCTGAAAAACACGTCGCTCAAAAGTTTTGAACGTGCTTTAAGTTTGGTTCTGAGATGCCCTAAGAGGATTGTGTGTAAATATAGAATTTTTAGATTTGAAGAAAGTTCAACAATAAATTATAAGTGTTCAATTTTAGCTAAGGAGGACTTTTAGAGTAGAAAAAAGTTCATCTAGAAAAGGTGCGAAGTGCTCTGATATTGCAAAGTTTTTTAAGTAGTTAAAATTCATACTTTTGAAGAAAGATTACACTGGAGAGAAAAATAAAGTTTTAACTTTGCATGCGTATTTTTTTTTAATCGGAATCTTGAAAATTGAGCTCAAGTAAGAAAAAGTGGTGCAAAAACCTAACTTTTGGAAACTGATTTTCAAAGCGTTATAACCATCTATTTTTAAACAGATTGTAATATTTGAGGCATAAAGAAACATACTTTTTAAATATGACACAAAATATTGTAAATCTCAGTTTTTGCTTCAGTTGAAGTTTCAAAAATTCTTTCATAAAACATTAAAAAAATTTTTGATTATATATTTCATCGGTAAATGAGTTGAATTGGGCTTAACCTGTGAGACCTTGTATGTCACATTGGTTGATAACGCCAATGATTGAATTTTACTAGCCAAAGTTGTCAAGGGTAGCTTAAAGATAAAGGATTTATTCCCAGGTTAAGAATTAATTAAAAAATTCTGAACTCGATATCTCGCATAGAAAATTTTTTAAATCGCTTGAAATTAAAAACACAATTAATTTTATTTTTAATAAAAGAATAACTGCAATTACTCTTAGGTATCTTTCATTATAAAATAAAAAGCTACCTATTGCAGCCATCCGGAGAAAAGCACTTACGAATAATTTTGTTATATTTTCACCAATCATGAGCCACAGATGTCGAAACTACCCTCCGCCAAAATGTTAATACATATACACTACCTGGCCATTGATTATCGTTCACTTGCGATTTTAGACGACTTGTTAAATATCTAGAAAAATACATGAGGAATCATCTCGAAACTCTTAGTGTATAAATATATATATATATATAATATATAAATATAAAAATATAAGTCTCCGTCAAGATTTTTTTTCCGAAACTCCATAGGGGACCGTCAACAAATTAAAAAAGAATGAATATCTTTTGAAAAACCCTGTCAAAACTAATGCAGCAAAAGCGCTCAAACTCTAGAATATGATTGAGTGCCTTATTGTAATACACTGTGTTAATTTTATGCAAATAGCATGCATACTCGCAGAGTAATTAAGGTTCTTATAAAAATGGTCCCAAATTTTCCAAAGCTTTTTATTTATAATTTTCAGAGTTATTAATATAAATTAATATATTTTTTTTGAAAATATGACAAACAATATTGCACACAATATCCTGTAATCAGAATAAAAAAAAATAATAATTGTATGAAAAATGAGTAGGTTTACTAAATAATTTTTCACTGCGCATGCGTCAACGATATTGAAATTTCATTTACATATTATGTTAGCTAAATGTATAGAGCAACTTTTGTGAAAGTCGTAAAATCATAACTTTAAATTATCAAAATAATCGTCAATTGAATAAGTTGAAAATCCGTTATTCTCAAAATGAAGCAAAAACAAGAGAGTTTGTATCCAAATATTCATTGATTGGTGTCAATATGGAATACACAATACGGGATGTACTACTACATTTGGATAAAATACCTCATTTTTTTTGCTTCATTTTGGAAACAACGGATTTTGTCCTTTTTCTATAGACGATTACTTTCAGAATTTTCAAGCTATGATTTTGAAACTTTCACAAACGTTGCTCTGTATATTTAGCTAACACAATATGCAAATGAAATTTTGATATCGTTGACGCATGCGCAGTAAAAAAATTATTTAGTAAAGATACTATTTTTCACACAATTTTTATTATGTTTTATATCTGATTATAGGGTATTGTGTGCAATGTTGTTTGTCATAGTTTCAGAAAAAAATATTATTTTATATTAAGAACTCTGAAAATTATAAGGAAATAACTTGGAAAAATTTGGGACCATTTTTATAAAAACCGTAATTACTCTGCGAGTATGCATGCTATTTGCATAAAATTAACACAGTGTATTACAATAAGGTACTCAATCATAATCTAGAGTTTGAGTGCTTTTGCTTCATTAGTTTTGACAATGTTATTCAAATGATATTCATTCTTTTTTAATTTGTTGACGGTCCCCTATGGAGTTTCGGGAAAAAATCTTCACGGAGATGTATGACTTATACACCAAAAGTTTCGAGATGATTCCTCATGTTTTTTTTTTCTAGATATTTAACAAAATGTCTAAAATCGCAAGGGAACGATAATCAATGGCCAGGTAGTGTATATCCGATTAATTGTTAATTTCCTTTTATAGAAATATTGTATGTGGAATAAAAGTTTTGAATTTCAATAAATTATTTCCAATTAAAAAATGCTATTTAAAAATTTTGAGATTTAGTTATATTAAAAAAAAAATGACTTTCCTTAAAGAAAAAATATTCGTCTTTTTAAAATTTTTGCTATGATACATTATGCATTAAGACTTTCTTTTTAATACACCCTCAAGCGCAAGTAAATTCTTTAACTCAAGACATTAAAATGTTTATATCGAGTTTTACAAGTTTTAGTAGAAGTTTTCCAGATCAAAATCAATATTCTCTCATTCTGCTTTAGATATACCACGTCTTACAGCTAAAGTTTTAGATAAAATGTAAATATCTGGTTTAAGTTATTTCGAAACGTATATATTTACTTTTAAAATGTACCTGAAGCTTAATATAGCTTGATCAAAAGAATATTTATGTGATAAGGTTTTAGTTATGGTGTGAAAAAAGATCTTTTTCTGTACAGCTGTCTAACTCAAAGAATTTTAATATGTATAAATATTTTTGTATAAAATTTTGCTATAAAAATCTATGTTTTATTTTATTTTATTTATTGATTTATTTATTTATTTATTCATTTATTATTATTTTATTATTATTATTATTATTATTATTATTATTATTATTAAAATTGCGGTAAGTAAAAAAAAATCTTTCAAAAAAGAAATTAGAAATGCATATGCCACACAATTTAATTGGTAAATTATTCTAGATTAAAACACCAGCCACTCAATAAAAATTACATCTCGTGGAAATTATGATAAATTGATGATGTTATGTCGAAATAGTAACACGAAATAATCTTAGGGTTGGTGTGCATGTCATGCAGTAAAATAAGTAAATTAAAAATTGCTGTTAGTCAAAATATCTCAGGCAAAAACAAAAGAACTGTGCATATTCCACGCAAATTATATGGCAATTCTTTTAGAAAAAACCAAAAAGAAAAACCAAAACACAATGAAAATTATGTCTTGTGGAAATCATGATAAATTGATCACGTCATGTTGAAATTATGATACAAAATAAGCTTATAATTGGTTTGTATATTAAAAGTATTCGAAACTCTTTATTTTGACATCATATTTTGTTTTGTATTAAGACACGAAATATTGCAATACGCTACTTACAAGAAATCAATCGTTCAAGAAGTAAATGTTGTTTTCTTTACATTTTTTCAAAAAGACTAAAAAAAGTTTAACAACGTTACATAAAATATTTAATTACGTATAGAAATATTGTCCCTAAGAGTATTAATTATAACTTAATCTTTAAATAGTGCATTATAGCTGATGAATTACATTAAGTTAAAAAATACTCTTATTGCAGTGAAACCTACAGTTTGGTGAACGGATATACGAGTTGGCGGAGATTAGAAAGTTAAGGAATTATGAAGGTTTAAAATTTAGAGATCGTAATATTAAATTATTTTTTTAAGCACTGCCAAACATATTTCAATGCGGGTGTTGTTTCAATAGTGTAGGTTTTATAGTGCTTTATAGTGTCTGTATGAGTGTAGGAACAGAATGCATAACACCATTTACTTTGAAAACTAGTTTATATTTAGCATTAAATTATTTACAGGAAGATAATTATAAAATGTTATTTACAAAAACGAGATTTACGTCGTAGTACATCGTAGCTTTGAGCTTACGATCTTGAGAGTTAACACACATTTAGAGCCATTTTACGTCATATTTTATATACTTTTCCCGAGAACCTTAAAACAAACTATTTATTTACCTTCCTTCACTTCAATTCGGCCAAATCCACGCATCTCATTCAGACGTGCTATTGAGTGGATTCAATTCAGCGACGACTGTATGAACAAAATACTCATTACTTTGTAGTGGAAAAGAAATAACACCTCCATTCATTCAGCTATGCTGACGAGACAACTGCCCTCAGTGACAATGTAAATCCATAGGTAAGAGCAACAGGAGCCTCTACAAAGCCAAAAAGGAGAGAACATGATCTATAACTCTTAAAAGATCATTGTAAATAAAAGTAAATTAATCTGAAATCATTATCATAATAGTTCGTCGTCTAAAATTGATTAATGTTCTTTGGAATGCTAATAGTTAAATTAGCCTTCAAAACGCACATTCGTGGTAAAGTTTCTCACGTCATAAAACTGTTATCATCAATTATTTACTTAAGCAATGATTCGTCCGATTCGTTTCCCCCCCCCCGTTTTTTCTTTATGTAATTACTTCTCATTTCTTCGGAATTAATTTTGTAGAATTTTGTAGTCAGTCAGTGCATCATAATCGGGAGAGGTCATAATCAAGAAGGCTTTCTTTTTTTTTTTTTCTTTTTTTTTTTTTTTTTTTTTTTTTTTTTTTTAACGACGTCAAGCTTTATTAGTTCATACACTCAGCGCAAGCGCTTGTGACCACTTAGTCTTCCGTAAATGCCAAATTCTCCTCGTAATAGATGTCATTACTTTTAACTTTTGTAATTTTAAGGGACATAAATGCTTAGATTTAAACTTTAATTTTAGACCTTGTTGCGGACATTTTATAGCGACGGTATGAATAAAAATTTATTTTGTTCGAGTTTTTTTTTTTTTTTTTGTCTGCTATTATAACTTTTGAGGATTCCTGCTGGAATTTTAAAATTTCTCTTTTTTTCATATTTTATCACTTCTTCGCAATCTACTTATAATAAAATAGGAGTGGAGAAAAGTCTAGAGAACAAGCCCGGTTAATACGTTTTGGCTATTTTAATGAAGATATTTTAATGTCTTTTAAATAAATTTGTATCATATATATTCACCCAAAAGTAATTTTAGTACATTTATTTGGGATTTTTACATAGTGCTAGCAAAAGATGTTGAAATTCCTGAAGAATTTTTTTTAAAATCCTTATTTCTAACCACTCCCAGAACTAAGAAAAAAATAAAAAAATAAATAATATGGAAATGCTGAGTCATGTCAAATTGCAAGTGTTACCACTCCACGTGATCAACGCGTGATAGAAACTTACACTCGCCTTTTCTTTTTAAAGCAGGGAAAGGTAAAACAAAATATCAAATTAAGATAGTGGCTTGAATATCAAGATTTTTTTCTGGCAGAGTAAACTGTAAGCAAATGAGTAAGTGTGTTTTGGAGATTTCTTATAATTTTTAAAATATTTTCTTGTAACAAATTATTGATGTTTTCATCACACTTGTACGTTTCTAATGCAAACTTCTCATATTTTACAATTTTACTGTACGAGATGGAGGAAAATGGAGACCATTTTTTTATTCAGCACCCTAAAATGCACATAGTAAATGAAAAATATCTCAGGCAGAATTTTTTTCAGATTTGTGTTAATAATATAGAACTTAGATCCCCATTTTATATCAGTGGGATACCAATTTAAACGGCTATTTTGTTTTTTTCTCCACATTATTAAATCCTATAGTGGAGCCTAAGCTCCATCGTATTCTCTTTCTTTAGTTTCACTACAAAATGGGAGAAATAAATATTTTAACATTATATTTTAATACAGCATTCATTTAATGTTGTAAAACAAAAAAAAAAAGTATTTAAAACATATTTTTCCATTTAATTTAAATTAGACGTTTTCATAACAAAATAATCGTAGCATTGTATAAATATTATTAAATTTGCCCTTTTCTTTCAAATTTCAATTTTCAATATTATTTTTTAATTGATGTTTATTATTTAACTGATTTCAATTACTTTTCAATTCACGTTTATCTACCAAAATATATTATCTAACTAGAGCAAGAATAGAGCAGGCTTACTTAAGGCCCTCTTTCGGCAGATGTAAAGGTTTTTAAGTATCCTTGCAATAAATTCTCTTTACGCAAGAATTTTACGAACAAAATGTTGAACTAAAAAAATATTTTTTCGATCACAAAAACAAGTGCATAAATTACAATTATGAAATACAATAATAAGATAAAAGGTCGAAACTTGGGAAAGCATTTATATAATTGTAATAATAAGCTATATATATCAAGCCGAAATATAAGCATTGATCCTTTTTAAAGATAAACTTAAGTTAATAAGATATTTACAATAATTAAGAAATAGCACAGAGCAATTTTAAATACAAAATATATAAATTTACAGAATCCTTTTATATGTACACTGTAAAAAAATCTGTTAAGTTACTAAATTGTTTCTAATAAATTTGCATTCCAAGAATTTTTCATGTAACGATAACAGCAAAATTTCATGTAACCAAGGAAAGTTATATGAATTTTTTCTGTTCCCGTTACATGAAAAGTTCTTGGAATACAAATCTACTAGAAAAATCTTAGTAACACTACACTTTTTTTTTACAGTGTACATTTTTTTTTTCAAAACATGTTACATGCACATAAGAAATGCTTGTTAGTTGCCAGCCATAATTAAAGGGGATGATAAATGAAAAAAAGAAAATTATAAATTTAAATGTCAAACACCTGATAATACAGAATAAAGGGAAAATATTATGTTAACAAAATTTAATCTCCTTTAGTATTCATATTTTAATGGATGATCACCATTCACATTTGAAATACCCTTTATCCCTTTATTTAATTCTGTGAGTAATGTAAGTAATTATTTTAATGACTTTTTTAAGCATAATTGTGCCATTTATTTTGCATAAATGTATTTAACATATATAATAATGCATTATTCATATTCACATGTTTCAAAATTTAACACAAAGGACTATATGTTTCAATGCCTTTATACAATGTAAATCATTTCTGCTGATTTTTATGATCCATTAAATAATTGTAACAATTTGTAATGATTCTTCAAATTCTTCAAAGTATTCATAATAGAAAACAGAAATAAAATAACAATAAAAATATGAAGAAATATATTTAAATAATAAATCTGAGCCACTTTTCTATTCAGAAGTAGAATGTGAAACAATCGTAAATATTTATCATTGTATTCTTGCGCATTTAAATAGAACAATAGGAAAACATTGAAAATCTAATAAAATTTATAAGTGAATGCATTAAATATTTCATAATAAATTATTAAATATTTAAAGAAAAGCATTAGCAAATAACGGCTTACATTACTGAAATGAATACATTGTACTTGGAAGTAATCTTTATGGATGTATACTATTCTTCAGATTTAAATTTTCAAAATGTTGTATATCTAAAGGTAAATTTTCTTTATGCTGTTTAGGTAATAAAATAAAATTATTGATTTAAATAGACTTTGCTGATTTTACTGAATTTTTTAAATACAAAAATATTAAACACAAATTAATGGAAATAGATATATAAATCACGAGAGGCTTTTAAACTTTTAATTTAGCGAATTTTACAATGGTGATTAAAGATTGATTTATTAATTGTATATTGACTACGTAAATGAATGCCATGCAAATAAATTACAAATCTTGTCTAGATTGTTCTAAAACATTTTTGTAATGCATATATAAAAGGATAAACATTAATAATCTTTGGCAGTTTTAGAACGCATTCGTCTGTATAAACAGGGATGAAAATAAACAGTTCTTTTAAGTATATAGAAGTTTATTTAGATTCTTGGTTATTGCCAAATACTACCATAGATTTTATAGTTTGGTCTTCTTCGATCTGTATTATATGTGTGTTTATAATATGTGCTTGTGTAAGCGTATATAGGCATATATGTTATCGACAAATCCAATTTTAGAAAATAGTTTTTCCTAACTCACTTAGGATGACCTAATTTCATAGGCCAGACTAGTTTATCCAAACATACTCAGGATAAATTAGTTTATCCTAGGCCAAACTAGTTTCGCTTGCTATTTGCTTTTCTGATTTAGTTTACCTTGATCTAGTTTATCTTGATCTATTTAGTTTATCCTAGGCTAATTCAATTTAAAGAATTATTATTGCCAGTATTCCTAATGCTACTATAGTAACCGTATATAGCCCTGAATGCCCCGGCGCCAACATTGTAGAAAATAATATTGACATCAACTCTGCATAATATATTTTATTTAACCTTTACATGGGGGGCTCGGGCAACATCTGCTCGTGTTTCCATGCATTCTCGGACTGATTTTGTCCGAGCCGCAACTTAAAGGTTAAATGCGCGGAACATCGTCCCATATCTCCCAAACTTCGTCCTAATGACAATTATAAAATACGTTCCTTATGATAAATGTTAGTTTTAAAAATAGTATCATCTTTAAAATTATTTATATAAAACATATTTCATTAAAAAGGAGTTACAAAATATGTTTCATATAGTTAATGAAAATTTTGAAAATAATAAAAAGCATAATGAGCTTTAAAAATAGTTCAGTATTTGCATACAGAGGACATATTTAATTAAAAATAACCGCCTTATTTTAATTTTTTGCGTTATGTTGCAATTTCACCTTATATGTTTACTCAAATAGAAAAATTACATAAAAAAATAAGTACATATTCTTAAATTTCGAATTATGATTAATAGTAAGATGCAATCCAATGAATTTCAGTTTATTTCACCTAGTATCAGGTGAATAGTAAATAATAAAATATGGTTTCATAGAGGTTGACTGTGGCACAGTGAATCACTTTTGTAGTTTAACCTTTTTTCCTTTATGTTTAACACGTTCTGAAGTGCATCACCACTGGGTCACGCTTCACTGTTCCATCTGTCGGTGTACTTTATCGGTGATCACACTTGACCGTACCTTAGGACGACGTGAATCACCGGTGGGTCACGCTCGACTGTTCTATCAGACAGCATGCAACACTGTTGGATCATGCTCAACTTTTCCAGATGGTGGCATGCATCACCCGTGGGTCACGCTCGAAATCTTCATCAGGCGGCGTGCACAACCTGCGTCTCACACTTGAATATTCGAATTTCAGTAGTAAAAACAATTCAATATTATAATCTTAATAGTGTTTATACTTTTTGCAGAATTTTTTAACGCATTCTAAACAGAATTGTATGTGGTCCTTAGAAGGGTCACACAGTACGTTTTACTAGTCTCATTAACAGAAAATAATGATTATAAATTCGTAATGGCCGAACGTCATCATTATAAGAGCGGTTTACTGCCATTGAACGTATTTTTTTCTAATATTTTTGGCTACATTTTTTTTAGATTGGTAAATTGATGCATTGGGAATAGGTGACATATTTTTTGAGATATTGGCCCCAAAACCGAATTTGGCGATTAGAGTAATTTCTTTCTTTGTAATAGTTTTGTTTTAAAATGCAGCGGTACATTTACCGTGTATGTAAATTATATAAAAGTTAATTTAGCTGTTTGTAAAAAGTGAATCAAAGATTTTTTTTGCTCTTTTAACTATAAACGATGGTTTGAAAAGTATTCTAAATTAATGTGGTATCTTAAGTATCATCAATGAAATCATGTGTTTAAATAATTTGTTTATTCCTTAAGAACTTTAATACATTTACAATAAATTATGATAGTTATTTCAAATTCTGTTCAATACATAACAGATTTGAGAGGTTATCACATAAAGTCTCTAAATAAACGATAATACCTTGCAACCAGATAAAGCAAAGCATGAATTCTTGTGCCGTTACATAGCAAAAAACATGAATATCAATGACGTCATTAACGTGATAAGCGATGTATTACGAAGCCAGCTAAAGTGAAACGAGAATTCCAGCGGGTCTCACAGCAAAAAAATATTAATATCGGCGCCGGCGTCAACAAAGTAAGATAGTGACCAATTTGCCTAAAAATATTCTTGTATATTTCTTAAAGCTTCTAAATTTGTCAAAATTTTCTCGAATATAGCTTTAAATTACGTTATATATATGTATATATTACACCCTCATATAATACCAGAGGTGGGATAGTCCCAGAGGTGGGGTACAGTAAATTCCAATTATAAATTCCAATATAAATCAATTTTTCATCAATCTAATTCTGCTTTATTTCCTCTTTACCTCCTAAGAAAAACATAGTACAAATTTGCATGTAACATTTAAAAAAAAACATAAACATATATATTGAAACTAATAACATATTAATATACAGGAGTGTTTGTAAATAAGATAAAGTTATTATTTATGTAAAAAAAAAAATCAGCGCACGGTGAAAATTGCAAATTCAATTCAGAAATATATACGAGTAAGAACGTGAATAAAATTTCGATGTATTTTTATTTATATTTTTTTTATATTTGAGTAACATTATAAAATCACTTGCGTTAACAACAGATTAATAAATAATTTCTATCCAAATAAAATATTTTCTATTTGGTTTGCGTCGCATTAATCTTACTTGAATAGAATCATGGTCAACTTGGCTATACTTGCACATTTTTGAAGGCAGTAAATACAAAACGAATTATTTTTTACTATGTAAAATGAATTAACATTTTCTGCATTTACTTTAGTTTACAGTTAAATAAGTATTTTGAAACAACATTTCTTGTAATAGAATACAGTTATTAAATGTTTTAAAAGTTCTACATCACTAAAAATAGAGTGTATTGAGTATGTACTGTGAAATGAAATAAAAACAAATGTCTTACCTTTTCAAAAAAAATTATTCAATTCTAACTAATATATATATATATATATATATACAGTGCGAATAAAAACTATTGGGACGTCTCCGGAACTTAATCACATAGAAAACATGTGGGACCTTTCCTGAAGTGCTTGACAACACGTGACCAGGCGCCAACAACGATTCCGCAGCTGACATTGGTGTTGCAAGAGGATTGGAACTCGATGTTTCAACATCTCCTGGACAACCACATTTTCAGTAGTGAGAGGCGTTTTAAATCCTTTATTGCAATCCAGGGTGACCCTATCCTCATGTTAAAGACTGAATTTTTCCTTCCAGATGCCTGTAAGATGAACTTTTCTGTCTTCTCTGCATTTGTGCTCCAGGTGTCCTTTTCAATAAAATGTTTTTGTATCCTTTTGATTCTTTGTTTTGATAGTTTTCATCACATGTCACATATTTTCACATCTTGAAAATCTTATGGTATGATTGAAGAAGAGCATTACTTTTATAAATTCAAAATAATCAGCCAGGATAAAGTTGTAAATTATGAACTAACCTTTTTCCCAAAAGGCTATATAATTAACCAATAAGTTTCTGCTATCTGTTGTTGGAAGGAAAGCATATATCAATAAATAAATTATTAGGGGATAGTCCATTGCGACAGTAGGTCCAGTGTGTTCCGGTGCCTCCAACTGGCAATTGAATCAAACGACATTGAAACTTTTTTAATTGAATTAAGTGGAAGTTGAAAAGCTCATCCAAATGAATTTTTACCGCATTCTGAAAATACTACACATTTATCCATTCCTCCAACTCAACTCTCCCAGCACACAAAATTTAATTTTTTTAGAATTTTATAGTTTTACTAAAAAAAATCTCTTTTAGATATTTTATTTTATATTGTTCTATTTATTATGATATACTAATGCATAACTAATTTATCTCCTAAAATTTTCACTTACTTCAAATTTATGATAACTTCAATAGCTCATTGTTTGGCCCTTCTCACATATACATTTTAATTAGAGTTTTAAATTTTTAACTCGCATTAAAAATAAAAATAAAAATAAAATACTTAATGTTATACTCATGTTACAATAAATAAAAAATCAACCGCGGACGCACTGTCTCTTTTCCGTTATTCATTCTTTTTCCCATCCCCAGTACACGAATTTTAATGTATAAAATTCTTCTATTTTTGAAAGTTACTTACATTGATGCTGTTATTTTGGAGGGAAAAAACATCTAATATTTAAATCTTCTTCGAAACGTTCACTGCCTAGCAACAACGTTCATCTGCGATGATTGGGGAGAGAACTGGCAGTATTTTCTCTCTTAATCCAACTTGCCCATCAGGTACCCAAAACCAAAACTGGAGTCTTCTTGAAAAAAACGCCGTAACGGTGATTCCGATCAAAAACACTACGGCAAATTGAATTTGCCTAAAATGAACTAGATTCATTTTTAAAGTGGTCTAAAATAGTTTAGGCCAGTGAATAATAGGCAAATAGTTTATCCCACGTACGTTAGGGCAAACGAGTTTGGCATAGGAGAAACTGGTTCATCTTAAGTGGTTTAGGATAAATTACTTTGTTCTAAGAAAAACTAGTTCATCCTAAGTGTATTAGAATAAATTAGATCGGACTAGGAAAAACTAGCTTATTCTATGAGTATTAGGATATACTGGTTTGCTAAAGGCTACATATTGTGTATGTAGCAATATGTGTGTGATTATGTACGTATGTATATATGAGCATAAGTATTATATACATATATATAGTATATCCTTGAAATGATGAGTCAAATTGAAATCGAAGATAAAGTACACATAAGGAGTCATTTTTGGTATAGCAGTGTAAGCTTGGAAATTATCCCCTCCCCCCCCCCCCCCCGAAAAGTATTCAAATGACTATTTCAACGTCTAGCAATTGGTTACTTAACTGTTAGTGGATTCCAAGTGTTTTATGAACAGTTGCAGAAATGACTGGAAGTCTTGATAAAAGGTCCTCATAAGAGAGAACTAGCGTCTCATAGATGAGGCATCTGGAACTTTCTAAGGGGTGCGCTAATAACTTGCTTTATGCCAAATAGGTATGCATCGATTCTTGTGGGGATACATTTGAGCACTTTGCATATTTGTAATTATTATGCCAATAAAACTATCGTTTCATTTTCTCTGCATTTTTTTGTTTTACGCAAAAAAATTTCAATTCCGACCCCACAT
This sequence comes from Maratus speculifer, assembly GCA_964019185.1. NCBI lineage: Eukaryota > Metazoa > Arthropoda > Arachnida > Araneae > Salticidae > Maratus > Maratus speculifer. The sequence goes on from OZ025297.1 coordinate 179,996,047, forward strand.
TGCTATGCTAAAATTGCTTCTTTATGAGTACTTTACCTTCCTATACAGTTTGACCCATGAATTCGGGGACACCCTGTATATATTATTGCTTAAAAATATGCAAACCTAATAGCAATAAAACAATACATTGCACTTGTTAAATTTGATCTATTTAACTTTAAAATTCTATTCCAGAAAGAAACAAAGAAAAAAAGAAAAACTAACATACTTGTTACTTTATAAGCAATGATTGATTCACATCACTGTATAAACCTTTTTGATGAGACCTTGCATGTCTCTCAATTTAAAACGTTTCGAAAAACTCGAATAAACTTATATCATTTTTCTTTATTCACATTCAGTGTGTTTGGAAAAATAAAAAACATTTTCTAACACGATTTACGGTTTTTTAGAACAAACTTCACATGTAATAGCATCTTTTTGTTTCGAAATGTTATAAAGAACCTTAAAATGGGGTGAATAGGAACAGCGGGATGAATAGGAACGAAACTTCCCGGTCATACAAATAAATTCATTATAAATATATGTGATATATATTTAGTTGCCAATTTTTTATAAGAAGGTAATATCATTCAGAATTGGAAAATTCAGTTTTGTCATGTTGTCACCACTACTGCGGTATATAAAAAAAATTGCAAGTGGATCCTTAAAAACCTCATATTTTCAACTTCTTCAAAACTTTCTACGTAACTGCAGAATTTTTCGTATTCTAAACCTAAGAGTAGGGATTTTTAATTAATGGTAGAGCTGTAAAATATATGCTGTATTAAATTCTACTTATTTCTAAGCTGCATACTGAAAAAGTAAAAAATTGCTTGTAACATCAGAGGTTTAAGATTTACAGGGTGAATCGGAACACGTTTACTTCATGGCTTACTTTTCTATACAATAATAGTTTCATGTAAAATCTGAAAACATATTTATGAATATGTATTGTAACAATATTTGTTTGTTTCAATTACCTGAAGAGTTTAATGGTGCCAAGAAATTACTTAGTTAAACAAAAAAGTCAACCCCCCATTCATCAGACATGGAACACACAATAAAAAATTTTAAAAATGGCAAATGATTAAGAAAAATTGCACAGAAGTATTCTCTGACAACCACAACATTTCACAAACATCTCAAATTGAAAAACCAATTAAAAAAAGGGAGGGCAGAGAATGAGGCCGTACCAGTAGATCGTATTAATACATGTAGCGTTTGGGGTTACTCAATAGATTCACTTACCCAATGACTACTATTAAATATAACTTAGAACAAAATTATATTTGTATTAAATTCCATCTTCTGCAATTCAAATACGATTTCTTAGAATAAATTTAAATTTTTCTCCAGTTAAAAGTTGTTTTCTAATTTTTGAAAAGTCATACCTTTACTTATATGTAAAATAAAGGCTTAATTTGATAGTAAATACGTATTCTTATTCCTCCCTTATCATTATTACCTGTTTTTATTAACCCTATTAAAGTTTGAATCGGAATAAATAAGGATTATAACATATGTTCCGATTCACCCCGCAGATAGGGGTGAATCGAAACACTAATAAAAAAATAATATATATATATATATATATATATATATATATATATATATATAATCAGTAAAAAATGTGTTACGTTTTTGCTTAAAGAGTAAAGAACAAAACAAAACCGAAGTTTCTAGTAAAAAAATTAAAAAATCTGTAGTTGCATTTTTTTAACGTTAAAGTTGAAAAGTGTCCCGATTCACCCCGTTTTACAGAATGTTTGTTAATTTTAGCACTGTAAATCACAATTCATAGATTTATTAGATTTTTAGTATATATTAAAGGTAATCAGAATTACTATATTTTAGATGATAGCAGATATAAAATGAATTGTTTCTATATATTTTATTTCTGTAATAATTATTATTATTAATACTCTCAGAAGTTGTGGCCAAATTACTTGCATAATCTATCACACTTTGCTTTGCATTATTTACTTATATTTTATTAATTATTTTTCTTTTTTGGAATAGATAGTAAAGCAAAAAAAAATGTTTATTGTTATAAGTACGATTTTTTTAATGCACAATGAAAAGCTTTTAAGTCGAATTTTAATTCATCAACAGTTAAAATTATGAGGCTGCATTTTTCATCTTAAATTTTTGTGACCTTAAGTAAAGCTAATTTTTAAATTAAAAAAAAATGATGGGCACGTAAAAAAATTAAACTTGTGCATGCATTTTAACCGCTGCATGAACGCAGTTCCAGCGGGTAAGTGGTTGAGGGAGAGGTAATAATTCACACATCAAGCGATATTGCGTATTAAAAATGATTTGTATAATGTTGAAAGAACTAGGCTTATTTATTATCTAATTGTTTAAATGACCTTTGGTGCCTTTATTCAAACGTTTATAATCGAAAACTATCTCTGTTGTGTATATTTAGATTTAAATTGAAATGTACTCAACTTTAACTCACTGTTTTTTTTTTTTTTTTTTTTTTTTTTTTTTTTTTTTTTTTAAGAATCAGTTAGAAAAAAATGAAAATAAATATGGATTTAAATAAGGTTTTATTGTCGATAAATGTGCTGCAATAAAAATAAGTAAATATTTTTTTTTTCTGTTCACTGATAAAAATTTTGTCCAAGTGTGAATTGAATTTTTGTGCTCAGTACCTGCCACCATAAGATGATGAATTCTCGTTCTAACATTTGGAGCTTCCTATTTCAATCTTGTACCAACTCTTGGAACTATGTTTCATCAAAAGTTGCAAATGTTATTACAAGATTTCATCATCTTATAGGGTCATTCCACATGAAATGAGCAAATCAGGTGTGGCTGACATGTCACAGATTTTACTGAAAATCATCATACAAGTAGATCACATTCATTTAGGAGGAAACGCAAAGTAATAGAGTTCAAACTAGTTTAAAATCATAAAGAAGCCATCATAAAAAGAGTCAAATATGAATATTTTTTTTTACTTTGAAAATTATTATTTTTAAGATGTAATTTTAATAATATTGTAATTCATATTTTATTTAAATTTCTTTTTTAAAAATAGATCAAAGATTTTTGTCAGGTTAAAAAAAAGAAACTAAGATTTTTTTTTTCATTAGAAAATAGTGATTTTGTCCTTAACAGCGGTACATTCTATTTTTACTTCCATCAGCTAAACAGATAAGGATTTATTTCCTACAATCGTTACTTAAACGGAATATTGCCCAATTAAATTGCCAACATTGAGCTCACTGGCTATTCATAAAAATTGTACATTACAGCCTTATGATTTAAAGAAATTCTGTCCCTTGTAAAACATATTAAGTAGGAGATTCGCTCTCTCATTCTTTCCATTTATCTTAGTCGTTGAACCCGCAAAACTAATAAGGGATAAGTCTTATCACGATGAACTTATATCCAATATTTAAAGCAAATTGTATAATTACGTATAAAAATTCCTTTAATTTAATTAAGGAGGAGTTATCCCTCGTTCCCTACTTTACATTAAATCATTAAACCCCCAAACCTGTTCGGGGATTCGCCTTTTTAAAAAGAACCTATATCCAGAATTTGAAACAAATTAGATAATTCTGAAGAAAAACCCATTTTCTAAATTTAGGGGGGGGGAAACCGTCAATTTGCTACTTTATACTTAACAAAAAAAACGCAAAACTATATGGGAAAATGTTTCATCAACATGAACCTATATCCAAAAATTGAAGCAAATCAATTAATTCACAGAGAAAAGCCCATTTACCTAAATTAAGTGGCTTGCTCCCGATCTCCCCTTTTCTAGTTAACAAATGAATCCCCAAAACAAATTAAGGAAGATCATTATCAAAATAAATCTATATCAAAAAATTTAAGCAAATCAGTCAATTCTGCGTGAAAAAACCATTTTTACCTAAATTAAGGAGAGTAACCCTTATTCTCTTCCTTCATACTTAATAAACGGACAACCAAAACTAATCATCGAGGCGCCTCATAATAACGATCCTTTATCTAAAATTTTAATGATAACCCATAATTCTGCTTGAAAAACCCATTCATCTAAATAAAGGGAGAGGGGGAGGTTGGTCTCCCGTCACCCCGTATACTTGCCCCGTATCCAATGAACTCCAAAAACTAATTAATAAAGGGCCTTATCAGAATAACCCAGTATCCAGAATTTGAAGCAAATTGGGCCTTTTTATCATGAGTTTTTGTATTACATACATACATGCGTGCGTACAGATCCCGGCAGACACATAAACTCTTAATAATTAACAGATCATTCTTATACTAGATCATTTACTACTCAACAGGTGTCACTTTTATGCTCTCTGAATTGGGAATTTCGATTGCAGGCACCTAAGAGGATATCGGCTACAATTCAATGATTTGTTTGGAAAATGCAATGCTCATATTTTCTTTTAAAATGCACAAACTCAACGAACCTATAATTTTTTAATCCTCTGATGGGCATACAAAAAAAATATATATATAAGGTATATTGTTTTTTAACTGTGGGCATTTTAAGCGGGACTGACTATCATTAAAGGCACATGGAACATAAAACACTTAATATTTTTGAGTTTTTAATTATTGACCTAAACAGTTGAAAATTTCTATAAAATTGTGCAACTAATTTGTTTCTTTAAAAATATTTAACATTATCGATCCTAGTGAAAGAATAATTAAAATAATAAAAAAATGGTTCTTTTTTATTTTTAAAAGATTTTTAGTAAAATATCTTTAATATTATTTCTTTTATGCCAAAATGGAATTTATTTCTTATTATTTTCAAATAGTATATTTCGGACACGACATTAAATTTCTAGGAGGTGTATTCAACGGTTTTTTTAGAAAAGTATATTGAAGAGACATATTATTCAAAAGTGTGTTAAAAGGTTAATTATTTTCAAATTGTCAAAAGTTAATTCTTTTCTGAAAACTATTTTATGTATGAAATTAACTTATTTTGATTTATATATGGGTTATAATGTATTTATTTAGTATAAATATAATGTTTTATTTATATTTTTAAGTAGCATACATCATGTTAAATATTTCGCAAAAACTACTTTGTTTTGCTTGTCGAGATATTTTATGTAGTCCTTAACTTGCCTATACTATTATAAACTGGCAAAACTGGTTAGTACTTACCAAAAAGTTTCATTCTAAAAAATTAAAAACTTATAGAATATAAAACAAGTCAACTGCAATTCCCTTTTCTCCAAGTACAAAATTATTGCGACTAATTACAAAATTATTCTTTTACGACAAACCTTTTAGTGGTGTCAAAAATCATATACTGGTTATAAAAAAAATTAACAATTCACATATATCAAAAAATCATTATATTACGGCCATCTGTTTAATTTGAAGTAAGACCGTCTTTCGCTCTACCGTAACAATGGATCTGATACCAAATCAACAAAGATCTTATAAGTAGTTTGATGTATCTGGTACTAAACATTCACTAACTGGTTCTTCAATATTCATACAATGCGAGGTGGTAGAATGGCAGCATGAATTGGGATTTCCAGATAGAACCACAAATGTTCTATTCGATTTATGTAAGGTGAATTTCGAGGGCGGGACATAACATCAGTGATTGTTCTATGCGAATTATCGGTCCTAAATAAGGTACCCTGGGGTAATAACGCCAGACGAGGTAATAACGCCAAGTGCTAATATTTTGCATAATTATGAAATAATCTGGTAAATGACACCCATGTGCTCTGCGCAGAAGGGTTTTGAGTCATATAAATCGCAAAAAACAGCTTCAAGTTAATTTGCTTCATTTTTAGGTCTTATTGTTTTTACAAGCAGCTAAAATTAACGCTTGATCTAAAATTTGCGAGATACGTTTTCTGATGTGAAGACTATTTTTTTATCCGGAAATACTTTGTTAATTACATAAATTTGTAGTACATTTCATGGACTTTCAAAATGTTGTTGAAGATTTTACATATCTTCTCGAGATAATTTGTAATTTAAAATGTACAGCGCAATAACCATAACGGGGTAATAACGCCAATCCTTGGCATTAATACCCCGGTTGATTCCCTACAGTAGCCGAGCTACATCCTAAATACTAATTCAAATAAACACAATTAAAACTGTGCAATGTTTCAAATAATTCTATTTAAGCAGTCCTTTTTAAGCAAAAAGAAGCTCACGGTCTGATATTCTTTTGCCTCATCCTCCCCCCCCACACACACACACTACACCTTTATTTTTCTCACACTTTCACAAAAAATTGAACATTTTCAATAGCTTAGGATGCAATTTGTCAATTTATAAGTTTATAGAGTTTGTATTTTTAGAATTGGGCAATCTACAGTCAATTATTCATACTTATTTCATAGTTTTGTTTGCATGGCGTTATTACCCATATAGGTGGGTAATAACGCCAAATAGCATTGGTCAAGAAATCACGCCATTACATTTTATGTATTCATATCTGTTAAATTATTTTTTTTATATAGATAGTCAATGAGTTGCTGTATCAAATCATATATATGTTTGAAAAATAGAAACTAAAACTGAGCCGTGAAAATTGGTAAAACCTTAACGTGGCGTTATTACCCCAGGGTACCTTACCAAAAAAAGAAATCGCCCACCCGATAATATATCTTTCACAGGCTTGTATCCGCCAAACTGTGCATTAGGGATCCAGAGCTTCCTCTGAAAATGGACATATTCGCATGCGCCCGTTGATCTTATGGTCAGAAAACATGATTCGTAGGACCATGCAACATTTTTTTCCATTTTTCTATGGTCAAATCCAGATCTTCATGAGTGTCGTCTTTGCCGCGATGTTGACGATGACGTGCTCTCAGTTAAAGAATGTTCTTACGCTGCCACTGCGTAGGCCCATGCACAACAGTGCAGCAAAATTGTGTGTTGAAAAGAACTGTTTTGGTTGCCACTGCTGTAGCTATTGATGATTTTTGTTGTTGCAGCTCTTAAATCAGTATAAATAATGTGTAAAAATTTCCACTCATCGCTAGAACTAAAGTGTCGCGATTGACACACCGCTGGCCGGAGACTTGTCGCTTCACCATCCACACATTAGTTTCGGTATATATTCACAACGACTGCACATGAACAGTCTACTCCAAACGAGTTGTATCCTACATTGATATTTCCAGTCGCCGAGCGACAGCGATTTGATTTTTTATCCAAGTCTAATAAATCTGACAGTTTTCCCACAATGTCACTAATTATTCTGTAAAAAAAAAAAAAAAAAAAAAAAAAAAAAAAAAAAAAAAAAAACCTGTGCAGTTATTAAACTTTTTCTAGGAAACTGGGATTCCTAGAACATTTTATGTAACAGCAACAGCAACAATTCATGTAACAGATACAAATTTGCACTGAAATTAAAAAAAATCTGTAATGTTACTAAGAATATTTCAGAAAACTGGGATTCCTAAAATTATTTATGTAACGGCAACCCTGTTTACAGATAAAATTTTAGTAATATACCTCCAATTTTAGTAGATTAGTTTGTACAGTTATATACATCTGTACCTTTACAACAATTTGTTTTGTAGATTTAATTCTTTTTTTGTATAGTGTACAAATAAAATGTCAGTAAGCATACAGATTTTGGTAACTTGACATCAGTAGGATTACAGATTTTTTTTTTTTTTTTTTTTTTTTTTTTTTTTTTTTTTTTTTTACTGTGCACACTATAATTTAAAATACAATTTATGTGCACTTTATATACTCCAATATCAGCCGCGTACACGCTGTTGTTTTGCTTCTGAACCAATCTATACTAATAAAATCCGTGCGCCTCTGTCTGTCTGTCTGCTTGAAGCCGATTACAGTTCGCAACGCGGGCGAGTTGGAAGTCGCGAGAGGTGTCTTTCGATTCGAAAAATTCCGGGAAAGTCATTTCGGGCATTTTGGAGACCGTGGGACCAAAATTAAAAAAGTTATGAATTAAAAACCGGTCGGGAATCGGAACGGAAAACGTTTAATTTCCCAAACAGAGCTCAAATGGAGCTCTGAGGCAGAACACTGCGCCACCTTGCGGTGAAGAACCTGAACTTTTCCCCTTTGGCTAAAAGAAGAAGCAGCCGAAAACTTCTTTTTTCTCCCGGGAAAACGACTTTTTCTTTCGTTTCGGTTCTTTGAAAAAGAACTAATTAATTGGTAAAAAATGTTAAACACGGCTTATTTTCATACTTTTTCTTTTTGGTAGCATACACGAATATTGTGTAACCTAAGATTTACGCGATTAATACTAATTTCTGTTAGTACAAACGGAAAACGAGCTGCCAAAATTATTTGTTAGTTATGTTCTTTGTGATATTAATGAAATTACTTATTTCTTTTTAATAGTAGTCTTTTGCAGTTTTTAATACCGAAAACATTTTTTGCGCGTTTTTTCTTAAACCATCATGCAGACAGTTTTTAAAGTAGAAAAAAACTGATTACATATTCAAAATCTGCGTAAAAGTCTGCTTCTGATGAACTAAAAAACACGAGAAAATGTCTTATGGGCGTGCAGCGCCAACCGTGCAAAACGAAATATTTTTAACGGGACGATGGCGACCATGGCGCGTAGCGCCGGTGGGTGGTAGGCCGGTGGGCCGGAATAGCACGGTGGGCGCGTAGCGCCCACTGTGCGAAATCACATATTTTTAACGGGATAATGGGCGCGTAACAACCATAGCTCTTTAATTTACTTTTTTGTGCTTGAGGATTCGAACACCAAGACTTGCTTATTAAATGAATTTTTTTTGCTTATTATATACTGCTTAATATCGAGGTTCGTTTGGAAAAAGTGGCCCAGCTAGCGGGCGTAGCTCGCTAGTTTATTATTATAGACGGTTGATGATTATAATGCAAAGCCTCTTTGGTGTACAAGATGCAGAAAAATGAGAGATAATTATGCAAAAATATATTTTGTGATTTAATTAAATTTATTTTATATTACAAAGTAAAATTTCCCCTATATTTAAAGCCATTTTCATTATTTTCTATCTATAACACATAAAAAATTTTAGCAAATGAAAAAACATTTTAGACGTCTATTTATACATTATCTATTTCCGTGTAAATGATATAGAAGAATTATTTTTTTTACTTCGAGAAATAAATTTCAAACTGTGTTTGAAAGAGAATAAAAATATTTTATTTCTAAATCTCTTGTTTACTGTGTTTTACACGATAAAGCTCTCTGCTATTAGAAGTACATCGATATAAATGCACCATCCACTGTGTATTTTTTATATAATATAAAAACTTTGAAATAATGATTTATTCGTATTTCATTGCAGCTATATATCTTACTCTTCATTTTTTCTTGCCACTAAACACATTTTTCTTTGCAAAATTCATGGTACTTTAAAATTGATACATAATATTCATTTTTAAATAACTTAAGGTGGTGGGGGGCACATTTTATAATAATTTATATTCATTGAGTTAAAATTTTGAATTTTTTATATGGTTAACCATACTATTTTTTTAAAGAAATCACATGATAAAATTTATATATTTTTTAAATTTTAAATTTTAAATTTATTAAAAAAGTGAGGTAATTTAATCATTATAACTCAAACTACTACTTATAAAATATCATTTTTTTTTACATTAGAAAAAAAGAAACATCTGAATTTTAATTTTTACAAAGAATATTTTAAATTAAAAATGTATTTAATTTTAAAAAATTAAAAATATTTAAAGTAAAATTTTCATAAAAAATATATAAAATATTTGCTGAATCAAAATTAAAGTAAAACAATCAAAAGAGACATGTTCCCCATTTGAAGCATTCGTATTTTATGTTTCTTGAGTTATAACAATTTAAATCCTAGAAATTATAAAAATCCCATCATGGAAAAAAAACCGCATTTTGCAGGAAGTGCAATTTTATCCTAATCTGTTCTTGTTTCTGCAAATTTTGCAGCTGTTTTTTACTTCAAACAACATACTGTTACTTTTTTTCTTTACATTTTCTTAATGTGGTTTCATGACAAGGTAATCAGAAGATAGTCAATAAATGTTAATATTGTTTATGGATTCTGTTTTGGCCCTTTATTGTGTCAAATTTAATGTTTTTCTGGAACAAGCGCTCTCTGATGGACATTTGGAAAAATATTTATTTTTATTTTTATTTTTATTTTTATGTTTTTTTTTATTTTATGTGCGCATCTCGTCTATAATCTATATACCATATTTTATTGCATTCCGTTGTCTCTTTTGTGCTGTAGGATGCTGTTTATTGGTGAAGTTTAATTTTTAATTCTCTGTACATAAAAGAAAATTTTCGCACCCCGCGTGAAAAGAAACTTTTTTAAAATCAAAAGGCAAAAATTTGTACATTTTCTAAAAAATATTTCCATTTTTATGTATCTTTGGATCACTTGAGGCACCGGAAGATATGAATGGATTTTAATAATAATAAAAAAACAAAACACATGTAAACTAATATACATAAAAGACAAATTTTACATCTTGCGTCGATTAGCTTATCCAATTTTCGATTTTTAAATCCGCCTTAGTGGTTATGTTTGACTAAATGACGTTAATTAGAGCACCACATAACAGCAAGCTGTTAAGTATTCCTACCTCGACAACAATACTAGATACCAGTAAAAATGTCACTAACAATATCGAAAAAAAAGGTCACGATTTAATGTGATGTGATCTTACTCATTAGATAAAGTTACTCTAAAAAAACTTATGAAAATGAAATGAGATTTTTATATATCCTGTCATCAGTTTAAATGCACCACTATTCCCATGGAGAGGGGAGTGGAGCTATAAAACAGACAGGCATTCCTAAAGAAATTAATAGATGAAAGCAGGCTATATATCATATGAGTAAGAAAATCAAGTAGAGTATTCAGGGTTTCCACCACATCAACAGATTTAGATTGCATGATGCATTAATGAATACAGTAAAACAAAAGTCCGATAAATGTGCGGCAAAAACTGCTGGCAACGTTGCTACCAGCAGTTTTTCCTTAAAAATTGCAGTAAATTTAAATGCAATAAAAAATTTACACCTAATTTTACTGCAATTTTCCAGAAAAAACTTTCCGTTTGCATGATGCATTAATTAAACAATGAAAAAAATCCGTTTAATTTGCGACAAAAACTGCTGGCAGCAATGTTGCCAACGGTTTTCGCTGTAAAAATTGCAGCAAAATTAGATATAATTTTTTTAATATTATTCTTTTAATGTTACTGCAATTTTTACAGCAAAAACTACCGGCAACGTTGCTGCAGTATAGAAAGAATCTTTATAAACAAGTAAATATTTTTTATTTCCCATTATATTTTTATTTTTACAAAAAGACCGTTTAACAACTTTTATAGCAACTACATTAAATTAAGATATTATCCTTACAGAAGAGATAATCATACTTGTGAACCTTCCTGCTATAAGAATATTTCTATATGGAATTTTCGGTTTGTTTTCTTTTAAATTCCTATTTAGTTAATAAATTAAGTCTAGTTTAAAGCAAATTTTTAAAATAAAATCATCTGTGGCGGATAATTATGACACTTACAAGTAACTTAAAATGGCAATTATCCATGAAAAGGAATGTGAATTAAATGCATTTATTTAAATTAAAAAGCTCTTTCTTTAGAAGCAAATTCAAAGACAAAACATTGAATAACTATTTAAAAAATAATGCTTCATTTCAGAAATATTAGAAAGTATTGTAAAAAAATTTTTACGCATTTCATCTTAATTGTTAATGTAACTATTATTTACTAGACCAAGTTTCTAAGAATTTAGCTGATATCGAAAATGCTTTTAGCAAGTAAGTAACGAAAGTAAAAAAGTAACGAAAGCAAAAAAGTAACGAAATCTGTGAAGGATCCAAGTTCTAATTAGGCGAAATAAAAAAAAAAATGAAAGAGAGTCTAAGTAAAAATATGATAGTTTTAACACTTTTGCTTGTTGTGTATTTTCTTCCGTACTTCAAAAATAATTTTAATGAATTCTATCATAACTACAGTTTAGAAAATTTAAGATCTAAATAACAAACATGGATACACAGTAAAAAATCTGAATAAAATAAAGGTACATTTCAATTTTGCTCTATCAGTATCTTTTTGTATTTTAAAATAATAAAAAATATGCAAAAATAAATAAAATATTGCGAAACTTTCTGAAAAATTGTTTTGAAGTCATTGTATTATTTAGAGTTATAAACTTCTGTTATGCTATACGTTGACAAGTTATGTTTATAAAACAGTCATATAGCACATGTACTTGTATTTAAACATTAAATAGCTGTTCTATTTTCTTTTAAAAAGTATTTAATTTATTAGTATTTTTTTATTTGTGTATTTTTAAAACCTGCATCTGTCTACAAAGGCTCTAAGATAATATTACGTGAAGTATTCTTAAATACATTTTTATATTTAATTATACATTAACCTCTTTAAAACTGGATAAGTAACTCAACAAATATATATTTATTGCTTTTGCATAATCGAAATGACACCATAGATCACAGAAATAGTCATTTTTATGAAATCAGTACTTTAGGAAACTGTTAATTTAGGATTATAAATATGGATATAAAATAACTATTCCCCTTAAAAAATTAATTTAACTATCAGTAATATAAAGTTACGCAATAAAAAAATTAAGGTTTTTTTTAAGAAGTAAATTATCAGCAAATCCTCAATTTTTTTATTGGAAATCATTTAAATTAAATAATCTTCACTATTTCTTACTTTCTTGGCCACAATAACTTGAAGGTATTTTCGAAACTCGGATGAAAATAATATTTATTTTATGAGGTGATGTTCATCGGTGCTGATATTTATTGACTTTGTTTTAAAGCAAAAAATCATTCAGATGCATGGCAGTAAAGTAAAAATGTAAAAAATTCAAACAGTTTAGTTTTTATGAGGAAAAGAATGGAGGTATACATTTATGTACATCAGGTCTGAAGAGGTTAAATGTAAAAACGTTTTAATTGCGTACTCACTCAACTTTGCGCAATAAACATTCCTGCTTTTAGAAATAAATCAGATCATAATGTTTTCAATTAAGAATTTTGCTTTATATTTTTATTGTATTTTTTAACCAAGCCAGTACTTGTTAAATGCATCTTTTCCAATTCCTTCTATCGGATTGCATTTAAAAAATCCTTGCATGTTTTATTCTGAAATACAGTTGTAGTTGTCTAATTTTGGTGATTTTTATTCAAATTATCTAATATATTTTATGTACATTTATGTAACAGTTTATTAAATACGGTATTTTGAAAATAATTCAAATTAAAGACAGTTTTTTTGACATAATATAGTGCAAAAATGAAGGAAATTTTTTCTATTCAAGTTGTATAATTTGGATAAATGTAATAAGACTTTACACATCAAATTTTTTGGAACATTATCAGCTAAGAAAATCATCGGATTTGTTTTATAAACCTCATCAAAATATTATTATTTACAAAAGTGACTAAAGGAGATGAAATTTTTTTCAGGCATCGTAAACAAAGAGTTTTAAGTAAAAATAGAAATACAATATGTCATAAAAAAAAGAAAAACAGTTTTTAATATGAGGACGAATACCACTTAAATGAAACCCTTATTCGACCCAGCCAAGGAAAGACTATGTGAAAGCACAAGTGTTTGGACTTAATTTTTATAAGTTTTAAATGTTTTAGGATTCTATCTTTAACATTATGCCAAAGAAAAGCACTTCATCTCCATTTATCTTTTACCTGAAAAATTAAATTCATTTTACATTTGCCTTAACATGCAAATGCTTTTTAAACATGCATGAATTATTACTTCCGTATATCAAGGTCATAATTTATAAAATAACTAAGTATAAAATAAAATAAACAATGATATTTTTTATTAATTAGTGTTTATGAGTTGCTAATATTAAATTTTACTAGCAAAATCTTCAAACAATAATGATATATATATACTTACTACAAAGTGCATTATCATGCAAATTGACGAAACTGCGTGGCCTGATTAATAAATATCATATACAGTAAAACCCCGATAATTCGGATTAATTGGGACCAGACCCAATCCGGATTATCGAAAAGCCGGATTATCCGGAGAATTAGAAAAAATGAAATAAAATAAAACATACTTACTGAAATTAACCTTTATGTTTAACTTATTGATTATTTACAGACAGTAAAAATGTTTACTTTGTTATAAAAAAGTTTGTAATTTTTTGCTGTGCCAGTTTTCTGTATCTTTTGCGAGCCGTACTGTCACGCATCCGCTTGAGCATAAGTAGTCCGTTGGGTATAGTTTAAAAAAAAAAATTAAGATATTCTTCCGAAAAAATTTCAGAAAAAAGTTTTTTTTATTTAGAATATGACAATGAAACAAGTTAATGTTATGTATATTAGACAAATCGCTTCTCAAACTTGAAAAATAAAATTGACGAAACTGATACGGATTATCCGGAGATCCGGATTAACGGGGTCCGAATTTGCGGGGTTCTACTGTATATGCTTAATACTTTAAGGAATAATAAGATGCTCTATATAAATTTTATTGAAATATTATCTTTGTGTGCTTGAATTATATTTAAGTCGGTTGGTTGCTTATTCTAATCCTTAACTGAAATAAGTTAAATTTCTATAATTATGGATATAATTGCTATACTATTTTCGTTTTCTATCATGTTTCAGATTGTGTTTTACTTTATCTTCATTTATATTTAATAATTTATCGTTACCAAAAAGACGCTTTGTAATATTTAAAAGATTTAAAAAAAAAGCCTAGAAATTATTTCGTTAAGAAATTAAAAGTTACATTGTTAAAACTAAAATTTGGCAGATATATCATATTTTTTACTAAAATGTAATGTAATATAGTAAGCAATGTAATTATTATTTATATTCTGAAATAATTTAAAGAAATTTAATCAATATTTTTACATGTTAAAGGCTTTTAACAATTATAGAAATGTTTTTGAAACATGAAAGCCTGTTTTCAGATTGTAAATTAAGGAATGAAAATTTTTGATCATCTTTAAAACCTCTTGGTTTTATGAACTCTTAGATAATTTATTATACTACATATTTTTGAAAATAGAAGAGTATTTTCAGCGTAAGGTAGAATTGATGAATTTAACGCTAGAAAAAAATTTAAAATTACTTTCCAATTTTTTTTAATTATAGAAATATACGTATTTGACTGCTGTTTAAAATTGTACTTCATTATATCTGTTACTTTATTGGAATTATATATACTGCTCAAAACAATTAAAGGATATTGCAGTTTTAGGTCGATTTTGTATCTTGGAAACTTTTTAGCTGATTGATACATGGTTGACAGACATAGTAGGTTATATGAGAATAAATTACACGTTTGACAGAAAAAAATGCATTTTATTGAGCATTTGTGTACAAAAGGAAAAAAACACAATTTGTGCATATGAGAAAAAAGAATAAGAAAAGGTGTTTTCTTCAAAGAAAATCATTTTCAGTAAGGGAAATGGTTTCCACGGGCGGCCAGCAACGTTGAACACCTTTGAGGCATGGACTCAATGAGGCTATTAAAGACGAGTTGGGGTATTCTGCCCCACTCTTCCAGAAGAGCTCTTTCCAGTTCTTGTAGAGCTTGTGACGGTTGTTGGCGGCCAGAAACTCGTCTTCCTAGAGCGTCCCAAACGTGCTCGATTGGATTCATGTCTGGAGAACACGCTGGCCATTCCATTCGAACGATTCCTTCCTCGAAAAAGAAATCCTCCACCAGATTTGCACGATGTGGCCTGCAGTTATCGTCCATTAAAATGAAATTATCTCCGATTGCTGCAGCGTAAGGGACTACAATAGGTCTGAGGATCTCATCCATATATCGGCGACCAGTCATAGCTCCATCTCGAATGATGTAGAGGTCAGTGCGCCCGTCAATGGAGATGCCACCATACACCAACACTTCTCCACCGCCAAATCTGACACTTTCGTGCACGAACGAAGGATTATTCCTACTGCCACGGTTCCTCCAGATGAAAATACGCCTATTATCCGGATGCACAGAAAAACGGGACTCATCAGAAAACAGAATATTGCTCCATTCATTTCTTCTCCAGCTGACATGCTCGGTTGCCCATTCCCTGCGGTCGCGACGATGCCTTGATGTTAATCTAACACATACCATCGGTCGGCGAGCATACAGACCTACAGCATGGAGCCGGTTTCGGACAGTCTGAGTTGAAATCGTGGTGCCTGTAGCCGAGCAAAGGTGTTGTTGGAGAAGAGTAGCGTTCATGTTTCGGTGTCTCCGAGCTGTTAACGCTAAATACCGATCTTCATTGGGCGTTGTTGCCCGTCTACGACCTTTGCCCTTTTCTTCGGCCTGCACATCCACTCTCCAAAAAACGGTACTAGATCCTGGAAATGACACTTTGTGACACTCCAATGGCTTGCGCTACTTCGGCTTGAGTTTGGCCCCCTTCTAACCTACCAACAATTCTCCAAGCTTCTGAATCTGTCAAATGACTTCGCTGAGACATCGTACTCATCGAAACAAAGCAATCACTGAATGCCGATCATCCTTGTCTTCATTCTCTTTTATCCAGTTGAAAGTGAAATTTAATTCGCTGCCGCTGAAGCGACGTTTTTGACGCCGAACTCAAAATTTGCATACTCCACAGTTTGAAAACCAGAAAAATTTGCATTTGTGATTTCTCTTCTTCTATTTTCGGCAAAAAAATTTCGTTTATATCTTTATTTTATATAAAACTTCAAATATCCTTTAATTGTTTTGAGCAATGTATATGTATATACACTATCTACCAAAAAGTATTTGTACACTTTCGGTTTTTGACATTTTGCCAAATATTTAAAAATATACTGGTCGGATTCTTCTGGAACTTCAGAAATATAAAGATTATGTTTCACTTTATATTTATTTACATTCATTTGTTAAGCGGGTAATTAGGGGGTCGGCAAAAAAACAAAGAATAATAGAAATATTTGGGATCGCCCTGTACATGAAAATGCACGAAACGACTTATCGCTTTAGAATACAAATATATGAATACAGTAGAATATGTACACTAATTTTTGTGAGAATAGCATGTATATTTATGGCGATAGAGCGATTTTTTTTGAAAAATTCAAAAAATTCTGGTATGTTTTTTGTTTATATCATAGAGGGTTTTTGACCAAATTTAACGCAAATTTCAGAAAAATTGGCAAAATCTATTAAAAAAAATATAGCGCAATTGGAATATAAATATATTTAATACTTTATGAAATATGAGTGGTTTTATGAAATAATTTTTATCTGCGCATGCGCGAACGATAAAAACAATTCTTTTACATCATTTAATAGTCAATTCTATGGAGTAACTTATAAAAAAAATCCAATCAAATATCGTGAAAATTCAAAAAGATATCATTATTATAAGTAAGCTGTTTTTACATTGCTCTCTAAAAACGGCTGAATGATAAGGGATTCTCCACAAATTGACATTTTTTATTAACTGACTTTTAGGAAAAAATTAGTACTATTTAATGAATACAATATTGCTGCTAATAAGTATTTTGACACCTGTGATAGAAAAGGATAAGGGCTTTTATTCTTTTCCATCACAGATGTCAAGATACTTATTAACAGAAATATTGTATTAGATATTGTATACATTAAATGCTAATTTTTTCCTAAAAGTCAGTCAATAAAAAATGTGAATTTGTGGAGAATCCCTTATCATTCAGCCGTTTTTAGAGAGCAATGTAAAAACAGCTTACTTATAATAATGATATCTTTTTGAATTTTCACGATATTTCATTGGATTTTTTTTATAAGTTACTCCATAGAATTGACTATTAAATGATGTAAAAGAATTGTTTTTATCGTTCGCGCATGCGCAGATAAAAATTATTTCATAAAACTACTCATAGTTCATAAAATATTTAATATATTTATATTCCAATTGCGATACATTTTTTCTACTGCATTTTGCCAATTTTTCTGAAATTTGCGTTAAATTTGGTCAAAAACCCAGCATGATATAAACAAAAAACATACCAGAATTTTTTGAATTTTTCAAAAAAATCGCTCTATCGCCATAAATATACATGCTATTCTCACAAAAATTAGTGTACATATTCTACTGTATTCATATATTTGTATTCTAAAGCGATAAGTCGTTTCGTGCATTTTCATGTACAGGGCGATCCCAAATATTTCTATTATTCTTTGTTTTTTTGCCGGCCCCCTAATTACCCGCTTAACAAATGAATGTAAATAAATATAAAGTGAAACATAATCTTTATATTTCTGAAGTTCCAGAAGAATCCGACCAGTATATTTTTAAATATTTGACAAAATGTCAAAAACTGAAAGTGTACAAATACTTTTTGGTAGATAGTGTATATATATATATTACAAATTAAAAAATTTTCGCCAAAACTAACCTTTATACTACCTTACTTTTCTAATAATAATGTTCCGTACTTACTTCAAATTATTAAATTAAAATCTTGTTTCTAGATCTAATCTGTTAATCTGTATGCAGACGATATAAATTCTTAATTTGCCTTAAAAAACATTATTCCAGTATGCGTAAATTTAAAAAGATGGCTCTAAATTAAAAATATTCTTAATTAAAACTTTATTTCTTAATATTCCAAATAAAACGGATTTCTTCTATGTTTTTATCAACCCTTTTTAAGAAAATCTTATTAAATTTATTCCAAAACCATACCTTTAAAAAAATATCATTATTTTATTTTATCTATTTATTTATTTTTCCGCTGTCAACCTTTGATGTGTGCATTAATAAATTCATTTCTTTTCTTTTTCTCTTAAAATTAATCATTTATGAAAATCGTCTGCCCAAGAAATTATGAGTCGATTATAAATTGGTTAAATAATATATTTTTTAAAAAATAAATTTATCGTCTGTGTAAAATAGTCTCGTATCTGGACAAGAATTCTGTTTACATAAAAGGATGATGGTTTGAGATTACAGAAAGTTCTAGAATTTTCTTTTTAGTTTTAAAAGGTGGAAGTCTCGAGATGAGAAGGGGAGAGATTCTGGAGTTCTTTCGTCGATGAGTACGGCTGGTTGAAGTAAATGATGGAATATTTTTTGGACATTTCGGTAAAAGATCGTTTGCAAAAAGGAGTTTTTCCCTCTATAATGACTACAGTTGAATAAATAAACTTACAGCCACCAATGAGTGATTTATTGGATATTCTACATTTATTTATTTTTTATTTTTTCCCTCGCCGGCCATGACTTCTGTGCAAAGAACGGGGACCCTGGCGATGAAGTTTCTGGCTCCTAACTTTAAAATGTCACATATATATATATCCATATTAAGAATTGTTTTTCTTTGGAAACGCGTCACGTTTCATAATAAAGCGCTAAGTATTACAAAAAAAAAAAAAAAAAGAAAAAGCAAGTTGTGTGATTAAAAATTATGATTATATGATAATTGTTTTAGTCCGCGTCCAATAAATATCTCAAGCACTACAATTTTGAATGAACAAAGCGAATTTAATGGTATAAGAGCTACAAATTGTAATAGAGCATGTTTTTGCTCTGCAGAGAACCGGAGAAAATAAATTGAATGTCCTGAATGAAAATGTGCTCGTAGGTCGAATGTCTGAGAAGTTGAAATCCATATAGTTGTTAGTTAATTGAACTGACACATGAAGAGCAATTATTACTTACCCATCATACGTAGTATAGGGTATGTCTTGCAATCGTTTTTAAAATCGAAAAAAAAATTTTGACGGATTTACACGTTTCAGATACTAGAGATTCCGAAAAACATATATTTTTGATTTTTTTTTTTTTTCCGTCCGTCCGTCTGTCTGTCTGTCTGTCTGTCAGTCTGTCTGTCTGTAAACGCTCTATGTCCCGATAAAATTGAGATAGAGACTTGAAATTTTGTATGTACTTAGTATGTAAGAATGGGACGAAGCCTATTTAATATTAGTAACCTCGATTATCCGGAACTATTTTTTTCAGACTCTCAAAAAATTCATTCTGATGAAAAATACATAAAAATTTTCGAATTTTTTTATTTTAAAGAGTAGATGTAAAAGGTAATAAAATAACACAAATTTTGCATAAAAAACGAAGTCGATCGAATTCTTAGTTGCCGAGATATGTGTAATCCTGTTTTCCGCATTCTTACATTTTTCATGACCCTGTATTTTAACTAAATTTCAATTCAAAGACATATTTTAATTGGAAATGAGACGCTTCTTCCGACGCAGTAAATTGTTAGTTAATATGATTAATATTTTTAGAGTTATAAGGCTGTTTCTTTTATGCAATCCGCTATTGCTTGAGTATTTTGGCGTTTTATATAATTTGTCGAATTTGGCTCATCAGCAATTCATTAATAAAGCATGACTATGTATATTAAAACTATTTAAATTTGCGTTTAAATTTTATTTCGGAATTGCAGTGCAATTTATAAATATTTTACACATGTTTTATTTTCATATTTTATATTATGCATATCCATGATGGGTAAGTAATACGGTGGTCCCCAATGACTAGTTTACAAGCAAGAAATAGTGTTGATTGACAAAATTTGAAACTTGCGGTGAAAAATGAATTCACACTGCTAACCAGTTTCACCTAGAATCAAAGAGTAACATTAAAAGTTTGTGCCAATGTTAGCTAAATGCTATACCACATTTTCCTAAAATAAAAAATGCCGTGCAATTTGTTAACATAGACCTGCAGTGGCATTGCATATTAGAGAGGCTTTCGCAATTTTTAAGAATTACCACAAACTATCAACGATGGGGCAATAATCTGTACTATTTGTAAATGTCTTGACCCAACTTTCTATTGTATTATAAGATCAATTAGGGTAAAACATGCAATTATTGTAATTTTATAGCAATTGGAAGAATGCAATATGTACTAAAAACTATCGTAGTTTTTATTATGTTGCCATCAGACTTTAAATAAATTATTTTACCCTTTTGAAAAAATTACTTAATTTTCGTAAATTAGATATACTTTGTAGTAATAGATAAGTAAAGTTTTTATTTATTTTTTATAACATATAATTAACCTATTAATACAGAAAAGTATTTGATTTCAAAAATTAGACGTCAATAAATATATTTAAAAAATGTGCATAAAACTATTGTGAAAAATAGAAATAAAGAATAAAACTTTAAATGAAAGGGATATTTGAAACCATAAAGCTAATGCTCATTGTTAAAGAAGCTGAAGGATTACTATTTACACTTAATTCGAATATCCACTAACTTTAGATATTCGGTAGCAAACAATTTACAGTGATTCATCGGTATGACCGTAATTGGAAGCTCTGATTCGTACTTGAAATGTATGCAAACGTTGGTGTGATTCAACGGAATGGGCTATTTAATTGAGTGAATAATGTGTTTCGAATCTATTATCATATTAGCAAAGGACGATGCAGACATAGTGACAGCTAAATTACATCAGAGATAGAAAGGTGTTTTTATGTGTTGAATAGAAATGCATGGCAAATCCATTTCCTAATTATCATTTTACTTTTTAACGATTAAAGAAAGTATTTGTGAGTAATTGTTTGCCTACGAATTTGTTGTCAATTATTACATACAACATATTATTAATTTCTATTTAGTGCCTATAATAAGTGTCCTGTTCTTTTTTTATTATTATTATTTTAAAGAATTAATATTATTTTAAAGAATTAATTCCTAAACTCAAATTTTAAAACTTAATACTAAACATAATGATAATAATATGACACAATTATTAATATGAGATTTTTATAAAACAAAGTATGTTAAGAAACGCATTTTTTTTTTCGAAATAAATATTTTTTCAACGATATTGCTTCTGAAAACATAATATGCACGACTATGCACCGCATTATATTTCAAATCGTATTATTTGTATGGCACTTAAGGAGGTCTACATTTTATTTATTTTTTTATTTATTGAGTTAAAAATTATTTTTTGGCATTATTAATCATATAATTTGAAAGCAAAATCGCATGATGAAACATCCTAGAATTAAAATTAAAATATATATATATATATATATATATATATATATATATTTTTTTTTTTTTTTTTTTTTTTTTTTTTTTTTTTTTTACAGTGGCGTAATATAAAGTCGTTGTAACTCGAAATATTATTAGAAGATTTTTTTTACTAAAAGAAAATGTATAAAAGTTTTAATTTTAGTTCAGAATTTTAGAAAATATTAATTTAAATAAAAAAAAACATGTAACTTTGCAAAATAATGCTAAAATACGACACTAGACGTGTTCCAATTTGAGCCATTTATCTTTAACAGATCGTGACTAATAGTAATTAAAATACAAAACATAATGAAAGAACCCATCATGAAAAAAATGCATTTCAAGAAGAAGTCATTTCCAATCATTGCAAAAAGCTAAATTTTGAAAACAGACATTAAACGAAAAATTTAATATTCCCTGTTCCAATGATAGAAACATTATTTAAACGTCATTTTAAACAGAAAAAAAAAGAAATTTTTAATGCAGTAAAATTTTTTTAGAATTTTTTTGTGTGTCTCGGATTTTTTAAATTCCAAGCATCAGAAAACTGTCACATTTCTAGGAAGCATTCTGATATTTTTGATTTTAATCACATATTTAACATTAGAATATTTAATAAATAACTTTTAAAATGCAATGAAATTTAACGTAACATTTTATACAATCTTAAATATATATAATTCTAATGAAACGAATTTGTGAAACGTCTGATTAAGCGACTGATTTAATTTCGCAACTTTTACTCTTAAAATATGCAACTTTTGATGATAAATTTTACGCCATTTATCAATATTGATAATCGTATCATACAGCACGATAGTGCCGTATAGTAGAGATCAGCTGCATCTCTAATGTTAAAGTCTAAAGTTTGCCTCTTAATAACTTTGGACCCAATCATCGGATCGCGAAGAAATTCAAAAGGGGAAGTGTCCTACTCTAGATCTCAAAGTTTACGAAAATTCATCGAGATCCACCGATTAGTTTCGGAGATCCAGAACCCCTGTTTTGGCACTTTTTGATCGTGAAACAACAAAAAAAGAGAAACAATTCAATTATAACCTGAACCAGGAAGCATTCAGCGACGTGTAATAGCTTGTTCGAAAGTTTTTGATTTAGGGATGTGCCTTTCGAAGGTCCGGTAAAAAAATATCAAAAATTGAGGAAATGGCACTCATTTAAAATTTATATAACGCTATTCCTTTCATAATTTAACATTATAGAAATCTCTCATTTTTAATTGCTAATTCAATTGTTGCTTTCGAATTGCCACCAACTAAAAAACAATTCAATAATTTAAAAAAGAAACGACGTCATTCGAAACAGAAAATGCATATTTTTTCATAAACATATATATAAACTCTAATTAAATATGCGTTAAAACAACATCGCACCTTTATTTGAGTGTTTTCGAAGTAAAACAGTTACTAAAATACAGATAGTTCAATTAAAAAGGGATAATTAGGGAAAAAAATCTTCTACATTTATAAAAATAACTTTTTGAAAATGAAGCTATGAAAATCTGTGTAAGATACCTATCGTCATAAGAAAATCTACGTAGATACCGAGAAACTGCAGTGGGACTACCATCTGGCAGGGGGTGGTTCTGTCGCCAAATGTCGCCAAGTTTTTCGCCAACTTCGCGATATATCGCCAAATCTGGCGTCCAAAATTACTCGACAAAATTAAAGCCAACTTGGCGTTATTTCAAGTATTTCGCCAAACTAATATGCCTACTAATAATTTTAAACTAATACTAATAATAGTTTAGATTTGTAGTTGAAGGTGATAGATAAAGTTCCTGAAAGGATCCGAAAAAGCCATGAAATCATAAAAAAAAACTAGTGGAACCAGAGAGAAAAGTAGAGCTCGATTTAAAAAAAAAAATCTTACAGTAAAATTTGGGAAATATTTTCAATGTGCGTGCAAAAGAAAGGTAATCAGATGATCTGTAAAGCTTATGAAATAACTCAAATTTTTGTTAGTATAAAATGAGGACTGAGCTTTACTGGTGCTTTAAAATCAACCAGGGAAAAAGAGGCATTTTAAACTTTTTCCGTATTTCAGTCATCCATAACCAGTTTAAAAATTTGGGTTCATAACTATATGTTACAGGCTGATGTAATGAAGTATGAGAACGGTTCGTTCTGTACAAAGTGTGAACACAATTCCATACCAGCTGTAGAGTTGCAAAAAGTCGGTTTATTCCCGGGTTTATTTCCAATAGACCAGGTTTATTCCCAGGTTTATTCCCAAAAAACCGAATTATTCCAAAAAATCCCGGGTTTTTTCCAGGTTTATTCCTAAAAACCCGGTTTATTCCCGGGTTTAAACCGGGTTTTTTCTAACCTTTACAACGCTAACCAGCTGTTTTGATAACTGGAAGATCAAAGCTCCAAGTAAACTCAAAACCTTGGGTAGATACGATTCAATCATATACTAAATATTTGCGTTCAAACATATTTATCTACATCAATTCCTCAACAACTTGATTATATTAATGTTATACTTTAATTATCACATGAAGGTTTATATTTGTTTAACATTGTGGGGCTTAACCGATTTGAGACAACATAAAAATATATTCTATTGACTACTCAGTAATCTTCCTCAGTAATCATTTTGAGTGGATACTAGTATAATTCTGAATATAAGGCACCAGTACAGCTCAGTCCTCATTTTCAGCTAACAAAAATTTGGGTTATTTCATAAGATTTACAGATCATCTGATTCCCTTTCTTTTGCACGCACATTGTAAATATTTCCCAAATTTTACTGTAAGATTTTTTTTTAATCGAGCTCTACTTTTCTCTCTGGTTCCACCAGTTTTTTTTTATGATATAAAAAGAAGTAAAGGCTAAAAAGAACTTTATTATCATGATTTTCAAAATTAAGTCAAATGTGATTATTGTCTTTATTCTGAATGTTAGCAGTTTTTTTTTTTTATTGTAACAAGATGTAATTAAGTTGTTGGTTATACGTTTATTATCTTTAACTATTGAAAGCGAAAATGTATATAAATTAAAATACAAAGGCGAAGTGATTACATGTTTTCTCTTTAAAATATTTCTGGAAATTGAATCTCATAAATTATAATTTTCAGTTAAATTACAAAATAACAGATTTGTATTGTAATATGAAGCCTATTCTGTAAATAATACATCAAATCTGAAAAGTAAGAAGGCCAAACAAATCACTCGAATCAGGACCATACGTACACATTTGGAAACAAATTTGAATTATATGTATGATTATGTAACAGCCGACATCAGAAATTATCCGTTTTAAGAAGTATAGAAAATAACATAGTGAGGATCAGAAATTACAGAAACGTGGAGTAAATTTAAACCACACCAGACTTGAAAACTGAGAGCCAGACGTTAGCTGTATATATATGACTGTTTATCGTTTAGTTTGTCATCTTAAAACGAAATATAATCGTTAACGGTTATTAATCTATCTTACTCGTGAATATGGCACAATTTACAGATTTAGTAACAAATATAAAGTATTCCGTTTATAAGATCTTGATCCTGCATTGGAATCTACAATGCAATAGTTCGAAATGTGATAACTTCAGCTGCAAGTAATTTGAATTCATATAATACTCAGTTCTTAAAAGTTTTAGAAAAAGAATGCGTTAGTAAATGTCATTTTAACAACAATTCAGTATTGAAATAAATTGATTAAATGAGATGCCATTCATGTTAGATCGCTTTCGCTTATAATTCATGCCATTAGTTTTTTATAAATAGATACGGATTGAGCACGGACATCGACACACATGTCTTTGTTGCCATAAAATCGTCGAAACCAAAAGTACTTTATTAATCTTCTTAAAACGTATCGTCATCTAAATCACATATTTCCATATAATTAACTTTTTTTTTACAAAATTTAATAATGAAGTTGGAAATAATTATTAAAATTCGAGGTTTTCAGAGAATAAAAACATATAAAGGCTTTTCAACATTTCACGCATTATAATTTAGTATGGTTACTCATTAACTAATTTGACTTCTTGTTTGTTAAGCATGGAGAATATTTATAAATAAACTTACATAAATGAGGGCTGTAAAAAAAGAAAATACGAAAATAGCTAATATAGAATAGCTATAGCGATTAAAATTGCTTTAATTTAATGTAAAACAAGATATGAAATATTTTTGTAATTGGATGTTATTGCAGTTAGCCTTTAAATCTATCGGTTTAAGAGTAACAACTTGTCAGCATTAAAATCTCACATAATATATAATATATTTTAACTGTTTTCTTTGTAATTTTTCCAATCTCGTCTTCATCAGACTCAATTTTGAAATTATGTCATTACTATAATTGCTTCTCTTAACCATTTCTTCAAAGCTAATGAATCTTAACCGAAACCATTGCATTTACCAATTTTTAAAGGATCAAATCACATTTGCTGAGCATGATACTATTAAATACGATATAAGCACTACATTTTGAAACACAATAAACATTTGCAATTCGCGAAATGAAACACTAAGTTTGAAATATTCAATTTATCTGAAAATGTTCTTGTACTTATAGCAATTGAGATAGAAATTGTATTTATAGAAATACGTTTTATATTTCTCGTGAAAGGTTATTTTCTAAGATGAAACGAAATTCAGCATGACGTGTGTCGAAATTTAAACTGCTTCTATCATTCAAAAGAACCTAAGAATTTGTAATTCTGAAATTTAATCGAAATGCTAGTTTTCCTTCTGTTCATTAACATTTAAAAAAGTCTGAAAGGAAATCTGTACAATCTGCAAAAATTTAATGCATCATACTCTTTAAATTTCCACTGTTTGCTGTTTTTAGGTGCGCTCATAATTATATAAATACCTAACACCTACAGCCATCATTTAGTATGTCCGTCCACCCGTCTGTTCTCTTGTCCAGCTATTCGCATGTAACTACGCAAAAACTACCCAAACGAATTATTTTAAATTTAAAATATATATTTGTTGCATAAATTGTAATACTGTATCCGAAATGCCGTGTACTTTTACACCAAGATCTGAATATTTTAGGTGCGTTCGTAATTATATAAATATGTAGCACCTATAGTCGTCGTTCAGTCTGTCCGTTCGTCTGTCTAACCACATACAAAAGAGCAAAAACTACAAAACCAAATCGTTTGCGATTTAAAATGTATAAGTATTGCATAATTTTGTCGAGTCATTTCAAATTTTATGAAAAATAGATGTATAGTTTAATCACAGGGACAATCAAAATTATTCCGTTACATTACGGTCAATAAGAAAAAGTAACTTCAAGTTAGCTTCAATAGCATTTTAGTGATGTTACATTCTTTCGAACATAACAAAATTGGTATTCATCTATAAAATATATACTAAAATGTACATTCTGTATAATATGTGAAGCAAAAAAAGGATCATATTCATTTCGAGGTCGATATGTATGGAATTCGATTGATACTATGTGTTTCGGTTTGGATTTTGCCTCTTGCTTGTCAGATTTGATAAAATTTTTTTAAAGAAATTCGCATTAAAAATTTTAAAAAATATACACTGATGCGCAAAAAAATTATGACCATTACCGCATATTACAATGAACTCGCCTGGAGGACGTGGGGGCATATAATAAGATGGATGGTATTTAAATGCCGCTAATGAATCTGAAAAATCATTTTTGCGCTTAGGTCTGATTTGTTGATAAAAGCTGCTGCTATAAGTTACTTTGACAGAGGGCAGAACTAAGAAAGCCCGATGATTCAGAGTGAGTATTTTGGAAATTTCAGTAGCATGGGTTGCTCGCGAGACATCCTTTTTGGTACTTATACCAATTGGTTGAATGAACCGTTAGTAGAAGCCATCGTGTGGAACGTCCAAGCTTTATAAAATAAAAGGGAAGACGAACGCCCCCCCCCTCCCGCCAATGATAATTCGATATCTACAACAATGACTAAGTCAACTGACATCTGTATACAAAATAAGTTCATGTAGAGTTCTTTAGGAACACACAGTTCAACTGACACTGTCGAATTTGAGACTATGCAATAAACGACCCATTCATGTTTCTTTGTTGACAAATCATCGTCGTCAAATATTCCTACAATAGGCCTGGGATCATCATGACTGGACTATGCTTCATAGGGAGAGAGTTGATTCGTTGGATGAAACATGATTCATTTTTTAATAAGGCAATGGTCGCGTTAGGGTACGCTGTCTTCTATGCTATCTGTTACTCCGATTAAACATGAAATCATACACAGGCCGTTATTAATGATATAAAGTATTGGGGAAAGTTCTTACGGATGTCTTTCAAACATGTGTGTTTGGTAGAACATACCATGAAATCTTCGTTTATTTCGAATACCATTGCGGACCTTAAGCAGTCTTAATTCGCATCTGCCTCCCGAAATGGAAATAAAGTCTTTGAGCAAGACAATGTGTCACATTACTCGAATTATGCTCCATTAGTTCTAGGAACATAATAATAAATTACAGTTAGAATTCTGCCCGCCGTACACGACTGATCTTAATCCGATAAAGCACATTTCGTGCGCCATGGAATGCTCAATGAATAACCATTTTGGAATATTTAAGCTACGCATGACCGCTGCTTGAACATCTGTAGTACGATTTTTCTCTAGTCATATACCAAAGACTTATGGCACCCATGACAAGGCGGGTTGGAGCTGTTTTGCAGGCTGAAGGTGGGTTAACGCGTTATTAGGTAGGTGTTCGTAATGTTATGGCTCTTCAGTCTATATTACTGAATGTAAATAAGTATCTGTACGTTTGATTTTATATTGAAAATATAATTTTGATATTGGATATATAGGGTGAGTCTCAATTGCTTTTATGTAATTAGACGAAAAGTGGTAGTAGGCATGAAAGCATTAAAAAATTTCGTGGATTTGTAAACTAAATTATGTGTTATAAAATCAATGAAAAAAAGTAAATTCTAGTAGAACTAAATGGTTATAACTTTCTGGCAACTGAAGTATGTTTCAAAGAAGTTTTTAACAGACATACTCATCTTTGTTCTAAATGTGAAAATATAAAAAGTGGTAGGGTTTGCTATTATAAGCGGCAGAAGTATGCCCTTGACGCTTCACATTTTGGACTGTTAATACCTGTTTATATGGTATATCAACAATTGCTTGAACACGTTGTTTAACGAGATTTTTTCGTAATCTTATCACATTTCATACAAAACAAAATAGATATCAGCAGATATGCATAGCAATATTGTTATTTTTTTCAAAACTAATACCTTTAAACCGAGTTAAGTTATAATGAAGAAGTCTACATTAATGATTAAATAAGTGGTTTGCCATTTTATGTTCCATAGTAATTTTTGCTAGTGAAGATGAGGTATATCAACGCTCATATTTTCTAAAAACAATTTCGACTCACCCTGTATAAAGTAGAATACTTTTCAAAATCGCATTAAAAAACAAATGTCTTCCAATTCGCGTTTCTGATTGAAATGTATCTTATTTGAGTTGAGTTACAGAGTTTTATAATTCCCGTTCTTGAAATTTAATAATTATTCCTTAAATGGATACATATCTCAATTTTGAGATCACTGGTATTATTTTTAGTTTAATGTATAATCTATAAGATGTATTTCAAAATCCAATTATAAGTATGTATACAATAAAATCTTTTATAAATATTCTTTTATAAATTCTTGATTTCGAACTTCATCGTATTGACTTTTACAATTATGATCATCATAATAATTTCCTGTTTCTACCATTTCATAAAAGTCGACGCATCAGATGAATTTCTTTAGATATGAACACTAATAAATCAAATATACGAACTTTTATAGTGAAATAAAATAAACTTTTACGTGCGTCATAATGAAAAACTGAATTTAAAATATTAAATATATCTGAAAATCTTTCAGAGCTTTTGACGTTTCAGATGGAAATTTTATTCATATGAATGATATTTATCATGAATAGGAGATATAGATTACGCATTTTCTAATATGCAGCAAAATGTAACATGACGTATGCAGTCATTTAAAGTGGTTTTGTGACTGATAAGAATCTCTGTATTTCCATAAAAATATTTCCTAACAGTTCATCACTAAGAAAAGAAAAACCCTGAAAAAAAATATATATATTTAAAGATGTTTGATCATGCATTTTTATGATTTTTTTAATAAAAATACCATATAAGGTTTGTTATTTAATTAAAAGTTTAGGTAAAAAATATTTAAAGTTTTGTTTAGTGCAGTCCTTTTGACAACTGTACTAATGATTTGAATAGATATTATTAAATATAAATTCTATTGGGTATTTTAATTATACTGTGTAAATCTTCAAATTCTAATTTGTATTGTTTTTAAATGTATATTTTCTGTAACTATATTGTACTTTTATAAGTAAAATGGCAATTTTTTGTAAAACTGGTGTAATTTAATTTATTGCAGAAAGTTATTAACACAAAACGTATCGATTGTGGATATATATTTCCTCTTCCAACTAGGGAAATAATTAAAATATTGAAATAAGCTGGGTAATGTAGATATAAGAAAAAAGATGTTTGAGAAAGAAAATTGGAAAAAAGCAACGAAAAAATATTTAATCAGAAATGATGCGACCAAGAGTAAAAGCGATAACATACTTCTTTTGTTTCTTTAGGCGCGAAAAATACACGCAAAGCTTTTAATATTTTTGTGGTAATTTATCTAGCTGTCAAATTAATATACGGAGTGCTTCTAAATGAATATCGGGGTTTCAAAGCTTCGTAATATTTATTGCATAAAATTGAAAATTATAATTAATGCATAAAATGAAAGAACAAGTTAAACAGTTTTACATTCAAGCTTAAAAGTGTTCAATGTGAGCACCTTGCGTCACACGGCAGACATCAAATCAATATCTCAGTTCTTCACAAACGTTGAATAGGTTTTTAGGGATCATTGTTACAACAGCTGTGAGGGTCTGCTGGTAGTCGAAGTACACTGTTAAAAATCTGCTGCATTTTGCTGCAACGCACTCCACCGCTTATATATAATATCTCTGATCCAACCAATGAGAAAGCTCCATTTCACGGCCAAGTAACCGTTTTCTATACAAGCAGGGGAGTGCGTTGCAGCAAAATGCAGCAGATTTTTAACAGTGTACTTACACATGATCCTTTATGAACCCTCACATGTAGAAATCACATTGTGTTAGATCGAGTGAGCGTATGAACAGGACTTGTTTGCTAATCAACTTTTGGGAATAACTGAGCAATCGGTTTGATGTGTGGCGTGTAACGAAATTGAACACATTGAACACTTGTAAGCTCGTAGGTAAAACTGTTTGAGTTGCTCTTCCATTTTATGTATTAATTATAATTTTAAGTTTCATGTAATAAATACTACCAAGCGTTAAAACCCTGATATTTAGAAACCGCAATCGAAATTCGAAATAGAAAATCTTCGCGTCTTTTTTAAAAAAAGAAATAAATTCCGAAAATAGATTAGAAATAACAGACGTTATAAATCTTTACAACTTGAATAATTTTTATTATGTAATTCAATTTTAAATGTAATTTGCAAAACTTATTAATTAGTTTGTTTCGTTATAACATTTATTGGATAAACAGAAAGCTTAAAAATGGATTTTTGAAGCAAAATATTTCATAAAAACGTAATTTAACGATGCTATTTTGTTTTATTTTACTACTTATAATTTTAAATTTTACAAGAATTTTGTATGAATGATAAAACTAGCAGAATTTATCGTTTACGTTTTTCGTTATCGGTTACGAGTTTTTTGAAAGGAAGCCTCAATAAAAAGAAATACATCGGTGAATACGTGTTTTGACGCAATATAGATCTTTAGCTGGAATTAACTTCTGCATTGCTGAAAACGAAACAAACGCCATTATGCTATTCTAATTTTAAACGTGTTAAAAAAATTAGATTCTTAAGGACGAACTCTTTTAATATATGATTTACAGTAGCATCTGATAAAGAACTATTGATACTCAATATACTGAAATGAATCTAAAAGACGATATAATAAAACCATTATGAAAAATAAACTATCAATGCAAGTCTTATCAAATTCATTTAATAGAATTTTTTAAAAAGGTAAATTTCATGATCCGATTCCCAATATTATAGAATCCTCCCCATAGTAATAAAATTAAACAATTTAGAAATATACTAAATATACTAAAACCATACCTGAAATAATGATAATGTCTTATTAACAATGTAAGTATCATCAAATTTCTCCCAAGTAATAATCTTTTAAAAAAGCTATTAATTCATCATCGTGTTCAGCTGGTTATAGAACTTTCTCCACTAATAACCATAATTAAACAATACAGAACGATATGCAATATACTAAAACATTCGCTGAAAACTATTTAATTAAAATCCAAGTTTCTTCAAAATCTGTAACGCAGATTTCACGTTATAAGCAAAACGAAGTTACCGTTTGGGTTTTATCTATACTAGTACACCGAACCCGGGGTTCCCGGGTCTCAAAGTAAAGGTGAAAAACTTTTTTTAAATTTAAAATTGGAAAGTCTAATAACTTTTTCTGCGTAATATGCTTTTTAAACTGCCAACTAATTCCAAACAGCAATTTTATATGAAACATATTTATGTAATCATATACAGCTTTAAAAATTATCGGTACTTCCGTATTAGACGCAAGATAGAAGTTATTAGCCAAAGAATAAAATTGCATTTTCAGAAAATATGACACCCAGATATTCTTTAAAATATATTTTTGTAAAGGTTAATTGATGTATCTTTTGTAAAGTAAGTTTGCAACGAATTAAAAGTCATTAAATCCATAGATAAAAACGAAATAAAACCAACAACATTCACCGGTTTTATAGCCGACGATATATTGACATAACAGGTTTTTAATTACTATTTTTTTTCAGTTGCTATGAAAAAATGACAACTAAAATATACATTATACAGTGATCTGTTATTTTCCATGGAGAAAAGAGATAGATGGAGGTACAATATGTGATTAAAACGGTTTGATGGGCGTTATTCTTCCAATTTAAGTCTCTCATTCGGCCCAAACTAAACAATCACGTGGAACAGAGACCGAAATTTTTAACATCATTTTTTCTCTAAATGAAAAAGATCTGATTATATTTTAGCATTATAAAATAGCATTTCATTGTATTATGAATTAAAATTGCATCGCTAAAAGTTTTCCTTTCTTGTGAAAGCACGCGGTTGCGTTTGATGCAATGCATCGAATTTTAGAGTTACATTTTCGGTGTCAGCTCTAGCCACTAAACTGCATCTCTATTTCTTTTTTCTTTTTTACTCTTTGGCTATTTTTCCTCTCTTTCCTACATAAATGCGATACGCAAGTTGCCACCATTAGAGAAATTGAACCAAAAACCACAAAAAAATTAATATCTCAAAAACAAATTGAGATACAGTTTTCTAACAAACGGTATTTAAAAGTGCATTTTTTTCTCTAAACGATGGTATAAAGATTGAAAACGTGCAATGTCTAGAAGTTTAAAAATTTACAATAGCGAAAATTGCAAAACCGAAATTTCATCGGAAAGTGTTGCCATGCAAAACATGACGTATGCGTTACGCACAGATAAGTTTGGCCTTTATTATATAGATAGTGGATTAGACCAAGCGGTGGCTGCACAAAGCACCACCTATTCAATTTATGGCTTAGAGTTTGATATTATTTAAAACTCGGTAACCATAGTTATATAATCCCCATAGTTACCTTCTTGGGTCTCCTGTACTATTAATATGTACAGTGAGCAATAAAAGTATTTGCATAGAGACGATTTTTTGCATAAGTAACAATAGAAAGCAAATTTGATAATATTCTCCTAATTATTCATTTATTTAAATAAGAAGAAAATAAAAATAACTACCCATTTTCCTTAAACAGTAATATTACACATTAAAAAAAATTAATATTTTCTCATACCTAAAAAGTATTTGCACACGAAGCATTCACTGTTATAAAAGGCATTAAATGTGAACATTATGCAAATGTTTAGCATACCAGTCCCGCAGTGCATTAGCCCTGCACTTTAAAGTCACGTAATAAGGTACCCTGGGGTAATAACGCCAGGCGGGGTAATAACGCCAAGTGCTTATATTTTGCATAATTATGAAATAATCAGGTAAATGACACCCATGTGCTCTGCGCAGAAGGGTTTTGAGTCATATAAATCGCAAAAAACAGCTTCAAGTTAATTTGTTTCATTTTTAGGTCTTATTGTTTTTACAAACAACTAAAATTAACGCTTGATCTAAAATTTGCGAGATACGTTTTGTATATGTGAAAACTATCTTTTTATCCGGAAATACTTTGTTAATTACATAAATTTGTAGTGCATTTCATGTACTTTTAAAATGTTGTTGAAGATTTTGGATATCTTCTCGAGATAATTTGTAATTTAAAATGTACTGCGCAATAACTATACCGGGGTAATAACGCCAATCCTTGACATTAATACCCCGGTTGATTGCCTACAGTGGCCGAGCTACATCCAAAATACTGATTCAAATAAACACAGTTAAAACTGTGTAATGTTTCTCATATTTCTATTTAAACGGTCCTTTTTAAGCAAAAAAAAAAAAAAAAAAAAAACTCATTGTCTGATATTTATTTGCCTCATCCCCCCCTCCCACACCACACCTTTATATTTCTTACACTTTCACAAAAATTGAACATTTTCAATATCTTAGAATGCAATTTGTCAATTTCTAAGTTTGTAGAGTTTGTATTTTTAGAATTGAGCTATCTACATGCAATTATTCCATCTTATTTCATAGTTTTGTTTGCATGGCGTTATTACCCATATAGGTGGGTAATAACGCCAAATAGCATGGGTCAAGAAAAAACGCCATTACATT
Organism: Maratus speculifer; assembly: GCA_964019185.1. Lineage (NCBI taxonomy): Eukaryota > Metazoa > Arthropoda > Arachnida > Araneae > Salticidae > Maratus > Maratus speculifer. Next base: position 180,030,847 of record OZ025297.1, read on the forward strand.
TTATGAATACATATCTGTTAAATTATTTTATTTTATATAGATAGTCAATGAGTTGCTGTATCAGATCATATATTTGTTTGAAAAATACAATCTAAAACTAAGCCGTGAAAATTGGTAGAACCTTAACGTGGCGTTATTACCCCAGGGTACCTTATATTAACTGGAGAAGGATTCTGGGGGGGTTTTGTTCTAAAGGCAACGAAAACGTGAAAACTGTCTGTTGCTACCCGTGAGAAGATTATATTTCTTAACAATTCTTGATTAAGTTAGCGAGGAATACGTAAAAAATTAAATCTAAACTTTTCCAAGGTTCGTTATGTAATTAAGAAGAAAAAAGAAACTAGTTCGACAATAAATACGACGTGAACTGGACGTCCAAGAAAGCTAAATACCAGGCAAAGGAGAGCCATCATTAAACACTCTTCAAAAAATCCTTTTCTAAGTGCTCGAGAATTGGCTGTTGATGTCGCTTCAACGTCGGGAATAATAGTTGTGCCAAAATCAATTAGAAATATTCTTCATGATGTGCCTATTCGAGGAAGAGCCCCTCGAGAAAAAAAAACATTTATTAGTGAAACAAATAGGGTGAAAAGACTTGAATTTGCAAAAGCTTATGTCAGAAAACCACTAGAGTTTTGGAAAACTGTTATTTTTTTCCAATGAAACCAGGTTCAATATTTTTGTCTCAGATGGTAAGAAAACTGTATGGCAAAAGACAAACACTTCTCTTCAGATTAAACACTTGAGACCGACTGTAAAACATGGCAGTAGTCATGTAATGATTTGGGGATGCCTGTCTTTTAACGGAGTTGGCGGAATGACTTTTATTGAAGGCAATATGAATGCTACACAATATATTAATATATTGCGAGATCATTTATCTAATAGTGCTCTGAAATTAGGAATTCCTAATTCATATTATTTCCAACAGGATAACGATCCGAAACACACTGCATATATTACGCTGTTATGGTTGCTTTATAATGTAAAAAATCAATTGAAAACGTCACCACAATAACCAGACCTCAATCCGATTCAAAATTTATGGCATATTTTAGATGTGAAAATAAGGAAAAAGAAAATTTCTAACAAATCAGAACTTAAGCAAGCTCTTAGGGATGAATGGCTACAAATCAGCAGTGAAACATGTCACAAATTTATAGAATCAATGCCCAGACGGTTACAAGCTGTAATTGAAGCAATTAAATATTAGCACTGTTTTTAACATATAAATAATTCCTCTAGTTCTATTTTTATTGCTAGTGTGCAAATATTTTTTTGACAGAACAAATGCTACTTTTTTATGTTTTCATATTTTAAATGTAATTATTAAGTCAGATATATTAAATATGTTTACTTGTTTTGTAAAAGTGTTGGTATTTTTAATTCTTAGTTGCTTTTTATATATTTATACATATGCTACAACAAATTTGCCTGGTGTGCAAATACTGTTTTGCTCACTGAATGTGTGTTTTAATGAGTATTAATTTGTTTTAACAAATAATTTTATTATTGTTTACATGTAGTAATTAGGAGTGGGCGATGTAGAGATTTTTTAAATCGATTTATCATCTATCTAACATCGCGATTTAGTGCTACATCGCGATTTAGCACTAATTTTACCCTTTATAATACGAAACCTATCATTTAATTTTTAGTAAAAAAATACGGGCTTTATGCAACCCCCCCCCCCCGCTTGTATTAATTTAGCATTTAATTGTTCAAATAACTAAAAAATATATATTTTACACACACACACACAAAAAAAAAACTGAATGCCTTTTTTTTAAATTAGTGATCTATTTTAATATTTTTTATAAACTCATCCTTAAAGAAATAAAATAAAAAAGGATTTTTTTCATTGTGTCTGACTTGTTTTGGATGCTACAATCTAAATTACTTGAGTAGGAGAGCCTGGGGACAACTTCCCATAACATGCTCAAATAGCACTTCATTGCAAATAACATGTATGCACTTGTTTTTACGAACACTGAGTTAAAAATTTTATTGAAGTAAGACAGAAGCAGATTCACTGATAAATTTAGCTGTTCATTTGCCCTCAGAAGAATAGTAGTATAAAAAAAGAAGAGGGGAGAAATTTGAGAAAAAGGATGCAATTTTTTTTTTTTTTTTTTTTTTTTAGATTATAATAAAATGTGTTTAATATAAATGTTGACATTTATATAGTGAATAGAGAAAGATTGAAAGGCCACATTACCAAAGTTGCTGATTTTTTTGAGATCGTTGGCCCCTGTAAGATTAGCAATAAAACAATCTTAAATATATCCTTTTAATGATAAGTAAATGACAAAAAAAGTAGAAAATTGCAAATCTACAGAAAAATCCATTGAATGCTCCCTCATTCTGCTGTAAAAAACAAATTACATGAAACATTACAGAACCCTCTTAAAATATTTTTAATTAATTAAATAATTAATTAAAACCAAAGTATTCTAATGTTACACAAACATATGAAAAATTATTTTTCATCAAAATAATGCATAAAAATATAAACAAAGAATGGATTAATTTAGATTTTAAACTTAAGACCTTTTTTTATTTTTCTCATACATAAATAGTGAATCAGTTACAAATAAAACGCAATAAAATGTTATTTGGATTTTAATTAATAAATAAATGTGTTTTTAGTGCACTACACACATCAAATATAGTTGCCATCTATACTGGTGAGTGTATTTTGCTTCATTAAACAGTATGTCTTGGGGGAAAAATAATCCAAGAGCTGATCATGCAACAGAAATTGAATATTGAAGATATTGAAATGTCCTTGAAATCCATTTGCATCCAGTGTGAAAAAAGAAATAAATTATTTGAAATGCATGTGAGATCAAAGCTGATGACTATATTTTCCAGAATAAAGCTATATTTCTTGAAAAAATAATCAAACTGAATATTCTAAAAGCACATGGCAAAAAACCCCTGCAATATTGAAAATACAAAAACGTCATCGAAATCTGCTTGCATCCAATAGAAAAAAGAATTAACCAGTTCTCTAATTAGACGTAATCAATGTAGATATGCATATTTTGATGAAAAAAATTGTATTTCTCTTGGCGATCAATAATTATTATTTTAAGTCGCCACTTGGCGAGTGATTACTCGACTGGCGATCGATGACCAATAAATTACTTAAAATGCATATGGAATCAAATCTGATGAATATATTTTGCAAAATAAAACAATATTTCTTCAAAAAAAAAAAAAAAAAAAAAAAAAAAAAATCCAACTGAAATAGATAAAAGAATGCGGCAAAGAAAACGAAATATTGAAAATACAGCCATGTCATTGAAATCTGTTTGCATCCAGTCGAAAAAAGAAATAACCACTTTTCTAATTAGATGTAATCTATGTAAAGATGTATATTTCCATGAAAAAAACTGCATTTCACTTGGCGATTGAAAATAGATTTTTTAATCGCCACTTGGTGAGTGACGACTAAGGTGGCGAACTATGTCCAATAAATTTATTTGAAATGCATGTGAAATCTAACTTGATGAATTAATATATTTTCCAAAATAAAACTTTTATTTCTTGGAAAAATAATTCCAACTGACTACACTAAAAGAACATGACAAAAAACAAAATATTGAAAATGCAGCTAAATCATTGAAATCTGTGTGCATCCAAAAGGGAAAAGAAATAACCACTTTTCTAATCAAATGCAATCAATGTAGAAATTCGTATTTCCATGAAAAAAGCTGCATTTCACTTCGCGATCGAAAAAAGTTTTTTTAATCGCCAGTTTTATATCTTTCATTACCGCATGGCAAGTGCCGGCCGTTAATTTTTATCTGTATTAAATCAAATCCTGCTACATCGACTTGACACATAGAGGGCGCTATGGGTGACTCAGCCCCCCCCCCCCTGAAAAAGATTCCAAGGTCACTCAATGAATTTCTATTCCGAAAATGCAAATGAAATTCTGTTCAAAAATCTAATTTAGTTTTGAGAACCTTTCACAGTTTTGCAGAATTACTAAATTGAATTTAAAATAAGCGTTTCAGCACTCTCTGATCCTATTTGTACATATGAAGCTAACATGATGTTTAGTTTTTCACCAGTTATAGACTCAAAATTTTCATCATCATGTACTTTTTAGCATAAAATGAAGTTATTACAACAGTTTAATGAGAAACATAGTATCTACAATGTGAATATGCACTCATTTATCTTTCTGTGTCAGAGAGAGATAAACAAATAACCCCTCCCCCTCCCCTATTATTCACTTCTAGCTACGGTCCTGACCCTGTTAAATCGATTTAACACAAACTTACTCTGTTTTCCCTAAATCGTCTTTTTCTTACATCGCCTTTTTCCTAAATCGGAAAGCATTGAGGCAAGGCTACATCGTTTCGCTACATCGCGATTTAAGAACTGGCTAAATCGTGACGTCCGATGTATCTAGTGAAAACCAATAGTTAAATCGGATTTCCAATGTAAACGTTAAATCAAGGCTATATCGTTTCGCTACATCGCGACGTCAGATGTATCTATTCAAGACCAATAGTTAAATCGGATTTCCGATGTATTAAAACGATTTAAGGCTCAGACCTGCAAATTTGAATTTTAACTTTAAAATTGCCCCCCCCAGGCATAAATAGTGAATTATTATTAAATAAAACACAATAATTTTTTTTGGGGGGGGGATTTTAATAATTAAATGCAGTGTTGAATTCAGACACTTTTCTCCGGGGAGGGTGGGGAGAAATTGCACATTTTGACCATTAAAAACACAAAATTTCCGCAGGAGGGACCCCCTTAATAAATGTGTTAGTAATACACTACACACATCACATGCAGTTGACATCTATGCTAGCAGTAGAGTATCTAGAGTATCTTATCATTTCAGAGGGGACTGAGATACAGCATACATTTCTGACAAGGAAGGTCTCCATTGGGGGCATACTCAGAATTTTTTGAAAAAAATACGAATTAAACTACTCATGTAGGTAATAAAGGATCAGTGAAAATTAGCGGCGGAATTACATTATTAGATATGTAAAAAAATAAAATAGTTTGGAATAATTGGCGTGAAAAGCTGAAAGCGACGCGGGATTTGGCGTGCACTGCATTTCTTTGCCAAAAGCAGACGATTTTAACGAATCTGAAAATTGATTTTAATTGACTTCACTGTGAAAAATCTGCAGCATTTACTGCAACGTCACTCCACTACTTTTATAGAATATCTCTCTTCTGACCAATGAGAATGCTCCATAGCACGGCGAATTGACCGTGTCATACACTGTTAAAAATCTGCTGCATTTTGTTGCAACGCACTCCACCGCTTGTATATAATATCTCTATTCCAACCAATGAGAAACCTCCATTTCACGGCCAAGTAACCGTTTTCTATACTAGCAAGGGAGTGCGTTGCAACAAAATGCAGCAGATTTTTAACAGTGTATTTTTCAATTTGGAACAATTTTAATCAATTTTAATTGTGTTTTAAATGATAAAATATATTAATTTCATTTTGTTATAAGTACATATAAACGTATATGACAAAATTACACTTAAAGTAAAGTAAAAATGCAAAACTAAAATTACTTAAACTAAACTTATTTAAATAAATTGAACATAGAAAGTTTTTTCTTTAAAAAGTATTCGAAGCGTAAAAGCGTATTTTTCAAAATTTCGTTTTTTCGCCAACCGGAGATAAATCGCCAAATAAACGAAATTTTTATTATTTTTTTACGGACGTTATAAGGAGGTTCCGCCAAATTTTTTTTTATAAACATATATAACTATATGAGAAGAACATTCTGTAATTTTTTCAGATTTTTCTGAGTATGCCCGTATGGAGACCTTTCTTGTGAGAGGATAGCGCCGTGCAAAAGGGCGGGAGAAGGGGGGGCGAAAGGAGCGGTCGCCCAGGCGCGGGAATATAGGAGGCGTCAAATTTATACTACCACCGTAATACAGTTGGCATCTATACTGGTGAGTGTATTTCGCATCATTAAATAGTACTATCTTGGAGAAAAAATAATCCAAGAGCTCAGCATGCAACAGAAGTCGAAAATTGAAGGTACTGAAATACCCTTGAAATCCATTTGCATCCAGTGTGAAAAAAGGAATAAGTTATTTGAAATGCATGTGGAATCAAAGCTGATGAATATATTTTCCAGAATAAAGCTATATTTCTTGAAAAGATAATCAAACTGAATATACTAAAAGCACATGGCAAAAAACCACCGCAATATTGAAAATACAAAAACGTCATAGAAATCTGCTTGCATCTAATAGAAAAAAGAATTAACCAGTTCTCTAATTAGACGTAATCAATGTAGATATGCATATTTTGATGAAAAAACTGTATTTCCCTTGGCGATCAATAATTATTATTTTAAGTCGCCACTTGGCGAGTGATGTCTAGAGTGGCGATCGAGGACCAATAAATTACTTGAAATGCATATGGAATCAAATCTGATGAATATATTTTGTAAAATAAATCTGTATTTCTTGAAAGAAACATCCAACTGAAATAGATAAAAGAATGCGGCAAAGAAAACGAAATATTGAAAATACAGCCATGTCATTGAAATCTGTTTGCATCCGCAAGGAAAAAGAAATAACCACTTTTCTAATTAGATGTAATTAATGTAGAGCTGCATGTTTCCATGAAAAAAACTGCATTTCACTTGGCGATTAAAAATGGATCTATTAAATCGCCACTTGGCGAGTGACAACTAGGATGGCGATTGATAGCCAACAAATTACTTGAACTGTGTGTGGAATCAATGCCGATAAATATATATTTCTGCAAAATGAAACTGCATTTCTCGAAAAAATAATCAAACTGAACACAGTAAAAGAACTCTGCAAAAAAACAAAATATTGAAAATACAGCTATGTCACTGAAATCTGTTTGCATCCAGTAGGAAAAAGAAGAAAACACTTTTCTAATTAGATGTAATCAATGTAGAGATCCATACTTCTATGAAAAAAACTGCATTTCACTGGGCGACCGAAAATAGATTTTTTTAACCGCCACTTTTTTAATTGCCACTTTTACATTTTTAGGTAGCTTTCATTACAAAAAGTAAAAAGCTACCTATTGCAGCCGTCCGGAGGAAAGCACTTCCGGAAAATTTTGGTATATTTTCACCAATCATGACCCCCAGACCCCAAAACCACCCTCAGTTCAAATGTTGACATATATATATATATATATAACCATATATATATATATATATATATATATATATATATATATATATATATATATATATCTGATTTTTGTCATGCGATAACTAACGTATTTATGAACCGATTTGAATGAAACTTGGTATGGACATAGTACATACAAATGTCTCGACCGAGTTCGTTGGTCAGCATCATCCGCCATTTTGTTTCAAATGGCGGCCATTTTAAATTTTTTTTTTAAATTTAAAATTTAAAATTAAATGCGAAAAAACTAAAAGTTGAAAAATATTTTTCTTTTACGTGTTAGAACTTAAAACCAAGATTCCAGAACACTTTTTATTTTGTGAATATATTAAAAAATGATTGGTTATAGCACTTTGAATTTTTCTTATGGCTGACATTTTGAAACGATCTGATTTTGTCACGTAATAACACGCGTATTTATGAACCGATTTCAATGAAACTTGGTATGTACATAGTACATACAAATGTCTCGACCGAGTTCGTTGGCCAGCATCATCCACCTTTTTGTTTCAAAATGGTGGCCATTTTAAATTTTTAAAAAAATTTTAAATTTAAAATTAAATGCGAAAAAATTAAAAGTTGAAAAATATTTTTCTTTTACGTGTTAAAACTTAAAACAACGATTCCAGAACACTTTTTATTTTGCATATATCTTAAAAAATGATTGAGTTATAGCACTTTGAATTTTGCTTATGGCTGACATTTTGAAACGGTCTGATCTGAACAATTCATCATGTTGCTTTAAAATGGCATACACTTTATGATATCGTGGAATTTGGTGACTCTCTAAATCGCTTAAAATAAAACTAGGTTGAATAAAAGATGACTAATTTCTAAAAATTCCTATTAATATTCAGTCTTGACAAAAACTAGTATTCAATCTTATAAAATCACTAATTTTATAAGATTATTTCCACTAATTTGAGCTTAGTATTTTTGAACAATGTAACTTACTTTAAAATAAATAAATAAATATATAAGTATATGAAAGCTACCTCTTCCTCCCGGCATTGCCGGAAGGACTTTTAATATCCACATGGCAAGTGACCGCTGCTAATTTTAAATCAAATCCTACTAAATCAATTTAACACCAGCTTGCAATGTTTTTCTTAAATAGTCTTTTTCTTAAATCGCATTTTTCTTAAATGGAAAACACTGAGGTTTGTGATGTGTGTTTAAATCGGATCCTCTAAATCGATTTAACACCAACTTGCTCTGTTTTCCCTAAATCATATTTTTCTTACATCACCCTTTTCCTAAATCGGAAAGCTTTGAGGCTTGCAAAATTTGCTTAAATCGATTTAACACTAGTTTGACATGCAAGCAGTATATACACCAAAGTAGATAACTCAATTTTCTGCTGTTAACTCTGAATCATTATTTGAAATTGATTTAAAACCAATGGCTAAATCACGATTTAAGACTGACTAAATCGCGATGTAAGACCATCGCTAAATCGCGATGTAAGGCGATGGCTAAATCGCGATGTATAGCAATGGCTAAATCGCGATTTCCGATGTATCGATTTAAGAAACTGACTAAATCGCGATTTCCGATGTAAGCTTTAAATCGATTTAAGAGATAAATCGATTTAAGGCGCAGGCCTAGTAGTAATGTTAGTATGTATATGTGTATGTTAATAATTAGTATTATGTTAGTATGTATTTACTATATGACTTCAATAACGTTTAGTCATTTAATAATAATAATAAATATTTGCTTAATTATCTTTGCATAGTTTGTGATTTTTTTATTTTAAACATATATTTCACTCTTTAAATTTAAAATAAAGGTTACTTCCTTGAAAGAATCATGTGTAATAAAGTGCAAAAAGTATTCGAAATTTGTAATTATAACACTTTTTGAAACATCTTTAAACACTCTTCCTTAGCCTACTGTCATAGGAATATGAATTGATTTATACAATAGCAACAATATTCGTTATGTTTTAGATGACAAAATTTTGATTAAACTCTAATTAAATTATTTGGATAGCTAGTGTTAACGTTATTAACGTATAAGCATTTTTTTCTAAAAAAAGAAAAAAAATCCAACCCAAAATGGTTAAAATACAACTGCTTGGTCAGGTCATATCTTAATAGAAACCACCTACAGCGATTTTAGAGGTTGATTGGTAGGTTTCGCATCCTATTTTCCTTCACTTTTTCCTTGCTGTTTTCGTAACTTCGTGTACAACGTCTATAAGATATGTGCGGAAATCGAATGTTCTAGTATCGCTTTAAAAGATAATTAAAGGCACAAAATATGCGAATATTTTCTAGTTTTGAGATTTAAAAGGAAAGAAAAAATACATGGATGCTTAAGAAATATTTATTGTATACTGGCTAAAAAGCATAACAGATAGAGTGCGATGTAGTATACCAAAGTACTCGGGTTCAAATTCGGCAGGCAGAATGCAGGAGAAAATTTGTTCCCTACAGCTGTCTGTTATATGTGAATGCATCTCAATAATAGGTGCATGGTTTCTTCTAAAGCATAATTAAATTGAATTATAGCCTAATTTTTTTGAGGTAATTAAATGACCTTGAAGTTTCCCATCATTTCGAAAGTGAAGTGCTCATCACTTTAGAAAATCTTCCTCAGAATCTCCCGTGAAGGACATTGAAATAGGACCGGGTGAGCTTCCCAGGATGCTGTAAGGTGGACATTTTCTGCTCCTGAGGACGTCCTGGTGACAATTTTCTTCATCCTCAGGGATGCCTGAGGGATAACGGTGTTTTATTGTAAAACTTCCTGGTGATATCTTGAGGAAGCAAATGTGCTAAATGAGAGTACATATATTTTATTGAGTATTATTTTTCTTATACAAATAATTTTATTACTGCTTACATGGAGTAATGTTAGTATTTGTCTAAGCGTTTACGATACGTCTTCACTACCATTAAGCATTTAATAATAAAAATAATAATAAATATTTTCTCAACTCTCTTTGCACCATTTATGATTTATTTATTTTAAACATATATTCCACACTTTAAATTTAATTAAATATTACTTCGCAGAAAGAATCATGCGTAATAAAGCGCAAAAAGTATTAGTGAGTCCTAATGTCAGTTAAATCTTGTTGTAATATAAAATTTTCTAAACATCTCAAAAAACTCTTCCTTAGCCTATAGTTATTTGATTATGAATTGAATAGTACATAAAACATCAACATTCATTATGTTTCAGATAATGAAATATTAGTTAAATTCTAACTAATTTATTTGGATACTTAGTGTAAACGCATTAACTTAAAAGTAATATTTTCTAAAAATTGAAAAAAATCGGACCCGAAACGGTTAAAATGTAACTGCTTGGTCAAGTCATATCTTGATAAAAACAATCTACAGCCCTGATTTAAGCACTTTCTGGTTGATGATTACCAGAATATATTTCTCAAACACTATACTTTGGATACTAGAAAACATAATGTTAAACCTAGTATTAAATCCCTAATATAGGTCTGCAGGTGCTTTCCTAGAAATGTGAGGCTTGGAAGATGAGTTGCATTTTAATATAGTAAACGAGTTTTGGGTAAACCTACAATTTCATCTATCAATTCCAGTAGGCGCAGCTCAAAGAGGATCAATTGCAGGATGATTGATCTGCCCCATTTATATTTAAATGCATCGCTTCTATTTTTTGCCTTGCCGTACATTCTTCTACACAAAATATATTTTTTAGAAGATAGTCTGATAAAAAACGTGCACATGTTTTTAGAGCGTGAACGAAATTACCTGGAAAAGTGAAATTGGTGGCACGAGTAATTAATATTCTCATTCTATAACCATAAACAGATTTCATGTCGTTGAATTTATCCAGCATATTTTGAAAAGCGTAAGTAAACAGACGTGTTCTAAAGCTATGTCAACGCAAGTTAAACAGCGTGCTGTAATCAATTTTTTACATGCTGAAAAAGGTGACTCCTCATTGTGTGAGATACATTGCCATGTAAAGGCTGTTTATGGTGACAATGCTAAAGATGATTCTATTGTAAACCAAAAGGCAGTAGAATTTAGTGATTGAGAGCCCGGAAAATCCATAATTGTTGATGAAAAATGCAGCGGAATCCTATCACTGCCACAGGCATTAAATATCGCAATCTCGTCGATGAATTGATGTAAAATGATTAAAAAGCATACAGATTAAAAGCATGATGTAAAATGATTTAAAAGCATATAGCAAACTATACTGGAATATGCAAAGAATATATCGGCTTCATTATTGAACAATTGGACAAAGCTTGTCTGCACATCTAGCGCGTAACTGCAGCGGCCCTGTGAAACCTGAAGTTTGAACCAATTCCACACCCTTGATACTCCTTGATCTTTCCCTTTGTGATTTGTATTTTATTTCCGCAGTTCAAAAGAGACCACAGGGGTAATTATTACATCTCTGTGGATAAGGTGAAGGAAGATAGTAAGTCCTATATTCCAGAAAAGTTGTAGCATTTTTTCAGTGGCCAAATAAAAAAATATATTGTTACACGTTGCGAGAAATCTCTTATCCATGACTAGGTTGGAAAATAAATATATAATTTTGAAGCTTAAGAATTGTACTGTAAGGAATTTTTTGTCGCAACTTTTGCAGGTGGTTTTCTCCAAATTATGACACAACACAACCATTAAAAGTAAAGTTTCTGTGAATTTTATTTTTATCAATCTCAATCCTTAAATATGTAAATTTGGAACTATGAAGCTGATAATTTATAATACATATTTTGGATTACTTGAATTTTATTTTACATTTTTATGCATTTTTAAAATATTAAACCATGAATATCAAGGTATTTTCTTATAGTTCTTATATAAATGTTTTTCTGTCTTTTTATTTTATTTTGTACGGAAATGGATATCAAATTTTTTTATGACACTCACACATATCATAGTTAGAAATTTTAATAATAAACAGAATACTGACCAGTTAAATTGATGGCATTGAGCTCACAGGCTATTCACAGTACTTGTATATATATAATAGCCTTATTTTTCAAAGAAAAATGCTTATCGAAAAATAAATTAAGGGGGTATTAGCTTCTATTTCCCTGTTTTATATTTAAACATTGAATCCCCCAAACAATCTGCGATACACATTATCATAATGAACCTATACACAAAATTCAATGCAAATCGGATAATTCTGCAAAAAACGAAATTATCTAATTAAAGAGGAGGGGGAGTAATCTCCGTTACCTTCTTTATACTTAACCATTAAACTCCCAAAATAAATCAGGGAAGCGCCTTATCAGAATGAACCTACATCCAAAATTTGAAACATACTGGTAAATTCCACGTGTAAAACTCATTTACCTAAATTAAAATAGGTTACCCTCCTTTACACACCTTTATACTTAATATTTGTTATTTATGACATTAGGTACAAAAAGATAAATTAGTATGCATATAAATTTTATCCAGGTATCTCAATTACATCACTATGATATAATTAAAACTTTATATACTTTTCGTATAGCAAAAACATAGTTGCGCTAAATTGCGAAGAAAAACACTGGGATTCCCCCCCCCTTTTTTGCAACTTAAGCGAAAAAATTTAGCGCACTTTTTAAGTTTGTAATTGACAAGAGGAAACTACCTCAGTGTTACAAGAGAAGCAACAAACGTTCCGATGAATTTCGTATGGTGTGCATTTAAAATGAAACTTTGTATTATTGGTAAAAATAGCTGCTAACTTTAGTATTAACAAAATGTACTTTGACTTTTGAATTAGATGATATATTGATTTAGTTACACAATTTATTTCAGCAATATTTTAAAACCCACATATAAAATGCGAAATATTAACAGCAGTTTTGAAATTTGGTCCTAATATACATGATATACCATCCTGTGTATAATATATCTATCTCAATAAAACTTACGTGAAATAACTTAACAAGTCTGTGTCATGCATATTTTGAGAAATGCTGTATAAAAATTCTAACATAAATTGTAAAAAAATGAAAGTCTTTCGTAGAAAATAAATAATAATGCATACTTTGTTTAGAATTTCTTTATGAAAGATAAAATTTCAATACTGCTTACAACTACAACTTTTAAAAATATTCTGTATTGTAATTAATAGATATGATTTAATAAGTTCTTATTTATGCCTGTACAGAAGCATTTAGTTTAGAAAATTCACTAGAGTTTGTAATTTCAATCAATATTTATCCTCTTAATTTAATTATACATCTGAGCAGACATGTTAAACGAATCAAGAGGATTTTTCAATTTTATAATGTGTATAAGGAAAAGTAGCGAAAGATAAGCAGTTCTGGAAATAAAGGTTATATCTAGTCGCTTTTCATTCAAAATAATTGAATTACTGAAGCATATAAAACGTTCTGTAATAAAATACGGCAGTGTTATTTAAAATTTCACTTTTGTTGTCGAATATTCTAATAAGAACAATGGATTTAAATGTATTCAGCGTATTTAGGGAAAGTTCTAAATAAGGAAAGTTACTAAAAATCTTTGTAAATTTAATTTAGAAAGTATAATTATTTTACTGAAAATTATTAACTTTGAAAGATTTATAATACATGCAATTTCTAATTTAAAATTAAAATTCACATTTTTATTCTAAAATTAATTCTTTCATTTAAGAGTTACAATATCTCTAACACTACAAATAGTTTTGTAATTCTTAAAAAGCTAGTTTATATAAATAAAAAACTGAAACAGATGGGAAAAACATAAATTTAAAAAAACAATTATACAGTTTAAATGCTAATAAATTTTTTTAAATAAGAGTTAATAGTTAAAAGATATCTTAGTAGACGACTATGAGATTGAAATTAAATTATCTGTATATTCAAAACGCTAAGCATTTTCTTTCGATAGTCTGGGGCGAGAAATTACAGCATCAAATCATACCAATCATTTTTTATACGAAATATATTTTGATAAAGACTTGTTTTTGTACATTTGTTCAAATGTTTTATGAATTAGCCGTAATTTTAAATTAAAATTTTACTGCTGCGCATGCGCAAAATACAAGTACAAGACTGCCTTTCAAATAACAAGCGTACAAATGCTCGCTTAGTACAATTATCACATAACAATTAGAAATTGTTTCTCGTGCATCTGCGTGTCAAATGCAATGTATTTGATTTGACATTTTTTTTTTCAAAGTTGATATTATTTAGCTCTTTTATCATTATTACCAATGGAAAAGTTTGTTGCATTTATATTAAGAGCTAGGTACGTTCATTTCGGGTGTATCATACTGTTGAGTTTATATTACAAATACAAGATAAACATAGTGATTTGAGGCTAAAAGTTATTTCGGATGATTCGTGTTATATATTGCCATTTCTTACACACGAAGATTGAGAAATTAGCATATTAACTTTTAGATGCTTCTTTAAAATATAAGATATCATACAGATTTAAAAGCAAAGCTATTTCTGTAACAACAATCCAAATGCGATGCAATTACGCATGCGGCAACTGTTTTTCGAACCTCTTCAATTTAGAGGGAAGTTGAGCGAGTTCTTACTAGCATAGAGAGTTAAAGCAAAAGATTAATGCTCCGAATTTTTGTAGGGGAAACGCGTTCTTGTGCTAGTCCGGGAAAATTATAATAATTCAATGAAATTTAACACTCAATACAATTTTGAAAATATAATGATTTAATATTTAGCTAAAATATTTTGTATGCAATTAACAATTAAATAAATTGTGCTGATCTACAATCTTTAGCTCAAAGGCTATCAAAGCCTGAGAGATAATGTGCCCGCAAATTTTGCATTTAGATAAGTATGTAAGAAAGTAAAGCTGTAATCATGATAAAAATATCCGATTTGCTTGAGATTTCGGATATAAGTTAATTCTAATAGGCTACTTCCCTGATTATTTTGGTGTACATGAATACCTTGATATTCATGGTTTAATATTTTAAAAGTCTATAGAAATGTAAAGCTCATTGGATAAATATGAGAGAGGAATGGGAGTCTAAATGCTCCCCCCCCCCTTTATTTAGATAATCAGGGGTTTCCTTCAGAATTATGAGATTTCATTTCAATTTAGGATATAGGACTATTTTTACAAAAAGTCGTCAAGATTAGTTTTGGGCGTTCATTGGTTAAGTACAAAAATGGAGATGGGGGATAACCTCCCTCAATTGAGGTTTATGGGTATTTCACACAAAATTCCCCTACTTGCTTTAAGTTTTGGGCAAAGGTTCATTATGATAAATAGCTTCCCTATTTTGTTTTGGCGGTTCATTGTTTAGGTGTAAGAAGAAAAATGGAGAGCTACCTCTTATTTTAAATGAACGGATTTTTTATGCAGAACTGGCAGATTTCAATCTTGATTATGCGCCTCCAAGATTAGTTTTGGGTATTCATTGGTTAATGCTGATTTGTTTGTTTTCATGAAGCTAAAGATAGAAGCAACTCGCCGTATAGAAAAAATGGAGGCTTGCAATTTGATGGAGTTTCTGCATTTGAAAAGTTTCCGTAGGGTCAGGAGGGGTATTTATGACAACTTTGTATATTTTTAACATTTTGTTTTTGGAAAAGTGATATTTTTGTACATGAAGTAACTTTGACCCTTTAAGATGATTTCTTTAAAATTTATATTCTCATAGCTGTTTTTTTAAAAAATGATTATAACTATCCCATCAAAATCTGACAATCACAAAAGTTTGGGGCAATTAAGACCGTTAGTTTAGAGATTATGGTCAATATATTTTCTCTTTATACTTCCCTATATACTTTTGTTTGGGGTAATTGTGACCATTAGAGCTCCAAACTGAGAAATCCCTCTATGAAAAATTTTAGTAGATTATTTCAAATTGCTATTCGGATATCAAAAATGCTTCAGACTAGTAATAAAGAATATCTAAAATTAAAAATACATTTTGAGGTCGATGTCTAAGCATAAAACAAAATTTTACCTTAGAGTTTTCTGCAATATGGAGGTGGTCAGAAACACCCCCTGGTCATAATCACATCACCTGACTCTACCTAGGAATCCGGAAAAAAATTTTGGGAGTTTATGGAAGTGATAGTGGAGCTTATGAGTGCTTAAGATATTTGTTAGGCCTCCCCACCTCCTGATTCTGGCCGTATGTCCCAAGACATGTAAGACTATCCAAGATATGTAAAAATATCATTTATGGACGATGCTGTGCAGTGAAGAAAGTGGGAATATTTATCATATTAAACCAACAGAAACCATCAAAATAATATAATAAGAATAATCTTAGTTACTGCAGTGTGTGGAATATTATTTACGAATATTTGCACACTCCAAAGATCTCAGTGCGCAGAGATCCCAGATTACACATTCCTTTTCAAAAGCAAAATCCACTTGTTAGGCCTCCCCACCTCCTGATTCTGGCCGTATGTCCCAAGACATGTAAGACTATCCAAGATATGTAAAAATATCATTTATGGACGATGCTGTGCAGTGAAGAAAGTGGGAATATTTATCATATTAAACCAACAGAAACCATCAAAATAATATAATAAGAATAATCTTAGTTACTGCAGTGTGTGGAATATTATTTACGAATATTTGCACACTCCAAAGATCTCAGTGCGCAGAGATCCCAGATTACACATTCCTTTTCAAAAGCAAAATCCACGCGACCTGTCGATCGAAATGTTGAAACTTATAGAGAAATACGAAGAAGGTTTTTTTAGTCGCCTGTAAACTATGGATGAATTTTGAATCTATAAATATAATCAAGAGATTAAACAGATGACAAAGAATTGAAGCACTGTGAATCACCTCTTTTCAAGAAAACAAAGGTGCAAAAGTCTTCACTGAAAGTCACACTGGCAGTCTTTTGGGACTGCCGCAGAATCATCTTAACAGACTACTCCAAGAAGGACAGTGAAAAACAGACTTCTTCACTACAATGACTAGTTTCTATTGCACACTGTTAAAAAAATGCGGAATGCCCTGATCAAAAAACGGGCACAGTATGATCCCAAAATGCGTCTACTGAAAATGGACTCGCTAACTAATTTTAAGTAGCGGTTGAGGAATCTAAGCGCCAAAACTTTAAAAATTTTCCATATCTGCTTTATTTGCTTGATCTCGGCCAAAACGATTTTTCATCTTCCCAGAATTCAAGAAATCGTTGCGCAGTCAGAGATTTGCCACCACAAATGATGTCATTTAAAAGGTGGAACAATGCTTTTGAACTCAATGTGCAGAGTACTTCAATGGCAGCTTCAGAATGTTAAAAAAACGCTTGGATAAATATATATCTTTGGTTGGTAATATATAATACAAGGCTTGGAAATTAAAATAAATAATTTAAGTTTCTGTTAAAGTTATTTCCTAGTGATAATTAAAACTTCACGATACCCTATCTTATCTCTATATTACGGACTATCTAAATAACTAGAATGCAGAAAAGACAGTGCGTTTCATCAGTTGAAGTTACCGCAAATCTTTTGTCTTGAAATACAATGCTCATTTGCATGCCGCATATCAAAGGATTGACTTCTTGAAAATTATTAGATGTCTTTGAAATATATTTCAGAAAATATGTTTTTTTCAAATATGCATTTGTAATTTTCTCATGAAAATATAGTTTATTGTGTACATATTATGGCATACTACAAACAAAATAATATATTCTACTGGGTAAATGACTTTTATGTTTACGGAAAGTTTCTAGATTCTTGAAAATAGCTGTCAAAATTCATTAACTAAATAGTAAGCATAAAACATATTTAAATAAAGAATACTGCCCAGTTAAACTGATGGCATTGAGCTCACAGGCTACAAATACTAATTGTACATTAAAGCCTTATATTTTCAAGGGTTAATTCCGTTCGGAAAAAAAAATTAAGAAGGGGAAACAGCTCTCCCCTTTCCTCTTTTTTTATACTTAATCATTGAACCTCCTATACTATCAAAGACATGCTTTATCATATAAAAAATCTATATCCTAAATTCAGAGCAAATTAGATAATTCTTAATAAAAACCCATTTAGCATTTATATAATTTAAAAGGAGTTATCCCCCTCTTTTATACTTAACCATTAAACTTTCAAAACTATTCAGAGATTTGAACGAAATCTGAAAATTCTGCTTGAAAAGCCCATTTATATAAATAAAGGGGGGGGGCATTAGAACCCCTGTTCCCTCTATTTATACTTATTCAATGAACACCTAATAACAGTCACGGAATCGCCTCATCAGAATGATCCTAATCTAAATTTTGAACGAAAACTTAATTCTGCATGAAAACCCCATTTATATCAACTAACGGGGGGGGGGCATTAGAGCCCCTGTTCCCCCTATTTATACTTATTCAATGAACACCTAATAACAGTCACGGAATCGCCTCATTAGAATGATCCTAATCTAAATTTTGAACGAAAACTTAATTCTGCATGAAAATCCCATTTATATCAACTAACGGGGGGGGGGGGGGTTAGAGCCCCTGTTCCCCCTATTTATACTTATTCAATGAACACCTAATAACAGCCACGGAATCGCCTCATCAGAATGATCCTAATCTAAATTTTGAACAATAACTTATTTCTGCATGAAAATCCTATTTATATCAACTAACGGGGGGGGCATGAGCCCCCCGTTCCCCCTCTTATACATATCGAATGAACTCCAAAAACTAATCAGGGAAGCGCCTTGTCAAGCTATACCTACATACAAAATTTCAAGTGGATCGGATATTTTTATCATGAGTTATCGCGTTACACACGAACATACGAACATACGAACGTACATACAGAACGGACGGGCACATAAGCTCTCAGGCTATGATAGCCTGTGAGCTAAAAATACTCTTTATTAATCAGTTTCTATGCATTCTTGACTTTATTAAATCGAATTTTGAATTCATGTCATTGTAATAATACATGATATGGTCCTCAACATCTCATAAACGATAAACGTCTCATTAAATTAAATTATCTAGAAATGAATGATAATGTACAGATTCATAAGTCATTTAGTTTATATGTATAAAGCACCTTTGTATGCCATATGCTAAAAATATGAATTTTTGACAAATATTATAATTTTATGAAAAATGTTTTATAGCGTCTGACTTTTGAAATAGAAATTGTTGTGATATGTTTTAGATATTGCTTAAAACGAAATTATAAATAACTATTTTCTGCCCCACAACGAATTTAACCCTTCACTGCACCGTGCGCCACATCTGGCACATACACTGTAAAAAAAATTCAAGAGGTTACTAAAAATATTTTAGTAAATTTGTATTCCACAGAATTTTTTAGTAACCATTACAAACTTTTTTTTTGCAAATGAAACAAACATTTCTTTTCTAAACTGAACAAAAGAATTTTTTGTATAACTAACTTAAAACTTTTTAGTATGAGCCATCAATCAAATTTTAGGAATAACTCCAAAAATATTTTTAATAACGGAAGAAGATTTTCGGCAAAGCCGTAATAGATGGCCGCACCAAACATTGCTACCAGCTCCGACAGGATTTTCATAATCCTTTTATTTAACGAGTACCTACACTGCATACATTCGGTGCGTATCTGGCGGTGTCCAGCATAGAACCCGGGACCTTTCAGCCTGGAGTTCGGAGCTATGACCACTAGGCTATCATGGCCACAACAGGTGAGTTTTAGTAAAGCAACTAAAAATATAAAACTATTGACTCTATTCGTTGCTAGCTTTTTTCTAGTAATTCTTACAGATTTTCTTGTAACCGATTAAGATTACAAAAAAATTACTAGTAATTTCAAGGATTACTAAAATTTTTTTAGTAGATCGACCCCCTTTTTTTACAGCGTATCTAAGTACACTATAATTCTCCTTATGTGCTATTAATTTGGCCAAGGTGACCTCTATAAATGATCAAGAACAGTCTCTAGAATGGAATAACACTTATTTGGTACATGTCAATAGACGGCATTTGACAAAAATTGTAATTTCGTCCTTAAAAAAAATATATCGAGTAAGTTATTAAGTCAAAATTTGTTTTTATTATTTTTACTGAATACTTAAAAATATTAATATAACAGAAGTTACAGAGTGTTAAACTGATACAATAAGTCAATTTAAGCCAATTTAATTGCAAAATATGGCAGTATAATATTTACAAACCCTAATTGTGTCACGCCATATAATATTTAATTTTAGCTTAAAATTTGAATTTTCTTTTTTTACTATTTTTCCTTTTATTATACCAAAATATAGATTTCAAATAGTTTTTACAAAATCAGAAAGGATCGTGAACAGTAAAAGGTTAATTCCCTCTATGAAAGATATTTTAGTAAAATGTGTCAAAAATGGAATTTTTTTCTATTTAATTTTATACAATTCTTTGCTAGATATTGTTTCAATAACATTAAATATACTTAAAATAATTGTTGAAATAAGTACTGAATGTTTTATTGTATAAGTAAAAAAATATAAAAAACAAGTAAGAAAAATCATGCGTTAAGCACAGATTACGAACACACTTTCTAACATTTCCTTAAATCTTTAACCAAATCTTCAAATTTCTTTAGTTATTTACAGAAATAAGGGGTTACTGTCCATAGGCAAATATGTGTTCCAATACTTTTGAACAAACCTGTATTTGATCTGTCTGTTGATATATATGTTATATAATGTGGAAGTTTAGTTTAGAAAGAAAACGTCTAATAGGTGGAAATTTTATTTCAGCAATTTATATTAATGTATCGAAACATACTTGAATACTTTTGTTCAGCCCTGTAGTTTACCTAGTACCTTTATTTCATGCCAGTATTTAGCTAGAATTTAGTTCACACTAAATCACCTTTAAAATTATTTAAATCACATTTCCTGAAATTATCGACCATGTATCCAATTCAGCTAGACCCTGTATATCACTTTCTCTGTATTCTACAAATATTTCTTAGTAAGCTCAATGCAGTTCAGCGTAAAAAAGGCACAACATAGTTAAAAACCAGATTTTTGTAATTTACGCACATATTCAGTAACATTTACGGGCTTTTTTGTGCAGCCCTGTATATCAACTATAGCATTTATGCACACCATATAATATGCATACACTTAGTGAAACTTAAAATCCCAAATCACAATTTTTAAAATGTATTTAATTAATCCATCAGCCGTCATCGGTAATATATATATTACTTCGGATAGAACATACAATTTGAAATCTTTTTCCTCCCTGTAAATGATATGCAATTCGTATTGTGCCTGAAATAACTTATATTAAGCCAAAACAATGTATATCAGTTTTATTATACATAAAATAGTTTAATGTATCGCAAACTATTCCTCCCTTTACTATAATGTAGTGGGATTGTTTTGTGCTGCCCTGCAAATAAATAACTATTCTGTACATCGCATTATTTACAGAATGCGTTATTTAGTTCACTTCTTAAACGCAAATAAATTTGAATATGTTTCACAGGTGTAACACTTTTAAAATTCATTTGAAACGATTTTTTACCATAGGCCGTAACGTAAAGGAATAACTTTGACTGTCCCTGTAAATCATGCTAGAAACTTCATTTACAATAGGGATCATGCTAAGGTATAGTCAATATATTCCGAATATTTCATAGCAATCCGAGTATATTTGCGAAAGTTAGAGCACGGACAGACGGATAAACAAACCAAATGCATAAACACTTTTCAACTTTGTTGGAAAGTGTTAAAAAATATTTGCAAGAAACCCTTCTTATTTTTTTCCATCGACTATCAAGAATATTCTTAAACTTAATATATATATTTATTTCTTGAGTCTCTTTGAAATTTTAATGTGTTGTAAATATAATATCTTTGATGTCTGTGTACAATTTTTTTCGAGTTAATATTTGTATTTTTGTAAACATAATGTACCTGTGAAAAGAAAAATAATCATATATGTATATGAGAGGTTTGTTTTGTTGTTTTCATTTTGAATCTGTTGTATAATTTTTATGTATGTCGAAAATGAAGAGAGGGTGGCCTGGGATACTTAAATAATAGTTGTTATTGTTTGAATTGAATGAGTGAAAAATCGTGAAAAGATATCGATTTTTCTATGTAGAGGGGTTAAAGTACTTGTAAGAAGACTTTTTACTTTAAGTCGATTTAGTTAATGGTAAAAAAAATAGTTCCCACTGTCAAATTTTTATCATTGACTGTATGTATTACAGTTTCAACACTTTCCGCTCAAACTACTTCTGTTGCTAATGGATTGAAAAATTTGAATGACCCCGAGACTTACGAAGAATTAAATGAAAAATATCTAAAATATGTAGTCCAATTTAAATAGGCTTATTAAGTATCTCATTTTTATCACAGTAAGTTGAATTGATTTTAATTAGAGGAACAGACTTCGTTTGAATAATTTGAACTTAAATCTTCAATTGTGGCAATCATGCAAAATTTCCAATCATTTTTCATAGTTCCAACATCCCTCATTGCATTACTAAAAAGATTACTTTACGCTGATTTTCACTTTTTAGGGTTTCGTTCATCTGACGAAACCCTATTCATTTCTGTCCTCTGTCTCTCAGTCTGTCTGTCACAGAGTCCGTACACAAAAACTATATAAGTCAGAAAGTTCAAATTTTGTGTACTAACAGCTGAATACCTCTTGTCACTCAACAAGTCATAAAATTTTGAAAAAGTCTGTTATTTTAATTAACATATTTTTTTAATATCCTCAACTCATTTTTTGTTGTTTTTCTCTTCTAATTGTTGCACGCAAGTTTAAATCGATATAAAAATTAGTATGTATGTAACATAAATTAATGGATTAAATAAATCACGTAAAAAAGTGCTTATTTGTTTATATTTCGTCATATTACATCCTTTTATTATCTTTTTTGACACGCGAGGTGAAATATTCTTTTTTATTTATGAAATTCATATTCATTTAAATTACTAGTTACTCTTTCAGTGATTTTAATATTCATTTAAATTTGCGTTGCCATTAATGTAAAGGAATGATTAATTTTTTATTGAACTAACTGAACTTAGCTAAGATTTTTGTGTATGATTACTTTTTGGTATGGCAAGTAGATCCTCCCTAAATTAAAAAAAAAATTTCGCCTATCATTCTACTGTCCATCGGCTCGTGCAGAGACGGAAACTAGTTTTTACTCCGTTTAATTGACTGAAGCAGAAATTTAAGATGAAAATCAAAATTGGTATAGCATTGAATTAAAAATATTAAAGCATTAACATGCGTAACTATTTTTTAAATATTAAAATGTACGTATGAGATAGAAGAAAGTTTTGGGATTGGCACACCCAACTAGTTCATCCAAGTTGAAACGTTTAATAAATGCTCATAAATGTTTTCAAAGAAAATATTGTAAAATGAAAAAATATATATTATGATTTTGGAATGAACAAGCACGTGAACAAGCTACGAACAATCACAATAAATGTATGTCGGATCATTTTGAGCAAAAATCAGTAAGCTTATTTATTTTTCTTCGTAACAACTTATCTGCGAAGAGATAAAAAAACGCAAACAAGAGACATTGTTTATTAAATCCCAGATCAGTCACAATAAATTACTTTCCTGCTAATTTAAACTGTTGTATAACATCTCCCAGGTGAAGAAAAATTCACTTCGCAATCGATTTGCAATAAATTCTTTTTCTTGTTTTGATAACAGTATAAAAAATTACTTGAGTGCCTTTAGAGCAATCAGACTCCAGTGATTCATCACTTAAGTTAATTGAAGTTGTTGAAAAATTCAAAGCTACCTTAGCCAGTCTCTTTTTAAAAGTAAGTGTATTTTTCTTTTTAAATTAGTGTTGTTTCTGTTTAAATTTCTATGGTACATTTATTAAAACTATAATGTTCGACTGTTAATCAAAGATCATCCAGATTATGGTTTGTAAAGCAAAAAAAAAAAAAAAAAAAAAAAAAAGCATCTTTAAAAAATTACAACGACTATTTGGAAAATAATATTTTCAAAGACTAAAATTTTAGACTTATAAATGATTTCTATATTTAAAAAAACAATAATAACATAACTTTTGTGACGATCAAAATGTAGCTTACGTAATAACAGAGAAATATTAATATGCCAGGACATTAGTCACGTTAATATTCTTGGACCAATCATAAAGAAATATTAAATGAAATTTCAGTTTAACAATTTTCGGTACTGTAAATTTTTAAACGTCTAATAATTGCATTTTCAATTTTTACACCGCCATATAGGGAAAAAAAAATCATTTTTAAATTCAGTTGTTTGAACCTGTATCTAAATTTTTTTTTTCAGGTTCTTTTTTTTTTTTTTTTTTTTCATTTCCTCAATAGAAGTATTCCATTTCTAGACATTAAGTACAGACCAATTAAAAAAAGACGAATAAAATAAAATAAATTGCGGAATTGAACCAATAAAAAGATTCAGATATACTTCAGACTTCCCAATCCTCTATCGAGAACAACAACTATTTTGCAAATAGTTAACAAAAAAACCAATATTTTTATTTTAGGTTTACAAAAGAATATATCTGATTTTCGATTACAGTGTTAGTTAAAATTGTTATGCTTAAAAGATTTTTTTTTAATCACAAATCATGTTAGTGCTTAAAAGGGTTTGGTTTGGTTTATTTTTGTCGTCCGATTATCTACACTAGGGATATAGGACCAGGGGTAGAGTGCCCTTCGTGTGGGTCTTTCTAAGGGAACCTAACCCGTATTTACGCAAGGTTCGAAGAAAACCACGAAAAACTCCAAACGGTTAGGCCGACGGCCGCGATTAGGTTCAAACCCAGCACCTGCCGTCTGCCAGTTCAGAGGTCCGAACCTCTTGGCCACTGGTGGAGCGTGCTTAAAAGGGAAAACACTTAATTCAACGTAATCAGTAACTACAAGGTTGTATAGTTGTGGATAAAAAAGTAAACGTCTCCTACTAATTCTGCAACAAATTATTATATAAAAAATTTATTGTTAATAAACTACTTGAAATGATGTATCTAAACTTTGCTTATGACGCAATCTATGGATCAAAACAAACCTAAAGTTTTTTTTTTTTTCTCTCCAATAGCAGTACTCAAGTTTGACATGTTAAATAATTTCTACACCCTTTAATTAATCTAACTTGAAGTTATTTTTTATTACTGATTTTCGAAAAAAGCGAAACATCAAAGATTCTTATGTTTCTACTCTCTTAAAACTGCAGCCACAAAATAACTCAAGTTGAGCCAAAATTCACTCATCTCGCGATTTGAAAGGCAGCTTTTTAAAAAGAGTTGAAACAACTCGAGTAGAGAGTTGCTCGTAAGCAATTTAAATCAAGATGAGTAGTTTAAAAAAACAATTTAAATCAAGAGGAGCAAAACGTTTAAAAAACAACTCATTTATTATTCACTAAATTACAGTTCTTTTCTGAGAAGCCAAATCCACTCTTTCGTTTTAAGAGAGTACGCTGCTCGTTTCTATCGTACAAAAAAGAGAAAAAATGCGTGTTTTGCATGAGAGATGCCAATGAAGAATGTATTTTATGGATAAAAATTATAATGAACCAAAAATTTTATTTCACTAATTAACATATTAATTCAGTTGCTGATAATTAATCAACTTTTTAGAAAATTAACCATCCATTCTTAAAAACGATTTAAAGCTGGAGATCGTTTACAATATTTGTTGTCGATTGAAAAAATTGTACCATTTCTTCGGTACATTCAAAATGATGTTTATTATTATTATTAATTTGAATATAGAATTTATTTATAAGCCTTCAAAATTTTAGTCTTTGAAAATATCATTTTCCAAATAGTCGTTGTAATTTGTTAAATATTTTTTTCCTGCAATTGTTACAGTTGGAATTAAAAGTATTTCACATCTTAAAAATATATCACAAATGACTGAAGTCATTGTCAATTTTTTTCAACAGATTTTGCGTTTCGGTATACTGCCATGTGTTAAATCTGCCTTGCCTTTTTTTAGGGCCTAGTTAATTTGCCCCGATGCTTGTAAATCTAAGGCTTTACGACTTGTTGGAACATTTGGTTTTAATGAAATCAAAGCACCAGATTGTTCAACAATTGTAAACTTTTTACGTCGATTGTGTGTATCAGAAGAGTTTCTTTTTGTAGCGAAAAAAAAACTAAAAAATCCCTCCATTCAAATCCTTACCAGAAATAAAAAAAAATAAATAAAGATCCAACTCTAAATCATGTTAAGCTGCAGGAGCCACCACTCCACATAACCAATCCGTATTAGAAACTCTCACCATCTTCTACTTAAAACTGTAAAACGTAAAATAGAACATTCAAACATTGAGATTGTGACTTAAGTGTCAAGATTTTTTTTTGCTGGCACTGTATGTGGCAATTTTGTTGCTCATTTTTTTCCAATAATACGCCATTGATAGAATAGAGATTTCTGATACTTCTAGTCCCAGATCCGAAAGCACAAAACCATATGTTATCGAGCACAAGAAAAAACAGAGAAATGGAAGAGTTGTAATAGGGGAATCTAATCATCCATGTCTGCCGGAAGCGAAGTAGTGCACAAGCCAAAAATGAATACCATTAGTGTTTGACGCTTATTCTAAGCATTGTGTTTCCCTGCACCCAGTTTTGAATGTTTTCATACTTTTGATTGTAGGAAAAACACAATGCTAAACCTACCAGTCAACCACTAGAGGTATCTATTTTTTGGCCTATGCACCACTTCATTTCCAGCAGACATGAATCATTAGATTTCTCTATCACTACTCTTCCATAAAATAAAGAATATTTCCTTGTGCTCGATGACATAGGGTTTTGTGCTGTCGGCACTAGGACTATTCTAACATCGCCTTCTGAAATGATTGTGGAAACACGCAATGAGCAAGTATGGCATGCTTGTGAATATAAAGGGAATTAACGCTTTGTTTTTTACACTCTTCATAGAATCACCTATTAAGAGTATATCAAGAAAAAAAAAACCTATAAAAATAATAATATCAAAATAAATTTTCAACGTCAATGAGATAATTTCCTCCTGCAGCCACCATTTTCTATCCATTATAAGATAAAAAAATAGAAATTGTTACACGCAAAAATTCAAAATGCAACGGTACAACATCATTCAACTGGCCAAAATTATAGCTGGAGCTACTCAAGGTTCGCAAAAATAAAACAAGTATCAAAGTAAAACAAAAATAACGCACATAATAAGAAAGAATGCATAAAATATGAATGAAAGCATTTCATAGATTACAAAAATTTTAAATATTTTTATTTGTTTTGAAAATGATTCGCGTTAATTGAAGGAGAAGGGGACGATAATCATGTTTTTACTGATTTAAATGTGTAAATTTACAGCTTTTAGCAATTAAAATTATAAATTATTATTATTATAATATTATTGTAATATGTCCCGCCTGCTTAAAGTTTGTTTACAACTGAAGTGTACTATAACATTATGAGTGCTATTATACGTGAAAGTTTCAAGCTTTAAAAATCGCTTGCGTTTTTTTTCCTAAGCATTTCATTGACTGTTCGAGAAAAGGCTTTCCCATCATCCGGATTTCTAAGCATATGATTGGCTGTTCGAGAAAAGGCTTCCCCATCATCTGGATTTCTAAATATATGATTGGCTGTTACTGGCCACTCGATATGACATCACGGTGCTTAAGGAGTGCCAACGCAACGTGAAGCCGCTGCACGTAATCTCCAACTAAGAATGAAAGTGAACATAAAAAGGGAATTTCGAAACAATGTACGTCTAAAACGTATAATTTGGAGACTGTGGCGGAAATCCTAAGACTATCCCAGAGCTGGAAGCACGAGGTTAAATATAACCTCAACTGGCGACTCCCTTGCTTTGAGGCGTCAAAGATGCTCCGACACAAGATAATCGCTTGCTTTCCCTAGTGCCATAGGATAACATGGAGACGCCAGAAATTTGAAAAGACTTTGACTCTTCGTGTAATAGCTCTTTAAGAGATTCATCTTACGCTCATGTAACATCACCTTCAATTTCGATAAACTTTCACGTGAACGTCCTGTTGTTCGAGTATGACGAATGTCGTTATTCAGGGCATATCTTATATTCACTTTTCTGTTACCAACTTTAGGGTAGGACATCGTTATAACTGAATTTTTTTCTAATATTAATAATTTAAATATTTTTTTCTGAAAATTACAGCGACGGTATTATGCTGACTTCTGTAATCTCAGCTACAGAAGCTCCGGATCTTTTTTTTTTTAAGATCATTTGTCTTTATCTATCTTTAACATCTCATAACGTCATGTAACTAAGCTACAGAGAAGAACATACTCTCCATAAGTTTCATATAGCATACTCTTGGGCTTGTATTTTTTTTCTAATGAAAGCGAAATTTCAGCAGGCAAAAGAATATTTCTTCATTGCATGTTATCCCCATTGTTGCGTCCAGCGATTTTTTAAATCTTATACTTGGCTTATATACGGATTGTTTATAAATGGATATATATCGTACTTAAATTTCTTACATGATTCGGTATTTATATATTTTTAATTAAACAGTAATTAGAACTTTAATGTCATTCTGAAATTGCTACATTTCAAATATATCTGAACTTAATATATATTTTTTTTCATAATGTTATAAAATTCATAAAGTTAATAAAGTTTCATAAAGTTTTTGCTTTTAAAAATAACTAATATTTCATTACTTTAAAATTTCGAAACTACTTTCATTTCTTTAACACTTCAATATGTCATGCTTTGTCATGAATAATAGTTTTAAATTATCCTTCAAACATAAAATAGAATAATTGGAATTTGTTTCTAGTGACATGCAATTTATTTCAGATTAAATAAATTACTGTTTGTGTCGCATCATGCATTGTCCACTTATATTTGAAGAGTTTGAGGAGCTGGTTATGAGATTAAAGGTGTTTGATTCAAATCCCGACACAAGTTTGCAGAGGATCGGATTATGTCTTAAGTAGAAGTTATTATAGAAATTGTTTCATACCATCTATTTACCCGTCACGTGCAGAAAAATTAACGTTGCACCAAATAATTAGAACAAACCAATCAACGAACCATCATAAAAAATTTCACAAATTCATAATTGTGCGCATTATATTTTATACAAAAATTAGATGAGAATAAATGTATTTTTTCGAATAAGAAAAATGCAAAATTTACAATTTTTTAACAACAATAACATCAGTTGCATCGATAGTTAAATGTATATTAATTAGAAATGTATTAATTCTAATAAATGATATTATAAATGAAAAAAAATCTAAAACTCACTTTTAATAATGTGTATCAAATTTTTCCTGAACTATAATTTAATCCTTTTGGCTCAAAGATTGAAACCTACACTTGATGCAAAAATTTCCAAGCCAAATTATTGATAATAACATTGATTAGTTTTTTAGTACAATTATTTAATTTTTAGAAATGCTTATGTGAAATTAAACATATACTATTTCGCAATAATCTCCGCTAACTAGCTGATTAAGAGAGAAAATATCAAATTAGCTCGACTAATATTCATTAATACCATTCATATCCCTTTGTCAGATTACCTCCAACAGATGTTATGATATAAATTAATCAGGATGTACTGAAATTTAATATGTTAATTTGAATACAACTCAAATCGTAGCATTAGATTAATCTTAATAAATATCAAATTCATATTAAAACACGTTAACTATAAACATACAGCTGTACCTAACTTTAAGTCACTTTAACGTATTGATTTATTATTAATTATGATTAGCTATACTGAATTCTACTGGTATAATCATTTCTATTACAATAATATTATTGTTTTATGTAATCAAGTTTTAATTTGTGTCTTCTTACATATCCATAGTTTATATGAAGAAAAATATAAAAGAAGAAAAAAAAGAAAGAAAAAAAAGAGAAACACAGAAACTTCTTAATGAATGAAAGATTCGTTTACACATGTTATCCTACATTATATAAAACGAGCAAAAATTCTGTGTGCTTATATGTATCAGTATCTATAATAATAAAGAGAGAAGTTTGTGAGTGCGTCAGCGCTGTTCTGAAGAGACCACTGCACGTTGAGTTACAAAATTTTAGGGAAAGGTATCTCTGTATATAAAGTTTTGCACCTAGAAGCCCTATTTTCGATTTTTGGATTTGATTTTCTTTCTTTATTTTTTTAGTCAATTGTTAGCATTATTTTTATGCTTGAAGGCAATTTTTCCACATTAGTGAAAGGAATAAGGTTTCATGCTTTAACCCGACATAGTATATTTAGTTCTCCTTGTAGTAAGGTTATTCGGAATTCGTGCACGAATTTTTGAATTTTTAACGAATTTTTTAATGCAATTTTTAATATTATTTTGCATTTTACGGTTAATTTTTGACATTGATAAAAGGAATATTGTTGCATACTTTTAGCCTAATTTGCTAAGTTTTGTCATTTTACTACCATTTTTGAATTTCATCGAAATTTTAATGCAATTTTCAGTGAGATTTTTGAAGTAATTTTAAACGATTTCTCGAGTTTTTGTGACTTTAGAATCTATTTTTTTTATTTTTGTCAATATGATAGTTTTTTGTGCATCATGATTATCACGAAATCGGGCAACAGCGGGCGGGTCAGCTAGCATGTAAATATTATCTAAAAACGACTCCAATGATTTTAAGTAAAATTTGTATTTCATTTGTATTTCATTAGCGAGAAGATCTTTCGGTGAGGTTGCATATTAGAGAAAATTTGATCAGTGGTTGATTTTGGGTCGTATTGAGTCAAGATCTAACTAAATATATCCATATATCGGCTTGATCGCATTTTAACTAAATTTTGTATCCACCTTTTTTGGTTCGCGAGAAAATAATTGGGCTAGTTAGCATGTTCAAAAATTATTGATTGGTGGGTCGTATTTGCGTCACTATTAGTCAAGTTAATTTTATGTAAAAAAAAAAAATTCTAACTATTTTGTATTCTACCGTTTTGGATCACAAGAAGGTCATTGGGATAGGTCACATTTTAAGGAAAATTTGAATAATTGGTCACTTTTGGAATACTGTGTGTCAAGATAATTTTATCTAGAAAATTAATGATTTTGACTAAACTTGTACGATTAATTTTGTATTTTTTTCTTTTTCGAGCATCAGAAGACCATTACGCTATGTCGTACATTTAAATGAATATTTAAAAAAAAAAAGTTCTTTCGTCTATGCCTTGAGTCTATTGAGGGATACTCAATACTCAAGGAAGCGTCAAGGAGTCAATACTCAAGGAAAGCGTCTATGCCTTTCATGAACTTTATTGTAGATAATTGAATGCATGGGATTATACTGGATAAACGAGTAAAATTAATACAGTAGTCAAAGTTTACCTAGGATTGATTTATCACAAAACTTTATATGAATTTACCATGAATAATAGTTTTCAGATACTAAAACTAATTAACCTCTTCAGACCTGAGCATAAAATAACTCTACAAATATATATTTATTGCTTTTGCTTAATTGAGATGACACTACAGATGACAGAAAGAGTCATTTTTATGAAATCAGTACTTTAGGGGACTGGTAATTTAGGTTTTAAAATATGTATGTAAAAGTATTAATCCCCTTAAAACATCAATTTAACAATCAGTAGTATAAATATAAGCACTAAAAATATTGAGGTCTTTAAACAAGTAAATGATCAACAAATCCTTAAAATTTTCTATTGTAAAACATTTAAGTTAAATAATCATGAATATTTCGTACTTTCTTGGGCACAATGTCTTGAAGGTATTTTCGAAACTCGGATGAAAATAAAATTAATTTTATGAGGTAATATTCATCAGTGCTGGTATTTATTGGTTTTGTTTGAAAGCAAAACACATTCAGCTGTATAGAAGTAAAGTAAAAATGCAAAAAATCGAACAATTTAGTTTTTATGAGAGAAAAAATGGAGGTACACATTTGTGTAACTCAGGCCTGAAGAGGTTAAAAGTCATCAGTATATTACCTTTAAAAAGTTTTAGCACCATTATGTTAAATGATCTCAAAGTAACATATTGTAAAAAAAAGAGTAACAAATACAACTGCATGAATCACAAGCAATACAAGTAAAACTATCACCATACAAACAATTAGTCGTTTTTAATATTCGGAATACAAAACATGAATTCAAAACCTATGACTTCGCTCAAATTTATAATACCACATCCTTACAAAAGTCTTCTAACATATATATGTGTTAATCTTTAATTGTTAAGAAAATCACAATAAAATAAATATTATATAAAAAATTACCTTTTTATTTTGTTTAGAAACTTTGCACAGATTTTTCCCTAATTCCTATCGTCTTGTTATTTTCTCCTTGGGAATATACCTTTAATTATTTTCCTACTCTAATTGTTGTTTCATTGATGGTAGGTAATTTGTCTGTATTGAAGAGGAGTAATCATGATAAGTACCAATTATACTGAATAACAACTTGAGGAGTCAGAAGAGACTGACTGAAGAAAAAGTAGTTTATCATTAATAGCATATTATTTTTTACGCTGATATTTTCTCTTGTTTTCTTAATAATAGATTGAAATCAGACATTTTTATAGCTTTGCATAAATGAATATGCATTAAAGCAGCAATAATATAAAACAAAAACATGTGCTTAACCACTTAACTGATCAATATTTTTGAAAAAAAGAAAATTTCAATGCCTATTTTTTTCATGTCTCTTACAAAACTTTTAATATTTTATCACCTGTTTTGTTCATAACGGAAATTTATGATTAACTGAATCAGAAAAATGCTTGGGTAGAATAATGCAAAATTTACAATAAAAAATTACTGGTGAGAATATTAAATCCTGATTGGACTTTTGATGACCGAACGTGGTACGGGCTAATCATGATTGGCAAAAAACACATTGCACGTATGACGTACGAAAAATCAGGGAAACGGTTAAGAAAAATTTGACGTCATGTGGAGGGTGGCAATGATTTGTACCTAAAAACTTCATTTTTGCTGAAATTTTTATAATTTTTAACGTTTTGTCCGATAAGCAAACGTGCAAAATTTACATGTTGTTTTCTCTGTACTTTATTTTAAATGCTAACTATTCTATCACGATTTAAAAATGCTAATTACGTGAATGAATATAAATCTTGGGCAAATTAATAATGTACCAGTGTTTCAAAACTGTAGAATAATACTAATTTAAGTAATGCTTCTATTTCAGTAAAAACTAAGGCTTAGTGAATGAATATATCAGGTCATGGGGCTGAAAAGCATATTGAAAAGTTACAATTTTTACAGCATTGAGCAGGAAAAAAACTTTGAAATTTAATTTTTTGAAAACCGTGTCTCATCTTCATATGACTCGAATACTGCTTTTTTTATGCATTTTAAAATAGTTTTCAAATATTATTTTTTAAATACTTATTGTATCACATGCAATCGGTTACAAAACACTCATTTGAATTTAAAGCAATATAAATACCTCCCTATTTTCTGATGCTTACATTTCACTACAGAGTTAAAATATTACAATATATGCAAAATACAAATAATAAAAAATAAAATAAAAGAACAAATTTATCTGACTTATGAGCGAATCACTGTGCAACGATGCACGATGCACTTAAAACAGTAAAAAAATCAGAGAAAAAATCACGTTCTAAGTTCTATCTTTGATGATTTCTCGGCATGCAGATATAATGAAAGTATTAGTAATTTCAATTTATTTGAGTAACTTATTGAAATTTTTCACATAAAAATATTTTTTTGGTTTCGTAGTGAAAAATCTAATAAATTAAATATTAAGAAATTATCACAATTTCCAATAGCAAAAAATGGTTTTCCCCTAACTTCTGTAAATCTAGAAGGTCATGTTGAATCTGATCGCAAATCTCGAAGCTAAATTAAGTACAATATATTTCAGCCTTTAATCCAATATACTAACTTTGGTTTGTTTTAAGTACATTTTTTGAGTTTTCTTTATATAATATGTATTTTAAAAGTACAGTTAAAAACGATTTTGAAAAGTACTTTTATGTGGAGATGGAAAATAATTTTGATCTACTAATATATATCGGACGGAAATTGAGTAAGTAAATTACAAAGAGATATGAGAATTCGGAAATTAGTACTAAATTGTTTCCAAATATGTTACTAGGTGGCAGCACTATCTAAATTTAAAATGTTAATTTCGAATTTATAAAGCAAAAATTGTAATTGTATTTTTGTAATCCCTGTATTTTTATTTATCTTTATTGATTTTTTTAACTTGCCTTCTAATTCTGTTAGCATTTGCTATTTTCGACAAGACCATGAGTCATCTACCTATTTCTCTCCATGGCTCCTCCTCTTCTGAACACGGCCTGTTTAAGAGCAAGTTTCGGGACGCCTCACTATTTTTTGCACCTGCTATTGACGGTGCCCTAGTTAACCGTGCTTAAGTCTTCGTTGGTAATAACCAGATTGGTAATGACCATATTCTTTTCAGAGCAAGAAGATTCGAGTCATATGCATATCTTGCGGAGATTATGCCGCTGCGATCCCCTCCCCCATTTCGATCGTTAATTATTTTAATATTTTTACCGAAAAAGGTTTATTTATTTATTTATTAACCCACCACCAAAAGACTTTTTCTCAGTTGTGACACTGGTCCAAAGTTCTAAAGAGGTTTTTTTTTTTTTTTTTTTTTTTTTTTTTCAAAACGTATTTCTGCTCGCACAGGGGAAAGTTTCAGCTGTTTAGATGTAACAGGATTTCTGTTATCATAGGCATTTAATTAACAATTCTGTTTTATTTTTAGTTGTAAATTCTTGCAAAATCCCCCCACCTCCGTTGATTAACTAAAACTTTCTCTGTTAAAATACATGTTTTTTCTATTTTTTTTTCATTTTCCTTTTTTTCTTTTTATTGAACTCTAAAACTTGAATAATAGCAACTTTGCGTCAATTTGACTGTCGGCTACCAGCAACTGCGTGCAGTGGTGTAGTCGTAAATAAACCAGAGGATATACGCTCCAATCAGATGGTATTCGCTCAAGGTACAGAGTATACCCTACAGTGTATATACGATAGCTTTTTTTGAGAAACAGAGGGTATGCGGAGTTCTTTAGAAAATCCAGATGGTATCGGCGTATACCCCCGTATACCTTCAACTACATCCCTGAC
Organism: Maratus speculifer; assembly: GCA_964019185.1. Taxonomy (NCBI): domain Eukaryota; kingdom Metazoa; phylum Arthropoda; class Arachnida; order Araneae; family Salticidae; genus Maratus; species Maratus speculifer. Next base: position 180,066,053 of record OZ025297.1, read on the forward strand.
TGTGCTTCACTACACAAATTTTATTCTGCCGGCATCACTTTTTAAAAAGAAGTTTCCTTGAAATGTACTATTTAAAAAATTTATGTACGTCAACCTATTATGATTCAATAATGAATGAATTCATACAAATTTTATGCAAAAAAGATAAAACATTCGATGATTCATTATCCAATAATGTTCCCGAATTATGTATAAGCTGTTACAAATAGTTCAAAAGAGATGTGATTATCACATATTTCTCTCGCCTCCCCCCTCTATCCTCTATTATATTTAAATGTTTTTTTATTGTCCAACAGTTAAGTGATATTCTGCGATTCGGAAGCTTAGGCGACTCACGTTTTCTTCTCCAGCCATTTTATTTAACCTTTAACGATGTGACAGAAATTGTAACATAACTAGTGTGATGCGATCTGTGAGACAGCAAGATTAAAAGATGAATAAATTGCATGATTAACTCATAGGATTATGTTTTGTACTAAACTTTTTTTGCAGGACTGTTGCAATTAACATTCACCTAAAAGTCTTTGGTAATAGTACTAAAGTTGCAAACGAAACAAAATTTCGATAGTGTTTGTAGTTAAACTGAAAATTACAAGTTAAACTATAAAATCGATAAAAAGCAATGGTCTGTGAGACGAAAATATCCGCAAAAGGTTGAGGAACGTTATGGATTTCTATCTAAAGTTTCTCCTATTCTTTTGGTGTGCTCTTTTGTGCGAATTCAGCATAGACGACCAGACCTAAGTCAGTCTTTACAGGTATTAATCTCAAATTTATAGTTCTCTAGATAAACTTTCTACTTAATCGAAGGCTTTTTAATTGTTTAAATATTTTACCTGAAGGAAACCCACGATCAAAGAGTTGTTTAATCATCATTCTAAAGCTTCTACATACAAAATAATTTTAAATATTTCTTTTATACAAAAATCGTCTGAACTAAGAACTTGCCAAATGATAAGATAGAGAAATAAATTGTTTTATTAAACGATTAAAATAAATTTTTATTTTTGGAATTGTAACAGTATAGACCGGAAGGCGGCAGCCTATTTATTAATACTCGATTCGCTTATTAAAACACCATTGGCCCGTAAAGTCCTATCTTTATGGGAAACCTCAAAATCCAGTTTGACTGGTTGATTTTTATATTTACCATAGTGTTTTCCTGTTTCTAATCCTCCATGTTTTCACGCAATTTCGTGAAGAAAAACAAAATGATAATCCTGCTAGTCAACTACTAAAATGGGATTATTAGGTATTTCTTACCAAGATATAACTTGGCAGACCAGTTGTATTTTAGTATGCTAATCGAGTTTTCAGTCCCACGAGAAGAGAAATTTGCGCCCAGGACGAAATTTCAATTTGGCCCCCCCCCCCCCTCTCCTACCACAATTACCATTTTTCTTTGTGACAAGTATAACAACATTGAAAAGTTAAAATACAAATAAATTCTATTGAATACATGTTTGGCTTTTATTTTGGAACTTTAAAAGATTTAATTTTAACAACTAAATAATATAAAAAAATGTACTTACATTTTGGCAATGGGATTTGAAAAACACATGTGAAAAAAATTAATCTAGCAGTACTGTAAAACCACTTTTGGATTCCACAAAAGAAACAAGATGCTAATTTAAGAATGTATGTTTTTTTCACCTCTCCCAATATGTTTTTATACATAATTTGTTTTAGTAAAAATGAAAAAAAAAATCGACGATGGCAATACAAATTTGACACTATTTCCACTTCCGCTTATTTCACCCCCCCCCCCCCCCCGCTTTGCAGGGCCCTGCGAGTTTTAATCAATTCTGAAATTTTAGCCGTGAATTCAATGAGGTAATTGTCAGCACTACCACCTCCCTGTCTAATATTTAGCAGCCACCCTGTGTAAAGTCAGGAGAATGTATCAGACGGACAAAGAAACAAATTACTAATAATGTTACGTTTGATGAGTCAGTGTCATTCATTATGTCTAAAAAAACATCTGTGAAATGATTATAAGAAGAAATGCTCATAAGTATTATATTTTGGCACAATGTCGTGTGGTAGTTGATGAAAATATCGACCTATTGGTAATAATTTTTATATTCATTACTTCTAATACCAAATTATTTATGAAACCTGGGTAAATTTTGTCCTATATCTTCCTATAAGAGTCTTCTAAGTATAAGAGAGAAAAAACTTTATATAGAACGGCAAACCTGAACATCCCTCCACACATAAGATAGATTTTATTTCTTCACGAGTTCAGTGGTTGCGATAACACAACCCGTTCATTTTAAGCAGTGGAGAAAAATATGTCATATTTCTAGATACTACTGTACTGCAACAAGCTGTGAATAATTTCTGTACATTCAAATATATATCCAGTTTTTTATATTTTTCTTTTCAATTTTTAACCACCCAACTAGAAAAAAAATAACATAACTGTAATTTAACAAATTACAACGACTATTTCGAAAATAATATTTTCAAAGACTAACATTCTAAAGACTTAAAAATAAATTCCATATTTAAACTAATAATAATAATAAATTTCATTTTTAGGATGCTAATAACGAGTCATATATTACGTACGTCATGTATTCAACATTCATATTCCTAGACCAATGATAAAATACAGTATTTTATAGATATACAACTATAACTGTTTAAAATATGCATTTTTATTGGATGGAGTTAATCAGACTAACTACTGAATGTCTCATTTTACGTATAACATGGATTGAACATTCATACTTCTGGACCCAGCATAAAGACATTTTAAATGGAATCTCAGTTTTACAATTTTCGGAACTGCAAATTTTTAAACTTTTGAACATCGCACATTTTAATTTTTTTACACCGTTGTGAAGAGACAAAAATGCACTTTTAAATGAAAATTCTTTGAAATCTTTATCACAATTTGTTTCCAAATTTTTTTAAAAGTTATTATTACATTTTTGTCATCGTGGCAACAGAAGTTTTCCTTTTTTGGACATTAAACATGATCCAGTCAGAAAAGGAATAAAATAAAATAAGTTGCGAAAATCAACCAATAAAAATATTCAGATATACTTCAGATTTCCCAGTTCTCTACCCAGGACAACAACTATTTTCCAAATAGTTAAAAAAATAATAATTAAAAAATGTATTTTAAGGACCATCTGTGACAAATATACCATTGAGTGTCAAGAATTTTTTTCTGGCACTGTATTCATGATACATTAAGGTAACAATGGAACATAAAAGTAAACTTGTGTGTAATAGATTATCTTATAAAAATAAATTATATAATCATTCTGTATTAAGCAGCCATCGCATAATCACACTGTATTTATTATTCAGTATTAATAATTAAAGTAGTTAGATCTAGTAAAATACATGTGAATTATTGTTACAAGTTTTATGAGGGTAGTTTTGTTAAATCCTTAAAATGATGAAATACTTATGTATTTTAAATTAATTGAAAATCTTTTTTCAAAATAGTTATAAATTTTACAAGCTCCAAAGTAATATTCATAGTCAAAAGAAAGTAATATGCATATTTATTTAAGTATGCATTTTTAATAAAAGAAATGAAATTTTAATTTCACTTTGAATTTCACTTATTTTGATATTTTACATTTTTTATGCGATATTCGGAGTAAATTTAAAAAAAGATTTTATCTGAAATCGACGTTAAATGTGATAGTGTTACATTTTTTAAAAAAATATTCATAGAGTAAACAAAATTTTAATTATCAAAATGGAGTAAATTTAGAAACCATACTAAATTTTTAGTTTAATTTTACGAAAAATATAATCTTCATGTAAAACTTTTACTGAATACAATAACTTCAGTTTTTAAAAACAAATATTATGGTGAGAAATTTTAAATTACATTACAATAATACATTTTATTACAGACATGGAAGAGTGACATTAATTGAAATATAAATAAATTTAAACTTTAATTAATCTGTTTTAATTTAAACTTTAAAATTTATTCAGCTTAAAAGAATAACATGATTTTAAAATATTCATGCTCTCAACATTCAAATTAAAGTGCTCATGCAGTAAATTTCTGCCAACACAAATATTTAAAAAGCCATAAAAAATAAAATATTAAGTTAAATAAAGCAATTATTCAAAAGCGAAATTTTGAATTAAAAACCTGTTAATATTTGTCTTTTTTACGAGAAATCATGCACATGAAGTAATATTTTTGATTAAAATGTAAGAATAATTAAAAAGATTTATTGTGTAGAGTTCACTAATGCAAAAACATCCGCTCAATGTCAATCTTATTGTTATACCTCGTTTGCATTTCCATATTTTTGTTTATTTATTTATTTATTTATTTTTTGTTTTTGCATTGCACATCCGAGGTTGATCTCTTTCAACAAAAGCCGTTTTTTAATATTTGTTTTCAAGTTTTTTTTTCTTTACTGGAATACTTTCATTTTTGAAACTGGTTTCGAAAGTAAAAGCATCCTAGAAAAAAAATCTGTAAGCAAAATCGAAAAAGTAAAAGATCATTATAGAGATTAATTCAGCATTATTATTAAAAGAAGAAAAAAAACGGTATTTAGCAAAACGTCCTGATTTGGGACTTTGTACTCTATTAAAGAAATTTCGTGTTTTCTTACAATTATTTGATTATTCTAATGCTTTCATTTGTATTCTGACTAATAATAGAGTTATTTATTATAACAACGAAAAGAAGGTGTTCCTTACTGCCCAAAATTGCAGAAATGCAAATTTGTTTTTGTATTGTAATAAAAAAATTCTAAGTTTATAGGTAATTAAAGTATTTTCTTCAATATATCTAATGTCTATTTGTTGTCTTATATACATTTTCTTGTTTCATTTTAATGATTTATAATATTTAACTTTCTAAGAGTTTTCAATAACACATATTTTAGATCAGATTTGCAGGTAAAGGGTTTGCATATTTTGAATCAATACATAAAAATTAAAATTTATGTTCTTTGGAATATGTTAAGATATTGATATTTTTGTTTTTTCTTGATAATTAACATACACACACACACATATATATATATATATATACTATTATGTGTTTGTAGTATTTTATACAGAGGACAGTTACATTTATAACCCTATAATGGAGTGACATATGAATTGAAATATATCGATATATCGAAAATTATCGATATTTGGTCAGCGATATATCACGATATTAAAATTCTGATATCGCCCAGCCCTAATATATATATATATATATATATATATATTCAATTATGTATGATTTTCACTTGTAAAAAATGAAATTTAGAAAAAAAGTTGTTTTTTATAAAGTGCTAGAAAGAAAGTTATTCACAGGTTACGATGATATTATATTTAGAAGTTAGATAAATTCAAAGCATATCAACAACATGAATTATTTTTGCAAATTATAAATGATCCGAAGTGAAAAAAAAGAAGAAAATGTCAGAAAGACTCTCTATAGGGAATACCAACTCTAAGTTAATTTGGATATATTTGCAACTGAAAATAAAAAATGTATTTAATTTTTCATTTAAATTTTTAAACACAAACTAAAATTCGAGGATAATATCATGAAACTTTTATGAAGATGTTTCATACAGTTTCTCCTTATTTCTAAAGCATACATTATTACGTATTTAATTAGCTGAACTAATGATGCGCGAAGCGCATAAGACCGTTTTTTCTTTTCACTAAACTGTAACATTGACATGTTTTGCAGGAGTTCATTAAACACTTGAAAATCTAAAATATTAAAGAGTATGCATGCTCTATTTTGATGTAATTAAAATCGATATGACTACCTACAGGCTTTTTTCTAAGGAGCACAAATCCCATAAATAAATTATTTTCCGACACACCTACAAACTGAGTTAAAAATTTTTGTTTGCTATTTCAATTTACAATCTAAATATTGATCTCGAAATTAGAGGGTTTATAAACGGGAAGTTCAAAGACTCCAATTCTAATAAGGTTTCCGACTATACTGATTGATACATTAAACATATACACTGTAAAAAAAAAATTCAAGAGGTTACTAAAAATTTTTTAGTAAACTTGTATTCCACAGAATTTTTTAGTAACCATTACAAACTTTTTTTTTGCAAGTGAAACAAGCATTTCTTTTGTAAACTGAACAAAAGAATTTTTTGTATAACTAACTTAAAATTTTTTAGTATGAGCCACCAAGCAAATTTTAGTAATAGCTCCAAAATTATTTTTAATAACCATTACGTGCGCCCGAAGGGCAGGAGGTTCCTTCGAGCTGCATCCAGACTTCTGAAGCGGAAGATTTTTGGCAAAGCTGCAATAGATGGCAGCACCAAACATTCCTAACTGCTCCGACAGGATTTTCATAATCCCTTTACTAACGAGTACTTACACTACATACATTCGGGGTGTATTTGGCGATGGCCAGTATCGAACCCGGGTCCTTTTAGCCTCGAGTCCGTTACTATAACCACTATGCTATCAAGGCCACACCAAATGAGTTTTAGTAATGGTTATTAAAAATATAAAACTATTAACTCTCTTCGTTGCTAACTTTTTTCTAGTAATTGTTACAGATTTTCTTGTAACCGACTAAGATTACTAAAAATTTTTTAGTAATTACAAGGATCACTAAAGTTTTTTTAATAGATCGACCCTTTTTTTTTACAGTGTGTGTGAAGGAAAAACAGGATGACCGATTGTCGTGAGAGTTATAGTTAAAACCTTATTAACGATTTGTAGGCACGCATAGTATATTTTAAATAAATTTATTTCATTTTCATGAACCCGAAAAATGAAATTTAAAAATTTTAATCAGCCTTATCGATTTACAAATTAAGTGATTACTGTCGTTTTCATCAGTTATTGATGCGAAGCATGCAGGACCAATTCATATTAACAGTCTACCTTATAATAATTGCAGTAGAGCACAATGGACTTGGTAATAAGACTTACTCTTATAATGATTGTCTTATTCATGGTCAATAGAAGTCTACTCTCATGCAGTCTACTCTGGCGATGACATCGTAATCTCTATAACTAATTTTCGTGTAGAAAACTCACTTGACCTTTCCAATAGAAAGCCTTTTAGTTTTCAATATATTGTTTTACAATATTCTAGCCGCCCTTAGCGACCAGTTTAGTCTCCTTTAAATTTATGCTAAACATTGCATAATAATACGTTTATTCATAATTTAATTTTACCTGCTCAATTGTGTGCCAAAACAGAAAATTCTGCTTGAAAATTCAAAAAGTCGGTATTTTTATACTGACTGGTCACAAATGATAATTCGCCAAACAATCTTCCCGTGTCATTTTTTCGTATTTCATTAATTTTATTTTAAATATAATCCTTTCACTTGTAGCCTCCTTGAACTTGTCAAAATTAATTTTATTGTTTTGGCAAAGAAAAACCCAAAAAATACTTTTGTTATTGAAAAGAATAGGTTTTTGTGTTTGCTCTTAATATGCAGAAAGCGTTTTATTTATATTTATTTTACAAGTATCTTAATACAATGAAATGATTTTAATTAATTACTTGATATGCTGTAAATAGGAATAGCGCAATACCGGCAAGTACACACTTATTTCATTTATGATGCATAACTTTAAAAGTTGCATAAACGTTTAAAATTCATAACTTGTATTCTATTTTAAGTAACATGAAAAATAAAAATAATAATATTTTAAAACTCCATAATTGCAGCGAAAGAGAAAAATGTAAATAAATCAGATTTATCTTTGTCTAAATCCTTCTAAATTACTTTTACACAATAACCGATGATTTGAATTTTATTCAGATGTTCCATTGAACAATTAACAAATAATCGTGATTTTTGTGCCGCATACGTTAGCGTAATATATATAGATGTTTTGCCTCGAATATTGTAAATTGAAATATCTATTAAAAATTTCCATTTTATTTTAACTGTAATGCAAATAAAACAAGTAAGAAAAATCATAGATTATAAAGCACTTTCCAACACTTAATGAAATCTTTAACAAAACTTTGTTATTTAGGGAAATAATAGTGTATAGCCAAATATACCCAAATATGTATTCCAGTACTTTTGAACAGCCCTGTATTTTATATGTCAGTTGATATAATGGGAAAATTTAGTTCAGCAAAAAGATACCCACTAGCTTGAAATTTCTTTTTCAGCAATTCATACTATTAGATGGAAACATACTTGAATACTTTTGTTCAGCCCTGTAGTTTACATTGTACCTTTATTACACGTCAGCATTAGTCTAAAATTTATTGTAAACTAAAAAACTTTTAAAACAACTGAAATCACATTTTCATAAATCATAATTCATAAGCGTCCATGTACCGAATTCTTTGCGTGGCCCTGTATATCCTTTTATCTATATTCTGCAAACATTTCTCAGTAAATTGAGTGAAGCTCAGCGTAAAAATCATAGCTTATTTAAGAACCACGCTTAAATAATTTACGCTCATATTCAGTAACGTTGGTGAGCTCTTTTGGGTAGCCCTGTATATCAACTATAACATTTATACACACCATATAATGTGCATATATTTTGCGAAATATAAACGCGCATATCATAATTAAAATGCATTTCATCCCTCCATCAGCCATCATCGGACACATATACGGTACTTTGGAAAGAATATACTATTTGAAATCTTTTGTGTGGCCCTGTAAATGCTATGAGCTTCATATTATGCAAGACAGTAGCGCCAGTGATTTGAAGCCAGTGATTTGAATAATTTATATTAAGCTTCAGTGACATATATCATTTTTTTTACATGAAAAAGCTTAATATATTTAAAATATGTCACACACAATTCCCCTTTTAATATTATCTAATGGAATTCTTTTGTTTGGCCCTGTAAATGAATAATAGCTACATTTTCACCTTATATTTTATAGAATGCATATTTTAATATGTTTGACAGGGTATAACATCTTCAAAATTCCTTTGAAGCAGTTTTTACCCCATAGGTCGTAATGTAATGAGAAACTTTTGATGCGCCCTGTAGATAAACTAATCATGGTAGAAACTTCATTTTCGATAGGACTTGTGCTAGGGTAAACGTCAATAACGTCCTAAAATTTCATGGCAATCCGAGTATATTAACGATTTTCCCCCATGGGCCATAATGTAATGGAAAACTTTTGATTCGCCCTGTAGATAAACTAATCACGGTAGAAACTTCATTTTCAATAGGGTTCGTGTTAGGGTAAACGTCAATAACGTCCTAAAATTTCATGGCAATCCGAGTATATTAACGACTTTTCCCCATAGGCCATAATGCTATGGGAAACTTTTGATTCTCTCTGTAGATAAACTAATCATGGTAGATACTTCATTTTCAATAGGGTTTGTGCTAGGGTAAACCTCAATAACGTCCTAAAATTTCATGGCAATCCGAGTATATTAACAATTTTTCTCCATAGGCCGTAATGTAATGGGAAACTTTTGATTCTCTCTGTAGATAAACTAATCATGGTAGATACTTTATTTTCAATATGGTTCGTGCTAGGGTAAACATCAATAATGTATAAAAATTTCATAGCAATCCGAGTATACTTACGGGAGTTAGAACGCGGACAGACGGCCATCCGGACAGATGGACAGACAAACCGAATGCACAAGCACTTTTCAACTTGGTTGGAAAGTGCTAAAAATCAGTTAGTTTAATAAGATTTTTTTGGGGGGAAACTGGGATTCCTAGATCTTTTTATGTAGCTTCAAGTCGGATTACAGATAGAATTCTAGTAAGATTACTGTGATTTTAGTTCTAAAACTACAGATATTTGTAAATTTATTAAACCAATATTCCTACTACAACGTTATATTACTTTACTTATTTGAATATTTACGACATATTACTTACCCATCATACGTAGTATAGGGTAAGTCTTGCAATCGTTTTGAAAATCGAAAAAAATTTTTTTTGACGGATTTACATGTTTCAGATACTGGAGATTTCGAAAAACATATTTTTAGAAAAAAAATTTGCCGTCCGTCTGTCAGTGTGTCTGTCTGTCTGTCTGTAACCGCTCTATCTCCCGAAGAAATTGAGATAGAGACTTGAAATTTTGTATGTACTTAGTATGTATGAATGGGACGAAGCCTATTTAATATCAGTAACCTCGATTATCCTGAACTATTTTTTTCGGACTCTCGAAAAATTCGTTCTGATGAAAGGAATATAAAAATTTTCGAATTTTTTTTATTTTAAGGGGTGGGTGTAAATTGCAATAAAATAACACAAATTTTGCATAAAGAACGAAGTCGATCGGATTATTAGTTGCCGAGATATGTGTAATCCTGTTTTTCACATTCTTCGATTTTTCATGACCCTGTATTTCATTCAAATTTCAATTTAAAGATATATTTTAATTGGAAATAAGATGTTTAATCCGACGCAGTAAATTGTTAGTTAATATGATTATTATTTTTGGAATTTTTGAATGAATGTTTCTTTTACGCAATCCGGTACTACTTGAGTATTTTGGCGTTTTATGTAATTTGTAGAAATTGGCTCATCAGCAATTCATTAATAGAGCATTACTGTGTATATTAAAACTATTTAAATATGCGTTTAAATTTTATTTTGTAATTGCGATGCATTCTATTAATAGTTTACATGCGTTTTATTTTCATATTTTATAGTATGCATATCCATGTTGGGTATGTATTACGGTGGCCCCTCAACGACTAGTTTTCTATAGTGTAGAAATAAAACTTTAAGTAAGCATAGAGATACTTTAAATCTGTAGAATTATTATTATTTTTTACAATGTGCTGTTATAGTGAACATCTTATTCATGTATTATAGGACTTTAAACGGCTTACACTTGTGGTGGCACTGGGAGACCTTACTACTATGTTCGTGTAGAAAACTCAATCTAACATTTTGGGAGAAACCCTGCAACTTTTTATTAAAAAATATTACAATGTATAGTTTGCCACGAACATTGTAAGTTTAAATAATTGTAAGTTTAAATAAATTACAAAAATCGATTTAAAAAAAAAACCTTGCTTAAATACTCAGAAACAGTCCATGATATCCTTCTAACTTATCATTTTATTCTTTTCTGATATTTTCTTTATAGTAATGAATAATACCAAATGAATGAAGGTAAATTGACTAGCTGTTAATGTATTGAAAGCACTAATTGTTCTCTAAAATTCGGAGCGAATGTCATTAGAAATAATGGAGATTCCATTCAATTGCCAGGAGAAAGGAATAAATGTATTCTCGAATTTAACTAACTGTCCCTTTTAAAATTTTCAGTGTTTAATTTAAAATATTTATACAATTTCAACTATAATCAATTATTTATTCGTTTTTTGCATTTATCTGTAGTTATTTTTTAATAGATTGGTGATTAATAAATCTTTTAGACTGTTTTTTTTTTTTTTGGTTGTTTAATAATTATTATAATATGAGAATTTTACTTTTTATATGTAATGTATACAGTTTTTATTAGCAATTATTTCTAGTTTAACTCTTCAGGTCTCACATAGGATCTGTAAAAACTATTTTTCTTTTACATTTTTCATAATTTATTGTTGTTATCCCTTTTAATAAGAAAAATATGTTCGATTATATTAATTATTTTATTATCATTATTTAGTTGTCATAGTACCATGAATTGTAATGCATACTGAACACTTGTATACGTTTCCGGAAATTACAGATAGCTACGAAAAATATATTTATATTTTAATTTCATTTTTATTTAAATTTACGTCTTGAAATTTCGTAAGTAAGTTGCTTTTTGCGGTTTCTAAAGATAAAGGAACACTTTTCAGTAAATTGAGTAACTTAAAAGCAATTATAGACTATCTTCGTTCCTGACTATAGTAAATTTTCGTAGTTTAAGAAACAACCGTCTTTTTTACAGTACAAAGTGAGAACTCATCCCTGACATACAGATTTACTGATCAGCGCAAAGCTGAAGCGACTAAAATCAGGATCACGAAGTTGGATTACTGTTGTGATTTCGGCAAGAAGTAAGTAAAAATTTTTGAAACTTCATCAACTCAGGGGGTTAAATGGACATTGAATATTTTGGATTATTTCGCCATATCTTAGCAGCAGTTTTATGTATGAGCATGAATTTTTGCGTTCAAAAGCTATTAAAAAATAGTCGAAGACTTATTTTGGTGATTTTGGAAATTCAACATCTGACTGCAATTTTTTAAGCGAATGTATTATTTAATAATCACTACATAAGAAAAAATGAATAATTTAGAATTATATTTTCAAAAAATATATATTCCATTTTGTTTTTTATTTCTTTGATTAATTGTAAAAAAAACTCCTATTATTCAGCATAAAATCTGTATGTTTTTTGAAAACATTTAGATTTAAAAGTTCTCAATAAGATTTCAAATAACTATACATATATATATATATATGTATGTATAAAGAATAAGAAACTAGATCAAATTAATTATAGCGATTTTCGCCCAACGTTGCCTCCACAAAAGCCAGTGATGTGAACGACTCGAGTATAATTAATGCAGATGCCTAATGCTTTATTCTACTTGGCATAATATTATGAATACATAAAAATGTTCATCCATTCAACGGAATAAGTGATCTCATTATATTAAAGCATGTAATTCAAATGCATTATGAGGAATATAGGTAAGGAATTTCTTTATGTAATTGATTTATGTCCTTAATTATGGAGAAATCAAGATGAAGTCAAGTTTATTGAAGTATTAGAAAAATTGATAGACTAGTAATGAACAGGGAGAAAAAATGCTTTTCATATAGCAGCTTTCTTTTATATTTCAAAAAAGTGTATTAATAAATAAATAAATAAATAAATAAATAAATAAATAAATAAATAATAAATAATGAATAATAAATAATAAAATAAATAAATAAATAATTTATAAATAAATAATAAATAATAAAATAAATAAATAATTAATTAATAAATAAATAATAAATAATAAAATAAATAATGTACGTATAAAATAATAATCATCAATATATATGTATTACTAAGGCATGTTGTTTTAGTTTTGATTGAAAACGAAAAATATGAATAACGAAATAATGTACCAAAAGCTAATTTTTAGATGAACATATATAATGTGAAAACCTTTAGCTATTTTTTTTATTTAGTATTAAAATAATAAAAATGTTAAAGATTTTAATCATTCAATTATGTAATTAACCGTTTTTTATATTATGTATTTACGTTAAAGCCAAAATAGACACACTGCATTTTATAATACAAAAGAAAAATATAAATATTTCTTTTCCTTAAAAAAAAAAAAAAAAAAAAAAAAAAAAAAAAAAAAAAAAAAAAAGTATGCATACATTGAAAACTTGAAAATTTTCTTCTCCTTTAACGCTTTTCTGTATGGTTTGAAAGTGTTTATAACTTCAATTGATCTGATTGTCTATCTGCATTTTCAGCTTTATGATGTTTTTATATGTATCATGCACTTCCTAACTAAATTTGTATATACTATCTAGTATGTATACAAAACTATAGATAATATATAAAAAAATCACAAAACTTTTTACTATTTTTTTCTACTATAGATGATAACTGCTGATTTGTGTTATATAATGTATTAAATGCCTTGCAAGTAATTTATTTAAGTATCATTTTAATAAATGGGGCAGATTTGTTATACTATTCTAAATGTGTTTTAAAGTGTTTAGTTATCTACGTTTGATGCACGATTTTCCCTTCCTTTTTAACATAAATTTTCAGTAGGTATCAACTAACTACAATTTTTTAAGCGAATTTAATTATCATAATCTATCATCAATTTAACTATATTTAACTATCAATGTATTACAAAAAAGAATAATCCAGAATTAAATTTTAAAAATGTACATTTTTCCATTTTCCTCATTATTTCTTCGATTAATCATTAAAAAAAAATCCTGTTATTCAGTATAAATCTGCATGTTTTTTGTTAATATTTAGAGTTCTCAATTAGATTTCAAATATCGACACATTTATATATAAAGAATAAGAAACTAGTCCCAATTAATTATACCGATTTTCACCCAACGATGCCTCCACAAAAGCCAGTGGTTTGAATTATTCAGTAATAATTAATGGAGATGCGTTATGCTTTATTCTGCTTGACATAATATTATGAATACATATAAAAGGTTCATTCATTCAACGGAATGTGATCTCATCATATTAAAGCATGTAATTTAAATGCATTATGAAGAATATAAATAAGGAATTTTTTATGTGATTCACTGAAATCCTTAGTTATGGAGTAATCAAAATGAAGTCAAGTTTACTGAAGTATTAGAAAAATTGATAGGCTAGAAATGAACTTCAAGAAAAATGTGCTTTCGATAAAGCAGCTTCTTAAAAATTTCAAAGAAGTACATTATGAAAATAAAAACGCACAATAATAATAATAATTAATGTATAAGTATTACTAAGGTATGTTGTCTTAGTACTGATTGGAAACAAAAAATATAAATAATGAAATAATGTACTAAAAGCTAATTTTTAAATGAAAATATAAAATGTGAAAAACATTTAGCTATATTTTTATTTAGTATTAAAATAATAAATAATTTTTAAAGGTTTTAATCATTCAAAAATGTAGTTAAACATTTTTTTATATTATGTATTTACATTAAAGCCAAATGCGACACACTGCATTTTATAACACAAAAGAAAAATATGAATATTTTTCCTCCTTTTTTTTAAATGCATGCCTATATTGAAGACTTGAAAACTTTCTTATCTTTTTAACACTTTTGTGTATGGTTTAGAATTGTTTATAAATTCAATTCATCTGATTTTCTGTCTGCATTTTCAGACTTATGATGTTTTTATATGTATTATGCGCTTCCTAACTAAATTTGAGTATATTATATAGTATTTATACAAACCTATAGATAATATATAGGAAATCACATTTTTTTTTCTATTTTTTTCTACTATTGATGGTAATTGCTGATTTGTGTTTTATAATGTGATATATGCCTTTCAAGTAATTTATTTAAATATCATTCATTTATTTTAATAAATGAGAGAGACTTGTTACATTATTCTAAATAAGTTGGAAAATGTTTCGTAATCTACGCTTGATGCAGGATTATTCTTTCGTTTTTAATATAAATTTTCAGTAGGTATCAACTAACTACAATTTTATAAGCGAATGTAACAATTACTGCATAAGAAAAAATAAATAATTCAGAATTATATTTCTTTAATATACTCTTCATTTTGTTGTTTAATCTTTTGATTAATTATAAAAAATCACTCCTGTTATTCAGTATAAAATCTATTTGTTTTATCGCTAACATTTAGTATTAAAAATTCTCAATACGATTTCAAATATCAATGTGTATCTATAAAGAATAACAAACTCGGTCAAATTAATTATAGAGATTTTCACACAACGCTGCCTCCACAAAAGCCAGTGATTTGAATTACTCAAGAATAATTAATGGAGATGCGTAATGCTTTATTCTGCTTGGCATAATATTATGAATACATATAAAAGGTTCATTCATTAAAAGGAATGTGATCGCATTATATTAAAGCATGTAATTCAAATTCATCATGAATAATATAGATAATTTAGATTTTTTTTTTTTTTTGTGTGTGTGTGTGTGTGTGGTTCAGAGAAGTCCTTAATTATGGAGTAATCAAGATGAAGAGAAGTTTACTGAAGTATTAGAAAAATTCATGGACAAGAAATTAACTGGAAGAAATTTTTTCTTAATAAAGCAGCTTTCTTTTATATTTCAAAGAAATACATTATGAAAATAAATAATGCACTTATAAATAATAATGATAATATTAATACATAAGTATGACTGAGCTATATTGTTTTACCATTGATTGAAAACGATAAATATAAATAAAGAAATAATGTAATAAAAGCTAATTTTTAGATGAAAATATATAACATGAAAACATTTAGCTACATTTTTATTTAATATTAAAATAATAAAGTATTATTTTAAGCATTCAAAAATGTAATTAAACATTTTTTATGTTATGCATTTACGTTAAATCTAAATAAGACGCACTGCATTTGTTTACGCAAAAGAAAAATATCAATATTATTTTCCCTTTTTAAAAAACATATGCATACAATGAAAACTTGAAAACTTTTTTTCTTTTTTAACGCTTTTCTGTATAGTTTAAAAGTGTTTAGAAATTCAATTCATCTGTTTCTCATTCTGCACTTTTAGTCTCATGATTTCTTTATACGTATAATGCGTTTCTCAACGAAATTTGAGTATACTATCTAATCTGTTTACAAATCCATAGATAATATATAGGAAAACAAAACAAAAAAAAATGTTTCTTATTTTTACTATTATCAAATTTAAATGCTGATTAGTGTTTTATAATTTGTCATATGGCCCTCAAATAATTTATTTTAATATCCTTTTTCATTTCAATAAACGGAGGAGATTTGTTACAGTATTTTGAATGTGTTGGAAAGTGTTTCGTTATCTACGCTTCATGCAAGATTTTTCCTTCTTTTTTAACATAAATTTTCAGTAGGTATCAATTAAATACAACTTTTTAAGGGAATGTATCATTTAATAATAGCTGCATAAGAAAAAATTGATTAATTCAGAATTATGTTTTTAAAAAAAAATCCATTTTGTTGTTTATTTCTTTGATTAATTAAAAAAAAAAAACACTCCTGTTATTCAGTATAAAATCTGTATGCTTTTCGTTAACATTTGGAGTTAAAAGTTCTCAATAAGATTTCAATTATTGAAACATATGTACATAAAGAATAAGAAACTAGGTCAAATTAATTATAGCGATTTCCACCCAACGCTGCCTCCACAAAAGCCGGTGATTTGAATTACTCAAGAATAATTAATGGAGATGCGCAATGTTTTATTCTGCTTGGCATAATATTATGAGTACATTTAAAAGGTTCCTTCATTCAACGGAATGTAATCTCATTATATTAAAGCATGTAATTCAAATATAATAATGAGAAATATAGTTAAGGAATTTTTTATGTGATTCATTGACTTTTTAATTATGGAGGAATCAAAATGAAGTCAAGTTTACTGAAATGTTAGAAAAAATGATAGGCTAGAAATGAATTTAAAAAAATATGCTTTCGATAAAGCAGCTTCTTAAATATTTCAAAGAAATATATTATGAAAATAAAAACGCACAATAATAATAACAATTAATGTAAAGTATTACTAAGGCATGTTGTCTTAGTACTGATTGGAAACAAAAATAATAAATAACGAAATAAGGTACTAAAAGCTAAATTTTAGATGAAAATAAAAAATGTGGAAACATTTAACTATTTTTATTTAGTATTAAAATAATAAATAATCTTTAAAGGTTTTAGTCGTTCTAAAATGTAGTTAAAATTTTTTTATATTATGTATTTACATTAAATCCAAATTAGACACACTGAATTTTATAACACAAAAGAAAAAATACATTTTTTCCCCTTTTTTTAAATGCATGCCTACATTGAAGACTTGAAAACTTTCTTCTCTTTTTAATATTTTTGTGTATGGTTTAAAATTGTTTAAAGATTCATTTCATCTTATTTTCTCTCTGCATTTTCAGTTTTATGATGTTTTTATACGTATCATGCACTTCCTAACTAAATTTCAGTATACTATCTAGTATGCTTACAAAACTACAGATAATATATGGGAAATCACAAAACATTTTACGGTTTTTTTTCTACTGTAGATGGTAATTGCTGATTTGTGTTTTATAATGTGTTATATGCCTTTCAAATAATTTATTTAAATGTCATTTATTTGTTTTAATCAACCTGGGAGATTTGTAACATTATTCCAAATGTGTTCCAACACAGTGTTTCGCAATGTAAGATTGATGCAGGATTTTTTAATTTCTAATATAAATTTTCAATAGGTATCTACTAACTATAATGTTTTAACCGAATATGCTATTTAACAATTATTGCATAAAAAAACGAATAATTCAGAATTATATTTAAATATATATATATTTTTTCAATTTTCCATTTTCTTTCTTATTTCATTGATTAATTATGTATTAAAAAAACTCCTGTTATTCAGTATAAGATCTGATTTCATTCAGTAACATTTGCAGATAAAAGCACTCAATAAGATATAAAATATCGATATGTATCTATAAAGAATAAGAAACTGGGTCGAATTAATTAAAAAAATTTTTATCCAACGCTGCCTCCACAAAACCAGTGATTTGAATTACTCAAGAATAATTAATGGAGATGCGTAATCCTTTTATCTGCTTGGATAATATATGGATAATATACTCATAATATCATGAGTACATATAAAATGTTCTTTCATTCAACGGAATGTGATCTCATTATATTAAAGCATGTAATTCAAAAGCATTGTAAAATTTATAGATAAGGATTTTTTTTATATAATTCACTGAAGTCCTTAATTATGGAGTAATCAAGATAAAGTCAAGTTTACTGAAGTATTAGAAAAGTTGATATGCTAGAAATGAACCTGAAGAAAAATATGCTTTTGATAAAGCAGGTTTTTAAATAATTTAAAGAAATATATTATGAAAATAAAAACATACAATAATAATAATAATAATAAATATATTTTATTTTAAAAACATTCTTCTCTTTTTAACGCTTTTCTCTATAGTTTAAAAGTGTTTATAAATGCAGCTCATCTGATTTTCTGTCTGCACTCACAGTCTTATGATTTTTTTTATATGTATCATGCGTTTCATCACTAAATTTTAGCATACTACCTAGTATATATACAAATTCATTCATAAAATGTTTTGATATTTTTTTCAACTATAGATGATAATTGCTGATTTTAGTTTTATAAATTATTTTATGCCTTACAAATAATTTATTTGAGTAACATTTTTTTCATTTCAATCAACGAAAAGATTTGTTACAGAATCCCAAATCTGTTGGAAAGTTTTTCATAATCATCACTTAACGCAGAATTTTTCTTCCTTTTTTAATATAAATTTTCAGAAGCCGTCTGCTTACTACAATTTTTTAAACGAATATTCATTCGCTTTTGACAATCAATGCACACTAAAAAACGAAAAATTCAGAATTATATTTTAAAAATACATATATTTAATTTCCTTCTTTATTTCTTTGATGAATTTTATGTACATACTAGCAGCTTACAGCCGCTACTCTGGTCAGAACTACGCTGGTATCTCACGAACTTCTGGATTTAAAAGAATTTGCTTAGTACCATTCGATTCAGCATGAAAACATACACTAAAATATGTTACCACATGAAAAATAACTACAAAAGCTGATTTTTAAGGAATTTTTTTTAAGTATGTTCTTTTTATTACCCCCACCCCCTTAGAAGTTGATTTTTTTAAAAGTTCCTTCTTTTTTTTACCCCCCCCCTCCCTAGGGGTGGAATTTTCGAAAAACCCTTCTTAGCGGCACTCGATGTTATAAGAAGTATTTTTACCCCAATTTTTGAGATTTTTGGTTCGGTAGATTTTTTTGTGCTGCGATTAATACGAAATCCAGACTTTCTTGCATATATATGTTACAGGCCAAACCCGATTTTAGGCCAAACCCGATTGGCCTAGGCCAAATTAGTCTATCCTAACGCCCATCGGATAAACTAGTTTTACCTAGGCTAAACCGGTCCATCCTAACGCCCATCGTATACACTAGTTTTTCCTAGGCCAAACTAGTCTATCCTAAGGCCCATAGGTTGAACTAGTTCTTCCTAAGCCAAACTAGTTTGGCCTAACTCTTATAGGACAAACTAGTTTAGCCTGTTGTTTATTGGTCTGAACTAGTTTATCCTAGGCCGATCTAATTTATCCTAGGCCAATTCAATTTGGCGTGATTTTTTTTAATTCAATGATCGCCTCAGCGCCAACATTCTAGTTTGTCCTAGGCTGATCTAGTTTATCCTAGGCCAATGTTTTTAGCTCATGGACGTCAAAGCCAAAGAAATAATGGGCTCACAGGATCTGTATGTATGTATGTACGCATGTATGTATGTACGTAACGCGATAACTCTTGATAGAAATAATGTAATTTGACATGTTTTTATCTCATCACCTACTAAAGACTGAGAACTAATGTGCCCGGTGGATTCTGTATCTATGTATGTACGTAAGTACGTAACGCAATAATTCTTGATAGAAATACTCGATTTGCATCAAACTTTCAATATAGGTTTATTCTTATGAGGAGCTCTTCTGATTAATTTTGTGAGGTCATTGGAGAAGAATAAGTAAAGGGGGGAAGACGAGAGGCTGATTCGCCCCTTCCCTTAATTCAAATAAATGGGTTTCCATGGATTATTAGCATATTTTATTCAAATTTTAGATATAGGAGTATTCTGTTTAGGCGCCTCCATTAGTTGTGGGTGAGAGAATAGGGGTAACGCCCCATAATTTATGTAAATGCTTTTTTTCACGCAGAATTTACTGATTTGCTTCAAATTTTAGAAATAGATTCATTCTGGTAAGGCATTTCCCTAATTAGTTTTGGGGATTAATTGAATAAGAACAAAGGGAAGAACGGGGGAATCCCGCCTAATTTTGTTAAATGGGTTTTTCATGCAGAATTAACCGATTTGCTGCAAATCTTGTATTTGTTCATTCTGATAAAGTGTTTCGTGATTCTTTGGTTAAGTATAAAGAGGAAACGTACAATTTATTTCCTTCCTTAAATATATAAATTTGTTATAATACAGAATTATCTAATTTGCTTAAAATTTTGATCAATTCAATAAAATTCATTTGATCAGGTGCTTCTTTAATTAATTTGGGTCTTTTCTTATGGTTATGCATTATGGGTTAGTAGATGATTTATCGCCTTCCTTAAATTAGATAAATGGGTTTTTATTCAGTTTTATCCGATTTGCCGTAAATTTTGAATATAGTTTATAATTTTTTCTTTAAAAGGCGAATCCCTGAATTGTTTTGGGGGTTTAATGATTAAGTATAAAGAGAGGAATGTGGGATTACCCTCTCTAAATCAGATGAATGGTTTTTTAAGCAGCATTATCTGATTTGCTTCAAATTTTGGATAATTGTTTAATTTTATAAAGCGTATCTGTGATTAGTTTTAAGGGTTCAATGGTTAACTATAAGGGAGGGGGATGGGAAAAGTAAATCAGCCATCAGTTTAACTGGGCAATATTCTTTTTAATATTGATCCCGACTACTGCTCCATTGCTAACCTTGTGCAAAGTGGTTTTGTCATCACCCCTATATAATGTATTTTATTCGAAGGGTTTTAGAATACTGTCAAAAGTTTGCACGGGCCAAAATTTTGAGTTCCGGGCCCCGCCTTTCTCGAAGGAAAGTTATTTCTCCGTGACCCGGTGTAAAAATTAAAAGTTCAACCCGAGCCCTGCCTGTATAAAAATGTATGGAAAAGGACTCAGTCCCGCTCAATCTGGCCCTACTCAATTTTTGCAAAAAACTCAGATTTTACTTAACATACAATCAGGATTCCTTTAAAAAATTTTGCATACATATATCTTGGATAAATTTACAATGTATTTTTAAATTACGAGGGGTTCACAGAATGGAAAATAAACAATGTATTATTGATTATTTAGATTCTTAGACCTTTCAATATTGAAACAGGGATTCATTAAATAATTAATGTAGTTTTGAACAAAAGAAAAAAGGAGAGTTATAAACATCATAACTAATCTGTTCAATAAAAGCAAATTTGTGAATATGTTTCTCTGTCATTCCTTAAGACTTTTCTTAAATCCAAAAGAGCTACATCCTAACACATTTAAAAACTAATTCATTTTTGGAAATGCATAAGATTAACAGAAATTCTCACTCAGAAAATATGTAATCGAATGGCGTTAACCATTTTTTCATAAAAGCGATGTACCTTAGAGAAAACACTATTAAAGCTACGTTTTGAATCGAATTTTCGGTTACGACTTCACGGAAAAGAAAAACTTGATGCCGTGACAAGAATAGCTTAAATGTCGACAAGTAATTAATTTCTAAAAAATGGAAAACGCTGTTCGATTCCAATTATGTTCAGCTTGGGCTTGAATATGCAATATTTGGCTTGAATATGCAATAATAATAATAATAATAAATGCAAGCCTGATCTCAGTTGGCACGAGTCTGCAGAAAAAAACAAGAAAAAAAACACCATGTAAAATGCATTATGTCTTTACGGTGGACATGTGAAATTCCTGTATTAATGTTATAAGCAATTACTCTTGACACACATTTATACTTATTCTAGTGAAAGACATGTTTTTTACCGGCCAAACCCGATTTTGAGCCACATTAGATTAGCCTAGGCGAAACTATTTTATCCTAACCCAACTATATAAACTAGTTTTTCCTACGCCAAACTTGTTTATCTAAATACCCGTAGGAAAAACTAGTTTTTACTAGGTAAGAGGGTAATCCTTCATTTTCCCTTCATACTTTACCATTAAACCCTCCAAAACTATTCTGGGAATTGCCTTATCAGAAAGAACCTATAACCAAAATTTGAAGCAAATCCGTAAATTCTGCGTTAAAAACCATCTATCTAAATTATGGGGGGGGGGTACCTACATTGCCCTTTCTTTTACACTTAAACAATAAACATCCACAACTAATCCCGGAGGCGCCTTGTCAGAATAATCTTATACAGTAAAACCTCTAAATAACGGACACCTCGGGAGCGCAGAAATTGTCCGCTATTCGGAGGTGTCCGTTATTGGGAAAAACCTCAGAGATACAAAAATTGCTAAGACATACTTAATATTTCATTAATTGGCATTTATATGACTTAAAACCTCTATTATATGATTAATGAGAAATTAAAAATTATTTTTTAAGCAATACAACTTAAATAAATTTGTGCACACTTATAACTGCTGTTTATTACATTCTTATTAAAAAAAAATCTGTCACAAAATTTTGCTTTTTCTTGCGATTACATGTAATTTATTTTTCAATGTAATATTATTGGTCATTATAGAGATCCGGGAGGGGATGGGGATTGTGCTTTTTGATCATTAAAAGCATAAAAATCTTCCGGGAGGACATAGAAATTCGAATGTTCTGGAAGATGTCCCTTCCAGGCAATTCCCTCAATTCAACAGTGAATGTGAAGAAGAAATTTCCTCAGTCCGCCCTCTACATTTTTCTGTTATCACGAAATTTGTGACAAATTTCACTGTTAAATTAAGAGGCATTTTTACTTTTAAAAAAATCTCGTTAAAAAATAATTTTCCATCCTTTATCGCCGAAAAAAGTGTCCGCTATTTGGAGTGTCCGTTATTCAGAGGTTAAACATACAAAAATTTAGGTTTAGGGAGTGGGGATTGGAAAACTGTCCGTTAAATAGAGGTGTCCGCTATTCGGGAGTGTCCGTTATGGAGGTTTTACTGTATCTAAAATTTTAAATGAAAACTGATAATTCTGCATGATAAATGCATTTCTTTAAATTAACGGTGGGGGATTAGCCTCCTGTTCGCCCCCTTTATTCTTATCCAGTGAATGTCCAAAACTAATCAGAAAAGTATCTTATGAGAAGGAACCTACATCCAAAATTTGGAGCTAATCGGATATTTCTATCAAGAGTTATAGCGTTATGTACATTCGTATGTACACACGTACATGCATGCGTACGTGCATACATACAGAACTTGTGAGCCCTTTATTTCCCTGGCTTTGACACCCGTAAGCTAAAAACACGCAAAATTACATTGGCCTACGATAAACTAGATCAGCCTAGGAGAAACTAGAATGTTCGCGCTGAGGCGGTCATTGAATTCAATAAAATCACGCCAAATTGAATTGGCCTAGGAAAAACTAGATCGTCCTAGGATAAACTAGTTCAGACCAATAAACAGCAGGCTAAAGTAGTTTGTCCTATAAAAGTTAGACCAAACTAGTTTGGCCTAGGAAAAACTAGTTTGTCCTATGGGCCTTAGGATAGACTAGTTTGGCCTAGGAAAAACTAGTCTATTCGATGGGCGTTAGAATAAACCGGTTTGGCCTAGGAAAAACTAGTTTATCCGATGGGCGTTAGGATAGACCGGTTTGGCCTAGGAAAAACTAGTTTATCCGATAGGCGTTAGGATAGACTAGTTTGGCCTAAAATCGGGTTTGGTCTGTAACATATATATATATTTAAACTTCTGTTATTCAACATAAAATCTGTATGTTTTTCATTAGCATTTAGAGATAAAATACTCAATAAGCTTCCAAATATCGATATGTATCTATAAAGAATAAGAAACTGGGTCGAATTAATTATAGCGATTTTCACCCCACGCTGCCTTTACCAAAAGCCAGTGATTTTAATTACTCAAGAATAATTAATGGAGATACGTAATGCTTTATTCTGCTTGTCATAATATTATGAGAATGTATAAAAGGGTCCTTCATTCAAAAGAATGTGATCTCATTATATTTAAGCATGTAAATAATGCATTATGAGGAATACAGATAAAGAATTTTTTTTAATGCGATTCACTAAACTCCTTAATTATGGAGTTATCAAGTCAAGATTACTGAAGTATTAGAAAAACGGATGGACTAGAAATGAATTTGAAGTAAAAAATGAGTTTGATAAAGCAGAATTCTTTTATATTTAAAAGAAGTGTATAATTAAAATAAATAATGCATTTACGTATATAGTAACAATAATAATTAATATATATATGTATATATATATACTACTAAGGCATGTTGTCTTAGTATTCATTGGAAACGAAAATTATAAATAACGAAATAATATACCAAAACCTAATTTTTAGATGAACGTATATAATGCGAAAATTTTAGCTATATTTTTATTTAATATTAAAATAATAAAAAAAAGTTTAAAGCTTTTAATCATTCATAAATGTAATTAAGCATTTTTTATGTCATGTATTTCCGTTAAAGCCAAATTAGACATACTGCAATTTATAACAGAAAAGAAAGAAAAATATTTTTTTCTTTTTTTTAAGAAAAATATATTTGTACATTGAAAACCTCAAAATTTTCTTCTTTTTTAACGCTTTTCTTTACGGCTTAAAAGTGTTTATAAATTAAGTTCATCAAATTTTTTTGCTTTCACTCTCAGTCTTATGAATATTTTTATATGTATCATGCGCTTTCTAACCAAATTTAAGTATAATATCGAGTATGTATATGAATCCATTCACAAAAAAATTTACCATTTTTTCTACTGTAGATGATAATTGCTGATTTGTGTTTTATAATCTGTTATAAGCCTTTCAAATAACTTATTTAAATATCATTTATTTATTTTAATCAACCTGGGAGATTTGTTACAGCATTCTGAATGTGTTGGAAAGTGTTTCGTAATCTACACTTGACGCAGAATTTTTCTTTATTTTTCAATATAAATTTTCAGTAGTTGTCTACTAACTACATTTTTTAAGCGAATATAATATTTAATAATCAATGCATAATAAAAATAAATAATTCAGAATTATACTTCGAAAATATTTTACTTTTTCCATTTTTTCTTTATTTCTTTGATTTATTACATAAAAAAACTCCTGTTATTCAGTGTAAAATCTGTATGTTTTTCGCTAATATTTAGAGTTAAAAGTTCTCAATTAGATTTCAACTATCGATACATATATATACATATATAAGGTGGTCTGGTGTAATAACGCCAGGTGCTAATATTTTGCATAATTATGAAATAATCTGGTAAATAACACCCACGTGCTCTGCGCAGAAGGGTTTTGAGTCATATAAATCGCAAAAAACAGCTCCAAGTTAATTTGTTTCATTTTTAGCACTTATTATTTTTACAAGCAACTAAAATTAACGCTTGATCTAAAATTTGCGAGATACGTATTGTGATGTGAAGACTCTTTTTTTTATCCGGAAATACTTTGTTAATTACATAAATTTGTAGTACATTTAATGGACTTTCAAAATGTTGTTGAAGATTTTGGATATCTTCTCGAGATAATTTGTAATTTAAAATGTACAGCGCAATAACTATAACGGGGTAATAACGCCAATCCTTGGCATTAATACCCCGGTTGATTCCCTACAGTGGCCGAGCTACATCCTAAATACTGATTCAAATAAACGCAATTAAAACTGTGCAATGTTTCTAATAATTCTATTTAAGCGGTCCTTTTTAAGCGAAAAGAAGCTCACGGTCTGATATTCTTTTGCCTCATCCTTCCCCCCCTCCCATACCATACCTTTATTTTTCTTACACTTTCACAAAAAATTGAACATTTTCAATAGCTTAGAATGCAATTTGTCAATTTCTAAGTTTGTAGAGTTTGTATTTTTAGAATTGGGCCATCTACATGAAATTATTCCATCTTATTTCATAGCTTTGTTTGCATGGCGTTATTACCTATATAGATGGGTAATAACGCCAAATAGCATTGGTCAAGAAATCACGCCATTACACTGTAAAAAAATCTGTAAAGTTACTAAACTTTTTCTAGGAAACTGGGATTCCAAGAACTTTTCATGCTACGGTAACATGAAAATTTCATGTAATCGACTCTGAAACTTGAATTTTTGCTGTTACGTTACAGAAAATGTTCTAGGAATCCCAGTTTCCTAGAAAGAGTTCAGTAACGTTACAGAGTTTTTTTTACAGTGTACATTTTATGAATACATATCTATTAAATTATTTTTTTTTACATAGATAGTCAATGAGTTGTTGTATCAAATCATATATTTGTTTGAAAAATGCAAACTAAAACTGAGCCGTGAAAATTTGTAGAACCTTAACGTGGCGTTATTACGCCAGGGTACCTTATATATAAAGAATTAGAAACTAGGTCAAATTAATTATAACGATTCTCACTCAACGCTGCCTCCACAAAAGCTAGTGATTTGAATTACTCAAGAATAATTAATGGAGATGCGTAATGCTTTATTCTGCTTGGCATAATATTATGAATACATATAAAAGGTTCATTCATTCCACGGAATGTGATCTCATCATATTAAAGCATGTAATTTAAATGCATTATGAAGAATATAAATAAGGAATTTTTTATGTGATTCACTGAAATCCTTAGTTATGGAGTAATCAAAATGAAGTGAAGTTAACTGAAGTATTAGAAAAATTGATAAGCAAGAAATGAATTTGAAGAAAAAAAAATACTTTTGGTAAAGCAGCTTTCTTTTTTTTCAAACAGATATATTATGAACATAAATTATGTACTTGTAAAATAATAATAATAACTAATATATAAGTATTACTAAGGCGTGTTGTGTTAGTATTCATTTAACACGAAAATTATAAATAGCGGAATTATATCCCAAAAAGCTATTTTTTTAATGAAAATATATAATGTTGACACATTGTACACATTGAACTATATTTTTATTTAGTATTAAAATAATAACATATTTTTAAGGTTTTAATCGTTTTAAAAAATGTAATTATATATATGTACGGGGTGATCCAAAAGTCAGGACCAGTTTTTAAAATGAATAACTCGAAAAAAAAAAGATACAGTTTGCATCAAACGGATAGAAAAAAGCATGGCAACATAAAAAATAGTTTTGTTGGTGACCAACAGATGCACTATATTGTTTTATTGTGCCAAAATATGTCCACTGTCATGGCAACAGCAGTGGCTGTTGAGAGACATCCACTTATTTGACGTGTCACCAAAGAACCCGTAGCTTAAAATTTCAGCATGATTTTGTTCATTGCAGAAGACGTTATTTGTCCTTTGCTATATCGCATACACTCTTAAAACGAAATAGCTGATTTGGCTTCTCAGGAAAGAGCTGTAATATTTTCGATCATAAATGAGTTGTTTTCCAAACGATTAAATCTTCTTGATTTAAATTGGTTATTTAAATAGCTCAACTTGATTTAAATTGCTCAAAAACAACTCGTTTACTCGAGTTATTTCAACTCTTTTCGAGAAGCTGCCTTTCAAAACGTAAGATGAGTGGATTTCGGCTCAACTTGTGTTATTTTGTGGCTGACTTTTTAAGAGAGTAGCCTTCACGTAGCGGTATGCTCTTAATGCCACTTTCCGAATTCTTGTAATACAGTTTAACTAAGAATACTTTCTCAACTATGGACAGCATTTCGATGCATACAAGCTTCGACTACCATTACTTTCTATAGTTGCTCCTTTTTATAGCGTTTGTTGCTTTGCATGAACCAAATGAGATATCCGACAGCGCCATCTATTGGTCACCAACCACACTATTATTTTTTTCGTTGCCACACAAAGCCCGTTTCTTTTCCATCCGTTTGGTGCAAACTGTATCTTTGTATCTTAATACATATACGAATTATTCATTTTTAAAGTTCGTCCTGACTTTTGGATGACCCGGTATACATATTTATAGTATCGATTTACGTTAAATCAAATTAGACACTCTAAATATTATTTTTTAAAAATATATATGCATACATTTAAATGCATAAAATTAGGTAAATTCTTTGTCTCATACAGTGATCTATTTCAAATAATCAAAATTCGTGCAATTTAGTTAAGGTTACGGATAAAACGTAGACAGAGGAAGAAATGTAATAAAATTTCAGTATGTCATATTTACGTAGAATATAATAAGTTGAAACCCGCCAAGTATCAACGAATGAAAATGCTTAAAAAAACTAATTGATTGCATCTATAAAAAGTAGCAAAAATAATTACAATAATGAATAAATATTTAATACTGCCTCTGCCCCAAATCAGTTGCGACATTTGAATACTTTTGTACTGATTATTGATATTTATGACTTTGTGTGAATGTTTTTCAAAGAGTTATACTATCAATCAACAACATTTACTTACCTAACATTTTCATCGTCATTCCATAAATTAGTATTAAATTAGTTTAAAAAATCCCGGTTTGCACGTTCTTAAGCCACGCTTTATTTTGTAAAGATTCTTTTAAGCGTAATCACGTAGAATTATCTTAAAAATAATTAATCGTGAATTCATTCCAACATATCTAAAAAGTATCTTTTAGTTTGAACATGCTGAAAAAAAATCGAATTCTGTCGAGCTTATTTTTTTCTGTTAGACTTGGTTTAATGATGGATGAAATACGTTCCAACACTTTACCAGTCTTGAGAATCCTGTGTAATATTAATTTACAAATTATAACAGCATATGATAATCTTCGCAGTAATTGTCTTCATTTTATTGGGACATATTTGATTTTGCTCATATCGTCATTTGATTTTGCGGCTGAGAAAAATAATTTTTTTTTTTTTTTTTTTTTTTTTTTTTTTTTTGTAAACATACATTGTAAATTTACTCATTTTTTGTTGACGTCTTTGCCTGGTTTTGTAAACGGAATATAATGATGGACATTAAATTTAATAGCTACAGCATTTATGACATTATGGTTTAATTTTCCTTTTTAGAAGATCGCTGCAAACATTCGAGTACATTCGAATCTATATTATCCATTTCTTTCTTCAGGGTATTTTCTAAATATTTTTTTCTTATTTCTATTACTTCACATTCGAGTTAACATTGCTTCTGGCACCTAGTGTACACAGTTATATTCATTCTAGTATAATTTTACTGGTGTTGATCTATTAATCTACATCATAAGTTATTTATGACTCTACTTGATACCCTACTTGAAATGTAACAACTAATTTGGGACAAAATTTTCAACTTAAATGTAGCAACTAATTTGGGACAGAGAAAGTAATATATTTACAAACTTGGTGTCAAGTTTGCCCGTTACAATTTTCCATGCAAACATACATGCTTCGTACTTGAAGTTCTAATCTTAGTGTCAGCGAGATCCAGAAATTCAATTATAGATGCACTTGCAATAAAATATTCAGTTTTATCAAAGAAAATACTCATTTCATTTAACTATGACATCATTTTTACCTACTGAAGCCGTCTGAGAAAAATGTCTTAATCTCAGTATCAGTGGAATGAAAAAAAAATATTGAAATGTAAAAGCATTAGAAGGAAAAATATGTTATTTTATATAATAATGTCATTTTCTGTTCAGAAGTTTTTGAAAAGTTTTTTTCAAATGGAATATTTGAAAATGGTATGCGTAATGGTATGAAAGTTTTTATTGTTTACCTTCTGACATCATCAGTTCAATTAACCCGATTGCCACCAATGTGAAAGAACTTCATAAAAGACTTTTTAAATTAAAATTACAATATAAAAATAAAATTATTTTGAAAGTAACGACTGAAGGCATATCTACAAATAAAGAACTTTCATTTAAAGAAAAAATTACAATTGGTTCAATAAAAATCTCAGGCTTAAAGACTAAAAAAACAATCTTCTCTTTTAAATATAGTAGTTGTAATTAAATGGAAATGACATAATTTTCATAAATATTTTAATTTGTGCAAACCAATTATCTTTCAATACATAGCAGAAGTTAAGTCTGCTTAGATGCAGAAATAAAAGTCAGTGAATATGATGTCATCGCGACACAGTTATAACGACATATATTATATTCATGAAGCAAATTTCTCTTGTTTCTAAATGAAGTTTCTGGTTTCTGAATTTTATTTCCTCGGAAACGTTGCGCTTTAGATACTACTTTTTATTATAGAATATGATTATTTATTATTTTATATACGCAGATTACTTAATATTATTTCTCAGTTAATAGTCCGTGTTCTTCCATGATTAGTACAAAATTATAGGCAATAATTTTAATACCATTAACTTTTATGAAAACCATTAAGTTTTTTTTTTCTTTTAAATACAATGGTACATTCACTGATAAAATCAAGTTTCGTTTTCATGGAATATAAAAATTCAAAATAAATTAATTTATAGACATCAAAAGCTTAACCAGATTGATACTATTTTGAAAAAATATCATAGAAAGTTTTTTAAATTAAAAATAAAATACAAAAATTGAAATAAATTAACAAATATAGCTACATTTACAAAGGAACAGCTTTCATTTAAAAAAAAAAAAAAATCATTACCAAAATTGGTTATGTAGAAATCTCAGGGTTTATGACTAAAAACACGACTAAGTCTTTTAAATATTATGTATGCGATTTAGTATTGTCATTAGTTTAATATATCTACTGCCTTGATTACTACAAACAATTTCCTAAAATTTCCTTCAAATAATTTAGGAATTTGTATGCATTTTTTAATATTAAAAATTTTATTATTCAATAACTTATTATATTTATAATTAATATCATAATTTGATTGATCTATATTCAATAATTTATTTTATTTTGAAAACTAGTCAGATTTGGCAATCCCAAAACATTATTCGACCTCATATACGTTAATATTTCCAGGAAAATGGAACATAGCAGCGTCACTGGTTACGTAATTAACACCAAAATCTAATTTAATCAGCAACAACTTATTCCAAGTTCTAACTAAATTTGAAATTTCATGAAAATTAGCTCATTAATGTTTGAGATACATTCATCGCAGAAATCGAAAAAAAACTGGATAGAAGCGCTACATAATGAGCGATTTACTTCAAAATCTAAAGTATAATGATTTATACAAACTAAATTTAAAGTTTGGTGAAAATTCGTGCATTAGTTCCTGAGACAGAGCTATTGCGTCAATCATGAATAATTCCACAGAGCAGCGCCACCTGTTGAGTGATTTACTCCAAAAATTATAGAATATTAATTTATATCAGGGACACACTGAATCTGAAGTTGCATGAAAATTTCTGCATTAAATTCTGAGATACAGCTATTACAATGATCAAAAATAATGTCGCATAGCACCATCGCCTGTTGAGCGACTTACTCCAAAAACTAAAGAATACTAATCTATATTAGAGACTAACTTAATCTGAAGTTTGATGAAAATTCGTGCATTAGTTCCTGAGATAGCCAGACATGAATAATACCGCATAGCAGAGCCACCTGTTGGGTGATTTTACATCAAACGTAATTAGAGCTATATTATATCAAGGATTACCATAATCTAAAGTTTTATGAATATTCCGTGGATTAGTTCTTGAGATATAGCTATAGAAGAAATCGTGAAAAAGGCAGCATAGCAACGCCACTTATTGGGCGATATATAAAAAAAACTTATCAGATTCATTTTATATCAAGGTCTAACTGACTCTAAAGTTTTATGAATTTCCGTGCATTAATTCTTGAGATAGAGCCCCCAAAAATATTTTTGTCACACACAGAGTAACAGACTGACTTACAGACGGAGTGACAGACAGACATACAGAGAAACTCACAGACAGACATTTTGTAAAAACATTTTTTTTTTATCTCTGATCCCTAGAACGTGTGAATTCGTCAGAAACCGGATTCTAAAATTTTCATGAATCCAATACTTTATTCTTGTAAAGTTAGAAGAAAGTAAAAATATTGAATAATTTTGAGTTATTTCTTCGGAAAAAAATATTTTAAAAAAGATTTTAATTTTCTTAAACAGAAAACATTTTAAATGAATTATGCGTGCATATATTAATAATGAATTAAATATTGAAAAATTTTGACAACAGAAAACTCCATAACATGTTTCTTTAATCGAGCATAATTTCGTAAATTCCTGACAATGTCTTTATAAATTACATTTATTTTAAGTTTTATTTAATATTTGTGTAGATGACCGTTCTAGGGCGGTGAGTAAAAAATATGTTTTTCACATAAATTTGAAAAATTAATAAAAATAATTGAAAGTATGGAAGCCTTCATATAAGCAAAATTCGGCAATAAACACACTATTAGCATTTACAATACATCTGGGTAAACAAGACATTGTGACTAAAATACCTTAATAAAATTAAGATTTCTTAATAAAACAAAATTTAACAAATATGCAATAAAACTGCGTAATCAAAACAATCTGCTGAAACTATTGAAATAATACTAATAATTAATAATTATTACTATTTTTGCAGCACTTTGAAACTGTATTTCTTTCGTTTACCAACCACCTCCCACCTCCCACCCCACTCCACGAAAAAAATAAAGATTGTCATTTTTTCCTTTTATTGGCCCGTTTCTGTTTCTGCTCTTAAGCTTCGGATGCACGCAGACGACATACCGATTTCGGTGGTAGTGTCAATTCCATTTCAGTGACAGTATTTGGAGGGGGGAAACAGCGCGAAAGGAAACTTTGACGTGCAATGCGTTACTCTTTGTTTTATTATATAGCCATTCTTATGAATAATAAATGAAGAACTGTCATTTGTATCATTTTTTTCTATAATATGGTAAAAATATCAATGCTATTGTCTTGAATTTTTCTTTTAATATTTCAATACAACGTAAGCTTATTATTTTTATTTGGAGATTTCTAGCAGTTTAATTGAAAGATATTTTTAAAGTTCTAATATATATTTATTTATCATGCTTTTATATTAAAAAAGTAATAACTTGCAATATAAAGACTTACATGACGTGTTATAAAATATTTATTCTTTAGTTAATAATATTAAATTATGTCTGTTTATTATATATTTTTTAATCTCACAATTTACCACAATTTTTCTCTCATTTTTCTTCACATTTATACGAAAAAAAAAATCAAAATAAGAATAAAAAATAATATGTTTATTTATTCATTTATGGCATTCTATAATAGTAAAAAAATATATATATTCAATAAACATTTATATTCAAAGCTGTTTTTTGAAGCCGTATGTTATTGAGATTGTAGCCTCCATGAACTTGTAAAGATTCCGTTCATTTGTTGGCAACAAAAAGGCAGACGATATTGTTGTTATTAAAAAGAATAAAAATGTTGTTTGTTGTTGATATGCTGAAGGCGTTCTATTTATTATTATTTTACAAGTAATTTAATATAGTAAAATTATTTTAATTAGTTTTTTTTATATTAAGTAAAATATAATGATTTTAATCAATTAATTATTTGATACGTGTAAATAGAAATAAGCGCAATACCGGGCTCTCTTACAAAATTCTGGTGACCTTGCTTTGGACATTAACGCATTGAAAAATGACTGAAGAATCAACGAAAACGTCTATAAATTCGATTCCTGAAGCAAACAAGGTAAGCGTCAAATTTCCTCCATTCTGGGAAGATAATCCTGAAATGTGGTTTTTTTTCAAATTGATACTCAGTTTTCCCTTGTAAATATTATAAATGAAGAAACAAAATTCAATCATCTAGTGGCTCAATTAGACCCTAAATACATTGAAAATATATGGGATATTATCCAAAGTAATCGTAATGATAAATATACCGCTGCTAAAGAAAGATTTTTAAATACATTTAAAGAGAGTGAGGAAAAATCACTAAAGAAATTGCTTACGGGAATTTCTTTGGGTGATATGAAGCCAAGCCAACTACTGCTTAAAATGAAATCACTCAGTGGAAATAACATACCAGAAAAGGTTTTGAAAACTTTATTTCTTGAAAAATTACCTGAGTCAATAAAAAATATTCTAATGGTAAGCAGTGAAAATTTAGATAATTTATCACTAATGGCAGATAAAATTTTTGAAATGAGCTCTTCAACAGAAATTTATTCTGCGAGTTCAGATTCTTCTGTTATGAGTAAAATACTTGAGAAAATTTCTATGTTGGAAAACCAGATTTCGGCATTAAAAATTGAGAGGCAATCCAGAAGTAAAATTCTGAAATCTGGTACTAAACGAAATGAAAGTAGAAGTCAATCGAGAAAACGATTTAATCCAAATGGGAAATATTGTTACTACCATTTTAAATTTGGTAATCAGTGTTATCCTAATAAATGTAAAAGTCCGTGCAGCTGGAAAAAATCGGAAAACTCCGATCAGCAGTGGTTTTAGCGGCAAATTCTGCTGCTGAAGAATTTAAAGATTGCCGTAATTACCGTTTATTTGTTAAAGACAAAACAACCGGTTTACGCTTTCTTGTTGATAGTGGAGCTGATTTATCAATTATTCCTGCTTCTTACAAACATAAAATATGTAACTCTATCAAATTGTATGCAGCAAATGGTTCAATAATTCCTACATTTGGTTTCAAAATTTTAACACTAGATTTGGGCTTACGTAGACAATATCAATTTCTTTTGTAATAGCAAAAGTAGACAAAGCAATTTTAGGTGCAGATTTTCTTAATAAATTTAAATTGCTTATTGATATACATAATAAAAAATTAATAGATGGTGTTACTAACCTTTTTGTTAAAAGCGATGTTATGTGTGTATCAAGTGCTGATAGCATAAGTACAACTGACAAAAATTCTCAATATGCATATTTCTTATTACAATATCCTAATTTAACGAAGCCAAATCTTTTAATATGCAATTTCTCCTGTCTATTCAAAACCTCGTCCATTAAACTCAAAAAAATTAAATTTAGCAAAACAAGAATTCAAGTTTATGTTGGATAATGATATAATTAGACCATTCAAATCACCATGGGCTAGTCCACTTCATTTAGTTAACAAAAAAGATGGAAGTTTAAGACCGTGCGGGGATTACAGACGCCTTAATGCTCGAACCATTCCTGACCGTTACCCTATTCCCAGAATAGAAGATTTTCAGAATATATTAAAAGGAAAGAAAATATTTTCAAAAATTGATTTATTTAAGGCCTATTTTCAGATACCAATTGCAGAAGAAGATAAGCAAAAAACAGCGATAATAACGCCGTTTGGATTATTTGAATATAATGTGATGAATTTTGGATTACGGAATGCTCCATCTACGTTTCAGCGTTTCATTAATGAAGTATTTTTCGGATTGGACTTCGTTTTCCCAAATTTAGATGATATTTTAATAGCTTCTACAACGGAAGATGAGCTCACAGAACATCTAAAATTAGTTTTTTCAAGATTGGATCAATATGGCCTTCGTTTAAATATTGCAAAATCAATTTTTGGAGTAAACCAGCTACAATTTTTAGGATACATGATTACTCCTGAAGGTTCAAAACCCCTTCCCGAAAAAGTAGAAGTAATTAAAAATTATAAATTACCGGAAACAATCCACGAATTACGAACTTTCCTTGGTCTGGTGAATTTTTATAGAAGATACATAAAAAATGCTGCTGAAAATCAAGCACCACTTCATGAGTATTTAAAAGGGGCGAAAAAGAAAGACAAAAGAAAAATTCCGTGGACAGATGAAACAAAAGAAAAATTTGAAAAATGTAAAGAAGACCTAGCCAATGCTGCTTAAAAGCTTCGCCTAGACAGTTGCGTCATTTACAATATATATCACAATTTTCAACAGATATTCGACATATTAGTGGAGTAGAAAATACAGTTGCAGACACATTATCCAGAATACAATCGATTTCTACAATAGATTATGACAAAATTTCTGATGGGCAGATTAATAATGAAGAACTTACAAAATTACGTTTAAATCCATCTTTAAATTTCAAACAATATCCTTTAGATTCAGGTAAACTTCTTTGGTGTGATATTTCAACTTCCAAAATCCGATCATTTATTCCTGAAGCTTTTAGAGAACAAATTTTTAAGAAAATCCACAATTTAGCTCATCCTGGAGTAAAAAATACAGTAAAACAAGTAGCTTCAAGGTTTATTTGGACAAACATTAGGAAGGATGTTAATCAGTGGGCAAAATTCTGCATTGATTGTCAGAAAAACAAAATTAGCAGACATACGCATTCTCCATTTGCCACTTTCGAAGAAACAGATGAACGATTTAGTGTCGTTCATATTGACATCATAGGTCCACTAACACCGTCTGAAGGAAAATTATACTGCCTAACCTGTATTGACCGCTTCACATGTTGGATAGAAGTAGTTCCTCTAGAAAATGTGACGGCTCCAACGGTTGCTCGAGCATTTTATGATCAATGGATTTCTCGCTTTGGCATTCCACATCGTGTAATTACGGATCGAGGAAAACAATTTAAATCAGAACTGTTCTACAATTTAAGTATTATTTGTGGTTTTAAATTGAGCCCAACAACAGCCTATCATCCACAGTGTAATGGGAAGATAGAACGAATCCACCGTACTTTAAAAGCGGCAATTAGAGCGCAAAATACAATTAAGTGGACTCAATCATTACCTACAGTACTATTGGGATTGAGATCAGCTTTACGTGGTGATACAAATTTTACCATTCCACAAATGGTCTATGGAAAACCTCTCAGGCTACCAGGAGAATTTTTTGAACAACCGACAACTATTATCGACACAGAAACCTTTGCTAAAGAATTTCAGAAACAAATGGAAGAATTAAAACCTTTTAAAACTCGCCGACAGCCTTCTCAAAAAATTTTTGTTCATAAGGACTTGCACAATTCTAGCCATGTATTCATACGCATTGATCGGGTTAAAAAATCACTCGAACCTGCTTATGATGGACCCTTTCCAGTTGTCAAAAGACATGAAAAGTATTACACAGTAAAAATCAAGGAAAGAGATATCAACATATCCATAGATAGATTGAAACCTGCTTATTTATTAACAAATGATGAGAACACTCCTTATCACGAGTTAGCGGATAACCAACTACCTGTGCCTGTGCCATCAATAATCAAAAATGAACATTCAGATTTGCCTGATAAAAATGTTCGTGAGAAAACTACACGCTCTGGTAGACAAGTAAGGTTTCCGAAACGTTACAGAGACTAATTATGTACTTTTTATATTTTATTTAATATATTATATTTCTATTTTATATTTCTGTATATATTATATTTCTATTTTATATTTCTGTATATATTATATTTGTATCGTAACTATATTACTGGGGAGGGAGTAATGTAGCCTCCATGAACTTGTAAAGATTCCGTTCATTTGTTGGCAACAAAAAGGCAGACGATATTGTTGTTATTAAAAAGAATAAAAATGTTGTTTTTTGTTGATATGCTGAAGGCGTTCTATTTATTATTATTTTACAAGTAATTTAATATAGTAAAATTATTTTAATTAGTTTTTTTTATATTAAGTAAAATATAATGATTTTAATCAATTAATTATTTGATACGAGTAAATAGAAATAAGCGCAATACCGGGCTCTCTTACAAGATCTTTAATCCAATATTAAAAAGGTCTTAATTTAGAGCATTGTACATATCCTTTAGCAATAATCTTATGTACAAAACAAATACATTTCTCATTAATTTACGTTTAACATATGTTTATTTAACATATTCAATCGAATCACCACCGAAACTAATTTTCGAAAATTTGCTTTACATATGCCTTTTCTCAGATATCGGCTGATGAATGCTTCAATTAAGTTTTCCTATTAATTATAGTATGTATTTACTGAAATGGAAAATCATATTTCATTTCAAATATTACTTGAGATTAGACGCAATGGACAGAAATATTCAAACTTCTTCTATATCTCAGTTTTTAATTATATGTATAAATACGTTTATTTAAATTAAATTATTTCGCAGATATTGCCTAATTTATGCAAATTAATCACAATGTGCAAAAACAGGACGGAAACACATTTATGCCTAATGTCTCATATTTAACCCATTTATGCCTGGCGTCCTAATTTTGGTAAGTTTTACTTTGAAAAAAATCCCATTACAACTGGAATTATCAATATCCTGTCAAAACTTTCTAAAATATATCCTTAGTATTTGTTCATAAATTACATTGTATTTTTAACAGTATAAAGGCGAAATAAATGTTTGTTTTAGAACAAAGTTGAATTTTCTATTTTCTGGAATTAAAATGGCGCGTAAGAAAAAAAAATTAACAATTATTTTACGAGTAATACGTTTATGAAGCGAAACAATATTTTAGAATGGGTTTTTTTTTTCATTTTTTGCATTTTTTTAGATTTTTACATTTGTGTTCGAATTTGAATTTTTATGTATCGTCCTATTTTTGAGACGGTAGGCCCGAAAGCTTAGAAATTTTCTCTGTTACTGTCTACGCGTTAAATCTACTTTTTAAGCCATTTCTTATGTTACAAAATGGTTACATAATGTCCGAGGGTTTCTTCGAACCCATTTCACCTTCTTTTTTTTTTAACTATTTGGAAAGTAGTTGTTGTCTTCGGTAGAGAACTGGGGAATCTGAAGTACCGGGTGATCCAAAAGTCAGGACGAACTTTAAAAATGAATAATTAGAAAACGAATCAAGATACAAAGATACGGTTTGCACCGAACGGATGGAAAAGAAACCGGGTTTTGTGCAACAATAAAAAAAAAGTTTTATTGGCGACCAACAAATGGCGATTTCAATCCTTCAATTTTCATAAAATTTTTCCACATTTTTGACAAAGATCTTGATAGTTTGTACATGTTTCAACGAATCACTTCAGACCAATCTTACGGTTGGTATTCAACCATCCTTTCTCGTTGTGTTATTGTATTCTTCTCAACAAACATTACTGTTCAACAAATTTTATCCCCTCGGAATCTGTAGAATCTGATTATTTCAAATTTGTCTCATCTTTTCCGATAAGATAGATGTCTTTTTTTTCTCGCGTTTACTTTAACTGTTACGCAGTTTTAAGTACCATTTATCAACAGTAGCTGTTTACAAACTGTATCTGTTTCTTGTACGCCTGTTTCAGACATTTTCCAATATATTCAATAGTTATTGAAGAAAAGACATCGTTAGGCCCTATTATTTTATTATTGTTGAATCATTTATATTAATTAAAATTTAATAAATTCTATCAATTGATATAATTATAAACATAAAGGTTTTATAATTATGTTAAATTTAATATTATTCGTTAAAAATCCTCACTCCATAGCTATTTGATATGCTGATTAATAGTGGTCATTTCTACAAGATTTGATGTAGTTATTTATCCTGAAATTGAAGGATGGCTGATGTTGAAAGATGGCCAACCAACATAAATCGTCATTTCGCATTTGTAGATCTTTGTTTTAGGTTAAAAAGCAAATATTCGATTATATACGTGTCTTAATTGTAAGTAATGAAAAATAAATGTTATGTATGTAGTGCAAAAAATTAAATAAACATTAAATTTATACTTACTTTTTGTAATGAAAAAGCCCAGCTATGGATCATAATAAATGAACTCGACAATGTAATCCACAAAAAAAGAGTGCTGTAGAGAAACTGCAAAGAAAAAGATACGGACTATCGGTGTTTTTTTTTTTTTAAATCCGTAAAGTTGGAAATTATCAGAATCAAATCATCAATTTTCAATGAATAATATTTTGTGTTATTTAGAACTATAATCGTGCACACATTTTTTTTCAATTAAATAAAATAGTGTCTCTTGCTTTTCCAAAAAAGAAATGCAAATTATTTTTTTTTTAAAGACGGAAGACTCAAAGAAGAAATATCGAAAAGAGGCAAGGCGTATGTTGTATATCTTAAAAGAGCAAAGAGCAACAGCACTTAAAACAAAAAAGGTTTGCTCGGCGCCCTTTGAAAAAAATCAAACAAGCGTAATGAGGAGAAAGGGATTAACAACAACAACAAAAAGAATCAGTTGTGGCAATCCCATAACATTCTTCTATCTTGTGCATGCCAATACTTAGTGATAAATGCAGCATAGCAGAGTGACCGGTTAGGTTTTTTAAACTAATATGTCGTCAGCAACAACTTATGTCAATTTATTTGTGAATCTGAAGCAATGTGAATCTGAAATCTCCGTGCGTTAGTTTTTAAAACAGAGTTATTACAAAATCTTAAGAAAAAAATCTGCATAACAGCGCCTCATGTTGATTAATGTACACCAAAAACTAACCAGGTTCTTTTTTTTACCAGGTACTAACTGAATCTGAAGTTTGATGAAAATCCATGCATTAGTTCTTGAGATACATTTACTACGCAATCGTGAAAAAAATTCAGCAAAGTAGCGCCACCTGTAGGGCAATTTACGCCAAAAACTAAACAACATTATTTTATATTAGGGACTAATTGAATATGAAATTTGAGAAAATTTCGTGCATTAGTTCTTGAGATAGAGCTATTGCGATAATCACGAATAATACAATATGGCAGCACCACCTGTTGAACGATTTGCACCAAAATTTAATCAGCATCATTTTATATCAAGTACTAACTAAATATAAAATTTTAAGAAAATGCATGCACTAGTTCTTGAGGTATGGCTATTGGGAAAAATGTAAGTAATGCAGCATGCAGCGCATCTGTCGAGAGATATTCAACAAAACCTAATCAATTCTAGTTTATATGAAAGTCTAATAAAATCTAATATTTTATGAAAGTTCGTTCATTAGTTATTGAGGTAGAACTATTGCGAATAATGCACTATGGCAGTGCCACCTGTTGAGTGATTTGCACCAAAACGTAATCAGCATCATGATATATCAAGTACTACTTAAATCTATTTTATGAAAATCCACGCGCTAGTTCTTGAGGTATGGCTATTCTGAAAATTGTGAATAATTCAACATAGCAGCGCCACCTGTTGAGCGATTTTCACCAAAACCTAATCAGATTTAGTTTATGTCAAAATCTAACAGAATCTAAAGCTTTTTGAAAATCCGTGCATGAGTTCTTGAGATAGAGCGCCCACAAAATTTTTGTCACATACAGACAGACTCAGAGACAGAAAGACTCACATACAGACATTTTGTAAAAACATGTATTTTAGGTTCTCTGACTCCTAAAACGTAAATCCGTCGAAAATTTTCATGAATCGAATACCTTTTTTTTTTTTGTAAAGATAGAAGAAAGTAAAAATAATCTTCATTCATTATTGATACGTTAATATAATTTCGTCGTCAAGGGATGAAAGAAAATCCCTATTAACCAAACATTTTAGTTAGGGCGATCATAGAAGAATTTTTTTGGAAAACGAAATTTGTTGAAAATTGGGGAGGAACTTAAATTTGGACAGAGACTTATTTTTGTAATTTTGCTGCTTTCTTACCTACTTTCATAAAAGCGATATCATTTTTCAAAATTCAAATCAATTCTCCTTTTTTACTTTCTTCTATCTTTACAAGAAGAAAGTATTGGATTCATGAAAATTTTCGACTTCCGGTTTTCGACGGATTTATACGTTTTAGAAGGTCCTAAACACGTTTTCGCTATTTTTAGAAAATGTCTGTCTGTGAGTCTGTCCGTCTGTCTGTCTGTCTGTCTGTCTGTCTGTCTGTGTGTCTGTCTGTCTGTATGTGACAAAAAATTTGTGGGCGCTCTATCTCAAGAACTAATGCTCGAAATTTAATAAAATTTTATATTCAGCTAGACCTTGATAGGAATTAGTGCCTATTGGTTTTTGGTGAAAATTGGCCTGCAGGTGGCGCTGCTATACTACGTTTTTCATGATTTTCAAGATTGCTATATCTCAA
The DNA here is from genome assembly GCA_964019185.1 of Maratus speculifer. Taxonomy (NCBI): domain Eukaryota; kingdom Metazoa; phylum Arthropoda; class Arachnida; order Araneae; family Salticidae; genus Maratus; species Maratus speculifer. The sequence continues at coordinate 180,108,113 of OZ025297.1, forward strand.
GAACTAATGCACAGAATTTCACCAAACTTCAGATTCTGTGACCCCTTGATATACATAGACGCTGATTAAGTTTTGGTGTAAATTGGCCAGCAGGTGGCACTGCTATGCCACGTTTTTCATGATTTTCATGATAGCTATATCTCAACAACTATCGCACAGAATTTCACCAAATTTCAGATTCTGCGATACCTTGAGATACATAGCCGCTGATAAAGTTTTGGTGTGAACTGCCCTATAGGTGGCGCTGCTATGCTACATTTTGCACGATTTTTGCGATAGCTATATCTGAACTAATGCAGAGAACTTTATCAAATTTTAGATTCTGTTACACTAGAATATGTAACATAATTAGACGCTGATTAAATTTTGGTATTAACCTTGCAACAGGTGGTGCAGCTATGCTGCATTTTGCACAATTTTTCCGATAGCTATATCTCAACAACCAACGCACAGAATTCCACCAAACTTCAGATTTCGTTACAAAATGACATATAACATAATTACACGGTGATTACGTTTTGTTATAAATCCTTCAACTGATGGTGCTGCTTTGCTATATTTTACACGGTTTTTTTTAAACTAGCTATATCTCAAGAACTAATGCACAGAATTTCATCAAACTTCAGATTCTTTTACACCATAACATAATTAGACGCTTTTTTACGTTTTGGTATAAATTTCCCAAGATATGGTGTTGCTGTGCTACGTTTTGAAAATTTTTTGTTATAACTATATCTCAAGAACTAATGGACGAAATTCCATCAAATTTCAGATTCTGTTAGGTCTTGACATAAATAGATGCTTATTAGGTTTTAGTATAAATTACCCAACATCAGACACTACTAAGCTCATTTTCTCAGAATATTAATTAAATTTTGGGTTTTAGGCTTTTCGGATACCAGAATCTCATTAGGCTAGGTCAAATGTTCGAGGAAATTTGATAGTGGGTAATTTTGGGATCACCACTTTTTTTTTTTTTTTTAAATATTAAAATGTACTTATGAGATAGAAGAAAGTTTTGGGATTGACACATCCAACTAGTTTAAAAAGCACTCCTATTTTGTAGAGTGATTCCACAATCTTGTAAAACAATAAATTGAAAAAAATATGCTATTTGGTAACATTTAAAACGGTATATTTATTAAAAAACTTCATTATTAAATCATTTTATCCATATTTAAAATTAAATAATTATACTTGTAAACTTAAAACAAACTTTTAAGGAAATATTTCTGAAAAAGGACTGAAGGTTATAAAATTGGGGTTATATTTAGCACTGATTCAACTGCACCCAAAACCAGATTCGGAGAAAATCAGGATTTTTTTACGTAGATGTTTCACAGGCTTTCTTTTTTAATTCGAAAACATAAAGTATTATAGATTCGATATGTTGCATTAATGAAAAGTGAATCAAAGAAAAATTTTTACTTTTATTGAACTGCAATATTGATAGAATTAAAAGATGTTTATTGAACACACAGAAATCTTAAATACTAAAGTATATATATTCTTCATTGTACATTTAAATTTATACTTACACCGATCGCAGTTTTTTAAAGATTGGCGAGCTTTAAATAGTGTAAAACCCATTTATAAATTAACTTATCTTCCGGGACGACAAAGAAGGAAGTTTAAAGTTTTTATTTGCTATTTCAATTTACAATTTAAATATTAATCGGGGAACTAACGGGTTTCAATATGGGAACCGAAGAAACACCTGTTATAGTTCAATTTCTTGTTATTTAAACATTTATTTGCAGGCAGAAAGAGAACAAGGCCGATTTTGATTGAGATAATTATAATTAATGCCTTTTTAATAATTTATATGTACGAAATGCACATAATATTGTTAATACATTTATGTAATTTTCACGAGGATGAGAAAAGGAAATTTAAAATTTTAACTAGCGGCTCTAGTTTACGATTTGAATGATGGTTGTAGTTTTCGAAAATTTATGCTAATGCGAACTGCACAGGACTCATTTACATTAACAGTATATGTTATAATTTCCGCTACAAAACGCAATGGTCTTGGTAGTAACTCTACTGTTGCATTGATAGTCTTATTCATGAAAAATGGAAGTGTAAATATTCTACGCTGACAATGACATTATGATCACTTCCATTATGCTAGTGTAGAAAGATCAACGTACCTTTCTAGGATAAACCCTTCTAGATTTTAATAAATGTTCTTACACTGAAAACATATTACGACTTATTTCACCATATGAAAACGTATAACGCATTTCAAAACCAAATTTGAGGTGACCTCATCTACAATAGGAAAGTTATCTGAAATTTTTTGCAGCCATTTATATGATATATAGAATTGTATCTATTAACAACATGATTCCAAAATTTAGTTCATTTAAGAGATACCCATATTTTAGTTGAAAATTCCCCTTCAATAATTTCCTCTAATACGGAGAATGGTATGGGAATACTTTTGTGCAGCCTTATATATAAGGTATATAATTTATACATAAATAGTAACATGCAATAAACTAATTAAATTAGCGCATACTGAATTTTAAAACTTCAGCAATTATTACACTAAGAAAGTAGTTTAACCGATTTCTTTTGTGTGTCCCTATAAATTAATAAAAAGTGTTTTGAATACTCCGTTTCAACGTGCTCGTAGTGAAGTTTAGTGATTTATATCAGTTTCAATACATTTGAAATACCGTAATGTAATTAAAATACTATATGCAAATTTTTTTTCTCCGTATACCATAATGTAAGCGAGTTCTTTTGCATGTCCCTGTAATTGAAGCATTAATCGTACATACTTCATATGCAATAACTGACATGCTTTGGTGGCAATAAATAAGCTTTATAAATTGCATGAAAATCCGAGTGTATTTACAGGCTTTAGTGCGTGGACAGATGGACAGATAGACAGACAAACCGAATGCATAAGTACTTTTCAAATTTGTTGGAAAGTTTTATAAAAGACCTTACTTAAACACTCAGAAACAGTTCATGATATCGTTCTAACTTTTTATTTTATTATTTCTGTCTCTTTCATTATAGTAATGAATAATACCAAATGAAAACCGATCTTTGCAAATGGAAACTGAAGGTAAATTATTTAAGTGTTAATGTATTGAAAGCTCTAATTGTTCTCTAAAATTCGGAGAAAATGTCATTAGAGAGATAATGGAGATTCCATTGAAATGCTAGGAGTCAAACATAAATGTATTTTACGAAATTAACTAACTGTCCCATTTAAAATCTTCTATGCTTAATTTAGGGTATACACACAATTTCAACACTAATCAATTATTTATTAGTTTTCTCCATCGATCTCTAGTTAGATTTCTAATAGAATGGAGAAAAATAAATGTTTTACATAGTTTAGCTTGATTTAGTAGTTGAATTATACATTGCGTATTTTATTTCTTGTACGTAAGTTATACACTTTTTAGCACACTGCAAACGCTTAAAACACTTCTGCAACACTAACTGAACATAAAATCAACACTTCTAACTAAAATAGATTTTGATTGTGTTGAGAATGTGCTGCATGAAATAAAAAGATTGTGCAAGAAGTGTTGTTAAAAATTACAAGAGGAAAAAATCAGTTTTCAAAACATATTTTAAAGCATTCATTTTTGTAATTTTGTAATTTTAAAGACACCATGTAGAAAATGTTTTGAAAAAGTTTTAATGTGTTGTTTGGTGTTTAAAATGTGCCGTTAATTTGGGGACAAACTCTTGTGCAGCACAACACTATTTTAAGAAATTATTTTATTCAACACTATTTCAGCAAAATTAACAACACTATTTTTAGAACGCATTTCTAGATAGTATTACTTTGCAACTTATTAAAAACATATTTCTAGAGACCAACACTTTTATAACATATTAAGAACACAATCACAACAATAAAAACACTTCACAACACATAATGTGCGGATAATTCGGGAAGAAAATGTGTTCCGAAATATGTTTATATAAAATATATACTCAGACCAAGAAACACAATATTAAACTTACGCGTCAATGGTTAAAATGGAGTAATGGAGTAAAACTATTTTTCTAGGTATTTTCCACCAAGATATAACTTGACAGACTGATTAAGTTTTAGTATGTGAATCAAGATTTAGTTTACTCTGGAATTTCAACCATAAACTCTATAATGAGATTGTGTGTACTGCTACCACTCGATCTGCAATAAAATAAAGTGAGAACTCCTCGTTGACAGACTGATTGACTGATTAGCGAAATTTGAAACAGCTAGTTCATGATCCCGAAATTTGGACACTAAATTGTGACTTAGACAAGCAATAATCAAGTTATAAAAATCATGCGTTTAGCATGGATTATGAAATTATTTCTAACACTTCTTGAAATCTTTAGGAAAATTTCTTATTTAGGCAGATAAGGTGTTACTGTTCATAGCCAAATATTTGAACTCATTTAAAACCCCTTTAATCAATTTACGCTCATACTCAATAATCTTTAACAATTCTTTTGTGCAACCCTCACATCAACTATAGTATTTATACGCATTATATAGTTTGCATAAGTATAATAAAACTTAAAAGCGCCAATCATATTTAAAAACGCATTTTTGTCATCTTTGCTAATATGTAATAATTCGGATAGATTACATTATTTGAAATCTTTTGTGCATCTTTGTAAATACTGTACTGAACTTCGTAATACATATGGAATAATCACACATGTATAAGCGGTGTATACCAACTTCATTATCCTGATACAGTTTAGTATGATTAAAATATGCCTAAAATAATTCTTCCTTTGACCTTTATGTAATGGTATTCTTTTATGAGGCCCTAATAAAAGAATAATAAAGATTATTTGCACCACATCTTCTACATAATGTATACTTCAATACACTTCGTAAATTTATATAAATTTTATTTTGTTTGAAAGTGTGTAACAATTTCAAAATTCATTTAAAATGATTTTTTCTTATTGACCATAGTAATTACTCTAAATTGTCTCTGTAAATAATCGATACATGCTAGAAACGTCATTTGAAATAATGTTCTTACTATGATAAAGCTCAATAACTTCCACAAATTTCAAGAAAGTCCGAATATGTTTACGAGATTTAGAAGGCAGACAGACAGAAAACCAAAGTCATAAACACGTTTTAACTTTCTTAAAAACTATTAACGTAGCTTTTTTTAATTCCTCTACTCAGTTGACTAAATCAGGGTGGAATATTTCAGAGCATTTGACTATATATCAGTAAGTGTTTAAGTAGGAGCATAAAATTTCGTATAACAAATCTACTACAAAAATAGTTAAAAATGTATGTTGGCGATTTTTGAAATTCAACAATTAAAATTGTTTGAAGGGGGAGGGCTTCAAAGTTTTAGACCGTTTCACTATCACAGTAAAAGATTTTGATAGGAACGGGAGTTTCACCATAAAAAACCTACTAAACAAATAGCCAAATGTGTATTTCAGTGATTTCAGGGATTCATCCATTAAGGTTGATATGGTTTTAACTCATCTTACTGCATAATCCTTACGATTATAGGTAGAAACAAAAAATACAGCTAAACCCTTCTACGAGAGAAATAGTTAAATAAAGTTTTCAGTGACTTTAGAGCTATTAAAATAATTTCATCGCCCGCAAAATTGACAATAAACCTACTATGGAAGATTAAAGGAATCAGGCATATTTGTGATTTTTTTTATTAAATAATTTTCATAAGACAATTTTCTAGAGGATTTTTTTTTAATTTCTTAGTAGATTCCGCATGTAAAAAGTATCGTTAAATATTGTGCAATTCTATTTTTTTCCTTTTTTGATATTATTAGAATAATCTGTTTTTTCTGTTACATGCAGCAAAGTAAATGCAGATTCCTTCGCTATTATTCTATTAAAGTACCTTCATTTTTTTTCTTGTTGTCCGGAGAACGTTTTATATGGGGAAAATGTACAGCGTTTTTCATTGTAATCAAAATATTATGGTATTTTTATTTATTTTATTCTACGGCCTTCCTAGTTAACATGGGCTACACTTGGTGGTATTGACAATTATAAATATATATAAGTAAAATTGTGCTCGAAAACATAACATTTAGCAAGAATACTCCATCGAAGATTTAGCAATCGTGTGGCAGAAGGTGGTAAAGCAACAATAAAATTTCTTTGACATATTTCCAACCTAAATTAGACCGAAGTGCCGTACATTTTAGGTAGATTTCGTAAGAAATACTACCTATTGCAATCGCACCAGTTTATATATCTATCTATCTATCTATCTATATATATATATATATATCTCACTTTTTTATGGACACGATAACTTCTATAATTCTTCACCAATCTCCACCAAACTGGTACATAAAATCAAAGGGGATAAAATCTTGGCTAAGTTCGTTAATGGGCAAAATCGGACCAAGGGGGTCGGAATAGGAGCGTTTTTTTGAAAACCGAAAAAACGCCATAACTTCTTAATTAAAGTAGATATCGAATCGGTTTAAAGTTTATATTACTTCTTAAAAATGGGCCAAAAGTATATGCATGACAGATTTTTGATAAATTTAGAAGTGGGCTCAAGGGGCGAAATAAACAGGGATTTTGAGAGAAAAAAATTCATAACTTCGTCAATTTTCAAGATATCAAGTCCAACTAAATTTTTTGTAAATATCCTTAAAATTATCTAAAACTTTTGTTTTTACAAGTTTTTGATAGGACCAACTTTTACCGATGAAAAAAATTAAAAACGAAAAGAAAAAGGGTGCTGAAAAAAGAGAAAAATCCATAACTCCGTCAATTTTTAAGATATCAAATCTGATTAAATTTATTTTACATCTTCTCAAAAATATCTACAACTTTTATATTGCCAAGTTTTTCATAGGAACAATTCGTATAGGAAAAAGAAATTAAACAAAAATAGGAGTTGAAGAAAAAACCTCAAATCCAAACTGCTTATATTTTGACTCATTTTTAAATTCATTTTTGATTTTAAACGCATCCAAATGGTAGATCCTCTTATTTAGAAACTGTATAAAGTGACGCATTGGTCAATTTTTAGATAAAGACAGAATATGTTTCAAAATAGACTACCAAAAAGGGTATTTTGAATAGAATTTCCGAAAGTCATCGGGACTGAAAATTGAAGGAAGTATTCAAATAAGAAATTGCGTTTTTTTCTGACTCTTTTTTTAAATCCATTTTTCTTCTCAAATGCATCCAATTTACAGATCCTTTTATTTAGGAACTATATAATGTGATGCATTGGTCAGTTTTTTGATAAAGACAGAATATAGTTCAAAAAAGGCAAAAAAAGGGTATTTTGAACAGAATTTTCCGAAATCATCGTGACTGAAAATTTAAGGAAGTGTTCAAATAAGAAATTGCGTTTTTTTCTGACTCGTTTTTAAATCCATTCTTGCTCTCAAATGCATCCAATTTACAGATCCTCTTATTTAGGAACTATATAATGTGATGCATTGATCGGTTTTTTGATAAAGACAGAATATATTTTGAAAAAGGCTACCAAAAAGGGTATTTTGAACAGAATTTCCCGAAGTCTTCGTGATTTGAAAATTTAAGGAAATTTTCACATAGCAAATTGCGTTTTTTATGACTCGTTTTAAAATCCATTTTCTCTCTCAAACGCATCCAATTTACAGATCCTCTTATTTAGGAACTATATACTGTGACGCATTAGCCAGTTTTTTGATAAAGATAGAATATATTTTTAAAAATGCTGTCAAAGTGAGTATTTCGCACAAAATTTTCCGAAGCAATTATGATTAAAGAATTAAGGATGTATTCAAACAGCAAACCGGTTATTTTATGACTCATTTTTAAATTCAATTTTTTTCTCAAATGCATTCAACTGACAGTTTTTTGTTATTTAAGAACTGTATAATGTACTGTTTTGGTCGATTTTTTAATAAATTCAGAATCTATTTCAAAATATGTTGTCAAAATGGCCATTTGAGCTGAATTTTTCTTAAGATGATTCTGATAAAACCAATTTTTGCAGAAAAAAGAAATTCAGAAATTTTCATAAACGGACAAATGGAGTTATTAAACTGGGTTTATCTCTAATCATATATATATATATATATATATATGTTGCAGTCAATACCCGAAATTGGCCAATTCTAGAACTGGCCGGCCAATTCCAGAATTGGCCAGCAACGTTAAAAAATGACTGGCCAATTCGCGATGCAATTGGCCAGATGCAATTGGCCAATTCGCAAACTGGCCAGATGCGATTGGCCAATTCACGAAATAGATATAAGCACTCGGCTTAATTCTTTCTAACATAGTTGAAAGTGTCTATGAATTCAAATTGTCTAAACATCAGCCTGTCCGTGATCTAACTCGAGTAAATTTTCCCTTTAACTTGTAATTGTCATCATATTTTGTTTATCAATTAATTTCGATATTGAAAGGGAATTCTGTACTATTTTTGGTTAATTTAGTTGGGTACACAAAAATATTTCGTTTCAATATAATCAATGGGAATCTTTTTTACTGTACATTTAAATAATACATTATCTTAATTACAAAAAAATTGGTGCCTATGCATCATAGTTCGGATGTTGGCCAAGGCTTCCCGGCCAGTTCGCGAATTGGCCGGCCAAAACCCGAAATACGCTATTCATTTTATGTATTTCGGGTTTTGGCCAGGAAGCTTGGCCAGTTCGGGTATTGGCCGGCCAGTTCTAGAATTGGCCAGGCTCTGGGTATTGGCCGCAACATATATATATATATATATTGTTGAAATGAGCACTCTTCGAAATCTACCTCCGCCTATAGGTCCAGCCGACAGGGATTTTTTAACTAACTTTATTCGAATTTCATATCGCAGTACAACAGTTCCACTAATGCTCGTTTAAAACTTGGTATTAATATAAGATACCGACAAAAAATAGATTTATTTATCGCCATAAAAATCCGCTCAAGTGACACATAATATGAAGAAACACACAAACTAAACTAAAACCAAACTTACTTCAAAATCAGCGTGAGAAAAAAGGGGTTTAACGACAAACTCCTAATTTTCCAATTAAATCTTGAGAATTTACTTTTAAACAATGAAATTTAATAAAGAATACTGCCCAGTAAAACTGATGGCATTGAGCTCACAGGCTACAAATACTAATTGTACATTAAAGCCTTATATTTTCAAGGGTTAATTCCGTTCGAAAAAAAAATTAAGAAGGGGAAACAGCTCTCCCCTTTCCTCTTTTTTTATACTTAATCATTGAACCTCCTATACTATCAAAGACATGCTTTATCATATAAAAAATCTATATCCAAAATTCAGAGTAAATTAGATAATTCTTAATAAAAACCCATTTAGCATTTATATAATTTAAAAGGAGTTATCCCCTTCTTTTATACTTAACCATTAAACTTCCAAAACTATTCAGAGATTTGAACGAAATCTGAAAATTCTGCTTGAAAAACCTATTTATATAAATTAAGAGGGGGGGAGGCATTAGAACCCCTGTTGCCCCTATTTATACTTATTCAATGAACACCTAATAGCAGTCACGGAATCGCCTCATCAGAATGATCCTAATCTAAATTTTGAACGAAAACTTAATTCTGCATGAAAATCCCATTTATATCAACTAACGGGGGGGGGCATTAGAACCCCTGTTCCCCCTATTTATACTTATTCAATGAACACCTAATAACAGCCACGGAATCGCCTCATCAGAATGATCCTAATCTAAATTTTGAACGAAAACTTAATTCTGCATGAAAATCCCATTTATATCAACTAACGGGGGGGGGCATTAGAACCCCTGTTCCCCCTATTTATACTTATTTAATGAACACCTAATAACAGTCACGGAATCGCCTCATCAGAATGATCCTAATCTAAATTTTGAACGAAAACTTAATTCTGCATGAAAATCCCATTTATATCAACTAACGGGGGGGGGGGGGCATTAGAACCCCTGTTCCCCCTATTTATACTTATTCAATGAACACCTAATAACAGTCACGGAATCGCCTCATCAGAATGATCCTAATCTAAATTTTGAACGAAAACTTAATTCTGCATGAAAATCCCATTTATATCAACTAACGGGTGGGGGGGGGATTAGAACCCCTGTTCCCCCTATTTATACTTATTCAATGAACACCTAATAACAGTCACGGAATCGCCTCATCAGAATGATCCTAATCTAAATTTTGAAAACTTAATTCTGCATGAAAATCCCATTTATATCAACTAACGGGGGACATGAGCCCCCCGTTCCCCCTCTTATACATATCGAATGAACTTCAAAAACTAATCAGGGAAGCGCCTTGTCAGGATATACCTACATACAAAATTTTAAGAGGATCGGATATTTTTATCATGAGTTATCGCGTTACGCACATACGCACATACATACAGAACGGGCGGGCACATAAGCTCTCAGGCTATGATAGCCTGTGAGCTAAAAAGCCGACACAAACAGAACATAGCCCTTTTTTATAATCGCATATAATCAACTGGAACTCTGCATTTAAACGAAAACCACTGAATTTAATTCTGGGAAATTAAACATTTGAGAGAATATATACAGGGTGTTTCGCTACCAGACCGACAAACTTCTAGGGGTAGACAGGGGTAGGTAGTAGACATAAAGACAAACATTATTAAATAGGAAACCATGGGGCACAAACGTCTTCTATAGGAGCTAGGGGCCATTAAGGTTTAAGGTCCAAAAATTCAAACGCTGATAAAAATGAGAAAAAAGGGTCGATTTGTTTGCGGTTTTCTCTAAAATCATTCTTTATATCACGATTTTTTATTTTTTTAATTTTAAAGGTTAAGTTCGAAAATTGTCGGTAGAGGGCGCTTTAGACTTTAGAGTAACGAACAAATACTTTTTTCCGTTATTTTGTGCATGGGGTTGAAATTATTCTAAAGTTTAGACTTTAACTTAAATTTTAAGCCCAAAATCGGAAAGATGGGGATCGGTTAACTAGCGAAAATTTAAATGTGAACCGAGGGGGAGATTTTAAACGTTCATAAACATTGGACAAACTAATCGATTTTGTTGCGGTTTGCGTGTAGGTCCTTGGTAATTATTTTATTCAAAATGACGCACAGCTGTGGTGTCCTCATTTTTTCATAGAGGGCGCTTCCAACATATCTCCGATATTTCAATGGCATTATTCCTGGGTGTTTTACTACCAGACTATCATACTTCCAGAAAGCGTTAGGGATGGAAAAGCGACTCGGAATCACATAGGAATGTAACGTTGAAAATGTCTTTTTTGCAAGTTATGGTTAAAGGAAGCAGAGAAAAAACAACAGAAACAAGCAGAGAAACAGAAACACGTTAATATGACATAAAACAGTTTGTTTTAAGGTTTTACTAGAACAGATGTTCGAAATTACGACCAGAAGTAATTCGACATGCTTGACAGTGGCATCGCATATAACCCCTCACGCTTTGAAAGATTCCTGGAATCTTTGATATAATTTCGGAAGCTACAGAAATACGAGCTGCTAAGTCTTTAATTGATGGTACGGGATTCTCATACACCCAACTTTTCAGGTGACCCCAGCAGAAGAAGCTCATACTTGATAGGTCCGGTTATCTGGCAGGCCAATAAACCGGGCCACCACGACCTATCCACCGCTGTCCATATGTTACGTTGAGGTATCGGTGAACATCATTGGTAAAATGCGGAAGAGCCCGATCATGCTGGAACCACATAGAGCTGCGCAACGAGAGAGAAACTTCCACGCGCGTTACCGTTCAGCTCCATCTACCGCAAGAAAATCGCAGCGCCATCTACTGTCGCTGTCAAGCTTGCCGTACTTTTCCTGGTCGTAATTTTGAACACTTTTTGCAGTAAAACCTTTAAATAAACTTTGTTCTGTCACTGTAACATGTTGCTGTTTCTCTGTTTGTTTCTGCTGTATTTTCTCTGCTGTTTTTTTTAAACGTAATATGCAAAAAAGCAATTTTCAACGTTACATTCCTGTGTGATTCCGGTCATATTTGCATCCCTTACACTTCCTGGAAGTATGGTGGTCTGGTAGTGAAACACATAGGAGTAATACCATTGAAATGTCGGACATGTCTCGGAAGCGCCCTCTATCAAAAAATGAGGATATGAAAGCTGTACGTCATTTTGAATAAAATAATTACCAAGAGAATGACCTATACGCAAACCGCAACAAAATCGATTAGTTTGTCCAATGTTTATGAGCGGTTAAAATCTTCCCTTTGGTTCACAGTTAAATTTTCGCTAGTTAACCGATCCCCATGTTTCCGATTTTAGGCTTAAAATTTAAGTTAAAGTCTAAACTTTAGAATAATTTGAACCCTATGCACAAAAGCACGGCAAAAAGTATTCGTTCGTTACTCTAAAGTCTAAAGTGCCCTCTATCGACAATTTTTGAACTTAATCTTTAAAATTAAAAAAATTAAAAATCGTGACATAAAGAATGATTTTAAAGAAAACCGCAAACAAATCGACCCTTTTTTCTAATTTTTATGAGCGTTTGAATTTTTGGACCCTAAACTTTAATGGCCCCTAGCTCCTACAAAATACGTTTGCGCCCCATGGTTTCCTATTTTATAATGTTTGTCTTTATGTCTACTATCACTCCTCAAAGTTTGTCGGTTTGTAGCGAAACACCCTGTATATAGATATTACGAATGATACTGAATGAATTAAGTAATGGGAGTTTCTTTTTAAGAAAAGAATTGTTTTAAAAGATTAATGTTTTTTAGAATAAAATTTCATACAAAAAAGTTGATTAAAGGTATGGAATTAAAATTAATATGTTTAAATATCATAAAAAGAAAGGAAAAAGTTTAATGTTAAAGGAATCTTGAAGTAACTAACTTAAGATTAAGTTGAAAAATTTTTATTATTACACATACAGTGAAACTCGTTTAAGATACGCCCGCTTAAAATACGATCCCGCTTAATATACGAATTACCTTCGGTCCCTTGAAAACTGTCTATTAAACCTGTGTAAAATTACCCGCTTAATATACGTACGCATAAGATACGATCCCGCTTAATATACGAAGAAAAATTGGTCCCTTGATGTCAAAAAACTCGCTTAATATACGAAATGGTGCTTATACAATCCATTTATCATGGGTCTTTAGGATAGAATATGTAAAATCTTATTTATTTTTCATAAGATGCTATCTTTTTACCTATTTTCTCTCTAAAATATGTTCTTTTCCACTGATTTTGCACGTTGAATTCTGATTGGCTTCCTGTTTTTCAACAAAATGCAAAAACAACTACCGTTTTTATTTTTTTTACAATCACATTTCTCCTTACGGAGTAGTGGATGGATCCGAAATGTCATTGGTTGCTCTCTCTCCTGACTGGATGAGAAAGTTGTTGGTGAAATCCGTCTGTATTTTTATGTTTTTTATTTTTTGTGCCGCTTATCTAGTTGCTTTTCATTATTATAAGTATCATTTGCTTTTGCGCAGCGCTTTACAAAATGTTAAGATCACAGAATAAGAACAGTATCAAGAGGAATGCAAAGATTGGAACTTATTTGTTAAAATTAACGATCATGTTGTGATAAGTGAAATTCGTTCTTTCGCGGATATAATTGCGGACGTCATATGTTCCGATGAACTTAGATCTTCAGATGGAATAGAAGACGACGCGGATGAAGAAACAGATTTACCAACCATACTATCATTCGTATCTGTAATGAGCTTGTTCAGCTTACTTTGCCTGTCTCTTCGATGGATGCTGGTCCATCCGTCGAATATTTTTTCTACCATATCAACAAGGCAGAAAACTTCCAATTAAAATCTCGCCTTAAGGGTGTTCTAAAATAAAAAAAGGGCAACTTTGTGACACATGCTTTAATTTATTTTAGTTCGAAAATGCATGAAAATAGCAGGTATTGTCATTCAGAAACGGTTTAATTGCACTCAGTTTTTGTTTTTTAAAAAAACACAATAGATTTTCATAACAAGCCTTCAAAGTTGACACTTTTGAGCATATTTCACGATGAAAGCAGGAAAGCTGATCGAAAAGCAGGAGAAAATCGGTTGATCATGTGATCGAAATAGCTTAGAACTGAATAGGTAATTTAATTATTATAAAATGGAAAAATAAGTTTGATTCGAAATCGCTTCCATAGTCACGCATTCAAATTTTATATATTTCTGTTAAAAAATGAATTTGTAACTGTGTCAAAACGTTTTGCACTTGTTGAGCGGAGCAGTTGAGAACACCCTTAAGTTGCACTAAACCAAGTTAAACGACTTTTTCTCAAGAAACTTAAACTACATCATGATTTTCATAATGTATCAAATAATTATTATTCCTTGCATATATTTAGTTTGTCTTTCAAAAAATTATTATGAAAATTTATTGTTCTTCCCCTTTAAGTATGTAAAGTATTTTAGTTACTCTTTTCTCAAAATTAACAAAATTTTCGTTTTATTGTCTTATTTTTAAATTTGGCAGAGATTACTATATAAAGACATTTTAATTTTTTTACTGTATTAACAGATATTCAATAAAATTTTGGAATAAAAGAAAATTATTCTTGCTTAACACCTTAAACTCAAATTTTCTAGCTATCAAAAAATGTGTTTGAATTGGGTAAAATAAAAGTCATAAATGGCTAAAATACGTTAATAACAATGTGCACTGTTTTTATGTGCATTATTATTCGAGAACCTGTGAAATCCGGATAAGATACGATCCCGCTTAAGATACAAAATGCTCTCGGTCCCTTGATTCGTATCTTAAACGAGTTTCACTGTATATACATTTTAAAAAGAAACATTTTTATTTTTTATAATGCATTTTTACGTCAGACTATTTTCTATTATCTTTTTAACAATTTCCATCATGTTTGAAATATGGTTATTCATTCAGTTTGTTTGTATCCCTGCTTGCCCTCTGTGTCTGCTGAATTTTTCTTTTATTATGCATTTCCTAACTAAATTTTTGCACATTATGTAGTATGTGTATAACCCATAGATCGTATCTAGGACTTTAATAACTTCCATACTGTAGATGGTAATTACTGAATTTGAATTTTGAAATGTGTTATATGGTTTCGAATTGTTCACTTAAATATCATATTTCACAGTTTTGTGAAAATATGTTACTATGAATGTGTTGGAAAATGTTTAATAATTTATACTTGACGAACGATTTTTTTTCGTTTTAATGCAAATAAAATTTTTCAAGTAATATATTATTTATCAATCAGTCCATAATAAATAAACAATAATTTGAAATTGTATAAAATAAAAATTAATTCTTATTTCTTTGGTATTCTTTATTTCCTTATTTACTAATTTAAAAATAAATCCTTTTTTTCAGTATCAAATACGTATATTTGCTGGTTTTGTAACTATTGATATTTATTTATAATTAGTAAGAAGTGGGTCAAATTAATTACACCGATTTTCACCCAACACTGCGTTTACAAAAGCCATTGACTTGAATTACACCGGAATAATTAATGGAGATACGTAACACTTTATTCTGCTTGGCATAATATTATGAGAACATATAAAAGGTTCATTCATTAAACAAAATGTGATCCCATTATACTGAAGCATATAATTCAAATACCTTATAAAGAATATAGATAAGGATTTTTTATATGATTCATTGGAGACTTCTGAAGTCGAATTAACTGAAGCATTAGAAAAATTGATGGGCTAGAAAGAAATTTGAAGAAAAAAATGTTTTTGATAAAGCAATTTTCTTTTACATTTCACAGAAATATATTACAAAAAAAAGTAATGAACGTATAGCATAATAATAAAATCTTGTATGTAAAAACTACTTAGGAATGTTCTCTTAGTAATTACACATTAAATTACTCAATGAAAACAAAAAATATAACTAACAAAATAATGTATACAAAGCTAATGTTTAAATAAAAATATATAGTATAAAAACACTTTCTTATATTTTAAGTTCATGTTAAAATAATAACATATCTTTTAACGGTTTTAGTAGTACGAATATGTAAAAATGGTTTTTTTATGATACATATTTCTGACGAAGCCAAATTAGACAAACTATATTTTACAACAAAAAATAAAAATACTAATCAGTTTTTCTTTTTTTAATGTATGCACAAATTTAAAAGTATAAAATACGAGTAAAATTTGAGTATGTCTTATTCTGTTTCTTTTATTTTTACGGGATTTCCTTCCACTGCATAAATATTATTCATTAACTTGTTATCTTTATGCCACTTTTCATATTGTTTACGTGTTTACTACTATAGAAAAATACAAACATTTAAAAATTCAAATAGGAGATTGTTATCTATATATTTAAAACACCTGGCTGTTTTTTTGGTCATCAGCCCTGAGCTTTCTACTGGCCCGATTTTGATAATTATTTTTTTAAATGAAAGCTGTTTATGTGTAGATGTGCCCATTCTGGCTAATTTTTAATTTATTTCAATTTTTATATTTTATTTTTAATTTTAAAAGCTTTTTCATGACATTTCTTCAAAACAGTGGCAACAGGTTAAGCTTTTCTCAAAATTTATTTTGTTATATTATTTTCCACCAATCAGAAGCTTGATCTCATCGGAGAATGTATAATCGCATTTCAAACAAAAAAAATAAAAAAAAATTAAATAAAAAAAATAAAATAAAATAAAGGTTTTCATAAAATTTAATCATTATAAAATGATTGCACAAGTTATTCCCTGCAATACACAGATTATTTACTGAGTAATATTATTAAGTATTATGTAAGTGAAATAACAGAAGATAAACTTTAATAAAATAAAATATCTAAAGTGAAATTTTGTCGATGGAGAAAATGTCGCCATACAGAAACCATATAAATTTATTCCATGAATATAATATACATTGTTATAGCTGTGTCAGTGATGATGTCATATTCACTGACTTTAATTCCTGCAAAGTGAACTTCTATTCATTTAAAGGTCCGTGGTGTGCATACATGAAAATATTTCTATAAACTGCGCCATTTCTATTTAATTATAATGAATATTTTATTAAACTAAAGAATTCTTAAATAACTCATAAATCACGCTTTTATTTAAGAAAAGATGAGTATTTCTGAAGGTGTAAATGATGTCATATTAAAAAAAAAAAAAGAAAAAAAAAAAAGAATAAAACCTGTGATATGCCGGTATTACTATATTTCTATCTTGCATAATATAAAAAAATAATTAAAATCATTTCATTATATTAAGTTATTGTTTTAAAAAAAAATCTGCATTTCAGCAACAAATTCAAAAATTTTATTCTTTTTAATAACAGAGATATCGTTTTTCTTTTTTCGTTGCCATAACAATAAAATTAATTTTTACAAGTTCATGGAGGATATAAACCAATAAATAAATTAAATTTATTGAAAGTGCTGTAAATATGTAGTGGGTTGGTTAGGCAGTTTAGTAAGTCCCTGTTTCTATTATAATTAAAATGTTTCATTGATATTATAATTATTATACAGTTATCAAGCGATATTTAAACGGAGAAAAAATAAATTATGCAGATATTTTTGAATTCGTCTTCCGGGGTATAATATTAATTTCCTAAATAATTTGGCATTTAAATAATATTTAAGGTTTAGAAACCGCATTAAAAAAAAAAAAAAAAGATTTGTAGCTAAGTTAAGTCATCATACAACTCATAATAATTTATGAGTTGTTTTGCTTATTTTTTGTTATTTTCTGAAGTTTGTGTATCTTCATCATGAAAAGTTATGTTATCCCTATTTTAAGAGGTGGCAATTGTTTATTTCGCTTAGTATTTTACTGTCTATATAAGATTGATATATATCATACCTAATATATATTCTTTTCCGTCGAGTTTCGACGGGTGCAGCTAGTTTATTAAATAAATTTATTTAGAAAAAACTATTGAATAATTTTTACTTTTTTTAAAGGAACTTTTTAAAGAACACTTTTAATTAATTAAATCGATAATATTTTCTAATTATATTACATTTAATTTTTTAAATAAATTATTCATAGGTATGGATAAAGAATAAAATATTGGGCAATTTAGATAATATAATACTGTATGTATAAAACTTTATACATATTTCTTTAAAGATACATAATTTAATAAATTCCAGGCAATGGCATGCTAAATGACATTTTCTTTAAGTTTTATGTAAAAAAAAGTTGTGAATAACAAAAAATAAATTGTCATTTGTATCATTTATTTATTTATTTATGTGTAATGCTATAAAAATATCCATGTTACTGTCTTTAATTTTTATTAGAAAATAGGCTTTTTTTTATATAAGAGATTTCTTGTTATTCATCTGGAATATATTTTGGTTATAACACAGTGCTTTATATTAAAAAATCCTTAATATAAAAGTGAAGTCAAATGCGTAGCATGATCTAAAACTTTTATACTTAATACAATATATAATATGAACGTCAAAACGTTCACTCTTTTACATAAAAGGCGATTTAAATTTTCAAAGCTATGTTAATAGTGAATTTAATTTAAAATATCTCAGTACTTTCAAGCCTTATAGGGCTATTCATCACAGAATGTATATGCATATATATATGTCACTAATTGTTATTTATTTATACAAATACGTGATTTCATTTTTAAAATGGGTGTTCCAATAACTATTATAGTTGAGAGTAGTAGTAGTTTCTTGGATTAAACATAATGAGAGAATATATGTACAGAGTGAGTCATAATAAGTGAAACAATAAGCCATTTTCTTAAACATTGCACCTAGCACATACTTCCAACTGCAAACTTTCATTAATTTAATGTTGTATGTTGCAACTCAATTGAGGGTGTATTTGAAAAAATACGAATATTAAATTTCATTACGACCCACATAGAGCAAAATTCTCAATTAGGAAATAATTCCTTATCCATTCCTGAATTGAACAACAACAACGAAAAATCACCCATATCTACACTGACGGAAAAAAAAATCCCAACACCAAGAAAGACTTGTGTTAGCCAAACGAAATTTTGTAGGCGTGTTTATACATCTGAAATATGACATTGATTCAAATTTCGGGCTTCGCGCATAAGTGTGGCGCTAGTAGCGCCACTCACAACATTAAAGTCAGGTTTGCTTTAAACGAGTGCTGTAAAGTTCGTGAGCATTTTTTCTCTTCAAAATTTGACGAATTGAGTTGAGGTTGATCATGAATGCCTTTAAGAAGACGAAGAAGCTATTATCATCAGCTCCCCGAATTGGAAAGAGGTCGTAAATTAGGGCTACGAGAAAGTGGATTTTCTTTCCGCGATTTTGCAGAAAGACTTGGACAGAATGTATCCACTGTGCATGATTGTAGGGAGCAATGGTCAAGGGATGGTATTGCCTCAAGAAGACCAGGTTCCGGGTGACCACGTGGCACTACTGAGAGGGAAGATCGTCGTATTCGGCGTACGCCTGTGGCTCATCGTATTGTGCCTGCGACACAAATTTGAGCCGAAGTTGGTACCACAATGACACAACGAACTGTTAGAAATCGGTTACTTCAAGGACAGCTCGATGCAAGGCATGCATTCCACTGACTCTAAGCCATTGCCGTTTGCGACGCCAATGATGTCAAGCCAGAGCTCACTGGAGGATGGAGTGGAGATCTGTTGTGTTTTCTGATGAAAGCATGTTCTGCCTTCGTGCCAGTGATGGCCGTGTGCTGGTCAGAAGGAGGCCAGGGGAACGCCTGCAATCAAACTGTCTGCGGCTTAAAAACACTGGATCTACAATCTGGAGTCATGGTCTAAGAAGCAATTTTCTATGACACCAGAAGTACTCTCGGGCTTATCCCAAGCACATTGACTGCAAATTTGTAAGTCAGTCCGGTAATTCAACCTGTAGTGCTGCCATTCAAGAAAAGCATTCAAGGGGCGTTTTTCAACAGGATAACGCGCGCCCTCATGCCGCTACTGCAACGCAACGTGCTCTACAGAGTGTCGATCTGTTACCTTGACCAGCGAGATCACCAGATCTGTCTTCCATTGAGCACGTACGGGCTATCATTGGATGAGAACTCCGGTGTCATCCGCAGCCAGCACTGACCATCACAGTATTGACACAGCAAGTACAGCAAGCATGGAATTCCATACGACAAAGTGACATTCGGCACCTGTATGACACCATGCATGCACGTGTGCAAGTATGCATTCAAAATTCTGGAGGTTATAGCGACTTTTAATGTAACAGCATTTCACATTTGAAATGCATTTTATTGACCTTAAACTAACCTATGATCTCGAAAATCTAATCAATTAAACATTTTAACTAGACAAATGCACTGTCCAAATTTCATTACTCTACAATAAGTTTTTCTTGGTGTTGGGATTTTTTTTTCCGCCAGTGTAAAAATATCACAGAGATATAACAATCCAATTTTTTTTTCAAAATTTGTTGCTTACACCACTTAACCACAACTGTAAATGAAGAGGTTTGACTCATTTTCAAAGAAAGTTAGGAATCATCCACAAATTGTCCGTTATTAAATGTCGACTTAAGAGAATGCCTTTCATTTGAACATAAAAAAGCAGCATACAGATTTAAAGCAAAACCTACTTTTAAAATATGCCGGTAGTCTCTATTAGAGATCTGCATGGGTTCTAGATTCGGTCTTAGATTCGGTCCCGAACCAATCCAAAGATTAAAAAGTCCGGTCCAGCTTGGAAAACTGTTAAAATCATAACCCAGCCCGACCTAGTGAAAAGTTTAAATTATAGTCTGGTTCAGTTGTAAATTTCTACATAGTTTTTTACCTCGATAAGTTTAAAAATTGTTTCATATGGAGAAGATCTGACCAAAAATACTTATTATAGGCTTTCGATTTTTCTTATTTATACTTTTTTATTATTTAAGAAGCGCCAAAGGCTGTAATATATTTATTTTATTAATAAATTTCTATTCATACGTAAATGTTTCAGTTTTATTTTAATATCGCTAATATGTCTTCCACATGATGGAGATTTTGAAAAATGTTACAGAGTGAAACCTTCTAAGATGGAATCACATAGGAAAGAAAAAAAAATACTTCATAGACAAATTCCTTTCTTAGGAGGTGTAAATGGGATTTATTTTTTCCTTAGTTATTATTATATTTATTTTTCAAGGATCAACACATTTTCTGTTTAAGAAAAAAATGCGTCATGGGCAGATTTTTTTCACTGGTTTTATTGTATTTCATTATTTTGCCTTTGAATATACTATTACAAAAATAAAAAGGGTTTTTTTGTATGTGTGTGTGAAATAAAGACGATTGTAAAATCTATGTGTGTTTCGTAAAAATTTTGATTAGCAAAATTTTACTTAATTTAAGCATGTATTATGTGCATGCATTTAACCTTTACGGAGGGGCTGTGACAGCATCTGTCCGGGATTACATGTATTCTCAGGTAGACACTGAGCGAGCCCCTGCGTAAAGGTTAAGCATGATTTCAGTCGGAAACAGCGGGGGTTAATTTAATACGGGTTGTATCGAGACAGCGATTAAAAATTTCGTTCTGTGCAGAATTAGGAAGAAGGAAGCAGTCCCCTCCAGTATATTAGAAAAAACATTGTTTTAATTAACTGACGGACATATAGTACCGATAAGGAGTTGGAACTGGGAAAAGTTAACACATTCACTGCCGATCACGCGCCAGCGCGTGATATGACGCTACCGTTAAGGGGCCACTCACGCGTCAGCGCGTGATGTAGGGTGATGTCCAATAGCCAGTCACGCG
The DNA here is from genome assembly GCA_964019185.1 of Maratus speculifer. Lineage (NCBI taxonomy): Eukaryota > Metazoa > Arthropoda > Arachnida > Araneae > Salticidae > Maratus > Maratus speculifer. Next base: position 180,129,776 of record OZ025297.1, read on the forward strand.
CTGGCGCGGGAAAATCTTTTACTGATTCTTTGTTATAAAAAGTAAATCGGCTTCTGGGAAAAACCCACTTCTGCAGTGCGGCATTAACTATCATCACATATTCACGTAAGTGGCAGCGAACGTGTTAAACTAAATCCGTGTTAAACTAAATCTGTGGAGCAACAGAAAAGAGTTACTTTACACTTTCAGTTTTTTAAAAAAACATTTAAACATTTTATTAGGAGCCAAACTTTGTTTGAAACTTTAAATGCTTTTTTCAGCATGATGAGTTTTTTCTTCTCCAATATTTCTCATCTTTAAATTATGAAAAGTCAAGAGTCCTTAAAGAAAAAAATGCAAGCTTGAAACATGTCTTTTTTTATTATTTTACGATAGTTATGTTTCGGCAAATTTGAAAAATTCGAAAATTTTTGATTTGTAAAAAATTTGAAATATTATTTTGAAAATATGATTTTTTGAAAAATAAATTACGTTATTTCTTAAATAACTATTTTAAATATTTTTATAATTAATATTGATTAAAAAACCCTGGAACGCAATGGATTTTCTTCTTTAATAAAATGGAATAAAATGAAATCCGATAAATAATGTTTCTAGTTATAACGATTTTAAATTATCTAATCATTTAAAACAATTCTAATCATTTGAAATTTTATAAATTTTATGTGAAATTTTACGGTGTGACTTTGTTAGAAAATTACATGGATAACCATCGCCAAAAAATGAATAAATAAATAAATAAAAATAAAATTATAATTCAAAAAATATTTTTATTACATGCTTCATAGAACTGTTAAAGTAACATTCTTTCTAGAATTGCGAGCATTTCAATTTGTGTCTAATCACTTAAAATCTGATGAATTATATAAACGGCTATAAATCTGCGAGATTTGCAGATATGACGATGTATTTTTTTTTTTTTTTTTTTTTTTTTTTTTTTTGTTTAATTCAGGACTAAATATAAAAAGTTTTACTAACTGGAAATTTTATCCTACGGGGCCGTATAAAAATTTAATTATCGTAATTTTTCAAAATGACCTCCTCCCCCTTGGAGTTGCAAGTTGTCTTATGAAAATTTCCTCCTTTTTTATGAAACTTTGCAATTGGAAGCATGGTCAGGGGCATTATTTAAGGAGATAATCTACTTTTTCGATAATTATGACTAACCCTGTATATTAATATTAATTGCAGTTCCATCAAATCACGTATTTGCATAAATAAATATATTTTTATGCATATATATTTATAGATATATATTATTTTATATATATTTATGCATATATATATATATATATATATATAATTTTCTGGGGAAGAACCGGATTAAAGGCTTAAAAGTAGTAAGATATTTTAAATAAATGTAACCATTAGAATTTTTCGATTAGTTTTATCGCCTTTTAAGTAAAATAGTAAACACTTTAAAGTTCATATTATATATTTTAAATTCAAAAGAAGGTGAAATTTGTGTACTGTCGTATGATTTTATACTTTTATGATTTAGTTAATTAGCTTAACCTACATCTGTTTTTTGTTGTTTTTAACATCTTATTTTGCCATTGTTTTATACTTGTTTATCATTACATTTATACAAAAGATATCAGAAATAGGGGAAAAAGTATGTATATATATATAATAAAATTATATTCTATAAATGTAAAAAAACCCTTTTATGATTTAATAAAGTTTTAAAGCTACACTTTGGAGTCGTGTGTTATTGAGATCTTTAATCCAATATTGAAAATTCCTTTTAATTTAATGCATCTTACGTAACCTTTATCAATAAACTTAAATACAATAGAAACACATTTCTCATTAACTTCCGTTTTACGTATTGCTTATTTGACAAATTCAATCGAATCTCAACCGAAGTTAATTTTCGAAGATTGGCTACGCTTTATGATACATGCATTTTCTCAGATATCGGCTAATGTAAGCTTCAATTAATTTTTACTATTAATTATGCCTATGTATTTACTGAAATAGAAAATCCTATTTCATTTCCAATGTTACACGAGATTAGACGTAAACGGTACCAATATTTGAACTTCTTCTTTGCCTCCATTTTTTATTATATGTATAAATACGTTTATAGAAAATAAATTAATGGAAAAACATTTCCCCAGTTATGTACGCAGACGTATATAGATAAAGGCAATGTCTGAATAGAATGGATTATTACTCATTTAAACTTTGTATCTTATATTTAAAATACTTCTTACTTAATTTATTTTGAAAATTATTTATCTTTTGTAACATGAAAACTGCAATAAGTAATTGTCTATAAAATCATTCATATATTACGGAGAGATGGCATGCAAAATTTGTATTCAGTTACTTAAATGAATATTTTTCGTTGTTTTTCGAATTTTTTTCGATATTCATAGATTTTCAATTGTTTAACATGGCAAAAAGTAAAATTTAATTTTTTGAGATTTTTCTACCATAGAATGCAAATGAATAGATTATAATCTTACCTTAATAGTTTTTTTGAGAAACTCATTTTTAAAAATTGTAAAATTTTGTGTTCTAGTCAATTTGTTTTTATTGCTGTCTGTAGCTGTCAATGAAGGCACTGGCATGATTGAGAGAATAATTTTTAGGTATTTGGGTAACAGTTATTTACGTCATAAGGAAGTGATGATGTTAAAATCCTAGATCACCACTTATTTATCAGCCTCTACTGAATACAGGTAAATATTAAAAAATACATTAATTATTAGCCATTTAGAAGATTCCAGATATAGTTAAAGCCCACTAAGCCTAATCTCAATGCAGATAATGGTAAAAAAGTAAATGAGCATTTTGCTAAAATTGATCACTCTCTCAGAATCCCTCCTTCATAACTAAACAAACCATACATAATCACTTAGTCTGTTTGGGGAGAATCACCTTTTTATGGTTAAAAAATAAATTCTATTATACATGCTATTATTAAACAGTAAAAAAGTCTCTTTCTCTAAATGCATAATCATTTCCACATATTTCTTGTGCAATTCGTTATGATTTTGAGTGACTGAAAACAGATTAATTTCCTGTTTCTCTGCAATTTCTGGGGAACTTTCCTACAACTTTGGCCCAGAAATTGGGTTTTTTTTTTCCTTTTTTTGACAGTTCGAAAGCCTCTCCAAAAGCAACTTATGAATCTCATTTTAACTAATTCTTCGACGCATTTTTAAAGATTCTGAATTTATCTTTTTTTAATAATGGTCAAATTTTTTTTTCAGAACACCTCTTTAGCTATTCTGCATAACTTTAAACTTTTCACTTAAAGTTTAAAATGTTCAATTTGAAATTATTCTTTTAGGGAAAAAGATGTGCAACACATAGACCAGAAAAATCTCCGCATGACTTACAAAGAGTATAAATGATTACTGCTTGTTCAGACTTAAATTTCGTTACCTCAACTTCCATTTCGCCATGCCTATTTACGAGCGGGATTTTGTTAAGCAACCACGGAATAATAGGGAATTTTAAAGAATGCCAAATAAGAAATTCCACCTCCACATTCTTTGGATACTCAGGTGTAGTTAAAAAATAACGTTAAGGGTGCTCACGGCTTGAAAACCTTCCAAAAAATTTTATGATCCAAAACTTTTTTAATGGTATATTTTGATTATTCAATTAATTTTGAAAACATATTTGCATTTTTAACAGAATTATAAAAATTAATGTAACAATTACTTTTAATGCCGTACCCATATAATTTCAACTTTGGTCGCGTTCTCTGAAAACTTGTTAAAAAATCGATTTCTTTTTTAATGATCTATTTTTATTATTCAATTAATTCTGAACACAGTTCAAAAAATCGCATAAAACATGTGCATTTTAACAGTGTTATAAGCATTCGTGTAACAATAACTTTCAAAGCCGCACTCCTGTAATTTCAACTTTAATACAGACTTTAGTACCTGTAATTCATTATCTATAGAATGAATTAATGTATTTTACATAGTTAAACATTTTGAGTATTTTAAATGAAAAACACAATTGTATTTTTAAGGGATCTTTAAATTTTAAAATTGAAAGTTTTTTTATTGGTTCTTTTGAGTTATAGTACATTCTTAATTAATTCTATAATGTTTCCTAATGCTTTTAAAGCGATAATTAGGATTTTATATCAATTCAACGTTAAGATATCTTATAAATTGTGATATGACATCAATTTTTATTTATTTATTTTATTTATTTATTTATTTATTAAAAATTTCGTTATATAAATTTTGCGAAAATTTTTATTTTTTTACATTGAAGTACTTCATTTTATAATTTTATAAGGGTACAAACATATCTTAAAAATGCCAGAAAGTTTAAATTAGTTACATTAAATACTTTTGTTTTTATACGGACTCGAAGTGAAAGTTCTGTTTACTCGTTTTTCGATATCTATCAAGCTCTGATCCCCCTGGAAATAAATAAATAAATAAATAAATAATAAAGCTGTGGGGTGACCATTGTTCGGAATTGGTTTTCTAGAGGTTTAGTGTAATGTTATTTCTATGAAAGAGATTAGGTAAGGGGCTGTACAAATATAACATTATCATTTTAGGGGGGGAGGGGGTTGGCACATGATATCGTAGGATATTTCAAGAAGGAGGGGGAGTTTGTCTTTTGATATCGATATCATTTTAGATCCAGCCAATTTTTTTTCTTTTTATTTGTAGCATGGTCTTTTATTTAAAATAATATTATATATTATACTTTTATTTAAAATTTTTGTATTTATCTTTTATCAGTCTGTTATCTATTTTCATGAAGATACAAAGTTATTTTTATAAAATTATCTAATTCGTAAATATGGAATACTTCAATGTTTCCTATTATCCTGTCATATGAGTACACAGTATGCATATATAAGCACTGTTCTAGAAACTATATGCGAAGTACATTTGTATTGAAGTTTTTGTTTAGTAATAAATAAAAGAAAAATGTATGTTGTCCACTGCTTATTTTGTTGATAACAATTTATATCTCCCCCCACTCCTTCCACCGTGCAGGGCAAGTGCAACAAGGCAGTACTACTGTTGAATGCATTGTGTAACAAAAAGCTATTATAAAGTACTTTTAAGGAGTATTTAATTCTTTAAAGTGTATTTTAATATAAATTGATATTTTACTGGCTTCTCTTCATTTGAATCAATGAAGTATGCTAAAAATAAATGTAACCAGTTTTGTATGTCACTCCAAAGAAAAGAAATAAATTCTAAGAAAAAAAATCGACATTGATAACGATATCATTGCTAGAGGGGGGGGGGTGTTGTCGAGAGATGATAACGTTTGATATCGGAAGGGGAGGAAAGGGTCCAAAATTACCAAAAATTTGATAACGTTACATATGCACAGCCTCTAACAATAAAACATGACCGGTATACGAAAAATTACCATTATTCAGACTGACCGTTGTAAATTTCACAGTAATATGTAAAATTTATAGTCAATTGATGTTCTTTAGCATTAACAATCAAACAAAAATTTCGATTTGTTTGAAAACATCATGTTCTACATTTTTTTCTTTTAAAATTTGCGCCTAGAATTACATAAGAAACATCTTCAATATGACGAAAAAAATCTTTCCCGAATCATATAATTTTCACTTCTGTCAAACGACAAATTTGAATAGTGATTTATTTTTACTTACTCCTAAAAATTTAAATTAATGCAAAGTAATTAAGTCTGGACTAATAAATTTTTAAATTATCAATCGCTTATCTAAGGTTGTGAGGGAGTGACCTTTTGTCATAAAGGCACTCTAGTGTTTCTGAGATCGTGACGTCAATAATTTAACATTTTGTAGGCGTAAAAGCGACACCTATCCTCTCTTTTACTTTAACTTTCTAGAGTGTGTGTGCTATTTCGAATTCCGCAGTTAGCTCGCGGTTATTAGTAATATGTTAATGTGAAGTATCTCAGTTTGCAGCATATAAAAGCTTGAGTTTGTCTCTGGTGTCTCTGGCATTAGCCAGCAGCCAGCGAGTGCGGACCTCTGCCATTAGACAACGAAGTGGATGATTGTTTAGCGAAGTGCTGACGAATAGAAAGTAGCAACGGCCTCCAGTAAAGTGGAAAGGAGTTTGGATAGTGGATTTAAGAGTCGGCCGTGGTAAGAAAGTTTAATAGTAGTTCCATTTTAATTATTGGTGAAATAAAGAAAAATCCACAGCCACGGGCTGTTTAACTAGCTTTGTTCAGCAGTTCAGCCAGGAGACAGTGTCAAGTGTTAGGCGGTGCCACGACTGAGCTAGATTGGGGCCTGTGAGTATGATTTTAGCTGTTCGTAGTGTTCTCAGTGTGTAAAATTTTAGACTTGCTCCACTTCCCTTCGGCCATTATCACTTGAATAAACTTTGTTGTTTTAACCTAAACTACTGAGTATGTCTGCATATAACGTTACAAATAGCGCCCACCGTGAGTTTGCCGTTACAAATGGCGCCCGACGAAACATCGGACATTATGAGATTGTGCCACGTGTGTATTTCACCGGTGAGGGTGATATTAGTGAATTTTTAGTTAAATTAGATGATTATATTTTGTTCAATAATATACCTGAAAAAAGTAGATACGTAGTGCTTAAATGCTCGTTAAAGGGCGAAGCACTTTTGTGGTTGGAAAATATAGGAAAGTTTTTGATTAATGAAGAAGCGAAAAGATTTGAACAAACTGTGATCGAGTTAAAGAAGGCATTTCCTACCGTTAAAGATAAAAGTATTTTGAGAAAAGAGTTCTATTGTAATAAGCAGAATATTTATGAGTCGGCGTCAAAATTTTATCTTCGTAAGCTTGAACTAAAAAATAAATTAGATTTAGATATCACATTTGAGGAATTGTTGGACATTGTTTTTCCTCTTTTTAATCCAAATATACAGGACTTTATTGAAGTTAGAGCACCGAAGAACTTTGCAGAAATGCATCAGATATTATCGAAGTATGAGACTCGGCATAGCTCGGATCAACGGGATTTGCGTAGCCCTCGGCAGAGACCTGTCACGGATAGTAATTTGAGAAATGAGGGGGAACGTAATTTTGTGAGAAGGGGACAGCGATTTCTGGATAATAATGTGCGTAAAAGAAATGATGGATTTGGTCGTAATATGTCGAATACGAGTAATGGTAATAGGAATGGTGGTGGTGCTAATAATTTTAGAAGTGGTGAGAGAAATACGTATGGAAATAGACAGAATAGTGGTTATAATCGTAGTGGGGGAGTACGGGACAGGAATGTTTCTTCGCAAGTAAGGAGATTAACTTCGGATGAGAATGTTGAAAATAGGTCAATGCAAAACAAATGTGTTCAGAGGTCGGAAGTGTCTTCGGTGAGTTTAAATAAAATTACTATTAATCCGGTTGAGTTACCTGAAGTGTTAATTGTGTTAGATGGTATTGTCGTTAAAAGTGTCTTCGATACAGGGGCAGATAAGTCGTTCATTTCTTTTGATTGTTATCGGAAATATTTTTCGTATAAGAAGTTGAAAAGGTCAAGTCTTGTGGTTCAGTCAGCGCAGGGAGTAGCTTGCGATAATAAAGGTTCAGTAGAATTGGAAGTTGAAATTCGTTCGGTTAAGACATGTTGGGAGTTTTGTGTGTTAGATGGGTTAACAGTGCATTGTATAGTTGGTGTGGATTATATGAAGGATAGAGGAATTAGTTTGGATTTCTTTAAAAAGTCGTTAATAGTGAATAATGATGAGAATGTGAGTAAGAAAGAGCCTGTTTCAGTGTCAGTTAATTTGGAGGAGTCGAGTTTAAGTGAGGTTAAGAAAGTGGAGTTTAATAAGTCTTTAGTCGATTTTGGTAAAGTTTTTTCAGATAAACCGAGTTTAACGAATGAAGTTCATATTGGTTTTGACGCACTAGTTGCTAGTAAACCATTTCGTTATGATTTTATATCGAATATTTTTAAGTCTTTGTGTGAAAAGTTGGAGACTGAGGTCGGTATGGAACTTACTCAGTCTAATATGGCTGAACGTGTAAATCGTACATTAATTCAAATGATTTCTTCATATGTTGGTTCTCATCATGCAAATTGGGACCAGTTTCTTCAGCATTTTGCGTACGCACTTCGTACAGCAGTTCACGAGTCAACGGGGAAAACGCCTGCTGAATTGTTTTTGGGTAGAAAAGTCATTACTCCATTCCAAAGGTTAGTTATGGTGTCGGATGCGGAAAGTCAGTATATGTGTCAGGATATTGAGAGGTTGGTTAAGGAAGCTCAGGTTCAAATGGGAAAAGCGCAAGAAAAGCAAGCTCAGTATTATAATATGCGTAGGAGAGAGTTAGAAGTGAAAGTTGGAGATTTTGTGTTAGTAGAAAAGCATTGGTTAAGTTCAAGTCGTCAGAAGAGAGTAGCTAAGTTTGGTCCGAAGTTTGTAGGTCCGTTTAAGGTTTTGGAAGTTCGAAATAATAATTTGGTTGTTGATGTCAATGGTGAAAGAATGACGGTTAATTTGGATCAGGTTAGAGTTTATAAGTTTAGAGAAAATGGTAGTGAAGGTTCTCATGTGTCGAGTGGTGTTTCGCGAAATTCCCGATCCAATGAGTGTCCCGAGTCCAGCACTTCTTCATCTAATTCTTTTCATCAATATTCAAGAAGAAAAGTTGGTCAAACAGCTCCAAAAACTGTTCTTGAAAGTCGAAAGCCTAGCAATTCGAGAGCAAAGTATGACAATAAAAATAAGAGAATTGTGTCAGATACATCGGACTCTGTGTGCCATAAAAGACAAAAAATTATAAACTGTCCAGTTCCTCCACTTATGAGACAGCAACCTCGCAAACATACATTATCTAATAGTTCACCATCTTCGGTACTTAATCCCCGGAAAAGATTTCGTATGGACACTCGACAAACTGTTAAAAGGACTTTAAAGTCGGAATTTTTGCCCAATAAGAAGCAGCGTAGGTCTGGAAAGAAACGTGGTCTGGGTTCTTCAGTAACTTCGGGTGCATCTAGAAAGAGGAGACAACGCTCAGATTACCGGCATCAACAGTGTGAATCTCGCCATGGAGTGACCCCAGCAAACCGGCCAGAGCAGAGTCGTCGAGCGGAACCTACAAGTATCCCGTGGCATCCATTCCGAACCAGGCTGCAGGCACGACAGTCAACTGTGGCGTCACCGTACAGTTCTGATGACGAAAGATCCTTCGTACAAGGTTTCTGGGGAAAGAGGAGAAAACCATCCTGTAGTATGAAGCCAGCCAGCAGCGAATCATCTCTATGATTGGGTGATAATGTTCTTTATTAAATTTCTATTAGAGTGCATATATGTGGTAGCAATATGAAGGAATAGAAAGCAGAAAGACTGTTTGGTACTTTTTGGCCATTTTTGGAATTTTTTGACGGACTCACGATTAGTGCTTAATTGTGTTCAAAATTTGTTTGCAAAATTGTTAGTTTTATGTATGTTTGGGATTTTGGTCTTAACTGCTTTTAAAAATTCGGGATCTATTGTTAAATTGTTGTGTTATTTGTTAAAAATGTTACTATATTGTTATATTGTTCATGTGTTATAAAATGTATGTTAATGTATGTTTAAATTTTCAGAAAGTACAGATAGTAATTTGGGTTATTTTGTACACGCGCCGCGGTTCAGACGCGCACGTGTTTTGCGGTCAAGAAGTCCTTGACACGCGTTTCTATCTCTTATACTAACATTTAATGAATTAACTTTCTTCTTATCGTTCGTGTTTTATGAGTTGCGTTTTGTACTTTAGTTGGGAATGGTTTCCGCAAGTTGCGAATTTTTAAGCTGCGTTTGAATTTGATATTGTATTGTATTAAAAATTTGAATGTTAATGTGATTTTCTTGCAGGGAAGTATACCTGTGTTATGTATTGATTCTGCTATTTTTCTTTTAGTTAATACAGATGAAGAGCATGATGACGTCATTTTGTAAATTTTTGATATTTTTTTATTGTTGCATAAACACAGCGATATGCCGTTGTACGTATGTGTCCCAATTATTGTTAAAGTGGAGTTAAGTTCTGAAGAATTTTAGGAGTTAGTTCATTGGCTAATGGGTTTGTAGGTATTACGTAGTAGCAGAGTTATTTTAGTATGAAGTAATTGTAATTCTAGATGAAGTCGGAATTTGGATGAGGAAAATTTTTGCGCATTGGGTTTTCTGGACTTGGTGCGAATTTTAGTACTATTAAAGTTTTATGGAGGAAATTTTTTGTAAAGTTATAGTTGTATTGCAATATTGAGGAAAATTTCGGAAGTTTAGTATTTTGAGAAATTTTAGCACTCCCAGTGGAGTAGGCTGTTTTGAAAGAAGTAATTAGTTTTGAAAATTTTACGAGTTTTTGGGAGTTTTACGGAGGCTATTTGTAAGATAGAAGAATGATTGGATTGAATATGTGAATATTTGAGGCAAACTGAGTTTTTTTTTGGTTGTGATGGGTTAAAGTTAGTATTTTAAAAGTTATGTTTCGGCGCTAAATTTCACCCATCACTGTGTTTTATTACGGCTCGAAATTTATAACAAGAAAAAGTTCTGGGCATGCATTTGGCCCAGCCCTTTTTCTCTGCGGAATCCGAGGGGGGGTTGTGAGGGAGTGACCTTTTGTCATAAAGGCACTCTAGTGTTTCTGAGATCGTGACGTCAATAATTTAACATTTTGTAGGCGTAAAAGCGACACCTATCCTCTCTTTTACTTTAACTTTCTAGAGTGTGTGTGCTATTTCGAATTCCGCAGTTAGCTCGCGGTTATTAGTAATATGTTAATGTGAAGTATCTCAGTTTGCAGCATATAAAAGCTTGAGTTTGTCTCTGGTGTCTCTGGCATTAGCCAGCAGCCAGCGAGTGCGGACCTCTGCCATTAGACAACGAAGTGGATGATTGTTTAGCGAAGTGCTGACGAATAGAAAGTAGCAACGGCCTCCAGTAAAGTGGAAAGGAGTTTGGATAGTGGATTTAAGAGTCGGCCGTGGTAAGAAAGTTTAATAGTAGTTCCATTTTAATTATTGGTGAAATAAAGAAATATCCACAGCCACGGGCTGTTTAACTAGCTTTGTTCAGCAGTTCAGCCAGGAGACAGTGTCAAGTGTTAGGCGGTGCCACGACTGAGCTAGATTGGGGCCTGTGAGTATGATTTTAGCTGTTCGTAGTGTTCTCAGTGTGTAAAATTTTAGACTTGCTCCACTTCCCTTCGGCCATTATCACTTGAATAAACTTTGTTGTTTTAACCTAAACTACTGAGTATGTCTGCATATAACGTTACAAATAGCGCCCACCGTGAGTTTGCCGTTACAAGGTAATAAATTAAATCATACTATTATGTAAATACGAATATTATTTTGAAGAAAAGCTATCAAGGGGATGTCGAAAATATTATAAAGAGCAAGGAATTAAATTTTATCAATTGGAAAGAAATGGTAATTAAATAATGTTTAAATCAAGAGGATAAATTAAATTTTAAAATTAAATTTAGTAACAACTTATGGTAGAGCCAGTTAAATTAAAATACCATGTCTGACATTAAATTTCCGTCACAATCGCAATGCCCCATGAAAAAACGCTTCAGTCACAAAATTGGCAAAACTGAGTTAACCGATTTTTGTTCTTATATGATAGGCGTGTGTTTATATCCAAAGGAAGCTTCAGTTTTACTACATTCACTGTCTATACACCGTCAATTTTTGATATTCTATGCAGAAAGGGCCTAAAACAACAACAATTTTTTTTTTCAGTTTTGTTAAAACTAGAGTTAAATGAAGCCCTTTTTGCATGAAGCAATTTATTTATTACCTATATTATAAAAATAAAGTGAACATGATTCATTTTGGAAAATGATTAAAAATGCATTTCATTAACACGTTCAGATTAATTTATTCTTATATACGTCACAACATATAACCTTTAATTCTTAAATAAAAATGCGTGTCAATGTATTAATAGATTTGTTCCTTAAAAATGTAAAATTTTACATACAAAGTTTGATCACATTTTTCCCATTCCATTATATTAACAATTACGTTATTGATTGGATTTTACGCGAGAGAAAAAGATTTTCCCCCCATAAAAACGAGATAGATGAAAATATATTCATTTTTATTAGATATGGTTATTTCCTATATTTCCTACTGCAAACTTTTTTTCTCTTTGTTTAATAAGAGAATGCATATAAAATAAATAAGCGTTTCTTTGAAAATGGAGTCTATTTTTCCCACAAAGAAATATATAACATTTCCTTCTAAAAATTCTTAGTAAAATTTTTCTTTCTCCAGCATTCTAGAAATATAATCATTATTCCGTTAAGTACTTAGTAAAGATTGGAATTACCCCTATGCATTAAGCAGCGGAAAATCTATCATCTTCAAGGCAATTTGTTGACATATGTCTGTCACATTTTTATCGGTAGTATTTTTTCTGATTAAAAAATAGTTAATATAATTCTATTTAGAAAACTAATTATTTATTTCTTACATTGTTATAATACAATGATTTCTATTGTAGGAATTGTTATTTCTGGAAAAAATAGTGTAGATAAAAGTGTTTATTGACTAAAGAAATCTTTCAAACTTATTCAGATACAAAAATGCATCTATATGGCTTTAAATTTTATTTTTAAGTGATATTTTACTTTGATAATTTTTTTCTCTGCTTGTTTAATAAGAGATTGGATATAAAATAAATATGTATTACTTTGTAAATAGAGTATATTTTTCCCCAAAAAAGAAATATATAACATTTCCTTCTGGAAATTCGTATTATCTTTTTTTTCTCCAGAATTCACTAAATATAATCTTTATTCCATTAAGCAAATAGCAAAGACTGGAATTACCCTTATGTATTAAACAGCAGAAATTCTTTAAACGTCAAGGCAATTTGTTGAAATATATCTCCAGCATTCACTAAATATAATCTTTATTCCATTGAGTGCTTAGCAAAGACTGGAATTACCCTTACATATTAAGAAGCGGAAATTATTTCTTCGTCAAAGCAATTTGTTGATATATCTCTGTCTCATTTGTATCGATAGTAATTTTGCTGAATTAAAAAATAATGAATATAATTCTATTTAGAAATAAAGTTATTTATTTTTTTCATTGATATGGTACAAGGAAGCTTTCTGTTTTTCTCCAAAATTCACTAAATATAGTTTTTATACCTTTGTGCACTTAACAAAGGCTGGAATTCCCCGCGTGTATTAAAAAGCGGAAATTATTTCTTCGCCAAATGAATTTGTTGATAGATACCTGTCTTATTTGCATCGATAGTAATTTTGCTGAATAAAAAATAATGAATATAATTCTATTTAGAAATAAAGTTATTTATTTCTAACATTGTTATAGCACAAGGAAGCTTTCTATTGTACGTATTAATATTTCTGAAAGGATAGTGTATATAAAAGTGTTTATTGTCAAAGAAATTTTTCAAAATTATTGAGATTAAATATATATATGTAATAAAATAAAAAAAATTTGCGCCATTTTGTTCTCTCTGAGTTTTTAATTCTAACTTTGTGGAACACATTTTTAATCTTAGTTTCGTAATATATTAATCTTTTAACAGCTAAAGTCCTTTTCCTTTTTTTATTTAACTTATTAATAATCAATTGCTTGTTTCTTAAAAAAGGCGGGTAGTTATTTCGTAATCTTTCCTTTTTAGAATATTCTCGAGATTTTTAATTTTATTTTTTTATTGATCACGCGATCTGTGTTAATGCGTGAAGATGTTAAAAGGCTTGTCTATTTGCCAGACGTGAAATAATTCCTACCCGTACGCCTCGCCTCGTGGGCTAATCAGAAGTGAGGATTTTTTACACGTAACCTCGTGGTTGATCCTGGTTGGATATTTAAAATGACTGACGCTGAGAGAGGAGGGATTAGTTTGTCGTGAAAATGTGGATTTCTCATTTGGTTTCTTCAGAGCGCAGAATGCACCTTTCCTTTCAACTGCCTGGACGCCCGACAGTAAGATGGGATGACGTAACTAAATCACGAAGTTGGTGAAGTGGAAATTATTCAATGAGAGTGCCAAGGTGATGGCGGGAAATAACTTAACTTATTTATGAGATCTAATAAAATTAATTTAAAGACTGCTTGATTGAACTTTCTTATGGGGAAATACCCCAATAAACCCATCCACTGCTGGTCAAACTGCCGGAACGACTGCTCGGCTCTTTCCACTGTTGACTTTTAGTGAGTAGAAGAATGTTCGCCATCGTCGTATCATGACATATATATATCTATATGGCTTAAAATTTTATTTTTAAGCGATATTTTTATTTAATACAAAAATAGTTTTTTTCTTGCGAATGTTTTTTACCTTTTCTGAAATGAATCTAAACAAGAATTTAATCCCCATCTCATATAGAAATATTAAAATGAATAAGTTTTTAAATTATTATTTGAAGAAATTTTATGCGCTTTTTGACATGCTTTTCAAAGAAACGTATGTAGAAACTTTTGAGTGCTACTGAATACATAGGGTGTTTCAAAAATGGCTGGTATATTTGGAAAATCAATAAAATTTAAACGGGCACCAATAGAAATACACCGTTTATTGCAATATGCTTGGGAAAACAGCAGATTTTCAGGCAGACAAACTTTCGAAATTAGTTACAATTTTCAACAACAGATATCGCTGTAGGTGATTTGAAAGATATAGAAGAAAACGCAGTCTGTGAGTTCGCCATTCTGTAAGTCGTCTTTCTGCTGTAAGTGTGTACTGTTCACAGATTGCATGTTTGCTATGAAAAAATGGTTTATTCCTTAGAACAGAAGATTTTTCTGGTATTGGAATTGCACCAGCTAGAACAGTGTTGTTAAAACAAGAGAAAGTTTTCAACGGAAGTTCAAACTAAAAGACCGAAAAGCGATACAATAAAGGATCTGATTGAAAAATTTCAACAGACTGCGAACGTGAAGGATGAACGTGCTGGAAAGGTAGGGCGACCGATACGGCAACCACAGAGGGCAATTCTCAGTTTCTGCAGCAGGTGATCCAACAGCGGCCTCGGGTTTCTATTCGCTGTGTTGCAGCTGCGGTCCAAATAAAACCAACGTCTTCGTATCATCTCATGCGCCAGAGTTGACACCTCTATCGATACAAAAATGAAACTCTGCAAACCCTCAGCACTGCTTCCATCAATACACGAGAGATATTCGATAACGATATGGTGCAAAAGATTGATGAAGGAGATATCCATGTGGGCAGCATTTGGTTTACTGACGAAGCTTTTGTTTACATGGATGGCTTCGTCAATAAACAGAACTGGTGCCTTTGGGGTGCCGAAAACCCCCATGTTGCAATCCCATCGTCCTGTATCCTCCAAAAATATTGGTTTGGGCCGCCATTTCTTCCAAAGGACTCATTGGCTCATTTTTAGCTCCGAAAAGATTACTGCGCCACGCTGGCTGGACATTATTCGTGAATTTGTGGCGGTAGAAAATGCCTTAGAGGACATTGCAAACACCTCGTGGTTTATTCAAGATGGTGCCACATCTCGCGACCGATATTTTTAATTTTCTGAATGAACATTTCGATGATCGTGTAATTGATTTTGGGCTATGCCACACATACAGGAAACGGCGTAAATTGGCTTCCCTATTCGCCCGACATGAAACCATGTGACTTCTTTTTGTGAGGACTAGCAGTGGACTACTAGCAGTACATCTATTCTGCAAGTGAAGCTATCCCACCTGACACGTTTAGAAAGGTTTATGGCAATTTCGTTAAGGGATAACGCCATATTACTGCTGCGCATGGTGGATATATGTAAAAATATCGTACATCAGATTTTTCCAGACTGCAGCACCATCTGTTGTGGGAAGTTGTAACTAATTTCGAACGTTTAACTGCCTGAAAATTTACGGTTGTTTCAAGCATATTGCAACAAACGGTATATTTCTATCGCTGCCCATATAGTTTTTATTGATTTTTAAATATACCAGTTATTTTTGAAATACCCTGTATAACAATTGCATACTGAACCAAATGCAAAACAATTTTCCTTTATAATGTTAAGCATTGTTATAGGCAATGATATTAACTCTTGCCGAACATTAACTATGCTGAATTTACATTGGTAATATATTATTTAACAAGCACTTTGCTTTTAGAACATAAATCAATCAAAGCTATATATATATTTTGTAGCAGTAAAATAAAATTTAATAAGATTAGAAAATTAAGTTTAAAACAGAAATATTTTTCGCTTTTGTCAAAACTAATTTTAGATGAAACCTTTTTTGCATGGAGCAATTCAATTATTACCTCTATTATAAGAATATATTGAACTTGATTCACTTCGAAAAACGATTAAAAATGTAGGTCTTTAACACGTTAAGATTAATTGATTCTTATGTATGACGCGACATATCACCTTTTATTTCTGAATAACAATGTATATCAATTTATCGATAAATTTATTTCTTAAACCAGTAAAATTTTATATACAATGTTTGACCACATTTTTCCCCATTCCATTATATTATCAACTAGGACTTCCCTCAGAGGGATTAGTCTGAGCGATATTGCTGAGAACGTAGGTTTAATAATAACTTGCGAAAAATAACAGAAAAAAATATTATGCTACCTTTAATTGATTATATACTGCCGCAAGTTCAAATGACGAAAATGACCTAAGTGAACTATAGAATAACAAAATATTCTATATAAATTCGTTTACACGGTTAAAGATGTTGGAAATTGCACGGTAAGTGTAGAAAATAGGGTGCGTTCTTACAATATAGAAATGTTAAAAATATCCATATCTGGCTGTTATAGTACACAGTACTTCGGATACAGTGTAGTCGTTGAAATCTCTTGTGTGTTCCTGTAAATACTATTTGTTTTCTATCATACAGGAATGAACTTGTATTAAACTTCAGCCACGTATATCAATTACATAAATTGTGAAATAGTTTAATTTAAAGAAAAAACACCCTAAACAATGTTTCCCCGTATACCATCATGTAGTGGGGTACCTTTGCGTGGCCCAGTAAATTAATAATATATATTCTTTGCATCACAGATTGTTAAGAATGTATATTTTAGTATATACGTCATAGATTCATGTCAATTCCATTATATTCGAAATTTTCGTTATATTCGCATTTTCGTTAAAATGTACTTGAAACGATTTTTTTCTGTTAACCATAATGTAATGGAATACTTTTGATTATCCCTGTGAAAAAAAATGTACATCCGATTTTCATAAAATTTGAAATGACTCAGCAAAATTATCCAAAAATTATATATTTTAAATCTCAAACGATTTGTTTTGTTAGTTATTGCTCTGTTATATGTAGCAGACAGGCGGACGGAGAGAATGAGCTATGATTATAGGTGATGCGTATTTATATAATTTCGAACGCACCTAAAAATAACCAGATCTTACAGTAGTGTACAGTATTTCGGATATAGTACAGTAGCCAAAATCTTTTGTGTGTCCCTGTAAATACTATCTGCTTTCTATTATACAGAAAATAACTTGTAGTATTCCTCCGCAACATATACCAATTTAAAAAATGTTAAATAGTTCAATACAGTTAAAACGCGCACCAAAAAATTATCTCCCTATACCATTGTCTAAAGGAATGCTTTTGTGTGGCCCTGTAAATTAATAATAAATATTCTTTCATCAAAGTTTATGCAGAACGCATATTTTAGTATATACATCATAGATTCGTGTCAGCTCTATTATATTCGATAGAGTATAACAACTTTTAAATGTATTTGATTTTTATTTTCTTTTTAACCGTAATTTAATGGAATACTTTGTTTTGACTCTATATTGAAATTGTACATCCGATTTTCATAAAATTGAAATGACTAGACAAGGTTATTTAAAGATTATACATTAAAATTTCAAATGATTTGGTTAGTTAGTTTTTGCTCTGTTGTATGTGGGTAGACAGACGGATGGACAGACAGACTGAACAACGATTATAGGTGCTACGTATTTATATAATTACAAGCCCACCTAAAATTATTCATATCTTGATGTAAGATGGTCGACGGCATAATCAAGTAGCACCCCAAATACGTATATGATATTTCTGTCCTATTTTCATGGTACTTTTCCATTAATACCTTCACTTCGACTTTTCTATAAATCTTGGTCTAGTTTGGGCTTCAGAAAATCAGATTTCATATCTGATGAACGTTTATGCTTACTTTTACACATAAATATGGCACGCATCAAGTTGGTGCGATTTTTTCTGTCGCCAAATTGGTGAAAACTTGAATATTGCTGTAAGTGTTAATATTTTCGCTTTATTGTGACATGTATATTTTGTATTATATTTTTTATTATGTTTATTATTTATAACTTTTAATTATTGCTTAAACTATTGATTTTTGGTACTACTTGATTAAATTTTCAGCCAAAAAAATATCGCCAAACTATAAGATTAAAAGCCAATGATGGATAATCGGGAATGTCTCATTCAATCGCATTGAACAATATACATGTGTTTAAACCTTTCAGGCGCAAGGCATTTGTGCTACAAAAATGGTCAAATAATTAATTAAAACAGATTTTTACGAACAAATTTAATTGAAAATAATCAAAACCGTTTCGTCACGCATTTTAGGAGATCAAAATTGTATTTAAAAATTACTGCTGCCAGTTGACAATTTAAGCATTAAAATTAACCGTGGCTGAATGCAAATGGCGCTCCTCAAGAGGTTAAAACGTCATCAAGGGATTTTTAATACCACTTGTTTTAGCCTCCGATGCTATTTCTTTCAGACAAGCTAAAAAATGTCGTGTCATCAGCCCTGAATTTTCTACTCAACCGATTTTGATAATTATTTTTTTAAATGAAAACTATTTATTTGTAGTTAATTTTAAATGCTTTTTACGATATTTCTTGAAAATGATGGCAACCCAATTTAGCTTTTCTCTCGATAATAAAAATTTATTTTCCATTATCACTTTCCACCAGTCAGAAGCTTTATTTCATCAGGAATATGTCCTCGCATTTAAAAGAAAAAAGTTAATTGTTTTCGTAAAATTTAACCACTATAAAATGATTGCGTATATTTATTCACTATTGAGTTAATTGAGGTAAAAAATATATATATTTGCGGAGAAATAATATGAATAATGCAAATAAAATAACAGAAAATAATTTATGATAAAAATTAATGTCTAAGGCAAAATAAGAAAAATTTCAAGTGAGGAAAATGATGTCATTCAGCAACCAGATAAAGGAGAATTGCAATATTATTACGGATGCTTTTTTCATATTACTAATAACAGTAACTTTTAAAAAAACTATTGAAGGGAAAATGCCGTCACTATTTAAAACATCGCATTTATACTCATAATGATATTACATTTCAATATTTCTTTTCATTATGGACAGTGAGATTGAGATTTTACTTTCAGATGACTTCAGTTAGTAAAAATAATGTCATAGTAAAAATAAAATTGCGTCTTTTTTTTTTTTTTTTTTTTTTTTTTTTTTTTTTTTTTTTAACTATTTTTCTGTGAGTGCATATAAAATAAAATTTCTGGATTTCACCGGCACTCAGATTACAATTTTAACTGAAGATGTGCGAATATTTCCATGCAAAATTGTAACTGGCAAACATGACATTAAGTTTGGAAATATATTTATTACATATTGATTCAATAATGTAATTACTTTTGCTTTTTTTAAACCAAATCGATCGGGTCTTTTAAACATTTCATTCTTCGAATTCGACGGGATTCTACTCGTTTTATTGTTAAAATGCATTTCCTTTTTCTCAGAGTCTATAAAAAGCGTTTAAACTAAAGAAAAAATCCGTTTTTGATGAATCTAATCAATAAAGAAGTAGCACGTCAAATTTTATCTCTTTATTATTCCGCAATTCCAATGTCTCAGAGAAAAATTGCTATACAATTGGGTATTTCACGCCGTTCTGTCTGCTATTATATTGATAAACACAAGAAAAATGAATTTAGTTCATTGCATTCTAAACGGGGTCGCCCTTCTAAAATATCTCTGTTTTTTTTTTTTTTTTTTTTTTTTTTTTTTTCTAATCGGAGGCGGAAGTGAATTCTGCAATGGCAGAATCTACATTCAACTTGTATTTTTTAAGTTTAATATCAGATATTGTTATGTTATTTCGTAGCCAAATATGTAGGCAAAAAAGTGATAGATTACCAGATATTGATTCAGTCAATCGACTTTGACAACGCATATTTCATTTAAGCCGTATAAAAATTGCCTTCATATAAAATAAAATAGTGTTATTTTAGATTATTTCTAATTATCTTTTTTTTTCTTATTTGCATATTAATAAAATCAGCAATAACTTTTTTATTTCATTTTTAGAAATGTTCGCGTTTTTTTTTTCTTTATTTCTAATTAATATGAACATTTCAATTCTTTAACAAAGATAGCTTTATATACTGCGCCAAATAAAAAACTTATACCAAAAGGTAACCATTTTGTTCAAAATAAAAGAACTTTCCGTCATAACTTTTTAACTTATATACATAGAACAAAAACCTGTACGAAAACCTTCCTTGAAATAATATCTATCGAACTATATAAGTTACTTCAAAATCCCTTTGGTAAAATTCAAGGGGTAGACGGAAAACGCGAAATTTCCGTTTGTATTTAATATATATAAGTAGATAAAGATTAAAAATTTCAGGTTTTTTTTCCAAAGGCATAGCCAAATTAGGAAAATGTCAAGTATCTGACGAACTACTTGGTTTAAAATAATTTGCTTTCTACCATTCGATTCAGCATGAAAAAATACACTAAAATATGTTATCAGATGAAAAACAAATACAAAATCCGATTTTTAAGGGATTTTTCAAAAGTTCGTTCTTTTTTTTACCCCCCCCCCCCCCCCCCCCATAGGGGTGGAATTTTCGAAAATCCCTTCTTAGCGGCACTCGATGTTATAAGCATTATTTTTATCCCAATTCTCAAGATTTTTGGTTCTGTAGATTTTTTTGTGCTGTGATTAATACGAAATCCAGACTTTCTTTTACATATATAGATAAAGATTGAAAATTTCAAGATTTTAAGCCGAAGGCATTGCCAAATTAGGAAAATTTAAAGTATCTCACGAACTACTCGGTTTAAAATACTTTGCTTACTACCATTCGATTCAGCATGAAACAATACACTAAGATATGTTATCAGTCGAAAAATAACTACAAAATCCGATTTTTAAGCAATTTTTTTAACGTTCGTTCTTTTTTTTACTTCCCCTAGGGCTGGAATTTCCAAAAATCCCTTCTTAGCGGCACTCGATGTTATAAGAATTATTTTTACCCCAATTCTCAAGATTTTTGGTTTGGTAGATTATTTTGTGCTGTGATTAATACGAAATCCAGACTTTCTTTTATATAAATAGATTTCCATGATTTCTTTTAATAGTACATTTCTATTGTGCCTTATTTTTAATAATTTCATCTTCTAAGTAGATGCAATTTTTCAAAAATAAAAATTTTTAATAAGAATTGTTTCAAAATATTACTTAATACAAAAATAAAAAGTCAAATGGCTTTTTTATTCAGTAATTTAAATATCTTTGAATGTTCACTGATTATATTAACCATTGATTACAATATTTTTTCATATGCTTTTAAAATTAAAGAAAAAATGACCTTAACTAGATTTTAAAAAAAAATCTGATTAAAACACTGTTTCTCTGGAGCTGTTTAAAACACTGTTCCAAATTATCTGGTTAAAATTGTTGATAAGCAATATATGTATTTCAACAAATTTAATAAACTAAACGAAGTTAAGAGAATACTTAGATTTTAAAACATGTATATAAGAAACTAATTAAAATATTTATAATTTAAAGAAAAACAAACAGGAAATATAATTTTTTTCATACCTTTTTTTTACTGGCATTCTTTATAGTCGTTTGGAGAATTAATAAATCCAATAAATAAACACAATAGCAAAGGCTAAAATCTTATTCAACAAGCCATAGCTACAGTGTTTATATCAGACTTATATATTTTGCTTGCATCTTGAAAACACTGCTGAGAAATCCATTGTTTAATTTACTTAATCCGTATCAATACGCCAGTCAATACGCATACGTTACAGAACTATGTTGTTGAGCGATATTCCCGGCGTCCGTTCTAAAGCTTAAATTCTCCTTGTTATTTGTATTTTTATGAATTTTCTATTAATTTATTTCTTTTCTCGGTATTTAAAATTCAAAAAATATATCAATATATGTAATTTGGCTATTAGTTTGGCGATTCGTATAATTCGGCGAAATCGGTTGACAAGATAACCAAATAATATAAAAAAAAAGTGATCGATGTAAGAAAAATAACAATATATAATTTTATAATAAAAGTAGCATCTAAAGCAGCCATGTCAAACTCATATTTTATATAAACACGAAAGAATTGCCTCCAATTCGCACGCGCGAAATATAAAAAATGGTAATGGCAATTATAAAAAACTGTTATAAAAAAATCGCAAAATCTCAAGTACTAAATTACTAAGAATTATAGATAAATATTATGTTTAAGATTTAATAACTTTTTTATTAAAAAAAAAAGATTGTTTCTTAAGTTTAAATATGTTTTATTGCACTTAAATAAAAATTGTTTGCATATTCTCTTTGCTCCATGTGCTTGAATTCGGAAATCTAATGAAAACATCCAGCTTGTGAAAATGACGAACATTAAAGTTTCTTGACGTATGTAGCCAAATTGTGTGTTTTTGTCAGCTTTTTAAATATAATTTTTAAACTATATGGAACTTATTTTTGTAGTAAGAGCATTGAGTAGTTACCTTCATAGGTACCTTCTGGTACATCCAGAATCAAAATTCGTCAAGTATTTTTTGAGATTTGCTCGACGAAAGAATTTTTTTTATTTTTAATATTGTTACGTATTACGTGTATTAGCCTTCGCTTCGCTCAAACAACTATTTACTCCATGAACTCTGAATCAAAATATCCAGCCGGTGAAAAATGATGCACACCAAATTTGTGTCACGTATGCAAATAAATTGTGCTTTTTTTATCCGTTTTTTTAATGGGATTTTTTATGACTTTTAAACTATTTGGAACTAATTTTTGAAAGTAGTTTACCTTCAATAGTTTAGCTTCAGATGTATCTTCTGGTACCAACAGAATCGAAATCCGACAAGTATTTTTTTTTTTTTTTTGAGATTTGTTTGACGAAAGAATTTTGTTTGACTTTTAATATTGTTACGTACTATGTGTAAAAGACTTCGCTTCGCTCTGACAATTACTTTATTGTTTCTATTTTATGCGAGAGAAACAAGAAAGACTTTTTTTTACCAAATAACGACATAGATGACAATTTCTTTATTTTTATTAGAGATAGTTACTTCCTATATTTCTGACTGCAAACTTTTTCTTTGTTTGTTTAATAAGAGATTGCATATAAAATAAATATGCGTTACTTTGTAAATGGAGTATATTTTCCCCAGAAAGAAATGTATAATATTTCCTTCAGCAAAATTCGTTGTAGAAATTTTCTTTTTCTCCAGCATTCACTAAATATAATCTTTATTCCGCTAAGTACTTTGAAAAGACTTGAATTACCCCTATGCATTAAGCAGGGGAATATATTTCTTCGTCAAGGCAATTTGTTGACATATGCTTGTCACATTTTTATCAGTAGTATTTTTTCTGAATAAAGAAATAGTGAATATAATTCTCTATTTAGAAATCAAATTATGTATTTCTGACATTGTTAAAGCTTTCTGTTGTAGGAATTGATATTTCTGGACAGATAGTACAGATAAAAGTGAATATTGTGTAAAGAAATCTTTCAAACTTATTGAGGTACAAAAATGTATCTATATGGCTTTAAATTTTATTTTGAAGTGAAATTTTAATTTAATAATTTTTTTCTCTTTTTTTTTAATAAGATATTGCATATAAAATAAAAATGTATTACTTTGTAAATAGAGTACATATTTTCCAAAAAAAAAAAAAAAAAAAAAAAAAAAAAGAAAGAAAAAAAAGAAAGAAAGAAAGAAATATGTAACATATCCTTCAAGAAATTCGTAATATTTTTTTTTCTCCAGTATTCACTAAATATAAGCTTTATTCCATTAAACACTTAGCAAAGGCTGGAATTACCCATATGTATTAAAAAGCGGAAATTCTTTCTTCATCAAATCAATTTGTTGATATATGCCTGTCTCATTTGTATCGATAGCAATTTTGCTGAATTAAAAAATAATGAATATAATTCTATTTAGAAATAGAGTTATTTATTTCTTACATTGCTACACTGTAAAAAAAAATTCAAGAGGTTACTAAAAATTTTTTAGTAAATTTGTATTCCACAGAATTTTTTAGTAACCATTACAAACTTTTTTTTTTTTTTTTTTGCAAGCGAAACAAGCATTTCTTTTGTAAACTGAACAAAAAAATTTCTAGTATAACTAACTTAAAAATTTTTAGTATGAGCCACCAAGCAAATTTTAGTAATAGCTCCAAAATTATTTTTAATAACCATTACGTGGGCTCGAAGGGCAGGAGCTTCCTTCGAGCTGCCTCCAGACTTCTGGAGCGGAAGATTTTCGGCAAAACCGCAATAGATGGCAGCACCAAACATTGCTACTGCTCCGTCAGGATATTCATAATCCCTTTATTAACAAGTACTTACACTGCAAACATTCGTGGCGTATTTGGCATTGGCCAGTATCGAACCCGGGACCTTTTAGCCTGGAGTCCGTTACTATAACCACTATACTATCAATGCCACACCAAGTGAGTTTTAGTAATAGCTATTAAAAATATAAAATTATTAACTCTATTCGTTGCTAACTTTTTTCTAGTAATTCTTACAGATTTTCTTGTAACCAACTAAGATTACTAAAAATTTTTTAGTAATTACAAGGATCACTAAAGTTTTTTTTACAGTGTATAGTACGAAGAAGCTTTCTGTTTTTCTCAAGAATTCATTAAATATAGTCTTTTTTCCACTAAGCACTTAGCAAAAGGCTGGAATTACCCGTATGTATTAAAAAGCGGAAATTCTTTCTTCGTCAAATCAATTTGTTGATATATCCCTGTCTCATTTGCATCGATAGTAATTTTGCTGAATGAATAAATAATGAATATAATTCTATTTAGAAATAAAGTTATTTATTTCTTACATTGCTATAGTACAAGGAAGTTTTCTGTTTTTCTCCAGATTTCCTTAAATATAGCCTTTTTTTCATTAAGCAAAATGTTGGAATTAACCGTATATATTAAAAAGCGGAAATTCTTTCTTCGTCAAATCAATTTGTTGATGTATGCCTGTCTCATTTGCATTGATAGTAATTTTGCTGAATAAATAAATAATGAATGTAATTCCATTTAGAAATAAAGTTATTTTATTTCTTACATAGTACAAGGAAGCTTTCTGTTTTCCTCTAGAATTCACTAAATATAGTCTTTATTCCATTAAGCACTTAACAAAGACTGGAATTACCCCTATATATTAAAAAGCGGAAATTCTTTCTTCGTCAAAGCAATTTGTTGATACATCCCTGTCTCATTTGCATCGATAGTAATTTTGCTGAATTAAAAAATAATGAATATAATTCTATTTAGAAATAAAGTTATCTATTTCTAACATTGTTATATTGAATATAGCACAAGGAAGCTTTGCATTTTAGGAATTGATATTTCTGAAAGGATAATGTAGATAAAAGTGTTTATTGTTCAAAGAAATCTTTCAAAGCTATTGAGATTTAAAAATATGTATATCTATATGGCTTAAAATTTTATTTGTAAGTGATATTTTTATTTAATACAAAATTAAAGTTTGTTATTGCGAATGTCTTTTCCTTTTTCTGAAATGAATCTAAACGAGAATTTAATCCCCATCTAAAATAGACAGATTAAACTGAATAAGCATTTAAATAAGTATTTGAAGGAATTTTATGAGCTTTATTTACATGTTTTTGAAAGAAACATAAATGTAGATACTTTTAAGTGCTACTAAATATATATCAATTGCATACTGAACCAAATGCATAACAATTTTCATTCAAAATGTTGAGCATAACTGTTGCCGAACATTAACTATGCTGAATTTAATTTGGTAATATATTACTTCTCAAGCATTTTGCTATTAACTATATATATATATATATATATATATATATATATATATATTGTAGTAGTAAAATAAAATTTAATAGGATTAGAAAATTAGGTTTAAAAGGGAAATATTTTTCACTTTTGTCAAAACTAGGTATAGATGAAGCCTTTTTTGCATGGAGCAATCAATTATTACCTCTATTGTAAGAATAAAGTAAACATGATTCAATTCGTAAAAGGATTAAAAATGCACTTCATTTAAACGGTCAGTTTAATTTAAACTTGTATATGTCACAACATGTCAGTTTTTATTCTTAAATAAAAATTTAATCAATGTAACGATATATTCTCTCCTTAAAAAAGTAAAATTTTATATATAATGTTTGACTACATTTTCCCCCATTCCATTATATTATCAGTTACGTTATTGATTGGATTTTACCGGAGGGAAAAAATACATATTTTTTCCTATGTAAACGACATAGATGCAATTTATTAATTTTTATTAGAGATAGTTACTTCCTATTTCCGACTGCAAACTTTTTCTCTCTTTATTGAATAAGATATTGCCTATAAAATAAATATGCTTTACTTTGTAAATGGAGTCTATTTTTTCCCACAAAGAAATGTGTATGACATTTCCTTCTGGAAATTCGTAGTAAAAAATTTCTTTTTCTGCAGCATTCACTAAATATAATCATTATTCCGTTAAGTACTTAATAAAGTTCAGAATTACCCCTATGTATAAAGCAGCGGAAATTCTTTCTTCAGTATTTTAATTTTTTATTTAAAAAAAAGAGCCTAAATTCAAAACTTCATTTATGCCACATAAGAACATGCATAGCCTTTCTATTAATTACTCTCAAAATATATTATACATTTTTAATAATCAAAAAACGCTGTACGTTAAAATAGTTGTAATTCTTTGATTAAAAATAGGAATTTTATAAGAAGTGACATTTTCTTATACTATTCTATAGCAAGCCGTATCATATGAGATTACGTGGTCCCTTAATGTCATGTGGAGAGACATAAATTGATTAATTGGAGTATAGTTTTTCTTCGTCTAGTAAAAAGGATACAGACATTTTGACGTTTAAAGAGCAGTAATTGAAAATCAACCTAAAATAGTTTAATTTCAAGGTTCTCTCAAGCACAGAAATTCGATTTAAGTGAAGAAGGGCGGGGATGAGGTGAAGCCTAAAAATAGTTTTACCGATTTCATTTTAAAATATTTAATGTGAAAAAAGATAGTGTTTAATGAAGCCTATATTATAAGACTGAGATATAAAATTGTGGTTCCGCCTCCGATCTATAAGGAATATTTAATTTTCTTATAAATTATTAGTGGGAAACAAATTTCGAATCATTTATATTGTTTTAAATACAAATGAAATCGGTAAAAAAATAACGCTTGAAAATAATGATTGAAGCCATAAAACTCAATTACACTGAAATATAGTTTTCAAAGAAACTTCCTTTATAAAGCAATGCACTTTCATTTATTTCTTACTCCATGGTATAAAAAATGAAATTGCCTGATATTTATAAGTTTTAAAAAAATTAGAATAAAAGCGACATTTATCGGTCAGTTGCTACCATCGTTAAAATGACACATTATGCCCATCCGCGTTATTCTCGAACGGATTTACTCTTTACGCTGTAGAATTTATATCTCCCTGTTCTAATTTAGAAATATGACATTATAGTGATTCATAATGTGTTATGGATGTTAAAATTTTTAATAGTTTTCAATTATTTGAGTACTTTTTATATATTTTTTAAAAAGGCCCAAAGCCAAAACCTGATTTATGCCACATAAGAACATGTATCGTCTTTCTATCAATTTTTATCAAAATATGTTTTACATTTTAGCTATCAAAAACTGCTTTACTTAAAAATAGTAAGAAATCTGTGATTAAAAAAAAGGAAATTTATAAGAATAGACATTTTCTTCTAAAGCAAGAAGTATCATATGAGATTACGCGATTTCGGAAAGTCATCTGGACGGACATAAATTGATTAATTGGAGTACAGTTTTTCTTCGTCTAGTAGCAAGGATAAAGATATTTTGACGTTTAAAGAGCAGTAATTGAAAATAAACCTAGACTAGTTTAATTCCAAAGTTTTCTGAAGCAAAGAAATTCATTTTAAGTAAAGGGGGGAGAAGCCTAATAATAAATTTTAGCCATTTCATTTTTAGCTATTTAAGGTAAAAGAAACTAGAGTTTAACCAAGCTTATATTATATGACTGAAAAATTACATGTGAATTATGAATAATATTTAAAAATAGTTCTTTATCATTCCTATTATAAATTTCAAGGAATGAGTAAATTGGCAGGAAAATTTTATTTTCTTCTCATTTTTACCTGAAAAAAATGTAAGGAACTGTGCATATACAAGGTTATCATTTTAGGGGGGAGGATTGGTCTCGCACATGATATCTTGAACTCGATGAGGTGAGTCGTCTGAGCTGCATCCCGATCAATAAGGAATTATGCTTGAAAATTATTATTGAAGCCATTAAAAAAAGTCACTATTTCGTCAAACAAACTCCCTTTATAAGTCATTGTACTTTCATTTCTTTCTTACTCCACTATGTATAAATGAAAAATGCCTGAATACTTAAATCAAATTGAAAAAAATCCCTTTCGGCATAGCCTATAGGCGGAGGTAGATTTCGAAAAATTTTCATCTCAAAAAAAAAAAAAAAATTATTAGAGGTAAACCCAGTTTAACTACTTTATTCAGCCGTTTTTAAAAAAATTTTTAATTTCATTTTTCTGTAAGAACTGATTTTATGAAAATCATCTTAAACGAAATTCTACTTAAATGCCCATTTTGGAAACATATTTTGAATTATATCCTTACTTTATTTAAAAAATTGACCAATATGCTCATTATATAGTTCCTAAATAACAAAAAAACTTTTAATTAAACTCATTTGACAGCAAAATTGAATTTAAAAAAGAGTAATAAACTAACCAATTTATTATTTTAATACATCCACAATTCCTTAAACAAGATCGCTTTGGGAAATTTTTTTGGGAAGTGCTTACTTTGACAGCTTTTAAAAAAATATATTCACCCTTTATCAAAAAATCGACGAATACGCACATTATATAGTTCCTAAGTAACAAAAAACTTTCAATTGAATGCATTTCAGAGCAAAATTGGATTTAAAAATGAGTCATAAAATAACCAATTTGTAATTTGAATACCCACAGGAAATCATGATCGCTTTGGGAAATTTTGTGCAAAGTGCACATTTTGGCAGCCTTTTTTGAAATATACTCTGCCTTTATCAAAACATTGGCCACTCCGTCACATTATATAGTTTCTAAATAAGAGAACCTGTAAACTGGATGCGTTTGAGAACAAAAAAAGATTTAAAAATTGTTCGGTAAAAACGCAATTTCTTAAATTTCCTCAAATTTCAATGACGATAACTTCGTGAAATTCTGTTCAAAATACCCTTTTTGGCAGCTTTTTAAAAAATATATTCTGCCTTTATCAAAAAATTGGCCAACATGTCGCATTATATAGTTCCTAAATAAGAGGATCTATCATTTGGATGCGTTTAAAATCACAAATGAATTTTAAAATGAGTCAGAATATAAGCAGTTTGGATTTGAGGTTTTTTCTCCAACTCCTATTTTTGTTTAATTTATTTTTGCTATAAGAATTGGTTATATAAAAAACTTGTCAATATAAAAGTTGTAGATATTATTGTGAAGATGTAAAATAAATTTAATTAGATTTGATAGCTTAAGAATTAAGTAAGCTATGGGTTTTTTTCTTTTTCCTCCCCCCTTTTTCTTTTCGTTTTTAATTTTTTTCATCGATAAAAATTGGTCCTATCAAAAACTTGTAAATACAAAAGTTTTAGATAATATTGAGTACAATTATAAAAAATTTAGTTGGATTTGATATCTTGAAAATTGACGAAGTTATGTATTTTTTTCTCCTAAAAACCATGTTTTTTCGCCCCTTAAGCCCATTTTTAACTTTATCAAAAATCTGTCATGCATAAACTTTTAGCCCATTTTTTAGAAGTAATATAAACTTTAAACTGATTCGATATCTATTTTAATTAAGAAGTTATCGCGTTTTTTCTGTTCTCACAAAACCCCTCCCTATTTACACCCCCTTGGTCCGATTTTGCCCATTAACGAACTCGATCCAGATTTTAATCTCCTTGATTTTATGTACAATTTTGAAGAAGATCTGAGCATAATTATGGAAGTTATCGTGTCTAGAAGAAAGTGATATACACCGATATATAGATAGATAGATAGATAGATAGATAAACGTTTTTACTGATGGTAGTTTTGGGGTCTAGGAGTCATGATTCGTGTAGATCCGCAAAAAATTTTCAGAAATTGTAACATGGGAGAGAATGCAATAGGTAGTATTTCATACGAAATCTACCTAATATTTCATACGAAATCTACCTAATAAAAGCGACATTTTTCGTTCCGTTGTTGCCATGATTAAAATGACACATTAGCGTTAGTATTGGACACATTTACTCAATATGATATTAAATTTCTATTTTCGTGTTCCAAATTAGGAATATAACATTAGTGATTTATAAAGTTTTATCGATATTGAAATTATCATACTTCTTAATTATTCGAGTACGTTATTGTTATATTTTTTAAAAAGGCACAAAATCCAAGCCTGATTTGTGGCGCATAAGAACATACATAGCCTTTTTATTAATTATTCTTAAAATATGTTATACAATTTAGATATTAAAAATCACTGTACTTAATATTAGGGGGACTGTGATAAAAAAAGGGAACTTTATAAAAAATGACATTTTCTTGCACTATTCTAT
This sequence comes from Maratus speculifer, assembly GCA_964019185.1. Lineage (NCBI taxonomy): Eukaryota > Metazoa > Arthropoda > Arachnida > Araneae > Salticidae > Maratus > Maratus speculifer. The sequence continues at coordinate 180,160,620 of OZ025297.1, forward strand.
AACAAGACGATTTATATGAGATTACGTGGTCTCTTAATGTCATGTGGACAGACATAAATTGATTAATTGGAGTATAGTTTTTCTTCATCTATCAGAAAGGATAAAGACATTTTGATGTTTAAAAGTAGTAATTGAAAATCAACCTAGAATAGTTTAATTCCAAAGTTCTCTGAAGCAAAGAAAATCCTTTTAAGTGAAGAATGGGGGAGGGGGATGAGGGAAGCCTAATAATAAATTTAGGGATTTCATTTTTAAATATTTCATGTAAAAAGAACTAGAGTTTAACGAAGCATATATTATAAGACTGAGAAATTCTATATGTATTGCCACCTTCCGATTGATAAGGAATTTTTCATTTCCTTAAAAATTATTAGCGGGAAATAGATGTCAAATTAGTTATATTCTTTTAAATACAAACGAGATAGATAAAATAAAAACGCTTGAAAATTATGATTAAAGTCATAAAAAATCATTATGTTGAAATACAGTTTTCAAACAAACTCGCTTTACAAAGCAATGTAATTGCCTTTCTTACTCCATGGTTTATTCATATTTCTTACTCTATGGTTTATAAATAGAAATTGACTGATATATATAAGTTAAAACAAATTGCAATAAAAGCGACATTTATCGGTAATTTGCAACCATCGTTAAAGTGACACATTAGCGTTATTCTCGGACGTGTTTACTCGTTACACTATAGATTTTCTATCTTCGTGTTCTAATTTAGAATTATGACATTAGTGGTTCATAATGTTTTATCGTTATAAAATTTTTGAATATTTTTCAATTATTTCAGTACTTTATACATTTTTTAAAAAGGCCGAAAGTCAAAACTTGATTTATGCTGCATAAGAACATGTATCGCCTTTCTATTAATTATTCTCGAACTACGTTATACATTTTTAGTTATCAAAAGTCACTGTACTTTAAAATAGTAGAAAATTTGTAATTAAAAAAAGAATTTTATAAGAATTGACATTTTCTTATACTATTTTAAAGCAAGACGAATCATATCAGATTAAGGGGTTTCTTAATGTCATGTGGACAGACATAAATTGATTAATTGGAATTTTTTTTTCATCTAGTAGAAAGGATAAAGACATTTTGACGTTTAAAGAGCAGTAATTGAAAATCAACCTAGAACAGTTTAATTCCAAAGTTTTCTGAAGCAAAGAATTTCGATTTAAGTGAAGAACGGGGAAGAAAAGTCTAATAATAAGTTTTAACGATTTCATTTTTAACTATTTAATGAAAAAGAAACTAGAATTAAACGGAGTGTACATTATAAGATTGAGAAATTATATTTGAGTTATGGATAATATTTAAGAAATAGTTTTTCATTACTTTTGTTATGAATTAAAAAAAAATGAGTAAATTGGCAGAAGATTTTTATTCTGAAAAATGATGTAACCTCGGTGAAATGGGTTCTGATTTCGGTAACCTTTTTATGCAGATGTAAATATTGCAAATACTCTTTATCTTGATTAAATCATTGATTAGCAGAATTATATAGTTTCCAGAATAATTATCTGTCATTTCTTATACGCAATTAATTACTTGAAAAGGCAGTTATCTGAGAAAGGTTGAAAACATACCATGAAGCATTTTTTCATCGAGCATAACATGTTTTATTGCTTTGTGTAAGACCTCAGAATATTATCATGTATAAGGTGTAAAATTTTAATGTGATGAGAAATTTTTTTGTAAGATATTTCATATACCTCCCGATATGAAGATTAAAGTCGAAAGAGTGATAAAACGACTACTAACTTACTTTTATTATTTTTCAACAAACTGAAACAACATATTTACATAAGTTAAAAAAACTACCATCCGCTTGAGACTCCAGATTTATCTAAGTACTTTTTTTAAATCTCAGTTACGAATTTGTATTAACAAACTGATAACTAAGAAAAATTGGATTTATATTTTGTAAATAAAATTTGACGATACACGGGGATTCAATAAGCAAATTTAATTTTTTGACAATTTCTTGGGACTTTTTTATGTTGTTTTACTTTTTTACATTGCAAAAACATTGAAAAACATCAAACACATAGATATTTAATAATTTTTTATTACTAATCTACTCTATAAATGGTATCTTAACGCATATTAAAATTACCTACGTTTTCATTTTTGTACATTTCTGCTGCAAGCCATTTTATATAACATATAGCTCGCTAAAAAGCGCTATAAAAAACAAACTGTTTTTTTGCTTACTTCTACTATCTTTTCGACTCCATTCACACCAGTTTTTTTTTTTTTAATACTTTCCAACATAATTGAAATTTGTGTATGCATTTGGTTTGCCTGTCTGTCCACGCTCTAACTCCCGTATATGTACTCAGAATTTCATGCAATTAGTAAAACATTTTTCAGGGTCATTTAGACATTATGTATTGTATATGAAGAATGTGAGATTAATAATTCATTTGCAGAGGCACCCAGATGAATTTCATTACATTATGGTCTATGGGGGGGGGGGGGTAAATCATTTACAGATTATTTTGTTGACATTATGCTAATGTAAATGTAATGAAACTGATATAAATCACAAAATTTCCCTACGATTACTTTAGAACAGGACATTCATAGCATTTTTAATCCATTTACACGGACATACAAAAGAAATAGGTTCAATACCATGTTTGAGTAATAATTGCTGGAAATGAGATTTCACTTTCGATAATATTCTGTTAATAATATAAATTAAGTAACTCCTGGGTTGTCGTCGTCTGATCCCTCTGCCCGCATATAACAGCGTCAAAACTACTCAACCGACTCTTTCGAAATTTTAAATATGTATTTGTTGCAGAATTTTGTTCATTTGTTTCAAATTTTAGTAAAATCGGGTTTATAGTTCAAGTACAGGGACAGTCAAAAGTATTCCGTTACATTACGGTCGATGGGATAAAAAAGTTTCAAGTTCGTTTCATGACGTTACACTCGTCGAAACGCAATGAAACTGATATGCATTATTGAAGGGTATTAAAATATACATTTTGTAGAATCTGTCGCACAAAGAATACTTATTTTACATTTCCAGGGCCACACAAAAGAATTCCATTACATAATGGAATAAACATTTTTTTTAAACGGAAAGAAAAAACAAAATTTTTACATAATGTCACACACCATAATATAGAATTTCAACTTCAATGCACTGATTTAGTTTACCATGCGGGAAAAAAATGCTAATTAACGAGTTACAAAGGGATATTGGAATATTTTACTCAGATAATATAAAAGTATCAAGAATTCTTTGCAAAAACATCAGTACTAATTAGATTTATTCCAAAACAATTATTTCGATTTTTAAATCAAAATGGAAGCCTTGCATATGAAAAGCAACGGAATCAGCTCGTAGTTCTATATGACTATCTTATGACTTTGAACACTATAATATAGATGAAATTAATGCGACAGAACAATATTTGGCAACTTATCGCCCATTCCTGGTTAGCATTAAAGTACCAAAATGGTCAGTGGCTTATAAAAAGTGAAGCGATTAGCCAGGAACTGTTGATAACTGTCACATGACTTAAGTTTTTATTATATAGACAATATAATTTAGAGTATTTAGCCAACGTCATAAAAGATGGAATTTTGACCCGCGTTTCATTTTCATAAGACTTCATATATTATTATTGAAGAGTTTTTATTGTACAAAATCATTTTTAGCTCACAGGCTATCATAGCCTGAGAGCTTATGTGCCCGTCCGTTCTGTATGTATGTTCGTATGTACGTAACGCGATAACTCATGATAAAAATTTAGATTAGGAATTATTCTGATGAGGCGATTCCGTGACTGTTATTAGGTGTTCATTGATTAATTATAAATAGGGGGAACAGGGGTTCTAATGCCCCCCCCCCGTTAGTTGATATAAATGGGATTTTAATGCAGAATTAAGTTTTCGTTCAAAATTTAGATTAAGATCATTCTGATGAGGCGATTCCGTGACTGTTATTAGGTGTTCATTGAATAAGTATAAATAGGGGAAACAGGGGTTCTAATGCCCCCCCCCGTTAGTTGATATAAATGGGATTTTCATGCAGAATTAAGTTTTCGTTCAAAATTTAGATTAGGATCATTCTGATGAGGCGATTCCGTGACTGTTATTAGGTGTTCATTGAATAAGTATAAATAGGGGGAACAGGGGCTCTAATGCCCCCCCCCGTTAGTTGATATAAATGGGATTTTCATGCAGAATTAATTTTCGTTCAAAATTTAGATTAGGATCATTCTGATGAGGCGATTCCGTGACTGTTATTATGTGTTTATTGAATAAGTATAAATAGGGGGGAATAGGGGTTCTAATGCCCCCCCCTTAATTTATATAAATGAGTTTTTCAACCAGAATTTGCAGATTTCGTTCAAATCTCTGAATAGTTTTGGAAGTTTAATGGTTAAGTATAAAAGAGGGGGATAACTCCTTTTAAATTATATAAATGCTAAATGGGTTTTTATTAAGAATTATCTCGTTTGCTCTAAATTTTGGATATAGATTTTTTATATGATAAAGCATGTCTTTGATAGTATAGGAGGTTCAATGATTAAGTATAAAAAAAGAGGAAAGGGGAGAGCTGTTTCCCCTTCTTAATTTTTTTTCGAACGGAATTAACCCTTGAAAATATAAGGCTTTAATGTACAGTTAGTATTTGTAGCCTATGAGCTCAATGCCATCAGTTTAACTGGGCAGTATTCTTTATTTAAATAGCAATAGATTTCTACAAATACAAATGATGAGTTTTTCTTTTCTTTTTGATTTTTCTTTAATTTAATTTTATTTTTCTAATTGATATTGAATTACTGAAATAGTTCAACAATTGGGCAAGACAAACAGCAGTATTTCTTACAACAATAATAATAACTAACAAAGTAAAAAACAATTTCAACAAGATTTCACAAAACATTAAAATAATAATACTAATAATAATAATTTCGAGTCTTGCTAATGTAGTCATGATAACATCTCATATATCCATTAAACACTGAAAAAAATTATAATAGAAAATAGAATTTAAAAAATTAAGCGGATAAATGTTAACATCTTAAAAAATTAATAAAACTAAATTTAAATTTTATCAAAGAAATCATAATACAAATATTCTTTAAATTTATACCTATTCAATGATATTTTCAAATTATATAACGGAAACATTTTTAAAATGATACCTAATCACATGACTTCATCCGGCAATTTTTTTTATTTATGAAAATATTAGTTTCAATCGAAATTTTTTTCATTTATATTGATGCCGGTAGAGAGCACCATAACATTAGTTCAAGTCAAGTCTACAAAACCTTGTTGACGAAAAAAATCATTGATTTGTGAATCATTTTTTTAAGTTAAAGTGAAAAATGTATTTCAAAATATTTAAAGGCTTTAATACGATTGTAAAAATAGTTTTAAAAAAAATCGGGTAAGTCTTTTTTTTTTTTGAATGAATGAATCACTCAGATTCGTTCATTTGTAGACTTGGAATTTCTGGTTTTAATTGGCAGCGTGAAGATTTCGTTTATTCATGTTGTTTATAATAGTTCATTTTTTAATTTGGAACTTAATATACGATATTGAATACAGTGTACATGTTTTATAAAAAATATGCAAGACAAACATTATTTCAAGTAAAAGGAATTATGATTTAGCCGTTATGTTTTAGCATATTTTTTCCATTAAACCTAACATAGCGTTTAGCTACGATCGACTCCCAGACCTGAATGGTTCGTACCGGACAGGTTACCTACACTTTTCTCCACGCAGGTTTTATTTTATAAGAAAGTTCTCGGCTTCATATGCAATCTTTATTTCATTTAAATGTATCATAACAAACTTGTAACAAGAACTATTTAAACATTTTATACACTTACAAACAACTTTCATTTTCTATAACAGTTTCAACATCCTTTTTGCTATAAATGACACAAAGATTTTTCGCAACTTCAATTTAGAACATTATTATTTAATAAATCTTTGAAATTTTTAAATAATTCTCTAAAAAAAGAAAAAAGAAGTTGGAAATTTCATTTCAAGCATAGCAACTGAGGTGCGTTTGTTCTATAAGTAAGTTTTAAAAATATTCAGATATTGGTATAATAGTATACAGTACTTCAGATACAGTAGAATATCCGAAGTCTTTTGTACAACTCTGAAAGTACTACCTGCTTTCTATTATACAGAAAGTAACTTGTAGTAAACCTCTGCAATGTTCATCATTTTCATAAAGTGTGAAATAATTTAATATTATTGAAACGTGCTAAACAATAATTCCAACTATGCTATTATGTAATGGAATACATTTGTGTAAACCTGTAAATTAATAAAAAATGTTCTTTTCACCATAGATTGCACAGAATACATATTTTAGTATATACTTCATACATGCATATCAATTTTATTATGTTCGAAAGAATGTAACATCATTAAATTGCACTTGAAACTATATTTTCCCATTGGTCGTAAAAAATACGAAATACTTTTGATTGTTCGTGTAATTAAACTATGCATCCAATTTTCATAAAATTTGAAATGATTCGGTAAAATTATACAACAATTTTACATTTTAAATTACACATAATTCACTTGGATATTTTTTGATCTGCTATGTGAGGACAGATGGGCTGAACGACGACATTAGGTGCTGCGTATTTACATAATTACGAATGCACATAAAATCATTGAAAAGGACACAAGCCAAGGACATAATGAATTTATCTTTCATTTAAGTAAACAATGTATATAATTTGTACAGTAATATCTGGTAAAATATGCTTCTATGAATGGATATATTAAACACACACAACAGACTAAAAAATGCCTTATTATAAGTTTTATAAATAAGTTTCTCTGCATATTTTTACAGAATTCAAAATTATTTTTCTAAACCAAAAATAATCTCGATAATAAATAGGAAAAAAAATTCTCTTTCAACCCAAATAATCTTATTTATTGCAAGCATTAGTTCTTTTATTTGAAAATGAGCAATCTCCGTGCAAAATTCCCAGTAATCCTACTATTGAAATCTAAACAACTTTAGAGATACTGTTGCTTAATACTCATTAAGGCTAAAAAATTTTGAGATAAAGTTACTTAATATTCATTGCTACATTCGGACAGACGGACTAAACAACGACAATTGGTGCTACGTATTTACATAATTACGAATGCACCTAAAAACATTGAAAACGGCATAAGACTAGACATAATGGATTTATCTTTCATTTAAGTAAACTGCGTATGTGAACAATACATTAATATTTGGTAAAATATACTTCTATAAATGGATATATTAAATACACACAACAGACTAAAAATATTCTATTTGTAATCTTTATAAAATAGCTTCACTGTATTTTTATACAATTCAAATTGCTTTTCTAATCCAAAAATAATCTCAAACTTAAATAGGAAAAAGCATTTTCTCTTTCAACCCAAATAATCTTATTTACTGCTAGTATTAATTCTGTTATTTAGAAATGGGAAATCTCTGTGCAAAATCCCCAGTAATCCTACTACTGAAAGCTAAACAGCTTTTGAGATACAGTTGTATAATACACATTGAGAAATGCGATGATTTCTCAATTGATGATTCAGGATTTTTCCGTCAGCTTTCTAAACCGATTTTACTGTTTGCATTGTGCAACAGAATATATTATATGATATTATAATTTTTTATAATCCTTCCCATTATATTGAGTTATAAAAAAAATAAATGTTATTCTTGTGGGAATACAATAGTACAAATTTACTTAACAAAACTACAAATATCTAATGTTAGTTATAAATACATTTTACATATACGCGTATGAAAGTGCTGATTAATTTTTATAGGGTAGGATGCTATAAGAAACAAGTTGGAAATTGCACGTGAAGCGTAGCAAATGAGGTGCGTTCGTACGATAATGAAGTTTTAAAAATATCACTCTCCTGTATCAATCTCATAAAATTGTAAATAATTACAATTAAAATGCGCACCAAACAATGTTCTCCCTATACCATTATGCAATGGAATACTTTTGTGTGGCCTTGTAAATCAATAACAAATATTCTTTGCACCACAGATTATGCAAAATGTATATTATAATATGTACTTTATAGATGCATATCAATTTTATTACGTTCGAATGAGTGTAACACCCTTAAAATGCATTTGAAATTTTTTTCCTCATTGACCGTAATGTAACGGAATCCTTTGATTGTCCCTGTAATTGATCTATGCATCTGATTTTCATAAAATTTGAAATGACTCGACAAAATTATGCAATAATTATGTATTTTAAATTTCAAACGATTCAGTTGGGTAGTTTTTGCGTTGTTATATGCGGACAGACAGACGGACAGACAGACAGACGGACGGACTGAACGACAACAATAGGTGCTACGTATTTACATAATTACGAACGCACCTAAAAAGGCTCCAAGAAAACATTCCCTAGCAAATTCGTCACTCGTTTTAATGCGTTGATGATCGAACAGATAAAATAAATAAGACAGAAAAGTCATGCATGAAGCATAGTTTATGAAAGACCTTCCAAATGTTTTCCAAAAATTTCCAAAGTAAAAATATTAGATAACGCATAATACATAAAACCAGATTTTAAAAATGACCGTCTTATCGTCTATAGCCTGGAAACTATAGTCCGATACTCTTGTGAAACTTTGTATTTAATCAACAGATCTGTATACATTCAATATAGAATGCTCAAACATAGTTTAGTAATAAAAGGCATAATAAGTAGCTGAAAATTCCATTTTAATAATTTCTACCAACATACGAATACACTTTTTAGTTATTTAATACATAAATATACTTGGAAGCGCACAACTTAATTAAAAGCCGTCTTTAAGCCATTCACGAAGTTATCCCCCACTGCTTAGATTTTTTTGTGTAGCCGTGTATATGTTGTATAAAATTATTATTATTATTTATCAAGCAAAAATTTAACTAAACTTTAACATAAATAACAGAATTGAAAGCTTACTTCCTCCATTATCGCTAGTAAACGTATTTCAAAGAAAGTACTGTATCCAAGTCTTTTGTATGTCCCAATAAATGAAAGAAAAATACTATGTACATCATATTTTATTACAAGTTTTTATAGCAAGCCTCAGTAATATATATTAATTTCCTTAAATAATTAATAATAAAACTTTTGTACCCCATATTCTAAAGAATGCACGATTTAGTGCACTTCATAAATACATAGCAATTTCAGTATGTTTGAAATGGTCCAACATTTTTAAAATGAACTCGAAACAAGTTTTTACTATTGACAATAATGTAACGGTATCCTTTTGACTGTCCCTGCAAGCGAACTATCGAAACAATACATTTTAAATATCATTGGTGTTACAGTAAAAGTTAATAACACACCAAAAATTCATGACAATCTAAGTATATTTACACTCTAAATGAAAGAAGTATGATTATTCTCTCCGAAAGTGGGAATATTTAATCTATCAAAGAGTCAAAATTCGTCCAGTCTCTTTAGAGTGAGTATTCATTCTGAGCAAAAATTGAATTGTTAACTCTCCAAAAAAGAATACTCACTCTTTAGAAGTTAATATTCGCCCTGAACAGGAGTGAATAATTACTCTTTCGGAGGAATGACTACTAACTTTTGCAAAAGGAGTGCGTTTTTTCATCCTTGATAGGAGTGAATAGTCTTTCTTTTGTAGGAATAAATATTCACTTTTTATTAAGTAAATTCTCTTTTTATGTTGTTTTAATGGGCATTTTAAAAGTATCATAATATTCAAAGCATGCAAGGATAAAAGATAAAAGCATAGTAAAGACAGAATAAAAGACTTAACTGGAAATATTTATTTAATTTATATTTATACACTTATGCACGTGATTTATACACTTTGTAACATTGGATTTGGAATTTGACCAATAGGTTTTCTAGCTTTTCTTCTTAAATCATGTAAAAAATACTTTAAAATTAGGTAAGGTAAATTTTGTTACCTTGATTGAACCATGAACGAATCGTATCAGTGATAGAAAGGATATCTTTTAGGTTTATCCTTGTTATATCCGGTTGATGTTGACGTACTGTAAACTTTTAAGTGTAGAATAAATCATGTCATACTATAAAATTATCTGTGAAACTGATAATTTTAATGTAAGGAACAGAAAATATTATCATAGAATTTAAAAACCTGGTTAATAAATTAAAGAGCATTTAAGTATAAGCAAGTTTATAACCGAAAAAATATTCTGACATGTTTAGTTTTAAGAGCTTACATAGAGACCTATTAAAAAAGAGTTTATCGTTTATAAGTTATTTTTTATTTTACACAGCATTAAAGAAACTTCCATGACGTAAATGGGGGAAAACGTTTTAGTTCTGCTTGTGTTAAACATTAAAGTTTAAACTTAAATCTAGTCATATAAATAATTGAAAATATTTAATTCGAATAAATTGAAATTATCTATAAAGACTTGGAAAATTAGAATGTAAACTATGATTCAAGAATTTTCAAGTATGGTCTTGCTACTGTTTGCTCTTGGTAGGTAATTTGCTACAACTTTTTTTTTCTTTAGGATAAAGGATTAAAAAGTAATAAAGGCCAAATTTTCGGAAAAGTTTTTTTTTAATAAAGTACTGTTGTTGTAAACGAATTTTTTTAACCCTCAGATGAAACATAAATAAAGAACTGTTTCAATTTTTTTTTTTAGTAAACGCGTTTTTTACCTATTACAAATTGATATGTTTTTTGAAATAGATAAATGGGAATGATTACATAACTCTTAATATTTTTATTTATTTCAATTATATAGAAAGTGTGTTGATCATAAACTTCGATATAAAATAAACAGTAAAATTAACAAAAGCAATTTAGTGAAACATCCGTATAAAGGCCAACCTTGGGACCGAAACTTTTGTCCCATAAATAGAGCTGTCCTTTGTTCAGTTTTTACATTTTTGTTTAATTAACCATTTAGAAGGACATAAAAAAAAACAAAAATATTAAAGTTAAAGTTTAAATGTACCCGAAGAGTATAAATTACATTAATTAAACACAAAAAAGAGAATTAATCAATTTAAATTTGCAATCAATTACTTAATTAATAAATGATTTGTAGAGTTATTGATTTGTATTTCTTACTTAATCGTTTCTGCACATGCAAAAAATGCAATAATATTTCAAAGAACCTTACTGAAGTAATCAATATAAAAAAGTGACTATTTTTCAGATTTAAATTCTTCTATTACTAAACTTTTCAGATATTTATTTATCAAACTTATAAGTTTTAATCCTTAACTATGAATAGTATTTACGAAAACAATATTCAAAGGCTTTGCATATTTAAAAGCATCTGTGAAGTTCTTTATTTCACAATTTTCCTCTTTTTTACTTTCAAAATCATCTTTTACAATTTTTAGCATTTCTTTTAATATAGACCGAGATGCAGCAACGCAGACAATCATCTCATCGAGTTCACGGCAGAAATTTCAGAATTAGCTAAAACTCGATTGGCATATAAAAACGCAATCGATGAAAAACACGTAAAAATCTTAATTTAGGGGTTGACTCATAGGTTTACCAATCAGAATTGTCAAGTCTCCTGATTTTGGCAAGACTTTTGATTTTCAGATGTCTCTGCATTCTCCTAATTTTTGACACAAATCTCCTGATTTTTCCTATTTTTTAAATATTCTGTTATTTTAGAATCGAATGTGTTGTGATTCAGTGATGAAAACTCGAATGCAGGTGTTCTTGCTCTTTAGTATGATTGATCAATAGTATTTTATGCGATAAACTAGATTCAGATTCATTATAAATGATGAGTTTTTAAGATTTGTTACTGTTACTATAGTCATCTGTAGAATGATTAATAATTTGGCTCGATTAACACTTATTTATAATATTTACTATAATATTATATAAATTTCTAAATAACAAAACACCCCCCCCTTTTTTTACAATATTTAGCCAAATTAAAAATATGTTAAAACATTCTAAACATCACATTCTTAAATATTTTCTACTTGTAAAAAGTACATACTTTTTTTATTTGAGTAACAGTGATGTATTTCTTTTTAATCTTCAGTAATAACCAAGCCCTGTTGAAATTTAAACTTTCATTAAAGATGTTTACATTTACGAGGGTTGTAAATTAAATAGTGGCAACTTCACCTCGAAACTCGCAAAAGAGTGGGCATGCGCAAATAGGATAGGAGCGGTGAGGTGGCATTGTTCTCGATATGTAATGTGCAAAAAAGAGTCGATCTGCTTAGAAGGGAAGCTGCTGTGTGGCGTTAAATTGAGGCGTATAGTTTCCATCGCTCTAAAGCATGTTTTCAAAAGCTGATCAGCAGTCGTGGTTTAAAATCTAGGTTACCCGTGGTAAAAATGCAAGAGAATGCTATCGAGGATTAGTAGAAGCCTGTGGCACAAATGCTTTACCGTATAGGACAGTAGCATGATGGGTTCAAGCATTTCATCATTTTGCCATGTCGCAAATAATGTTACTCTCCTACTGTAATGATGGCAGTGGGAAATCCTTGAATACCCTCCCAATTCACCCAACAGGAGTCCATGTGACTTCGATCTGTTTACAAAGTTGAAGGAACCCCTCCAAGTTCACCGATTTCATGATCTTTCATCTGTACTCCACGCACTAGAGCGCTCGGATGCTCACATCAACAATCCACTGGTTTCCGACATTAGGCAAAAGGTTATAAGCTTTGCTGGTGATTACACAGAAGCAATGTAATGCAATTGCACTTGTAAGTCCATTAAAAATTGATTTATACCAATGTTGTCAGTACTTAATTTACAGCTCTCGTAGATATTGCTTAGTTTTTATTGACAAAAATATCTCCTTATTTCTGAAATAAAATCTCTCGATTTTTAGCTTCCAGAACTTGGTAAGTCTGCATTATGTTCTCCTGCACTCAAATCTATGAAAATATGGAGAATGGGTGCAGGATACGCTAATGATAAATCTACGAATCAACCACTAAAACGGATTTATATGATTTTTCCAACAAGATATGATTTGGTAGACCAATTGCATTTTATTATGCGAATCAAATTTTAACTAATTTTGGAATTTCTGCCGTGAACTCGATGAAGCGATTGTCTGCACTGCCACCTCCCGCTCAGAAGGATAAACGCATTTCGATATCTTGATCTGAATTGTGAATTTAAAAAAAAAAATGTTCCACAACTGTGTTGCATACCTGTCTATCAACATGACGGCTTGTTTGATAAGCTCACAAAATTCTGTATTTTCGTTTTCATCACAGACTACTTCATTATCTCAAATGCAAAAACCAACTCCTTTAACCTTTTACACTCATATGTCCAGTGTGATAGTACAAAATGATAATTTGAAAAGGGTAGTTATAAAATTCTTAATATATATATTACTTGAAAATATATACGAAAGTTTTTAAAAGATGCTTGCTAATATTTTTACTGTTTTTTAAAATGACACCTTTTAACAATATGATGTATGGTGTTCTTAAGACATGTCAAATGTCTCCATTCCCTGAAGATAGATGTGCGTGTATTGTATAATTTATAACCTGATATGTTCTTGAGAGAAATATTCAAATTTGAGTGGGAACTCCTTGAGAAAAGTAAACAAGTTTGAATGATTTTGTGAGAAAAAAACACTGCATTTTTTATGTCAAAATCGAGATAAATTATAAAACAAAAAACAAGTCAGTCTGTAACGCTGAAGTTATATTGCGTGAGACAACACCTGACCATAAAATATTGCTTTTATTACAATGATTTTGAACTTCTAAGCATTGCACAATTTGAATTTTATTCAAAAAAAGGGAAGAATAATGTTCTTTCAAGTGAAATTTGTTACCTGTTTCGCAAATTATTGAGTTTTCAATGTTTTTTAAGAATTATTTATTTAATACTTTGTAATACAACAACTTGGAAAGTATTTTCTCAGACTTTGGAATATATCATAATAGTCAAGTAAATAATAATTAAAAAAATAGAACATAATAATAAAGAGTTATTGACTAAAAGTTATTTTTTGGTCATTTTAGGAAAAATTGGAAATTGACATGCTTCGCATAAATATTGTCAATTTTTTTTATTAAAAATTGTAAAATGTGCAAATTTACCTTTACCTTTGTCAAAAATTATTGTTTGATGTCTGCGTCATTTCTAATTTTACAAAATTTACAATTATTTTAGTAACATAATAATAATGATCACATTTTATTTTAATTTAAAAATTAGTTACATCATTGGGGCATGCAAAATATAATTTATAATGGGATTTATATTTAAAATCACTTTTAAATTAACAGAAGATGAACTTACAGTTATCGCCTACAATGTGATATGTAATAATAAAAAAATATATAAAGATGAATGATTATATCAAAACAGTAGTCGTGTAAAATATTGCAACAATGTAAACCATACTTAAGTTAAACTAACTTGAAAATAATTGTAATCAATTAATATTATGTTTAACTGCTAAAACTAGGTTTATGGCATGCTAGTTATTTATTTATTTATTTTGATTTTTAAATAAAAAATGGTTGTAAGTCAATTAATTAAAGTTGGTTTATTTAGAGAATCTTTTCAAAAAAACAAGATGAAATCCGTCGAAATTCGACGTTAAAATTAAGTTTTAAAATGCCCTCATCAATTTATTCTTCTTTGAATTTTATTTCCTTTGAAACGCATTCATTGTTTTAAGCTAATTCGTTTTTATGCAAAAATACAGATAATTTTTTTCAATAATATTTGGACAATTTAAAGATGAAACAGAATTTAAATGCTTTCGACTGATAAATTCTTTGCGTTGTTTTCCCGTACCTTTTTATAATCGGAATGGCTCAACTATTTCCACAAACGAGATACTTTATCAGTCATAAAGTAATGTACCTACTGGAACCTTAAAAAATAATGAAATATAATTCTTATCATAATCTAATTCAAAAGATAGTTCAAGCAGATCGACATGATATTAATTTTATGTTTTACATAAACTGAATGTCCATTTTTTTTTGGTTATCAGATTTCAGTTTAGTGACAAAATGCTGCATTCTATGGATAATCATAACTGAAGATTTATCAGTTTTTTTTAGGGGGGGGGGGGGGGTTAATTTGGTTAAAAGATATTTTAAAAATAATTCCGGCTTGAAAATAATTTAAAATATCGCTAAATTGCGAGTCAGTTTTCAAATAAATTTCATCCTAAAGTTAATTTTATTCCTGTTTCATCATGTAACATTCGAAATTGTACAGTATTTAGATACTTATGTAAATACGATAAAAGCGAAAGTGATTGTAATTCTGTAGTCACTATCGTTATACAATTCTAAAAATTGTAATTGGATTTTGGCTGCCCTTCAAAAATACATTACTATTTTATGACAACAACAGAGAATTCAACTGTTTACATAACGAAAGTACACAATGAAAGAAATGAGACTTTGTCAATAATAACGAATTGTTCAATGAACCTACAATAAATTTACAAAAACTAATTCTATAGAATATAGAATCCATACATCATATTTTTTTTTAAACCCTTCTTTATTAATCTTAATTTTTCTGAGTTCTTTTTGAAAAATGAATACATCTTACCTAAAAGTATTCTTTTTTAAAGTGAGAGAGAACATGTCATTAAGATTAAATAAGAAATAAAATGTTCAATTACAATCTTTACGATCAAGAAAGGAAAAAGCAATGAAAATTACGTCATTTTAACATCATCCGATCAATTTCTTTCTTTACATGTGTGAAACGAAAAATACATTTTAAATTATGCATGTAGTCATTTTACACCAAAACAAACGTTTTGCACAGATTATATATAGATTTTTTATGCTTAACCAGCATGTATTAAAATAAAAACAAAATTTTCTATTTCAATGTGATGAAAAAAAAATGGCATCAATAAAATTAAAATACATACAGATAAATTAAACCCAATATTAAGCATTGTTCTCGTGACGTCACATAAATACGAATTTTTATTTGTGTATCAAAATAAAGTACACTTGTATAAATATTTTTTACCGAAATTTAACTCACAGATTAAAAAATACGTCCAAAAAGTCACGTGTCTGAATATTTTTCATTACCTATTCTTTTCTCTGCAGCAATAGAAGTAATCCAGATGTCACTATTTTTAAAAAAAAATCATAAAAAAACGTTTAAAATTTAAAATAAAGTATAAAAATGGAAATAAATTAAAAAATACCTAGAATGGGCACACCTACATATAAAGAGCTTTCACTTAAAAAAATAATTATAAAAATCGTTCCAGTAGAAAGCTCAGGGCTGATGAGCAAAACAACAGCCTGATCTTTTAAATATATAGATTATAAATAGTGTTTTTTCTGTAAGGTTATGTTGCATACTTCGAATGTTTTAAGTACACTTTCAGAGAATGACATCAGGTAAAACTACCTATTTTATGTACATTGATATTTTTTGTACCTACACTGTAAATATGGTCAGCTGTACTTGCAAAGTCACTACATTGCTTTTATAGAACATCTCTATTCTGAATCACTTTTTTAACGCAATAAACCGATAGTTAAGTAAAGTTATCATACGAATTAAATATTTGCAACTAAGCGAAAAAATTGACCTGGCCGGGAATCGAACACACATACTTAGCTTACAAGGCCAATACTCTGCCGTTTAAGTTAACTGGGTACGACAACCGGTGAACACACCTATTACACTACCCAACATCAAAAATGTTTCGGGCTCAAAAATAGTTATTTCCGAAGTATTTTGTCTCGCTAAACACGGAAATCAACATAAAAAGTTGAGATTAGCTCTTGTTTTCGAGGTAGGAACCAACTTGAGATATCTCACTATGGCTGTTTTATAGGAAATCGAATGTTCGGAAATTGGTACTCCTAATAGCTGTAATTCCCCTCAACTGAATTCTTTGTGTAGAATCCAACCAGAATTTAAGATCACATAATACAGGGTTCGTCACAAGAATCGTCTTCATTTCTCTGAGAATAAAGAGCATGTTGTTGCTTGCACTGATGTAAATGGTTTGATGAATTCAATGAACATAACTCATGATCCACGGAAATCGAGGTTATTTATAGACGCTTCCAAACTTAGTTTGAAAGCAGTCTTACTACACAGCGCCAACATTATTCCTTCCATTCCCATTAGACTTTCCGTTCGCACGCAGGAAACTTACGTGAATGTGAAATTACTTCTCGAGTCAATCAAATATGGGGATCATGAATGACAGATTTGTGGTGTCTTGAAAATAATTTATTTACTCCTGGGAATGCGATTAGGGTATACCAAGTACTGCTGTTTTCTGCGTTTGTGGAACAGTCGAGATAGAAACTTTCACTACATAAAAGACAAATGGCTTTCAAGAAATCTAAATCCCGATGAGAGAAATGTCCAAAAAGAGCCTCCAGTTAATCCAAAAAACATTCTGCTTCCACCACTGTACATTAAGCTGTGATTAATGAACTTCGTGAAAGCCATGAACAAGGATGGAGAGGCTTTCCAGTATTTTAGAGCAAAATTTCCAAGAATGAGTGAATCAAGGGTTAAAGAGGAAATCTTTGTGGGCCCTCAAATTTGCACAATAATGAAGGACCCTGCTTCTGATAAAGTTTTGGAAGGGAAAGAGAAAGCAGCCTGGGAAACCTTCAAAAATGTGGTATGAGGATTTTTAGGCAACAGAAAAGCGTAGAAGTACCAACAGTTGGTTAAAGAACTCCTACTAAAATGCCATGACCTTGGATACGAAATGTCTCTGAAACGTCATTTCCTTCACTCCCATCTTGATTTTCTCCCTAAAAACTATGGAGTTGTAAGCTATGAGCACGGTAAAATATTTAACAAAGCTATCTCTGTAATAGAACGCTGATATCAGGGTCGTTGGGATGAGTCAATGCTGGCCGACCACTATTGAACTGTTACAAGAGATGCTCCGGCGTTGACATACAAGAGGCAATTCAAAAGGAAACGTTTGCAAGAATATGCTAAAACAACAACTGCTTTCTTAAAAATGAACATTGTTTATTGAAACATGCCTTTTGTATTGTATTTATTATATAGGAATTTTTTTCTTCTTCAATTTGCTTTTAAATCAATGTATGGGATGTTGTGTATCTTTCTCAAGTGGGCTGTATTGTATATTGAAAACAAGAGCCAATAAAAAATTTTCATTTACATATTCGTTTTTTTTAACCCAAAATTAGTAGGAATTGACTATCTAGAGCCAGGAAACTGACAAAAATATTTTTTTTTGTTGCCTAGTGTTACCTTCAAGGTTACCTGGGCAAAAAATGTTCACCGGTTTTCGTGCCCAGTTAGCTTAAACGGTGAAGCATTGGCCTTGTAAGCCAAGTATCTGATTCGATTCCCGGCCTGGGCAATTTTTCGCTCAGTTGGAAATATTTAATTCGTATGATCTCTATTTTGATCTATGAAAATGCCCCATAATATAGTAAAGTAACCGTTATCTAAAAAAGTAGTCATATAACAATGTAGTTATAGCTTCAAATTTTTGATAGTGTAGTATCATTCATTTTGCACTGTTGTGGTTAAGCGATTCTATTTGATATAATATTATAGTTTTATATGTGTAAGATATTTGAATAAGATAAACTTGTATTCATATTTATTTCAGAGTTTTTGAGATGATAGCTATTTTTTTACATTAAACTACAACTGGCTTTAAGAAACTTTATAAAATATTATGTTATTCCTATAATTACTTTAGAAAAAAAGTCAAAATATAATAAAACATAAATTATCGATTGTTAAATGTGAAATATACTTCAATAAGAAAAACATGTGTGCGTATTAATCCATGTGTTTTTTATGTGGTTGCTCAATTTTTCTACATTTAACTATAATTTACTTTATGAAACTTTATAAAGTATTATGTAATAAATATAATTGCTTTAAAAAAAGTAGTCAAAATGTAATAGAACACAAACTCTAATTAGTAGAAAATATTTTTTATCATTAATATAATTCGATGAAAATATTTTCCGGTTAAAATAAAACATTAAAAATTTCACTGCAATAATTTTTCAAAGGTAAAATCTATTTTAGCTTACTTATTGCTTATGAATAATAAAACTCCTGAAATTATCCAATTATAATATTTAGAAAAAATATATACATTCTTTTTCCATTCCTGGGCCTAGTGATTTGCGACAAATGTATTTTTAAATAATATAATTTACCTGAAATATTAGAACAAACTTCAAATTCTAATGCAAAAAAAAAACATGTTTTACAGTAGTTACAATTAAACTAATACTACTTTTAAGAAATAATTTGCAAATAGATTTTGTTAATTGGATTTTTAACATAGATTGAACAAAAAAGCAATTCCTTCTGACTGTTTAACAATTATAATTGGATCAGCGTTTATTCAGAAAATTAACTTTTTCATTTATTTATTATTAATTATAATGCTACGTTAAAACACGGAAACTCTGTAAAGGAATTATCAATTCGCAAAAAAATTAATTCTGTATATTTTAAAACTAACGTTTTAAAGTAAATCATGTACTATAGAACATGAAAAAAATTAGCATTTAAATTGTTTTATTTTAAAGTTGGTAATGTTTTTATACAAAATTTGAAGGACAAGTGCACTTCTACTTTTGTTTTGTTTTGTTTTGTTTTATATTTTATTTTTCAAATTTAAAAATTATTTTAAATAAACATTTATTAATCTTTAGAATACGCATAAATTTTAGAATTCAGACGTAGAACAATTTTAAAAAAAATATTATTTATTTATTTATTTTTGTGAGAAATATCTCTTAAAAGTGCCCTAAATCATGGTAATTTTTTTTTTTTTTTTTTTTTTGCACTTAAAAAAAAAAAAAAACTAGTCGTTTGGACCTACAGTGTATTAGAACCGTGGACTAACTCTGCGCCAAGTGTTATTATCGTCAATGCACATGACACTATATGGCGAAAGTTGACTGATCTCTTAGCGACTTCAGAAGTTTTGTTAAATATTTTTTTAAAAATACACTAGGAATTACCGTGAAAACATTTGTAAGCAGAATAGTAAAGGTCATACAAGATGGGACATAAAGATTTCCCATTTTAAGAGCTCAATAAAAATATGTAGCACATTGAAAACAAATATTTTATGTTTACGTTCGGAAAGAATAATTTTTGCTATTTATTAATTTTTACAATCTGTTACAATTTTTGCTATTTATTAATTTTTACAATCTGTTACAATTTTTGCTATTAATTTCGAGGTTTTGTTGCACGAAAAATGACATCGTCACATGCAGCAGGTTGTAACTTCTTCCTGTGGCTAAAGTTTACACACATAAACCTACGTCCTAAGACACAGGATGCATTTCGATTTGAAATTGCAGCAATTCTTCCAGCAATGGTGGAAAAAGTTGTGCTTAATTTCCGGGAGAGACTTCACAAGTGTATATAGATCGAAGGAAAACATTCAGACGATATCATTTTTCTTACAGCAAAACCTCACAATTAATAGCAAAAATTGTTACAAATTGTAAAAATTAATAAATGTCAATTATTATTCTTCCCGAATGTAAACATAAAACATTTGTTTTCAATATTCAATATATTTTTACAGACCTCTTAAAATAGGAAGATATTTATGTCCCACCCTGTATATTTGTGAGAAGTGTTTTTCCCGAAAAAATATAGGGGACCGTCAAAAAACTAAAAAATAACAAATATGTTTTAGACAACTCTGTAAAAGCTAATGTAACAAAAACATTCAAACTGTAGAAAATGATTAAGAGACTTAATGCAATGAACTGTGTTTATTTTTATGAGTATAACCTGTTTACTCTTTGAAAAATTAAGGTTTTTATTAAACAATCTCAAATTTTGCAAAGTTTTATCCATATAATATGCTAAGTTCTAAATATAATAAAATGTACTTTTCACAAAATATGACAAACAACATTGTGCATAATAAATAGAAATAAAAATTTAAAAATAATAAAAAATAGGTGGCAAATGAGTAGGTTTACTAAGTAATGTTTCACTGCACATAAGCAAATACATTCAAAGCATAATAATGATAATGTATTAGATACGTGCGTGAATCAACTTTGTTGAAAGTCCCAAAAATATACCTTAAAATTTTTTTAAGTGATCGTCGATAGAATATACTTGAAAGATCTTGTTCCCAAAAGAAAGCAAAAATATATGGTATTGTATCCAAAAGCAGTATATGTTATAAACTATTACCATAACACAATATTACGCGTACTATATTTGTAAATATTGTAGCGCGTACTACCTCATCTTCTTGCTTCGTTTTGAGAACAGCAGACTCTGAGCTTATTTATTGACGATAATTTTGAAAACTGTCAAGATATATTTTTGAGACTTTTCTAAAAGTTACTCTATGTATTTAGCTAATATATTATGCACATTCTATTTTGATTGCATTCGTGCATGTGCAGTGAAACATTATTTAATAAACCTGCTCATTTTTTATCCAATTATTATTATTATTATTGCAGGGTAATGTAAACTATGTTGTTTATCATAGTTTATTATTATTATTATTATTAAAAACTCTGTATATTATAAGCAAAAATCTTAGCGAATTTTGTGACTATTTTTATAAAAAGCTTTATTTACATACCTTTGCCTTTATATACATACTATCCTTATTAAAATGAACACTTTTTATGAGAATAAATCCCTTGATCATATTCTACAGTTTGAACAGTTTTGTTACATTGATTTTTACAAGGTTATTCAAAAGATATTCGTTCTTTTTTAATTTGTTGACGGTCTCTTACGTGGCTTCAGGAAAAAAAAATATTTAGGAAAATGTGTGACATATACTATTCTGTTTACAAATTTGGAAAAATCAAATAAAAATCCAGGTCATTTATTTATATCCTTAAAGTACTTATTAAACATTTTCTTTCTACTAAAAATGATCACAGTTTATTCTCATTTCAAAGTTGGGTAGACAATTAGAGCAAATAAAATATAATTCATAAAGAGAACTACATTTTAAACTACTTCAAAATTAACAAAAGAAATGCTTACAGCCATCGTCTACAATGCGATGCGTAATACTAAAAATGGATTCATAAAGGTAGATGATTAAATCAAAAAAAGAAAGCATATTAAAATTGTAACTGTGTAAGCTAAAAAATGTAATTGTAACTATACCAACGATTAATGGTATAATTGCACATGAATTTTGGCAACTAATTAACAAAACGTATAATATCGCAAGCAACCATTAAACATTGGAGATATATTGTATAACACTGCCAAGGGCAACAACCAATGAGACATCTTGATCAACGAACATATTTTGAAAGTAAAATCACATATAAACAAATTGTTAAGTTATGTGAAGTGTCGCCAGGTAATCCACATAAATATAAGCTCTAAATGCTTTTGAAACCACTAATTTCTTGCAGTTTATTTCACCGTCTTTAATTACTGATAGTGTTGCCATTAGATAAACGAAGAAAATTAATTTAAAATGCTGGTGTCTAGTGCATTTCGTGCCCATATTGCGCAATGAACTTGGAAACACTAGTCAGGTGCATCAAGAAATTTTGATGATATGCCTAAACAATTGCAACAATTTTAAAACTAGTCATTGCGAGCCATCGTAATACTTACCCATGATAGACAAGAATAATATAAAATATGAAAATAAACCATGTGTACAGTATTTATAAAATGCAATGCATTTTCAAAAATAAAATTTAAAAGTATATGTAAATATTTTTAATACTTAGTAATTGTCTATTACGGGAATGCGGGTACTACTTGATTCATCTTTTGACAAATTCCAAATACCAATTTCCAAACTACCAATATATTGTACAAATTGGCATAATATATATTTTAAATAACGAAAAAACAAATAAACAAGTAAAAGATTTAAAAAATGCAATTAAAACGTCTAATTAAGAATCACTTTGTAACGCAATAAAGACGTGTAACGTTTTTAATGTCAAATGAAAGTGTCATTTACGATAAGCAATTATTGTAATTTAATCTTATAGTTCAGCAATATCTTTTTGACCGACAGATTAATCAAGTATTAACGAGTTGCGTAAACGAAGCATTTTTATAACGCCAAAGATGATAATCATATTAACTAACAGCATTTACTATGTCTGATTAAGCATCGCATTTTCAATTAAAATCTATATTCCAAATGTGAATGGAATAGAGGGTGATGAAAAATCGAAGAGTGTGGAAAATAGGATTACAAATATTTCGGCAACTAATCATCCAATCGACTTCATTCTCTATACAAAATTTATGGGAGTTTTTTTAATTGTCTTTTACACCAACTCCTTAAAATAAAAAAATTCGAAAAATGTTATACATTTTTAATCGGAACGAATATTTCGAGAGTCTAAAAAAATAGTTCTGATAATCGAGTTACTGATATTCAATAGGCTTTTTCCCATTTTTATCTACTAAGTGCGTACCAATAACATTTTTCCTGATAAAAGTACATTCAGTTTTTTCATTCTCCTTACCTTATATCCAAATGCAATGTTTTTATCTGAAATTGTTGGAGAGATAGAGAATTTATCGATGCACACACCAACAGACGGCAATTTGTTTCACCTGAAAAAATATTTTTCGGAATATCCAGTATCTGAAACGTGAAAATCAGTCAAAATTTTTTTTCAATTTTCAAAGCGATTGCAAGACTTAACCTGTACTATGTATGATGGGTAAGTAAATGTTAAATATTCTATTTTTTGTTAGAAGTTCTGTAAATAAAATAATAAAATATGTTGATTTTTTTTAAAATCAAAAAGGGAAAATATTTTTTTAAAAAATGCAAAAATATAAAAACATTTAGGTAACAAAATTTCCCTTTGGATTTTACTCAGATAATCGAATGTTACTGCATTCAAATCTACTTTTAAAATACATTTAAGCATTTATTTAATTTTCATAAACGAATAAAAGTGTCTTAAAAAATAATATTTTCTTTCTTAATTCATTGATTTATCAATACTTCCATTCATGTTTGAATACGATGCTTTATTTCAGTATGAATTGTAGAATTTGTGTTCAGTATAGTGTATATCTAGCTCGATTAGATTAGAAAGTTATTCTAGTTCCAAGATCTTTAAATTTGATCAAGTGAGTGTAAATTTTGCAAGTTTCACGACAGTTAGATGTGTCACCAGTTAATTAACATCTTACGTAGATGCCTTCTTGCCGGATTATCTATCTGTTTGGTATTCAAAATGAAATTGAACACGATTCCAACCTCTTACAGTGCATTCGTATGAGTTAAGGTAAATATTTTAAAAACAGTATTTAATAGAGTAAAACATGTTTATTTTGGTGGTTTAAACTAGTCGTTTGGCCGTTTTGTGACAATTAAGATTATGCCTATATTTATTAATATTTACGTAACTGTTTTATTGTTGTATTAGATCGCGTTGTCTCAATAACATTAAAAGTTAAAAAATAAATTTATTCGAAGCACAATAAGTAAGGGAAGATTAACCGATTCCGAAAGTTGAGTCAGGGATGTGAAAAGCGGTCAGTCGCCCCGTGCGCGGAAAGGGAGAGGGTATAAAATTTATACTACAAACATCGTTTTTTCTTCTTTTTTTAAGAAAAAGACGTATATTTACTTACATATTGATAACTTTTTTTCTAATAAAATTACATTCAGTTTTCGTTTTGAAGTTTTGTCATTGTCCTTACCTCATAACCAAATGCAAATGTATTAATAAGGACTACTTTCTTTTCAAAATTTGTTTAGGCCCTATTAAAGATGCAATATTTTTTCTGCGAAAGTATATTACGAAATTTCTGCAAAATGCCATCTAATACAAGTTGAAAACATATCTTTCCGGCTGAAAACTGATTTGAAAGTCTTCAAATCAGTTTTCAGCCGGAAAGATATGTCCAGAAAAAACAACAACAATGAAATAGATGCTGAAACGCAAAGTAACTCAAATGGGAAAATTTGCAAGATATCATCTAAGCCTCCAATTAATTAAATATGGAAATTTCTGTAAACGATGAGATTGAATGGATACATTTTTACGACAATGAACTCATATTTCAAAATTTGATTGACGTAGAAATTATTTCAATACTTTAAAGAAATAATAGTTTTATGGCTCAAGAAGTCGACGTAGAAGAAGTATCGCAAAGATTTGGTAATTTCGAGGAACGAAGCTGTTCAGTTTCTCAAAAAAATTTGAACTGTCAAAATCGAAGTATATCATATAAATACAATTAGTTCATTTTCATTCTTTAATTTTAAACGGCAAGTAATAAAAGAAAATAAATACAAACAACAATGGATTCTTATTTTCAGAAAATTTAAATTGTATGTAAAAATGTATGCAATGTATGTATGATTTTGTATATTTTTAGTTTTTCATATACCTTAATGTTAAGCTGGCATATTTTTAAACATATTATAAAATCACATATTATAAAATCGAAAATATCGTAACTTAGTTTAGGGTCATTATTTTTCATTTATAAACGCTTTTCTCGTCCCCCTTGGTATATCGCGCTTTTTTCTTAAACCATAAATAGCGCCAAATATCGAGAAGTTATTGTACATATAAGCAATTTATACCCGCAATTATACTACATTAATTTTTCATATTACTATTATTAGTATATCTATAATATTCTCGCTATCAGCAATCAATGGATTGGCTAATATTCATAATTTACATGATAATTCATTAACTAATATCTGCGAATCTTAACTTATGCTTTCGCGATATAATTTAATGAAGTATCTTTTAAACTTCGCAATGTATCAACCTCTACGATATATCCTGAACCGAGTTCATCTTTGTAGATTTTGATAATATGTACACTTGAAAGCAATGTTTAAGCAAGTTAGAAAATAAAATTTAACCCAATTGCACAAAATAGATATAAAATAAATCTTACGAACTAAATTAAAAAATTGGCTTGTTTTAAATGAAAAGTAAGGTTAAAATAATAACTGAACTACATATTTAACGTTTGAATGCCATATGTATAATATTTCTAGGTTTGTTTGGAGAATATTTGAGTTATGCATATTTTAGGATTGTCTGAATATATATGTACGATTTAACATATGCATGAATATTGGGATTTTTAATTATAAAATCATGCATTTAAGTTAAAATTAAGTAAAAAATATAAATAGGAATTTCAGTACAATGCTAATAAGTTCAAATACGTTAAAATAAAAACTAAATGAAACAATTATTTTAAGTGTCATGTAGTGAAAATTCATTACTCTATTTATGCATAAAAAAAATTGTATGAAAAATCATACTCCTCCACATTTACAAGAATTTATTTTTAGATTTGCATTCTTGATAATTTTTCATGGCAAAAATACGAGTAATTGATAAATAAGAAATCATACGTAATTAACATTTTTCCTTAAAATAATTAAGTGACAATAATTAAAGTTAATTTACATAAATTTCATTTTTTGGAGAAATTAATATTTATAAACGTTTGATATTTACAAATGTTTTCGAAATAAGCAGTTAATCTCTACATAATAAAACAACTTTCATTTTTAATGAAAGGAAAATGCCGTATTTACTACTTTAAGACGCGCCTTTTTTTTTTCAAAAAAATAGGGCAAAATTCTTAGGTGCCATTTTAACACTGGTAACATCAGACGATTAATTTTATCTCTTTTTAACTTCTATAAATCGTACCTTTTTAATTATTTCACCGTCAAATAGGAAACAAATGTACTTAAAAATGAAATTCCTTTGAAAACCACACCATTCCTTACTCATTTTTTATTGTTCTTAAAATAATTTTCTAGCAAGAGTTTTTTTTTTTAATCTATCTCTATCGTGTTCATACGGTTACGAAAAATAAATTAGTTTGCATGTGAAATGATATAAATAGCTTAGTATTTGCTTCAAATTTACATATTTTTTGTAATATATTTTAATTTATATATTTTCTCTATATATTTTGAATTTCCCCCTCTCTCTCTGTGTGTGTATACAATGGCGGTCAAAAGTTTCTGGCCAGCAAAAGTTTTTTAGTTAATTTGCATGTATACGCATATGAAAAAGGAATTTAAAAATGATGCTTTTACATTTTATTGACATAATAGTTAGGAACTTATTTATGGAATAAAATATAAATATCAATAAATTTAACTGACAAAATTAAGTACAAAGGAAAACGCATGTGCTCAAAAGTTTCCGCCCGCATTCGCAAATTTAGAATAAAATGGTATTGTAATAGAAAATTACAGTGATCAACAACAATTACAATTAGTATTTTATCACTATACCTTAGTAATAAGTACTGCGGCGCAGAAACGTAACATTGATACAACCAACGATTGAAGATCGTCCGACCGAAAGGTATGGTATGTTTATTCACGCTTCTTGCAATTTTTTTTTTTTTTTTTTTTTTTTTTTTTTTTTTTTTTTAGGAAATTTTAGCTGAGTTGGAATATTTATAGTTTCGAACACGTTTTCCAACATATTCAGATGAATTTCTGTTGGATTAATCTCGGTTCTTTGGACTGACCATTTCAAAAGCGGAAATTTTTTGTGCAAATGCTTTTTGCTTGTCGAGCTTGCATACATTTATTAAGTCGTTATCATATTAAAACAAATAGTTGTGACCACAGTTCTTCCTCTAATAAGGCAGCAAATACTCTTGCAAGATATCCTTACACATTACATCATTCATCTTGCCAAGAATTTCAAATAACAGACCAATACTTTTTGAATAAATTACTCCCCACATTATAACGTGTCTTCCACCATGCTTCATTGTAAGAAAACATATGTAGAATCATATCTTTTGTAGTGAAGTCATCGGAAGTAGTGTCTGCCATCACTCCCAAAAAAGTTTTGAATTCGATTGATGGAAAAATAGATTTTTTTTCCAGTTTTCACTCGACCAGACTTTGTGTTCCTTGGAAAAAGCTAGTTGGTTACGTTGGTATTTTTTTTTTCTGAAAAATTTTTGACACCGACTCTTCCATAATATTATGCATCACGTCAGCATCTTGATACGGTAGACTGACTAGTTTCAGCAATATTTTCATTCAGTAAATTGCGGTTTATTGCAACGGAATTTTTATGCGGGTCATCAACTGTTTTTTCCCTGATAATTCCCTCCATAAAAATTTTTCGGGATCATCCAAACGTCAGAAAATCCTGAAGGCCATGGCCACCTTTATAAAATTTTTAAATGTCGTTTGCAATCTATTTAATAATGCGATAACTTTGCCGCAATATCTCGAGAAAATTGGCCATTTAGCGTCAACCTGATCACTCGTTTACGAACAATAATTGTTAAACTTTTTATTTTTGTATTTAAGCTATACTATTAGCTTTGATTCGTACACAAACACGACCAACACGACCCCACGGCACTTTATCGATGGAAAAAAACGAAGGAATGATGAGTAGCCGGAAACTTTTGCACAAACGAATGTCGAATTATGCCCCTTTCCATGAAGTATCTTCGATATCTAATCAAAATAATCACGTGGTTAGAGGACATTCACATATTCCTAACTTTTGAAACAATCGTGCTTCTTCTTCGCTGAAACCTTCTGGTAAATTAATCAAAGAAACTAATTGGCTTGAAACTTTTGACCGCCACTGTATATATATATAAATACTTTTACAAGTAAAACCAAAATAACTTAGATATTACCATAACAATAAGCCAATGAAGCCAGTATTTATACTGTCTTTAAGTATAATTAACACAAAAATGAAATCCTGTTAAAATCCTTTGAAGTGATATAGAGAGTAGATTACCAAAATTAAGAAAGGTAAATGGATGAAAAGACTGTAGACGGCTTTTGTATTATACTTCTCTTCAGGGGTGCATAACCAAAATACAAAAGCAAAACATCCAACTAGTTTCTGTTACAGGTCGTGCAATAAGCTAAGAAATTCGACCTATAATGCACCCGACTGGTTGGATTTCATTTACTATTTCAAATTAGGAAAAGAGGAATTCAAAGAACTAACAATATTAAATAATAACTATAATAAATAAATAAATAAATAAATAAATAAATAAATATATAAATATATATTAAAATATTTACCAAACATATATCTTGAATGAGCAATAAAGCAAGAAAACTGGATCAGTCATGTGCTATCACAACAAATGTAGATGATAACATTAAAACAATAACAATAATTGTTATATTAAAAATTAGTAGATCATATATTATATTATACCATTCATTCTACAATTAAAATCAGTAATTGCTACTGTTAAAGGCATTACTTTTTAGAACAATTATCATTAATACTGCTTTAATTTTTAACTAATATATATATATATATATATATATATATATATATATATATATATACAGTGCGTGGCTAAAATTTAAGCACAACAGACAATTTCAAAATAAAATTTTATTAATAAGTAAAAATTACTTTCCTTTTTACATAACATACAAATTGTAGTTTTAAAAAGATAGTTAACAGATTTAGGCTATAAAATTTATCTTAAATAATAAAATTTATCAAAACAACAAAAATGAGTGCGCCAAAAGTTTAAGTACAGTAGTTTTTTAGTCTCTAGCAGTACAGGAATCCAAAAAATTAATGCTTGGTTATTGCTCTTTTCTGCTGAATTACTCTAAATATACGGTTTTCCATCGATAAAATGAGGTTCTGTATTATTTCTGGTTCGAATTTAAACCAAGCGTTCTCATGGCATCTTTCATATCTTTAACTGAAGAATACAGCTTTTCATTTGGATAAACTGCAGATACCCTGCATCTTTTCTATAGGGTTTTAATCAGGACTAATTGCCGGTCATTTCAAAACAGACGCTTTTTTCGACTTAAGCCACGAAAAAGTAGAGTTAGAGTTATGGATCAAAGTATTATCATGTCGAAATTACCATTTTTCTCCCCCCGAACCTCGGTAATAAATCATTGGCAAGTGTCTCTTGGTAGTTTTCAGAGTTTTCACGACCACTGATGAATGCTATAGATGTCTGACCATTGAAAGAAATAGCCCCCCCCCCCACACACACACCATTACAGAACCACCATTATATTGTCGGCTAAATACACTCTTAGGTTCTTCGCGGAGATTATGCCAATAGTACTTGAACCCATCAGAGCCAACGAGGTTCCATTTTCTTTTAGCGCAGAATATGACATTCAGCCACTTTTCATCAAATGACATATTCTCTTTGGACCATTGTAATCTAGATTCTTTATGGTGTCGTTTGAGACACGGTAATCTAGCCATTTTACGGCATTTTGTGTATTTGATTTCCAAAACCCTTCCATGAACAGTTTTTTTTTTTCTATATTTGTCCTCCAAATGCATGTTTTATTTGCGAAAGGGAGAAAATACCAGTTGAAGCCAAATTTCTGAAGCGGCTATCTTTGAGCAAAATAGTCACTCGCGGCCGTCCTGAACGAAATTTTCGTTTGAAATCATTACCCCGAGCCAAAATTTGATGAACACCTCGTTTTGATATTTTTAGTGAACTTGCAATTCCAGCAGCAGACTTACATTTTGCTCTCATACTCCAGATTTCCATACTCCCTTTTCTGAAAACTCGTTTGCCTTAGGTATTTTGTACTATCTCAAAAGCAATTGAATGCGTCTGATACACCCAAAAACTGTTTGCGTGCGCAACCACTTACGTCAGATTGTAAAATTTGCATAAAAATGATTTTGTGCTTAAACTTGACACGGTTATTTTTATTCTTAAACTCCATGATTTGAAATAAAATTTAAAAGTTAATTTTTACTAACCACACTGTAAAAAAAATTCATGAGATTACTAAAAATTTTTTAATAAATTTGTATCCCATAGAATTTCTTAGTAACCATTTCTCATAGCACAAATAGTAACCATTCGATTTTTATTTATTTTTTTTTTTTTTTTTTGCAAATGAAACAAACATTTCTTTTGTGAAGTGAACTGAACAAAAGAATCTTTTGTATAACTAATTTAAAACTTTTTAGTATGAGCCACCAAGCAAATTTTAGTAACAGCTGCAAAATTATTTTTAGTAATCATTATTCATAGATTCTTAGTAACTATTCCAAACGCAATTTGAACAAGCAAAAAAAAACATTTATTTTGTAAACCGTATAAATGAATTTTTCGTATAACCAACTTAAAACTTTTTAGCGAGAACCAGCAAATGAGTTTTGCTGTAGACGTGTGCCCGAAGGGAAGGAGCTTCCTTTGAACTGTATCCAATGGGTAAGAAAACAGACTTCTGAAGCGGGAGATTTTCGGCAAAGCCTCAATAAATGGCAGCACCAAACATTGCCACCTGCTTAATTTTGATATGCTTCTGAAGGGGAGGGAAAGTCCAGACATCATCACCCATGGCAACTACAACGACAGGAATTTTATAACCTCTTTATTTAACGAATACTTACACTGCACACACTCGGTGCGTCTTTGGTGGTGTCGAGCATCGAACCCTGGACCTTTCAGCCTAGAGTTCGGTGCTAGGACCACTAGGCTATCACGGCCACACCAAGTGAGTTTTAGTAATAACTATTAAAAATATAAAACTACTGACTCTATTCGTTGCTAGCTTTTTTCTAATAATTCTTACATATTTTATTGTAACTGAGTAAGATTACAAAAATTTTTTTAGTAATTGCAAGGATCACTGAGAGAAACTAAAATTCTTTTAGTAGATCGACCCTTTTTTTTACAGTGCACTTAACCGGCGAAGGGCGTGGGGAAACATTGCTTTTACCCCCGACTTATCTCGGGGCAGACGGTGAAGGGGTTAATATGGTGTTAAAATCGATATTATTAACATGAACAAGAGAGATATTGAAAAAAGTGAATATTTAAAGTTTTATTTAAAATTGCTATTGTGTTAAACGTTTGACACGCACTGAATATAATAAATTTTAAAACTTTATTTAAACGCATAGCTGTTTTTTTTTTCTAATAAATATGATGACTAAAATTACTTACTGAAAATAAGATGACTTTTTGTTATTTATAGTACGCATTCTAAAAAACATATTAAATATAAAAAATCTATTATAATAATCAATTTGAAAAATAATCACCCATATTCTTTAACTATAGTATATATCCTTAATAAAAAAAAACATAGTACTGGATCTTTACTTAATATTCTGTGGGAAAAATGAATAGTTACACAAATCGGTTTTATACAGGTGAAAATATAAGGCAATAGTTCGTAATGCGCTACTTGATGCCAACACAAGTATATGAAAATCTTATATAAGTTTCACCCAAAACTAAAATGGCTTTGCTGTAATAACTCCTTCATTAAAAAAGAACGTTGTCTACGCATGCTCCTATAGAGTGCGCAGGGTACTGGGAATGAAAGCAATATTGTCAGATCACACCAGATGATAGCATGGGAGCACATTAAAAGACATCGTTCACATCATTCATGCTTTCAAACAGTGTTAACGATGACGTGTATTTTTCATCGGCGTAAAATGTATGTACTAGGATATTTTATATCTAATGCAAACTGTGTATGGCACGGAGTATATGACACAAAAAACGGTATTTCGATGGTGTAACCATATTCGTAGTGGAAGAAGATCACATGCACTTGACCAGGTCGTGACCTGTTTGTCATCAGTACTGCTTCTGCTTTCACTTCGAAAATCGCACACCGTCTTCAGAACGCCTTTTCTAGTGATCATGTGGTATTTGTGAGGACTGAATAATGACTCTAAAAAGAAGGGAACTGATATATTGCAAAAGAGGAACCTTTCCGTGAAGTAGAGTTGAGCTCCTTATCTTCTGAACCATTATTGATTCCCTTCATGGTTTTGTGAATAAACCGCAGAAGGATCCGGTTTGGTTTGGTTTGGTTTGGTTTTTGTCGTCCGATTATCTACTCTAGGGATATAGGACCTAGGGGGAGTGCCCTTCGTGGGGGTCTTTCTAAGGGAACCTAACCCGTATTTACGCAAGGTTCGAAGAAAACCACGAAAACTCCGAACGGTTAGGCCGACGGCCGCGATTGGGTTCGAACCCAGCACCTGCCGTCTACCAGTTGAGAGGTCAGAACCTCTCGGCCACTGGTGGGGCCCAGAAGGATCCGGAACAAAGTTTCCTAGAAAACTATACTGAGATGGCAAAACAAGCGTCTGTACACAGCCTTAGAATGTATTTCGATTCATTATACGAAAGTGTCTTTTCTAACTGATAAATTTGTGAAAATGTCCAATTCAATTTATAGATACGAAAAAAAGGTGGTTGGAAATCTTTTCTTTCCACCAATCATTGTTCGGAAATATTAAAAACCAGACGGAGAAAAAAGCTCGGACATATCTGAATTACAATCTTTCATATTAATTACTTTTTCTCGTCTAGCCAGGAGCTTGAGTTCTTGCCCATTATTATTCCATGAATACAAATATCCGTCATTATGCATCTAAGTAATATGAGATATTTTGTAAAATTTACTTGTATTAAAGTGCGACAATTTGTATATGTAACCTCAAACCACTATTTTTGTCATAGTTTTATAAATGCATTATATATTTAAACCATTCCTTGAAAATAGCATTGCACTGTTTATCATTATAAGAAAAAGAATCAGTATGAATATTAGAATATCCTTTTCTTTGTGTAAAATATTCATAAACAAACAATAAACATATTTATAATAAAGAATAAAATATACGCTAAGATATAGTATGCAATACAGATTTTGTACATTAAAATTTTATGTGAAATTCCTCTTAGAAAGTATTAAAGAAATCTATTTTAATGAAAAGCACTTTGTATTTACATCTGAAAATTAATGCTGAAAATATTTTTTCTTATCAAATTAATAGAACGGTTTAAAATTCAGATAATCTGAAATTAGAAACTGAAGTTAATGCTTTAGAAAGAAGCAAAACTATTGACCTGAAAAGTCAAATTTTATCGTTTTCTGATTTCTTATAAGCAACTTAATACTGTTATTTATTTTGATTAGTTCGAACCAATTTCAGAATTATTTATGAAATCAATACTTTTAAATAATATCTTAAGTCGATTTTTAGTAAAAATTAAATCTATGAAAATAAGAATGATTTCTCTAGTTCAATTTTATAATATGTATCGGGTGGTTATAAAATAAGTATTTCTAATTTGAGCTGACTTTAATTTGAAGAAATAACAAGAATGAAACCGAAATTGGTGCACTTACTATTCAAGACGGGGGGGAGGTGATAAATAGAACAATAATGCAATAACAGCCAATAGATGTCTGTGTGAGGCCTGTCGGTGCATTTGCGTTTGTAATCATCAACAAAACCAAAGAACCGGTAATGTCTGTCAGTAACATTGTTCGAGATACCTGTTGGTTTGATAGATCGCACATTTATTTTAAAAAAATGCTATACTAAGAGCTCTAACTATGCAGCTGTTTTCTTGTGTGCAGTGAGAAGAAGAATAAAAAAATACAAGTAGACTGGATTCTTTATTGTAAAATGTGTAAAGAGAGAAAATTAATACGTCTCCGCATATAACAAGAAAATGCCAGTGCAGTTGTGGCCTTATCAGAGATTTTGGAAGTCGGTCCTAGTGCGTGTGGAATTGGTCAAAAGTTGGATATTTCATATGCTACTGTTTGAAAATTCCTGAGAAATGTAATACAATTATTCGTATGAAATTAGATATCATCTACAATTGTCAGCAGGTGACGTGCATCAGAGATTGGGTTTTGATCTGACGTTTTTAGCACAAATAGAGGTAAAAGATGCCTTCCCTTGGAATATTTTATGGGAAGGTGAAGCGCACATTTTCCTATGAATGGAGTAGTCATTTCGCAGAACTGCAGAAAACGGCTTTGGAATCACCAAATGTTTAAAACGATATACCTCGCCACCCTCCATTAATCAATGTGTGGCATGGCTTTACTGCAAATTTAATTTTTTATCCTTATTTTTTTCACATTTTATTTATTTATTTTTGAGCAATTAAGGTCATGAGGTCCTGTATCGCGTTCAATTACTGCACAAAGACATCTGTGTATGCTGCAAACATTCGCCATTTCTTAACTGCAGCAAATACTGTGTCATTCGGAAACAGTTTTTATGCAAGGTCGAAATCCGTATTGTGTGAACAGTATAACAGTTCTTTTGATACGATTTCTGAGAAAATGAAGTAATAAGTCCTTTTTTTAGCACGGCATGCCTTCCTTGATCCTCTGATCTAAATCCATGTGATTTTTGGCTATGTTTAAACATTAAACCTATGGAATATGGAATCGCTGAAAATCTCAATGATCGCATATCATAGCATCTGCGAAATATCACTCCTGTTTTATTATATTCCGAATTTTATGTGGCCTGAGACACAATCCTGATATAGAACTATACTTGCTCGGCACTGCCATACGAAGCCATAAACACATTAACAATGACATTTTCCGACAAATTATATATACCATCAAATTTAACATTTTCATTCTATGTTCTTGTGTTACACGTTACATTTCTTATTCAAAAGTGCCATCTGTTGGCAATTATTGACACAATTATTTGTTATTCCCTTCTTCTTCTCCCTTTTTGAATAGTCAGTGCACCGATTTTTGTATCATTCGGGGTGTTCCTTCAAGTTACAGACAGCTCCAAATAGAGGTAATAATATTGTAACCACCCTGTATATATATTAATAATATTTTTTATTTCGGTGTTAATAAAGCATTTCGATTTTATTCAAATATGGAAGAGGAAAAATAAAATAATGGATCTTAATACATATAGTTTAATTTTTTCTACTTTCAGACAGAAAATAATATTTTATAATATGAACTTCTAATTGCAAAATGCATCTCATATTCAAAGCAAAAGAAAAAAGTAAATTTAAAGAATTCTGTTTTAAACCGAAAAATAAAATAGAAAATTTCATTATATGTTTTTGTTACTTCATTTCTTCTTTAGATTTCTTCATGAAATATAAAAGATGCAAATTTTAAAATATGCATTGTATTCAGAAACTCAAACCTTCATAAATATAAAGAAAAAGAAAAATAATATCCAAAGTGCACCCAAGCTGAATATAATTATTTATTTTTCAAAGCTCAATTATGCAAAATATTTCAAATGTGAAAAGGAAAAGCATTTATCACTAAGATCCTGAAAGGAAAAGAAAAGAAAATTCAGAATAAGTAGAAATGTATTTGCCTCGTGAGCATTTTATTCCAGACTATCGGTTTTCATCCTTAAAACTCTGTGATGAATAAGAAATTTTGAACCCGACATCAAATAACTGTTACTGTAGAAAAGATGCCTTATACATTGAAAATTTTTAAAAAGGTGTCTTTAACAAAATTTTGGCCTTTTTCTTCTTAAAATATTTGAAAATTTAAACAAAAAGGAAGTTATCTATAACAATACATTATTTAAAATTATCTACGTTTAAAAAAAAATAAAAATAAAACAAATTCAAGACTATCGTTCTTTTAAGCTTTAGGATTTTTCTTTAGGTACATGATTTATGCAAAATAAACAACAACAAATTGTGCTTAATGATTATACGGGGAGGATATTGCAAAGTTTCAATTGTAGTCAAATATTTTTAATGCTGTTCTGCAAAAAAAATCCGTGAAAGTATTAAAATTTTCTAAACTATGTTTCTTAGAATATTTTATGTAACAGCAACAGCAAAAATTCATGTAAAAGATACACGTTTGCACTGAAAATTAAAAAAAATCTGTAATATTACTAAAAATTTAACGGAAAACTGCAATGCCTAAAACTTTTTATGCAGCTGCAACATAGATTACAATTAGTAACTTAGTATGATTACAGTAATTTTTGCGGATTCTTTTGTAAAGCTACAGATTTCACATTTTTCACAAAAACTAATTTTATAGATTTACATATTTTTGTGCAGTGTACAGGTAACATGTTGGTAAGCATACACATTTTTACATTTTGCATCTAGGAAATTACATTTTTTTTTCTTTTTAGGTGAATCTTGCATCGCTTTTTCGATTTTTTTTACGCATGCTTTGAGAACATTTGCAAGAGAAATATACTACCGAATGTATTTTTTTTTTTTTTCAAATAGTGATTCGAATAAAATACAAAAATTGCAAATTGTTTAATTCTGCCTGTAATTATAACTTTGCTATACCCGCACGTACACAGGGTGTATCTAAACTCTCGGGCAAAACTTTAAGGAATGATTAGTACACAATATTAAATAGGAAACCAAGTGTCCCAAACGTTTTCCGAAGGAGATATCCGCCATTAAAGTTTAGTGTCCAAAATTTCAAATAATCATAAAAAAAACGAAAAAATTGGTCGATTGATTTGCGGTTTTCACTAAAACAAATCTTTATGTTACTAATGTCTTGAAAAGAAATTATAAAGATAAATTTGAAAAATGCTGATAGAGGGGGCTTTAGACTTTGGAGTAATGTTCAACTATTTTTTACCGTTATTTTTTCCATCTCATTAATTTTTTTAGAAGCTCAGACATAACTTAAACTTAAATTTTGAGCTGAAAATCTGAATCTTAGGCAGTGGTTAAGTAGCGCAAACTGAGCTGTGTTCAATGTAGGTGGAAAGGTTCAAATTTTAAATAATTATAAATAAAACCAGAAAAATTGGTCTTGTTTGTGGTTTTCGCTAAAACTATTCATTATGACAGTATTTCCTTGAAAATAAATTTTAAAGATAAATTTCAAAAAATTCCGTTGGAGGGCGCCTTAAACTTTAGAGTAACCAACAACTATCTTCCGTTAATTTTTATATCTAATTAAATGCTTCCAGAAGTTTAGACTTAAATTTTGAGCTCAAATTCTCAATCTTTGGAAGGGGCTAAGAAGCGCAAACTGAACTGTGTTCAGGAGATAAAATGTTAATCTCCCCATCCCTCGAACACAATTAAATTTTGCGCTACTTAATTACTCACAACGATTCAGATTTTGAGCTCAAAATTTAACATTAAACTTTTACAAGCATTTAATTAGATACAAAAAATAACGGTTAAAAATAGTTATTGGTTACTCTAAAGTTTAAGGCGCTCTCTAACGGTATTTTTTGAAATTTATCTTTAAAATTTATTTTTAAGGTATTACTGACATAAAGAGCAGTTTTAGCGAAAACCGCAAACGAATCGACCAATGTTTCCGTTTTTTATAATTTTTTGAAATTGGAACCTCCCCACCCCCATTGAACACAGTTAAATTTTCGCTACTTAACCACTCCCAACGATTTAGATTTTCAGCTCAAAATTTAAGTTTATGTCTAAGCTTCTAAAAACATTTAATGGGATGCAAAAAATAACGGTAAAAAATAGTTGTTCGCTACTGCAAAGTCTAAAGCGCCCTCTATCGGTATTTTTTGAAATTTATCTTCATAATTTATTTTCAAGAAAATACTGACATAAAGAATAGTTTTAGAGAAAACCGCAAACGAATCGAGCAATTTTTCCGTTTTTTAATATCATTTGAAATTTTGGACCTTAAACTTTAATGGAGTCTATCTCATTCGGAAGACGTTTGGGACCCTTAGTTTCGTATTAAATATTGTTTGTTTTCATTTGTAATATCATCCCTTAAAGTTTTGCTCAAGAGTTTAGATACATCCTGTATATGTAATACATACAGCACATTGATATTTCAATGAAAACACACATATTTAAGAAATAAAAGAATCTGATTGTACATGAATTTTTATTCGTGAACTTTCATTCACATTTTTAAGATGACATAAAACCCTCAGACTGAAAAGATATCCAGGTCAAAATTCGAACCTGGATCTTTGATTTTTTTACCAATGCTCTACCAATTAAGACAAATGCAATGAGACACATAGCTTAGAACTCTTCATTGGTACATCTTGGTAAGACTTGAACCGCAGCACAAGGTGGGATGAATTCATTAACTCCAACTCTATGGCAAGCATGAATCAAAACTAATCGAACACAGATGAATATATGCACGTATATAATAATTTAAATGATGAAATACATTCCAAAAATAGCAAATCTGAATTTAATTGCATGAATTTTTTTTTCGCATTGTTAGCTAGTAGAAAAACCAACATACTCTAAAAGTATCAGGCCAGGATAGGTACTTGGATCTTTGGTTCAGCGCATCAATTCTCTGCCAACTAAGCCATATGAAATAACATTTATTTGGCAGAATGTTGGGGCGCTGAACGAAAACTTAGATTAGAATACTGATCTGAATACTATTTCAGTCTATTAGTTTTAGCCTTCTTAGAAGTGTGAATAAAAATTCACGAAATTAAATTTAGATTTATTATTTCGAAGGCATGTTTCATCGTAGGTAGTACGATTTTCTTATAAAAATTTTTATCTTATAAAAATAATCGCTATATTTTAAAATATTACACTATTGCTGCCGTTATACCTGTGCAGTAAATGGCATAATATACTTTATTACAACTCCAGACTGATGATCAACTAACTGTGCATTAGGAAGATGGACATATGTAGCATATGTAGATAGACCGATGGACTGAATGAGACTATGGGTGCTAAGTATTTCTATAATTACAAACTCACCTAAAAAGGAGTCAGAAATAGACTTAAAAATCATTGCCACATATTTGATATTAGAGTGGTTGAAGCCCTAGACAATATTATCTACTTTCGTATTACTTAAAGGAAATTGACAGCAAAGGATTCTCGGGGTGTATCGAATCCCGCCCAATTGGAAGCACCTTAGGAGATTTACCGATGCAATTTGAGACGCATATTTTTTTTTTTATTATTTCAAAAAATGTTATTCAGATGATAACAAATAACATACAAAATACCTGGAACTAAAATCTTGATTCCTATTTCAGAAATAAATAAATGAAAAAGGGAAAAAAAATCGGACTTTTACAGGCGAAATCTCATTAAGTATAAAAGGAATTTAAAAAGAATATCAAAATATAAAGCTGCTCCTAATAAATTTTCAGTTGAATATATTGAATAAATGAAATCACTAGAGCCAAACGTATTGAATAGTTTCTCAATAAGACTATTGTATTTTCGACACTTCTTGATAAACGAGGCAATTTTTCAGGCACAGTCTAGCTTTGTATAAATCGCTAGAGGAAATGATCGCCATTCACTTACTATAGCAACTAACGGTCTGTGATAAAATTATGTATGAAATGATAGTAAATGAGCCCTTAAATGTATTGATTAAGCTTTCATATGGGTATACATTAAAATGGAATTAAGTGTTTAGAAATAAATCTTTATTAATTTTCAGATAAATAAATTTCAATAGGTGACACACAGACTTTAGTGCTTACAATATTTCAATGAAACTAAATAACGTGATTCTTTTCATCTCATAGAATTTGTTAATGTCCAGTGTCAAAATTAAGTAGAAAGTCTTTATAATACGGCATAATTAATGCATCTTTTTCCCTTATATCCTTTCATATAACATGAATAATTTTTGCTACATGACTCATATACAGGATGTCCAGTAAATGACTGACCCATTTTGATGTAAATAACAACAAAACGATTTGAGATAAAAATGCGCGGTTAGCTGCATTGTTATTAGAAAAAAAATATAAATGCACTTAATTCAAATAATTTGAATTTCGGCCAAGAGATGGCGCTGCCGGTAATGTAAGGCCGAAATTCAGACATTACTCTAGTTTTCATACTCATATGCTTTTCGGCTCATTTTGAAGAGTGGAATCTCAATCTATATGTTGAATCGACTCACGACTCACCTACAGAAATAGAGTTTGTTGGGCGGAAAGAGATTTAAAATAATATTTAAAATTGAACAATGTCTATTATTTTTAATAAAACCCACCAAAAGATGCTTTTTACCACGCATTGACTTATCACACATTTACCATAAATAAATTGTATTGAAAAAAAATGTTTTTGTAACCAGTTAACTGACCGGTTAAATCTTTTTACGTACAATAAATTGAAAATATGGGATAAACACCGTTTTTTTAAGCGAAAAAAAAATCATAATATTTAATCTAAACATTTCTTTCAATAAATAGTAAGAAATTGTATTTTAAAAATTTTGTGGTGTCAAAAAGCTTTAAATGCAGGATTAAGCAAACTCTTCATGTCCGTATGTCATAGAGGCAAATCAGTTAAGTGGTTAAAATAGTGGTACGCAAATAGCGTTGGCATGTTCCCGGTCTAAAAAAAGCGGGACAGTGACTTATAAACTGGCACATAAAAATGTATTAATGCTTAGAATAAAGATGCGTCTACATCTCGTATATAACAAATCCTGTCTTAAACATAAAAAATTATTGATCACGATGGAGAACGGATCATACGAAACTAGCTGCTAAGACGAAAAAGTTTCTAAAACGAAATATTGATCATTTTTCTGAAAACCGAATCATCCCCACGTTATATTCATATTTTGATATTTGACACATCCGAAAAAAATACGTAAGCCACGATAGATTTTAAGGTGCATTTTACACACAACACTTCCCTCTGCTCTCCCTGACTGCAAATGCGTCTACGCTGAAAGGGAAGGATGTTTAAAAAGAAAAAAAAGCAACTTACCTGTTTTTGTATCCTCGAGGTACCCCTTTTTAAAATTTCATTACAGAAAGCATCATAGATTCTGAATCATCATAGAATAATCATAATTCTACTTATTTTAGTTCAATTTTATAAATATAAATATTACCAAATTACTGGACCATTGGTGTTTTTCATAAATAATTTTAAAAAAAGTTTTTTTAATATTTTTTTAATGTTTTTTGTTTCAAATCAGATACAAGATGATTTTTCAGAATTCTTTCCCTTTTTTTCGTCATGAAGAATAGTTTAAGAAGGGGGAGGGGAGAGATGCTGAAAATTGTATTCCAGGATCTATGTTGTTCTTTGTAATGAAATTTTGAAAAGGGGTAATTCGCGGGATAAAAATAGGTACGATGCATTTTTTTCTTTCTAAACATAATTCCATTTCTGCCTAGATATGTTTTCAGTCGGAGAGAAGGGAAGGAAGAGGTGTGTAAAAGTCTGCTAAAAATCTCTCGTGGCTTTCTTAATAAAATTTTCAATTAAAATTTAAATTGTTATTTTAAATGTCAGAATATGAATATAATGTAAGGATGAATTTGATTTTCGGATCACTAACAATATTTCGTTTTAGGCAGGTTTCCATTTTAGCATGTGGTTTTGTATGTTACGTTCTCCGTCAAAATCAATATTTTTTATGTTTAAAACAGGATTTGTTATAAACGGATTCTTTCATTCTAAGATTTGTTATATTCTTTTGTACCGATTTATAAGTCACTGCCCCAGGGGGAACTGAGGCAGTGACAGTTTAAACAGGGAACTTGCCAATACTATTTGCATACCATTGTTTTAACCACTTAACTAGTTTCACTACACGACGTATACGCAACAAGAGTTTGCTTAATGTATCATTTAAAACTTTTTAACACTACTAATTTTTTTAATAAAATTTTATACTATTTAATGGAAGGAATGTTTAGATTAAATATCCCATTTTTTTATTTAAAAAAGCAGTGTTTATCCCATACTTTCACTTTGCTATACGTAAAATGAAAATCCGTTAACCGGTTTCAAAAACATTTTTTTCAATAAAATTTATTTATGGTAACGGTATGAAAAATCAATGCTTATTAAAACTATGATTTGCTGGTTTTTATTAAGTACAATAGATGTTATTCAATCATAAATAATATTTTAAATATCTTTCCATCCAACAAAACCTATTTCTGCAAGTGATTCCAGAGTCGATTGAACATGTCGACTGATATTCGACTCTGATGAAAAATGAGCCGAAAAACTCAAGCGTTTGAAAACTGGAATATTGCCTAATTTCGGCCGACTGTTGCCGCCAGCGCCATCTGTAGGCCGAAATTCAAACTATCCGAAGAAAGTGCATTTTTACAAATTTATTGATTTTCTGATAATGATACAGCAAACCGCTCATTTTTATCTCAAACCATGTTTTTGTTATTTACATTCAAAATGGATCAGTCATTTAGTAGACACCCATAAATATATAATACATATATCCAATATATAAATGTATTAATTAAAATAATTTTTCCTTAATCTTTAATTATCAACTTGCAATTACTTCCTGATAGATTGTTATGGATATATTTGTTAACAAGTATTATTTAAGCATAAATTAAATATTACAAATTAATTTTTATTTGAAATACACCTTAAAAGGTCTTTAAGAAAGTTTATGTGTCAAATATTTCAAACTGATA
Source organism: Maratus speculifer (assembly GCA_964019185.1). NCBI lineage: Eukaryota > Metazoa > Arthropoda > Arachnida > Araneae > Salticidae > Maratus > Maratus speculifer. The sequence goes on from OZ025297.1 coordinate 180,203,816, forward strand.
ATGTTTTTCTAAAATGTTATAACAAAAACAAAGGAAAAGCTGTTAATTTTGCTGAACAAATTTTTTTAATATATTTCACTTAATCTGTGCTTCATTAGGAATATTTATTCTTTTATTAAAATATATATTTAAATTTAGCCTTAAAAAGCATGAATCGCATTCAAGCAATGCTAGTCCACTGAGAATTTTTTTCAAATGTTAAATGAGAATTCACTTGATAATCTTTCATATTAATGTAACTTTCCATTCCAGACAGATAACCATGCAAAAAACTCAGCAAATTAAACAAATGCGGCAATTGATTATTTTAATTTGACTATTTTAAAATGTTTATTGAAATACATTTTATTTTGGCCATCTGGGAAAAAGATTTTTGTGTAATTTCAATTTTTTAAATAAATATTATTGTTCAAATAAATTCACACTGATATTTTTCTAATTTCAGGATTAAGTTTTTTTTATTTAATTATTTTTTCTATATGTTTTAAAACGTTTTTCTAACTTTAATCTATTGCTGAACAGGCATAAATATAAAATAAATGCATAAAATCTCTTAGGATTTTTTGTCTAAAATTATATATAAATTGTAAGAAGACATTTCATTTTTATTATTGCTCATATTTCATATTTACTTAACATCTCTTTTTACCCAAAGGATACTCTTTCACTTTCATTTAGCAAAAAAAAATTAAATAATATACACTTTTTTTAAATATGAAATTAAGGGGAAGTAAATAAAACCATGATATCAAGATCTGAAAAGTAGAACATAAATAAATAAAATAATTGATTATATATTACATTTGCAGAAAACGTGTTTACGCAAGCAAACAAAGGCCACATATTTACATTAAAAAAATATTCCTATTTACACTACAGTACATGACAGTAAAATAAATTCTTCTTTCATTAACATATTAATTTTTATTTGAAAGATACCTTAAATAGTCTTTAAAAATGTTTTTCGAGCAAAGATTTCAAATAGATAATGTTTTTGTCAAGTATTATAACAAAAAACAAGGCTAAAAGGCACTATTTGTTTTTGCAAAACATATTTTCAAGATATTGACTTAATCTATACTTCATAACGAATATTTCTTGTTTTATTTAAATATATATTTAAATTTAGCTTTAAAAAGCAAGTATCGCATTTAAGCAATGAAAATCCACTGGGTATTATTTTTAAATGTTAAGTGAGAGTTCGCAAATAGAATTTTAGATTAATGTAACTTTGAATTCCAGACAAATAAACTTCCATAAAACTCAGCAAATTAAAACAAATGCGGTAGTTGATTATTTTTATTTGACTATTTTATAATGTTTATTGAAATACATTTTACTTTGGCCATTTGGGAGAAAGATTTTTGTGTAATTTCAATTTTTTGAATAAACATATTTAGTCAAATAAATTGTTCTTAGATATTTTCTAATTTTCTTATAAGTTTTTTTTTCTATATATATACATTAAATTTTTTTCTATTTTTAATCCATTGCTGAATATGCATAAATATAAAATAAATGCATAAAACCTCTTAGGATTCTTTGTCTCAAGTTATTTAGAAAGTAGAAAAAACTATATCATTTTTTTTTAATTGCTCATATTTAATGCTTACTTAACTTCACTTTTATACGATTTACCAAAAGAAACACTTGTTTGGTATACACTTGATTTTTTTTCAATATGAAAATGAGGAAAGTTAAATAAAATCATAACATCAAGATCTCAAAAGTAGAAAATAAATAAATAGAATAATTGATTTACAAAAAACGTGTGTACACAAACAAACAAAGCACACATGTATATAAAGGTAAAATACTTTTATATACGCTATAGTATATGACAGTAAAATAAATTCCTTTTTTCATTAACGCTTTTAACATTTTTCTCGATTATAATTTAACAATTGAAAAAACTTATTTTTACAAAACGTCTCTCTGTCCGTGTGTGTGTGTGTGTGTCCGTATGTCGCAATTCTACCATCAAAAAGTGTATGAAGTTACGCATAGAATTGAACCAAATTTTTTGTGAATGTTTTTGGCGGTAGCAAGCAGGTCCTCTTTCAGTTTTGAATTATTCCGCCGGAAGGGGGCGCTGCAATCGCGATGTTTGTGCCATTTACAATATTGTACCAGCCAAACGTATATGAAGTTATGCATCGAATTGAACTAAATTTTTTGTGTATGTGTATGACTATGGCTAGTTGGTCCTCCCTGAATTTGAAAATAATCGGCCGGAAGGGGGCGCTGCAATCGCGATTTTTGTGCCATTTTCAATATTTTACCGACCAAAAGTATATGAGGTTATGCATCGAATTGAACGAAATTTTTTGTGTAAGCGTATGGCTATGGCTAGATGGATTGCGCTGAATCTGAAAAAAATCCACCGGAAGGGGGCGCTGCAATAGCAAATTTTATACTATTTTCAATATTGCACCACCTAAACGTGTATGAAATTAGTTCTAGAACTGAACTAAAATTTTTTTATATGACTATTTTTTGGTAAGACAAGTAGGTCCACCCTGAATTTGGAAAAAAAAATCTGCCTATCATTCTATTGTCCATCGGCTCGTGCAGAGACGGAAATTCTTTTTTACTCCGATTAATTGACTGAAGCAGAAATTTAAGATGGAAATCAAAGTTGGTATGGTATGAATTAAAATATTAAATCATTAAAATGAGTAACTATTTTTTTAATATTAAAATGTACGTGTGAGATAGAAGAAAGTTTTGGGATTGGCACATCCAACTAGTTTTTAAATCTTAATTTTTGCGACTATTGAATGAATAATAAAATGTATACTATATAGTTTCGAATGGGGATTAAAATATTTTATGTTCCATTTATTTTTATTTTTACAAGTTGCAATACTGCAACATTGCTGTGCATGCGTTATATAGGCGACATCGTTTTAAATTTTTGTAACCAATGTAGAATTTGAGAAATTTAAAAGAAATATGTAACAAAATGCTAAAGAAAAGTGCCGAAGAAAGTGCTAAAAAAAAATTAAAAAGAAACAATCTTATTTTTTATAAGTAATTCATCTTTAGAAACATTCGTGAAATGAGTGACAATTATAGACATGCATTAAAAATGGCTCCAATCTGCATAGAAATGATGAAAAAAAATTAATTTGTTGCGGCGTCAATAATGCTTGATTTAGATTATTAACAACTCCTAAGGCACTCAATTTGTGACAATTATACAAAAGAAAAATAAAAAAAAGCCAATCTGCTAATAAAAATTGCCAAAATATTTAAATTGAACTTTCATATTTATCCAAATGAATTGTACTTCGATATTTTTCTAATTTCATGATTAAGTTTTTTTTCTATTCATTTATTTATTTATTTACGATATTTTAAAAATGTTTTTCTAATTTTAATCTGTTGTTGAACACGCATAAATATTAAGAAAATGCATAAAACCTCTTAGGATTCTTTGACTAAAATTATTTATAAATTGGAAAAAAATATTTCATTTTTATGATTGCTCATATTTCACATTTACTTAACTTCACTTTGAAATATATGACTTACCTAAAGGGAACTCTTCCACTTTCGTTAGGCAAAGAAACTTAAGTGGTATACACTTAGTTTTTTTTTTTTTTTTTTTTTTTTTTTTTTTTTTTTTTTTTACAGATGAATTTGTGAGAAGTTAAATAAAATCAGAATATTAAGATCTGAAAAGCAGAAAGTAAATAAATAAAATTATTGGTTATATATTGCATTTACAGAAAAAGTGTTTACGCAAACAAACAAAATACACATATTTACATGGGAAAAAATACTCATTTTTAGGCTACAATACATAACAGTAAAATAAATTCCTTTTTTCATTAACGTTATTCTCGAACCTAATTTAACAACTAAAATTCTTTGGGGATAATAGAGATTTTTCTTTTGAAGTTATTATTTTTACAAAAAATAGGAACAGAAAGCATTGTAAAATATAATTTAATTTACTCAAAACGTGTGCATATATATTTAAAAAAAAAACGAGATAATTACGAAAATAAGTTATGTTTTTAAGCAAGTAATTTCAATCATTTTTAAAATCTTGATTTTGCGACTATAAAATGAGTAGTAAAATATATACACTAGGGATTCAAATGGGGATTGAAATATTTTGTGCTTCATTTATTTTTCTTTTTATACATTGCAAAACAGCAAAAATTATTTGCATGCGTTCTTTAGGCGATTTCTTTTAAAATTTTTGTCGCCAATGTAGATTCTTCACATTTGACAAATCTAAAACGTACATATAACAAAATGCCATGGAAGACCACCAAACATTATCCCTTTCCGGTCTGGTGTACTATTAATAGTACATGTCTTTTAATGGAGTATTATTTTGTTTTTAGAAATACTTTTGCTACTATTTACATGTAGAATTGTTAGTTTGTGTCTATGTATTTACTATATGATTTCATTTACGTTTAGGCATTTATAAATAATAATAATTATTATTATTTGTTTCATTCTCTCTGAGCCATTTCCGATTCTTTTATTTTAAACATATATTTCACTCATTCAATTTAAAAGAAAAGTTACTTTCCTAAAGGAATCATGTGTAATATAGCAGAAAAAGTATTAGAAAGTTGTAATATAAGTCAAATCTTGTTTCAATATAATATTTTTTAAGCATCTTCAAAAAGTCTTCCTTAGCCTATTGTCATATGTTTATTAATTGAATAATATGCAAAATAGCAACATTCGTTATCTTTCAGACAATGATATATTCGTTAAACACTAAATAATCTATTTGAATAGCTACTGTTAATATTATAAACGTAAAAGTAATTTTTTCAAAAAACTGTAAAGAAAATTGGACCCGAAAGGGTTAAAATAAAACAATTTTTTGTAAGATTTTTACCTTCATAAATATTCATGAAATGGCTTACAAGTGTAGGAAGTGCATTAAAAATGGTTCTCATTTCCATAGAAAAAATAAAAATGGGCAAAATATTTAAATTGAGCAACGTCGTTATGACTATATCAAATTTCCAAACATTTTCTCAGAAATTCAAGAAAATAATTGCAACTACAGGACAAATAATAATAAGTTGGAAATTGCACGTGAAGCGTAGCAAATGAGGTGCGTTCATACTATAAGTTTTAAAACATTCAGATCTTGCTGATATAGTAGAGCGTACTTTGGATACAGTATAGTGGTCGAAATCCCATTTGATTTTCCCATTGATTGTAATGTAACGGAATACTTTTGATTGTCCCTGTAATTAATCTATGCTTTCGATTTTCATAACATTTGAAATGACTCGACAAAATTATGTAATAATTAAATGTTTTAAATTTCAAACGATTAAAATGCATTTGAAACTTTTTTCCCCATTGACCGCAATGTAACGGAATCCTTTTGATTGTCCCTGTAATTGATCTATCTATCCGATTTCCATAAAATTTGAAATGACTCGACAAAATTATGTAATAATTATATATTTTAAATTTCAAACGATTCGGTTGGATAGTTTTTGCGTTGTTATATGCGAACGGACAGACAGACGGACAGACGGACGGACATAGCAACAACAATAGGTGCTACGTATTTACATAATTACGAACGAACCTAAAACTGGGACCATCTACACAGAAAGCATGTAAAAAATAAATGTGAAGAAAATTCATTTTTACTAGATAAAATATGATGAGAATTTCTACGTACTCAAGAAATGATTGTAATTATTCAAATATATTTAAAAACATTTCCATTTTGCACAGAAAAAAAATTTAAAAAATTTAAGTAACGCAACATCGTTATTACTAGATAAATTTTACTGATAGTTTGAAAGTAATTCAAGAAACGAGTGGCATTTATAGAAAAAATACTTAAAATAACCGCCATCTACTCAGGAAAGGGTATTAAATTAAATTAATACAATGTTGTTATTACTTAAAAAGGTCAAAATTACTGACATGTTCAGCGGCACCCAAGAAATCAGTGACAGTTATAGAAAATATTCTAAAAATGGTCATCGTGTACATAGAAAATATGTAAATCATTAAAGTGACACTGCGTCGTCGTTATGAGATGATTAGCTTACATATTCAATTACACTTTATAAATAACTGACAATTATATAAAAGTTATAAAATATAATATTAAACTACATAGAAAAAGTGTAAAAAATTAAAACGGCACAAAGTTGTTTTACCTAAATCAAATTGAGTGACTTCTTCAGCGACACACAAGAAATGAGTGACAATTATAAAAATGATATAAAACTGACTACCATATCAATTGAAAAGAATTAAACAATTAATGTAACGAATAATTGCTTTACTAGATCAAATTTACTGACTTTTCCAAAGATACTCAATAAATGAATGACAATTATTGAAAAGGCACCATCTGCACAGAAATAATGAAAAAACTTAAAGTGACACAAAGTCTCTTTTAGTAGATAATTTTTACTGACATTTTTGACACATTTTAAAAGAATGACTGACAAGTCTGGGAAAACATGTTACCGAAAAAACCCCCGTTTAAATGATCTTTAGCTTTTAGCTATTTACCTAAAAGAAATGTTCTAGTTGTTGCTATCTGATCAAGGAATGAGGTGGGGTGCAGGAGTATTGGAAAATTCATCGCAGGTAATTTTGATCATTATTAAATATTATCATTATTAATGTTGCTAATGTTAGATAGTAACAGTTTGGTCAAATAAAAAAATTAAAAAGTGCTGTTTAAAATATATGAGTAGGCGGTTAATTTAGATTTTTGTATATTTTTTATAATTTTTTTTTTCCAAGAATAAAGAATACGGCAGATTTTTTATAACCACTTTACCAGTAACCGGTAAAGGAAAACAATGCTTTTACCCCCGACTTATCTCTAAACAAACAGTGAATTGGTTTAAAGAGAAGATATAAAGTTCATTTCAGTTCGGAAAGAAATAGTGCAATAATTATAGTAAATTATGTGTTAAACAATGCGTGCTCATTCACAGTTTTTATTTTTCTGAAGACATTATTTGTCAGGTAGGCACAGGGGGAGTGATCGTTCATACTTCCCCGCCAAATTGCACATTTCAGACAAAATTTATTTAACTAGCACCAGGAAAAGTGTACCACATTTATCAAACTTATAGTGTAAAGAAAGTAAGATTCAATCCTAAAATTAGAAGCCATGAGAAGGCGCCGACTACCTAAACATCTGATTTTATGAACAATTACCCCCTAATGATAGAAAAGCTTTAAAAAATAAGGAATTGAAAAAAAAGCAATGCCTCTTTCAAACAGTACTCTATGTCATTTGAATAAAGAAATACTGTCAAATAAAAAGATTATTTTTTGCCTGCAAATGTGACTTCACTAAAACAGCCATTAGATCAAGATGTATTTGAGAAGTAGAAAAGAAACAGCAGAAAGAAACGTTAGAAAAGTTAAATAAAAGAATGTTAAAATTCTATTACTAAATCCGCCTTCAGTAAATAATTAAAATTCGTATAAACTCAAATAAAATGTAATAAAATCTCTTTTATTTACCTATATATATAATGGAAACTTATTTGAAATACATCAAATGATATTAAAAATACAGAGAAAATCAAATAAAATCCCAAAATGTTTCGGGGAAAATTTACATGGTTATTGTCATTGTTTATTTAAATGTTGTTGTTTCTCTTTGCACTTTTTCGTCCAGGTGAGTCCAATATAATTTTAGGGTGGTATGAAATATAAGTTGAGAGAAAATGGTATTCAAATTTAAAACGAAATAAGCTTTCATCTATTATTCTGCAATTTATTCTTTAGAGACTCCATATGTATCACAAGGTTATATATCGTTGCGTACTATATCTTTATTGAAAATTATACCACCTACGAATTTTACGATACAATTTTAGCCTTAAGGCTACGTCACTCGATAACTACTGTCTTCCATCATGAAGGGATTCTCTTACAATTACTTCTTAGTAATCATTTGTACGAAATATAATTTGGATTCATTGACATACATATATTTACAGATTAATTGTGAGCTAATTTTCCTGACACACTAGTGAATCTGTTTAATCTGATATCAATATCATGTTTTTTTTATTCTATGTCAAAAGTTTCTCATTGTTATGCCTGTATAAAGGAAATCTTTATTATGTATTTTGGTCACATTTTAAGTCACAAACACTTCCTGTATTTTAATTCTTTTCCGATTGTTCATTTTTATTATTCGAAAGGAACAAAAAAATAATAACGTTTAACAAACATTGACAAAGACGGCATGAATTTGGCCGAAAACGTTTCGGGATTTAATTTCATTTTTAATTTATTTTTAAGATAATGTAAAATATTTTTTATTATAATTTAAATAAGCACGTAAAGGCAATTTTAGTACGTTTGGTTTTATGTGTGAATTATACAAATTTTAATTAGTTTGAAAAGTGATGCAAAATCTTAAAACCATCAATAAACAGTTGTACTATGTTGTGTATTGAATATCCGAAAATTAAGCCAACAACGCAACATAAATTCTGGCAGAAGACTATAACACCAAAATAGCCAATATAGATCATTCTCATGGGTCAAAAGAGAGATATTCTATAAAAGCGAGGGAGTGACGATGCAGCAAGAGAGTAAATTTTTTTACAGTGTGGTGCTTGTATATTGTTTTCGAATCTGATAACAGGAACTTGGCTGTCTCCGTATGCAATTTATCCAGAGATATCGGAAATAAGCACTGCATTATAAAAAATTTTACCCTTTTGCTGCATCGTCGCTCCACCGCTTTTATAGAAAACGATTACTTTAGCCAATTATGGATCATTCTCATGGGTCAAAAGAGATATATTCTATAAAAGCGGAGGAGTGACGATGCAGCAAGAGAGTAAAATGTTTTACAGTGTGGTGCTTGTATATTGTTTTCGAATCTGATAACAGGAACTTGGCTGTCTCCATATGAAAGTAGTAATATTCACTGTAAAAAAATTATTCTTTTGCTGCATCGTCACTCCACCGCTTTTATAGAAAACGATTACTTCAGCCTATCATGGAGCATTCTCATGGGTCAAATGAGAGATATTCTATAAAAGCGGAGGCGTGAGATGCAGCAAAAAGGTCAAATTTTTTACAGCGTTCTATACACTGTTAAAAATTTGACCCATTTGCTGCAGCGTCACTCCACCGCTTTTATAAAAAACGGTTACTTTACAGCGTAATTTTTTTTCCAACCACCTTCGTCGTTCCAAAGCCAAGCTTGCACTCTGATTGGTTGTTGCTCTCGGCACTGTTTTCATGTAACTTGGCGATAATCATACTTGGCGTAGCGATAGACGCTTCCGTCGAGTTTAATTTCCTTCCGAACCGAGTACGAAGTAAACCGAGCACAAAGTAAAAAGTTGTGTGTAAAAACTTTTAAAGAGTACAGTTTTCAGTAAGACACGTTCCATCCAATCCAATGCTGCAAGAGAAAAGTTACTTTGTACTCGGTTCGGAAGGAAATCAAACTCCTCGACGGAAGCATCTATCGCTACGCCAAGTATGATTATCGCCAAGTTACATGAAAACTGTGCCGAGAGCAACAACCAATCAGAGTGCGAGCTTGGGCTTGGAACGACGAAGGTGGGTGGAAAAAAAAATTACGCTTACTTTACAGTGTTATGGAGCATTCTCATTGGTCATAAAAGAGTTTATTCTAAAAAGGTGTGAAGTGACGCTGCAGCAAATGGGTCAAATTTTTAAAAGCACTGTAAAAAATTTAACCCTTTTGCTGCATCGTCACTCCTCCGCTTTTATAGAATATCTCTCTTTTGACCCACGAGAATGCGAGAAATCATGAGAAAAAATTTAAAAAATCTGTTGTTGCTTTTTTTAAAGTTGAAAAGTGTTCCGATTCACCCCATTTTACGGTATGCATAAAATTTCAAAAAGAAAAAAATTACTCCAATATTAAGTCCCCACTTCAGTCACACCGAGAAAAAAAACGCTAATGTAAAGCCCATTCAGATGTTATTTTTAAATTTCTCACTTTAATTTTAATATTTTAGATCTTGTTTCTGCATTGCATAGCACCAGTCGATCTACAAAAGGAAGAGTTTCTAATTTTGCGATTGTGGCTATATTTTCTAAAAATAATTACAGAATCACCTCAGAACCACTCGGTTCCAAAAAATTAAAATAATCTTTTATTTTTAAAAAAATTGACACTAAATTAGGAAAAATAAAAACTAGCCAGCTTGTAAATCGTCCTCAACTATACTATGGTAAAAAAAAAAAATAATAATAATTCAAAAATATTAAAATTAAGGCACTACTGTGTTAACCCGTCTACCAATTTCGCCAAATTTTACAAATCGCCAAACTAAAAGCCAAATTATGCATATTTACATAATTTTTATTTTAAATAACGAAAAAACAAATAATTAGTGGAATATTAATAAAAATACAAATAAAAAGACGAAATAAAAATTACTTAATGACATTTTAAACACGTAAATCGTATTTAATGTCATTGAATGTCACGATCATCCATTATTGGCATTTAATCTTCTATTTTGGCGATAATTTTTTGGTCGACGAGATAACCGAGTAGTACCAAAATTAAAGCAAGAAATTTAAAATGGATGCTCTCATATACTTTACATTATCGTTCGAGTTTATACGCCTAAGTGCGCTTTCTTAACAAATTCAAACAAACTGCTTCTATCGAGAATATCAACCTTTTGAAAACAACAACAAAAAAAATGTGTTACATCCCCAGTCATGAATAAAACCATTCTTGAACGGATTTTCAAACCTTTTATCTGACACTAAAAATACTCTTCTTTTTACGACTTCAGCAACAAAAAGAGCTATTTATAAGGTTACAGTCATCTCCTGATCACTTCATCTTGTAGATATTTCGTCACTTCATCACTTCATCCGAGACATTCTGTAGAAATGTGGGTCCAGAAATCACCTCCATTCGTTGGCTAAAACTGTAGATCGGATGTGATCAGAATAAAAATTCAATTGTCTATGAACAGTTTTTTTACTGCAATTCTCATACAGAGAGAAAAGCAATAAAAAATGACATGGTGAAATTTTCCGAATGCTGGTAGAACAGCAAGCAATTTTAAAGAAAATCTAAATTTATGCGTATGCTGTCTATATCAATATAATTCTATCTGAAATAGCTTGTATGATTTAATTTTTTTCTGGCAACTGTTAAAGTTATACTCTCTATAAAACTATTTTTTTATTTTCTTTAAATAAACAGAAAATAAATAGTACAGTGCATACAAAAAACATTATATATACAAAAAAATATACAAAGCATAATACGGAATAACTTTGGCACACATTAAAAAGATAAGAAAAGGGTGTTTCTATAAAGAACGGTAAGTGTGATTCATTTTCGTATTAGAAAGTGAAGTGGTAATATAACACATTTTAAATTGATATTTTTTCATTAACTCTTTGATTTGTGATTCTTAAGTCACAGTTAAACAGTCGTACTTCGGAGAATGTGGCTTTGAAATCTTCTTTCTAAAAGACATAGAACTTAATTAAATGAATATTTTCAAGAATAATACAATTACAAATACAACAGTCTTGTCAATAACGTTTAAAGTTAAATCCAGATCATTTTAAAAGACTTTGGAAAAGAATCCCTAAAGAATAATAATTTTTAGAAATGGGCCTAGAAATTGTATAATAAACTAGAATAAAGGCCCGTCTATGGGCGGAAGTTAAAAACCGTGGTTTTCACTCCAAATTTATAATAATTGATAAAAATGTCATATACGATTACTTATAACATAACCAACTATATCTATAAAGCCCGTTTATTTGAGATTAATGTATGAAGTCTCCCGCCAGAGGACGCTGATACTCTGACCAAGTTATTCAGACCAATCATGTAAACCCTGAACCAAAACCATGACACGTGTGCAAACATGTGCACAGAACAGAAAGCAGCTTATTCAATGCTAATTCGGGAAGGATTTGCGTCACGTGGTCTCACACGTGGTCCAATGAAATGGTTCAGGGTTTGAAGATGAATCCAGCTTCACTTTTTCGGCGGTTTTTCGCGAAATGGCTCGGCTGATAGTATTATAGCCGATTATGCTTATAATATTTATTATTTTTATTATTCCATTTCAAAAATTAATACGCAAAAAAACGAGTTGAGTTGTCTATTTTTTTACATTTAAAATAATAATAATAATAATAATGATAATTTCATTGGTTTGTGTTCAGAAAGTTAAACTCAAATAATTTGTGCATATGTTGGTTTATTTGCTAAAAGTTTTGATAAATCTGTAAATTCTTATTTTTTAGAAACGTTACTTTTGTACAATTCTCTTGCAAAAAAATAATTTTGAAAAAAATAATTGCAGAAAAATTACCGATTTATTTCAGATTTCTCAAGTATGATTATGCCAGTGATTACACATGTCGTTCTATCAGGAATGTCTTAAATTTGTGCTTTATTATGAAGTCTTAATTTTGTTCATATATGTTACCCGGAAACAAACGCTATTATTTATACTGATTATTTGTATAAGCAAATTATTTATATACGGTATTATTTATATAAGCAAACTATTTATATTGATTTAAGCATAAACGTGTTAATATTGCGTAATGGAGATCTTTGACTTAAAAATACTAAAATGTTGGTAAATGGAAATATAACTATGAAACATATATTACATTTGAAGATACATTATTCCCCATTCAATTAAAATTAGGCGATGTTTAGATGTAATTAATTTTTCAAAAAACACAGAAACTGATTGATCCTTCATCATATACATTAATTTTACTAAAATAAATTAAGCATGAAAAACTGAAACATGAGGATGTTTACCGCTTCTTTCATTTCGAAAGTTAATATGCAGTAAAAAAGAGATAATTTGTATAAACCTTGAAATATAAGACATATGAATTCCATTGTTTCAAAGGCACATATTTAATTTACTTCAAATATTTTTTTTTACTAATTCAGATTAAGTCATTTATTATAACGGTGAAAAATATTGCAACAGAATAAACCAGTTTAACTCTTTTAGAGCCAAGGAGCACCGTCACGCTGCTCTGAAAAGTGTCAAGAAGTGCCTTCGCGCTGTTCTGTCGTCGTGCTGTATCTGAAAAATTAACTTGTGTCCGACATTTTGAAATCAAAATTAGAAATATTAAAAATATAATAATCACGACGTTTGTGTAAAAAAATAAGCGATCGAAGATAGTTAAAATGGAATATAATGAATAAAAATACGAACACGGTAACACGGCCGTCACTATATTTATCCAATATTCGAAATTATATCACAACAAGAAAAACAAAGATATTTTTTCACAGCTTAGAAAACACTGCAGAAATAAAATTATAATGACTTTCATTCGCAGTTAATCGTTTGCAATTAGAAAACTTCTATCATTTTGGTATTTCTGTTGCTAGGCGGCAATAAATTAAATAAATTTAAATAGCACTTTATCAAACACTGCGCGCCAAAAGTGAACTGTCAAAAGGAGCGCTATCGCGACGCTGGCATTTTTCACAACTAGCGAGAGCAGCGCGACGGTGCTCCTTGGCAATAAAAGGGTTAATGTCTTCTAATTTCTTCAAATCGTACTTATTACAACAAAGAGTTTAAAAAGTTACACAAATCTTAGTTTTTTGAAATTGCTTATAATAATCATACTATATATAAAATACGAAACTTCTGGATAAAGAAACTGCAATTAATTATCAAGAAGTTTTTTTAATTATTGGGTCATTCCATGTCAAATGAGGAAAAATGTAAAAAAAGCCGTGGCTGCATAGAATCCGATTTTAATAAAATTTGAAATACGTGTTCATTTCATATTCAAATGTATGTCTGCACAATATTTTGACGAAAAATAAATTACTTTATCAATTTTGGACATTTAAAAAACTTGTGATATAGAATGGCTTGCGGATAATCGTCGAAAGTTGCAAGTTTCAAGTTATATATTTTGAAAACTATTTAACAAAAATGAAGTTTTTTTATAATATTGAAATCTCTGGATATCAATCTTCATATTTATTGAGTAACAATAATTTGGTAATATCATAATTAATCATAAATTGGTTGTAAATAGTGAAATTTTGTAAATTTTTTAAATGTTATAAAAATTAAAGTATTTAAAAAACATCTGTGAAATTCATGCAAAATGTAGTACTATGTATGAAGATCGAATTCTCAAAGTTTCAAAGTTGTTATTTATTTCTTTCATCTTAAAAAAAACTTAGAAACTTTTAAAAAATTGACAAAATCATAATTATTCTTCTTATGTTGCCTCAAAAAATAATTAAAGGACAGATCCTACTTCAACAATATTACACATACATAAGAATCAATAAGTCCATGACACACTAAAAAAGTTTCAATGCTGCCTTTTTAATTTCTAACATAACAAAAATGGGTTTAAAAAACTAATATTTGAGACATTCTAAAGACAATCTTTCTTTGAAAACACGCGCTTTTTTTGCAAATTTCTTGCTAAAAAAGATGCGTGCTGCCATCTATGCTTGCTACTTGAATTTAAGATTAAAATACAGTTATTTTATGAAGAAAATCGTTTTTCTTCTATACAAATTTAAAATATTCTTGAGGCAAAAATAAACTGAAAGCAAGAATAAAACTCCGTATACTTAAAATATACACTTTTATCTGTAATATCAAAGAGTTTAAAACTTTTAAAAGGTTTTTTTCGTATCCAAAAAATGATAAAAAAATGTCGAATTTTTAATCAGCAGTTTTCACTATTTATTTTTTTTTTCTCATAAAGGAATGAAAAAGGCAAGAATTAAATTATAGATGTATTATACAATGGCAAAAGAAATTTGAATTTGAAAAAAGTGTCCTTCATTTTAAAATGAATGAATGAATGAATGAATGTCCTGAAATATTTTATTTTTTCCACGATTTTTTTTATTATTTATTTATTTTTAAATTATAAAATAAAAATACAATTACTAAATTATGCTATTCTGTTACTTATAGTTCATTCTTAAGTGTAAATAATTTTTATTACAATCTTTCCATTCCTAAGGCTAATAATCAAACTTGAAGTTTCAAGCATATACACAAGACCATCAACTTTAATGTAAATTTTTATACTGAAATAAACTAGTCTGAACTCTACTACTTTGCGTTTCCTCGTAAATGATTGTGATCTACTTTTATGGTGATTTTCAATAAAATCTGTGACATGTCAGCCACACCTCATTTGCTCAGTTGGTGTGGAATGACCCTATTATTATACAAGTACGTAAATATCACTATTCATTTTTTGTGCGTAGTAAACATTAGTACAGAGAAGAGCCAGAAGCGTAATCAAGAGCAATACGCTACATAATAGATGTTTCATTTAGAAATTAGCCAATAAAGTTTCACATAATGCATATTTTGAATTTCTAATTATCTTTCTACTTTTTATTGATAAAATTTATTTCTTGCGCGAATGTTTTTTTATTTCATTTTGACAAACTTTTTCGATACCAGATAATTTCTAGAATAGATATATATTTTTTAATTAACTACAGAAGCTTACTATATAGTTTAATAAAGTGCAAAAGTACTATATTAATTTTATTTTTTAACTCATAAACATACATATTTGTTCAAAGATACGTGTTTATTTTATTTTCTTAATAAGTCATCTGTTAAGATAAAATAATTAAGCAAACACAACTATTTTGTTTATATAAGTAATGTGTATAAGAGTACTGTAATGTATTCTAATGAAGAATATTCTCCAAGTGTTGGAAAAGAATAAATCTGTTTAATATTTTCTTAAATCCTCCAAATTACATTTATTAAAAGGAAATGTTTAAGAAATTAGATAAGCCTTACTTGTGTGAGATGGATTTTAATATGCCAGTAACACTCCAAAAAAGACATTTTTAAAATTAAATGAAAAATACTTAAATTTCAGTACTTCGCATAGTCAATATTGCTCTGAATCAAAATTCAAAATTCAAGTTAGAAAAATGTGTATATTCATTTCTGAAAATACAGATATAATCAAATACCAGCACATGATGTTTTATTGTGTGCATCTTTGCAGAAAATAATAAATGCATGTTTCAAATTTGAGTAATTTTGATTCGGAGGCATTTTAACTAAACAATGTTCTCATACTTAAGTATTTTTCGATCTGTTTTGAAAATGTCGTTTCTGGAGTGTACCCAACATGATGCATTGCTAACCTTAATCTAAAAATATCTTATAGAAATTAAGTTCGCATACAGTAAAATCTCTGTTACACATTTTTTTTAAAATACTAAAATTATCTTTCAATATAATTTTCAACTAAATGTTGCAAATTCCAAAGAAATCTTGCGAAATCTTCCTTTTAGGAACTCTTCTATTCTTTTAGTTTGAAAATTGAAGAAAAAATCTTACACTTCTGCAATCACATTACGAATTCTTTTAAGTGTTCTTTCGTAACTACTATAAAATGTAGTTCGTCACATTTCATGTAACAAAATATCATTGAAAGGGGTGTTTCATTCGAAATCATAAAAAATGAAATAACATGACTAAACTCAACTTCGCAGGTGAAATTTACTACTTCCATCGAATAATAGTTAATTTTGTTTGAAACTGAGTGCTTCCAATATTTCAGAATTGCAAGCAAATTATCATCATACCTGAAGTAAAAATTTCTCCAATGAAATGAAAGCATCCTTTTTCTCGGATATGAAAGCGTTATTTTTCTCCGTGTATATAAGAAATAGGAAATTTATTAAGAAAAAAAAACCTTCAAATTACTTTTACACATATATTTCTAGCTATGATTATACATAAGTATCATTATTCTACTATCTATCTGTATATTTCTTTCTTGAATAGGAAGCATTATTATATAAAAGAGCCTAACGAGTCTTACAAGTCATAATGAATGTCATTACGATATAGTCATTCATTTTAAATGTGCTGTAGTGATAGTTCTGTTAATCTTATTCATTTTCTACTTGTTGATATTTTCTTAGAGTCGTCATAATCTCCTTGAGGAAATGAAAATCAGAGACTAAATGATTTTTCCGTAATCGTG
Organism: Maratus speculifer; assembly: GCA_964019185.1. Lineage (NCBI taxonomy): Eukaryota > Metazoa > Arthropoda > Arachnida > Araneae > Salticidae > Maratus > Maratus speculifer. Next base: position 180,220,838 of record OZ025297.1, read on the forward strand.
CACAGAATGAAGAGGAAATTACGGTGTTTCAAATTCTTCGCTATCTTAGAGGAAGAATGATAAAGACGGGATTAATTTTGTGTTCTTCATGAAAGCGCATTTTAGTATAGAATATTTTACTATAGAAGCCTGAAGGAAAAATCCTACACTTCTGCAATCATATTATGAATTTTTTTAAATGTTTTCCCGCGATGACTATACGAATGTAGTTCGTCACATTTCATTAAAAAATATATTATTGAAAGAAGAGTTTTCTACTACTTCTACCGAATAAAGGTTAATTTTTATTAAAATAAGTGTTTCCATTATTTCAAAATCCTGGCGTTTGATCGCCATATCTGAAATAAAAATTTTCACAACGAAATGAAAACACCCATTCTCGGACATGAAAGTGTTTTTTTCTCCGTGTATACAAGAAGTAAACTTCAATTATTTATACACATATTTCTAGTTATGATTACACATAAGTATCATTATTCTATAATTATTTCTGGAATAGTAAGTATTATTATTATATAAAAGAGCCTAACGAGTCATAATGAATGTCATTACGATATAGTCATTCATTTGGAATGTGCTGTAGTGATATTTCTGTTAATCTTATTCATTTTCTACTTGTTGATATTTTCTTAGAGTCGTCATAATCTTCTAGAGGAAATGATAATCGGAGACTAAATGATTTTTCCTTAATCATAAACAGAATGAAGAGGAAATTGTGATGTTTCAAATTCTTCACAATCTTAGAGCAAGAATGATAAGACGGGATTAATTTTGTGTTCTTTATGAAAGCGCATTTTAGTATAGAATATTTTACTATAGAAGCCTGAAGGAAAAAATCCTACACTTTTTCAATCACATTATGAATTCTTTTAAAGGTTTTTCCGGGATGGCGATAAAAGTGCTTTTCGTCACATTTTTTCATGTAACAAAATATTGAAAGAAGTATTTCATTCAAAATTGTAACAAATGAAATAATATGAATAAATTCAACTACCCCGGGGAAATTTATTACTTCTAGCGAATAAAAGTTATTTTTTATTAAAATTAAGTGTTTCCAGCATTTCAGTATCCTGGAACTGGATCACCATATCTGAATTAAAAATTTTAACAACGAAATGAAATTATCCATTTCTTTCGGACATGAAAGTGTTATTTTCCCCCGTGTATGTAAGAAATAAACTTCAATTATTTATATACACATATTTCTAGCTATGATTATACATAAGTATCATTATTCTATAATTCTTTCTGGAATAGTAAACATTATCACATAAAAGAGCCTAACGAGTCTTAGAAACGATAATGAATGTCATTACGACGCAGTCTTTCATTTTAAAAGTGCTTTAGTGATATTTCTGTTAATCTTATTCATTTTCTAGTTGTTGATATTTTCTTAGAGTCGTCATAATCTCCTAGAGGAAATGAAAATCGGAGACTAAATGATTTTTCCTTAATCATGCACAGAATGAAGAGGAAATTGTGGTGCTTCAAATTCTTCACTATCTTAGAGCAAGAATGATAAGACGGAAACCATTTTGTATTCTTTATGAAAACGCATTTTACTACAATATATATATTGATGATAAAACTTTAAGTAAAAAGTATGATGATAAATGCATACAATTTTTTTTAAAAAATCCATACATTAAATTTACTTATATATGAAATTGTATAAAAAATAAAAACGTGTAAAATGAACAAGCAGGTAATACTCTAAAAATATTACGATCGGTATAATGGAGCTCTGTGCCTTCGAGCCAATAAATCGGTAAAATTACAGAACTCTTATGAATCCTGAAATTTAAAGACAAGATAATTTTTAGGTACCAGTATTTTCTTACAGAAAATCTTTCATGGAATGAAACAAAATTTCGTGTGTTTGGACAAGATTTATTTCATTGTAAGGAAAAACAAAAAGTGAGATTTAACTTGAAAAAAAACAGAACCTGTACGAACCTTGACATCAAAACACAAAAACGTATGATACTTTGATACAAACGTAGGTAAAAAACGCCTTTATTTTATAGATAAGGTATGTTAGATGCAGAACAGAACATGGAAATAATAACGATAACCCATCATTTTGAAATGGAAAACTGACATGTTCATAAAAATTAATTTAATAAACTACATAAAGATTAATTCCGTTTTCTTTCTTTTTTCTTCATAATGTGGATATTAATTTGAATAGACGCTTTCAATCATGACATCAGTCCAAATGTGTCTGAAAAAATAAAATAAACTGGCTTTAAACAAACGGTTGCTATCATTCATTTTTTATTTTATAATAAATTGTAAGCAATATCACTATTACATTTTAAGTAACAAAACACTTAGCTATACGATATTGCTATAGTAGATAAACAAAAAAGGAAGTAACACACAGTAACTGTTTTTACAATTAGTCTGAAGTCATCATGAAATGGTCTAGATAGGCACATAATACGGAGTGTCTCTAAATTAATATCGGGGTTTTAACGCTTAGTTGTATTTTCTACATAAAACTTAAAATTATAATTCGTACATAAAACGAAAGAACAACTCAAACAGCTGTACCTACAAGCTAACAAGTGTTCAAAGTGAGCACCTTTAGTCGAACATCACACATCGATAGCTCAGTTCTTCTCAAACGATGATTAAAGTTTGTGGGGGTCATTGTTGCAAAAGTTTCAGTGGTCAGCTGGTAGTGGAGGCACATGTCCACGATCCTTTATGAACTCATACGGGTAGAAATTACACGGCGTCAGATCGGGTGAATGTCTGAACAGAGTTTCTTTGCTAATCAGCGTTTGGGAAGAACTGAGCTATCGACTTGATGCATGTCATGTGACAAAAAAAACTCACACTTAACACTTATAAGCTTGTAGGTAAAACTGTTTGAGTTTCCCTTTCATTTTATATATTAATTATAATTTTAAGTTTTATGTAATAAATACTACCAAGCGTTAAAACACCGATATTGATTTAGAAACACCCCCTATTTAAGAGATAATTATTTTTATCCTTTTTTTTTAAATATAAATTTGAACAACTGTATTACATTAGACATGTAAATTTCAAATAAACTTAAATAAAGGTACTGTGGCTTTTTATGCATATATACTAATTGCTATTATTGTTATTATTATAATTATTGAAAAAATGCCCATTATTCGATCACATAGAATGACATCACATTCGATTCTGTGAATGTAGTCATTATATCTGATATTTTATAGATTTAATAAAATGTACACATGTTATTATCTTTTTTTGTGTGTGCGTGTGTGTAAAATCATATGACCTTTTGTGTTGTGGCAATAAGTATAGGAAATTTGCATTATATATAAAAAAAAAGTTTTGTATATATAAATAAGAGTAAAAATAGTTGTTTCGAAAATCTCCCTTTTTAAAAACATTCAATGCTTATCTTAAAAATAGCCCCTAATTTCATCATTGTAATTCATGCACTGTAAAAAAAAATCCAATAAATGCACGGCAAAAACTACTGGCAGCAATGTTGCCAGTAATGTTGCCAGTTTTTGCCGTAAATTTAGCGGATTTTTTTTTCAGTGTGTCATTCCAAATTCCTTTAGATACAATACGTTAAAAAAAGACATGATTAGGATACTACGTCCACTCACATTAATTTTACTCTTATATTTGATACTCATTCATTATGTGTAACTAAATTTCATCCAAGTGTTTATATATTTTTTAAATCATGTGCTTGATAAAACTGTGCAAAAATATCGCACGAGTTAGAAGTATCCGAGGTTTTTAGCCCTCCGAAAAATTATACTTTTCAGCTAAAACCCCGTTAACTCTAAAAATACTCGAATGGTTTCGATAAAAAGAAAAACAAAATGGTGGTAGAATATAAATATAAGATCATATGTGGTTGACAATTTTAAAAAATCATTAGTTTCACAAGGAAAATAATTCAGAAAAATGGAAAATTTCTGAAAATTGCCATTGTTCTAAAATAAAAATTTTAGTCGCACATAAAAAAAATGTCTGCCATAAGCCTTGAGAATAATAAAGTGAATATGGATTACAAACATCATCAAAATCGGTCAGATTGTTTCCGAGGAAATGCTCAAGGAAAAGCTCGTATATTTTTTCCATAGTTTCTCTAATTTGGCGAGGGTACCTTCACTATAGATGTACAGTTTTAATTACACTTAATCGATTACAGCAATTATAATTATTTCTCTTTCCTTTTTTTAAGATTTAAAAACAGCAGAGAAACAAAGTATTATTTGAGTTTTCTATTCAGAATTTGTACTTTTTTTTTCAAAATACGAAGGTTATTTGGAAATTAAGGTCCGAATCGGCATATCTAATCGAATGTTGAAACGCTCATATACACTGAATCCCGCCATTCTTTGCATGTCAAATGACGACATTTTAATTGGAATTATTCCAGCTTTCTCTTTTCAGTGTCATATCAAAATATTCAAAACAATTGATCATTTTGCGGACTGCGAAATATGATTAGCGATTCAGTTTTGAAACCTGCGCTACACTCACTAAATTTAGGAGTGTACTGGAGAATACTCGACGAGCCCTTCTGATATCTACAGTTTTGTTGCTTCATATTCTGCAGATGTCTGTGAATTAGGCATACAAAAGCTTGTAGAACGTTGTGGCAAATATTTAAATAAATGTGTAAGCTGTGTAGAATAATAGAAAAAAATGTTAAGAATTAAATGAGAAAAGCTTTTTGAGAAAATCCTTCATGTTTTATATTTTATAAGAAATCGGAAATTAGTTTCACAATAACCCTCTATAATTTAATTAATTTTAAATTAATAAATGATAATAGAGTGTATAAAAAATACATTTCAATATTTTTAATTTATATTTTGTCTCTATTTCTTTTTTTCTTTTTTATTATTTAAAATATTTATTGTAATTTCACAATTAGACGGTATAACTGCTGCAACCATGATTTGATGCATAATTAACTTCGTTGTTTTTACAATTTTTAAACAATTGAAACTATAAAGTTTATTTTGAGTTTGTCTTCTTCAGCCAGCTAGTGAAAAAATTCCCCAAGGTTACTTCATTAATTTAAATTTCTAAAATTTTATTTATTAATTTAAAGTTTTGAAAATATTAAAATTTTGTATTGACGCAAGAAGCATATCTCAGTATCTAGATTTTTATAATTCTAGCTTATCAAGTTGTGATAGAAAAACCCATTATAAATTCCACACTTGCAAACACAAGTATACATACCCCTCTGGGTGGTCTCGAATCTAACCTTAGCTTCATCTCAGGAGAATGGCCAGTTACCTCACTGAGGATGCAGTAGCGCTGCCGCCCAGTTCCGGAAGAAAACTAATGTGGAATCCCTGAAGGATGCAAATCTCCAATGAAATCCGACATCGAGCCCCCCAGCCCCGTGCCCCTGGATAATATATCACTGGCGTATCATCGTTGCGGACAACCACAAACAACTCAGAGTCTTGAAGGGCTGGGAGGCGAAGTCTTCACTGAAAAGTAAAAATAGATGGATACTATGGTAGCAGTTCAAAGGACAAGATACAGAGGACTACAACTTGTTCCCATCCGATCAACTTTTTGGTGTCATATTTTGTTCCCATTGACCTCTAGTCTGGGGAGGTAAATGGTCCTAGTACTCACGATGAGGAAAAATAATTTTCCTAATTTTGTATAGCATAAATTTTTGTAACAATTATGGTGGTGTTTTTTATGTATTTTTTTTCATCCGCTCTCTTGGAACATAAGAGGTAGTGTTATAGGGGATCCTCAATTTCGGCTGACCGTATAGTTGCCGAAACGTCAGTGAAGGCTTACTTTGGAGACACGAAATTTTTTTGTTTCCGTCTGTCAGTCTGTCAGTCAGTCAGTCTGTCTGTTCCGCGATAACTAACGTAAAAAACATCTGATTGGCTTGAAATTAAGTGGGTATGTTAGTGAGGCACTGGGATTAAGCTGTACAGTTTTTTGTTAGCTTTGATTCATTCGTTCCGAAAATATAGAATATTTTATTTTGCACAATAATGCTTTTCTATGGCAAATCCAATGATTTTCAATTTTTTTTTCCTTGAGAGAAAATGTCACATTTCATTAATGGAATTCAATGATAAATGGATACTGAAATTTACCAGTTAAATTATTCGAATTGTTTTGAAATTTCGTCTATGCATTTGTCAGATTTTTAAAGTTATTACTGCAAATTTTGGAGATTTTTTATAAATGTGTTCCAATAATATAAACTAATTTGGTTTAGAGATTTACTTATTTAAAATGTATTTATTTCATTTTCTTTATTTTCTCTTAATAGTTACTGAGCAACCATTCATCTTAATCCTTATTATATTTTAATGCTATAAATTTGAAAGCGTGTACGAAAATTTAAATGTCAAAACTGATAAATAAATTAATGTCTTTGTATCTTTGCGGATAACTATAACATAGCCCAGAAAAGAATATAGGCTATGTTTTATTAATTTTATTCAAATATTTTCCTTAATAATTCAAAATTTCCTTCTTTTTCATACAGAATCAAGAGCGATTTTTTAGATAAAATTTAACCAATTTCCTTTATCGTTGCCAAGAAAAAAAAAAAAAAAACTGGAATAATTTTCCAACGGCAATAAGTTTCAATTGAGCAATTTCCATTCGAAAAATCAAACTAAGAAAAAATAAATATGACGTCAGAATTAAAATAAAAATAGTACTTTGTTAAATATTAAACACGGAAATTTGTTTCGTTAATAAGAATTTTTCTGACAAAAATGGGGGCATAATTACAAGTAAAAGAAATAAAAAATAATTATATTTTTAACAAAATATTTTAATTGGTAAAATTTGACGTCATAATTGAACAAAAACAGGTATTTTATAGTAGTCGTTAAAAATACAAGAAACATGGATATCAACAACTCATGAAAAATAGCGCCATTGCCGAAACTTCAGTGAAGGCTTGCTTTGAAGACACGAAATTTATTGTTTTTCATCTGTTAGTCTGTTCTTCTGTATGTTTGTCTGCCCCGCTATAATTGCTACAAAATGCAATCAAAACATTTTTTTTTCTGAAACAAAATTGTAAAACTCTAGATTACTGAGTTTACACTTACAAAAGTTTGGCAGGTATGTAGAAGTATGAAGATAATGAAAAATATTTGTCCAAACTGTTACTTATCCTTATAAATCAAAATGTATAAGGAAATGCAAGATATACAATAACCATTAGCACAATTATTAGAAAGTGGCAAATTTAAATCAATTGATGCTACGGGGGGTTCAGGGGGGCAGAGCCCCCCTGAAGCAATCTACTATGTTATAATAAAAAAACAAAAATAATAGATCATGAAAATTTCAGAATATCCTAACATAACTAAATTTTTAATTTACCACCTTTGAAGGCTGAAAACTTCTAATTCTTATTTTATTCTTATAAATAATTAAGTACTATGAAAATTTTAAATTAAAGTTTCCAAGAAGTTGAATATTACCCAAAGTGTGTTTAAATATATATATATATATATATATATATATGCAAAGCTGACGTTGAGGCTCCTGATCTGCAGATTTACTAGTTATTTAATAATGATTCTCATTCATCTTTAGGTAGCGGGATACTCCTGTTATGTCTCACGTTCGGAGTCTATGATGTAACGGTTGTTAAAAATAGGACATTTTTGGGCCTCTCTCTAATGTGTTGACTTGGGTTCTATCGCAGCATATTGAGTCGATAATAATGCACCGTGTACTACACTGTATTGACTTCGTACATTTCTCCATAGTAAAAATAAATAAAACGACACTCAAAGAGAAATTTTTACTTTTCTTGATGTTTCGTGAAAACACATATATCTACATATATATATTCTAGGAAGTTTTAGAAGCATAGATTAGTAAAGATGCACTAACATCTTTTACCAACATTCGGTTATTTTACAGTAAAAATTAAACATTCAAGAGTAATATTTGAGCTTCTAAAAATGTGGAAGACAATACTGTATGCAATTCAATGCAATTTTTTTAAATTGTAATTTAACAAATTACAATAACCATTTGGAAAATGATATTCTAATCAATTTGACATGCTACATATACATTTAGATTATAAAATTTTATCTGATTTCAGTTTACTGGATTAATATTCAAAATTATCCCATGCAAATGGCCAACTAATAGTTTTAAGATAATAAGCTCGACGCAGCTGTAGTCGTTTGATAGTTTCAGAGCTTTGAGCCCATTCTTTCATTTTTTCTGTGTATTTAATTTAATCAATTTTCCTTTTAAATTTGTGCGGTTTCATTTTTTCGTTTTTTCCCTAATCTGCCTTCTACTAGAGAGTCGAAATAAGTGAAGAAAAGCTAAAAAATCACGGACGTTAAACATGGTTAAAAAAATAAAAAATAACTAAAATACTGATTTCATGAAGTCTATTCTCGACCAAGAAAAAAGAACTATTTTCTAAATGGTTAAAAAAACTAAATTGAATTTAAAAAACAATGTAAAGTAATATATTAATGGAACACATATGAAAAATTACACATTCGTTTGATACTATTACGATAAACTGTAAAATATCAATTTGTTCTAAAAATATGTTAAATCAATATTATTAAGTAAAATTTGTATTTATTATTAAAATAAACATTACATTTTTAAAAAATAATTTTACATTTTATGATAAAAGGATTAATATTTTTGAAAGCTTTATTAAAAATGTAATGTTACCTCTGATCACAATGCACGTTAAAATCGTTGACATTTATCATATTTTCATTATAGTCAAATACATTCATTGAGATCTTTCGGCGTGATAAATTTGAATGCATGTATAAAAGAATTGTTGACGCTGAATAAACATTTTGATACGTAATTTATAAATTTATATTAACTGATTATCAAAACTGCCTGGAACGAAACTTATGGAATATATAAATTGAATTTACCCTTCTTTTGAGTTTTTATGACGATAAACTATTCGCATTTGTTGAAAGAACTCAAAAGAATACGATGAAAAAAAACGTTTTATTCATCTCAAATCATGCATAAATTTTAAGTGTATTACTAGAAATTCTTATTTCAAAAAATAGAAGAAGTTTGGGTGCTATAGAATATATTTTATTTTTATTTTTAAGACAACATTTAAAAAAACCCTGATACAATAAGAGTTTTAAAAGGACAAAATTTGAATATTTCTTAATGCATTTTAATGCGTTTAAAGTTTAAGAAAAAAATATCTACTAATAATTAGTTTTTTAAAAAGTTACACCATTCAGATAATAGTAATCAACCGTGTAATATACATAATATCTTAAGTTATATAAAAATTGCATGAAAATCTAAAATTTAAAAGAATAATCGCAGTTATTTAATGAATACACCTCAGTACATTATCTATAAATCGTAAGATTTTTTAACAAATTGTTTTGATTTTTTGGCTTTCTTGAAACAATTGCCTATATGAAATTCCATATTACCGGATACATCAGCTTAAAAAATAACATAAACTCATAAACATGTTAGTATTGAAGAAAACTAACTAAAATAATTGGGAGACATTTATTACTTCATCTTTCATAATTCATTTCATCTGCTAACTTTATACTACTGTTGCCAGATTGGGAACTAAAAAGTCCCCAGAATGTTTGATTGTCACCACTTTTTTGAAATAGAAATATTCGGTCTATTTAAAAACGGATGAAAAATCCTAAAAAATTATAGCGAATTATGCAAATTTAAAAAAATGGTGACAGTCAAATAATCTGAATTAAAAAATTTCCCAATATGACAACATTGCTTTGTTCTAATATTGGTTAATATCATTGACGATGAGATTTATTTGATAAAATTTATCTGCAAAATACTGCAAAAATTAATACAAAACTTTATTTCACCGTGTCACTCGAATAACAGGTATCTAAACAGAACAGAATACAGTGTTCATGAGAATATTGGAAGTCATATGCAAATTTATGCTTAGTTACCACGCTGTATGCGCCAGATATAAAGAATGGCCATGTTTACAAACAAACACTTCCGTCAACCAATCTACCACTACATTTGTGTCACAGCGATCATATCAGGAATCGTCTTGGCGACTTAGGCTAAACATTATCATAGATCTGTTAAACGATCTATGCATAGACCAATCAAATTCCTATATCTTACATATACAATAGGTGTCATAATGAAGCAACGGGTTTTTCTTGCTGATCCACAGTAATTTGATCGACAGTGAATCAGCTGCCCTTTCCTTATTGAACCATTCCAAACTGTCCAATTATTTCATGATACCGAACTTACTCTGTCAGTCACAAGAAATCTATATATATACATTACGCTAACGTAAGTGGCACAGAAATTGCGATCATTAGTTATTGTTTAATGGCAACGCCCAAACAAAACGCATCTCACTGATTATTGTAAAAGCCCTTTGGCAGGATTTAGACAGAAGAGGTAAATGCAGTTTGTTACGAAATATTTTACAACATATCCAGGTCTGTTGGTGTCATCTCACATTAAAAATACAAGTTAACAAGTTTTGGTGAAGTTACTGGAGTCTAAGCATACTGTTTTAAAGTTCTGTCTTTGAGGGCCAGGGGAAGGAGGGCTTGAACCCCCTCAACAAACACCTTAAAATTCCGGTCATTTAATTCTCTTCCATTTTTAACTTAAAAACTTAAGCTACATGGCACCACTGGGGCTGTAGAACACACACCATTTGTCGGCTACTCACCTAAATTTGCTCATTTCTTTACTTCATTTCAATCTTTAAAAGGCTATATATTTGCTTCTATGGGAACTACAGCGGGGAGAAAAATTATTTCCTAGCTAACTTTTCGTCGCTGTTCTTTTTGCCGTTTCAGTTTTTCGGTTTTCCCCGTAGGACCATTTGGGGAGAGTGGAGGGGGGGGGGCGTTTCTCATATTTTGATGTAATATGTCTATTGAAAGCTTATGCTTCATACCTTACAAATCTAGCATACAAAATTTCTCCTCGTCATTCTGGGTCACATTACGAACCCATAATAAGTTAAAATTTAAATTTCTCAAATTTCTTCTAGGTTTTCGCCAAATCATCCTCTGAAAAAAATCCTGCCAGTATGGTGTGTGTATGACATCTGTGCCATATAAATATTATTCAGTCTTTTTTTAAAGTCCACTCCAGTATTATATTTTCCATTGACAGTTCAGGCACAGTTTCTGCCGGACAACATCGAGCGGGTCATCTAGTACATATTATTTCATTTCGTTACTAGTTCCATACAGGGCCCGTACAGTACACCTCCTGGAATTTTCCGAGTAGGAAATTTTTCGATACCAGTATATCAATATAGATAAAACCACTTTATATACATGTTTCGTATGCCTCAGGGAATTTTCCTGGAGAAATAACAATGTTGTTTTATAGAAAAATAAATCTAGGTTAAAGTTACAAAATTTCCCCTTATTTAATTTGGAATTTTCTAGAAAATTGTGAGAATTGAAAATCTGGGATTTGTTATAATAAACTCAAAGAGTTTCTTTCAGTTTTGCATTAAAGATGCAAAAATGATGTGAACATTTTTAAAAATGTGAAATTATTTTATTAATTTTTTTTTTTTGTCTTTAAAGGCAACAACATGTCAAAGCATTCGTCGCGAATTGAGATTTTATCTTTTTAATTGAAGACCTAAATGGAAGAATAAGTTATTTGATATTTTGAATGTTTAATGAAACATACAGATAGATAAAAGGACGTACGCTGCGTATATCATTTTTGAAAATATCCAGAATAGCATGACGGTCGCTACATACGACATAGAGCTCAAGTGGTTAAGGTGTTTTGTGTCATATGTTGAAGTTTAAAAACTAAAGTTCTAATGGGTCGAGAAAATGTAATACATTATATTTTATGATGCAGTTTTTTTTATCAAATTCATTTATGATTAGATCTAGTAAAAACAAAGAAAAGTTTGTATACACTCTGTCTAATTAAGTACATAGAAAAAAAAGGGCAACTTCCCCATACTAATGTTTCTATTAGATGTCTCAGCTTCGCTGAAGTTTCGGGATATTAACATTTTGATTGAGTAAAAAGAAAAGAAATATTATTTAAAATACATTACTTATTGATCAGTGTACAAATACATAAAATCAATATTAAAACTTAAAATATATCCAACGTTTCGAACTTTGTAAAACCATCTTTAGGGGGTTGGCCTCAATTTAAAGCTCGCTGAGTTATTAGCTTTAAAGAAAAACATTTCTGCGAAAAACGGAAGGTTTTTATGAAAAAAAAACTTTGCTTTTTTGTCTTTGATTCAAACAATAGATTCTGTGATGTGTACACAGTGTGTCCAAATAGAGATAAAATCCCTTACGATGATTTACAGAATAAGTTATATCTTCAGAGTATTTTAAAAATGCATTTTAAATTTTAGCAGTAAAGATACATATTTGTATACTGATTAGAATCTAGTGTGTTTTAAATAATGAATTTGAAAATGTAAGTCCAGTTTTCTATTGAAATAAAAATAAATTATGAATATTATATATTTTTGTGTTTCACACTTTGAAACATAGGCTAATCTTTAGAGATGCATTATACGCTTTTGCAAGAAAGAACAATATTTAAATTCGGGATGCATTTGAGATATAAAATATATTTAATTTCGGGAAACCAAATTCTTTTAAAATTCAAAATTTATCCTCATACAGATATATAAGTCAAACAATTCTAAATTATACAAAAGAGTAACATAATAATTTAAAATACTGGTGTATAGAATTCAATTCATTTTTTTAGGATTCATCAAATAATCCAAATGATTAAATTAATGTAAATCCAAGAATTCGTTTCAAGTTGAGTACATTCTTCATAAATAAATTCATACCATCTGCACCGCAAATATTGCTATAAAGGGTCATTTATATTCTTTATTCAATTTTTAGGGGATATAAATTTGTATTTCTAAAAAAGAATAAATTTGAACGAGATCCAGATTAACTTCGTCTTGAGAAAGATTTATTTTTCCACGAGGTGCACTGAATTTTTCTCAGTGTAAGATTATTTCCTTTATTTATGTTATGTAAAAAAATAAATTGTTGAAAGAATTTTTGAATTATATCTGAATATTTTTCTAAACAAGTTTTTGATAGTTTATTTTTTCGAAATACTTTTTTTTTCATCTCGCTTGATTTACTTTCAGCATTTATTATTGTATACTAGTTTCCTGGGCCTGTGATGAATATCCTTTAATTCAACCTGAAATGTTCATGATTTTATATCTTTAACTCCATTTTGTTATTTTTATATTTTTAAATGAAGATATAGCGAAAAAATATTTAATTGTAAGTTTTTGCGTTTTCGTTTTTTTTTATTTCCTGCGTAATTTTATTTTGGTGCCCGTAAGGAAAACGAACAAAACCCGGAAAAAAACACCCAGTATTTTAATTATTTCGTTGAAATTTTCATACATTTTTTATTGTGAAAAGAATATATCTACTCTTCGAATGTTTCAAAATTTTTTTTGGTAATGTAAATCTGGTCTTTTGAGATACTTTACAAAGATTATGCTAAAATACAGACGTTTATTTTTTTTCTGGAGGTTTCAAAAAATGTATCCGTGAGGCGTGAAATACCCTGCGTTTGTCGGTGTGTTTGGAACAATTAAAATTCATACTTTTTAAAAATAGACTGCACCATTGATTATAAAAGAACTTCAGCTTTAACTTAATTTTACTTTGTTGTACGTCTTGAATTGTGTGTTGTAGTGATGAGAACACGGTGAAATACCCATGTTTTTACCGATTTCGTCAAAATAGTCACAAATTTCATTTTCTAAAAAATATTTCTACATGTTTGAACTTTTCAAAACTTTTGTAGGTGATTTAAATATGGTCTATTGAGATGTTTTAAAAAGCTTGTATTAATATATGGACGTTTAGTTACTTTTATCGTAGAAAAAATATCGTCTCCGTGAAATGCGAAGTGACTTGAACCAATGACCTCTAGATAAAAAAAACCTTGAAATACTTTGCTATGACGTCACAAAATGTCACACAAAGAAGACAAAACCAAGAAAAAAAAATGTAAGAAGCGCACTTAATTATTAGTTACTATATACGTTTACTATTTAATGATTCCGCGAGGCAACGAAATTGAAACATCCATGTTGTTAGAAATTTTTCTTCGTTTTTCCTACTATATGTAACATTTCGTAAGGTCAACAAAAGCGTGGCAAGGGTTTCTCCAATCTAGTTTGCTAGTGTATTTGAAAAGGTTAATATTAATAATTTTTAAAATTAATCGCGCTATCACTTTGAAGAATACAGCTTTAAGAAAACAGTTTTGATTAGTCGATTATTTTAAAATTGCCCTTTTGGAGGGAATTGGAGTAAAAGTGTTACAGTAAATTGCAAAAAAATGTTTTGAGAAAAACGACCCTTTTTCATTTTTTTTTCTTTTTTTCAAAGGGATTACAGTGATAGATTTTTTAATTGATTGCCGCAAAAGAGTACCATCTTTCAGAATATGTTTTCCCTTTTTTAACTTTACTAAACGTTTCGGACGATAAAAGTTAGGAAAAAATAACAATATCGCCTCCTTTCTCTCAAAAATGCTTTTACGAATTTTTCAATTTTTGTTTCTATAAGTTTATTTCTTTTCTTTCTTATGTTTTATGTAATTTTTTTTTCAATGGAAAGTGATGAAAATTCGTAATGGTAAGACTTCTTTTATGTCATCTGATGCTAGATTCAATTTAAATTCAATTTTTGAAAAGGAATTAGTCATTAACAGGTTACTGCATTCAAAAATAAATAGCAGTTTTTATAAAATATATTTTAATCTAACCTTTTTTATTAAAATGGAGTACATAAATGAATACAGAATATGCGAATTTTTTATGTGCTTTCCAATATGGCGTAAAATCTCAGTGACTGGCTTGAAAAAAAGTATAAAATTATTATGAATAGTATTACAATATATGGAATACTTACGTTATTCTAAACTCAATTTATCATTCTTTACATGAATGGGATGGTCCTTCAATATAAAAAACAGAAATAGAAAAAAAAGAAAATAGTATTATCAAAGAAAATATGTTCTAGATTTATTTCTTACAAAAACGGAATACCATTTTTACATTGTTATAGAAAATAACAAATTTAAAATTATTCTTTCATAACTGGACTAATGTCCTTTCCTATCAACCATCTGCCATCTATCCTGGTAGAATTTTCCTTTGAGAATTATAATTGGATAGCGGATATATAGTAAAAATTTAAAGAAGATATGTATAATTACTCCGCATAAAAAAAGTTTTAAAAATAATTATTTTAAATAAGTTTACAATGGGGAAAACATTGAATAGAAAAGGTCTATTTCGTTTGTTTTATTTTATTATTCTGAAAATAGCGTTTTGTTAAGTTGCAGCAAAAGTATTTCTGTTTTTCAAATGCTTTTATGCGAAAATTTATAGATGGTACTATCTTTTAATTAATGACGAATACAAAATATTATAATTAAGATTTTACTATTATCTGTATATTATTATATGTTATATTATTATATGTTAATGTTCTTAAATATTGTATTGCACTAATTCCTATTATTTTGCATATTTATAGATAATATAAAGGTTGATAGAAATTTTGAAATTTTATCCTTCTTAAAACGTTAAAAATGAGTCATAAAGCTGATAATGCTGCTTTTAACATTCAAGAAATTTAAGCAAATGATTGGATCAGTAGTTTCAGGCATGAAAGAGTTCGTCCTAAAGGATGAATTTAATCTTTTTCTAAGAAATTTTGCATATTCTCTGGATTGATGCAAAAATGCAAAAAGATATTTGGAAGGAAAATAGGGGGTGGGATACATGGAAAATTTAGTAATTGGACATTTTGTAAATTCAAACCCTTAGATCTTGAATTATTGTGAGAAAGAGACATAAAATAAAAGGGGAGATTATATCATATAAGCATTTTAAAATCGTGTGAATGATGTTGTTCAAGATGTCTTTAAAGAATGACATTTTTTTAGACTTTAAAAATTTAAAGTGAAAGGAGGTTTCTTTTGTGAATGGAATATTTTGTACTATTTTTACAACACTTTTGGAGAATTTCTGCCATACCTTTTTTGAGATATATTTCTGAAATAAAGATTAATTTAGCAGGGATACTGTTAAATTCCCACTTCTCCTTTTTTCTGTAAAATCAGTTAAACCAATTAGAATAATATTTGTTTTGGAAAATTAAAGATTGTACATTACACAAGCTCATCAGTTGTATTTGGATTTACATTTATTATTGATATTTATTAGTATTGTAAATGCTTTCTAAGTTTGAAAAATAAATAAATAAAAATATAAATCATATGTCAGTTACATTTAACTTTCTGAAATAGGTATCTGTTAAAATGACACTTAAACTATAAGTGTTTGATACCACTGTGTAGATTAAAAAAAATCCACCTTTTTCTCATTCCCCACTTTCATACCTGAGTTGTACGGCCCAAAACTAGTTAAAACTTTTTTAGGGAGATAACTTGTCACTTGAAATGATACCTAGAAGTGGCAGGGCATAATTTCTTAATATCGAAGATTGAAACAAAAAGTGCTGATAAATACAAACGCCTGCACATTATAACTTTCATATGAGATCGCACAATCCAAGGAAACTATATGCAGAGGTAAACTACACAAAACATACAAAAATTCTGGAGAATTTCATCGTTAACTGACTAAGGAACAAGCAAATCACAGGGTGAAAATGTGGGAAACTCTTCTAAAAAAATCCACAGGATTTTCTTTGTTTCAAATTCATAGCTATAGACGGGGAGGCATGAGCAAAGACAGTAGCCTCATTGAGTTCACGAATAAAATTCCACGATTAGTTAAATCTCAATTCGAGTATTAAAATGCAATCGGTCTGCTAAGTCGTATTTCGGTAGAAAACGCCTGAAAACCCGAGTTCAGAGGTTGACTCGTAGGTTAACCATTGGCGAATTATCAAAACGTGGGATCATTAAATGTTAAATAATTAGCGATTTTTTAAATTTTCAAATTTAAGGCATTTTTTTTTAGAATACAGTATATAAGTCAATAAATTTATATACAAACATTAAAAGACAGCAATTATTCTGGAAAATTAATTTTTAAAGCATTTAATTAATTAATCTATATACGTGAAAGTTGAGCGTGTTTCTAAGTAAAATTATATCATTACAGGTACTAAATACGTTTTATTTACACAAAACACATAATTATTTACACTCTAAATAAAAAAGAGTGACTATTCACTCCGGAGGAGTGCATACTCACTCTATCGCAGACTCAAAATATGCCCAACCTCTTTAGAGTGGCTATTCACTCTGGGCAAAAGTGGAATCGTTGACTCGTTGAAAGAGTGAATATTCACTGCTGGGAAGTGAATATTCACTCTAAACAGGGATCAATGATCACTCTTTCTCAGGAGTGACTATTTACTCCTGCTGAAGGAGTGCGTTTTTAATGGGGTGTTTTAAAAGAATTGTATCTTTTAACACATACAATGAAAATAAATACAAGCATGGTAAAGATTGAAATAAAATATTTTTATTGGCAATATTTATTTAATTCATAGTATGTATCATTAATTGAACTTTTTAAGGGACAACGTAATTAAAATTACTATGAATTAAATTAGACTTTAAACAGAAATAAACTATTTTATTCCAATCTTTCCCCTTGCGTTTGTTTTCATTGGTAGCCCCATAAATATATGATAGTTTTAAAATGCCCATAAGCGCGAGTTATTAAACAGTTTTAAAATCTTAAGTAGTCAGTATATTTTTTTTTCAGATATCTATTAAGTTTTACATATTATTTTAATAATGCAAATTTTCTATGTTTTTGTTGATTTTTTTACGTGTACTTAAAAACTTTTTTGCTGAAAAACAAATGTTATTACAATCTGTATTTATAAAACGACAGGCAAAGTCATATTTAATTTCAATTTTTTATTCCCGTATATAACGTAGATGTGCCAGTAATGGAAACCCTTAAGACTCCTGTCCCTGCCGGCGAAAACACTCACGAGCTCATGCTAATTCTATGGGGAGGGACTTGTTTAATATCTCGTTTGCAATTTGACATTTTTTTTATTTATTTATTTAATTATTTATTTTTATTTTCATTTTTTTGCATTGGATAGTGTAACGAACTGTCGAATGTTGCGAGTATCTTTAATATTCATTAGGTCGCTGGTTCAATTAATACTACTAATTACTTAAAAATTCTTTATATACAAACTATTTACACATTATTTACATTTCGAATAAAGAATACAGATCTAGCGAAACACACCATAGGTCCGCTCAGATCGCCGAAAACCAAAACAATAACAAACGATATTCCAGTGTTGCCAAAACGGCAAAACTAAAGCACAGTAGAATGCGCCAAGGAGACGCACGGCATCCGAGGTTATGGTGAAGCCGTTACAAAAGAATGCGCCATGGAGATGCGATATACAAGACTGTGGTGAAGCCGTAACATACCGGCCCCCGTTGATATGTGCCAACATTCAACAATAATATTAAATGTAACAACAAACAATTGCAAATAATAGAAATTTCAATTCTACAATCAATAATACAGTATTTTCGATAAAATACAATGTACTTCTTCAATATTATTACTTAATGTATTACTTAATATAAGTTTACCAAATGCAAATAGATAAGTTATAATACAAACAATAATTACACTTGAATAGTATGCAAGATAGTTATCAAATTAACACTCAATATATGTAGCAATCTGATAAATTCAACAAGTTAATAATAGTTAATCAAGAATATATACAGACGAAGACACGTAAGTTTACACTTATGTTATGAAGCTAAGCTACCAAATTATGCAGCTAAGAATTAAAACAAATTTTAAATCTCAAATGAAATTGCTATACATAATAAACAGTTCAATACAAATATACAATAATGGTAACTATAATATAATTATTTAAATCTTTCAAAATAACAGAATTCATCAATTCTCTAAAGGAAGTGGGCAAACTTTAGAAACACTCCTCGTAACTATACCTGTTGATGTTTTTATATCTAAATGGATTGCCTTTGTGGCAAGACAAACAAATTGCAACGTAAATTTTATTATATATCCCCTTTCTCTGATTTTTATACTTAATCATAAAGGGTCCACAAAAGTCAACAGAACATTTTTGAAATGGCGGGCTAGGATTTACTCGATCAGCTGGCAAATTTCCCATAATTTGATTTGCCCCTATTGGTTTGTTTTTAAAGCACGTTACACATTTGTGAACTATTTTACGAGCCAAGGATCGCCCATTTATTACCCAATATTTTTGCCGGACATGATGTAACAATGATTGTGGCCCTAAATGGAAAAATTTGGAATGAAAATATTCAAAAATCATTTCTCTTATTTTATGATCATGTGGTAACACTATAGGGTGTTTCCTCTCATAGGTCAGACAGGAATTGTCTAAACGACCTCCAACTCTAATTAAATTATCGGAATCTATATAAGGATTTAAAAATTTGAGTTTACTGTTACCTGAAAGGCTCCTCTGGTTTTTCATATGCTTAAGCTCTTCAGAGAAGGCTGAATACTGTACCTGTTTAATCAGAAAAATTTCTCCAAATTTCAATTCACTTGCAGATAAGGCACCACTTTTTTTCTCCTTACCCTTTCGACAATTATTTAGAAATCTAAAAATATAACTAGTAATACGAATTAATTTCAAAAAATTATTAGGTAAAGAGAATAAACAATTATGAAAACAGTTTTCAGTTCTAAGTGAAAAGTTACTATTGATTTCAGTTCTAAGTTCGGACTCATAGTCAGTGTTGTTTTCCAGTTTTACTGGATAATCTTCTGCATACTGAATTCTGTCCCGAAGAAAATTTGGTCCACTAAACCAAAATTTGCAGTTAGTCAGTTCTTTAGCATCTAGACCTCGAGATAGGACGTCAGCAGGATTATTTTCCGATGATACGTGTTGCCACTGATAAGAGTCCGTGAGGTCTTGTATAGCAGCCACTCTATTACTCACAAATGTTTTCAATTGGTGGGGAGATTTTCTAATCCATGCCAGTGATATTGTGGAGTCACTCCAGAGAAGAACAGTTTCTATTGGAATGTCAAGTGACGGTACAACTTTATGCATTAATTTTGCTAAGAGAAAACATGAGCACAGTTCAAGACGAGGGATTGTCACTGTTTTTATGGGGGATACTCTAGACTTTCTACAGAGTAAATGTGCATCAGGAGAACCTTCAGTTGGTATATACTGGATGTATATGGCGGCTCCATATGCCAAAGAAGAAGCATCTGCGAAGCCATGTACGACTATGCGCTCTTCTCGAAAAATAAATCTAGAAATTTTTAAATTTTCTAATTCTGAAAGAGTGGAAACAAAATCACTCCATTCTTTCGCTATGGAATCTGGTAGTGGCTCATTCCAATCTATCTTAGCTAGCCACGTTTTCTGCATGAAGATCTTAGCCCTTGTTACTACAGGGCCAATTAATCCGAGTGGATCGAAGATTTTTGAAATCAAAGAGAGAACATCTCGTTTACTATAAAATTCCTCATTGTTATGAATCTTTAATTTATACAGAAAACAGTCACTTAAAGGTTCCCAGAGAACACCCAAAGTTTTTACTGAACTACAGTCTGTTTGATCATCGAAATTATATTCGGTGGTAGCCATAGTATTAGGTTCAAGTAATTCTCGGTGGTTTGCACACCATTTGTGCAATTTCATATTTCCACGCTTCAAAAGTTCAATCAATTGGGACTTTAAAATTTTCGCCTTTTCGAGAGTCGATTCCCCGGAAAGAAGGTCGTCTACATAAAAATCTTTTAAAACGACTGACGATGCTAGAGGTAAGTTTGGTTGCTCATCAAGAGCTAATTGTTTAAGAGCACGAGTTGCTAAATAAGGAGCATTAGATGTCCCATAAGTAACTGTATTAAGCTTATAAGTATTCACTGGCGCGTTAATACTGTCCTTCCACAAAATTCTAAGAAAGTCTCGTTGGGATGAATCAATTAATACCATTCTATACATTTTTTCTACATCCGCTGTGAATGCATATCGATGTTTTCGGAAACGTATCATAATTACGAATAATTCTTGTTGAGGAATTTTTCCCTTTAAAAGAATATCATTCAATGACAAACCAGATGTCGTTGGCGTTGAAGCGTTAAAAACGACTCGCAAGCGTGTTGTACTTTTTTCTGGCCTGTAGACCCCATGATGTGGTATATAATAAAGGTTCTTTACGGGTTTTGATTCTTTTACTAATTCCATATGATTTAAGTTTTTGTATTCTTCCATAAATTCCGAATAGAGAGGTTGCAAATTCGAATCCTTATCTAATCGGCGCCAAACTTGATCGAGCCTTTTTTCGGCTAGTTTTTTGGATTCTCCTAAAAGTGTAGCATCCTCCATAGGCATGCTAACAACATACTGACCATTGGAAGTTCGGTAATGAGTCATTTCAAAATGATTTTCGCAAAATTTCTCTTCATTACTAAGTGGAGAACTAGAATCATTAATATTTTCAATTTCCCAAAATTTTCTTAAGGATTCGTCTACTTTTTCATTGGTTAATAAACCACAATATTGGGAATCATCTGAGGAATTATTCACGACACCGCTAGCAACATATCCGAATACTGTTTCTTGAAATAACAAATTTTGAGATGAATTTTACCCGATTTTAATAAATCGAAGAAACATTGCGCGCCGACCAACAAGTCTATCTTCCCAGGGATATAAAATTCAGCATCTGCTAACGAGATATTTGTAGGAATATCAGCAATTTCTATACGAATAGGTGTAAGTGGGGTTATTTCTGTAATTTTTGGCACTACAAGAAATTCCAGTTCCCTTGTGAAATCTCTATTTTTATTTGAAATCACAGTTTTAATTTTATAATTTAATGTTGTGGTCGTGTTATTCAAACCCGATATTGGAGCAAAAACCTTTGATTTCTTTATACCCAATTTCTTTGCAAATTCAAGCGACACACAATTTATTTGGCTACAAGAATCTAAGAGAGTTCTTGCCTGGATATAATTTCCTTTATATGTTTTTATGTCAATAACTGCAGTTGACAAGATAACAGTTTTATTTGAAGCGAATAAGCAATTAGAAAGATTTTGTGAGACTGAAGGCGTCGGACTTGATTCTGGGCGACGTACTGTCTGATCAACACCTGGTTTTTGGAAATGAGTTTCATTACTGGAACTTATTTCTTTATCTTTATGTAATAAAGTGTTGTGAGGGGATTTGCAATGTTTACATAAATGTTTCGAAACACAGTTAGCTGCTAAATGTGATTTATTAAAGCATATGAGACAAAGTTTATTTTTTTTAACAATAGCAAATCTTTCACCAAAATTCATATTTAAGAATTTATTACATTTATATAGGGGATGAAATGAGTCACAAATAATACACTTTTTTTCAGAACTTGTATTTACTAAAAGGGATTTTGATTTTATTTCACTAGAAATTTTTGGTCTAGCTAAATTGCTTCTATTTATGCTTTCGAGCGATTGGCTTCTTTTTTCTAAAAAGTCCATTAAATTGTCAAAACTAGGAACTTCAGAGGTGTTTATTGACATTTCAAATTGTTTTCTCGTTTCCTTATCTAGTTTTTCTAAAATTATAGTTGTAAACAAAATATCAGAAAGGTTATTTCTCTCAAATCCTAAATTATTTAGAGCCCTGATATTTTTGTTTATAACATCTAATAAACGCCTTAATTCTTTAGATGATTCTTGTGTAATTTTTTCAAAATCTAACACAGCCTTTAAATGTATACTAACCACAATTCTTTTATTCTCAAATCTATTTTCTAACGCTTTAAATAACTAATCAAATGTATCATCTGGAGTTTCTAATAATTTAGCCTCATTTCTTAGAGCGGAATGCAAATAATGTAATTTTTGAACATCAGTCAATTCTTCATTATTCGTAACAATATTATTAAACTCTATTTTAAACATGTTCCAGTCTTCATATTTCCCACTAAATAGCGGAAGTGGTATGTCAGGTAATTTAATTTTACTGTTACTTATCCTTAATTCCGAATTTTTTGTTTCTTTTTTATTAGAATATAATAATTGATTGAAACTTACCTCTAGATTTTCTACTCGCTCTTCCATTTCGACGAATGAAGCATCAATTTCTGTTAAATCATGATCTTCTGGTGCTGTTATATAATAATCTCGACGAAGTACATCAATGTTTGTTGACAGTTTTTGAAGATTCTTGATTTTCGTTTCAATTTGAATTCTAGATAATTCTTCGGTTTTTTCATTTGCAGAATTTCCTAATCTTGTTAACTGGGCTTTTAAAGAGCCTCTAGTCCTATTCAAGCAAATTAATGAAGCCATTTTAATTCAAATAGAACAAGGAGATTCTATACAAAGTTCGAATTAAAAACGAAAGTCCTACCGGCGAGCGGACCAATAATGTAACGAACTGTCGAATGTTGCGAGTATCTTTAATATTCATTAGGTCGCTGGTTCAATTAATACTACTAATTACTTAAAAATTCTTTATATACAAACTATTTACACATTATTTACATTTCGAATAAAGAATACAGATCTAGCGAAACACACCATAGGTCCGCTCAGATCGCCGAAAACCAAAACAATAACAAACGATATTCCAGTGTTGCCAAAACGGCAAAACTAAAGCACAGTAGAATGCGCCAAGGAGACGCACGGCATCCGAGGTTATGGTGAAGCCGTTACAAAAGAATGCGCCATGGAGACGCGATATACAAGACTGTGGTGAAGCCGTAACAGATAGCTAAAGTTCGTCTCAACATCGTATTTTTTATACTTTTTCGATTTTGGTCTCAGATATTTTTTATAAAGTTACTTTCACTTTCAAAACCGGTAACAAAAATGAAAGTGTTAATCAAGAAAATATCTGCTGCCAAAATTGAAAAAGTAAAAGTAAACAAATATTTAAAACAGAAAATATGTTTTTAATGACTTCTGTAACTTAAGTGTTTTTATTTAAATGGCGAACGATTAAGCCCTATAAGCCCCTCTTTGACTGTGCCCTTAAATAATATTATCGGCCTTATGAGCGGTTTGATTGCCAGGTTATAAAATAGGCAAAATATAGATTCATTTTAAATAACAATAATAATAATAATAATAATAAAATGAATAAAATATTAAAATTTCATTAATCACATTAATATAACTATTTATAAAAGTTTTGGTGCGATTACATTTTGATAATTGTAATTTAAAAATAATATTTGACTATTTATGAGGTGTACATTACTGAAAAATAACTATTTATAAATTAAATATAATAACTAACTTTGTAAATATTAAACTTTAAAATTGAAACAATATTAGCCGCTTCCCGATTGGTTTAATTAAGAATATCAACAATAGTGCAAAATTATAAAATATGCAAGGGAGAGTTACGAAAAAAAATAATAATAGCTACATTTTTATTGGTTATTTTTTTTTTATAAACCGAAAACATTCAGGGTGTTTATTACTAGCTTTAAAAACATTTGTAATATAAAAAGCAGTTATTTATCTCTTTAAAAATATTTCGTTTTATATAAGTCATACTACGAACTTTTCAAATTACTAAACCAGTTTCAATAAAGATCAGGCATAAAAAAGCACTTTGTTTCAATACTTAAATATCATGTTTTATTTTTAAATGTCTAGAAATATATATATCACAATATATATATATATATATATATATATAACAACAGTTATAAATTTTATAGCGGAATAAAACTTATTGTTACATTCAACAATTTCTGAAAATTCTTGCCATAGAAATTCCTATTCGAATTATGCATTTAACTTCAAAAGGGAAAAAAAGTAAGTACTTTAAGATAAGACTGAATCAGAATAATAAAATCACGTAATTGCTAATGATGTTTATATTGTATAACTTGTTTCAGCATTTCTTTTTTTCTTTTCCTGAGGAGATAAAATGGCTGACACATAGCAAATGATTTTCTGCACAATGTGAAACTGCACTGAATATTCACAAACTTTTGGGAACAAAAATTGAAATTAAACATAACTTACCTTGATAAATAATATCCTTTGTTTCATAAATGATATTCCCTTGTTTGGTAAATAATATCCATGTACTGTAACCTCTCTGTTATTGAGTATCAATGAAGTAATATATCTTTTTACTGAATTATTTTTTTTTCTATTGTGATTCCAGAAGAAGAGATTAATCTAGTGATTGGATTATTTCATAGCATGCACATCGAAGCATATCATTTAAAAATAGAAATTTAAAATACGTTTGAATATTATTAATAAAAATGAAATGAACGGAGATCCACATATGTGGAACCGAGGAAACGAAAGATTAATTTTAAAATGGCGGAAACATTTTTATTATCAGTAAAGGAAGTGCAAGACATTTCTGATTGGCTGATGAGTCACTCTCATTGGCGGAGTGAGTATTCACTCTTTCGATAGAGAAACTTGCTGACTCTGAAAAAGAGTGCGTTTTAATACCAAATAAGCGTAATTTTCCAGGTTGTATTATGAAAGGAAGTTTTTGAAAGTGAAAAATTGACATATTTTGGTGTTTTTCATTATTTTGCTCCATATATTTGTTCAAAGTTTAACGGATTTTTTTTAAGTTTATAATGCCGGGCTTTCACTCTCGTTAGTGAAGTGACATGTTTCACTCTCTACAACGGAGTGACATACTTCACTCTCGACAACGGAGTGACATTTTTCACTCTTTTCTAGGGAGTGGGAAATTCCACTCTTCAAGGAGTGTATTTTTATAAATTGCACTAAAAAAAGAGTGAAAATGTCTGTCACCCTCACAAAGAGTGAGCACTTCACTCCTTCCACTTTTACTTAACATGTTTTGCGTAAAAATAATAGCTTTGTTTCGATCGTTACTTTTAGACATAAGAAAATGCAGAAAAAGTCTTTCTAGAAAAGTACTTCTAACTTCAAAAAGCAATAAATTGGTAGTGCCATTTGTTAACAAAATTATAAAACAATCATCCATTTCTTTATGCATTCGCTATTTATCATTAGAATCTCCTGGAAACAAGTTAAAACTTTTTTTTCTTGGTACATTAGAACAGTTAACGTTATGAATGTCCGAAATTGGCCACTTTAATCAAAAAAAAATAAAATTTTAAGATATTTATACAAAACTTTTACGATAAATTATATCAATTTT
Source organism: Maratus speculifer (assembly GCA_964019185.1). Classification (NCBI taxonomy): domain Eukaryota; kingdom Metazoa; phylum Arthropoda; class Arachnida; order Araneae; family Salticidae; genus Maratus; species Maratus speculifer. The sequence continues at coordinate 180,247,051 of OZ025297.1, forward strand.
TGTCTCTGAACAGAATTAAGAATTCAGTGAAAGTAAAAATTAATGTCAATGATGATTAAATTTATTTATTCAAAAGCTTAAAATTATGATGTGTGTACTGTTCCCACAACGTCCCTATTGTGTTTTCCAGCTCCCAGTCATCCATGTTTTTATATTTTTGGATTGCATGAAAACATAATGGTAAACCTACAAGTGAAAAGCTGAAATCTGATTTTCAGGTATAAGACTTAGCAGACCAATTGCGTTTTAATATGTGAATGGAGGTTTAACTAATCCCTGAATTTCATGCGTGAACACGATGAGATAATTATTTATGCCTGCCAGTGATGATTGCCCGCCGGCCTATTACATACGATGAGAAATGTCTATCTCTACGAAACCCAGATAATCAAAAACAGTGGTTAGATATGGATGAATCAGAACAACCTGTTGCAAAACAAAGAGCGGTTTGAAAAGAAATTCATGATCAACGTCTGGTGGAATTTTGAGAAACTCATTCACGTATAAAAATCATTCTACGTATTTCTAAAATTTACTATGAACAGCTGGACAAGATGTAAGCTTCTTTAAAAAACAAATAACCTGCATTGCTCAACAAAGTCCAATATCCGACAACACAAAAACCTGTGTTATCAAGCATAAGAAAAACAGCTTTATTTTATTGAATATGTGAATTAAAGCTTTGAAAAGTGAAATCTAATGATCCATGCGTGCCGTATAATCAAAGGTATGAAAACATGGTAAACAGGGAGTAAGAAAACACAATGATAAACCTACGAGTGAGCCACTAATGGTATTAATTTTTGGCTTATGCACCACTTCACTTCCGGCTGACATGGATCATTAAATTCCCCTATTACTGCACTTCCGTAAAATAAAGTTTTTTTTTCTTGTGCTTGACAACATAGGTTTTGTGCTCTCGGCTTTTGAACTAACAGGAGAAGAGTTCTTCTACAAACCAATGTAAGACTGCATAAGTATTGCTCTAAAGTAGAAGAGCTTGAAGGAACTGAAATTGTACGTGTATCTCATACATCACGTAGTTCGGTTCTTGTTCCTTCGAACTATCGCATCTTCAGTGCTATAGCATCATGTTTCGGAGAAGGCAGTTATCCAACTTTGACGACCTGTAACGGGTTAGCTAGACATTTTAACTTCTAAATAAAAAGATTGGAATCAGTGATATTATTCAACTTGCAATAAAATGGAGAAAAACCATAAAAAATTCATGGATTACATTTTCATTATGTGAAATGTTTATTTCATGTTGAAATTTTTCAGCTAAGATTTCATTGTAAAAATAACATTATATGTTATAGTCGTAAAACTTAATTGCAACATTAATTTTCCTACCAGATTATCCCAATGACATATAATTCATTCTTTAACACATTTTATAATGATTCTTTAGTATCAAATTTGGATTTAGATACAATACAAGACTACAAAATTTCTGAAAATCTTTGCTTGAGGCGACTAGACCAAACATGTATCCTTCCTTCATACTAGTTTCTGAAAAATAATAATGGAAGAAATAAATTGATATTATTAAATTGGAAAGAACATTCATTATTAAAAAAATAAAAATACAGTAGGGTAACATCCCCAGTAAATGGCAGGCACCAGTGATTGTCACATCCTATAAACATGTCCTAAAATAAGATTTATATCCAGTTTTTTAAAAATTCAAGACCATATACCAGTTATATGCTCATTTACTTTACATATTATAACTTTGAGTTATGTTACTAGATGACAATAGTGCGTAGGAAAGAGAAACAATTATGGCTTGCTTCAAATTAGCCATTTTTTTAAATGCTTCTTCTCTGGATGATGAAAGGCATGCATTTCAATTTATTATTATCTGAATTATAGTATATTTTAAGTTTTAATTGACAACATTTTTGTTTAGTTGAAAAGGGTTACTTTAATTGTGTAAAAGTCTAAGTGCCAATTACTGGTGATTACAGCAACTTTTTATAAATATATTTTTATAAAAATACTTTTTCAAAAATTTTGCTTTTAGTGGGCTTTTAGTGTATATATGTGCATCTATTTTGATGCATATATATACACTCTTTGATTTAAAAATATTTGCAAGTAAATATTTTATTTCTTAGTACTGAAAATAAAAGTAAGTATAAAGACAAATCCTTAATGTGCCAATTACTGGGGATGTTACCCTAAATAATTTAAAGTTAATCCCTTAATAAACAGAAACTGTAATGCAAAAAAAAATTATGAAGTCAAGAATATATAGCTAATATATACATTTTATTCGTAATTACGTGTTTATATATATATATATATATATATATATATATATATATATATATATGTTCTTACAAATGACTAAAACAATCTGCAAATAATCAAAATATATAACATAAAAACTTAGAATCTTACCAATATTTGCAAATAAGTAGAAAACAAACCACAGCTTAGATTTTGCGTAATATTTCATGCCATAAAAATAATTAATTATAAATATTATTTCAATGGTATTAAATCTAAATTACGTGTATTTAAAATCTGATATGTTGTAAAAAAATATTGCGTACATTTAATTAAATTTTAATTAATTCTTTTGTATTAAACAGAAAATAATCTCGTGATAATTTTACCTTTTATCTTTTCTAGACATTTCTCCTCTCTTAAATATATAGTAGAACAGAATTTAATTACATTTTCACTAATAAAGTAAAGAAACAACATGGGATGCGACGAATAACTTTTCCATTAAAATTGTTCAATGATATGAATGCAATTTAAAACGTCGCCGTCGCGTCGTTTTAATTAATTAAATCTTCGTCTTCATTTTATATTCTTTATTAAAACGTAAGATGGGAATATTTCATTAATATTGTAATTAATTATTTAAAATTTTTATTGCATTTGTTTCAATTATAACAATATAGCGATGAAAATTATTGTAGTAATATATATTTTTTTCTTAAAACAAGAATTTTTAACTTAAAAACTAATTATAAACATTAAAAAGCTTTTATTATGATTATTTTAGAACACTTTGATCATATACGGGCATATAACCCTTTCGGGGTTTTGTTGCGATTTTAAAAAAATTACTTTTACTTTAATAACATTAATTAGAGTTTAACGAATATTTCATTGTTTGAAACATAACAAATGTTGTTTTCGTTGTTAGACTAAGGTAGAGCTTTTGGAGAAGTTTAAAAAATGTATATATAACAACAAAATTTAACTGATATTGCAATTTTTTAATACTTTTGCGCTTTATTATACATGTTTCTTTCAGAAAAGTAACCTTTATTTTAAATTTAATGAGTAAAATATATGTTTAAAGTAAAGGAATCGCAAACTATTATTATTATTATCATTACTAAATGCCTAAATGTTAATGCAGTCATATAGTAAATGTATAGACACATACTAAAATTACTACACGTATATAGCAACAAAAGAATTTGTTAAAGCAGAATGACCCCATATTAAATTATGTAAAAAATCGTTTTTTCGTTCGCGCATGCGCAGATAAAAATTATTTCATACAACTTCTCATATTTATTAAAAATATTTAATATATCTATATTCATATTGCGCTATATTTTTTCTAGTACATTTTGCCAATTTTTCTGAAATTCGCGTTAAATTTGGTCAAAAACTTTGCATGTTTTAAACAAAAAACATACCAGATTTTTTTGAATTTTTCAAAATAAAATCACTCTTTCTGCATCAATATACATGCTATTCTTACACAAATAAGTGTACATGTTGTACAGTATTCACATATTTGTATTCTGCAGCAATAAAGCATTTCGTGCATTTTCATATACAGGGTGATCCCAAATATTTCTATTATTATTTGATTTTTTGTCGGCCTCCTAATTGTCCTGCTTATCAAATAGATGTTGATAAATATGAGATCAAACTTAATCTTTATAATTCTGAAGTTCCATAAGAATCCGACAAGTATATTTATAAATATTTGATAAAATGTCAAAAATTGAAAGTGTCCAAATACTTATTGGTAGATAGTATATAACATCCTCCCGGTTACACGAGGATCTCATTTATGCGCGATTTCGAATCAATTTCTTCAAACGCGTATGGGTGAAAGGTGACTTAATATTATCTGAAAAAAATCTCCACTATCTTTGGAAAATCTACAGAAATTTGAAGAAATTTTGCTCATTTAGCTTTATTTTTATTTCAAAACTACCTGCAGATTATTGTAAGACTTTCTTAAAAATATCTACAGATTTTTTTTAATGGCTCAATTACCTACAGCTTTTCTACTGATATTTTATTAAAATTTTCTTCAGATTTTTTTTTTTTTTTTTCGTGGGGTGATTTTGTGAAAAAGATTAAATTTGTCGCATTACAATGAAACACTTATTATGATGAAACAAAGCCAATAATAATACTAAAATGTCATCATATATGGTGTAAGATTCCAAAGAAAGTAGAGATATAGTTTATATTTAATTAAAAAATGCTTAAAATAAGTTGTTTGTTATACAAGTATTAATAAATTAATTAGAAAAAATTTTGCTGATTTAGCTTTATCTTTACCTCAAAACTATCTGCAGATTATTGTAAGAATTTCTTTAAAATATCTCCAGATTTTTTTAAAGGCCCCCAATCGCCTATAGATTTATTACAGCTATTTTATTAAGATTTCCTTCAGATTTCTTTAATGGAGTGTTTGTGCGAAAAAGATTAAATTTCTCGCAGTACAATGGGCGTTTATTAGGACCAAACAAAGTCAATAATAAATATAAAACGTCATCGTGTATGATGTAAGATTCCAAAGAAAGTAGAGATATCGTTTATATTTAATTAAAAAGTGCATAAAATAAGTTGCTTGTTATAAAAGTATTAATAAATTAATTACTTAACAGCATTGCACATAACATTACAAGGGTGTTGGATACATGTAGATGTGCCAGTAATGCACACCCTAAAGGATTTCTTATAAAATTATTTATTATGTAATAGTTATAAATATCTTCCAGGTTTTTTAATGTTATATTAATCTATCAACTATATTTAATAATTCTATCAGTTTTAGTTCTCAATATGAATCAAAATTTAATTTTAAGTGATAGAAATATATAAAAGCACCAAAAAAATGCCAATAATAGGGCCCCTATGAAAAGTAGTTAGTGCGTTAAAAGTAATGACAAAATGAATACATGTATGTTATCGTTATTTTCGAACTCGCTACCCATTATAAAGTATTCGGTACTCGTTACTTTTGTACTATTTAGAAATCGGGTATTAACAGTCATCGTACATACTTATACCGTACAGTGGAGTCTTTGGAAGAATTCGCATCTGTTATGTGCTGACATCTATACGTAAAACTTACATTTAATGAAGTTTCTAAGTTTTATTTAAAAACTGCAAACAAAATTGGAATTCTATGCATAATTGTATACGGGGCTGTAACTATTAGTGAATAATGAGGGAGGGCAAGGAAATATAGAGGGGGACTCTCATTTTCGCTGTATCTCTCTGATGCATCCATGCACAAACACCCCCACACAGCGTTTGTAATACCTTCATTCTATGCTATGAAAAGAATAGAATACTGAATGAAAAAATCGAGTGTATAACTAGTTCAAAACTATATATTACTAGCAGGAGTGACCGAGCTAAACCCGATCAAAATTAACTTTGTGTTCAACTCGGTATATAATATTTTTACTGTATGAGTCTTTCTGTATTATTTTTATTTAGATTTGTATCTTAAAATGTAAATGTAAAATCAAATTAATATATTCTATAATTCATATGCCAACAATAATGGTTATATTATAAAAAGAAATCATCTATAGAATAAAAGACAATTATGTGATATGCATTTAAACTGAATAGTTAATAGTCTAGATAAAACATGTAATTTATCGGTCACCAACCTACGTTATTTAACAAGCGTTTTATTAGCTATTATTAACGATGTAAAACATTAATTTACTACAACAGCTGGCCATTTGTTATGCGCCAAATCGCATTCATAAAGGAATATTTCATTTACCATAACATACAAAAAAATTCTGTAAAAAAGTCATTCATCTTCTGTACTTTTTTTAAGGAGTCATAAATTTACATTTGAAAGGAAGAATCTTGAACAGTATCCAGATTTATTTTGTTAGTGAAAGATTTATTTCTCCAGGCGGTGCATTTAATTTTTAAAATGTATGATTACCTCATTTATTTCGTCATTCAAAAGATATTTTGAGAATAATGTTTTGTGTTATACATGGCCCTTCTTTAGACGAGTTCTGGACAACATTCTGTATTTTATTTTTACATATTAATGTCTTAGATTTCAAAATCATTTCAAAACTAATTCATGTTTGTGATGTGACTTATGATAAACGAACTATGTTTAATTTAATTGTTATAAAAACGTAAAAGTGTTTTCATGTTACATTATTATGAATACTAGGCATTTTTTAAATCTATGATCATCTCATCTATTTAGTCATGCAAAAGATACTTATATACACCTACCTGCTATACACCTTCTTTCTTTAGACGAGTTCCGGCTATCATTATTTAAGATTTTCTTTTTAAATGTAGAATGTATCTTAGATTTCAAAGGTATTTCATGACTAATTCAAGATTGCGAAGTGATTTATGATAAATGAACTATGTTACATTTAATGTTTCATAAAACACAGTCTTTTTAAATCACATCATTATCATATCTAAGCATTTAATATTTAAAATGTATTATCATCTCATTTATTTAGTCATGTGAGCGATATTTTGAGAATAAAATTATCAGTTATACATGTTCCTTTTTCGGACGAGTTCTGGATCATCTGAAACATCAGCATCATATATGTATATATACATGTGCGTAGAATATGGCTTGCATTTTAAAATCAGTTCAAAAGTAATTCATGATTCTGAAGTGATTTATGATAAATGAACGATGCTATATTCAATGAATCATAAAAAATTCATCTTTAAATCACATCATTCTCAATACTTGGCCTAAACAATGACACAAATGGAAGCCGTTCAGGGGAAATTTTTTGTAGTGATTGTATGATTCCTAGAATTGAAAGTTTTAAAAATATTATTAGCTTCTAATTTATCTAAAACATATGACTAATAATACGTTTAAAGATAAGTAGTAATAAAATTCAAGTCACAAATGCTTAAAAATATGTACCTTCGACAGGCACATTTTCGTATGTATAATCACCAATAATAGTTATATAAGGAATAATAATCATTAAATTATAAATAATGATAACTAAGTAATGATTGTTACATAATGACGAAAGAAAAATAATAAGGCCAAGAACTGATAACTGTATGCACAGTCTTTATTGGTGATAAAGTCTACTCTTGATTCTTAAAATAGGGATAATTATTTTGGAAAATAAATTCATCGTTATCAATGAGATACATATATTGTATATTATAGTCAGATAAGGCAAGACAATCTAAAATGTCTGGAAATCCTGGAAACGAATCCTGGAAAGACATCTTTTCTCGGATTTTAACATGAAAAGAAGAAATCAATGCATACTTGCCTGCCAACCTCCCAGTTTTTAAAATCAACAAAACATATTATCAGCCAGAAATTTTAAATTTTAAATTTTAAAAAGATTTCAAGTAGCTAATACATAGAAGCAAGAAACTTTTAATTTAATAATTGTTAAATGTAGAATCTGCATTAATAAAAATAAGCGAGATGTTAGAAAAAAATGTCAATGTGCATCGAAATACGTAATATAGAGAGTTTGGAGATTAGGCCGCAAGACACACAGCGGTTATTTATCTTAAAACATTATAATTCTCATAAACAATAAATTACAGCATAAATCATCACTGACATTAATGACTACCAATTTCATTGCATTGTTTATAAACATGACTTTTATATTATTGAAGATTATTGCACTTGTTTATAGAAACATTTTGATTACTTCAAGGCAATTTCCTGATTCAAATTGACTGTTATTGCACCTACATGAGACGAAATCAGTTTCACTTCAGAGTCTGACTAAGATGTCACGCAATAGCACACATCGTGCTTATTTAACTACAGGGTGTCCAGAAAATAACACCCTGATTTCAAATTTTAATTTCTCAAAAACAAAAATTGATATAACTATGCGGTAAACGGTTTCTTTATTAGGTAAGCTGTACAAATCTTATACAGAAGTTTCGAAGGGTGGATATTTTGAAAAGATTATGTTCTGATTGCAAAGAATGCTTGACTTAACATTTTTCTTGCTTTAAATTGCTTGGTTTGAATGAGATTTTGGACGGACAACGCCATATTTTAAAGTTTTTTGGAACAAAATATTGGAATTTCAGAAATTTCAAAAATTCAGTTGTAAAAATATGGCTAAGTACCCCGAAAAACTCGTTTTCTACAAGCAATCTAAAGCAAGAAAAACGTCAAGTCGAGCATTCTTTGCAATCAGAACACAATCTTTTCAAACTATTCACCGTTCAAAACTTCTGTATAAGATTTTTACAGCTTACCTAATAAAGAAACCGTTTACCGCATAGTTCTATCGATTTTTGTTTTTGAGAAATTTAATTTTGAATTCAGGGTGTTATTTGCTGGACACCCTGTGTTTAACGCATCAGGGGAATGCAATCCTGTGTATCTATTTTGTTTATTATCTCAATTATGTCTTGTGAGAAGTATTCATAATATAATTGGTGTTCTCATTTTATTCATAATTACAATCACGCAATTCCATTTCATGCTTACAAAAAGTCAGCGGTGATGATGTTTCTCTAATTTTGTAAAACAATCATTGGAGCGCTATGATTTGCCAGAATGAAAATTGAAAATCTATTATACATGTGGAAATTTTTTTGGAAGAAAGATAAACGAGTAGAAACCAACATCTGCTATACTCCATTGTAGGTGCTACATCGAATTTTATGTTACTTGTTCTTTTAAATAGAATATTGGTAATGGAATTAAGAACGATGGAAATTCATTGATTTCAGCGGCTTTGTTGGCTAGTGTATCTGCTAATTATTTATAATATATTTATTGGAACTTTTATTTTATTTTTCTATTTTTAGAGATTTAATGGGAAATGATTCTTTTCTTTTTAATTTTTAGTCAACTATTTTAGTTTAAGGTTTATAAATTCTTTGTCTTCTATTCTGAACGAATCATCATCGCTTTTCGTATGAAAATAATATCAGCGATTCAACGTTATTTTGAAATAGTTGAGTATGAAACATAATTTTGGAGGAAATAAATGTTATGGATCAATTATTGTTGGATAGGCGTAAAGAAATTAAGGTCTCGTAGATGTGTTATATTTTCATAGAACAACGAAACACAGTGACAGACTAAGTCTAACTGCCTTTTTTTATATATCTTTTATGGAGTTTTTTTAATTATTTTACAGTTAAAATATAAATTATCAAAAAAAATCATGTCCCTTCACTTCTTCTAAAAGGAAAAGGTCTTTCGAAAATTTAGAATTTCCTAGCTATAGCTCAAATTTCCCAAGTTCACTAACATTGGAGGGGGAGAGTCCTTATCCCATAACGCCACATGGCGATGCCTCTGCAATGAAATAAATATATACCTTAAGATAAGTCATCCTCACTATACGATTTACATTACGTCTCAAAAGTTTATAAACAACTACTTTTATAGATTCAAAAGTTAACTAAACTAATGAGAATGATGAAATAAATTATACAATTATATAACGATGAAATAAAAAAAGTAAAATTCTAAAACAACTTTTAACAGTCATAGATTTAATATGAGGAATAAAAACAAAAAACTGCTGTCGAAAAAATGTATAGACTACCAGTGTTACAAGATTACCTAGCCCGAGGGTTATCGCGTCTTTTTATTCCGAACAGATTACATTTTTTTCAATTTCAACTTTGCTTATAATAACGTACCGGATGGAAAAATGGATATGTCTTGTTACTTCATTATGGTGGTGGAGAAACATTTAAATTCAGCTATACTCAAATTCTACATAGAATTTTTGAGGGGATATGAACTATGAGAAGATAATATGGGCGACAAAAAAATCAACATGCGACAACTGTCAGATTAAGCATTAAAATCAAAAATTTGCATATTCTAATTAAAACGCGCCTCAAACAGTGTTTGCCCGTATACTCTGTATGTAGTTGAATACTTTTGTGTGGCCCTGAAAATTATTAATAAATATTCTTTGTAGCACTGATTGTACTGAATGAATAATTTAATATATTATTCACAGTTTCATATATATTCTATTATATTCGAAAAAGTGTATTGGAAAGACATTATTGAAATATACTTGAAAATTTTTTTCGCTATTTATCTTAATGTAATTGAATATTTTTATTGTCCCTGTAATTGAACTATACATCCGATTTTCATAAAATTTGAAATTTCTCGGCAAGCGTATGCCACAATTATATATTTTACATCTCAAACGATTTGGTTGCGTACTTTTTGCTCTGTTATAAGTGGATCGATAGACTGAAAGTTGACTGTAGGTGCTACGAATTTATATAATTAAGAATGCACCTAAAAATATTCAGATCTTTGTGCAATTCTATACAGTATTTTGGATATAGTATAGTAGCCGAAATCTTTTGTGTGTCCCTGCAAATGCTATCTGCTTTCTAATATACAGAAAAAAAATGTAGTAATTCTCAGAAACGTATATCAATTTCATAAAATGTTAAGTAGTTTAATACAATTAAAACGAGCACCAAACAATGTTTTCCCGATACCATTATGTAATGGAATACTTTTGTATGGCCCTGTAAATCAATAACAAATATTCTTTGTACCACAGATTGTACAGAATGTACATTATAGTATATAATTTATAGAAGCATATAAATTTTATTATGTTCGAAAGAGTGTAACACCATTAAAATGCACTTAAAACTTTTTCTCCCATTGACCGTAATGCATCGGAATACTTTTGATTGTCCCTGTAATTGAACGATTCATCCGATTTTCATAAAATTTGAATGTTTCGACAAAATTACGTAATAAATACATATTTTAATCCTCAAACGGTTCGGTTGGGTAGTTTTGCATTGTTATATTGGAATAGACGGACGAACAGACAAACAGGTGGACGGACAGACAGACGGACGGATTGAACGACAACTATGAGTGCTACGTATTTACATAATTACAAATTATCCTAAAACTGGGCAGAACAGATTTGGAATTTACCAAAGCCTGTCAAAAGATGAAAATTATGAAACAGAATCCTGTTGTGGGCCATCAAAGAAAACAAATAAACAGAAATACAGAAAGATTATGAGATTAATTTCAGCCCAAAACCTGTCTATACGGTTTGTTTCTGATAAAGTAAGCTTCGCTTTATAATATTTAATGTCCTTCGATGGGATTTAGCAAAGTACATTTCTTGATTACCGCAAAATTCGTTGTTTGTCAAATTTTACAAACCGGCTAAGACGCTCAAGTTCAGTGAGTTCAAAATCACATGAATTAGATGTGAAGAGGATTATTCGTATTAATTATAAAAAGAAATTTAATTTAGATTACTTCGATGGTTGGGGATATCACTTTAATGATATTCTCAAGGTGACACGAACTTTTTTCAGCAAATAACAAGGAGGGGGTTCACTCGTTGTGGATGCATTTTCCTACGATGCAAAAACCGGTACTGCTTTTTTGAAAGATTGTCAAATTTCCGAATATTAATCCGAATGAGGTATAATTACTTCCATTTGGAAAGTTTCTAGTTAGGAAGAAATTGCAATATCAGCATTGCAATTGCTCCATTCACGTGTCCAACTCTACAATGGAATGCTTTAGACAAAACTAAGTAAATGTTATGGGCAGAGCATTCACAAGTCCCTACTTAAACCCAAATCTGGGAGAAATCCAGGAAAAGTTAGCTAAAGACGTATATACTAATGGGCGTCAATTCACATCGGTTCAAGTTCTGAAACTGCAAATTAAATGAAGTTGGTTTTCTTTAAAGCCAGACTATGTTGAATCTTTTGTTTTGAATATACCTGATGTTTTAGATTTTATTATTATTTATTAGAACAAATGACTTAAAAGTTTAAATGTTAACGAAAAAAATGAGTTGTCTTTTAACTTGTGGAACAATTGTTTTAATTTTTCTCAGGAAGTCTGTACTTATATAATATTACTTTTGTGTAGTATTATTATTGTCTTGCTACTATTTAAATATATAAATTATTTTGAAATAATTACTCTTCTTTTTCCATTTTAAAGTAAAAGCAAAAGCGTCCTCAATAAACATTTTGGACACACTGAAGAAGTATGAGAGAAGAAACTTGAAAAGATTTTTAAGATTATAGAATCTAAGATAATAAAAAATGAGGAAACTAAAATTGGAACTGAATTTTCTAAGAGAAGTTATGTTAAACTGAGAAGATAAATGAATGAAAATCTTGAAAAAAAAATGTATCTTAAAATAATTTATATATGATACGAAGAAACGAAAAAAGAAAGAATAAAACTTTTCGAATATTTCATCAAATGTAAAATAAGACTTAAAATAAAGGACTTAAGATGTCATATTTTGAATCACCATCGCATGCAAGAATAGAAATTACCCAGATCGCAACTGGTTAAAATGAACTTTGACAATCGACTGCACTGTAAAAGAATCCGTTAAACTTACGACAAAAACTACTGGTATTAATGTTGCCAACGGTTTTTGCCGTAAAAATTGCAGTAAAATTAAATGTAATAAAAAAATTATATATAAATGCAATTTTGTGGCAGATTGACTTTGAACTTGTAGAAAAGACGGCCATAGAGCAATGTTCAGTAGACTAGATGGAGGAAAACATCCCAATAGACCTGAAGATTTCTCTTAAATCAAAAGTACTTACGTTGTGTCAGTGTACTCTTTCATATTTGAGTACTTTTTTTATTTTGTAGTTAAAACTCTAAGATGGGAGGATGTCAGAACTTACTCTTGTTCTAAATTCTCTTTGGTTAACAAAATCCGGTTGCGTGTTTAAGGCTCACTCTGACTGTGACTGTAACTGAACTATTTTAAACCGAAGAAAATATAATAGAACCAAAAAAGGTATAGTAGTGTAGATGGTATGCTGAATATAATTTATTTGATAGAGCTTTGTTGATATTAATCGAAAAGTGGATTGTCAGAGAATCACATGAAAATTTCAAAATATTCATCTGAATAAGTTTTATATAGATACGATTTTTATATAATGTAAATTATTAATTATAGTTTGTTTATCCTATGCTTAATGCAGCACTTTAATTCTGAATTTATTGAACATTACTTGAAAGATGTATCCAATTTCGTAATTTTTTTTGTTAGACTTTCACTTATCGGGCTATGCCCGGTACCTTTTTCTTATAAATAAAAAATTTTGAATTCAAATTTAGAACATTCATTAAATATAAGGAACAGTTACCATAAATTTTATCATTGAGACGTAAGAAATTAAATCAAAAAACACTCAGGCAGAAAGCGGAAGCAGCAAACCTTTCAAAATTGCAAAATTATTCATATGATAATATCCAAATCAAATTACATAAGTTAAAAAACATTTCAAATCATAAAAAAATATTCAATATCTATTCCCTTTTATTAACACCGACCATATTAGGGTTTTCAAATATTTCTCCCATTTTTTTATCTATGTAAGTATTTTCAATGTAATTGTTTACTTAACACATGGGTCGGCATCACAGCTTTTTATTTCATTAAATTGGCATAACAACTTCATTGAATCATAGCAACAGCTTAACATTGACATAATAACAACAAGCTGAGTTACCTTTTTTAAGGTGGCAAAAATTGTTTTACCGAATCAATTTAAATCCCTAAATGTCAAATTCATCCAAAATTTTATAATAAAATCTTATTTTTAAAATGTATGTGAAAAAAAGGTTTTAATTACTTTCAAATCAACGTATTCTTAAATTCTGATGATATTCAGACATTTTAATATTGTAGCAAACAGATTTAATTTGTTTTAAAAACGGTTAACATAATATATACAAAAGAAAAATTTTCAAAATTTTCAAAAACATTACTGACTTTTACAGATTTTCCAATGAATATTAAATTAATACTGAATAAAACATAATTAATTAAAGATATTGTATTTTGCAAATAACTTTTTAAAAGTAGTAATAATTTGTTTTATAGAAAGATAAATGTACGTACAATTAATTAAGATTTAATTAATTACTCTGTAATAAACATAAAATAATCTAATGATACTTTTACACTTCATGTTTTCTTGACAGTTATAGAAATGCCAGAAAATTAAATTTCATTTCCACTTAGGTAAAAGAACAGACATAACACGTCAAGCATCTAAAATATGTTTCTTAAAATTTTCAATTCTATTAAATAAATTTAATTAAAAAACTTAGTTTTAATTAATTATAATATTATTTTTTCTTCTTAATTTCTATTATAACGCGGAATTAGTCTGTCTTCTAAGTACGTAAAATGTAGAAAAAATATATAACTTAAACTAAGTTATAAAATGCGTCATAACCTAGCTGTAATATTTAATATATATGTATATATATCGGATTTCCTGAAATGAACTGACTAATTTTACAATTTAATAATTTGAAAATGATGACAGCTTCTAAAAAGTATTTCTACAAGATTATTATGTAAGATGTTAGCATTTTTTTACTGCTATTGACGGTTTTAGACCCTAAGTACAAGATTGCGAATGAGACACACTCCATACATTAATACTCCTTTTTTCGCATCAATGCGGGGAGAGAAGAGTGGCCAAAAAACAAAACCTCAAACCCTATCACCATAAGATGGTGAGATCTCGTACCAACATTTGCAGCTTCTTATTCGACTATTGGAACTAACCACAACGGGGGCTTCAAATATTGGTTCAAGATTTTACCATCTTACAGTGGAAGCTATTGAGGACCAAAATTTAGTTCAAACTAGAACAAGATTTTTAACAGTGTACTACATTATAGCTGATAAATAAGTTAAAATTATATACTTCAACATTACAAAGTCATTTAAATAAATTTTAAATTAATGAAAAAAATGTAGTTGTTGAAATCTTAATCAACTAATTAGAATGTTGATTATGAATAATTAACATCTTAAATGTTCTCATATTTGCATTAAATTTACTTATTATTTTTTTTATCATTTAAAGGTGTATATATTATCAATTGTTTTTATATATTTTTTTTCACATTTTAATTGAAAAACACACTTTTACCCACCGTCCTGGGACGGGCATTTTGCTCGTTCTAAAAAGAAAATAGAGGAAACGATATATGTACTATGTAAGAACATATGTACGAATAATGTATGTAAGTAAGAAAATCAATCTAGCCTTTTTCTGTGGTAGAAGAAGTCATGAAACATATGCTTTACTTAGCCATTTAAACAGATCATAATACTTTTAATAAAACATCTCATCTAATACATTTTACAGTTCTAATCTATATTATAAATGCCAAACGTATCTGTGCGTAACGCATACGTCATTTAGCGAATGGCAACATTTTCCACTGCAAGTTCGGTTTTGCACTTTTCGCTACTGAAAATTTTACACTTCTAAACACCGAACATTTTAAATTTTTACAGTATCGTATAGAGAAAAAAATATATTTTTAAATACAATTTGTTTAAAAGCTGTATCTCATTTTTTTAGATATTAATTTTTTTATAGTTTTTAGTACTAATTTCGTAATTGTGGCAACAAAATCCCCCTATTTTCTCTTAAAATTGAAAAAAAAATAGAAATTAAAATACGCAACACTTTCCTATGCAATTTCGGTTTTGCAGTTTTCTGTGCTGCAAATTTCACACTTCTAAACATCGTACATTTTTAATTTTTACACCATAGTATGAAGAAAAAATGTAATTTTAAATGCAATTTGTTTTAAAGCTGTATTTCGGTTTATTTAATAATTTGGATTATTGAATTTTACAGTATTTTGTTAATTTTATCTTAAAAATTATATTCGTTTTGGAGTTATACTGACCAATATAAGATGTATTTTTTAGTGCAACTAATTTTGTAGATTTATTATAAATCAATGAAACAGTTCTTTCTATCGTCGAACTTCGATGGGTTCCACCTCGTTTGTGTAAAAGGTGCAATGTTTTATTACTCAACAGTTTGTATTATTTATAACTTTTTTAATGAAAAATTATGTAATTTCAAACTCAGTTACAGAAATCTTAATGTTTAATCCCTAGCCAAAACATTATGTTTGGAATTGTGAAAAATATATTTTTTAAATAATATAAATAGACACACAAAACTCTTACTTAAATGTAATTTTCTACTTTTTCATTAAACTTTTTTCTTTGAAAGTCCCTTACGCATACTTAAAAAGTTTTAAAAGCAAGCGTGAAAGAAAAATTCTTTTGTTCGTTGTAACTTTAATCGCCTTAAAAGCCATACTCTAAAAGACATTATGCAAATTTTGGAAAGCGAGTAAAAATATATTTTGTTTTAAAACAATTCTGAATATTTTGAATTTCAAAAATGGCTGAAAAGTAAACCCTTAATATATAATTAAAAAAAAACCTCGTTTTGTAATAAAAATTTGTACTTGTAATTTTTATTGGTAATGAAAATAACTTTATCAGTTCTGTGTGCTACTTGAGATTTAAATTTTCACTATATTTCAATAATAGGGTATAGATAATTACTAAATATTTCGAATGAGTAATTTAGCATAAAATTTCCATAGAAATTCAGGAAAAATTGAACTTACCTTTTCATCCCCCCCCCCAACATATGCAATTTTTTGTGGGCAACAATTAAAATATCATCATTAAAAAATAACACTGCGTTACTTAAAGCTGCCGTAAAAAAAGCACATGTATCATTGCACTGTTAAATTATGAAAATCACTATTGCTAGTAGTACTGATAATATCTACTCAATTTTATTTTAACATGTAAATACTTTTATCTACTTAAAAAAAGTATATTATTAGAGAATCAATTTAATTTAACTTTATTTCCAAACTTTATCTTATTTTTCTCTTTTGTCAATACAAAATTGCAAAAATAAAATAAATAACAAAAAAATTATATAACTGTAATTAATATTTAATTCGTATTTCTTTAGCTAGATTTAAAATATGATCTTAAAAAAATACGCAATTTTATTTCGTTTAATGTTGATTTCTCAAATTAATGTAATCTTACAAAAAATAACGGAGTGAAAAGTGAAATTCAAACTCAAGCAGCGCAACTTTAAAAGAACACAAAATAAAAAAAATTTGAAGGTTATATACCACATAAAAGAAAACTAAATATGATTTAATATTGATTATTTCAGAATTTAGCGTACAATATCTTTTAAACGAATGAAAATACTTAGAATTAATTAATGAGGCAGAAGAACAAAAGCAAATACGACAGACCTCATTAGAATTTGAAAACATTCTTTCAAAATGCATAAGTAAAATGAAAAAATATTTAAATACTATGAAATTTAAATGCACAAAAAAACCAAAAATACATTCTTTTTTCTGGAAGGAAAAATTATTAATTTATTTTAAATATTCGAGAAGAAAAATACATGCTAATATATAAAAAAATAAATATCACTTTGTGACATTTAAAAAGATATTTAACTTATAAAAAATAAATTTTAGCAACATCATAAGTCTCAACTTTTTCTGCATTTCTTATTAGCAAAATTAAATGGTAAACGTATTTAAAGAGCTTTTTTGAACTTGGTAAATTGCGTTAAATTATATTTCCCTATATACACACATGTATACGTTAATAAGCTAATAAATTTCATTTGTATCTCATTCACATAATTTTAAATTACATCTTAAAAAAATAAATTATTGAATTTGAAAGAAAAATGTCGGCAATAACGAGTCAAATCTAATTCTCTGGTTTAACGAACTAAAACTTCCCCACAGATCTCTATGCTATGCGAGTCTGACCGATAGGATATACAATAACAACCTGTTTCCATAGACATCAACTCTGCTATGTTAAGCAGCAAAAAACTAGGATTTAGACGCAACACTAGTCACAGAAAAAAAACACGGATGATAATGTTAAGTCTATGGGGGCGTTCTTTTCAAATATATGACTCAAATTTTAATATTTATACATGATTGTTTTATATATAGGATAGTTAAGGATGATTTACAATCGTGCTAGTTTTTACTTTTTCAATTTTGGTTATATATTTTTTATATTATGATAATTTCAATTTCAGCACCGGTTCAAACCGGCTACGAATTTTTTTTTTTTTTTTTTTTTTTTTTTTTTTTTTAATCTTAAACCAGAATTGAAAAGTAAAAACTAGCCCGGTTGTTGATCGTCCTCGGCTGTCCTATGCAAAAAAAATTCATGTATAAATTTTAAAATTTGAGCGAGATATTTGAAAAGAATGCCTCCCATAGACTTAACACTATCATCCGGGCCTTTTTCAGTAAATAGCGTGGGGTCTTAAAAAACTCCGATCCAAGGGACGTACGAATGGGCCTCGAAATATGAAATTATTTTTATCTAAATTATGTGTATAATAATGTAGTTATTTAAAAAGTATTATTAATTCCAGCTGAATGAAAAATACCACACTAGTATTTATCCTGCTGTGTCCTGAGACTAATTTTACGTGGCACTGCAAAACCCAATTCAAATTTTTTAGAAAACATCTCGTAAGTTACATCAATCTGTATATCGATGCTTCTAATACGCATACATACCTTTAAAAAGTTTAGATGTAATTCCAACAATTCTAAAAACATTTAAATTAGTTTAAGGGGTACTTTTTAATGTTGCCTACAGGCGACATCAGGACTGAGGGGGGTAAACATAGGGCTTCACATATCAAAGTTCTGAAACCCAGCTATCATGCATAATTCTGTCTAACATCATTCACTACGAATGTAGACAAATATACAACGAAAAAACAAAAATGAAAATCTAAACAATAGAAAGGAGTCCACAATGATTGTTATTTACCAATAGATATTAGGTATGCAGCTATAGTATATTTATATTATGTAGCTTATTTACGTATAGTGTATAAATAGATATCCTCCTCGATCTTAAATATCACGTGTGATACTGTCGAACCATGATGGATCAATATATCAGCTAAATTAAATGATTCTTTTACATTTTTACTTTACGTCTGTATAGCTGAAATTTTCTGGCTTTGAATCAAAACCATAAAAATACAGCACTGATGCTTTTTTGTATAAAATCTGTGTTATTATCTGAGTTTGCAAAATGCTTTTCAGACAGTGTGTTCAAGAAAATAAGAAATTTTCTTGATTAATTAACTTAAATGTTTTACAAAAAAAAACCTCTAAAGATTTGTAAATCATTCAATAAAATAAAGGTCTTATATATGTTACTACAAAATTTAGGTTATCAATAATTAAATAGATATCTGTTACAGATTTCTGTCATCTATAGTGTCTTTCTTTGTGCCAAAATCAATGAATGTACTTTTACAGTAGTATTTTACCTTCTGGTCTGAAGAGGATATACTTGATATGAAAATACCGTATACTTTAGACGAATTTCACAAATTACTTGACAACTGTGACAGGCATTCAGATCGTTAAATAATCATGTGGAAATTTCAAGAATACAATAGAAATTCCACAGAAATTTCTGTTCTTTTAATAATCTCTCTCGTCATAATAGCAGAAAAACTGGTTATAGAACTAGTACTAAGAAAGAGCCAGTTTAATTTATGATTCGAAGTTACTTCAATTTGACAACAAAATATAATTATTGTTATTTGCATTTATGACTTTCATTTTGCTGTTACTTGGTATTTATAAAGAAAATAAAACTAATATTGTATTTCTGGAATATTCCATGTATAAAATCCACTCAGAATATTACATTTACATTTGCAAATCCAGTTTCATAAAATATAAATTTTGACTTTTCGTAACAGCATGATAGATCTGTTTTAAAACATTTTTATTGCAAATGTAAACCATAATTTTGCTTTTACTTAACCTTTTGTAAATATTTAAAATAAAAGCTAAGTCATTTTAGAATTATAAGCTAATAATATTGAATACGAGTGTTTATATATATATATACATATTGAAGTTTGCAGCCAAGGCATTTTAGCTTTAAGTAGAGAAATTGTAAGCTTTCATTCTTTGAAAAATGTATGAACATAAACTTTCCAGCATATTTCGTAGCGCTAGACTACCTGCCCATGCACCAAACAATTTTAATAAATTTGAATAATACATTCGCAAATTTTATTGAATTTTTATTCCATAACTGACTGCTTTCAAAGCCAAATGAATACTTTATAGGCCCTTCATTCCTAAGTGATAACTCCAGATACTTAGTAAATTCGCAAAATGAAAAACAATGTGTAAATTATATTTGATAGAACTTCTCTAAAAATTCTCTGCATTTAAAATTTTACTTATAGAAAATTGCACTAGAAAAAACAATAATGCTTGACCAAGTCAAACGAATCTTTGCATTGTTTTTTCTTGTTGTTTTACTAGATTTGAGATAGTTGGAATTAATTTTCTAAATTAATATTAATTTAAATAAAATGAAAAAAGTTACTTGTTCTACATTTACAATAATATTATGTTTGATTTAAAACGTTTACTTCATCTAAATTCTTATATAACATCACTGTCATCTTTAATTAAAAATTACAACTAAAACTAAAACTAATATCAGCCATCATAAATTAAACTTTTTAAAAAATCGTTTGCAAAATCTTCAAATTACTATTATTTTTAATTTTTATTTTTTAATATTTTGTTGTATAGAGGATTCTTTGAGTTGCAAAAACTATCATAATTTTCAATACAAAAACTAAATTTATGAGCAAAAAATGGAATAGAATTTTATTTATTATTTTAAAATATCGTAAAAAAATCCGTATGGTCAATTCTACAGAAATAATTGATGCTTTACTTATTTTTAAAAAGAAAATTTTTCCACGCAAACTAAACTGTCATCACATGCTTCCAAAGAGTGATAAATAAAACCTTGAATAACCTTTATGTCCGATAAATAATATCATCATTCATAATTCTCAATAGCTTCCTCAGAAAAATTTGTTTCATGTTTCGTGTAAGAACGCCAAGAAGATAAATATTACATAAGGGCATACCAATGAAAACATAAAAAAAAATTAATAATTCAAACCATAGTTTAAAAATGGTTATTGAATAAAATTTGCTTGAAAAAATGAAGACTATATACAACGTATACGACAATGAAAGAAAAATCTCTTAAAGCTCGGATGTAGCTTATTCAAAAAATAGTTTTGGCCGTGCCATTTAGACAAAAATAGTATAAGTAATATACTAATATTATAAGTACTTAATGTAACACTTTAATAGAATCGCTTAGCATTGTGTTTAAAAGACTTCTATCAAAGTAGAGACAAATGTACATAGGGCAGATATACGTGATATTCAGAGCAAATGGCCGCAAAGTTGTGAAAGCTGTTCTGCAAACGGGAGGGTTTACAAGAGAAAAGGGGAAAGAACTCAACGACGCGATCCTTGATAAACATCTTTCACATTCCGCAACTGATGACGTCGCGTACGATTGTAGAATAAGAGAATCGATTTTCAATCGAATATTAGCATGTTTTAACCAATGAGAATACATCAATTTTTAAAGGGACAAAATACGTTTTGAATAATTGTTCATGCCCTCACTGCTGTGTTATCAGTGAGTCATCGGGCCTGTCTTTAGAACACGGACTAGTTAACCAGCTGAAGAATATTTCGTTTAAATGTTAAATCAAAAATATTTAAAATCCAAGAATTAATTAAATAAAAGGTTCATACTGAATATTAATATTTTAATTGCTCTGGGACATCCACCCCCCGGAGTTATGAGTTCCCCAACGGAAGATTTGAGATTTTGTGTTTTCAATGGTAAAAAAGTGCAACCTCTCTCCCCGGAGTCATACAGTTATCCCTCCCGGAGTCTAAAACTTGGACTTAGCTGATCACTTGAAGAATACTTCGTTTAAATGTTAGATTTAAAAATATTTAAAATTCGAGGATTATTTTAATAAAAATATCATATTCCATGTTAATATTATTATTGCACTAGCCCGTTTACTTGAATGTATCACCTATTTCACCACCTATTCATCCTAACAAAAGATATATTAATTTAAAATTATGGAACACAGTGGAAACATTTTACTTTAAAGTCTCAACTTTTCTATCATGATATTTTTTTCACGGAATTAAATACATTAAAAAGTAATTTTAAAAAAGATTAATACATTATAGTAATAATAGTTTAAAATATTTAAACTTCCAAAAAAGCAATCAGACGTAGTGTTGATTTAAGAAGATGACAACCCCGCCCCCTCCCCCGGCGGAAGATTTGAGATTTTGTATTTTCAATCGTAAAAAAGTGCAATCACCCCAACCCCCTCGAGAACAGAGGGTGGCCAAGGAAAGGGGCATTCCACCTGGAAAATTTGAGATTTTGTGTTTTTAATAGTAAAAAAGTGCAATTTCTCTCACCCCCCCCCCCGGAGTCACAGAAATCCCTCTTTGAGAAAAGTGCCTAAAATTCGGACTTAGTTGATCAGTTAAAGAATATTTCTTTTAAATGTTGAATCTAAAAATATTTAAAATCCGAGGATTATTTTAATAACAATCTAATATTGCATATGGATATTTCTATTGCTCTAGCTTATTCCCTTGTATGTCTCAGCTATTTTGGTATCAACTAAAAATATATTAATTTAAAATTATGGAACAGTCGTAACATTCTACTTTAGTTTTAAAGTCTCATCTTTTCTATCATGATTTTTTTCACAGAATTAAATACATTAAAAAATAAATAAATAAAAGATTAATACATTATAGCAATAATAGAATAACACATTTTAACTTCCAAAAAAGCAATCAGACACAGAGCTGTAAAACAGGGTTGGAAAAAAACCAGTTTTTTTTTCGGCAAAAACCAAAAAACCGGTTTTTTGGTTTAAACCAGGTTTTTTTGGTTTCAACCGGATTTTTTTTAAAACATCCTTTCTTATTACATATACATACATGCATATTTACTGATAAAAACAGACATTATTGGTTTATAAGCACTGTAACTTCATTTAAAATAATTTAAATTTAATAATTATAGTGAAATTATAGTGAAAAAATATTATTAAAATGCTATAACTAGCAACCAGTCTTTGCTTTTAATTCTTCAAGATAATCTCCCAAAAGAAAATTTCTTTTACAGCTTCTGCAAAATCTTAAAAGATCATTGTGTTACATTATTAATTGCATTAAATAATCTGCATTATTAAAAAAATTAAAATATTTTATACTAAATATTGAATCTATTTTATCTTTGATCAAGTCACATGTTTGAAATTTTTTCTTTAGAGCAATAGATATGATAACCAATGTGTACTGATTTTAATCCTATATAAAAAAAAATGACGCAAACCCAATATATTTAATGCTTATTGCTGAAATAAAGTGTTAAAAGTAGAAATTATTTATATTCAATAATCTGAAACTCGTAAATTATAAAGAAAAAAAATGTCATTAGATTCCTTCTAAAAAACGATAGAAAATATTTATATCTAATAATCTGAAACTCATAAATTATAAAGAAAAAAAGAAAATGTCTTTAGAATTCTATAAGAGAGTCTTTAGAATATATAATGCTTATTACTGAAATAAATAAAAACTGTTAAAAGCAGAAATTATTTATATCCAATAATCTGAAACACGTAAATTATAAAAAAGAAAAAAAGAAAATGTCATTAGATTTCGTTTTAAAAAAACATTTTTTTTTTTTTTTTTTTTTTTTTTTTTTTTTTTTGAGAAAAAACCGTTTGGTTTAAACCGTGCCAACCCTGCTGTAAAATGCCTTAAAATGGTTCTAAAGCAGGAATATAACACACGAAGACAAGCATATAATTTACTAAATAAAATATTTAAAAAATATTTTAAGAATTAAAAATTGGGGTCCCATAAACAATTAATATAGGTGCCATAATAGCTGCAGTTTTAATGTTGGTATATATGTATAATATAGCCAGTTTTATGTATGTATATTTGCATTTTCAAATTCTTATGAACATTTTTTGCAGTTTCCCTTTTGAATTTTAGGCATGTATTTCCATTTTAAGTGTGTATATATGTATACTGGCTGATTGATGGTTGATGTGTGTGTGGTTTATGAAAGGTGGGGATGCAGAACGAAAAATTTAAAATCCAAAAAATTAAAAATTGATGAAACACTTGATGGGGGTGGATGCCAAAATAAATATGTGATCTTTAAAAGTCAACACAAAGAAAAGCTGAAATATTTAGAGAAAATTTATCTTGTACTTATTTTAAAGCTTCATAATACAATTTTCTTCAACGCCAAAGACAGAGAAAATGCAAAACAATAGTAACAGAGTTTGTTATTGTTATTCCTGTTTTCTCATTCTTTTTATTTTATTCATATGACTATAGAAGAAGCTCATTTGTAAAGTTTTGGAACAGCTCAATGATAAATTTATTTTGTTGTTTTTTCTCATTCAGTTGATTTATACTAGAATACTTTTGTAATTAGCTGTGTTGTAAAAGTTTTTCATACTAATTATTGTTACTAATTTTTTATGTATACATTTTTAAATTGGATTTTATAGCAAGAATAATATATATAGGTTCAATCCCGAACAACATCTACTACACAATTCTACTCATCCAAAAGACACCCTTAATTTAAATCAATTTAACAATTTTTCCATACTTAAAAATTACATTTTAGCTGTGCAAACTGTGAATTTTTGTAGAATAATATTTTAATATAATTAAAAAATAAATTTAAAAATAATATTGAAACTATTTTTTATTTATGTTGTAAAATTTCATTTCATATATTTATAATTTTATAACAAATTAAGGGAAACACTAAAAAAGAAAAAAAAATGTTATTTTTTGCTATGTGTGGGGTTTTTAAACAATTAATTTCTTGATAACATACTTATAAATATCTCTTAATTAATGTCTTTATCAATATATTTAGCAATCTTGGAAATCTCAGAATTTTAAGCAAGCTGTTTATGCTAGTGAAAAAGTTGGAAAACATTTCTCAAACTCTTAAAAAATATATGCTATAACTTATATAGTAAGTTGTAGTATAAACCTGTAAATACTTCAGTTGCATTGACAAAATTTATACTAAATTAAAAGTTGATAATTTCTTGTATACATTAATATATTTGAGAAATGTATTATGCAAAAAGATATATATTAAAAAAAGGCTAACATATACAAGAAAAATAAATACAAATTAAGATAATAATCTCATTTAAACCGAAATTGGAGTCATTTTACTTAAACTCTTACATTTGTTAACAAACATCATTAAATAACTTTAATTAGACTTTTTTAGCTTGAAAATAACATATAGATTTTCGTTATTTTCAAACTGAGTAATATTTATTATCACTTTACAATAACTATTATTTTGTCTTACATGTAATGTAAAGAAATTTATTTATCCCCCCCCTCCCCTTAAACGAAATAAGTAGTAATATTTGACCTAAATGAATTAAATTCCTTCACATAATCAATATTCAATTATATATTCTTACATACACTCAACCAATCACGACGTGAAATGTTTTCAGTGTATTATTAACATGTTGTATTATACCAGAAAAATATTTCAAGATAAGATATTTATAAATGTCAAAATATAGTTTCAAGAATTATGATTTATTTATCTTTTCAAAATTCATAGCATCTAATCATAATATATTTTGTACTTTTTTATTGCAAGATTACAGTTAGGCTTTTAAAAAAATCTCGATAATAAACAGTATTTAATTAAAAAAATTCAACTTAAATTATTTCCTTTATTAACATTCCTTTCCAAATTATAAACTTTTCAAAATTTATTTCTTATGTGTGTATTTAAAATTTATTGAAAAGTTAACATCAAATGCTAAACACATATATACGTTACATACGTTATTGAAAATCAACTATTCATGAATCATAGAAATTCTCTAGTTGCTTACTGTAGAAAATAAAAAATAAATATATTTTTTAAACAACAATTCGTGAGTCAACTTTTTTATTATTACTGTGCATCACCAAATATTATTATTAGGGATTAATAGCGAAAAAAAAGAAAACTATATTGTTAAGTTTTGAGAAACTGCATAAATAATTTCATAAAAAGTAAACAAATATTTTTTTAATAAAAGTGACAGCATTTCACTTTCACAAGATAAAATTCATAACTGTCAACATCAAGTTTCTATAGGTATATCTTATCTTGGTAATAAATAAATAAGAAAAATAAAGATTTTATCACAGTAATAAAAAAATATTAAAAAATTATTCATAATAATACAACATATCAAAAAGTAACATTACATTGAAAAGCATTTCACATACCTGTATTTGAAACGAATGACTATCCTTATCTTCTTTTAAAGTAAAGTTCTGTTTATATTAGTTTTATAATATATATATTGTGCTGTTCATTTGCTGCACACGATTTACTGTGGAAAAATAAATCTAGAGCAGACAGAAAAAAAAAATCTTGACCAGAAATTGTAAATAATCAAAGGCTCAGTTCTAATTCTAATATATTAATTTCATTGGTCGTTACAAAATGTTATTTTTTATGACAATGTAATAAATTTTAGTAAAACTGTTAATAATTTCCTCAAAATGAACATAAAAAACCCTTTATCGACTCCTGAAATAAGATGTAGCAATAATGTTCATTGCTAAAAACAAAGTGCTAATATTCCATATTCGTGACCAAAACCAAAAAAATTTATCAAAAATGAGTCATTCTGGCAACAACGTAGTTAAAAGTGTAGGATGTTACAGGCTTGAAATAATCAACGCTATAAACTTCGCTTGCTAAATTATATCCATTGATTGCAAACTCGATTAGAAATCTCAACCAAAGCTAAGTGTAACAACACCTTTTGTTGACTGATGACAATCAAAATTGAATCGACATCTTTTTATGTCAAAGCTCTAACAAAATATGCAGTTTTCTGAAACCTTGTCTGTTAATAACTGAATTAATACTTGAGATACAGGCATCGCGTAAAACATGAAAAACATAAAGTATCGGTACCGGTTGTTGAATGATGTACAACCAAACCTAATCAACATTTTGTTATTTCAAATTCTATGATGCATGAAGAATGAAGAAATATTTTTCATTAATCTTGAGATACAGCTATCTCAAAAATCAAGAAACTCGAAAGATAAAAATGCTGTCTGTTGGATGACATACGCCGAAAGCAATAAGTACCTCAAAAGCATTAATTTGCCGAAACTCAATACCGTTATGTCTTTATCCAATATGTACGAAGCTCAATGATATTCAGCACTTCAAATACAATTAGCAAGTGTATTTGGGGAAAATTCAGCATACATATTCAAAAATGAATACTTAGATTTCACGAAATTTTCTTCATTTTTGATGAAACCGTTCCCTGGCTAATGCTCCGAGTGTATATTTCGTCGTTTTGAGTAAATTTATATTTTTACGTGTTTGACGATAGAAATTTCGTCAAAAATACTTATACAAAACGTGCGATAAGATGGCTGGTGGGGCCATTCATTGAACAGTTAAAAATTTTTTGTATTTATTAACAAAGGAATAATATGATATTCTCGCGGATTCAATCTCACAACCTCTTGATAGGGAGACCCTCGCTCTACCTGCTACTCAAAAGTACCCTTGAGAGAAAGTGCTTTTAAATGAATGTACGGATTTTACGGTGTTTTTTATATTTTTATTAGGTCGATTGTAAATTTCAATGTTGTTTTAATTCTTGCAGGTTTTAATCAGTAAGGCTATTTTATTAAACTCGTGGGACCTCCGTGGCCGAGTGGTCAAGACACCATGCTGCTAAACGCTTGTAAACATGTGAGCTTGTGGATTCAAATCTCACTGGCTTCATTGCACACACTCCTTTTATGGAACTCCCGGCTGTTATTTCCTTCGTGATTTAAAATTTCCTTGTGCTATCTCGTCCCTGTATATTAACGATGACCTATAAGCAGGCTTTCATGCCGAGCACATAAGTCAGATGTATGTTATAAATAAATTAAATTTAAATTCTGGATCTATTGTTAATTGTTATGTTGGTTTCTAAAAATGTTGTTATATTGTTATATTCTTAGAGTCTTATATAATGTATGTTTCATTTCCAGATATCGATAGATAGTACTTTAAGTTATTTTGTACACGCTCCGCGGTTAGGCGAGCACGTGTTTTGCGGTCAAGAAGTTCTTGACACGCGTTTCTGTCTCTTGTACTAACATTTAATTAATTAACTTACTTCTTATCGTTTCGGGTTTTATGCGTTGCGTTCTTACGTTAGTTGGGGGTAGTTTCCGCAAGTTGCGAGTTTTGTGTTACACTTGAATATGAAATTGTATTGGTTAAAAATTGAATGTTAATGTAATTTTCTTGCAGGGAAGTATATCTAGGAACTTTTTATTTTATGGATAATTTTATACAATTTCATACGATTGTTGAAAAAATTGGAATCCAGTTTTTCAAGAAAACATCATATGTACCTCACATAAATTGAATATGAGAAACTTGTAAAAATTAGGTTTTATTTCTACAATAATCGGATTCTAAATTTTCTAAAAATGAGCTTATTATAAATAATCACATATTTCCCATTCGGAATTATCACTGGATAAGAAAGAAAACAGTTCAAAAAACTTATATATTTTGGAAAAAAATAATTTTATACGGACTATATATGAAAAAAAAAGAATCGAGCTGTTCGAAATCCGAAACATGATATTACGTTGCTGTTGCTGTGTTTGAAATATCCTGCAAAAACTATACATAAAGCACAACCAGAAGGAATTTGGAATTTACTATTTCATAAAATACTATAAGAATTAAATTTAAATGGGCTAATGTAAAAATTAAAGAATCTAGAATGCATTATTCTTATCAAATGAGACAGACCTTTCGTGATACAGATGATATTCAAATAAGATATTTCTTGGATTGTTATTATTTTTAGCAGTTGTAAAGAAGTTCAAGGATGTTATGCATTGACTGCAACTCGATATTTTGTGCTGTGTAGTAATAAATATATTGTTTTATTTTATTTCTATCTTTATGTAAAATTCTTATGTGATTAACTCCATATAAAAAATGCGTAAATATATACGTAAAAATTAACATGTGAGAGTTTTCAATTTATAATAATAATATTATTCTTGGCAAATCTTATCTAATTTTTATTGTTTAACTACACTTTTTTAGATATTTGTAGTTTTTACAAAGAAATTACTTTTTTATTTTACATTTACTGGATGCGGATTTATTAGATTATCTGAAATAACATATTTATTTTCCTCGATATCCATAATGATTCGCTTTTCCTGATTATCCTCATTAAATGGAATAAATGTTTTTAGTCTATAAAAATCAACTTCAAGTTTCGAAATATGATTTATTAATCAATTAAGTAGGTAAGAATTGATGAGCTAACAGTTTTTTTACTACTTAGTTTATATTTTATTCATGTTTAGATTTAGCGGTCTGAGAAACCGCTCACAATAGTTAAGGGAAAATTTTTGTCACAGTAGTTACGGGTTAATGAAGAAAAAGAGCAACACATATATCTATATATATACATATTAAATATCTACATTTATCCACATTATCCACCACTACATTTATCTAATTATCTACATTTATCCACATTATCCACCACTACATTTATCTAATTATCCACATATTATTATCCACATTATATACATATTGCTTTATACGAAGGAAGATGTCCAAGCAGTTACTGTTACACATTCTTATCCAAATCAAATTTGTTTCTTTTTTCGAATATTTTTCGCAGTAACATCAAATGCAGTCATGAAATTAGACATGAATTTAAAGATAACATTGAAGTTTAATAAAATTATTAACTATTTGGAAAATAGTTGTTGTTCCTGGTAGAGAATTGGGGAAGCTGAAGTACCGGGTGATTATAATTAAAGTCCCGATTTTAAAAATCGATAATTTTAAAACTACTGGTCAGAATGACTTGATATTTTAGCAGAACAATCGTAAGGCATGGGTCAAGGGTCAACCAGGCGGGGAGGCCTACCAGATGGCTTAAGCACTCACTAGCCCCGCCTGGCAAAATTCTTGTAAAAAAAAAAATTAGAGGTTGGGTATAATAAAAGTTTTAATCATTGTATATCTATAGTTGAAATTTTTTGTTTAATTATTTAAAAAAAAATAGGATTTTAGAGTTTTTTGATATGAGGATTTTATAATTATTTGATTGCAAATTTGAAATTAAAATTAAGATTTTTAAAATAAGCTTGAAGTGTTATGGGGAGGTAATGGATTGTTACTTTTCTTAAAATGACGTAGGGAATGGGTGAGGGGTATTACAATGCTATTTTTCAAGGGTTCTCCCGAGCTTGCAGGGCGTACACAAATGGTTTGCATTGTTGATACTTGATTTTTAAAGACAATTTGTAAATTATAACAATAATATGTATATATATATATATTACATGCTTAATATGTTCAGATTGGTTAATAATATGATCTAAATTAGATGCACAATAACAGTTTTTACAGCTAGTCTTAGAGATAAACGCCCCACCAGTGGCCGAGAGGGTCTGACCTCTCAACTGGTAGACGGCAGGTGCTGGGTTCGAACCCAATCGCGGCCGTCGGCCTAACCGTTCGGAGTTTTCGTGGTTTTCTTCGAACCTTGCGTAAATACGGGTTAGGTTCCCTTAGAAAGACCCCCACGAAGGGCATCCCTACCCCTGGGCCTATATCCCTAGCGTAGATAATCGGCCTTCACAAAATACACCACACCACTTAGAGATAAACTTCTGGGTTCTGGGACAAGAATTGGTTTTTCTCCAGTAGTTTTATGCAGTCTATTATCTTTTGGTATAGGCTTGGTTTTGAAAGGACAAGTGAGAACCATTGTTTTAGGGGTAACTGTGTTTTTCTTATGTGGAAGTGAGATGTTAGAGTGCACTGGGTTAGGTAATGGAGAGATGTTTCGTATTCTCCACATATGCATAAAGGAGAGTGGACTTTGTTGAATTTGTAGAGGTAGGAGAAGAATGGGCCATGGTTTGTTGCGAAGATGTACAAGTTCCTGTTTGGAAGTAGGAAGTCTTGCTTTATTTTTGGCACTAGTTCATATGTGTAGCGGCCTGTGTCACCATAGTCCCATAGCTCTTGCCATCTTTTAAGTAGGTTTTCTTTTAAAGTTTTCTTTAGGTATGATGGGGGATAAAGGTAGAATCTTTTTTTCACTTTTGATGATGTTTTCGTGGCTTGTTTTGCCAGTTCATCGGCTCTGTCATTTCCTGCTATATTGAAGTGGCCTTTTATCCATTTGAAGTATATTTTCGTTGATGTTTACTGGAGTAGTTTTATTATATTAATTACAAGTGGATTCCTGGAGAAGATATCCTGTAATGCTGTTAAGCCTGACAGACTGTCTGAATAAATTATTACTGAATTATATTTTGAGTTGGTTGCCCATGTTACCGCTTCTTCCAGTGCCAGTAATTCTGCTTGGTATACTGTGTTTTCACTAACCCATTTTCGGCCAAAGGTTCGTATACGAAACATTTCGATAAATATTTTTTTTAACACTCTGACACATTTTTTTCAAGAATTTTATTTTTCTTCTATTTTTTAAGGCTTTTGAAGACATCCATAAAATATTAGTGATTCAATTGGAGTAAACACTTTCTCTTAAAAAATTTTCAAAATACGCTAGAGTTTTAATTTGAAATGCCTTTGACAAATTCGACTTTTTAAAAATATATTATTATTCCAATTGAAATGAATTATATGTTTTTAAAATAGATTAAAGTTGAAAATTCTGTATATGAAATAAGAATAAAACAAAAGTCATAAAAATATTATTCATATTCATATTATTCATTATAAGAAATAATATTTTATATTATTATATAATATATTATTTCTTATATAAAATATTATTTTTCATGCACGAATCTTTTTTTGTGTCTTAATCTATGTAATTTAAGCATATTTCAATAAAAATAATGCTACATTTTATAAAATTTCTGTGCTTGGCCTAAAATGGGTTAAGTTGGGTTTGGTCTTCATATATTGTTTCTTCGTTTTTGTATACACAGTATGCATATCCTGTGTTGTTGTTTAATTTCGAGCCATCTGTATATATTTGGACTTCTGCTTTGTCTTCTTCTCCATCTTCTATTATATTTAGGTAATCTATGTATGGTTTTACTTGGTTTGTGTTTGATTTTGATTGATAGAATGCTGGGTCGTATATGTCTGTTGGTATTCCTGATCTTAGTATTCTTCCTGTTGTTGCTGTGAACTGTAGCTGTAAGTTAAGTGGGGGAATTCCTGAAAGTACACATAAGGCGGCTGCTGATGTTTTCTTGTAGGCTCTTGTAATTAGTAATAGGCATTGATATTGCATTGACGAAATTAATTTTTCTGCGTATTTATTTTTTATTCTATGGTACCACGTGGCGCTTGCATAGGTGACTTTCTTCTCTAGAATTGCATGGTACCAGATTTTTAATATTGATTTGTTTACTCCTCCGTAGGCTGAGGCAAATTTTAGCAGGCCTTGAGTTATGGCATTTATTTCTTGTCTTTTCTGTCTTAGGTGTGGAAGAAAGGAAAGGGTATTGTCTATTGTAATTCCAAGATAATTTAATGTGTTTTCTTGTTTTATTGATTTGTTATCTATTTTAATTGTTGGTTTTCTTTTAAGGTGCTTGGGTTTTCTAAGGTGAAGGCTTCTACATTTTTCGTATGAGATTTTCAAGTTATGTTGTTTCATCCACTCACTTATTAAGGTTAGGATCTCATTTGCCATTTTTTCTAACTGCACTCTTGTTTGCCCAAATATTATTATTATGATGTCGTCAGCATATGCTATTATTTTGCAATTTTTTTCCAATAATTGTCGTAATAGTGAATTTAGGAGGATACGCCACAGAAACGGCTCGAAGCACGATCCCTGAGGGCACCCTTTGTTAAACCAGTGGATTTCCTTTGATTGCCAGTTTGGTAGAGCACCACTTTTCGAGAGAAAGGATCTTATGATGTTTATGTAGATGTCTTCCAATTTAATGCGTCTTAGTTCTTGCATTGTTTCTTCCCAGGAGAGGGTGTCGAAGGCGTTTTTAATATCCAGTGATATGAGTGATATGTAGTTATTTTCTTCCGATAGTAGGTCTATTGTTGATAGAAGGTCTTGAATGGCTGTTTCTGTGGATTTACCTTCGATAAATCCGTGTTGGTTTGTTCTTACTTCCGTAGAATTCCTGAGCGAAAAATTTATTCTTTTTAGGAGTAGTTTTTCGAATATTTTCCCCAAGATCGGCAGGAGAGTTATTGGTCTATAGTAGCCAGCTGTTGATGTTGGGCGGCCTTTTTTTTGAAAAACACCAGTTCTCCTACTTTCCAGTTGTTGGGGAAGTAATTTAGGTTTAGCAATGTGTTGTACAGATTTAATAGGATGTGTTCATGATTTTTATGGATGTTTCTGATTATTATATGATCTATATTATCCAATCCCGGGGCCTTGTTTTTATTGAAGGAGTAGATGGCTGATTTAAGCTCTGATCTCGTGAATGGGTGTTGTGACTCTATTGGTGAATCTATTGTATGTTCTTCATATGATGAGCTGCCAAATATTGTTGAAGTGATTTCCTGGTAGAATGTTTGACATGAGTGTGTTGTTGCTGTTGAATTTTCTAATCTATAATTTTCTGGTGAGTAAGATTCTTTAAATGCTATGTTCTTTAGTTTTCCAAATGGGTCTTTTGCATTTTTACAGAAGTTAGACCAGGCCTGATTTTTAGCTTTTAGTATTAGTTTTTTGTGTATAGCTCTGTGGTGTTTGAATTTGATTTTGTCTTCCTCTGTTGCTTCTTGCAATTTTGATTTTCTGTACAGGGCTTTTACTTGGCTTCTCTTTTTTCGAAGATCCACTGTCCACCATGAAATTGTTGGCTTGTAAGTGATTCCTTTTTTTAAACGATTTATTGCAGGAGTTTTGTATTATGGCTATAAATTTTTGATATTCTTCTTCTAATTGATCTGTTGACTTTATGTGTTTAAAATCTATTTTGTTGGCTTTTAGGGATTTGTTTAATGTTTGCTCGAAGTTTTTGGTTGAGATGTTCTTCGTTCTGTATCGTCTTTTGGGCCGGTGTGGGATTTGCATTTGTAGTTCTAGGGTTATTAACCTGTGGTCTCCAAATTACATATCTCCGTCTATTGTCCAGCTTTTTACTTCTGGATATATTGAACAGGAAACTAAAGATACATCTGGCCAACCTTCTAAGTGCTGTGTTTCAAATGATGGTTTTGAGTGGGGGTCATTCATGACTAGAAGGCGCATTGCATTTATATGATTGATTAATTGTTGCCCTTTCTCATTCTCGTTGCTATAGCCCCATAGTTTACTATGTGCGTTAAGGTCACCCAGGAGGATAAATTTATTACTCATGCCTGTTGTGTCTGTCCAGTCATTGAGATCTTGGAGGTTCGCTGAGGGTGGAGAATACTGGCTATCTAGTGTCAGCGGTCCGTCTGCTGTTGATATGTTTATGAAGATTGAGTGGTCGTTCTGTTTTACTTGAATGTGCTGGATGTTACTGTCAATTATTAAAATGTGGCTATTGTTTGTTCTGGAATTATAGCATGGAATTCCCCGTGGTAGTCCATGTGGACTTGTACCCGTTAAACTGCTGTCTTGTAAGCAGGCTATGTGATACTGGTTTTCTATTAAGTATTGTATAAGTGATGATGTTGCTGATTTACTTTTTTGGAGATTTATTTGTGCTATTTTGAGAGGGGCTATCCGTGATGTTTGAGACGATTGTCGAATAGGTGTTGGTGGTGGTTGAGGTTGTGTCATTTTATCTTTTATGTTGAATTCTGGTTGTTTCTCTTGATGGAGTTGTTTCTATCTGTTAGGTAAAATTTGAACGCTGGACATTTACTAGAATTTGCTGCATGTGGGAAATTATTTCTTGCGCCCTGGCAGTTTATACATTTATGATTGTCGTGTTTTTCTTTTAATTTACAGGTTTCACTTGAGTGATTTCCCGTGCAGAAGGCGCATACTCTCTCGTATCTGCATCTGTCTTTCGTGTGACCATAGGCTTGGCAATTTCCACAGCGAATGACTGGACGGTAATCTTCAACTCTGCAGGAATTGAACCCTATGAGTATTCTTCCTCTCTGTTGCAGGATTCTTGCCATGTTTGCTTCTATGTTTAGGACATGTTGATACGTTTTTGCTCCCGCCCTTTGAATTCTACGATGTATCTCTATCGGGACTTCTACATTGTATTCTTCTAAGATTTTCCCCGTTATTTCCTTCTCTTCCGTAATTTCGGGTATGCCTAGGATGATGATTTTTCTCATATTTGTTGACTTGTAAGTTAGTTCTGCGGTGTCTTTTAGGGTAGAGATATTATCTAGAAATTCAAGAACTTTTTCTGTTTCTTCGTCGTTTTCGGCCTGGATGATAAGGGTGTTTCGGTCCCTTCCTGTGTAACAGGATATTTTAGGTAAACCTGGCACTGCTTTTGCTTTTCTGTTGAGGAGGTCTCTGATTGTGTTTAGCGTTGTTGTGGTGGAGGTTCTTCTTTATAATAATATTGCAGCTCTGGAATAAATATGTTTCAGTGTGGGTTTGGGATGGTTACTTCTAATCACATCCGCGTACTGCTGCTGTGACGGGGCTGATGATTCTACTCGTTCCCTCACTTCTTTCGATGAGTTGCTTATATCTGCCCTTATTTCTGTCGTTTGAATTTTGATTATTTGGACTGATTCATTTATTTCTTTTAAAATTTTCTTGTCCATTGTCATTGTATAATTTCCCTCATTTTCTATTGGATTTTCTTCCATTGGTCTTATGTTTTCCCGGAGTTTTTTTAGCTCTTCTTCTTTCTCTTCTATTATTTTCTTTAATTCTTGGATTTCTTTTTCTTGTTCTTTATTTAATGATTGTTTTTTCGCCCCTTCTTCCTTCTCTGCATCTGATGTTTTTCCTCTGTTCTTTTCATTTTCTAACTCTTGTAACAATTTGGAGTTATAATCTTTCAGTTGTGCTATCTTTTTTACCGCGCAGTTCCATTACAATTTCGCTTCTTCTGCATCCCCAGATCTCCTTCTTTTCGTCAAATTAATGCAAGATTCCAACAGATCCAGGATATCTGTTTTTCTTGCTATTTCTGCATCAAATTTTAATACCTTTATTTTTACTGGTGTGGATTTTTGTTTGTCTCCTGATTTTCTGATGTTTTTATAACTCATAAGTCCCTTTTTATTCCGGTTTGTATCAGAGGCGTAATCCGCTTCTTCTACATCCGATGTTGAGGATTGCGATTGAGACATCTGGGATAATTGTGGGCTCACGTAGTCCCTGGAGTTATGAGATTTTGCTGTTGATTGATCTGGCGAAAACGATAAGCTGACGCTCAGCAGTTCTGCCATTTTTTTAAAAATCAGAGCTATATTTTAACTTTTTCAAGAAAGTTATTCTTTTTAAATAATAGAATAATTTTTGTTTTTTAACTAAAGTTATTCTTTTAATATATCAAGACGATAAATACCAGGCATCGTCAGAGCCCTTCTCATGTCTCGTTGAAGGAAAGGTATATAGACAGTTTTTAGGAAAAACCGGTGAACTTGTCCACCGTAAATAGCTAAGATAAACAGTTAAAAGTTAAGTTTATATATTAACCCAAAAAGAAAAAAAAAAGGATAGTATAATTTTGAATAGTATTTTGGAATACAGTGGCGTATTATTAATGGTAATGGTCTAAACAGTAAAAGTAAAGAAGAAACTAATACAAAGTAGGTATGAAAAATTTTGCTGGTGATAAAAGAAGAGTAAATTTTGGTTGTTTCTGTGCTTGTGGTTGTCAATCCCTGCTTTAAACTTATTCATATACCACTGGACATATATTCCAGTTTGAGAAATTGGTAATTAAGTAACTTGACTAAAAATTCTACTTAAAACACTGATATATACATAATTAGATACATTAAAGTAACAATACATATATATTTTTCCTCCTATATACAGAAAAATAAACCGGTTTGATAAATGGGCGTTGAATAGACTTGAGTAAATATATTATTAAATAATCAGTTATATGGCATAGTTAATTCGATATGAATACAATAAATATAAGTTCGAGTTCCCTTCCTCCATTTCAGTAATCCGTAATATAAGCAAATTGTAAGACGGATTAGTCTGACATATTCGACACATTTTAAAAGAATTAACATTATACATGTCAATTAAATTTATACAATATACATCTTTAGGAGAAGAGCAATACTTGAAGCAGGAAGGAGACATCCTAAGGGCTTACCTGCAATGAGGTTATCTTTGCTGCGTTTGAGATGAAATTCTCCAAGCTTCTTTAATCTTTAATGCTCCATGGAAGAGGGGAGGGGGAGGAGAGGGAAGATAAATAGCTAGTGGCAGTGCGTTCTTAGAGACGAAAAGAGAGGTGCAACATGCCCATGGTAAAGTGAAAATTTAGTAAAGTTGAAATTTAACCCTTTAAGGGGCTGCGGCGTGGCCCCAAAATGTAGGAGAGTGCAAAAGATGGTTGATTTGAAAAGTGGAGGTCAGCAGCTTTCCGTAGACATGTTACACCAAAAATTTAAGGTCTGCCCCCCTTGCCCCCCCTGGGGCGGTCCCCTTGTAGTTACCGGGGAAATTCAGATGCCAGAAAAAAGTCTGTGCGGGGCCAGACTGGCCAAAATATTTCTCCTCGCTGTAGCTCCCATAGAACCAGATCTATAAGCGGTTAAAGTTTTAAGTGAAGTGAAGAAATAGGCTTTTTTGAGTGAGTGACCAACAGGGGGGTCTACAGCCCCGGACGTGCAAAATTAATAAAAAAATTAATACGGGTGATAGACAAATGAACGAGCGAAATTTTAAGGTATAAGTTGGGGGGTGCAAGAATCCTCCCCCCCCCCAGGACAGACCTTCAAAGTCTAGAAATTTTGAGCTTTAAAAATTTTACTCAATACCTCGCTGTACGAAAAAGAAATTTTAATAAAGTGGGCTAGGAGGCCCCAACAGCCCTAAAAGTCCCTATAGAACATATCATAAAGCAGAATGGGTGTTTAATAGTTAAAATGATGCGAATTAAGATAATAAAAACAAGGAATAATGAATACAGAGAATAATACTGGCTGTCATGGCTACCCGCAGCAACGCTACTATTTGTCCGTGAAAATACTTGAATCATTAATACTTGAATAAAAACTGTGTGGCAACCCCACATATCGAGCCTCTATAGCAATTAGTATCTTTGAAACACTTTTATAACTAAACTAGCTATTTAGGAGGAGTAACAAGGATGGCAACTAGACACTACCTCTCAACATTTTTAATATCGTTTAAGTACTAAGTATCTGTTTGAGTTTATCCCTTAGAACTGCAACGGACCATAGGTTTTGTACTGGGGGAGCCATCTATTAACTTCTCAACTTGTGCTGAGCTTGGGCGGGATGTGCAAAACCCAAGCGTCATATTGAGAGACATTAAAAAAACAATGATACATATTTTACAGAAACACTCATTAAAGACACTTTTTAAATTCAAAATACAATAAAAAGTATGGCGGAGCAGAGTTCAAACATTACTGTACACGTACATACGCAATATTATAATTTAAAAGATATAAATTAATATTTTTAATTAATTTTTTAAAGATAGTTACACACTATGGGGACCACTTATGTAAATTAAAAGTATCAAACTCAGAACGACATTTTTTCAAAAATTAATTTTTATTACTTAGAATAGTCAAAAAAGCTTCCGAATTAGCGGCAGAGCAAAGATAAATGTTTAAATTAGATATAATGTCCACTTTTGTAAGGATATTATAATAATTTAGTATATTACGAGTTTAATAAAAAATGTAAACAATGTACTTTTCAATGGGATGTAATTTAAGCACTCGCCATTGCTATAACAAGCTATTTTTAAAGATAGTTTAAACACATAAAAAAATTACAAATAAAATAAAACTTTAAAAATAACTCACTCTAAGTCGTTGAAAATGCTTTAATATATGATAATTAATCCAAGGTTTTGATTATAAATATAAACAGCACTTTAAAAATGACGACTATCGTAGCGATAGCATTATAAGAGATTGACAACACTATATAAAAGTACCCATAACTTCGTAAATAAGTTACGTTGAAAAACTAAATATACTTTAACATGTCCAGAATAGATCTGGGTATGATAAATAAACGACAAGACACCTGAATAATTAAGCATAATTAAAATATGAGCACAGAAACTTATTGGTACAGTAGCAATGGCTGGTTGCCTGGGGACGAGATTAAGTGAAAAGCTTAAAATTTAAATTAAACATATCTCGGCAACCACTGCACCAATTTTGATCAAATAAAAACCAAAAAGACCAACAGAACTTTAGAAAAAGAATGAGACATAATTTGAGGCTCTGGCTTACCTAGTTCCTACGCCTTTAGCCCTCCATGAAGAGCTCAGCAAAACGCGACATACTACTTTTACCGTATCGAAGGATTTTTTTTCCAATCGTAAGGCAATGGAATTTTGTTTGGCGAAGGAAAAAGATAGTTCCAAAATGTGCCGATAGATGGCACTGTCAGTGTTCACATTGTCTAGATATATGCAAATTACTAATACGTGACATGCGCACATGAGACTTAGCTGCCATAAAAATGCAGAGCACCAGCTCTTTGCTTAATGCTTCATCATGACTCTGACTATGAAGGATCGCGCTCTGCTCTTGAAGCTTTTTTATAAGAACGATGACTGTGCACTTACAGCTATTAGGAAGTTTCGGACATTAAAATCCATTAAATTGGGTCCAATAAACACAAAAGGTCTGCGAAAAATGACTGCTAAATTCGAAGAGACCGGTTCATTTGACGTTAAATGGGGTAGAGGAAGGAAACCAGTTTCGGCTGCGGGAGTGGAAGATGTGGGTGCAGCATTACAAGAACAGACTAACAGTGATGTTGGAATCAGCAGTGCACGGGGAATTGGGCGAATGCTGGATATGCTGAACAGCACGGTGCGTAAAATCCCACGGAAGATCTTGAGCTGTTATCCGTATAAGATAACTCATGTGCAGGAGTTGCTACCTGCTGACCTGGAAGCACGTCAATCTTTTGCACTGCAATTTCTTGCCCGGATGGAAGTGGACAACGGATGGCCATGGAACATTCTGTGGTCTGACGAAGCCCACTTTCATTTGCAAGGTTCTGTAAATACGCAAAATTGCAGGATATGGGCGACCGAGTATCCGTCCCAGCTACAACCATTACCTCTTCAGTCTGAAAAGCTTACTGTGTGGTGCGGAATAACGGCAGCGTTTATCGTTGGTCCGTTTTTCTTCGAGGAGATCAGACCTGCGGGTCCCGTTACCTGCACCGTTACTGGCAAGCGGTATGAAACACTTTTGCGTAACCATGTCCTTCCGGCACTTCAGCAGCGTCAGTGTGTGGATCGCACAATATTCATGCAAGATGGCGCTCCTCCGCACATTGCTACTCCTGTGAAGCAGCTACTGAGTGCTAATTTCGGAGATGACAGAATCATAAGCCGTCATTTTCCAACAACGTGGCCGTCACGTTCCCCCGACTTAAACCCGTGTGATTTCTGGCTTTGGGGGTACCTGAAGAATGTTGTTTACAGCGGGAGGATTCAGAATCTAGCCGACTTGAAGGCAAGCATCACACACCACATCCATTGCATCAGTACAGATACTCTCCGATCTGTTGTGGAGCATGCCGTTTTGCGCTTCCAATTAGTAGCGGAACAAGGCGGAGGGCATATCGAACAACTTATGCTTTAATCATCAGCAAGGTGTTGATTCCATGAAGCTCTTTTTATTGTCATAATCGCTGTTGTCGCTGTATTCTGGTCTTTTCGCTAATAAATCTTTAGTAAATCCCTGAACTCTATTTTTTTTTCTTTTGGCCAACAACATTTCTGTGTTAAACGAATACATTTTGGGTCTTTCCTCCTGATATTACCCGGACAGCGCCATCTATCGGCACATTTTTAAACTATTTTTTTTCCTTCGCCAAACAAAATTCCATTGCCTTACGATTGTTCTGCTAAAATATCAAGTCATTCTGACCAGTAGTTTTAAAATTATCGATTTTTAAAATCGGGACTTTAATTATAATCACCCGGTATATCTGAAACTTTTTATTGGTTGAATTCTGCAACTTATTTCATTTTATTCGTTTTTTGATAGGTCCAAATTTAATAGCCAAAAATGGAAAAGTTCTGTTGTTTATTTCATTCATTTTCTGATTGGTCTATGCTTAATGTCTAAAAATGAAATACTTTTGTTGCCACAATGACAAAAAAAGTATAAAAAACTACAATAAAATTAACACCTTAAAAGCAAATTGAGATACAAGTTTCAAACAAGTTGCATATAAAAGTAATTTTTTTTTTCTGTATACGACGGTGCAAAAATTAAAAATGTGCGTGTTTCGAAATTTAAAAATTTGGAGTACCGAAAATTTTTAAACTGAAATTTCATTTAACATTTGCTTATGATTGGCCCAGGAATACTAACGTGACTCTAAATGTCCACACATAGTAATACAACTCTGTTATTACGTAAGCTAGATTTGATCATCCTAAAAATGATGTTATTAATATTATTTTTATTATTATTATTTTTAATATAGCAATTATTTACGAGTCTAAAATTATAGTCTTTAATATTATTTTCCAAATAGTCGTTGTAATTTGTTAAATCCCAATATTTTTAGTTTTTTTTATCTTTGTGCTTATCTTTGTACTCTTATATTAATTTTAGGGTTTTATTAGAGTGAAGGGAGAGAGCAGTCTGTGATCTATTTTCCTCAGAAAACTGTATATTTATTTATTTTACCAGCTCTCATGCTTAACATGTGCAAAACCGATGATTCAGCAAGTTTACGAACAAATATTACTATCAAACTTTTAACATAAATTAACTGAGACTTTCGATTGCATGCATTTTAAATTAAATATAAAATAATTAATTCTTCATTGATGTTTTAAGAATAGCCACATTGTTACAAAATTTGTAATAATCCAAAGAATAATAGTTCAAACATTACACCTTTTAATTTAATAACAAAATATTGTACATTCAATTATGATTTAAATTTTAATATAAGAAAAACATTGAAAACTTCTGACAACTTTAACTTAACTTGATAAATTATTCATTTTTAAACTTACTTATTCTACTTTTTTCCCAACAGTTCCTCATCAAACGTTCCGTTGGTTCCTGGATAATTTTTCTTACAACAAGGGTAATAAATAATCACATGGGCTACGTGATGCTATGCTCTGCTTGTTAACACAAGACGTTATTTTGCTCAATACTCTAGGGGCGAATGTGACATGTCTCGAAATTTATTATTTATATGTAGAATGAAATTTTTCTGAATGTATACGAATGAAATTGAAAGGTGCCATTCACCTATTTATTTATGTAAAATAAACGTAATATTCGCCAAAACAAATGAGTTTCAAATGTAAGTTTGAAATATTGTACTTCCAATTCTAATTCAACTTTGCTACTTTATTTTAATAATAAAAATATTTGCAAATTCTATGATCTTTAATTTAGCCTATAATTAAATGACTCTTCCCTTAAATTATGACAAGACTGGGTGCAATCGTATAGAAAATATGCGATATTTAAGACATATTATTTTCAAAAGTATGTAACCAATTTTGATGAATTTTGGAATAAATACATACTCAAAAATGGATATTCAGATTTCACGAAATGTTCTTTATTTTTGATGAAACAATTTCCTGGAAAATGCTCCGAACAAATATTTCGTCGTTTTGAGTAAATTTGTTTCTTTGTTTACTTGACGATAGAAATTTCGTCAAAAGTGCTTATTCGAAAAGCGAAATAAGATGGCAGGTGATGCCATCTATTGAACAGTTAAAAAAGTCTGTATTTATCAACAGGGGAAAAATACAAACTTCACAGGGATTCGATCTCACAACCTCCGGTTTGGGAACTGTTGCTTTAGCTGTTACGCCAACGCGTCCTTAAACGGAACTGATTTTTAACCGACTTACAAAAAGGAGAGGAGGTTATCAGTTCAACGCGTATGTACTTTTTTTTATGTATGTTCACCGATTACTCCGAAACTATCCAACCAATTAACTTGATTTTGGTGTTAAATGAGAGAGGTTGCTCTCGAACTGGTACCACTTCCGTTTCATAGAAATTGGTTCAGTAGTTTGTTAGTAATTAGGCAAAAACTAATAAAATTAGTGATTTCTCGCAAATCAGTAGTAATATGGATGTCAAATAAATTTACCAATGCTAGGATGGCCGAGCGGTCTAAGGCGCTTGATTTAAGATCTGGTTTTCGAAAGGCAACGTGGGTTCGAACCCCACTCCTGACGTACGTGTATACAATAATCTCTTCCGTACTATAATTTTTAAATATATAATTAAAAAGTTAAATACTAACTATGCAATTAGGAATATTTTGTATTTAACCGTTACCACAGAGTATCAGAGATTATTTTATTAACTCAATACTTTATCAGTGAAAGAGTACTCAAAAAGGAGAATAGACTTGCAAAAAGTAACATGACATTGAATAAGTTCTCTGAAGAGAATGAAGTCCAGACAGCCGAGCGGTCTAAGGCACCAGATTTAATCTCTGGTTTTGAAAGAGAGTGTCGGTTCGAACCTCACTCCTGACATATGTGTATAGTATACAAAAAAAATTTCCGTGTTATATATATTTTTAAGTGACTTCAAAAAAGGAGAGGATGTTATCAATTCGGCGCGAATGTATTTTTTTTCTATTTATGTTCACCAATTACTCCGAAACTATCCAACCGATTAATTTGTTTTTTGTGTTAAATGAAAGAGGCCACTCTTCCATTGGTACTTCTTCCATTGAAATTGGTTCAGTACTTTTTAGTAATTAAGTAAAAACTAATAAAATTAGCGATTTCTCGCAAAGTAAAAGTAACATGGACGATGACTAAGCTCGCCGAATGGAGTGCAGTCAGGTGGCTGAGCGGTGTAAGACAGCAGATTTGATTTCTGGTTCTTGAAAGCGATTGTGGGTTCGAAC
Organism: Maratus speculifer; assembly: GCA_964019185.1. NCBI lineage: Eukaryota > Metazoa > Arthropoda > Arachnida > Araneae > Salticidae > Maratus > Maratus speculifer. The sequence goes on from OZ025297.1 coordinate 180,291,207, forward strand.
CCCACTCCTGACATACGTGTATGGTTTACAGTGATTTTTCTCGTATTATAATTTTTAATAACTAACTTTAAAAAAATCGTTAACTTTTAACTAAAAAGAGAAAAATAAACTTTTCTACCAAAACTTGAACCGACTTCAAAAGCTACTGCAAAGTGAAAAATATATTTTTTACAGAATAGTATTAAGAAATTAAATTAAGAGCGTAGTATTTATCATGCGTATTATTATATTTATGTAGATTAATTTGATTTTTTGAAGTCGGTGCCAGCCAAGCCAAATTCAAAATTAAAATTAATTATCCAATGCAAATCGTAAAAGATAAACTAAATATTAAATCGTAAAAAAACTCGTAAATACTTGGATGCGTGTCTTTTGGAAAATTACATGTAAATTGGCTTGGCTGGCACCGACTTCAAAAAATCAAATTAATCTACATAAATAAAATAATACGCATGATAAATACTACGCTCTTAATTTAATTTCTTAATACTATTCTGTAAAAAAATTATTTTTCACTTTGCAGTAGCTTTTGAAGTCGGCTCAATTTTTGGTAGAAAAGTTTATGTATATAGCGGACTTTACTGTGTGTATATTTTTTAAGGTCGATTGTAAACTTTTCAATGTTGTTTTAATTCTTACAAGGTTTAATTAATAAGGCTAATTTATTAATTATGTTTTCCTATGATTAAATATGATCATTATAGTATGTCTTGATTAATATTATTTATTAGATTAATTTTCTTTGCTTAATGAATGATTAAAATATGGTTTGATTAATTTGTTGTTGAAAAATAACGAATTTTGAAGTGCATATTGGGAAAAGTTTCATCACTCTGAGTAAATGGTTAAGATTTTAACACTTTGCTGCTTACAGAGGGGAGAGGGATCAATAATGTATCTATTTTAATTGATTTTTATAATATTTCTTCAATAAAAAGATGATCCTGGAGTTTTTAAGTTTTACTCGCCATTTATTTATTTATTTATTGAAATATTTTTGTAGAACAATAAAATTTATTCTTTTAGATGTAAACTATACCGAACAAAGCAATAAATAAATAAATAAATATAATAATTAAGCATTTCTAAAAACTTTAATAAGTTAAAAAAATCACTAATGCAAAACAATGGCTACATATAGTTTTGTATTTTTTGAAAAAGGTGAAAAATGTGGTTTTTTAAATAAATTGTTACAGGAATAACATATACAGCATATTATCTGCTTACTAAAATTGCAGGATTTGAGTAGGCAGTACTTCTCTCAGCAATCAGCTATCCCAGCTATTTCCTTAAAATGCATTTAAATCTGGCCGCGAGTGAAGAAAAAATTTCGTCAAATATTTGAGAGTTTATGTTGTTAAAAAACATGTGATTTAGATACTAAATTATTGACAAAAACGATGAAATACACCTCAAGTATTGCTGAATCGTCAAAATTGAAAGTTTTATTTCTGACAGTGCATTCACTAAATTATACTCAAAACTTATAGGACAGAGTTAGTTCTTGTGACAAAAGAATATATTTTTTAGAAGAATGGGAATATATCAGAAGATTTCCATTCTTCAGAATTTTTTTATGGAAATAATAATTATTTTTTTAACTGTCTGTTTCATATGATCTTCGATTTTTACTCTATCACCGAAATACTTTATCGTAATCGCTGTCATACTTTAGGAGGGTTTTTAGGTAGATTTCGTATGAAATACTACCTATTGCAATCGCACCAGATTATATATATATATATATATATTCAGGGTGTCCGAAAAGTCTGGAAACGGTCGAATAACTCGAAAAATACATATGAGATTGAAAAACGTATATATACGTGTTAAATATTTTTAAATAAGCTACTCAGTGATACCAAATTTGACCTTCGTAACCGACCCCCTGGGGGTCAGAGGGGGTCCAACTTTGAAATCTTAAATTATAACCCCCATTTTTTTATTGCAGATTCGGATTCTACGGACAAAAATAAGGTAACTTTTGTATTTGATGTTTATTTCGAATCCTCGTTTATCACGGTGTAATTGAGCATATTAAATCGATACATATTTCGGCTTTTCCAACGAGATTTTCCCTAATCGAAACTAATTGGGGAGAATTTATGACATCAAATTCCTCGTCTTTTGCAATAATAGCGTTTCCTGAAAATCACCCGTGCCGATTATTTCGGTAGTGCTACACACAGAATGTTCCATAACACAGTAAAGTACACTGTAAAAAATTGACCCTTTTGCTGCATCGTCACTCCACCGCTTTTATAGAAAACGATTACTTTACTGTGTTATGGAGCATTCTCATTGGTCACAAAAGAGATATTCTATAATAACTGTGGAGTGACACTGCAAGCAAATGGGTCAAATTTTTAACAGTGTAGCACTATTGAAATAATCGCCACGGGTGATTTTCAGGAAACGCTATTCCTACAAAAGACGAGGAATTTGATGTCAAAAATTCTGCCCAATCAGTTTCGATTAGGGAAAATCCCGTTGGAAAAGCGGGAATATGTATCGATTTAATATGCTCGATTACACCGTGATAAACGAAGATTTGAAATAAACATCAAATACAAAAGTTACGTATTTTTGTCCGTAGAATCCGAATCTGCAATAAAAAATGGGGGTTATAATTTAAGATTTCAAAGTTGGACCCCCTCTGACCCCCAGGGGGTCGGTTTCGAAGGTCAAATTTGGTATCACAGAGTAGCTTATTTAAAAATATTTAACACGTATATTTACGTTTTTCAATCTCATATGTATTTCTCGAGTTATTCGGCCGTTTCCAGACTTTTCGGATACCCTGTATATATATATATATATATATATATATATATCACTTTTTTATGGACACGATAACTTCTATAATTCTTCACCAATCTCCACCAAACTGGTACATAAAATCAAAGGGGATAAAATCTCGGCTAAGTTCGTTAATGGGCAAAATCGGACCAAGGGGGTCGAATAAGGGGCGTTTTTGTGAAAACCGAAAAAACGTCATAACTTCTTTATTAAAGTAGATATCGAATCGGTTTAAAGTTTATATTATTTCTTAAAAATGGGCCAAAAGTTTATGCATGACAGATTTTTGATAAATTTAGAAGTGGGCTCAAGGGGCGAAAAAAACAGGGGTTTTGAGAGAAAAAAATCATAACTTCGTCAATTTTCCAAATATCAAGTCCAAATAAATTTTTTGTAAATGCTCTTAACATTATCTAAAACTTTTGTATTTACAAGTTTTTGATAGGATCAACTTTTACCCATGAAAAAAATTAAAAACGAAAAGAAAAAGGACGGTGAAAAAAGAGAAAAATCCATAACTCCGTCAATTTTTACGATATCAAACCTAAATAAATTTATTTTACATCTTCTCAAAAATATCTACAACTTTTACATTGACAAGTTTTTCATAGGACCAATTCGTATAGCAAAAAGAAATTAAACAAAAATAGGAGTTGGAGAAAAAACCTCAAATCCAAACTGCTTATATTCTGACTCATTTTTAAATTCATTTTTGATTTTAAACGCATCCAAATGGTAGATCCTCTTATTTAGAAAATGTATAAAGTGACGCACTGGTCAATTTTCTGATAAATACAGAATATATTTTTAAAAAAGGCTACCAAAATGGGTATTTTGAACAGAATTTCCCAAAGTTATCGGGACTGAAAATTTAGGTTCAAATAAGGAATTGCGTTTTTTTTCTGACTCGTTTTTAAAACCATTTTTGTTCTCAAACGCATCCAATTTACAGATCCTCTTATTTAGGAACTATATAACGTGATGCGTTGGTCAGTTTTTTGATAAAGACGGAATATATTTCAAAAAAGGCTACCAAAAACGGTATTTTGAACAGAATTTTCCGAAATCATCGTGATTGAAAATTTAAGGAAGTGTTCAAATAAGAAATTGCGTTTTTTTCTGACTCGTTTTAATATCCATTTTTGCTCTCAAACGCATCCAATTTACAGATCCTCTTATTTAGGAACTATATAATGTGATGCATTGATCGGTTTTTTGATAAAGGCAGAATATATTTCGAAAAAGGCTACCAAAAAGGGTATTTTGAACAGAATTTCCCGAAGTCTTCGTGATTTGAAAATTTAAGGAAGTTTTCACATAGCAAATTGCGTTTTTTATGACTTGTTTTAAAATCCATTTTCGCTCTCAAACGCATCCAGTTTACAGATCCTCTTATTTAGGAACTATATACTGTGACACATTGGCCAGTTTTTTGATAAAGATAGAATATATTTTTTAAAATGCTGTCAAAGTGAGTATTTCGCACAAAATTTTCCGAAGCAATCATGATTAAAGAATTAAGGATGTATTCAAACAACAAATCGGTTATTTTATGACTCATTTTTAAATTCAATTTTTTTTCTCAAATGCATTCAACTGACAGTTTCTTGTTATTTAGGAACTGTATAATCTACTGTTTTGGTCGATTTTTTGAAATAAATTCAGAATTTATTTCAAAATATGTTGTCAACATGGGCATTTGAGCTGAATTTTTCTTAAGATGATTCTGAAAAAACCAGTTTTTGCAGAAAAATGAAATTAAAAATTTTTCATAAACGGCCAAATGAAGTTATTAAACTGGTTTTATCTCTAATCATATATATACATATTTTGTTGAAATGAGCACTCTTCGAAATCTACCTCCGCCTATAGGCCCAGCCGACAGGGATTTTTAAACTAAAAAGTACAATTTTTCGGGAACTAAAAAACTTAATCTCTTAACCTGTGTGATGTTCTTGATCAGGTTTGAAACACATTATTTAATGTACGTTTATATAATCACTTGGATAAAATATACTTACATGTAATAAAAGAGCATACAGGGTGATTTAAAAAAAGTTGACAAAAAGATATGATAAATCAGGCATACGACAAGAATAAAAAATCATATAGAAACATAGAGCCGCAAACCACTTATTGAGTCACAAATACAGGGTGTTTCATCCTAACTTAATTTATGTTGACAGTAATAAATTTCAGTAAACTGAAATATATTATAATAAAATATTTAACAGACATTCTCACCTTTGTTTGACCACTCAAATTTTCGACTGTGATAATCAGTTTATAGAGTATCATTGATTGCTTGAGCAAGTTGTTTTTCCTGATCTTTTCGTAACGTTATCAAATTTCATGCAAAATAAGGTAAAACGTCGTTGCATTTTAGTTACAATGTTTTTATTTTCCTCGAAATTATTACTTTCAAACCGGGAGTAGCTAGAATGAAACACCCTGTATTTGTGACTCAATCAGTAGTTTGCGACTCTATGTTCCTATGTGATTTTTTATACTTGTTGTATGCTTGATTTGGATATCATTTTGTCAACTTTTTTTTAATCACACTGTATAGTGTTAGAGCAAAAATAATGCGAGTGGGAGTGATGTCTTAGTAATGTGTTCCAGTAAGCTTCTGAGTTCTGTTGTTCTTCAGGGAGTCTTTCTTAACCCTTTACTTCATCACGCGCCATATCTGGCACATAACTAAAAACATTATCATTTTCATTATGCACAATCAATTCACCCATATCTGTCTCTCATCAGGAACAATCCAAAGAATGGAATATCACTTATTTTCTAAGATGGTTGCAGTAAACAAAAAATAAGAATTTGTTTTTCAAGAAAAAATATGATCAAGCTATAAAGGTCAGATTTACTTTCATTAATTTTGCTGAATACTTAAAAACATTTATGTAAAAATGTTGCAGAATGGTAAGCAGATAAAATTAATTAATTTAAGCTCATTTAGTTGCAAAATATAGCAATTCAATATTTAAAAATTCTAATACTTGACATATGGTACACATATGGTCCGATTTTTATAATCATTTGAAATTTGAGCCTCTCCCCCCCCCCCCCACTCTCTGAATGCGCTACTTAACTACTCCCAACTATCCAGATTCTGAGCTCAAAATTTAAGTCTAAGCTTACGAAACCATTTAATAAGATGCAAAAAACCGCGGCAAAACATAGTTTTTCATCACTTCAAAGTCTAAAGCGCCCTCTATCGGCATTTTTTGAAATTTATCTTTATCATTTATTTTCAAGAAAACACTGACATAAAAAATAGTTTTAGTGATAACCGCAAATCAATCGACCAATTTTTTTTTTTTTTTTTTTTTTTTTTTTTTATGTTTATTTGAAATTTAGGGCCCTAAACTTCAATTGCGGCTATCTCCTTCGGAAAACGTTTGGGACCCTTGGTTTCCTATTTAATGTTGTTTGTCTTGATGTATACTATCACCCCTCTTTTTTGTAAAAACAATTTAGAATTCTCCTGTATATACGCTACACTAATTTCCAATAAAATACTGTCATCAACTTCAACATCATGTTTTCAATATATAATTATCCCTATCATACTATAATTGTTAAAACGCGAACCGATCTATAAGTAGAAGTACAGATAAAGTAGCGATATTTTTCAAAATCATTTTGATGTTTAAAAAATAGTAAAAATTATGACTCGCATTTAAAAAACGCTTTCCCTTTGTTAAACGTTTTATAAAATACAAAGTATTTACTCAAATTCATTTTCTTAAAATCTAAATGCTTGATACGTAATTTTATAATGTAGGGTTACTATCCTAAAAGTTACTGACACTAATATGAGCATCGTGTTTGAATTTTTTCTTATTCATACCATTTTATAACTTTAGAATTTGAACAGATGAGTAGACGCACAGATATATTTTGTATTTAGCAAATCATAACAAACTATATTTTAGCATTATTTCCTCGTTGTGAATTTTTTTTACAAAATACTATGAAATTTTACTTTTATATTTAAACAGTGCTTTGTTTCTTCTTGATATGAAACCAGATTCGACAAATCTAATATATGTACATTTAGTAATCTTTAAGTATATAACTTTTATTCCATATATAATACATTATATGCTCCAAAAAGTGATTGCAGTATTCTGTTTTTCCTCTGCGAATAATAGATATGGCTATTACTATCGCAAAGAAATAATAAATAATTCATACTTCATGAATTTATACATGAACAACAATGAATTTGTATGCTTCATTTATTTGAACCTTATAAATCAAAGACAAAACATGAAATTTAATCTATTGTGCTATATATTTTTATTAGATGTTCCTTTAATATCATACAAATATATAAAATTACAACCCCCCCCCCCTGAAACAATAATTTATTAAAAACCAAAAGTGAAGCGTTTAAACATCCCTTTGTTTTAAAAAATACCTGTCGGCTTGGCCTATATGTGGAGGTAGATTTCAAAATAAAGTGCTCATTTAAACAACAAAAAATGGAATATGATTAGAGATAACCCTGCTTAACAACTTTATTTGGCTGCTTTTGAAGAACTTTTCAATTCATCTTTCTGTGAGAGCTGATTTTATCAAAATCATCTTAAGCGATATTCGGCACAAATGCCCACTTTGATAGCATTTTTTGATTTATAGTCTGACTTTATGAAAAAATAGACCAATACGGCACATTATGCAGCTTTTAAATAAAAGCAACTGTCAATAATTGAATGCGTTATAGAGCAAAAGTGAATTTAAAAATGAGTCATATAATAAGCAAATGTTCAAAATGCCATTTTGACAGAATTTTTTGAAACATATTCTGTTTTTATCAGATGACTGACCAATACGACACATTATATCGTTCCTCAATAAGAGAATCTGCCAATTGGATGTGTTTGAGAATAAAATGAGTCAGAATATAAAAAGTTTGGATTTAAGATTTTTTCTACAAATATCATTATTGTTTAATTTATTTTTGCTATAAGAATTCGTCCCATGTAAAACTTGTCAATATAAAAGTTGTATATATTATTGAGAAGATTTATAATAAATTTAATCGGATTTGATATCTTAAAAATTAATGAAGTTATGGGTTTTTCTTCTTTTTGTTTTCATTTTTATTTTATTTTATTGTTTTATTGTTTTTTGCAATAAGAGTTGCTTCAATCAAGAACTTGAAAGTATAAAAGCTTTAGGTAATATTAAGAGCATTTATAAAAAAATTATTTGGATTTTATATCTTGTGACAAAGTTAAACATGGATGACAAAGTTCAATTTTATATCTTGTGACAAAGCCCAAAGACCCTTCCCCCCCCCCCCTTTAAGCCCATTATTAATATTATCAAAAATTTGTCATGCAAAATATTAGGCCCATTTTTAGAGGTAATATAAACTTTAAATTGATTCGATATCTATTTTAATAAAGACGTTATGGGGCTTTTTCGGTTTTTGCAAAACCCTCCACATTTCTACCCCCTTGGCCCGATATTGCCGATTAAAGAACTTGACCAAGATTTTATGTCTCTTGATTTTATGTATGAGTTTGGAAGACATCTGAGCAGAATTAAAGAAGTTATCATGTCCATAAAAAAGTGATATGTATATATATATACAGGGTGTTTCAAAATAACGTGGACAAATCGATATGACAAATGAGGCATACGACAAGGATAAAAAATCACATAGGAACATAGGGTCGCAAACTACTTATTGAGTCACAAATACAGGGTGTTTCTTTCTAGCTACAACCTGTTTGAAAGTAATAATTTTCAGGAAAATAATAACATCGCAATGAAAATGGAACGATATGTACCTAATTTTGTGCGAAATGTGATAACGTTACGAACAGATCTGGAAAAACATATTGCTCAATCATTTGATGATACCCTATAAACTGATGATCAGTTCAAAATGTAATTTGCTAAGTGCGTATTGCTGGTGCGCATAAAGCAAACTTCTACCACTTTTAATTGGTGTTATCACATTTAAAACAAAGGTGAGAATGTCTATTAAATGTTTTATTATAATTTATTTCATTTTTCTGAAATTTATTATCGTCAACCCAAATTGAGTTAGGATGAAACACCATGTATTTGTGACTCACAAAGGGTTTGCGGCCCTATGTTCCTATGTGATTTTTAATCCTTGTCGTATGCCTCATTTGTCATATCAATTTGTCCACGTTATTTTGAAACACCCTGTATACAGGGTGATTATAAAACGAACTATCCCGACATTTGGGCTCCTAACTACAGTGCGTGTCAAAAGTTTAAGCACAACAGATAATTTCAAAATAAAATTTTATTAATGAATGATAGTTAATTTCCTTTTCACATAATCTACAAATTGTAGTTTTAAAAAGATAGTTAACAGATTTTTGTTATAAAATTTATCTTAAATAATAAAATTTATGAAAAAAACAAAATTAAGTGTGTCAAAAGTTTAAGCACAGTAGATTTTTGTCTTTAGGAGAACAATAATTAAAAAAAAGGTAATACTTGATTATTGCTCCTTTATGCTGAATTACTTTAAATATACGGTCTTCCATCGATAAAATGAGATTCTGTATTGTTTCTGGTTCAATTTTAAACCGAGCGTTCTCAATGGCATCTTTCAAATCTTTAACTGAAGAATATTGCTTTCCATTTCGATAAACTGCATGAGTGAGAATACCCCACATATTTTCTATTGGGTTTAAATCAGGACTAATTGCCGGCCATTTCAAAACATACACTTTTTTTGACTTAAGCCACGATGAAGTTGAGTTTCAGGTATGGATCTAAGCACTATCATGTTGATATAACCATTTTTCTCCCCCCAAAACCTCGACATAAGGAAACAAATGATTGGAAAGTGTCTCTTGACAGTTTTCAGTGTTTTCACGACCACTGATGAATACTAGAGATGTCTGACCATTGAAAGAAATAGCCCCCCATGCCATTACAGAACCACCATTATGCTGTCGGCTAAATACACTTCTAGGTTCTTTGCGGAGACCATGCCAATAGTACTTAAAGCCATCAGGGCCATCGAGGTTCCATTTTTTTCATCACTGAATATGACATTCAGCCATTTTTAACCAAATGACATATGCTCTTTGGCCCATTGTAATCTAGCTTCTTTATAGTGTCGTTTGAGACACGATAATCGAGCCATTTTACGGTATTTGATGTATTTGAATTCGAAAACTCTTCTATGAACAGTTTTTTTCGATATTTGTCCTCCAACTGCATGGTTTTTTTTTTTTTTTTTTTTTTTTTTTTGCGAAAGGGAGTAATTACCAGTTGAAGCCAAATTTCTGATACGGCTATCTTTGCGCAAACCAGTCACTCGCGGCCTTCCTTAACGAAATTTTCGTTTGAAATTATTACCACGGGCCAAAATTTGATGAATACCTCGTTTTGATCTTTTTAATGTACTTGCAATTTCAGAAACAGACTTAGATTTTGTTCTCATACTCTATATTTTTATCACCTCGTCCTCTGAAAATTCTTTCGACCGAGACATTTTGTACTAACTCGTAAACAACACCTAACAGCTTCTTATATACCCAGAAATTGTTTGCGTGCGCAACCGCTTACGTCAGATTGTAAAATTTGCATAAAAACGATTATGTGCTAAAATTTTTGACACTGTTATTTATGTTCTATTCTTTAACTCCTTGGTTTGAAACAAAATTTAAAAGTTAATTTCAATGAATATGGTGTCAAAATAGATATTATTAACATATACAAAACAAATATTGAAATAAAGTGAATATTTAAAGTTTTATTTGAAAATTGCTATTGTGCTTAAACCTTTGACACGCCCTATGTCATACCATTCACTGAAACTGAATAAAATTTTACGAAAATATATTTTAAGGCATGCGCTCAAGAATGATATGGAAAACAACAGTGTCATACAAACAGTTACGGTTACGGTGGGAAATTTTCGAAAAAATTAAATGGCAATACCCAGTTTTTTGTATTGGAATGGGATCTCCATTGTGAAAAAACCCATATAGCGTTGGAACGGAAACTGCAGCATGAAAATTATAGAGGCCGAGATAGGCTAAAAGTGAGGACAACCGATAAGGACAGAGAAGCAGCATAAAATACAGCAATTTATTGTGTTTCACAAATTTTCCAGATTACCTCCTTCACGCACGATGAGACTTTGCATACGGCAGATGGTGGATAACACTACAGTACGTACCATGACAATAGGAATTGCTTGAATCACTGTTTTGATGGCATCTTTCAAATCAGATCAGTTTGAGGACGAAACTGATACACTTTGGATTTCAGATATCCCGACAGACAGAAGTCTATTTTTGTCAGATCAGGAGACCTTGGTGGCCACAGAAACGAGAAATGATGGGAGATAACTCTGTCACCAAACTGTTGACTTAAGACATGTTTGGCAGAAGACTCGACAAGTGGAGAGCACCATCTTGCATCCACACAACTTCAGATATAGCATTTTGCCGTTGCAATGAGGGAATCGCGTAACGACTTTATATGACCAAACAGCGATCACGCGTTACTGTACACGTTTGCAGATTACCGGCAATAACCTCTTTAAAAAGTAAGGGCCGAGGATGAACATACTTGTTATACCACACCACACTTTTCTTATGTGTAATGGCTGGGCAAGCACATCATGTGGATTATTCTTTGTCCAGTGCACACAATTTTTTTAATTAACGTTAAGGGTTAACGAAAAATGCGCCTCATCTGTCCACAGAAGGCGTAAAGGCCAGCTGCTATCTTCATCGTACCGGATGAGAAATTGATTTGCAAAATCCAGCCGTAATTTATAGTCTCCTGCTTCCAACATCTGGACACGCTGCAATCGGTACGGAAACATGTTTAAAACAGAGCGCAGAATCTTGCGTACAGTTGAATTTGGCATATTCAGAACACGCAAAACACCGCGTGCAGTTGCGGGACGAACTGTGCTTATCGTTTGATGAACTTCTGCAACAGCTACCACAGGAACGGAAGGTCGTACAGACCGAGGTCGATCGCATGTGCAACCAGTTTCTTCAAATTTATGAATCAAGTCCCGTACAGCTTTGACAGTGCACGGGCCTCGCCGTAATCCATGATTGAGGCGGTAAACACGCAATGTATCTGCGGCATTTTGTCCATTCAGGTAATAAATCGTTACGATTTCCCCCACGTTCTTTCCCTGAAAGAGGCATCTTGTTTGGAATGGCAGAAGGCAACATACGCGGTTCGCATCTCATAGTGCCTTTTCTTTCACCTCACGTAACGACGTCAATCGTGACAGTGTCTTACGTAAACTCGAAATTTGCGTTTCTTGGTTTCTTCTTCTCGTTTTGTGGAAAACAAATCAGGCTGGGATATCAGACGAAGAAACGGTGTGACACATGACGTAAATGAAAGAAACATTAATGTTCTGGTGCACGGCAAAATCCTTTTTACTTTTCCCTCGGCTAGTTCCGGTGATTTTCATGCTACAGTTGCCATTCCTACGCTATTCAGGGTTTTTCACAATGGAGATCACATTCCAATACAAAAAACTGGGTGTTGCCATTTGATTTTTTCGAAATTTTCTCACTGTAACCGTAACTGTTTGAGTGATACTGTTGTTTTCCAAGTCATTCTTGAGCGCATACGTAAAAATACCTTTTGCCAAAATTTCAGTCAGTTTCTGTGAATGGTATAATTGTAGGGGCCCAAATGTCGGGATAGTTTTTTTATAATCACTCTGTAGATATATAGTTAGATAGATGGATATAAAGATAGATAGATAGATAGATAGATAGATAATTTGTTTACTAATAATAGTTTTGATGTCTCGGGGTCATGATCGGTATAAATCTACAAACTTTTTTAGAAATTCCAACATATGAGCGATTGTAACAGGTAGTATTTCTTTCGAAATCTACCTAAAAAAGCATCAAGTGCTTTAATCGTCGATAACAATGAAATTTATGTGGACAAAGGAATTTCTTCACTGATGTTAAGAAACCTAATGCACACACAAAAAAATGGTAGTATTATAGAGAAATGTTTGATAAATATACTGATGCATGATTTCAAATTCAAGAATTTTTTTAAAAGATTCGAATGGTGATCAAAATTGTTCCACTAAAAATTTTTATAGGAGCAAAAACTGTACATGGGATTTTGATCATTTTTTATAAAAATTCATAATAAAAGCTCCCGCTGGGCAGACTGTATTTGTTTTTTTTTTTAATTTTACTAATTTTTATGCGTTTATTTCCATTTTAAGTTACAATTTTCAGTATTTTCAGAGACATTTTTAACATGTTTTAGAAAAGGTTTTAATTTTAATTTGCTGTCAAATGATTAAAGTATAACATTTCCTTCAAATTAAAACTATATTTATATGTGAGTGTCACAAACAGATAATAAAATCTTTAAAATAATAAACAAATGATTCCGAGTTAAAAACAGAAAATATTGAAAATTACGTCATAAAACTACACTTACATGTGAATATTAAAAGAGTAAGAAAATTTTAAATATTGTTTTTTAAATATTTTGAAAGATTTTTTAAATATTGTTGCCAATTCTTAAACAGTGCAAATAAAAATAGTTTCATTTTAAGAACAAAAGTTTTTTCATGTGTATATGAAAAAAATAAGGAAAAAGTTTAAAAAATCATTAAAAGCATCAAGTAAAAGAAATTACGTCATGTTTAAAGGGAACAAATAAGATTAGAAAACAGTTAAATTTTAAATAAATTATTTAAACAAGACACTTAGATCACATTTTGACATGCATATTTTAACAATTGTTGTGAATTCTAAGATGGCACAAAAATATTTCCTTTCATACAACAAATGTATTTTCGTTTAAATATTAATAAAAGATAAAAAAAAAATTACCAAAAATTACATAAATTTTTAAACAATACATTTAATTTGTTACAGTAAAGTTAAAAAAAGACCAGGAGACAAAGTCTCTATATATTTCACTGCTTTACTCATCTTATTTAATCAAAGATGTAAACAGTCAAAAAATTTTAACAGTAGCTTGTTCGATCTTAAAATATCCCAATCAAAGGAAAATGAACAGAAACCCGCTAACAGGGATATCACCACAAAAAAATTATAGTTTAGGCCGTCACAATCTTTTAAAGTCCGATCAAATTAGAGTGATTTTAGAGTTTGTGGTTTTCACACTCTAAAAAATAAAAGTGTAAATTTACACACAAAAATGTGTAAATCGATGATACAAAAACGATTTGTTTATATATGTAAATTCGTGTGTAAATTGCCAAAATACACGCCTAATGTGTAAATTTCAAAATACACATTTCAGTGTGTAATTTGATCATAACACTAAGTGTGTAAAAGTTATAGTGAACACTCATGAAATACCTACATTAATGTGTAAATTGCGCAAGAATACACATATATATGCGTAATATTCTTACTAATTTATCTGTGTAATCTTCAGTGATCACACGGATAAAAGCTTATTATGCAAAATTGATTACGCATTTTTGTGTTATTGTAATTAACACAGTTCTTTGCGTAATATGTAACATTCGCATATTTAATGGGGGTTCATTAACTATTGTGTCTAGTGTATATAGAATATCTGTACTGCAATTGGTGATGCATAATATCGAAGTCTAATGTCTTAGTTGATTTTATGCTTAGTTTCAGACAGTAGCTGCAATATTCATATAGTTTTGGATGGAGAAGTGAAATGGGGGGGGGGGGTGTAGTTGAAAGCCTAGTTTTTAGCTTATGGGGCTAGATTTGTGACATTGGCTGAGATAAAATTACTGTTGTTTGGACTCGGGATCATAGTGATGTACCCACTTCTCATCTAATGTCACAAGTATAGCCTCATAAGCTCCAAATCAGCCTATTACACTCACCCCCTCCCTTCTTGAAAACTCCCTCTAAATAGATTTTTAGAACTTCACCCCTCCCTATAAAACTATGTTATTTTAGCAGCTACGGTTCTAAAATTCAGTATACTGCCATTTAAGACATTACTTTTCTATATTCCTCAACAACCAATATTACTTCTCTGTTAATGGGAAAGTATGGGACACATTTTGAAATTTACAATTTCTTTAATTATAAAATTGATTCTTCAAATTATGTTTCTATATTGTTCAAGGACATTAGAAAGTGTTTCATTTTGTATTCTATAAAGCAAAATTTTTGTATTTGTGTCAAATAAAGCTGATTTTATTATTTTTGTAAAAAGTGCCCCGTTCCTATCCACTCTCCTCTAAATATACACATAAAAATTGTTGTTTTATTTTCTATATTCTTCCTTGCTTCTTAATTTTATTTTCCCTTCAGTTAGATATTATTTAGTACATGATATTAAAAATTAAGATAAAGAAAAAGAAAAATAAATTAATGATAGATTTTAGACTAGTCAGATGGAATAATGATAGTTGGTAAACTTGCAATCTTCGCAGTTTTTATTTTCAGAGTTCACACTAAATTTTTCACTTTTTATTTTTCAGACTCAAAATACAAAGTCAATTATACTCAAGATACTGTGTTACATACAGTTATATAAGTAAAATTTAAAATACTATAAAAAATAGAAAAAGGCATGTAATCTTCATTTTACACATACACATATTACCTGCAAAAAGTATAGCTGATTTGTTTATATATACATGAATCACCTGTATTATATGTTGAATTGTTTTCTTTTTATAAATATTCATCATTACAAAGAATTTACCTTAAAAAATTATCAAGACTATCAAAAAGGCTGTTGAATCATTAAAATAACATCTTTTGCATTTAAGATTATATTTAGAAATTTGTGTCTTAAAAAAAATATACAAATATATTTTAACATTAATGAAATGACTCGTATTTTCATAAATGAAAATTTCAGATATTCTAATTAAAGTTTTAGATATCAAACAAATGAGTATTTTTATTTATCAGCTATAGTAAAAAATAAAATAAGAAATACTGTGATTATATCCAAATATCAATTGACTCTTATAAATTTTCGAAATTAGTGCTGGTAAAATTTATTTGACAATTACATTTGTGTCTTAAGTGTTTAAAACTCACCCGGCGGGGAATATTTATGTAGGGGGGGGGGGGGACTTATAAGTTCGATTTTGAATATCCATTATGACACAACTGGTATAATTTTTTATACATACATACAATCATATGTTTTAGGTCATATAAATTCTGTAATAATAGGCAAAATTGCAATGGAAAATGTTTATTTGAAGAAAAAGCCATTACTTTAATATAAATTTTCTTCAGAATTTTTGGTCTAAGGTTATTTTAAGTCAACGTATTTGTGCTCTTTTGCAATTTACTTCTGTGTATTTTTATTAAATCTATAATTAACAAGCAAAAATTATGTGTTTTTAGTATGATTATTTTAGTGGAACATAGTTCTTCTGATGTAATATTTTCAAATTAAAACACAGCTGAAAATTAAATGTAATTAAGATAAATAAATGTTTCAAATTTCCCAAAATTGGAAAATGTAACGTTGAAATACAAAAACAACGCTATAGTTTTAATCGATGATAAACATAGTTAACATTATAAGTTTCATAATAAAAAACTTACAAAGAAATTTCAATAAAAAAATAAAACTCAGATGAACTGTTTAGCTTATAAATCGAATATATAATTTATAGATATAATATGCATTTGTATAACAGTTTATAAATAAACTATAATATCTTTCACACAACCGACCAGAAATTTAACATCCCTCCCCCCCCCCCCCACAAAAAATGATGTTAACGTTCATTTTGCTACTGTTAAAATACATTCAAAATTCTTTTTAAGATGAAACTTTTTCAAGAAATAAATAACTTTAGATACAACAGTTGTTATTTTAAGGAGTAAGTTTCAAGAGTTAGGTAATGTTGACATTTTTTAAGGCAAGTAAATTACTCGTGAAAAAAATTCTTATGTGTAAAAAAACAATCGAACATATAGAATATACATTTATACGTAAATATAAACAAATCAGATAAAAAGAAGTGGAGGTAATACGAACGTATGAGATTACGTACCTTATATTTTATAGGAGAATAACTTCTATATTTTTTTCAACGCGAGTGCTTGCATTCAGTTTGTCTCTTTGGCCACCACATTGTACGTGATTTGCATTCTATGCGTGCTTGGTTGAGAAGTTTCATTTTCGATCCCGGCGTGATCAAGGTCATGTTACTGGACCCACCATTAGTTTACAACTTAAATCTAATGAAACCAATTCGACAATGATTATGATTTTAGTTTTGATGCTAGATTCGCGTAGTTCATGAATATGACCATAAATTGTACTGCGAACAAAAGTTAAACTAAAATTACAAGTTATAATTTGAAATGGGTAAATGGTTACAAGCTATGAGATTTTATAATCTGGATTTAATAATTTAGGGTAAAATCAAGCATACTTATATGCTAAATGTAAAAATAACTGAGGTTAGGAATTTAGAAATATCTTAATTACATAAATTATGTTTTATGTTACATATTAAATGAATTCAAAATAGTTTTTAGATTCTACTGAAGGATAAACTATTGTCCTTTAAATTAAGTGTGGGGGGAGGGGGAGGCCAGCAGAAAAATTACCAACATTACAAAAAATAATTTAAATTTATGAATAAGCATAAAGTGGGATTATATCTCTATTATAATGCCTCTTGATGAATTCTTCCTAATTTCGCTTTAAGAATGAAATCTAACACTATTATTGAAAATTACAAGTAAAATTGTGAAAAAACAGCGGTCAGCGAGACGGCTGAAAGAAATTACGATTTAACCAAAACCTAGAATTATAAAATCAAAAATTCTTATATTTAATGTACAAATTTCAAAGATAATTCGGAAAACGAAATTAACTAATTAAATGAATAAAATTTTACGTTACATGTAACGAAATATTGTTACATTTGTCGAGATTAATTTTTTTAGCTTCTTTTAATTGTTCATATGCTTCTGAAACGGGGAAAGTGAGAAAGGTGGTCAGAGTATCTTATAAAAATAAATAAATATATTTGTATATTATTTTAAAATGCTGTTACAGCAATGCAATGAAATCATGTTATTTATGTGGGGTTAATGAAATAAAAAGTGTAGCTCTGAATAATATTTAAACCTCCCATCCATTTCGTAACATGTACTTTATAATTCACGCATTTATAATTTTTGTAACACATTAATTAGTATAATTTCAGGTGTTGTCTACATTTACACATTTTACTGAGTTTATGAACTGATAACAGCTTACAAACTTAATGCCATAAACTAAACACACATTAAAATAGGTATTTTTTCATAGGAAAAGTGCATTTTTTATGCCAAGTGGGTGATTTTAGAAATTTACACACTTACCTATGTATATAGCATTATGTGTAAATTACAATAACATACCAATTTGAGAAAATTCAGGCATTTTTCAGCATTTACACATTTGTTTGTGTCTTTCAAGTGATAACAAAATGCATATTTAGTATTATAAGCTAAAATACACATAACAACAATTAAAACTTTGCAAAAAGTGGGTAATTTTCATGTCAGGTGTGTAATTTTAGGAATTCACTCACATATATATGTAAATTTGTCTAATTAACACTTTTATTTTTTAGAGTGCATTGGATTGTTGACGAGTGTAGATCATAGGGGGCGGAGCCCACTAATTTCTCTAGATTCTCTTAAAGTTTCAAGATTATATAAATACACTTTTAATTATAAAATTATTGTAAAACATATAAAGCATTTTTAACTTAAGGTATTAAGAAAGCTTAAAAGTGATATATGGAATAATTAACGGAATAGTACATTTAAATTTTATTATAATGCTTTAAATAATTGAGGTAACAATACTTCTTGAAAACAAATCTTACAAAATAATTTAAATATTTTAGAAGGACATTTAGTATGTAGGAGAAAATAGCTTAGAAAAAATAATTTATAAAAATCCTAAACGAAAAAAATTCAATTAAATGAGCTTAATTTGTTTATTTTTACATAATTAACAATGTGCTTGATAAAACAAAAAATCCCTCTTAACTAAAATAATTGTTTGAAGCTTTTGTATAAATGTAACTATGTTTTCTGCTTAAAAATAGTATTTATTTAATAAAGCGATGCTTTTCTGGAAGTTGAAAAAACTTAACTACTTAATCTTCAAAAATGTTTTAAATAAAAACTTAACAAGACTTCAAGATAGTGTCAGCACTAAAACGATGTTTTAAAATTTTTGTAATTATTGAAGTAAAAGTAAAATGTACTTTGAAAAAGTACTCTTTTAGAGGCATTCAATTTTTATCTTAATATTATCACCAAATGTCCATTTGACAACTCATGTTCTTCAAAGAAAAAAATCCTTATAGAATACTAGCCTTTAGCCTAAGTCCTTATCATGGAAGATTCGCCACTTTCTACAACAGCGAAATTAGTAAAACAACATAATTTTTTCCCTGAAACTTTTAATGATATGTCAACGAAAAACTTTAAAAAAATCATTTAAACTACCGATCCAGGATTTTTAAATTTTTGTATGTATATATATAAAACAAGTTTAATTATTTACAGTTACTTCTTTCTTTTAGTACTTAAAATATTTCTGTGAGTTTCACAACAAGTTAACTTATTTGGCGAGAGTAGCTTGGAGAATAATCGATTCCATTGTTTTGTAAATTGTAATAGTTGCAAGTATAAAAAAATATGAGTCGGTTTATCATCGGACTAAAAGAAAAGTACGTTAAAATTAATTTGTTATTTATCAACTAATTCTAAAGCTAATAAATTCTCTATTGTCATTGGAAAATAATGATAACTTTTGTAATTGTAGTATATCAGGATGTGGCTGAAAAAGGGATTTAAAAATTTCCCTTTATTGACAGAACAAAGTTGAGTGAAATTTTGTTTGTTTGTGTTTATGACGGCCAATTAGGTAAACTTTGGATATGGGCCCTAAAGATGGGGTGCCCTTCATGGGTGACTTTTTAAGGGAACCTAATCCGTATTTATGCAAGGAAATCCGAAGTTCGAAGAAAACCACAAAAAACTTCGAAAGGTTAGACCGACGGCCACTATCGAGGGGCCGCCCTTGTCTTTATGTATATTCAAACCGTTCGTGTCTTTAAGTATTCATATCTCGGTTAACTATCGAGAATTTTTTTTTTCGAAAACCATTGTCAAAAATGCTGTTATACTTCTGCTACTATAGGTACATCCAGTGCTCCTCATCACCTTTACTTGATCCGCGCATATAGAAATTTGTGTGAAACGAAGAAATGGCTTTTCTCAAAAATTATGTAACATAAGTTAATCGCTATAGTTTTTATGCAAGACTAAAGTTGACATTTATTGCCTCTAATTTTTTTCAGAATATTAGCTTCAGTAGATTCGAAAATAGATGTGTGGGAAGGTACATTTGCGCTACATTTTTGACGATATATTTGAAAATATAACATCTAAAATTAAAAGAAATGTACATTCCAGTTAAACGTTATGAATCCTTTCACACGATACCCCACATCATATACATAAAAAATGTTTTTTTTTTTTTCAAGTTACTTATTTATCCCCACAATATTTTTCATAAAAACTTTTGTGAATGTTTAATAATTTTGTACATATGTGAGCCAATATCCTTTATTACTTCCTCCAATTTGAACTTTCCACGGTCCGTAGTTTAAGAGTAAAATGACTGTGATAGCCAGCCAGCTGGAAACAGGAGTGATCTTATAACGGTCTTATTTTTAACACGCTTTTATTAGCTTAACCTGTATGTGTATATGTAACGGAATCTTTTAATGTTATTTTCAACCACTTAAAGACATCAGATTAAATTGAAACTTTGCACACTTATTGAGAACCGATGACAATTTAACAACTTGAAAAGTCGCCGCTTAAAAGGATCAAAGTCACTAACGCTGGATAAACAGATCAAAAGCAATTTGAGAATTTAACAGTCATCTGACCCTCTAGACACATGAAAATCATTCAAACACATATGAAAACCGTAACTATGCAATCGAAAGAACATTTTACTTTTTTTAACACGACCTGATATAAAAGCGTGTATTTTAGTTTTTTAAACTATTTAACAATTATTACTTTTTAAGTATGGAAACCTAAAAATCGATACCATGTTCAATAAAAAAATAATTTTTTTAGCATTTACAAAAAAATTAATAAGAAAAAAAATTACAATTTCGCCTTTTCACTCTGTTACCATGACGTTAAGAATAAAGTTCTTTTCCTGAAACTCAAAAAGAATGCATTGTTTATAACAATTGTATACATTTTGATAATGAGGGAACCAAAGGAAAAACCAACATAAAGGGAAAAAATAAAAGACACTTTTTTGTGCCGAAAAAGTAACAAAAAATAAAATAAAATAAATTACGATTGCTTAAGTTTTAGGATTTAATGTGCCCAATGGTGTTTTCTCAACCGTGGAACATAAGGTGTTATGCAGCATACGTCTCGGTCAGGTTGCAAACCTAACGCTAGACACTCAGTGGCTAGTTCCAAAGCTAGATTGATACTCATTTTAAAAAACCGAAAGGGAGGCAGGCTCAGTGAATCTAGTTCTGCCCTCTGTCGAACTTTGAAACTCTAGAGTCTTAGTAAGACGTGCTGTCCACTACGTCGATAATTTTCTTTAGAAAATACAAGAAAATAATAAAAATAAGAATATCATAACTCGGTAAGATATAATCTTAAATTAACGCCATTTTGTAAAATTATTCTTAGACACATGACAACATTCTATTAAATAAGTTACATTTGAAAGAATTCGTGTAAAAACTAAAATTTCGCATTTTAATTCGCATGCAGCATTTAAAAATATATAATATCTATAAAATGTACATATATTGTATATTTTTTTGTAATTGAAAATATGTTTCGATCATCATTGGTATAAAAGATAATAACTTTTATTTTTATTTCAAATATCGCAGTATACATATGTACTGCTGCAGTCTTAATAATAGTATTTCTTAACATTATTATTGTTACTCTTTCTCATACATTTAATATCATTATTTAACTTATATCATTTGAACTTTACGGTCGATTTAGCATCTAACATATCTATAAAAGCATACAGAATGATGTTCTTTGGAAGAACTATATATAGATATATCTAATAGACATTGTAAAGAAAGTAACATTTATCTGAGCAGAAGGAAGTTGGATAATAACTCCATTAATGTAAAAAAAAAGTACATATTAATATAAAGTATCCATTATACCATAAATAAGTATTTCCGTGAAATTCACATATCCTACAATTGAAAATCATTTTTAGTTACTGGAATTTTTTCTTTATATCCAAGCGAAGTATTTATTGAATGTACTCTATAGTTTATTCTTTCTACAAAGGAAATAATTATCGTTACTTTCTCTGTCGTTAAAGTTACTCTCTACAACAATGATATATTACTTTAAATAAGATTTAGAACATTCTTATTGCACACATTAATACGAAGCTTCATGGTCAAGTAGTACAAAAAAATATTTTCATGAATTGGAAAAATCAAAGAAATCTGAAAAAAAAAATTAATGAAACTTCACTATTATTACATACAACAGCAACAAAAGAAGTTTATCTCTATACATTTTTTATATATATGTATATATATATATATAAAGGAATAGCTGTATGCCTCGAAGATGAGTTAACAGTTATAACTATATATAAGTGATTTTATATAATGATTAAAGTGATTATCTCTTTAACTACTGACAATCAAAATTATTTTCAATTAAAAATTTATCCAAATTATGTGCAACTCTTGTATATGGCAACAGTTTTAATTAGTTGTATATGCATTAAAACATGAAATTCAATTCGTATACTGATTCACTTTCTGTTACTTACAAATAAAAAATTGATCTGCGACTATGAAGACCAAAATAAATCTCAGTCTTTTCCGACAAAACCTTATCGAGTTGTAGTACTTTAAATGTTATGAGTTTTCAGTGAATTAAGTTCTTACCTTGCTCGTTTCAACACTTTATATTCAATTGTTGAGAATTCAGGTGTGATCCTTGCTCCTAGTTTTGTTAATTAGCTAGGCAAAGGGGTTACGAACACATGATCCTTGATGTAACCTTATACGAAATAATCACTTCGAGTTAAATCACGCGAATCTTGTGACTGGAATGGAGTTTAGCAAAAAGAGTGTTATCATCTTGTGAAACACTTCCCATCCAATAATTATAAATTCGATATGATTCTTTATATGATAACATAGAATTGTCTGCTGTATTAATATTAAGTTTTTTTTTTTTTTTTTTTTTTTTTTTTTGGAATAACCTATCCGAACTCTGGTTACTGAAAAAAAACTAATATAATCAGGGAAGAATTACGAAAAAACTTATTTATTATGGATTTCACTGAATAATTCAAGTCTTTAATGACGAATTCGGTAAAAAAAGACTATATGATGAAGAATTCCAAGATTTTTGTTTCTTGAAAAAAGATAAAATAAAAGTAATTATCAAATGGGAGAAGAAAACCAAATTAATTAACTTCAAATAGTTACCAATATATCGCATAAGGCTGACATATACTGATTTATACTGATCTATTAAATAGATCAGTATAAATACGTTGGGCGGAACGTGACGACTACGCTCTAAAAAAAAATCCGTTAAACTTGTGGCTAAAACTGTGGGCAGCAATGTTGCCAGCAGTTTTTGCCGAAAAAAATGCAGTAACATTAGGTGTAAGTTAATTTATTACATCTAATTTTACTGTAATTTTTACGGCAAAAACTGCTGGCAACAATTCTGCCAGCAATTTTTGCCGTAAGTTTAACGGATTTTCTTACTGAATGAAAAATCACCCATTAGTTTTCTAAAACTATGAAAAAGATTATGAATGCCTCCATCGTGTCACGGAAGCGTAGTAAAAGAAAACAATTCCTTTCAATGGGCACAATAGGACAATAAAAATGTAGCTATTTCTCATAAAAGTACTTTGTAAGAAGAGTGCGATATATATATATATATATATATATATATATATATATATATATATGTTTAAAATAGTAGAAGTAGCCTTCAAAAAATTTCCACATGCAACAAACTGAAAATAATACACTATAATTTGTACCAGTATAAAACTAAGCTGAAATTACAGCTCAGTTTTCGCAGTGGGAAAAAACTAGAATGACATACACTTCCATTTAGTGACATAGTAAGGGTCTCTAAGGAGAAATTTCGTACAACAGTGCTTCACGGCACAACTCACGTAGAACAAAGCAGCGTATTTGCGACGGTAATGATAATGCTTTAGATTTTCCAAGACAAAGTCTTTGGGTCTGGAAGTAAAACAAGAACCCATGAAGTAAAACAACAATGGAAAGTATAAGCATTCTCCTGAAATATTAAAAGAACATCCGATAAAATATTTAAAAGACTACTTCTTTCAATTATGCCCAATCTTTTGATACTCTGTACAGTTATACATTTTTCTGATTTTTTATCAAAGTTATAATTTTAATATATACATTTATTTATTTTAATATGATTTATTTGTTCAAGAGACATACAATTTCTAATAAGTAAACAATATGGATTTGTTTAATTTTATATTATTTTTCAATAAACAACCTTTTCTTGTTATACCTGAAATTTTAAGACTGAATATATGATTCAATTTGAAATTGTGATATACCTCATGGTATAGTTCTTTCCATCCGTGATCAAACAATCTGCACACCGAACTGTACAGTAAACTACTCGAATTTTCAGGGGTGAAAAATTGTTAGTTTGGAATGATTTTTGATGAATGATCTAAAATGGATATGATTTTATAAGATTTAAACTTTTTGTAATATTTTAAATGCAAATTAGGTATAATAACAATTTAGAATAATGCCATTTTCGAGTTTAATTTTCATACAATAATATTTTTTCAACGGTTTTAAATTTGTGAGCATCTATTCACAACTAATTAACAAAATAAGTTTTTTGATCTAATTCGCATGAAAATTAAATCAGTATTTTATTTATCTTCTCATAATGTTTACAGATACAACATGTAACTTTGCATCTTTATACTGTCATCCTGCTTTACTATTCTTTTCTGAGTTTCTTCTGTGATATATTATGTTAACCTCCTGAGTGCCGCCGGCTAATTTTTTCACACACTAAGCTGCAGGTTTCACTGCAACATAAGCAATATTTAAATTAGTATAATTCCACAAATAATACCCAATTCTGAAAAATTAAGTTAGTATTGATGCTATCAAAGATTATACACCGATACTACTAATAACATATTTTGAATCAGGTTGGAAAAAACATCTTTTTTTTAATATTTTTAATAAATTACAGAGAAAACAGCATTACAATATTACCCTTTGGCTGGGCAGTCATTCATATGTTATTCAATGTAAAAATTTTAAAAATCCTCAGAGTCTTAAGTTTTACGCGAATTAAATATAATATTAAAAAGAGAATACTATGATAAACTGGATATAATTCACAACTCAGTTTTTGTCCCCTGTGATACGTTAGTGCACTAAGCATGATGAAACCAGAGATCCCAGCTTGTGATTATGGAATCCACTATCAACAATTAGCTTCAGAGAAACATGTGCGCAGTTTCAAGTGGCAGTTCTATTTTTGATCTTGTCGTTATAATCTCTAATTGGTCAGAATTACGGATTTCATACCTTCGCCTCTGAAAACGTACTAGATACTCGGACCACCTTGTTCCAATCGTTATCTTTCACAGTACAAGAAATCACACTTTTATGATAAGTTATTTTATTCTCTCACTGAAATATCATATTTACTCATGTATGCCACAAGTTTAACGTACCAACATGCTATTCATTCAAAGCGGGAGGTCATGTGACTGCATTCGTAATTCCTTACGTCTTGAAGCTTTAATAAAATGATCTATCTTCGAAATGTACGTTCAGAAGCCCAGACGGGTCTGTCCGATAATATGTTTTACCCGGTTTGCTCCAAAGCTCCTAACTAAGGGCACAAAGACTTGGATGTACGAACTCCGAATGTCGCGTTTCAGTCCCTGGTTTCGCTGATGTGGCGACTAATTCATGCTAGAATTCAGGGTTTGAGGAAGAATGATGCAGGAGGGCGATGCTCTTCCTTCGAAGAATATATGTACCTGTTTGATGTCTTTAGGTAAATAAGGAGTGCTTGGCGTATATACATAAAGACTCCGAAACGTTAGGATCGGAAAGGGTTATTCGTATCAAAACACTATTAGTGCAAGAAATAACTTATCTTATATAAGTTTTTTCATTTTCTCACTAAAATAGCATATTTTCTTGTGTATGCCACGCATAAATTAAACCAAAAAGTTATTAGTGCAAAAAGTTATTAATTTTTGGCGAGTTGTCTTATTTTTCACGAAAAAAAAGGGTATCTACTCCTATATACCACGCGATTTTCATACCGCAAAGTTACGTAATAATGACAGGTGCTCATGATACAAAAGAACACATCTTATTTCTTATGTGAGGAGAGAAAACCAATGGGAATTTTTGGTCGAGAACATTTTTCTGTAATTGGAAGGCAGATTGTTACATTTGAAATATATTCTATAGGAGACAAAAATTGGAAGAAGTGTTCATATTCGTTTTGAACTTTAAAATTGGTACGCTGTATGCAGGGAAAATCTTGGCAGGTTATTCATCTTAAAACCACCCCTCCCCTATACATAATAAGTAAATATATTTTTTAAGAATTTTTATTTCGTTTTGAGATAATAATATAATTCGAAAAAAAATACTAAATAATAATATCTGTACATTTTATTTAAACATGTAATACATTTCCTAATTACAAATTTAAATAGGGAAGCTTTTGTTATGGAAGTTGTTTACAACATTTTTAATTAGACATATTGAAATCACTTTTACACAAACGCAAATGACACCCGAACATCTCATTTTAAGAGAAATATTTAGCAAATAACATGCCTTGCGTTAATTAAAATTCTCCATTCAATTCTATTTGTGTCACAGAACACCTCAAACGCAAAATATATTAGACGCATCATGTTTCATTTTTATTCTTAATTATTGAAAATACAAAACAATTCTTTGTTCTAGTAAAAGTTAGCAGAAAATAAAAAATAACAAATTGTTTATTTTCTGATCAAAGTTAATGTTGTTTAATTCAATTACCATGTATAAAGGTTTTCTATAAAGTTATGTTAATGATTTCTAACTTATGAACTGTCTTATCTAAATACTTTATTTAAATATTTTTGTTTATGTGTGTTATATGTATAATGCGTCAAAAGTTTAAGCACAACAACAATTTTTAAGTAAAACTTTTAATATTCACTTTATTTCAATATTTGTTTTTTATGTGTTAAAAATTAAATTCGATATTTAATAAAATTATCTTTTTAATTTAATTTCAAACCATGGAGTTTAAGAATAGAACAAAGATAGCCGTTTCAAAAGTTAAAACACAGAATCGCGTTTATCTAAATTTTAAAAACTGGCGCAAGTGTTTGCGCACGCAAACAATTTCTGGATGTATAAGAAGCAGATAGTTAATGTTTTTGAATTAGTACAAAATGCCTGAGTAGAAAGAATTTTCAGAGGAGGAGGTGATAAATATCTGGAGTATGAGAGAAAAACACAAATTTATTTCTGAAATTGCAAGTGCATTGAAAATATCAAAACGAGGTATTTCAAATAAAAATTTAGTTCAAAAAGTCTAAGACTGACTACTTTTCGCGAAGACCACTGCATCATAAACTTGACTTCAACTGATTATTAATCTTAGTCTAAGAGCTGACTGCACAAAAACCTAATATATCGAGCATAAGTTAATAAAATTTGGAAGAACAAAATCTTACGGAACAGAATCTTTAGGAAGAACAAAAACAAGGTGAAAATAATGATCCATATTTGCCGACAGTGAAGTGGTGCATAAGCCAAAAATTAATACCACTAATGGTTTACTCGCATTTTTATCATTTTGTTTGTACTACAATAAAAGGTATGTAATGATTGTAGGACAAACATTATGATTAACTTACGAGTCAACCACTAGTGATATTAATTTTTGGCTTATGCACCACTTCACTTCCGGCAGACATGGATCATTATTTTCCCCTATTACTATTATTCTATAAAATAAATGTTTTCTTCTTGTACTCGATATTTTAGGTTTTTGTACTGTCTGGTCTTTGAGTATCTCTTTTACAAATATAATATGCAGTTTGAGGACAAGTATCAATAAAAACTGATCATAAAAATTTTTTTGGAATTAAAATACATAAAAAAATAAAATGGTTCAATTACTATACCTGATATGACACCATAAAGAAGCTATGGGCCACATGGCATATGTCATTTAGTGATAAATGGCGTGTATCATATTCTGTGGTGAAAAAAATGGAATTTCCATGGCTCTGATGAATTTAAGTACTATTGGCATGATCTCCGCAAATAACGTAGGAGTGCAATTAGCCAACAACATGGTGGTGGTTGTGTAATGGGGTGAGGAGTTATTTCTTTCAGTGGTCAGACATTTCTAGCACTAATCAGTAGTCGTAAAAACTCTAAAAATTATCCAGAGACACTTGCCAATAATTTACACTCTTTTACCGAGGTTTCTGTGGAACCTTTCTCGGAAACCCGTGGAAAATATGCGGGGTATTTTCACTATTGCAATTTATTCAAATGGAAAGTATTTTTCAGTTAAATATTTGAAAGACGCTACTGAGAATGAGTAGTTTAAAACTGAACCAGAAACGATACAGAAACTCGTTTTAACGATGAAATACAGTATATTTAAAGTAGTTCGATAGAATAAAGCAATTATCAAGTATATATTTTTTATTCTTGCTCAACAAAAATCTTAAGTACTACTATGCTTAAATTTTTGACACACTCCTTTTTTTTAAGAAATTCTATTTTTTAAGATAAATTTTAAAACACATATCTTTTAAACATCTTTTTAAAACTACAATTTGTAGGTCATGAAATAGGGAAACTCTTTCAGTCAATAATAATATTTTAATTAGAATATTCTATGTTGTGGTTAAACTTTCGGCACACACTGCACCAACTTACGCATTAATGCAAAATTGATCTCAAACTTTTATGCTAGCTTAAAGATTAAGTATGTCTGAAAATAAAACTCACTCTCAATTTTTTCTACTTCTAAAAGTAATTAAAAATAAAATGGTTGGTTGGTTGAATGGGGTTTTATGGCGCAAGGTCCCCTGTGGGACATGCTGCGCCAAGAACAAGGTAGGAATAAAACTAAGTCAAAATTGAAAATAAAATGTAAAAGGTGAAAGTTACATTAAAAACTTGTCGTAGATATGAATTAGGTGGATAAAAGCAATGCGGTGATACATGAAGATAAAAACTAATTAAAACCAGACAAAGATATTTAAAAGTGTAAAATTCTAAAACTAGTTAAAATTCTAAAACAATAAGATAAAGACACGAAAACCAAATTGGAAAAGTACTACAGAAAACCTAAAATGTAACTAAAACAAAGACCAATAAAAAAAAGTAAAATCAATTAGGCACATACTCCTCAAACATAGTATTTTCCTCGGAATCCGAGCCACTGTAAGTCTCGGACTCCATAGCCTCCCGAACATAGTGCTGAAGTTGCTTGGGATCCTTTAATTTTCTTAGACATGGGCTTAGCGATGCATTTTTCAATCTTTTAACGGCAGTCTTCTTCCGTGGGGATGCCGGAGCTTGGGTTTTTATGGTTTCATTTCGTTTTTTCTGTGATTTCTGTATAGTTTTTGAACTTGTACCAGTTTGGGTCCCAGCCTTGATCCCTTCTTTCTGAGCTCCAGTTTTCACTATTTGACTAGAGTTGGGTTTTTTAGAGTTTAATGTAGATGAGTTCGGGTCATTTTTTGGTGGGGTAACAGCCTTTGTCTTATTTAGAGGTTTGGATAATTCCTTAGATTGAGCTTGAGATTTCTGACTCAGTTTTTCAAGATAAGTGATTTTTACAGGTTCTGTGGATGGTAGCCAGCGTTCTAATGGCGGATTTACAAGACATTTAGCAGGGAGAGAAACATCTCGGCTTTCTTTAATTGGTGTGCTAGTTGATTGTGTTTTAGTAGATTTATTAGGAAGATATGAGGAATCAGTTTGGGTACTTATGTGTCTTACAGATTTTGATTGGTTTTTAAGTAAGCTGGAGTAAGAAATTCCGACAGATGGGGTTCTGGTTTCTACAAGTTTGCGGGCTTCAGGATAAGACAAATTTTGAGTAATTTTAACTGTGATAATTTCTTTCTCTCTGTTCCAATTAGAACAAGTATGGGAATATGCTGTATGATCTCCTTTACAATTTGCACAGCGTTCGGGTTTTTCACAAGATTCATTGCCGTGGCCGACTTCTGCACAACGTGCGCAGGTAAGAGATCCACGACAATTTGTCTTAGTATGCCCGTAACTCTGGCATTTAAATCAACAGATAGGATTTGGTATATAGGGGCGGACTGGACAGCTTAGATAGCCAGCTTTAATTCTGGTTGGTAATACAGGGCTATTAAATGGTAGAATGATATGCTTTGTCGGTAAAACTTGTTCATTCCGACGGATAGTGATACGGCGTACATCTATTACATCTTGGTCTTTTAAATTTTCTGTCAGTTCATCCTTAGTGGAGAATAAAAGGTCAGATTCTGATATTACACCACGACTTGTATTTAGAGTGTTATGAGCTTGGACAGATACAGAAAAAGTACCTATTGCAGAGCAATTAGAAAGAAATTGCGATTGTTTGACAGTAGAAACCTCAACTAGTAAGTCCCCAGATTGCAGTTTTTTGATAGAATGATCATCCCCAAGAATAGATTGGAATGTTTTAGCAACGAGAAACGGTGAAGTCTTTTTAAAGGAGCAATCAGAGTGGCTATCAGTACGTTTTACGATAAAGAAGCGAGTGAAAGAAGGCGTCTGTACACTTTGTTGCTCTCCACGAGGGAGAGAAATAGAAGGAAATGAAGCTTTTCCATCCATTATAAAAAAATATAATTCAGACCCCGGCCGCACCACCCACTATCGAGCCCAACAAGGGGATGCACATTCGTGCACCAGTGCTAACCAGGGCCCATACGGTCACAAGACAACCCTATGTCAGTCTCCACCCTTAACGAGATGACTAGTAGTTGTTCGATCACTTGATCCCTAAAGCCAGTGACAAAAGTCAGCTGACCAGCCGATTGATGCATACGGGAGCAATATGCACCTCCCGTCTACCTGAAGCAGAGGCCAAAGCAGTATGTTGGTTTCCCTCGACTGCCAGGATCCCCCTTTCCAGGGACACGGGTCGCCACGCACGGCCAACACGTGGGTGGTTTACAATTCTCCGTGAGTCGATATGCAGGATGACATCGGCTCATACAGAATTGCCCTCACCTCCGAAGAGGAAACCACAATGAGAGTGAGAGGAAAAGGAAAGGAGAAAGATCACTCAGGTGCCCCGGGGTTGTGAAGCCCGTGAATACCTAAAGAAGGTATCCCCCTGGGGGATAAAAATAAAATGGAAACAAATATAAAACAATTAATTATTCACCCGCAAGAAAAATGACCCGTCTTGTGAAAATTCATTTTTTGTTTTATTTCATAAACAGATGTGTCATAATTTTGTCTCGCTACACAAAAATTTTCATAAGCGTAGTTACATACGTAACGGTAGTTTAATACGAGAAATCACTTACACTATTTATTCATTTATGACCACAGGATAAGAGTGGATTGTGTAGGGAAGAAAAATTACTCGGCTTACCAAACCTAATTTTAAGCCTTCATACTTAATGGCTGTACGTTTTTATGCCCTTTTTTTACTATTACTTTGAGAGTTAAATGTTATAATTTCATGATATATCATGCAAATTTTCTTTTGCCTTGCATGTGAAATTTACTTTTCGCGAAGTATGGCCTTCTCTTGCGGTTGAGAAAAATGAACATGTATGGAACAAATATTGTTTATTCTTTAAGTTGTTTTGAGAATAAATATTAACTTTCTCTATTATTATTCAACTAGAATGTTAGGATACCTGTGAGACTCCTTAGGTGTGAGTGCTTCTTTGTGGGCTAATGATTTCTCGGATCAGTTCTATTTTAACAATATATTTTATTTGCAGGACTTCACTGGACGAACACAACAAAACACTAACGGGGACACAAAATCACCAACATACAGATAACATTTACATCTCGTTCCACATTAATTCCATTTACGGTCGGAGTAACCGGACCGCCCTTTATCACACCTTCTCAGGTGGAGACCATTTCTCGTTCTACTAGTTTTCTCTCAGCTCCCAAGAGGGGGCGCTACAAGACAAGAGGGGGGGGCGCTTGAGAACAAAGGTATGTGCTGGCATCACACCTCCCCCTTTCGAAGTTTTGATTTAGTCCCTATGACTAATCAAAATCTGGCTCATATCTATACATATTCAGTAATACACATCACTAGTAAAAATCAAAATTATATACTTACTTAAAACAAAGATAATAATAAAAAAAATATCTAATATACTATGCAAGATGACAACACTGTAATAATATGAAAACTTTAAAGTTCTAGAATGAAATGTCAAAGTTCAAAAGAAAAAAAAATAGAGTTCAAGAAATAACACGTAAAAGTCAGCAGGTGACACAGGATCAGCATGGGAACTAGTTCAGCGTCCTGGTGTATTTCACATGCAAAGTTTCTTGGTCTAAGTCCAGTGTGATGCATACAGTCTACTCAAGGAATCGGCGTTACCATGGAGGGTTCCACGTCGGTAGGAGATTTGGGCTTGAAATCTCTGCAATGCAAGAGCCCATCTTTGAAGACGCGCACTTTGAGAGGCACAATCAGACAAGAACTTCAAGGGATTGTGATCGCTCACGACAGTCACTTGTGATCCGTAAATGTAATGTTCAAACTTTTTCAAGGCGAAAATCACTGCATATGCTTCTTTCTCGATGGTGGCATATCTTTCTTGGCACTTAGACAATTTTTTGCTTAAGAAAGCTATGGGATGCTCTCTTCCATTTTCATCTTTTTGGGATAGGCAAGCACCTATCGCATATGAGGATGCATCTGCGTGAATAATAAAAGGTTTCTCAAAGTTTGGAGAATAACATATTGGCGTTTCGCTAATGGCCTGCTTCAGATCTTTGAAAGCTTTTTGACATGGCTTGGTCCATATAATTTCATTAGGTGCTCGTTTTTTGGTTAGTTCAATCAAGGGACGAGCTATTTCGGAGAATGTAGGAACATAGGATCTGTAATAAGATAGAAGACCTAAAAGGCTTCTGACATCTTTCTTCGATTTCGGAATTTCTAAGTTCTGGATCGCTGCTCCTTTTTCTGGATCAGGAGCATGTATGCCAGACCCTACTACATGTCCTAGAAATTTGACTTGTGGTTTAGCAAACTCACATTTTTTAAAGTTTACTGTAAATTTTGCTTCTTCGAGTGTGGTCAATACAGCATCTAAGTGTCTAAGATGATCAGACCAATTATCCGAAAAAATAATTACATCGTCTATATATGTTTCGGCATAGTCTTTATGTCGGACAAGGGTACGGTTCATTGATCTTTGAAAGGTCGCGCTAGCATTCCGAAGCCCAAAAGGCATAACGACGAAGGAATACTGCCCTCGGTGTGTGACAAATGATGTCAAATGTTTGCAATCTTCACTTAACCGTATTTGCCAATAGCCTTTTAGTAAGTCTAACAGACTAATAAATTTCGCGGACGCTACTTTGAATATCAGATCAGTTGCATTAGGCATAGGAAATGAACCAATTTCGGTTTGAGAATTTAAATATCGATAATCGACGCATAGTCTGATTGAGGAATCCTTTTTAGCTACGCAAACGATCGGGTGAGCATATTCGCTTTCTGAATGTTCGATAAGTCCTAAACTCAATAATTCCTCAATTTGCCTATCTACTTCACTTTTAAGTGCTTCTGAAATTTGGTACGGTTTTTGGCGTTTAGCTTGGCTATCTGGTTTCAATTTAATCCGATGTTCACCTACATTTGCAATTTTTGGGATACCCGATTGGAGGTTCGAATGTTTGTGCAAAACATCAATAAGTTGTTTCCTTTCTTTAGGTGTTAAATGGTCAAGGTGTAATTCTTTATCAAATTTATTCGGATCATGTTTAGTAATTTTCGGGACATTTTCAATTTCACCAAAATCGATATCGTCATCATATATAACTCCTATATGTGTCGTTTGAGCCTTTAATTCTCGGATTTTATTAGCGTGTAAGTGCCTTATACTATTGTCTGGTAATTGTACTAAATAACTATAGGGGGATTTCTTTTCGAGTATCGTAGCTGGGGCTGTCCATCTAGCATAAATTTTATGGTTACTGTCTGGAATTAATACAATAACTTGATCATTTGGTTTAAATTCTTTATGTCTAGCTGTCCTGTTATGATAATAAGCATACGCTCGCTGCTTATCTGTACAAGAAATTCCGGCATGTTCGGCGGCCTTTTCTAATTTCATTTTCAAATCGTTTAAATAATTGGTAACTGAGCCTAACTGACCAATTGGTAACGGTGTTTCATTAGTCCATGATGACTTTAATATGGAAAGAGGACCAGTTGGATGCCTACCGTATAACATCTGGAATGGACTAAACCCGTTGTAGCATTTGGTACCTCTCGGTAAGCCCATAAAAGGAAGGGTATATGTTTATGCCAACTTCCGGCGTTTTCTCTTATAACATGGTGTATCATTCCTTTAAGGACACCATTCCATCTTTCAACTAAGCCATTGGATTGTGCGTAACCCGGAACGGAAAAACGCGGGGAGGTCCCTAAACGTTTCATAAATTCCTTCGTGAGAGCCGACGTAAAATTTCTACCCTGATCGCTAGCTATTAATTTGGGAATTCCAGTTCGTGAAAATATTTGTAAAAGGGCATCGCATGTAGTTTTAGCAAAAATGTTTCGTAAACAAACAGCATCCGGCCACCTCGTACACTGATCTATCGCGGTCAGTACATATTTATATCCTCCACTGGCGGGTTCAATTGGACCAATTATGTCAATGTTCATAATTTGCATAGCTTCATCAGGACGAGTAACTGGGGTTATAGGTACATTATCGAACCTATTTGTTTTCGCTCGAAGCTGACAGGATGAACATCTTTCGCAAAAATCGGTCACATCTTTCTTAATACTAGGCCAAAAAAAGGAATATTTTAACCTTTGCGTAGTTTTCTTTACCCTTAAATGACCACCCCAAGGACTTGAATGTGCTAACTCTAACAATTGCTTTCTACGTGGTTCGGGTACCAGTAATTGATGCACTGTTTCTCCCATTATTTTATCTCGGTGGTACAAAAGATTATCATGAACAAAATAATTATTACGATTATTATTAGCATCTATCCAACACTGTTTAAGTGATGCATCGTTTCTCTGCTCACATTTAAATTTTTCCGAATCATTCAAAAAATTATTAGTATTTTTACTACGATCGGGATCAATGTTCTCGTTTGCATTCCCTATTTCAATTGGAACTAAATCTGTGGCAGCGCCGAATACGTCTGCCGTTCTAATTTCTTTCGTACAGGGCAAATTTACATTATTACAATCATTTATTGCACTGTCAGCTTCGGTACATTCACTTATATTATTCAATTCATTATATGCATTCAAAGACAATAATAAATCATTTATTAAATTATCAACCATCGCACATGTTATTACCATTTTTGGAAACACCTTACAACGTAAATTATCAGCCGCTAAACTTAGTGGAACATTTATTAATGGTGCTTTCAACTCATGCCCGAAAGCAGATTTAAGTATTATCGACCCGAAAGGATTTTTAAAATATTCTGGTACGCACTCTGTCTTTATAATCGAAATATGAGTTCCGCTATCAATCACCCCTTGTAGTATTTTATTTTCTATTTCGACTTCTACCGTTTGAAGTGATTCAATTAATTTTCCTTTTTGCCGTGGCTGTTTTAAACCAAATAACACCTTCGAATTTACTCTTGCGATGAATGCGTCATTCGTATCACTTTTTAGGTGCGTTCGTAATTATGTAAATACGTAGCACCTATTGTTGTCGCTCAGTCCGTCCGTCTGTCTGTCTGTCCGTCTGTCTGTCTGTCTGTCTGTCCGTCTGTCTGTCTGTCTGTCTGTCCGTCTGTCTGTCCGTCCGCATATAACAACGCAAAAACTATCCAACCGAATCGTTTGAAATTTAAAATACATAATTATTACATAATTTTGTCGAGTCATTTCAAATTTTATGAAAATCGGATGGATAGATCAATTACAGGGACAATCAAAAGGATTCCGTTACATTACGGTCAAAGGGGAAAAAAGTTTCAAATGCATTTTAATCGTTTGAAATTTAAAACGTATATTTATTGCATAATTTTGTCGAGTCATTTCAAATTTTATGAAAATCGTATGGATAGATCAATTACAGGGACAATCAAAAGGATTCCGTTACATTACGGTCAATGGGGAAAAAAGGTTCAAATGCATTTTAATCGTTTGAAATTTAAAACGTATATTTATTACATAATTTTGTCGAGTCATTTCAAATGTTAT
Source organism: Maratus speculifer (assembly GCA_964019185.1). NCBI lineage: Eukaryota > Metazoa > Arthropoda > Arachnida > Araneae > Salticidae > Maratus > Maratus speculifer. The sequence continues at coordinate 180,327,554 of OZ025297.1, forward strand.
GAAAATCGGATGCATTGATCAATTACAGGGACAGTCAAAAGTATTCCGTTACATTACGGTCAGTGGGGAAAAAAGTTTCAAATGCATTTTAATGGTGTTTTACTCATTTGAATATAATAGAATCAACATGAATCTATGAAATATGTACTAAAAATACATTTTGTATATTCTGTGATGCAAAGAATATTTATTATTAAATTACAGGGCCACACAAATGTATTCCACTAAATAATGTTATACGGGGAAACATTGTTTGGGGGGTGTTTTAATTATATTAAACTACTTCACATTTTATGAATAAGATATACCTTAATGAAGTATAATAAGAATTTCTCCCTGCATATTTACAGGAACACAAAGATTTCGACCTCTATACTGTATCCAAAGTACGCTCTACTATATCAGCAAGATCTGAATATTTTAAAACTTCGTTATTAACGAACGCACCTCATTTGCTACGCTTTACGTGCAATTTCCAACTTGTTTCTTTTTTCTGTTTATCCTTTCCAAGTAAATAATTACAAATTGCGGTATTATGCGATTTGAAACAAAGCCTACATTTAGTTTTCACGGTACAATTTTTAAATAAATGGCGGGCCCTTAAGCAAGCGTAGCACCTGCCTTCACTTTTTAATTTATTTTTTCTTTCCTCAACTGAATATTTGTCGCAATTCTCTGATAAATGACTAAGCGAATTACAAAAAACACAATTATTTTCATCAACTTTGACGTGAGTTAGATTGGCCTTGAATTTATTGCTTTTTTGTTTCAAATCAGGTAACAAATCTAGTGGATATTCTTTCGTTCTCGAATCGAAAGCTTTAATTAGATGATTCTGTTTTTCGCGCGCTTCGGATGAAAGATCGGATGAAAGATGATAATTTATCAATACTATACTGCGATTGTTCGGGGCTTTTAATACATTCTTTTTCAAAGCTAAGTGACAAGCTGTAGGGTAAACTTTTTAATATTATTGGTGTTAAAACAGAGTCAAAGCTATTTGATTCAATCTCTAAGGATTTTAAGCTTCGTATTTGCGTTTGAATCGTGTCATATAGTTTTCTTAAACCGATTATATCATTTTGCTTTGTAACAGGTCGTAAAGTTAAAAGAGTGTTAATGTGACTGGATACGATTAAATCTGTTCTCCCAAATTGGCTTTTTAAAACATCAATTGCTTCCAAATAATTTTTATCGGATAAAGCGAAACCAGAAACCGCGTTATATGCATTCCCGCCTAAATAACTTAACAGATAATTCATTTTTTCTACGTTCGACAGTTGTTCGTTATCGTGTACCGCTATTTTAAAAGAATTCCAGAAATTTTGGAAAAGGGTTACGTCTCCATAATATTTTTCAATTTTAAGCGTTGGAAGCTTAATTGTGATCGCGTCTACGGGTTTGTTCTCGTTGTTTAATATGGGGGATTCTTTTTTATTGTTTTGTTTTCCTTCTTTCAGTTTTTGTTGATTCTGAACCTCCATAAATTAATCTTATCATGATATTCTGCCGACGCTTTCACATCTTTTTCTATTTCGTTTAAATCGTCTAACAAATTAAAAATTTCCTTATCATCCGATTTTAAATCGCACCCTTTCTGTTCCAACTGAGCGAGATTCTCTTCTAATTCGTCTAAATCGGGTGGGTCTGCTATAAACAATTCTTCAATTTTCTTAATTATAGAAGTAATCGCGGATTTAGTGACCCCACGAGTTTTTTTAATTTTAGCAATTTTATCGGCCATATTCAGAATAATAATTAAAATGTCTTACCTGAACTATAAAATCGATTCTCCGAATTATTCAAACTCACGAGGGTAGTTATACTATGATGCAGGGGCGTAGGAAAGGGGGGGGGCTCAGGGGGCTCAAGCCCCCCCCCATTGGATTTTATCAGAAGCTTAATTAGGCAAAAAAATTTCATTTAATAAACGCATTCAAATTATTTCGTGATAATGAAAATTTTAAATATTTCAAATTCTGTTACTTAAACTTATGTAAAATAATAAATATGCTTAAGCTCATCTATAATCTGAAATTTCTAATAGGTTTTAATTTGTATTGTTAATTTGTTAAAATTCACAAAAATAATAAATTTTGAACATTCTAGGAAGTTTGAACAAGCTGATCTGCAATATTCAATAGAGATCAATTTCAGTAAGTTTGAGTATGTTAAAGAAGGAGGAAAGGGGGAGGGCTAAAAGCATATTATAGTAGAATAATAGAACTGTTAGAAGCAACATTTGTAATAGGAAAAAAAAAGATAAAGCTTTTTTATATATATATACTCCTCTGGGAACGGCAGTGCTTCAAACTCCCGGAGAAATGTAGTAAATTTCCTTCAGGATTTGCAATCCTTTTTTAAAGCTAACTGATAACAGCAGTAAGGCCAGACACCAGAGAAATATGCGACCCGGCGTGTAGCTTGCCATACAAAATCAAGCTTTTAAGAGGATTTCTAATACCCTGTTCGCACTGGAATAGTTGAGTCACTTAACTTTAAGTCACTTACATTTTTTGAAGTTGGATACCCGGAATTAGGCTTCACCTGTTCGCATTTACTAAACATTGTAAGTGACTTAACTTGGCCAAACTGACATCTGAGCATGCGCATAAGTTCGGAAATTTGTAACTGCAACTTTTAACTTTTTTGTTTACACAGTAATTATCCTGCCTTATTTCAATTAAAAAATTAATTTCTTTTGTGGGAGAAAATAACAGGTTCAACATTTTCCATTTTCGGCCTTTAATTCCAAAAACACCCCACAAACACACGTGTTAAGCAACAGGAGTAAACAAATAACAACTTGAAATAGTTTATAATTATTTGTAGGACTCAAATTCATTAATTAAATAATCAGAATTAAATATTCTAAAATTCAGAAATAATAATTAAATATTCAGAAGGCAGATTTCCACTCAATTGTTAGTTAAGAGAGCAAGCTCACTTGAGCAAGTTTCAGAAACTTGCTTAAGCAAGAATCTTGATTCCGGGTACGACCGCTTCAAAAAACTGCAAGTTAAGTGACTTAACTTTCTCAGTGGGAACAGGGTATAATACTTTTGTATCTCTCTATTTAAAAAAAGAAAAGAAAAAAGAAATACCGTCTCCGTTAACAATAATGCCGCGCTCGAAGAACACGTGTCCAGCAAGAGGGGGAGATTTTAGTGGCACGTCATTGGTCGAATTAAGACTTATTGCTAGCAGTGGATTGCGTCATTCCCCTGATATTTTGTGAATAGAACAGCATTTCTTCCAAGAAGATTGTTTCAAAATCATTTTGATTTTGCGTTTGCCTTTCGTGTTATGATTTGTTAAGATTTAGTTGAATTTTATCGCCCTAGCCAGCAGTTTATGTGAACGTTATATACGATACATAACAAAAATAAAATTGCACTATGAATTCTCGTAAAAGACCGAAAAAAACATTGTTGAGTTTTTCTCTTCTAAAGTTCCAAAAAGAGCGGAAGATTCTGAAGTCATAGAAGAAAAACGTGAAGAATCAAGTTCTGCAATTAAAGATGAAAAAACTGAAGAATTCAAAATATGATTGACCGTTTTGAAAATCATAAGAATATAGTTACTAGCTTATACGCAATACTTCCAAAATACATAGAAAAATCTTCAGTAGAAAATATCATGCAATGTGCTGAATTTTATTCTTCTGATATAAAAAGTTTTCCGAATATTTTACAAGCTGAATTGAAATGTGGTTCGAAAAATGGTTGTCATTAGACAAAGAAGAAAGGCCAAGCACTGCGATAGAGTCATTATCAAAATGTAATGCGAATGTTTATCCCAACATCAAAAAATTGTTAAAAGTATTGGATTAAAAGAATCTTGAATCGGTTATAAAATTGTGAATAAGACTAAAAATTTTAGAGTTTCAAATTTCGAATTTAAAAACCAAAGACAGAATTTAAATTAAATCGAATGAGATGAATAGAAAGTTAACAAAATGAACTTAACGTTACTTACCCATCTCCCAAAAAGACAGAACAAACTGGAAGGAAGATAAGGCTTGATATTATAAAACAAAACACATATTTATTCCGTATCATCATCACAAAACTAGAATAATTCATTTTCTTCGAATAAAGAATACAGCGAATGAGTACAGTAAATAGAGCACAGTAAATAGAATTAAATCGAATGACTTCTGCACTATTATCAACAGAATTAAGAATCTTCGAATAAAGAATATAGTTTATAACGAATATAAAGAATCTTACAATATCGAACGAATTAGTCTACAGACTGTCACTCGGTAGAAAAGAATGAATTTATAAACAGAATAACGCATCCTTCTGATGCCGCCCAACATTTCTCTAATAAGAAAACTTTGCTGCGCAAACGAAAATAAAATCACTGGCGTCAATTCGATTAGCCGTTGCCATGGAGACCAAACGCCATGGAGACTGTAGGCTTCTTTTCCGTCCATAACCTCCGGGGGGGCGGCAGATCAGCACTTCTTTGAAGATGTTGAAGGTTCCTTTACTTGGTCGGCTCGTCACCACTCCATCTGCCTTGTCAGCACCTGGATGGTTCCTGTCACTAATGGATAACTTCCACCTGGAAGAGACACTAAAACATGGATTATTGTGATTAGATAATTCAGGTAAAGTAAGTAATGGAGAGCTAAGAAGGATATGTCCTGGATTTAAGACTGATAAATAATTCGGATCATAAGGATGTGTGAACTTTGGATGAATTTGGTGTTGTGAACTAAAGTCTTGGATTCTGGATTCTTTGAGTATTAAGTACAGTTTTTTAAGGCAAGAATCTGCAACAACGAATGTTCTCCCAATATCAGGAAAAATGTCTGTTGAACATCCTTTTCTTGATATGAAATGCCCTAAAGTGAGAATTGCTTCGGTTGTAATTTCCGTTACTGATTCAGTGTGTACTGCTTTGGTACAGATACAAAGAAAAAGACAAATGTAGAATTGAAATATAGATGACTTCCGAATATGTACACATTTTCTTTTGTTTGGGCTTGGAAAAGGAATCCTTACACCCTCAAAGGCTGGGTAAGAGTTAAATCTTGAAAAAGGCAAGTCTCCCATGGGCTGAGTAATCGGTTGAGTGATGGATATTTGGTTGCAACGAATATACTTTCTTACATTTTTCTTAGCGGTAGATCTACAATCTGGAATCCAAAAATTTTGATTTATTAAGGAGAGATCTTGATCAGGACCCGCTTGCAAAGAATAGATATGGAAGTCTCGAATAATGACTTCTGTTAATGGATGGTTGTTAGGAAGAATGATTGACTGTTTTGAATCGAAAGACAATGTTCTCTGTTTGCTAAGTAGGTTAAGTTCATCAAAAAAGGTAGAATATTGTAAGAACTTGATGATAGTTTTAAAAGTGGTGTTAAGATCAACAGCAATTAGAGGATCCTTTGCTTTTGAGGATAATCTGGAATTGTAAGCAAATCCTTGAATGCAAGCAACTATTTGAAGTAGCTTTGTACATGAGGAAAATTTGCTGAGAATGTCAATATCATGTTCGAGTTGAGTTATTGAACAAGAATTTTCGGATAATAGCTCCATGAATAAGTTTGAAGTCAAAGACTGGTCAACAAAAGAATTGGAAGATTTATTCCATTTGATTAGAATAAGTGAAGACACAACATCATTCCACTTCAAGTCAACCTTCACCACTCCTTGCATTAAAATTTTCGAATTAACTGTGAAAGGTTGCAAAAGACCCAAAGGGTCAGAATTATACATGGTTATGGATAATAATTGATGTTTAGTGGTTACAGTAGCATTTTCTACCACTTTTACTTGTAGATAATATGTTTCTCGGTTCCACTCTAGCCCTAGAATTCGCTTGGATGAATCAGGATTTAATGAATAGGTTAAATTACTAGCCTTTAAAGAATTTGGCTTGAACGAATGTGTGAAATTGCAAGCATTTAAAGAATTTGATGAATGTTCCACAGCAAGGGGTTCATTGGTGGTCCATTTTCTGAATTGGAAACCATCAATCTGAATTAACGAATGGAGCTCATCAATGAGCGCTTGAATGGAATGAATAGAATCAGTGCCACCTGGAAATCCGTTCACATACATGTGGCTTTGGGCTAGACTAGCAGAAAACGAGAAATTGGCTTTCTCATCTTCGCACAATTGCTGAATGGTTCTTAGAGCAAAGAATGGGGAACAAGACTCATTGTCACAAAGAGTGGAAATTTCTAAATGTTTAACCTTCTTCACTGAATTTTTCTTAGTTACAGAATTATCTTCAGGTTTATTTAAAGTCAATAATCGTGATATTGTTTCTCTGTCATCAGTATAAATTATATTTTGATGAATAATTGGTTGTGGTGTATTAGAATGGAATAAAGGGATATTATCAGACAATTCAGATTCGAAAGATTTCCTTTCAACAATTGCAGAAGAAACATAGTTACTAATCTGTTCAAATAGTTCAGGTGGTGTATGAAAATTTAAATCAACAGGTGAAACAGATGAATTCAGACAAGAAATGTTTTTCGAAGGTTCAACAGAGTCATTTGTCGAATTTCGACAAGCAGAAATATCAGTATTTGATTTACGACTATTAGTTTTAGAGTTATCTTCTTTTGAATGTTTCTTTAAATTAATTTTTGAAGAAATGGGGCTCGTTTCTGAATGAGGAATCGAATCTGAGTTAAAAAAGTCAGTCATATTCACTGAATGGCAGACTACGCTTGTGGTCGATTTTGACGATTGGAGTACTGGACCACTAAGTATGTAACCCAATGTAGTTGGGATAGCACTCGGTTCACCCGACTGTCCACAAATAGGTGATCCTAGTAAGAGTTTGGCAAACACATCTGCTCCTAGCAGAATTTCGATGGGTTTTTCCTCATGAAAGTCCGGATCTGCCAGCTGCACGTTTTCAATGTGCTGCCATGTACACCTTTCCAGTTTGAAGTTAGGGAGAGGGGTAGTAACCTGATTAACTACAAGGGCTTTTAAAGAATTGTACTTATTTTCAAAAAATGGAGAGAATTGAAATTCAGTGAAATTAAGGCAGGTCTCAGCCGCTATGCCATTAATACCTACAAGGGTATGGTTCGTTTTTCCTACAGGCAAATTTAATCTTTCTACAAAATTTTTTGAGATTAGAGAATTTTGAGAAGCGTTGTCAATGAGTGCACGGCACTGAATGACCTTACCTGTGCTAGATTTAACATTAACAAGAGCGGTAGATAACAAAACATTAAAATTCTGAAACGATGAATGACTTTGGGCACTATTAGACACAGAAAGTTCTGGTTCAATATCATTAACAAGCTCTTTCTTGGATTCATTAATAGTATAAATATGTAACAAAGTATGATGCGATTTTGAACAATTTTTGCATTTAACGTTTATTCTACATAGATTTACATTATGGTTTTGCCTTAAACAATTTTCGCATAATTTATGTAATTGAACGATTTTCCACCTCTCCGTAACAGGTTTTGAATTAAAAACTGGACACCGAAAAAGCGCATGGCTTTCATTGCATAGTAAGCAGTTATTGCCGGATTTAACAACCGCGCTGTTCACTACGGTGGTTTTGACTCGACTAGTATCTAGAGATTTTTTATCGAAATTAAATTTAGACTCAACTTTATTGTATTTTAAATCTTCTACACTTCGAGCTTCACGTTCAATAAATTTTCGAAATAAATCCAAATCAGGAATTTTATCATTATCTAGTGATAATTCCCACCTTTGTTTGAGGGGCTGATCTAGTTTATTTAACAAAAAATGTATTATCATTAAATCACTCAAAGCATTAGACTCTAATCCAAGTATTTTTAAGTTCCGAATCGATTCATTACACGTATCTAATAATTCTAACAACATTTTTGAATTACTCGCTTTAATAATTTTTATCGAAAATATTTTGTTTATTTGGCTTAAAGCCAATTGCCGTTTATTTTCATAGCGTTCATTTAACAAATCCCAACACTGAATTAAATTTGCTGCACTCAAAGAGAATCCTCGAATTAATTTGGCAGCGTTGCCCCGAACACAAGAATGTAAATATTGTAATTTCTCAATATCAGACAAATTATCATTTTCTAGAATCATAGATTTAAAAACTTCTTTAAAAGAAATCCAACTGTCTGAATCACCAAAAAAATGGGGCAAATCGAACTTTGGAAGTTTTACATGCGAATTATTTTGTTTTACATGCGAATTATTTTGTTTGTTTTCAAAATGCGTTTCCGCATCATCAGAATCAACTTTCGTTTTCCCCTCTAAGTCGACTAAGAGATCATAAATTATTTCCTGATACTTCAAAAAACTATCCAAAGTATCGTTATTTTCTTTCGGGGAAAGCTTATCAAATGCCTGCGTAAGAGTTTGTTCATATCCCGCTATTTTCGATTTTAAAACTTTAATTATTGCTTGTTCCTCTGGCTTGGAATCTACTACTTTTTTCTGAAATATATAGATTTCCTTACAAATGCGTTCAAAAAACTGTTCCTGTTTTGATTGTTTCGGCATAATGACTGTTTAGAAATATACAATATGATAAATGAATAAAATAATCAAATAAATAAAACACTAGCAACTTAATATATACAACATTTTTTTTTTTTTTTAAATACAGAATAAATAAACAAACAACAAAGAATAAATAACACGCAGACGATTTTACTTTTTTCCTTTTTTTTTTCCTCTCACTACGTTCTAGCACAGGTATAAATAAATGAATACGGCTACGATTTAAAATTATTCCATCGTAGCTCTTGGCTCGTTACGGACCAGAAAATCTGGTTTAAAAGAATCTTGAATCGGTTATAAAATTGTGAATAAGACTAAAAATTTTAGAGTTTCAAATTTCGAATTTAAAAACCAAAGACAGAATTTAAATTAAATCGAATGAGATGAATAGAAAGTTAACAAAATGAACTTAACGTTACTTACCCATCTCCCAAAAAGACAGAACAAACTGGAAGGAAGATAAGGCTTGATCAGGGCCGTAAATCCCGGGGGGGTTTGGGGGGGTGCAACACCCCCCCAGGAGAAATCAGTCGGAAAATTCCCAGATCTATCGGAAAACGTATGTTTAGTCGGAAAAAATGGTATTAACCAATAAAATCTTATAAACTGGAAAATTATTCGGAAAATTTCCCGTTCCATAGGAAAAGGCGTGTTTATTTGGAAAAAATAGCATTACATTTTATCCTATAAAAACTTATAAATTGGAAAAACAGAAAAATGAGTCGGAAAAATTCGTGTTTGATCGGAAAAAATGTTCTTAGCCTATAAAAACCTATGTACTGGAAAATCATTCGGAAATTTTCCTGTTTCATCCGAAAAACATGTTCAGTCGGAAAAAATAGTATTACGTATTATCCTATAAAAACTTACAAATTGGAAAAAGGAAAAATTAGTTGGAAAAATTCTTGATTGATCGGAAAAAATGCTCTTAACTTATAAAAACTTATAAACTGGAAAATCATTCGGAAATTTCCCCGTTCCATCCTAAAAAGCGTGTTTAGTCGGAAAAAATAGTATTACGTATTATCCTATAAAAACTTACAAATTGGAAAAAGGAAAAATCAGTCGGAAAAATTCTTGTTTGATCGGAAAAAATGTTCTTAACTTATAAAAACTTATAAACTGGAAAATCATTTGGATATTTTCCTGTTCCATCCGAAAAAGCGTGTTTAGTCGTAAAAAATAGTATTACGTATTAATAAAAACTTACAATTGGAAAAAGGAAAAATCAGTCGGAATTCTTGTTTAATCGGAAAAAATGGTATTAACCTATAAAAACTTATAAATTGGAAAAACGAAAGTATCATTCGGAAAATTTGCCGTTCCATCGGAAAAGGCATGTTTAGTCGGAAAAAATAGTATTATCCTATAAATATTTATAAATTGGAAAAACGAATAAGTCAATCGGAAAAATTCTTGTTCGATCGGAAAAAATGGTATTAGCCTATAAAAACTTATAAATTAGAAAAACGAAAATATCATTCGGAAAATTTTCCGTTTCAATCCGGAAAGGCATGTTTAGTCGGAAAAAATAGTATTACGTATTAACCTATAAAAACTTGTAAATTTTCAAATCGGAAAAATTCTTATTCGATCGGAAAAAATGGCATTTACCTATAAAAAAATTATAAATTGGAAAAACGAAAATATCAATCGGAAGTTTTCTGTTCCACCGGTAAAGGCATCTTTAGTCGGAAAAAATAGTATTACGTATTAACCTATAAAGATTTATAAATTGGAAAAACGGAAAAGTCAGTCGGAAAAATGCTTGTTCGATCGGAAAAAAGTAAATTTTGCCGAAAAAAAGGGTATTAATCTATAAATATTTATGAATTGGAGAAATATTTTTGTAGTTTTTAATTAAATAAGAAAAACAAGTTAGATCGAAGAAAACCTATAAAATTTTATTCTCAGTCGGATTTATTTCCGCTTGCAGTTTCTGGTGAGAAAAATAAGAAGAAAAAAAAATTAGGATGAAGAAAACAAATTTATTCTTAGCCGGAACCATTATTAATTAATTTAACTTACTATTTACTTTAATTTACTAATTAATTAATATAACTTATTAATATATAGGATTTTATTTTTCTGATAAAACTATTCAGAAAAATTTTGATTTGTCAAATATTGTGTTCTCGAAAACTTCGATATGACGAAAAAAAAAAAAAATATTCTTGTACATTTTCTAGTAATGTTAAAGTTATACCTTTAATTATAACAGTGATATTAGAGTAAAACCTTGAAATTCCGATTTTTTTTTTTTTTTTTTTTTTTTTTTCTGCGTCTTTTGACTTGGATACATCGAAATCTACTTGTATTTTTTTACTGTTGGAAAGTTTTTAGTTTAATCTCGAAATTTTAAGATATACTGATCGAAGTGAAGAAACTTCTATTTTTTTAATCTAAACTTTAAATTTAATTAGAAATATGTATCACGGAATTTAGGTGGTATACGATGAAAATTCATTTATAGAAATACAAATATTTGGTATTTTTTCATATCAAAATCTGGATTTTTCCATTCTATTCAAATTTTACCTTTAATTGAAAATAATTATAGTCTCATTTTTTCCTACTATCTAAATTTGTGTTTTCTTTTTATTTTATTAAAAAAAATAATAATAATAAATGCGAAATTGTTTATACTTACTTTTTTACGTAATTTTTGGTTGATTTAAAAGATTGATTAAGAAATTTATATGATACAGGATGAAAATTGAAAATACCCAAATACTTTGAATTTTCATCTCGAAATAATCTGGATATTTTACAGCCTATATGAGTTTACTTCTCTCAGAAATAATACTTTCGTTAGCTTTTTCCTCTGTCAATTGTATTAAATTTTTTTTTATATTTTTATTATTAATACTACATTTTGTTTAGTCAGAAAAATGAGTTGTAACACCAAATTGTTACGCTGCTTTTAAGTTTGTCGTTAGAAAGAATTAAAACTTATATTAAGAAATCCCATATTTTTGACAATTTTTTGTCTCTGAAATATTCCCCAAGCAAACAGATTTCAATTTTACTTAAAAGAAAGAAAAAAAAACCGCCAAAGAGATTTTAACTGAATGTTAAAAAATAGAAAGATAAAACATTGTTTTCTCTTCAACGTGGGCACCTAAATGACTGGACGTTGCACCTCCCGCCCTATGTGTCAGTTACAAAACAAACTGCGCCTGCGTTAACTCTTTGTTTAAACCGTTAGTATTCTGGCTCATAGTACGAAATCATTCAATTAAAAAGTGTTGATGGGAGAATATTTTGGTATATAGTTACTAGTTCAATATTTTTTTATCAGTTATGCCCCCACCTAATGTAAGAGACAAAAAGTGCAATGTGGGTTATGTAATTATATTTTCGATAGTGATTACAGGAATACACTTAACAAACAAAAGCATGCTGATAAAATTTCAGCCCATAAACATATACCGTTTTGCATTGTTGGAGCTCTAAAAAATCGTTTTGAAGTAAGCTAGCTATTTTATTACAGAAAATTTTAGATATGTAAAATGTGTAAATAACTGAATTGTTTTCATATTTAAAAATGAATTATTTTATTTTATTTTATTTATTTATTATTTTTTTATTTTTTATTTATTTTTTGAGGGGGCAGATATATTATTTAATAACTTGTAAAAATGTACTGTTACCGATATATATAATTTTTTTTTAACAGTTAGTATCGCAATTCCCTAACTATTTGCTAGTTTTGTTAAAAACTGGCGATGACAAGCTAGTTGCTATTTAAATTTCATGAAATTATTATCATTTTTAACTACATTTTTTTTCTTTCAATATATTTGCCTTCTTTTTGGCCAATATAACCATTTTACAATTTGCAATTGCAAGTCAATGTATTTCGTATTATACACGAAGTTAAAATTGTATTATAGATCTTTTTATGTTTTATAAATTTTATTTCATCATTATTTAAGAGTAATGTAGTATTTTAATAAATTTTTGCCTACATGGCTTTTCATTTTTATTATCTCAAGGTTCAACAACTAAGAAAGTTCATTTATTTTTTGAAGTTCAAATGTCAATGTATGTAAAATATTCTATATTTTTAAAACTTTGTTATAGTACAAGTATAATAAATTTGTCTCCCTGCATAACAACATTTTGATTATTATTTTATGGATAGATTTTTTTTTTTTGTGTGTGTGTGTGCATAGATAAGAATCAAAATTTAATCATTTGAAACTTGAAAATAATTTTAGCCTTGGGGGAGGATAAAACAGCGCAACTTTTGACTGTTTAAAGCTAATTGATGATTAAATGGATCTTTAAACCTCTTTTGCAATTTGAAATTTTAAAAAGGCATTTCAACTTTACTGGTACATTTTTTGTGCCTGATGTGCCTGTGTGTGGTGTGTCTGGGGGGTAGATGAAAAAGGAACCAGAATTTTACTTTTGGCTTATGCATTTCGTTTATTTGTTTGGTATTTTGGGCATGTTTTCTCAAGGAGTCAGAAAAACTATGTACAATTGCCTTATTTATTAAAAAATTTGACTATAATTTGAAAACCCTTTGAATTCACTCCTGAAAATTTACTTACTCTGCTTTAATAATTTATTTGTTATTTATCTATATATTGCATCTAATATATTTATATGATGTATCTAATTATATATTTTATCTAATGCCGGGCAACAACGAGCGGGTCAGCTAGTAGAGATAGCTATAAATATATAAAATAGTTTGTCTTGACAGACTGATAATCAATGCACACCCCAAACTACTGAATCTAGAACCATGAAAATTGGAGAGAAAGTACTTCTTATGATGTAAACATGCACTAAGATGGAAGTTTTGAAATTACCCCCCTTAAGAGGGACAAGCGGGGGGAGGTAAAAAATTCTGGAACAAATTGCCATATCTCAGCAAACATTTAAGGTAGGAGCGTAAAATTCCAGAAAATAAATCTACTAAAAAAATTATTAAACACATAATCCTGTGATTTTAGAAATCTCACCATAAGGGGGTTAAAAGGGGGAGTCGAAAAATTTAGAACATTTGGCACATCTCAACAGTCTTTTCAAATAAGAACGTGAAACAGCAGAAAATAAAATTTTTAAAAACTAATTATATAAGTGTTTCAGCGATATTTTAAAATTTCCACCCCCGAGGAGTTTAAATGGGGGTGGGAAAATTCCATACTTTTTTGGACATATCATAGGAAAGCCCTCAAATCACTCTTTCATATAATAAATCTTTCTCCCTTTCCCCCTGCCCCCTCTTATCCTCTATTGGGGAAAATTTTCGATCTTTTTTAAAATTATAACGTTTTATCATTTTAAACCGGTTTTTTTTTTTTCGGGGTCTTTCGTTAAATATTACTTATAATATATGAAAATTTTATAGTTAGTGGGTGGGTCTATTCTGGGAGGGAGGACAATTTCCTAAATTTGGAATACATCTCTCTTGTGATATATCGTTGTATTCCTATTTTGCCCTCACGGGCAACTACTTTTCTAATTTTAGCCGATACCTTTCATGTGATATATTGCTGGAAAGCCCTTTGACTGCTTATTCGTATTATGCACGACTCGTGTCAGTCTCGGGTGGAACGGTTTTTGTATTCCATCAGGAGATCGCCTAATAATGGGGAAATTATATTATATAAGACTAATAATAACATAAGATTATTTGACTATCTCGATACACTGAGTCATAATTATCTTGCGAATTATGATATATATATATATATATATATTAGTCTTTATGTTGACCATAGTACTCGGAAATTTTCCTTCTTGGAGTCGGAAATTTTTGAGTCGACACCCCCCTACGCGATTAGGGTGGTTTACGCCCCTGGGCTTGATATTATAAAACAAAACACATATTTATTCCGTATCATCATCACAAAACTAGAATAATTCATTTTCTTCGAATAAAGAATACAGCGAATGAGTACAGTAAATAGAGCACAGTAAATAGAATTAAATCGAATGACTTCTGCACTATTATCAACAGAATTAAGAATCTTCGAATAAAGAATATAGTTTATAACGAATATAAAGAATCTTACAATAACGAACGAATTAGTCTACAGACTGTCACTCGGTAGAAAAGAATGAATTTATAAACAGAATAACGCATCCTTCTGATGCCGCCCAACATTTCTCTAATAAGAAAACTTTGCTGCGCAAACGAAAATAAAATCACTGGCGTCAATTCGATTAGCCGTTGCCATGGAGACCAAACGCCATGGAGACTGTAGGCTTCTTTTCCGTCCAAGTATTATCAACGCTTCCAGTATCAACAGCCACTCCAGAAAGAACATTTTCCACATTGAGACAGTTAAAAACTTATCTTAGGAACAGTATGTCAAATTCTCGGCTTTCTGGACTTGCACTGATGAACATTCATCAAGAAATAAAACTAAATGCTGAATCCATTTTGAACAAATTGGCTTCGAACTGCACTTACCTTGTATTATGACGACAAAATTTGTAAGTATATATATATTTATTTTTCTAAGCACTGTATTTTATCGAAGAAACGCCGCATTCGTCATAATCACTGTACTCGTCAAAACTGACACCCCCCCCCCCCCTCAATAACCTTTAACTATTGTAATCGCTTCACTCATGTGAATGCTTCTTTTGTGGGCAGCGTTGCATTGATCTGACTTCAATTAACGTTTTCTGAATAATGTAGAGTAAGAGATGTCTTATAATTTGAGTTATCTATAACTTTATTTAAAATATTTAAATCAAATTTTAAATATTTTAATGTAATTTTTAGACGTCAGTTGGTATTCAAACTATTCCAGGAAAGGTGAAAAGTTTGTCATCACGTGGCTGGAATCGCATATAACTCAATAAATAACTTATTCAGGGGTGATTGTGGTCCCGGTATTCCCTGGAATTCCGGGTTTCTCGATCGATCTTCCAGGTTTATAATATCGTTACTTTTAGTGCAAAATTCAGATATATAAAAAGTTCGCGAATTTCGAAAAAAAGCGCTGAAAAACGTAAATTGCTCAAAAATTAACGAAAAAAACAAATTTCTCTAAAGAATCGCGTAGTAAAAACGCAAGTTTTGTAAAAAGAATCGTGAAAAAACAATCTATATCGTCAAAAAATCGTCAAAAAACAATAAATTTCATCAAAAAATCACGAAAAAGCGACTAATTTCGTCTTATAAGCGCGAAAAAACAGCCATTTTTTTAGAAGATTACGAGAAAACGGCTAATTTGTGTAATAAAATGAGTCAAAAAAATCAATTTTTCAAGAAAGCGTGAAAAAACAGCAAATTTCGCGAAAAGATCGAGAAAAAACGACTAATTTTTTCAAATATTGCAAAAAACGACCGATTTCGTCAATAGATCGAGAAAAAATGACCGATTTCGTCAAAAGATCGAGAAAAAACGACCGATTTCGTAAAAAGATCGAGTAAAAACAGAAGTAAACGTCGCATTTGGAAAAAAATAAAACAAACCTTCAAACTAGTAAACGCCGCGGTGTTTCTTTTATAAAATTCGGTTCTTTTTATGAAAAATTTCTTTCGTATTGTAGTGTCATATTTAACAAAATTGTGAAATTTAGCCTATTCTTTAATGTTTGCTTTTAAATAATGTGCATACACATATTTTTAATTGTGAATAAATATATTTATAATTCTACATAATTACTAATTGAGACGTTTTATCCTTTATAGATTTTCTCAGTTTTGTAGTTATTTTGTGCGTATTGAGTTAGAAATTATTTGAGCCCCCCCCCCCCATAATTTTTAAATTGCTACGCCACTGCTATGATGCTGTAGATACACACTCGAGGAAGTTAGGCCCACATATCCCTCTTTCTGACGCCAATGTGAGACTCCTTAGGTGTGGGTGCTTCTTTGTGGGCCAATGATTTCTCGGATCAGTTCTATTTTAACAATATATTTTATTTGCAGGACTTCACTGGACGAACACAACAAAACACTAACGGGGACACAAAATCACCAACATACAGATAACATTTACATGTCGTTCCACATTAATTCCATTTACGGTCGGAGTAACCGGACCGCCCTTTATCACACCTTCTCAGGTGGAGACCATTTCTCGTTCTACTAGTTTTCTCTCAGCTCCCAAGAGGGGGCGCTACAAGACAAGAGGGGGGGGGGCGCTTGAGAACAAAGGTATGCGCTGGCATCACAATACCCCCTCCCTCTTATTTAATTAGAAGCATATGCATAACTCACACTCAAGTAGTTCATTAATTGGGGTTGTAGTAAACCATTAATTTGTTTGACAACAAACACACCAGCACACGCATTCGACAGAACCTTTTTACTCACTGTATCTAGATTATTGTGAACTTTTTTATATCATTCTATAATTGTTATTAACTACTGTTGATTTGTTTGCAAAATTTGGTTCCGTTGTCGAATTCTCGTCTCGTCCTGTTGAAGAAGCCTTCAATCAATAAGTTAGTTTACTCATTTACGATCCCCGACATCAAACGAAGCTTGTTTCATTCCTGAAGAATATTATTTATTTCTGAAAAAGTAACTTTAACTGCACTTGATTTGTTCTGTTTGTTTTATAATATTAAACTTCTGAGAA
Organism: Maratus speculifer; assembly: GCA_964019185.1. NCBI lineage: Eukaryota > Metazoa > Arthropoda > Arachnida > Araneae > Salticidae > Maratus > Maratus speculifer. The sequence continues at coordinate 180,344,616 of OZ025297.1, forward strand.
TGAGGTCTTTTGGTTGCTAGATTATGAGTTACCCAGCAAGGCCATTACGTAAATGAGAGTTCATTTTTACAGCAGAACAGCTAAAACAATTTATTCAAAATTTAGAGATGGGATTTTGGCAGGAAAGGTTTTCGATGAATTATATAAACTTCTGTAAAGATTTAAGAAACAAAAGCTCACATAATCTAATTTTCTTGAATGCCTTGAATGGTAACCGCCATCATAAAAATATCTAAAAAAAAGCGTCTGTTTTTGTTAAAATACGATCCAACTTCACTCTAAATTTTTCATTCTAGAATATTTACATTAACTATGAAGAGTTCAATTTTTATACCGTTATTATAAAAGTTGCTGTTAAAAAATCAAAGAATAGTAGACGAAACCAAGAAAAACTAAATCACGTTCACATAAAAAAAAAAAAAATTAGAGATTCTCTATAACAGCGTTACTTATCGTTTACAAGCTAAATGCCTATTAAGTGTATTTTATTTTATTTTATTTTATTTTTTTGTACTTTAAAATTTTTTAAAAATTTATTTAAAACTATTATTCACGCCTGTCTTACTTTATTTAGTTTATTTAGTCTATTATTTTCCTACATGATTTTTGCCTTTTTGAAAATGACAAGTTAAATGTTTAAAAACATTTTGCGTACATATGAAACTTTTAAAAATGCCACATGTTAAATTTAAACTAAATGTAAATAATAAAATATTCTCTTTACAGTTTAGCGGGTGCGCTAGAGAAAATTTTATGACAAAAGAGAGATTCCTCAAGTAATTTTAAAATACGGCAGCGTAACTGCATGAAAGTCATTAGTATTATACAAGTTAATTTTTATTTTTCTAGGTTTTTATTATTTTTTAAATCTAGTATTGGGTATATTAGTTTTTAGCAAATAGATATATTAGTTATTTTATGTTTTAAATTTACTTCAGTAATACACAAAGACTAAATGACACATATGATTTGTAATAGTGTTTTAGAGATTTAAATGAAAAATACTAAACAATGTTTTGAATTCATATTTGTCAAAACTAGTCAAATTAGAAGATTTTCAATATATAGCTGGACGCGATCGATTAGAAAACAGTATAAGATATAAAAATATTTTGGTAAAGGTAAAACAATAAAAATTCACAAAAATATAACTAAGATCTCAGATCAATAAGTATGAAAGCAAAAATATTTTTTTAAAGCAATCTTTCATAAATACAAAATGCGTGGCATTTTATTATAAAATTTATTATAAAATTATTTATTATTATAAAATTAGAAATTTATTGTAACATTAATTTTATTAAATAAAATATTTCAAATAATAAATTACATTTAGAATTTAAATCAAAACCTTTCTGTATTATAATACACAAATAATATGTATATTAAATTATATTATAATGCGCCTTTTTATAACTTTATTTGCAAGGATATTTTCATTCTGTCAAGATCTGATTTCAAATTTCAAAACTGGTAAAAATGACGTCATTCAGTAAGCTTCTAAAAAATGACCTTCTTTCTGGAAAATGTATTCAAAATTGTTTTATATTTATGAATTAAAATAAACATTAAAACACATATTTTCTCGCTAAATGATTTTTTAAACGTCTTTGTAAATAGTTATAGTCGTTATTCTAAGGACCTGTATTGCTATTTTAATTTAAATTACAAAAGCTATAAGGATTTTTTTCTTTTTATATCAATGGGTACACGAATGAATGTATTTACATCGACCCGTATAGTCCCGTTTTGTCGACAGACGATTTTTTGCTTTCCAAAATAATTTTATTCCCGAAGCTTGAATATGTAATACTAAATTTGCTTTCTTGAAACAATTTACTCACAATATTATTTCCACTGTCTGTTCAAGTAAAAGTTAAGTCCAATTTGAAAATGATATTAAACAAAGAAATTTAATCATCATTTTCACCCTTATTCACAGAACGGCAGTAGATATATTGTCATCATTGCAAAAATGCCATTAAAAATTATTAAAAATTTAATATCTCAGGAACTAATTCAAATTACAAAATTCTTAGACAATTTTGGATATTCTTGGTATTTTTCTAATATGGTGGTGTAAAATTAAAAAATATGCAATGTTTAGCAATTAAAAGACTTGGAGGAAAAACAGGCAGCAGAAGGAATTAACCCTTTGAGCTCTGATGGTTGAATTTTCTACCACTTAATTTTAATTTCGAAATGTCACATCGGCACCGGAATATTCGACCAAATTTATTTCACAAAGGTTTAATGCATTTTTTCGAGTCTATCGTAAACCGAATTTTTCCTTTGCAAGATACTGGTGCCAATGTAACATTTTGAATTTTGATGAAATTTACCTACCATAACTCAAAGGGATAAAAACCCAAGATTTCATCGTCAAAAAACTACCATTCGCAAAAGCATTAAGCACAAACACGTTTATTCTTTATAATACAGCATAGATACAATGTTCATCTAACTACTGTTTCCTAGAAATCCGCACAATTTTTTCTCGTCTGGAAAGCTGTGAAAAATGAGGCAAAGAACACAAATAGGCACTCTAATGTAACTCTAATAACCATATTACTTTGTAAAACTGTTACCAGGTTTCAATTAACCCCTCACTGCACGCTGTGCCGCATCTAGCACATACCTAAAAACAGGATAATTCTCCTTATGTGCCATGAATTTGGCCAATATGATCACTGTAACTGATCAAGAGCAATCCAGAGAATGGAATAACACTTATTTTGTCCATGTCAGATGGCTGCATTTGACAAAAAAATTAGAATTTGTTCTTTAGAAACAAAAAAAAAATCAATCAAGTTTTTAAGGTAAAATTTACTTTTATTATTATTAATTGATATTATTTATTTTTATACTTAAAAATATTAATATAAATTAAATTACAGAGCATTAAGCAGGTAAAATTAATTAATTTAAACCCATTTAATTTTAAAATATAGCAATCCATATTTGAAAACTCTATAATTGTGTACACAGAGTGCACGCCATAAAATATCTAATTTTTGCTAAAAATTTGATTTTTTATGCTATTTTTTCCATTATTAAACCATTATATACATTTCAAATAATTCTTTCGGAGGGTTAAACCATTTCTACGGACATTATTGATTTTACTTATGGTAGTACTTGCTAGATGTCGTACAAAATTTAAGTCCAAAATTTTGAGACAGTACTTGATTCAATTGATGAATTTCTTGATGTTATTTGCTTTTCAGCCTTTAGCATATATTTTTGGACTTAAGATATGCTCATAACCACTCGATTTTGGTAATTTTCGGAACGTTAACCGGGTTGTCGCACTTCTCTATGAAAGTGAAATTTTGCTCGCCGAAGTTCCCGAGAAAGATATTGCAATAACAACTGCTGGTCAAGCCTGGTTAGAAATCCTAATCACTGCCGTTGTGATTACTAGCAATGTAAGGAATGAGATGAGGGCGAATGCTCTTATTCATTAGTCGTTGTCCCTTAAGCCCTTGGGGACGAGCGACCCGTATACGTGACGCGAAAAGGCTTAAGACTCCTTGTTTATCCATACCAGTAAAATTTTACTGTAAAATTTGCGTTATATAATTGAATTGTTTTCTCGATTTAATAAGGCAAAAAAATCTGTTTTTAAAAACCGGTGACAAAATATTCGTAAAAGGCCCCTGTCGCAAAGGGGTTAATAGCGAACTCAGACTTTCGAAAGAACAAACGACTCAAGGCTTTCTGACTCATTGCAATCCAAACGAGAATCTTGTCACGGAATATCGCTTTGTAGCGAATTTGATGATAGGTTGTATTGTGGAGACATCAGATATGTAGAAACTATCATTACGCAAAAAAAAAAATAAATAAATAAAAATAAAATTTAAAAAAATGGTACGAATGTAAAGTGGGGACTACATTTGTTTTTTTTTAAATATATCTTTAATGTTTTTGCTTTTTGTATCTATGTCTCATTGCATTAAAATATGGTAAAATATGCTTTATAATTTTGTTTATAATAATATGATTGTTTCATAATTAACAGTTAGTGTAAAAACATCGAAAACACTGTCAATAATTAATAAAAATAATAATACGCTTTGTAAAAATCACCATAAAATAAAAAAACAAAGCAGGACGCATTTCTAACTAAACCAATAAAAGCTCGTCATCTGCTGAAGCATACACGTGGCCGTAAAGAGACAATGTCAGAGATAAACTGAAAGAAAAAGAGTGGAGATTAGAAAATGTGCCACAGGTGGCGCCAATTGAAACAGCACAGACGGCAAACAAAAAAAGGTAAGTTTTATAAAGTTTAATATATTTTTCAAAATGTGGTTTTAAAGAAGCAGCAACATGTAATAAATTTAACTTTACTTTTTATTTTTATGTATATATTTATGCATATTTTTACGAATTAGAACCAGCCCTTTTTCTGACTGATGAATTTCACTATATATTTAAGAAGAAAAACTTTAGTTTAATTCATATTTTATCTACTGAAAGAGAAAACTTATGTCCACTTTCATAAAAGGTATCAACAGCATACGTTTTTGCTGAAAAGAAAAATCTTCTGGCGTGAGCAAAACTGTCATCTCATGCTTCCAAAGAAAGATTAATAGAACTTTGAATAACCTTTATATTCAATGAATAATATCATCATTTATAACTCTCAATAGTTTCTTCAACAGAAACTCTTTCATGTTTCGGGAAAATCTGCCAAATAATGTTACAGAAAGTACAAGAACTTAAAATCTGAAGTTTTTTTTTTTTTTTTTTTTTTTTTTTAATTTTATTTTTCCTTACAAAGCGGTCTTGTATTCTAAAATTATAACTGCAAAACATCAAGCTTAATTTATTTCCGCATGCAAATTGGTGATTTATGTTATAGATAAATAAATGTAATAAATAAAGATATTTTTATTAAGGAATCTGATGGTAAGATGGGTAATGTAGTTAATGTAGCCCAAACGTAATAATTTTATTAGTTTGAGTAAAAAAAAATATGATGGCACTTTAATTAAGTCGCATGCACACCATTGCACATCCACGTTGAACATGACTGCTAGAACACAAAACAATCCCCGCTTCAAAACTTATGTATTATGTCCGTAAAAAAGTGATATATATAAAACTTCTATAATTCTGCAGAAATCTCTTCCAAAGTTATACATAAAATCAATGGGCAGAAAATCTTGGTCATATTCTTTCATGAGCAAAATCTGATCAAGGATCGGGAAAATAGAGGGATTTTGCGAAAACCGAAAAATACCCACAACTTTTTAATTATATAAATAAAATCATAAAATAAAATGATTTTTTAAAATTCTGGTTCAATTGAATTTTAAAATGTGATTTTAGTGCATCAACAACATATAATAAATTTATTTTTACCTTTTATTCTTATGTGTATATTTAAGCACAATTTAAAAAATCAGAACGCCTCCTTTTCTGACTGACAAATTTCACTAAATATTTAAGAAGAAAAACTTTAGTTTTATTTCATATTTTATCTACTGAATGGGAAAACGTATGTCCACATTCATAAAAGGTATCACTAGCATACGTTTTTGCTTAAACGAAAAATCTTCTGGCGTGAGCAAAACTGTCATCACATGCTTCCAAAGGAAGATTAATAGAGCTTTGAGTAACCTTTATATTCAATGAATAATATCATCATTTATAACTCTCAATAGTTTCTTTAACAGAAACTCTTTCATATTTCGTGAAAACCTGCCAAATAATGTTACAGAAAGTACAAGAACTTAAAAACTAGAGTTTTTTATTTTATTTTTCTTTACAAAGCAGTCTTGTATTCTAAAATTTATAGTGATTAATATACATTTTAGAATACAAAACTAATTGCAAAAATTAGTATTATTTGTGCCATTGATGGCACAGTTGTATCTTTAGGGCATGTATAAATAAGTAGGTACAAAAACTCTTTGTAAACTGTTTATTATTATTATTATTATTATTATTATTATTCTGTTATTCGTTGAATTCCAAATATCCCAAATTGAACGAATCTTGATAAGTTTTATTTTTTTCACATTTATTTTTTTCACCTATTAAGAATTAAAGAAAAAAACAAAAAATGATTAAACCTAAAAAATTCAATGAGTTTAATCAAAATGCCTCTTCTCTAACTTTAATAAAAAAATTTCTGATTATTTCATGAAATTTTTTTTAAGAAATAAAAAACTTCACTTATTTGACAATTTACTTTATGTTTAGCAATGCTTCTTTTTTCCCATTGACTACAAAATTTAATTCCTCCATTTTCATTCCCATGAGTAATTGAAATAATACTTAAACATGATGAAATTATCTTATTTCCTTAACTCTAACTGTTTCCTTAACATTTCTTTTTGTTTCTATTCACAAGTAAATTTAATTTGCGGTCTTTTTTTTTTCAGCGAGAGAAAGCTTTTATCTCTGAAGAACTGCCAAATTGAATAAAAGAAATCGGAAATTTCCCTTTTAAGATGCTTTCATTTGCATTGAAAAACACACTTTTTCCAGTCAGCAATATTTGGTATAGTGTTTTCTTCCAATATCGATAACATGTAAATTGAAAAATTTGCGTAAATTAGCCAAGCTTCTTATTTCAGCTGTGCTATGAAATATTTTAAGGGGAAGATTACCTTAAAACTTTTTATAAAGTCAAATTTGTTTGTTGTATTTTATGAAAGAATCAAATGTTATCCAACTTAAATTAATCCGATAGGGCAATCCCAAAACTTTTTTCTATCTTATGCATGTTAATACTTCCTGAAAAATGTAGCATAGCAGCGCACCGGTGAGGTGGTTTAAACCAAAATCTAGTCAGCAACAACTTATGTCAACGAATATGACATACGATTTCGGCACTCAGAAATTATTGAACACTGTTAATATAAATATTATAATTAAATTAAAATTAAGGCAGTTTTATGTTTAGTTTACTGTTTTTGATCTGGCAAATAGATGAATAAAGTTGTTACCAAGTAATTTTTCACGAATATTTGCATTACAAACATGAACTAATCGTGTATCTTAATGTTTTACAGCGATCTAAGCTTTTATTTTCAGCCATTAATCATAATCGTGAAATAATGAAACATTTTATTCTGACTGCGAAAAAAATATTTTGTATTTCTTAATGCAATTTAAATTAAATAAAATATAGTTTAAAAAAATCTTTTATTATTTATTGTACTTTATAAAACATGTTTGTATTTAATTATTTATTTTTGTCTATTTAAAAAATGTAAAATTATTTCTTGCCCTTGGAAAAGGAAACATACCGCTAAAATTTTACCCGAGATATTTATCAAGAAGTATGAGAAGCTTGTTAACGGATCCAATGAAACAAAAAACGCAAATATTCCCTCATGAGTTGAGGTTAGTCCATCCGGCTTGTACCAGAAGAAAAATGTAGCTTTCCGGTTTCTTCGTTTAATGATTTTATCTAATTTTAATCGTAAACGCAAAGACAAAATATTAGAGCACGATTGTGGAAGATTTATTCTGTTTCCGTCAGTGCTGAATGGAATATGAATTTCCCTAAATCAGTTAATTGTATCTACGTTAGTTTTATCATTGTGCGCGCGGCAGCGCGCAACAATAATATGATTGAGCGATAATGCACACGGATTTTTCAATTTTTCTTTTTGCAATAACTAACTAAATACTTATCCAATTTTGATGTTTTTTTTTAAATGTTCGTCTGACCAAGAAGCACAACATAGCACAAAAATTATTTTTTTATGGCATACTGTAGGTGTACTGTAGAGTATTCTGAAAATCGGACAAAAATTTTGTGTCACAGCACTTTTCTCGAAAACTACTAAAGATAAAAACTAATTTTTTTTTTAAACAAAAGACAAACTTTTTATCCCGAGGTAGTCATCGAGAAAACGTTATTTCGCTGGGCGGTTTTTCTGAAATTGCGTATTTTCCAAACTTGGTCATAAATGTGTATATCTAACGTTCTATTGCAGATAGAATGTTGCGGTAAAGTTTATTTTAAAGATTTTGCGATGCTAATTAATCCTGCAAAAATTCATAGCTTTACGTTAAACAGTTTTTTTACAAGATGAAATAAAAGAATAGCAGTCATCAATCTAAGGTACTTGTGATCATCGGAGAGAAAAACCAGTTACACCATTCGATTAAGCATAAAAAAAATACAGAATGCTTTTTTTTCTCTTATTTTTAGCTTAATTTTTTAACGAATTATGAATTTTTTTGAAATTTTTGACATGATGATTTTTGTCATTTTTTAATGAATCATTTACTGAATAATTATGCACGGTGTCTAGCCCTGGTGGCTGTCAAATTTGATTTTTAATTTTAAATTAGGCAATTTTTTGCACCATGCCAAATTTATATTTTATCCATTTTTTTCATTTATTTATATTTTGTTTTTAGCACAATGGCATCAATGGCAAAAATGCCTGGCATACCTGTCAAATATTGGGGCCCTGTACTTTAACAAAGTGCATTTATTATAAGTATATACCGTATTTATTCTAATAGAATGCGCCCTCTAATAGAGCGCGTCTTCTAATAAAGTGCGCACCTTGGTGCTGATTGAAAAAATAAATATACGGAAACGATATAGTAGATAAGTAGAAAACGATTACTTAAATGCATTATCGAGGATTCTTATCGATCAAAATAGAGATATTCTATCAAAGCGATGGAGTGGCGATGCAGCAAAAGTTTCAAATTTTGAACAATGTACCACTCCTGTAAACTATAGCGCCAAGGATATGCACACTGTTAAAAATCTGCTGCATTTTGCTGCAACGCACTCCCCTGCTTGTATAGAAAACGGTTACTTGGCCGTGAAATGGCGCTTTCTCATTGGTTGGAATAGAGATATTATATACAAGTGGTGGAGGGCGTTGCAGCAAAATGCAGCAGATTTTTAACAGTGCACTGTTAAAAATTTGACCCATTTGTTGCAGAGTCACTCCACAGCTTTTATAGAATGTCTCTTTATGGCCAATGAGAATGCTCCATAACACAGTAAAACAATCGTTTCCTATAAAAGCGGTGGAGTACGTTTTTAATAAGTCCGTAATAAATACGGATTAAGAAAAAAAAGAAGCATGGTTTTTGTATCAAACTTTACTCTTGCATAAAAAAAGTTCCTGTTTATGGCAAAAATAATGGATATTTGAATGAAAAATCTATTCTTTAAAAGGATTTATTATTTTATTCACTTTAGTAAAAAACTGATTTTTTTTTTTTTTTTTTTTTTTTTTTTTGAAAACCACCGTAGAATTTTGGTATAGAAAAACCTGTTTAAAATTTTTTTTTAATTTGTAACACCAGAGTATTAGAGTATGTAGCATTTTTTAATTTCAATACAAATAAGATTTTGTTTTCTATATATAAAATACAAAACAAGTTGTGCAGTATCCCTATGGAATATGGAAAAATAGAAGGACTAGTGAAAAATGCTCCAAGGAGCAGTGCAAAAGCAGAATATGATTTTAATTGAACATTAAAAAGTAATGGACAAGTGCTTCTGTTAATTACTGAGCATGAGGAAGGATAAGGGATCCCTTCTTGGCTACAACTCACTTCAATGCCAATTTGAAAAAATCGTATTTGCGCTTTTTCCGTGAAAACAAATCAGTCGCAGTTACTATAAAAATGTATAGTGTAAAGACGTAACCAGTAAAGATGCAGCTTAATTAGACATAAATGTAAAGGAAGGCGACATAATGCCAGATACCTAGTTCCTGCAGGTATCACATTCATGCACTGCCACCAAGCATACCCTAAGTGTATAATTGCACAGAGAATTGATTTGTAGTATAGTGCAGAGTGAACAGTGCAGTTAACATCAGAGATGTAGTACAGGCTATACGCCGTACACCTTCTGGACTTTTTAATAGAACACCATATACCCTCTATTTTTCAAGAAAGCTTATAGTATACACATTCTAGAATATCCCTCTGCTTAGAGCATATATCTTATGTTATTTTTATGACTACACCCCTGGTTAACATCTAAAGCACGGTGGAAAATTATTTTATATGGAAAAAGCGCAAATATGATTTTTTCAAAGTTGGCATTGAAGTGAGTTGTAGCCTAGAAGGGATCCCTTATCCTTCCTCATGCTCAGTAATTAACAGAAGCACTTGTCCATTACTTTTTAATGCTCAATTAAAATCATATTCTGCTTTTGCACTGCTCCTTGGAGCATTTTTCACTAGTTGTATAGAGATTTGTCGTTTCCAAATTTTGAGGTGTTTCATTAAATGCCACTGAACTTGTCAAGAATACCAGCGACTAGGAATATGTTGTTTTAAGCGTACTTAAATTCGAACAATAGTTAAGGTACTTCAGAATTGAAATTTCTAAAAGTCAACCTATACTATAAAGCGTAAATGTTCGCATAGCACAATGCTGTCCTCATAATTGTACGGACAATATTTGAACCATACATACAAAGTGAGTTAAATGAAACTTTATAAGACTTAAAAGATTGAATAATTTTTTTAATAATTTTTTTAATAATTTTTTTCGGAACAATCAGAACATCTCAATTTCTGAGTGCTAGACATAAATGAATTGAGAATGTAACAATGAGAAAACAATGTGTTGTTTCTCTCTCAACTTCATTTTAACGAAGTTAAAATAATAAAAATGAAAACAAAATGACCCTGAAAGACTGAAAGGAAAAAAATACAGAAAAATGTTTTATAAATTTACTTTTATGTTAATTTACATCACGTTTAACAGCAAAATGTGCTTTTATTTTTGAGGCAAAATATCCTTTTTTCAGGTAAAATCGCTACAATGATACTACTTTTAATTGCACATTTGATTGTTATCATACTAAAGCGTACAGGAAATAAATGTTCCTAATTTGGGTGTATAAAATTGCATGAAATTCTGCCGTAATTTTTGCCGTTGTTTTCTTATAGTGAATGCACTTTAGAATTACAGAGATGTCAGTTAATATATGTCATGATAGATATATATGTTATCTGTCCAATATTTGTCAATGAAACATATTATTTCAAAATATTGCATTAAATGTGAAACAGTGAAAAAACAGTTACAAATAAGATTCAATCTGGATACTTATTCAGGAAATATATAAGAATTTAGATGAAATTGGATCAAACAAATATCATAAACTTCAATAATGTAAAAAAAAATGAGAAGTAAAATAATAATGATAATAATAATAATTTCTTTTACAAAACAATGCTTTTGCAGTAAGAGGAAAATGTAACGCCTGGCTATTTGCCAATTTCAGACCAAATGTTTATAAGATATTTGTTTTCTGAATTATAAAAAAAATATTTTCTCTAGTAGGATTACATTCCAAACGTGAAAAGACTTTTCAGAGGCAGAAAAAAAAGAAAAGAAAAGCATATTTTAAAACAATTTTTTAAGTGAAGTTTCGAGAAGGTTTTTCTTTTTAACTAGTTTACGTTTAACTTCAAAATTATACTTAGTAGCGAATTTTTCACTCTGTAAAAAAATATTTTTATATTTGACATTTTTTGTCTCATATGCACAATACATTTGTTTATATATCATTTTTTATTGAAATCCAATTTTTTAAAATTTTTATCAACATATATTTATTATATTCATTTTACTTTTGGAAGATTAAACTTTTAAAGACACCGTTTGTTTTCTTTTATTAAACATCTCTATGTAATAAAATACAATGTAACGCATAGCTCCCCAAACCCCTCCAAAAACCGTCATTAGAATTAAGCTCCCATCGAAAACGTTATGTCATCTATGTGCATCCGAAGCTTCACAACAGAAACAGAAATTTGAACACAAAAGGGAAAAATGTCAATCTTTCTTTTTTTTTTGGGGGGGGGGGGAAGGGTGTTAAATAAAAAATACAATTTCAAAGTGATATTAAAAAATAATTAGTAGTATTATTCCAAAAATTGCAGCAAACTTTTTTAATTAGCAATTTCATTGCATGTTTGTTAAAATTTTGTTTTATTAAAAAAAAAACTTAATTTTGTTACGGTATATTAGCCACAAAGCCATGTTTACACAGAAGTATTGTAAATGCTAATAGTGTGTTTATTAGAACATAAACTAGCCTAGCGTTGCATATCTAAATACTTCCTCATTGTCAATTATTTTTATAAGTTTTTTCAAATTTATATGAAAAACATAATTTTTACCCACCGTACTTTTGCAATCATCTACACTAGTATGTAGTATAATTCATGCAGATACTTAAAAAAAAGATTGATCTCATTCTTGTGTTTCCATTCTAGTGTGTTCCATTCTTAATTTTATCTAGAAAAAAAAATAAATAGCTAAGAATAGATACAAAAAGTATTTATAAAAAATAGGCTCCATTCGGCACATGCGAAAGAAAATGCATATTGCTGGTTAACTACATATTGCATTGAAGGGTAAAATGCACTTTTCTAATGAAACGATAATTTAACTATAAAATACAAATGTTAACATAATTTTTCTTAGTACATTACTTACTAATAGACAAGTACTTTCCGTCGAATCAGAAAAATGTCTTAAAAAGAGTCCTACATCTTCTTGAAATATTTAAATATATTGTCATGCCTTTCTCAGCGACATCTTTAATTTACTATTGCCTTTAATTCTCTATTGCCTGCCATTTCAATCAAACTTTTCCAGTCTGATACCATTCTAATTCTTAGCTTGGGAAGTATAAATAGCTTAAAATAGATACAAAAAGCATTTATTGAAAAAATAAGCTGAATTAGGCACATGTGAAAAAAATGTAGCTGATAAACAACACATTGAATTAAAGGATTAAATACACATTCCTAATGAAATGATATTTTATCCACGAAATTCAGATGTTTACATAGTTTGTCTCAGTATTTACCTACTTATGGACAAGGATTTTCTGCCAAATTAGAGATATCGATCTTAAAAACAGTCTTATATCTTCTTGAAATATTTAAATATATTTTTACTCTTTCATTGCCTAGCATTTGAATCAAACTTTTTCCAGTCTTTAAACCCAAAATCAAAAGGCGGCGCGAAATATTGGCATTTTTGGCATGCAACATTACCTTATAAATCACTGAAAATATTCAAAACATTTTTTGTTAAAGCCTGCCTAGATAGATGTAATATTTTAATATGATCACATTAATCGGTTTTTAAGGCGTTGTGTATAACTTTTGTTTGATTATGCAGCTCACGATAAGAATTTTTTAGCACAAACTTTATGTTATGTGTTTGACATCAATAATGATTTATATTGTCCACATTTCTCTAATTTTCTAGCATTAACCTTGCAATGCAAGATAAAGTCATATAAGTTTGTAACCAATACAAACCCATCAAATTGTGCCAATTTTATTCCACTTTAACTTATAAACCTCTTGCAAAACTCACTAATAGGGTACTTTTAATTATTTTAGTTTCAATTGCTATTTTTACTTTTTTATATTTATTTTAAAATGTATATATACCTTAAAAGAAAAAACTTAAAAATGTCCTCTCTGTCTACCTAGCCTGGGTAAAATACCCAGATAAGTAAATGAATAATCACATTGATTCTGAATGTATATTTAATCAATACAAGCTAAAGTAACACACATTAGAAATACAGTATTACATTTCGTAGTATTTCAACTATTAAATTGTTACAAAATAATGTAAACAATAATTGGTGCCGTTTTCCCCGCATTCCCCGGCATGCCGAAAAAAGTTGAAGTATACCAGTATGTCCGAAAAACACGTATTTACCGGCATGCCGTTAAAATATCAAGTTTGGGTGCTGGGGGATGAATGTCAGATTTTTTTTTTTTTTTTTTCATTATATGGAAAAGGCATCAATGCTTATTTTCTCTCTCTGTCTTTTTTTTTATATTCATTTATATTTAAGTAATTATTAGATTTTTTTTATCTTATTATTATGTAAAATGTTTATGTAAAAAGTTTCTACTCCAAGATAACGAGATTAAAGTAATTAAATTAGCATTTAAAATTACTTTTTTGATATAAGATAAACACATATTTATATATTTATTATATTTTCCTTATTTTATATATAGAAAGTATATGTCTGTTCATGCAATAATTTATGAGCTAATCTATTTCTACACTCTAAATATCGGATGGGTGCTGGGAAGACAGCTTTCGTGTGAAATGGTATGAGACATGAAAGACGTCTTTTTACTCTTGAATATGTAAATAAGATAATGTAAATAATTATAAAAGTGGGGATAAATTTTATGTTGCAGCCCTCGTTCCCAACTATCAGCTAAACATTCCCTGAATTCAGCTAATAAACTTCATTCCTTTTCGGTTTCAGCCCCATCAATGACCGAGAGGTTCTGACCTCTCAAATGGTAGACGGCAGGTGCTGGTTTCGACCCCAGTCGCGGCCGTCGGCCTAACCGTTCGGAGTTTTCGTGGTTTTCTTCGAACCTACGTAAATACGTGTTAGGTTCCCTTAGAAAGACCCCCTCGAAGGGCATCCTTTTTAGGCCTATATCTCTCGAATAGATAATCGGCCGACACAAAATAAACCAATCCAAGCCTTTCCTGTTTCAAATATTCTCGCTTTTTCTGGCATGCCGGGAAAGATCAGGAGCTAATATTCAAAAAATCTGTTCACCCTCAAATTTTGCGGCATGCTGAGTAATGTGGGGAATACGGTATCAATATAATCAATGGAGAAATTGAAGTACCTACATCAGACATGAGATTGCTAATGTCGAGATGAAGCCTTTCTCTGGGGAAGTTAATAACCCAATCATTCTTTCTTTTACAAAGAAACTATTTTTGAGTAGTATTATAAAAATTGTTTCCGGATAAAGTAGCTATCTAGCCATTTTGCCCGATCTCTTTATCGCCCCTTTGTCCGAATTGGAACGCCATTGCAAAATCTGTAACCTAGCATCTAATATATATGACTTAGCGTTTTCAAACACATATCATTTGAAGCGTTATTCAACACTGTTTAAACAGCATAAGAGCGAATAATTATAAAACTACATGTCATTTAGCTATAAGCAAGAAGTAGTATATAAAAAATTGTTTTCGGATAAAGTAGCTATCCAGCGGTTTTGCCCAATCTCTTTGCCGCCACTTTGCCCAGAATGACGCCATTGCAAAATCTGTAGCCTAGCATCTAATATACATGACTTACCGTTTTCAAACACACATCATTTGAAACGTTATTCAACACTGTTTAAACAGCATAAGAACGAATAATTATAAAACCCCATGTCATTTACCTATAAGCAAGAAGTTTTACTACGTACCTAAAATCAAAAATGTAAGAAAAACCAATAAAATAAATTCATATCTACCAAAAGAATGGAAGTCTTCTACTTCAAAGTTGTAGAAAATACTACCACTATATGTGACACCTCTTTTGTGCAATTCTAGCCTGACTCTATCCAGCCGACGAAAACTCAAGTTGTCACTTTATATACAGAGTGAGTCATAAATATCGAAACAATAGGCTATCTCCTTAAATATTGCCCATCGACCCATACTTGCAATTGCAAAAACTCATAAAAAAAGGTGAAATTTTTGATAAGATAAGTTGCAACTCCATGGGGGGTCAATTTTAAAGATTACGAAAATTAAATTTTTATACGATCCCAGAGGATAAAACTTCCAATTAGAACTTTTTTCTTATCCATTCCTGAACTGAACAAAAAAAAAATTCATCTTGATATCTTCAAAACTCGTAGAGATATGACAATTTTAATAAATCGTGCGATTTCAAGGGATCAGACACAAATTAAAATGCTTGTAATTGAAGAAGCAATGTTGCTGTAATGGGTCTAGGAAACATTTATTTTATTTATAGAGTTAGAATTCTGAATGTTTTATGATGGTTAATCATATAATTTGTAAGCATTATCACATTATAAGACTTTTTAATAATTTTGTTTTCAAAAAAATTAAAGTAAATTAAAATTGTTATAACTCAAAATATTATTTGTCGCGTTGATTTTTTTTTTATTATTATTAAATGAAAATGTCTAATTTTCAATTTTGATTCATTATTTTAAATAATATATTTTTAAAAAAAATTAAAGTATTTAAAATAGCAGTATAAAAAAAGATGCAATTTTTTGTAAACAAATCATATTTTTAAAAGTAAATTTTCTGAGCTGAAAACTTTATTCGGCACGTTGAGCTTTTTTTTTTTTTTTTTTTTTTTTTTTTTTTTTTTTTTTGATATGTTAAAAAACTATTGAACTCGAGGGACTGTTACCGTAACCGACGGTTATTGACTTATGTCAGTTTAAAAATGAGAAATACTGAAATAAAAAAAATTGATTCAGAAAAGTGTATTTAGTTTTAAACAAAGATGGGCTCCTAACGTTTACATGTTTTTTAAAAGTTTCTAGGTGATTAACCCCGTTCCTGTATAGTTTCGATTTTAGATTTTGTTTAAGTTTTTCCATTCTCACCCTCTTTAATTACTGTTTAAATGCGTCAGTTGATTTAAACTTCATTTTTTATCAAGTCGATTTCAAATTTTTTTCCTTGTGCAGTGACTCACAGACAGACATTTAGTAAAAACATGTTTTTCGGAATCTCTGAGCCCTAAAACGCGTGAATCCATCGAAAACCGGAATTCAAAATTTTCATGAATCCAATACTTTCTTCTTGTAAAGACAGAAGAAAGTAAAAATAGGTTTAAAACCATCATAAATTTTGAAGCTGAATAGTAAAAAAAATAGAGTTTTAAAAAAATTTCTATGTCATTTATTAAAACACATTTCCAGTGATTCTGTTAATAGAAGTGTCATTATCGCTATTATTATTTTAACTGAACTTATTGCCTGCGGCCATAAGTTTATAAGACACTTTTAATGAGAGATTAATTAATATCACTTAATTTAATAATATTTTTAATAAGTGTTAAAATAAGACAGTCCGGCCAATGGGTCGTGCCATTTACGAGGTTGGCGCCAAGATCGATATATTTATATAGCATATTTCAAGGAAGTTTAAAGCAAAAACCTATACGCTTTTATTTTATATCTAAAAGTTATTGTCTTGGATCGACATTTAACAATGCGTAAATTTATGGTCGATCCCTAAATTGTACTTCAAATGAACTGATTTCGCTGCACACAGATGTATGCGTAAGTGGTGTAAGTCACGAAATTTTGAAAAATTTGGATTGTAATATCTTTCGGGTATTTGCAGGTATGGAGATGAAATTTTTTTTTGTTCAGTTCATGAATGGATAAGGAAAGATTTTCTAATTGGAACTTTTGTCCTCTGGGAGCCGTATAAAAATTTAATTTTCGTATTTTTTAAAATAGACCCCCCATGGAGTTGCAACTTATCTTATCGAAAAATTCACCTTTTTTTATGAAACTTTGCAATTGGAAGTATGGGTCTAGAGGCAATATTTAAGGAGTTAGCCTATTGTTTCGATATTTATGACTCACCCTGTATATATTCCCCTACTTTTGAAGCACATACAGCAGGGCGAATTTCTTTTCGAATATACAGTTGAAAAATTAGCATTTGATATTCTTTTTAAAATTTAAAACATAAATATTTAGAGAAAATTCAAATTGATAAAAACGTTGTATAATTAAACAATGTTGAAACATAAAAATAGCTATGGAGAAATTAATTATCCAAAGAAAATTTATATTAATTGGGAACATTTATTTTTATGTATATTTTTAGCACAAAGACTCGATATAAGCAACTGAAAACATTAATTTGTATTTCTAAATATATGTGCTATTGATGCGATAAACGAAATTGTCGAAGGATCTATCTGAAGCTAATAACAATATGTAGCTAAAATTAGATATACATAACACAATACACGTGTTTTTTTTTATAACGGAACTTCATCGACAAACTATTGTCAATATCAAGTCTAGTAGTGTATATAATAAGAAAATGTAGTATCAGTGAAATAAAATGCTGTTAGATACAATATTTGTAGTCATAATAATATTATAATGAAAACAGGAAATTGAACGATTTTCTGACTCTTGCAGCAATAAAAATCAAACCCATAAATAATGATGGATAAGATCATTTAATACAACACTTTCCTTTATTCCAGTTCCAAGTTACCCTGAGGCGCGTCTAATTAACTCTCTCTTCCTGCTACTATGTTATTTGTTGAAGAAAGACATGATGACATAAACACCTAGTGAAGAAATGTGTCTTTATTAATGCATTTCACGGAAAAATTATATTTAATCGAAAATAATAACTTTTATAGATATAATAAGATATTAAATTGTGGTAAATAAGTTGGTAGATTTAGCAAAAATTCGTTTAGAAATATGAAATTTATGAATATATCCCATAGTTTTCTAAAAAAAGTTCATAAATGGAAAAAAATTAAAATATTTTATTAAAATTTTGTCTACTTGTAAGGCAGTTATTAAAAGTTTATCATATGTTGTGAACTTCCCACCTTAATTCCGTTCCAGGAAAATGTTTTAATTTAAAATATTCCTTTTATAAATTCCTTTTTCAATAAGTAAAATTATTTCATACTTGTACAGATAACTATTTAATTGTTATTCGTCATAGATAACGGCGTAAGCTTAAAAATACAATCGTACTGATTTGGAAATAGTTAGTAAGAACACAAGAATAATTCTTGTGTTCTTACACAATTGAGTAGAAAAGTTTTAGCGGTATTTTTCGCGTGACTTGCTGACTATTGTTTCTAAAAATTCCCTCCAACAAGTGTGTTGTGTTTATCCGGTTAAATGAGGGGAATGTAGAAATTATATGATGAAACTAATTCACATCTGATAACCTTCAATCTATAATTATATTGTAAGTAAGTAATATTTGTGTATTTGCTTGTAAGGTTAATCTCAAAATACACTTACACTGTTAAAAACCTTGTCCTAATTTGGGCCAAATTTTGGTGCGCAATACCTGCCACTATAAGATAGCGAAATCTTGAACCAACATTTGGAGCTTCTAATTAAGCATAGTTCCAATAGTTGGAACGAGCTTGAAGTAGGAAGCTCCAAATTCAGGTAAGAGATTTCGCCATCTTATGGTGACAGCTACTGAGCATCAAAATTTGGTACAAACTAGGGCAAAATTTTTAACAGTGTAGCTCGTTTCATAAATAACGGTGGCAAGATGTTAGTGATCATCTCCGTTCCGACATTGCTATATTTTATTTCATTACAATAACCTTCAATGGAATGCAAAAGCCAAATATTTTTTAATAAGCGGTTTATGTGATATTGCTGGGACTAGAAATTTTAAATTTAGAATGGTGGTAATATTTTAGGCATTATTATTTTCTTAGAATACTTTCTAAAAAATTGAAATTTAAAAGAAGGAGGATGAGCCGGAAACGTTCTAAATTGCTACTTCTTTTAAAATTATCGAACTTAAAATTTTGCCTAACTGTTATTTTAAAAACGTAAGTGCTCATCACGAACAGTTCTCCAAGAATAGGAAATTTAAAAAAGGTGCCGTGGCAAAATACGTATCAAAAATTCGATTTATGTGATGGTGTTAGAATTAGAAACCTAAAATTTTGCATTTCGCTTAAAAAAATCTCACTATGAATATTTTCTACAACAGTTAATATTTAAAATCAAACGTTGTAAATTACAATTTATTTGGAAATGTTATATCTGTAGAAACTTGAAGTATATAATAAAATGGTATTTATTTTCCCCAAAAAAATTCTGAAGTCTACTTAGAATTTAACTGTAATCAAATAAGTTGCTACGGGGCAAATGATTAATAAATAAAATTAGAAATACAGTTAAAGCCCTTTTAATTAGAAAATATTAAAATTTTCCATGTAATATAAACTCTGAGTTAGCCCATCATGCATCCACCAAATTACGCTAGTGCGGGTAATCTGTGTTCCTGTGGAATATGTTACATGTGTATTCCCCTAAAGTTTTTTTATTTCTCATCTTATGAAAAGTGCTTAATTGCTAACAAAAAAAGTATAGGGTTTCAAAATAGTGTACAATAACATGGTATACATATAGTCCGACTAGCAAATTTGTTTATACATTACATCATTTGATGCAGCGTAATCACAGTTAAATGGATGCTGGTAATACTTTCATCTTATTTTATACGAAATATTAATCGATAAATACATTTTAGAGAATCAAAATATTTAAAAGACCAAGATGTTTATTTTTAGTCATCAGCCCTGACCTTTCTACTAAATTTCGATTTTTTTATATGTATATTCTTTTAATGAAAGCCGTTTATTTGTAGATGTGCTCTTACTCACTATTTTATAAATAATCCGATTTCATATTTTACTTTTAATTTTAAAAGTCTTTTTATAAAATTTCTTCACATTGATGGGAATTAGGGTAATTGCATCCGATATTGAAAAAAGAAGGGAAACATAGTGACTATTTTATCATTATGAATGCATTTTTTATAGATATCTTTTTGAAATATTTTTTAACAGACACGGGCGTTTCGATATAAAATAACATATTTTTAGCCATAATGCTTTTACATTTCTATTTTTTTTTCCTTCCGTTGAGACTCAGGTTTTGACGCTCATCTCAGATAGTTTCATTGGTTGAAAATTATGTCATATTAAAAATGAAATAAGTACTTTTTTTAACGAAATAAATGTTTTACTGAAAGTGTGTCTAAAATATTATTTCTGAATTTCGCTGGAACCCTGATTAAAATTTCAAGTAAAGAGCACAAATGTTTACATGCAAAATTGTCACTGGCAGACTTGACAAACAGGTTGGAAATATATCGATTAAATATTGATTCATTACTGTAATTGTTTTTGTTATTTTTTTTAAATAATTCAACCAATTGCTTCTTTTAAACATCTTCATTCGTCAAGTTCAACGGGCTTCGACTCGTAAATAATATAAACAGTAATGCATTGTGAAACACACATAAAGGTGTCATAAAATAAAGAAATGGGTTTACGAATAAGCTATATCTGTTCCCGCAAAAGCTTAAAACTCGATCAAAATATAAAATACAGCCTTAAAATTTTCAAAATACCATGCTTTTCAATACACTGATTCCGAAAGCTATTCCCAAGAACAAGGTAATTTTCAACTTCGAAACTAATATTAGAAGGTTATTGTCTATAGCATCGTTATAAAAGTCAGAAATATAACGACATTACTAATCTAACCATTTTATACAAGCTCATTTTGAAGTGTGTAATTCAGATCTCATTAACCAATCCTGAAAATCACCATCAATTAATATGACAGCGAGATGTTGGATGAAATCATTGAAATCGAAAAATACCCGATTCAAACAGAAAAGAATAGCAACCTAACTCTAAAAGATAGTCATCGGTATAATGATAATACTATTCATTCATCCATCCGTAACCCGGTAATAATTTTTAAACAAGGCACATTATCGTGTTTTTGGAATCTGTGAAGCTTAAACAGGATTGGCGGGCGTAGCTTGTAAGGGACAAAGCTCATTATTATATGTATATATTTATATATGGGTGATTCTCAAAATAGGGGGCAATTTCAAAAGTGAAATCTTAAAAAAATTACTGTTAGCAAAATTTCAGAAAAAAAATAGGTGTTGTTAATATAGTATTAGGTATACTTTCCATGTAGTCAGCAGAGCTAAATATTTAAAAATTAACTTAAAGAAATAATTAGTGTTTTTTGAGCCATGCTAATGACAAAACAAATTGCATGAAATAAATATATTAAGAAATTTTTATTTTCTTCCTGTTTAAATATTTTTTTCTATATTTATTAGCCTTCCTTTTCAGCAAATGGTTTCCATTTTTACATATATACATATAAGGGGAATAAAAATATTACCAAAGAGCAAACTTTGTTTACATGAGCAACATTCTGACACTAACAATGTAAGAAGCTGTCTTAGTGATTTTCTGACAGATTTAATGCATATTTTAGGGATAATAAATGTAATACCTAAATTTATATGTAAAATTAAACTTTGTAAAAGATACAATATAAGCAATGGTTACATTTATACACATAGGAGTCTTTAGCATGGACAGAAAAACCATGCTAATGACACTGATATTTGTCCATGCTAATGACAAATTTTAATTTAAATAAGAATATGTATAATGTATAAGAATATGTATAATTTAATTTAAATAAGAATAGCCATAATATAATCACAATGCAATAGTTCTTTCTGGGTCTTTTTAAAACACAAAAGTCCTATGCAAATAAGTAAAATAAAAATTTTAATTATAAAATAAACATGAAAATTATTATCCATTCTAATGACACACAATTGATGTACGCCTCTAATATTCAACTTCTATTCTTAAAATACAATACATGCTTCTATTTTCAGGCTGGGATAAAATGGCTACTTGTTGCCGTGAAGAAACTTTATATTTTCAAACTATTGTTATATGTGAAAATAAAATTTTGATTATTAATCAGCTGTTATAGTATGACCTTGTTTTGAAAATAGAATATGGAGGACAAACTTTAATTCTTTTTTTATATACTATAATTTTATTTTTAAAAAGAAATTTATTGGATAAATCCTCTCCTTGATTAATTTAAAGAAAGAATAACATTTGTTTTATTTTATAAACATGATATTAACTCTTTAAAAAGCTAGTATATACAAGGCACAACTGCTGTGGACATCCATGCTAATGACATTTTGAACATTTATTCTGTTATTTTAAGGTGTTTTTAACTAAAAAGTGAGTAATTCTTGAGTGCAAATAGTGAATAATATTAAGACAAGCATATCTAAATATAAAAACATGACAGAAAACCTCTCAATTTTTTTTGTATGCCGAAAGACATAAATTGTCCCCTATTTTGAGAATCACCCATATGTATATGTACAACATAGCTCTCGTCATTGTTTTTTTTTTTCTTTTCTTAAGCTATTGCATAGCTTTTATCGCGGGCTTTAAGCGCAGCGACCGAATCTAAAAATTTCGTAACGAGAAAACCTAACACTTCCGTAACGAAAAAACCTAACACTTCGGCTAACGTCGTTTTAGGTCGGCAAACTTCGGCACGGTATCCTTCGGTAGACTTCGGCAGACATTGACGCGGTATTTTTCAGATATTAGAATATCAAGTCTCAAACTTATGTTTCTTATGATCTAATTTTCATAGCGCGGCCAATTTTTGTTTGGTAATTTATTATGAGACTCTGCTAATTTTTGGTGACAGGAGACCCCGCACGGTGAGGATCGAAAAATTTAAAATGCTTATAACTCGCGATCTAATTTTCGTAGCGCGGCCAAATTTTGTTTGGTAATTTATTGTGAGACAGTGTTGATTTTTGGTGACAGAAGACCCCCCACGGTGAGGATCGAAAAATTTAAAATGCTCATAACTCGCGATCTAATTTTCGTAGCGCGGCCGAATTTTGTTTGGTAATTTATTATGAGACATTGTTACTTTCTGGTGACAAGAGACCCCCACCGTGAGGGTCGAAAAATTTAAAATGCTTATAACTCGCGATCTAAATGTCGTAGCGCGGCCAAATATTGTTTGGTAATTTATTATGAGACATTGTTAATTTTTGGTGATAGGAGACCCCCACGGTGAGGATCGAAAAATTTAAAATGCTTATAACTCGCGATCTAATTTTCGTACCGCGGCCAATTTTTGTTTGGTAATTTATAATGAGGCAGAGTTACTTTTTGATAGCGGGAGCCCCCCACACGGTGAGGGTCGAAAAATTAAAATTGCTTACAACTCACGATCTAATTTTCGTAGCGCGGCCAAATTTTGTTTGGTAATTTATTATGACACATTGTTAATTTTTGGTGACATGAGACCCCTACGGTGGAGGTTGAAAAATTTAAAATGCTTATAACTCGCGATCTAATTTTCGTAGCGCGGCCAAATTTCTTTGGTAATTTATTATGAGACAGTGTTAATTTTTGGTGACAGGAGACCCCCCACGGTGAGGCTCGAAAAATTTAAAATGCTTATAACTCACGATCTAATTTTCGTAGCGCGGCCAAATTTTGTTTGGTAATTTATAATGAGGCAGTGTTACTTTTTGGTAACGGGAGCCCCCCCCCCCCCATAGTGAGAGTAGAAAAATTAAAAATGCTTATAACTCACGATCTAATTTTCGTAGCCCGGCCAAATTTTGTTTGGTAATTTATTATGAGACATTGTTATTTTTTGGTGACATGAGACCCCCACGGTGAGGGTCGAAAAATTTAAAATGCTTATAACTCGCGATCTAATTTTCGTAGCGCGGCCAAATTTTGTTTGGTAATTTATTATGGGACAGTGTTAATTTTTGGTGACGGGAGACCCCCCCCCCCCACCGTGAGGGTCGAAAAATTTAAAATGCTTATAACTCGCGATCTAATTTTCGTAGCGCGGCCAAATTTTGTTTGGTAATTTATTATGGGACAGTGTTAATTTTTGGTGACGGGAGACCCCCCCCCCCACCGTGAGGGTCGAAAAATTTAAAATGCTTATAACTCGCGATCTACTTTTCGTAGCGCGGCCAAATATTGTTTGGTAATTTACAATGAGACATTGTTAATTTTTGGTGACAGGATACCCCTCAAGGTGAGGATCGAAAAATTTAAAATTCTTATAACTCGCGATCTAATTTTCGTAGCGCGTCCAAATTTTGTTTGGTAATTTATTAAGCTATTGCATAGCTTTTATCGCGAGCTTTGAGCGCGGCGACCGAATCTAGAAATTCCGTAACGAGAAAAATCCTAACACTCAGGCTAACGACGTTTCAGTTTGGAAGACTTCGGCACGGTATCCTTCGGTAGACTTCTGCAGACATTGACGCGGTATTTTTGCATAAGCTGATAAAAAATGCTATGCAATAGCTTTACCGCGGCCGTCCCCGAGTGCCACACGTATTTTTTTTTTTTTTTTTTTTTTTTTTTTTTTTTTTTTTTTTGTTACCACAACTTCGTAATAGTAAACATCCTATAATCTTAAAATTATCTATTCGCATAATTTTGAGTTTAGTTAATATCAATATTCATGTATAATGGCAACACAAAAAGAAATAAGTAGCAGATGTGGCTACATATGTGATAAAATCTAATGGTTGAACAAATAGCAGAAACATATGGAAAATTTCAGAAAAACTTACTCGACAAAGATTTTTCCTTATCTATATGTGATGTATAGCGTACAACGACGTTTTCTGGCAGATTCCCGTGTGCAGTATTTATAAACTCCAGTGAGCATAGGGTAGTATTTAAATATTTACACAACGTAAAGAACATCAAGAGCTATCTCCGGTGAAAATTAAGCACATTTTATTAAAAAATTTTAATAAATATATTACAAGATATTTAGTTCATTGATACATAAATGGCTGAGATACATTACTCTGAACAGGATACTTCTCTCAAGGATCGTTCACATACTTGTGTTTCAAAAGTTCTAGAATAAGTTTAAATGTTTTTTAAGACATTTTAGAAGTACAAAATCTTATACATCAAATAACTAACATCGCAGTTTAATTTCCTGTCTAATTTTTTTTATGACTGCATGCTATTCTTCAACTTAAACACTGCAATTTTATGTCATTACTGTTTAAAACTTATTAGGGAGACCCAAATAATATTTGTTTAAGAGAAATAAAAATTGATAAGCTATTTATAGACATTACACAGATAATAAAATTTATCTGAGTAAAACACAGTTTTATGATAGATCGGATAAAGGAAATGATATATGTTAAAATAAGATGTGTATAATGTCGTAAAAAATATGTTTTTTGAAACTACATAAATCATTCAATCCAAAAAAGTTTTGTTTTATGTATTATATTTACGAAACTAGAAAATAAATGGCCATATTAGAGATGTTTTGCTATGTGTCTGCCATAGTGTAGTATTTACTTTACAGAGTAATGTTATTTTTCCCCGCACAAGCAATTATCTTAGAAAGGTTTTTTAACATCGAAATCGAAACAATAATGGTTTAGAGGAGTAAGTTTTAGTAATAGGATGTTTCAAATACTTGTTTTACAAAAGTTACAGAATAAATTCAAATGTTTTTATGAAACGTTTTAGAAATGTAATTTCTAACAAAATTGATATTTGAATTAATTTTTTATACAATCTTTTAAAACATAAATGTAATAACAAATAATAGCATTCAGAATTTTTTTTAAATTTACTTTATTACAGCTCTTGATATTTTTCTACAAATACTAATGATTTTTTATATAAAATTTATTTTATTAACAAATGATTAAAAAATATTATTAGCCTGTAAGACATCTGATTTATTTTCTTCTAAAAATAAATGTTTATTGAAAGAAAAAATCATAATCTTAGATATTGTTATTTTCAGAGCTTTGCACATTTTGAAATAATAGAAAATTCGTTTTACTTATAACAATATATTTGAAAGATTTAGATAAATGTGAAAGATTCAGTAAACAGAATTTAAAAAATAGAATGAAAAATAATACATTCAGTCAATCTGCCCTTACAGTGACTAAAATAAATATTCTTATTGCTAGTATTAATTAAAAATTTATGTTCTACTTTGTATTAAATTAGTGTTACTCGAAGGTGCATGTCTCCGCGCAAAATAGAGGTTCTTTTTACAGGCTTATTGTACGTCAATGTTTGAAAATGTTTCGTACGACTTTTTTTCCGTAGATGCCAGAACATGATATTATGGCAAGATATTTTATTGTAGTATAGTTCTCTTTATATTTAAACATTAATTGTACTTTTTCTGTTTTTTTTTTTTTCTCCAAAATGAAGTCATCTGCTTCCGTATCTTGTTTTGTACAATTAATTTTGATTAAAGTGTGAAAAATACTTAAAAATTAGTTAAACAACATTAAGCAAAATAATTCAATACAAATAAGGTTTCAAAATGTTAATCATAACTCTTAATTGAGAAACCATTTTTAAAGAAATTTCCTGTTAATCAGATATTTTATACATACTTACTAGCATTTTAATTTGTAAAACTAAAAGTCCCATAAAAATCTTCATTTTGTCAGAAAGAGCAGGAAGTTATTTCAATTAGATCTTTGTGGAAATAAAATTTTCTGTCAATAACCACCTGATTTCTCGTTCACGATCAATAATTTGTTGTCTTATTTTACTGTGTGGCCACATGACAATTTCTAATGCAAGTACAACACTCACTGCAGAAACAGAATTTTAGAATATGTTTTTCTGTAATATATTTTATTGCAGAAGAAGAGATTAATTATCCTTTCAGGTCAACCTTATTTCCCAACAAGCCTTTCTCATCAATCTCAACAAGCAACGTAACACGTTTATTGCATGGGAATATCGTTGCACTCTTGGACAGTCGACACCACTGCTTTAGTGGCCTAATCTCTCTTCTCTAACGTTTATATCACCTTGTAAATAAAGGTTCTTTGTGTTGTTTAGTTATCGGTTGATTTAATTCCCGGCCTTTGTCATGTAAATAATGTATTTTTTATGTTGTTTAGTTATCGACTGGGTTTTTTTTCGATCTTTGTACATATAAATAATGAGTATTATTTATGTTGTTCAGTTATCGAATATCTTCATTCCGGTTTTTATAATTTCTTTTAGTTTAAATAATGCGCTCTGAGGCAATAACACTAAAGTGGGTAATAAAGCCAAGTTATCATATTACGCTTAGTTATGAAAGAATCCCGAAAATGGCATAATCTATGACTGAGCATGATTTTCTCTTCTGTTTACTAAATTTTGCACAAGAATTTGACACGACAAAATAGCTTCTTTTAAGCGATTCTGTTATTCTAAATATAGGTATGTACTAGCAAATTTCATGAATAAACAATAATAATAATAATAAACAAACAAATATATAACATTTTCCGCAATTATGCCCACTTGAATTCAGCACTTGAAAAGAATTCAATCACGCATTTTTTTATTTATTTACACTTTCACAATAAAAGTCCGTTTTATTTGTCGCAACTGAAGATTCATTCATCTAGCAAAATAAATCTTGTGATATATATTTTTATTTCACAATAAATGAACAAATATAACAATGTTTGTTTTGTCATATTTTTCTTATGATTTGAATAAACATACTTTATTTTTGGTCGTGAATCTGATCAAGATTTGGTCTTGACTTATCCAATCTTTAGACAAACATTACGTCGCAAAAATATTAGGTCGCAAAAACCTGTTTAATTAATTGTAAAATAGCTCCAAACATGCTTTATTCTATAAATCAATCCTTGCAATATGCACGCATATATATATTAAAAAAGCAATTTTCCTGATGCAATTTTAACAATTCAAGAAGCTTTAATTTTGATTGCGAAAAGGTTTAAAATAACATTTTAAAACCAGTAAAAATACGTTTGTACTGTTTACATGTTTCAACTCTAACCGAGTGGTTTAAATTAAGTAAAAATATTTTTTATAAGAGAATATTTTTATTTGCTTTGAAAATGACTCAGGCAGTGTTGAAAAAGGTAAACAGTAAAAATAAAAGCATTTTTTTTTTTTTTTTTTTAGTTTTCAAATGTTAATTTAAACCTTTAGCAATTGAAATTAATGTAATATTATAAGAAGTTATATTGCTATGCATAGTGAGACATTCTTGTAACTAAGTCTCATCATTACAGGTAAATACTTCGTTATGTAGAATATTCGTTAAACAGAAATCAACACAAATTCATGAAATTTATATAATAAAAATACACATAAATAAAATAAAATAGCACATAAAGTGCAAATATTGGTAAAATATAATTTGTTCGGACAGTAACGTGTAGATGGCATGTTCGAAATAGCCCTGTTATATTTCCCTTGTAATGCTATTTTAGTTGACAGTATGTCTTGGACTAAGGTGCGTTCATTGTTGAAACTTACTTTAAGAATCCGGATTCCATCATTCAAACTCAACGATTATTTCAGAGGCACTTTGGAGTAAGAAGGTATGGAAAAGTACCCGACAGAAAAACAATATCCTTATGAGTTGCTAATTTTAGAGAAACAGGTTCGTGTTTAAAATGAAAGTCGTCGATTGACCACGTCATTTTTGAACATCACGTCACATTCAGAGAATTATATAGAACGAAGGAAAACATTTAGACGATATCATTTTTCGTACAACAAAGCCTCGAAATTAATTAATATAAAAAAAATTTTACAGATTGTAAAAATTAATAAATGGTATACATTATTCTTTCCGAATGTAAATATAAAATATTTGTTTTCAATGCCCTATATATTTTTATTGACCTCTTAAAATGGAGAGATCTTTATGGCCCACCCTGTAATTAAAAATATAATATAATAAATCTACCAACTAATAAAAAATATATAATATTTTTGTAAAACATTGGAAATTATTAAACTGAGTGTAAACTTTTTGAAATTACAGATAATGGGAATTTACCTTAATTTAAGCAGATGGGTTAATTAGATAGAAAAATCAATATGAGCAACATCCAAACTAAAGTAAAATTATCTCCAAAACTTTCTAAAATTTTCATTTTAAGTTATTTATTAATGCATTACACACTTTACAGAAATTATTAGGTATTCACGGGGAACATTAAATTAAATTGTTCCTGCTCCAATGCTTCAAGTAATGATGCATAAAACTGAGTAGTAATGTTTAAAGATAATTAAAAATACTCTGAAGAGAAATAATTTAATATTTATAGTAAAAGTTTTTGAAGCAATTTGTTATGTATATGTAACAGCTTCCAATAATGAACTTTCAATTCGCTATTTAAATACATTTTTCCGAAATGTTTTAATTAATATGATGTTATGCGAGTTGGTTTTCAAAATAAATTTAAACTGATTTTACTTCTGTAACGTATAAAATCTAAAAAAGGTTATCTTGGATTCCTTTTCTATGTGACTATTTTCTCTTTCACTTTACTCTTTTTTTGTAGATTCTTTAAATTTATAGTTTACATTTGCATGCCAAACGTTGTTGTTATTTTTATAAATATAAAAATACAGGGTGTCCGGTAAATGATTGACCCATTTTAAATGTAAATAACAAAAAAAACTGTTTGAGATAAAAATGCGTGGTTTGCTGCAATGTTATTAGAAAATCAGTAAATTTTTAGATATAGATTTTCTTAAATTAGTTCAACGTTCGGCGAACAGATGGTGCTGGAGGCAGTAACAGGCTGTCGAAGTTGAGACATAATTCTTGTTTTCATACGTATGAGCTTTTCGGCTTATTTCGCAGAGTCGAATCTCAGTCGACATGTTGACTCGACTCTCCACTCACCTACAAAAATAGATTTTGTTGGATGGAAAAAAGATTTAAAATAATATTTATGGCTGAATATTGTCTATTATATTAAATAAAAACCAACAAAACATACTTTTTAATAAGCATTGACTTTTCGCACATTTACCATAAGTAAATTGTTTTCAAAAAATGGTTTTGTAACTGGTTAACTGATTCTCTCTTTACGCACGATAAATTTAAAATATGGGATACACATGGTTCTTTTATCTTAAAAAAATCTTGAAGAAATGTTTAATCTAAACATTTCTTCCATTAAATAGCATGAAATCGTATTTAAAAAAATTACTGTTGTCAAAAAGCTTTAAGGGATAAATCAAGCAAACTCTTCTTCCTCGTACGTCGTGTAGTGAAATCAGAAGTTGAAACAGTGGTACACAAATAGTGGTGGCACGTTCCCTGTCTAAAATAAAAGCAGGGCAGTGACTTATAAATTGCACATTAAAATATATTAAACCTTAGAATATAGGTTCGTCTATATTTCGTCTATAACAAATCCTGTCTTAAAAAAAAACAATGATTACGACGGTAAAAGTAACACACAAAACTACCTGCTAAGACGAAAACCTGTTTAAAACGACATATTTTTCATTTTTCCGCAAACTGTATTCATCTCTACGTTCTATTCATATTTTGACATTTAACATACCTGAATATATTATTACGAAAGCCACGATAGATTTTAAGATGCATTTTACACACAACCCTTCTCTCTTCTTCCCCTGACTGCAAACGCATCTACGCTGAAATGGAAGGATGCTTAAAAAGAAAAAAAAAGCGACTTACCTGTTTTTATATCCTGCGAGTCACCCCTTTTCAAAATCTCATTACAAAAAGCATAATAGATCCTGAATCATCATAGAACCATCATAGTTCTATTTATTTTAGTTCAATTTTATAAATATAAATATTACGAAGTTACTGGAACATTAGTGTTTTTCATATATAACGTTTAAAAAATTTTTAGAATCATTTTTTAATAATGTTCCTTATTTCAAATCAAATACAAGAGGAAGTTTCAGAATTCACCTACCTTTCTTTTCCTCATGAAGAAAAGTTAAGGAAAGAAGGGGGGGGGGGGCAAAAATATATTTCAGGATCTATGATGCTCTTTGTAATGAAATTTTGCAAAAGTGCAATTCACAGGATATAAATCAGGTACAATGCTTTTTTTTCTTTTTAACATCCTTCCATTGCAGCGTAGATGTGTTCTTACTTGGGGGGGGGGGGGTGGAGAAAGGATAAATGTGAGTAAAAGTCATCTTAATATCCCTCGTGGCTTTCGTAATAAAATTTTCAGGTGTGTTAAATGTCAAAATATGAATATAATGTAGGGATAATTTCGGTTTTCGAAAAAATGAACAATGTTTCGTTTTAGGCAGGTTTCTAGTTTAGCAGCTGGTTATGTATGCTACTTTCGTCGTCGAAATCAATATTTTTTTATGTTTAAAACAGGATTTGTTATGAACGGATTCCTCCATTCTCAGGTTTGTTATATTTTTATGTGCCGATTTATAAGTCACTGCCCCGCTTTTTTTATACAGGGAACTTGTCCCAACACTATTCCCTTACCACTGTTTTAACCACGTAACTGATTTCGCTGCACGACGTAGGCAAGAAGAATTTGCTTGAACCATCACTTAAAGCTTTTTAACACCACTATTTTTTAAATACAATTTTATACTATTTAATGAAAGAAATGTTTAGATTAAATATTAAGATTTTTTTTAATTTAATAAACCGGTGTTTATCCCATATGTTGAATTTATTGTACGTAAAAAGAGAATCAGTTAACAGGTTTCAAAAAACATTTTTTGAATATAATTTATTTATGGTAAATGTGTGAAAAGTCAATGCTTATTAAAAAGTATGTTTTGTTGGTTTTTATTAAGTATAATAGACATTATCCAATCGTAAATATTATTAAAAATCACTTTCCATCCAACAAACTCTGTTTCTGCAAGTCTTCCTTTTCAGAAATAAAATATCTTTTATCGCAAATTCAAAAACAGAAAAAAAGAACAAATAAGGGTTAAATAAGCTCATTTAAATAGTTTCATTTAGTTTGTCGTTTAAATCCAATCTCAGAACTTACACAGTAATCCTCTAAATTTGATAATCTGTATTTTGCAAATCCTGCGCAATGATATACAATAATATAACGGAAATTAATTTTGTTTATAAAATACCTAAGACTACTTTACTAGAAATCTTTTGGGAGAAGATTTTGTTTCATTATGATAAATATGATTACCCGAGAAATGTGACAAAACAAATTTGCTTTAGGTACTTCTTTATAACTTTCCGACAAAAAAAATACAATCATGTGTTTCTTTTGTACGTTTAGTCACTAGAGTTGAAATTAATTTACCTACTTCCTTTCTGACAGATAACCAATACAAAATTATGTTGCGATATTGATAAAGGAAGGACAGTGAAGTAAAATTATCGTTTTTATTCCCACAAAAATATGTAATTTCGCGATAATAATTCGCTATTTTTCATATGTTATCTGACAGGATTTTCACATTAATAGAAATAAAGTATCAGAAATCAATATAAAAAGAGTCACATTTTATATTAGACTAAACTAAAAATAAATATAACTTTTTGAAATATATTGCCACAAAGAGAAGTATTTACTATAAACAATAATAAGTTATCCTTAATAATGCCACGTTAAGGTTCTACCAATATTCATGGTTTAGTTTTAGATTTTTTTCAAACGAATATAGGATTTGATACTGCAAGTTATTGACTATGTATACAAGAAAGAATATTTTAGCAGATATGTATTAAAAAAATATAATGACATGATTTCTACTGGGTGTTATTACCCACCTATGCGGGTAATAACGAAAGGAAAACTAAACTATAAAATAAGATGGTAAAATGGTATGTAAATAGTCCAATTCTAAAGATACAAACTCTACAGTGCCTGAAATTGACAAATTTGCCTTACTTACTATTAATTGCGACATCAGGATTCAGTAATAACCGCAGGAACTGATAAAGAAGAGGTGAAGTAAAATTATTGAAGATCGTAAAGTAAAATTATTGATTTTATTGCCAAAAAAATATGTTTTTCACAATAACAATTCGTTATTTTTCATATGTTATCTGACAGGATTTTCCCATTAATAAAAATAAAGTATCAGAAACTAATACAAAAAGAGTCGAATTTTATATTAGACTAAATTAAAAAATAAATATAACTTTTTGAGGTCGATTGGCAAAAAGAGAAGTATTTACTATAAGCAATACCACTTCGTAATTAAATGATTAAATAAATTCATGTAGGATGATAAGCTAAAAAAAACTTCTTAAAATATCATTAAAATTTTAATAAATGCGCAAGGTCTTTCAAAGTAACAAGTCTTCCATCATCAGGCATCGTGTCCTACTACTTTGAAAGTAGTAGCAACAGACAGCAGCAGAAGCAGCAATCTTCATGCTAATTTTAAGATAGTAGGACGTGTTTGTTCTCTGCACCTAGTGAAGAAAGACAAGTTCTTTTAATAGACCTTGCCCATTTATTAAAACTAATATGGTGTTTTAAGAAGAAAACCTTATTTATATATTTCTTTTTAGTTATCCGAGAAAATTAACTAAATATCGGAAATTATGTAGTTGTGTGTACAGAGATCTTCAAATGCATATTAAAAAAAAAAATACATATACTTTTCAATGATTTATCTCGAAATTTTAAAATGAAACAAATGTAAGGTACCTTAAATTAAGGATTTTAAACACGTTTCGTAATCACAAAACATTATAGGATATCACAATAGTGCAAAACATTTGGCTAAATATCTAAAAAAATATTCTGACGAATATTTTGCTCTAGTAACAACTGTTCGAATACTTTCGATCATCTTAACCCATTTCGAATTTGCGCACGTGCATACATTTGTAGATTGGATCCGCAATGTAATTCGGGTCAAGAAATGCGTGCTCTGACGCGTTAATATCTATCTGCTTCTCCGTGCCCTATTTTTTGCCAATGTGCAGAACAAAAGTGTGTTATTTTTAAGTTATTCAAGTTAAATAAAACATCCGTATCATTA
This sequence comes from Maratus speculifer, assembly GCA_964019185.1. Taxonomy (NCBI): domain Eukaryota; kingdom Metazoa; phylum Arthropoda; class Arachnida; order Araneae; family Salticidae; genus Maratus; species Maratus speculifer. Next base: position 180,378,857 of record OZ025297.1, read on the forward strand.
ATTAATCATACATTCATCTGTAATTTAAATTATGTGTTAGTTATAATCATAGTTTTTTAGAGATACATATTGATGAAGAATTTTAATCCTTTTGTTACGAAATTATTCTATTCTATTAATTATTCTCGATCAACAGTTCTAATATTGTGGTTCAGTGTAATTTAAATCTAGATCAATCAGCAATCTTTGGACGAAACAAAACGTTTAATTACAAAAAAAACATAAGATAAATGTTTGAGAAATATTCAACATTCTATTACATCTAAGAATCTAATATCAACTACAAGATTATTTTATTTCAGTATATAAAAGAGTTTATACTTTAAAAAACGTCCAAGCTGGCTAAATACGATGCTCGCTAATTAGCCGGAACATCCCGCCCGGCGTTAGACGACTGTCCAACATCATCATAAATAGGCAATGGAACAACTCCTGTGATGTTCCTACGTAGTATACCTGTGGAGGTCTTGAGATCAACGACGCGGACATGTCCATCGTCTCCTTTGTAGGTCTTCAAAACTCTTGCTAACCTCCAGTTGTTGAACTCTTCGTTTCTATCTTTCAGTAGCACGAGTTGACCATCTTGAAGATTTTGCGAGGTCTTTTTCCATTTACTTCGAACTTGCAACTCATTTAAGTATTCTCGATTCCAGCGTCTCCAGAACTGCTCTTTTATTCGTTGAAATAAGGTCCATCTAGAAGAAAAAGGCAAAGAATCTAAAACTTCATTATTATCAGGAATATTTACAAGAGGACCTCCAGTAAGGAAGTGACCAGGTGTCAATGGCTCTAAATCGTTAATATCTGTAGATAATGGGGTTAATGGTTTTGAGTTCATGACGGCTTCACTTTGGGTTACAAGTGTTGTCAACTCTTCAAAATTTAAGATAGAGGATTTAGTTATTTTCAAGAGTATTCTTTTCATAGCTTTAATATTCGATTCCCATAGTCCACCAAAATGTGGAGATGCAGGTGGTATGAAGTTCCATTTTATTCCCTCATCTGCACTAAATCTCTGAATTTCTTCCGAAGCACAAATTTGGTAGAAGGATTTTAAAAGAGCATAAGTACCCTTAAAATTGGTGGCATTATCACTCCATATAACAGAGGGTTTCGATCGTCGAGAAACAAATCTTTTTAAACAGGCTAAAAATGCTTCTGTGGTCAATTCTGAAACAATTTCCAGGTGTACTGCTTTAGTAGAAAAACATATGAATATAGCAATATATAATTTTATTTTAATCTTTGATCGCTTCAAGTTAAGTTTTGTTATAATAGGACCAGCTAGATCTACACCTGTCTTCTCAAATGGTCTAGATGGTACAATTCTATCACGAGGTAAATTACCCATAATTTGTTGAATAGTTTGATGCTTGGACCGAATACATGTTATACACCTACTTATAATTTTTTTTACTTGGCTTTGACCGGATGGTATCCAATAAAACTGTCGTAATAATGATAGGGTTGTCTGAGTACCCAAATGCAGGAATTTTCTATGAAAATGTTGAATCAAGAGTTCAGTGAAATAATGAGATTTTGGTAAAATTAACTGATGTTTCTGTGATTCCGCTAAATTCGAAAATTTCAATCTTCCGCCGACCCTCAACAGCTCATCAGCATCTAGAAATACGTTTAAACTTAAGAGTTTACTGTTGTTTGGGAGAGGTCGTTTTCCCTTTAAACACTGGATTTCAGTTTGAAATGCAGACTTTTGCACAATCTTTATCAGTCTCTTGGTTGCATTTTGTAACTCAGAAGTATCTAAATAATCATATTTTCTACTTCCTGTTTCTAATTTACAGTTATTCAAAAATCTTAAACAATATGCAGTAACTCTTATTAATTTCATAAAAGACGAGTATCGATTAATTAAATCAATGTTTGCTTGATTTTTATCAACAACTGTTGATTTTACAGTAGCATTTTTCTTTAGTTCTAACTCATCTTTAGTTTCAGCAATGTCTAATGTATCAAATGAACTAGCCAATTTTGGCCAAAGAGATCTGTCTTGCTTTAACCATTGGGGACCTTCCCACCAAAGATGGCTATTTTTCAACTCTGGAACTTTCAAGCCTCTAGTAACAAAATCGGCAGGATTATCTTTTCCAGGACAGTGAAATCAATTTGATGGATCACTAAGATTTCTGATTTCTTTTATTCTGTTTCTAACAAACGTTTTGAATCTTTCTGACTCTCCCTTAATCCAATACAATGTAATAGTTGAGTCAGTCCAAAAGTAGCAACTTACGGGAAAAACTAATTTTTTAGTAATTTTATGACAAAGTCTAGCAGACAAAAGGGCTTTTAAAAGTTCAAGACGAGGTATAGAAACAGTTTTTAAAGGGGCGACTCTACTTTTTGCTGCTACAAAACTGGTAACTATGCTCTTGTTCTTTAAATCTGCTCAAAGATATACTACTGTACCATATGCCTTTTTTGAGGCATCTGAAAAACTATGTAATTCAAAACAATCAACTTCATCAGGAGCTATATCAGACAAATAATATCTGGGGATGCTAATACTATTCAGTTCCTTTATTTCTTCAAACCATGCATTCCATAAATTGTCCAAATGCTTTGGTAAATTCTTATCCCAATCGAGGCCTAAACACCAAACTTCTTGAATTAAGCATTTGATTCTAATGGTATAGGGGCTAAGAAAGCCAATTGGATCGAAAATACGACCAACAGTTTGCAATAAATAGCGTTTAGTATTAAGTCTCTTCGAGAGGAAATTTTCCATATTATGAATTTTAAATGACAGTGTATCATTATCTGGGTCCCAAGAAACCCCTAAAACTTTTGAATTTACCAAGTGCTGATTACTAAGATTAAAATTATCAGTTGCGTTATCAGTATGCAAACCATATTGTTCTCATTTTTGACGTAATTCATACGAATTAGTTTTCTATTTTCTAAATATCATTGAAGCTTCTTGGAAGATTTCATAAGCTTCCTTACTAATTTTAAAAGCTGATTCAACATTTGGTTGACTGCTGATAAAGTCATCAACATATAAGGATGAATTTAAAATATCAAAAGATTCAGGAAATGTTTCTACATACTTTCGTAGGTGGTGCTTGATAGTAGCTGCAAGAAGGAAGGGGCTTGACTTCACTCCAAAAAGTACTCTCTTGAGTCTAAATATTTTAAATTCCTTACCTGGATCTTCAACCCATGGCTCATCATCCCAAAAAAATCTTGTGAAGTCCCTGTCTGCTTCATCAATTTCGATCTGCAAAAAAGCTTTCTGAATGTCTGCGGTAAGCGCTATTGGAAAGTTTCTAAATTTGATTAAAAGACTGAACAGATTGGGAATAAGATTTAAACCAGTTATAAACAGTCATTTAGTGATAATTTACCTTTAGAATGGGCGCTTGCATCAAACACAATTCTAAGTTTAGTTGTGGACTTATCTTCTCGAATCACTGCTCTATGGGGCAAGTAAAATGTATTTACATCAGATGAGTTTTCAACAGGTTCGATGATATTCTCTGCTAAATAACTGTCCAGAACAGATTTATATTCTGAGAATAACGAAGGATCTTTTCTAAAGTTTGTTCTCAACTTAAAAAATCGTCGATGCGCCACTTCGCGATTGTTATTAAGGGACATTTTTAAATTTTTCTTTCATGGAAATTTTACCTTGTACCGATTATCTTTAAAAACAATACTAGACTCGAAGTCAGATATGACGTCATTATCTACATTAGAAATAGTTTGAGTTTCGGATTCAAATCCTAAGCTTTCCAGTTGCCAAAATTCTCTAATTTGTTCAGATAAATCCTTTTCTTCAACTATAATTTTCATGCTAAATAATTCATTGGCTGACCCCATATAACCCTGCAAACACCAGCCAAAAAGAGTTTCAGTAGCTACGAGATTATCCTTTAGTCGTTTAATTCTACCAGTTACAACATTATAATAATTATCGGTACCTATTAAAACTGCAATTTGTTGATTACTATATTCATGACTGTCAGCTAGTTGTAGACCTTTCAATTTATTATATGATTTTCGAACGTATTTATCAGGAGTGGGTAAGCAAGCAGCTGAAATCTGATCTGTTTCAAGGGCTTCGATTTCAATGTTCAAAGAGGGTTGATCCCTATTTTCTAGTTTTACTTTAACAACATTATATGTTTTCTCAGTCGCCTTTTCGGCTCCAAAAGCATAAACTGATAAGGTTTCCTTTCTAAAATCCCTTTCGGCATGGCCTATAGGCGGAGGTAGATTTCGAAAAGTTTTCATCTCAAAAAAAAAAAAAAAAAAATAAAATAAATGATTAGAGATAAACCCAGTTTAACTACTTTATTCAACCGCTTTTAAAAATTTTTTAATTTCATTTTTCTGTAAGAACTGGTTTTATCGAAATCCTCTTAAATGAAATTCTACTCAAATGCCCATTTTGGCAACATATTTTGAATTATATTCTTACTTTATTAAAAAAATTGACCAATATGCTCATTATGTAGTTCCTAAATAACAAAAAACTGTTAATTAAATTCGTTTGACAACAAAATTGAATTTAAAAATGAGTAATAAAATTACCAATTTATTATTTTAATACATCCACAATTCTTTAATCAAGATTGCTTTGAGAAATTTTGTACGAAGTGCCCACTTTGACAGATTTTTTTAAATATATATTTAGCCTTTATCAAAAATCTGACCAATACGGCACATTACACAGTTCCTAAATAACGAAAAACTGTCAATTGAATGCGTTTGAGAGCAAAACTGAATTTAAAAATGAGTCATAAAATAAACAATTTGTTATTTGAATACAACCTCAATTCTTTTATCATGGTCGCTTTGGGAAATTTTTTTGCGAAGTGCTTACTTTGACAGCTTTTAAAAATATGTATATTCACCCTTTATCAAAAAATCAAAGAATACGCACATTATATAGTTCCTAAGTAACAAAAAACTGTCATTTGAATGCGTTTCAGAGCAAAATTGGATTTAAAAATGAGTCATAAAATAAACAATTTGTTATTTGAATACCCACAGTTCATTAATCATGATCGCTTTGGGAAATTTTGTGCGAAGTGCCCATTTTGGCAGCCTTTTTTTGAATTATATTCTGCCTTTATAAAAAAACGGGCCACTCCGTCACATAATATAGTTCCTAAATAAGAGAACCTGTAAATTGGATGCGTTTGAGAACAAAAAAAGATTTAAAAATGACTCGGTAAAAACGCAATTTTTTTAATTTCCTCAAATTTCAATCATGATAATTTCGTGAAATTCTGTTCAAAATACCCTATTTGGCAGCCTTTTAAAAAATATATTCTGCCTTTATCAAAAAACTGGCCAATACGTCGCATTATATAGTTCCTAAATAATAGGACCTGTAAATTGGATGGGTTTGAGAACAAAAATTAATTTAAAAATGACTCAGAAAAAACGCAATTTGTTATACTTAATCAATTTTTAATGACGATAATTTCGGGAAATCTGTTCAAAATACCTTTTTTGGCAGCCTTTTAAAAAATATATTCTGCCTTTATCAAAAAATTGGCCAAAGCGTCGCATTATATAGTTCCTAAATAAGAGGATCTGTCATTTGGATGCGTTTAAAATCAAAAATTAATTTTAAAATGAGTCAGAATATAAGCAGTTTGGATTTAAGGTTTTTACTCCAACTCCTATTTTTGTTTAATTTATTTTTGCTATAAGAATGGGTTCTATGAAAAACTTGTCAATATAAAAGTTGTAGATCTTTTTGTGAAGATGTAAAATAAATTTAATTAGATTTGATTGCTTAAGAATTGAGTAAGTTATGGGTTTTTTTCTTTTTCCTCCCCCCTTTTTCTTTTCGTTTTTAATTTTTTTCCTCGATAAAAATTGGTCCTATCAAAAACTTGTAAATACCAAAGTTTTAGATAATATTGAGTACATTTATATAAAATTTAGTTGGATTTAATATCTTGAGAATTGACGAAGTTATGAATTTTTTTCTCCCAAAAACCATGTTTTTTTCGTCCCTTGAGCCCATTTTTAACTTTATCAAAAATCTGTCATGCATAAACTTTTTGCCCATTTCTTAGAAGTAATATAAACTTTAAACTGATTCGATATCTATTTTAATTAAGAAGTTATCGCGTTTTTTCTGTTTTCACAAAAACCCTCCCTATTTCCACCCCCTTGGTCCGATTTTGCCCATTAACGAACTCGACCGAGATTTTAGGCTCCTTGATTTTATGTAAAAGTTTGAAGAAGATCTGAGCATAATTATGGAAGTTATCGTGTCTAGAAGAAAGTGATATACACCGATAGATAGATAGATAGATAGATAGATAGATAGATAGATAGATAGATAGATAGATAAACTTTTTTACTGATGGTGGTTTTGGGGTCTAGGAGTCATGATTCGTGTAGATCCGCAAAAATTTTTCAGAAATTCCAACATGGGAGACAATGCAATAGGTAGTATTTCATACGAAATCTACCTAATATTTCATACGAAATCTACCTAATAACTGGCAATTTTAGCTTTTGTGAAATATCGCGAATTATAAATGTTCTCATACTGCCGTTATCTAATAAAATACGAACTGGTTCATTTTTATCAGTTTTCAAATCTTTTATTATTGCTGAACAAGTTTGTAAAAATATATTGCAATGGGTGTTTTCGTCTGGTACCTTACTAGTGGAAGTGTTATCACAATGAGAAATGGATACGACACTTTTATCAACATTTACATTTGAATGATTTTCTAATTGGAAACAAATAGCCCTACTATGTTTTTTACTGCAAATATCACACATTTTGGTTTCTCCACAGTCCTTGATTCTATGTTTACATTTTAAACACAAAAAGCATCTTCCTTGCTTTTTTAGTAATTCTTTTTTCTCAGCCAAGGTTTATGATTCACAAAATTCGCTATTATGTTATACACTATTACAAAATATACATGAATTTTTGTTTACAGAAGCCATTAATTCAGCTGAAACATTATTTTGTTTATAATCTTTCGTAGTATATTGATATTTCGACTTAAATTTTGATTGTTTATCTGAAAATTTGGGTTTGTATTCATTCTTATTATCATTAAAAATGATTTTTTAGAATCTAAATCATGGATAGTTAATACCCTTTCTCTACTCTCAATTTCATTTTTAAAAAAACTCATAAGATTATCTATATTCCACATTTCACCATTCTTTAGATGTCTATTAAATTCTAATGTTAAATATGGAGGTATTAACTTCAATAATATTGGGCAAAGCAACCCACTGTATGTATCAGACTTAACACCCAACGACTCTAAATTTCGAATTTGTACTAGACATTTCTCATACAAACATCTTAAACCATAAGTGTCAGAAATACTTTTCAAACATTTCATATTTAATAAATTATTTAGATGAGCGTGTACGAGCATATCATGTCTACCAAACCTTTCTTTCAAGAGCGATACAGCCGCCGCATAATTATTTTCTGTCAAACTAAATCCACTGATTGTGTTTGCAGCCAATCCTGCTACCAAACTTTTCAAATATCTGAATTTCTCAACATCGGTAAGACTTGGATTTTTGTCTATAGCTATTTCAAATTCATTCCAAAATTCCAGGAATTTATCTGGTTCACCAAAAAATCGACTTATTTGTAGTTTAGGCAGCTTTATTTTCTTGAATTCGGTAGAAACAGGACATGCTTGTACTGAATCAATATTATTAGCATTAACAACATTTGCATTTGTACTCAAACTTTTAATCTTGAAGTTTAATTTACATCTATACGATATCACTTTCTGATCATATTCATCAATATTTAAAATTTCATTTTCAACATTTTTAGCATTTAATAAACTTAAAATGTTATTATCTAGTTATTTAATAACATTAAATTTGGTATTTAATTTATCAAGTAATTCCTCAAAATATGTCACAGAATGTTCTGGTTTCGAAAAATAATCATCAATATCTTCTATTAACTTATTTAAAAGATTTGGATACGTGTCACGCATCTTTCTTTCCTTATTTTCATTCATTGTATAAAATAAAATACAACAAAAAGTCAACTCACCAATCTGTCATCAAAACGAAAGCATTTTTCTAACTGCGCAATAGCTTGGAATCCCGAATTCTTGCCGGTCCGATGCACCAATGTTACGAAATTATTCTATTCTATTAATTATTCTCGATCAACAGTTCTAATATTGTGGTTCAGTGTAATTTAAATCTAGATCAATCAGCAATCATTGGACGAAACAAAACGTTTAATTACAAAAAAACATAAAATAAAAGTTTGAGAAATATTCAACATTCTATTACATCTAAGAATCTAATATCAACTACAAGATTATTTTATTTCAGTTTATAAAAGAGTCTATACTTTAAAAAACGTCCAAGCTGGCTAAATACGATGCTCGCTAATTAGCCGGAACACCTTTATCAACGACGCTACTTATAAGTACCATTTAAATTACTCATTTTAGAATTCTTTTAATGCGTCGATTAGTTCTAATACTGTTTAGAATGTGTTACAGATACATTACTTTATTTTGTTCGAAAAACATTATTGGTTACACTAAGACAAAAATATTTTAAAAGAATGATTTTTTTTTTTTTTTTGCTGTTATACCTTTTCAGCTTTCTTGACGCTGAGAGAAGGGAATGGGGATTTTTCAATTCGGAAATATTTCTATATTTATATTAGAAGAACATCATATCTGTGCATTTTATAATTCTACAAAATACTAAAAAAACAATTTAAAATAAAAGATTTGTGTGGGGTTCATAAATATTGCACAACATCCCTGTAAATTCAAATTTAATTAACCCTTCTCAATCCTTCAATCCTTCTAAAATCCTTCAAAAGTGTATTAAATGATTCTGTAAATCTTTTAATTTAGTTTTAAAAAATTACGTAAAATGCTTTAGAATGTAAAATTTTTAAGAATTCATAATTCGGTACATAAGGAATTAAATATTTCTATGGAATTTGGTTTGGAGTCACGGAATTGTTTGAAGAAACAATTATTCCATGATATGACTTTATTGTAACACTTACGTTCCTACTTAACTACTGCTACGCCAGTATTTTTTTATGTTTTGTCGTTCTAGTTTAGGTCAATCTTTAAGATTTTTTATCAGATTCGATACATCATTTCGAAGCAGTTTCTTTGATATTATGTATAGCTTCAGGAGAAAAATTTAGTAGTTGTTATTTTAAAAATATTTAAAGAATTTCTTTATGCTACACTTTCCGGCAAGAAATTGAAACAGGAATAATTCGAAATATCTCTTGAACTATTAACATTTTCAATTCTCTTGAGCTTTTAACATTTTCAATGCGTACATTTTTAATTATTTTTTATACTACCCTGCTAAAAAAATTTTTAATTATAAGAACACGAGACGAAAATTTACAAAATGGCGAATCTCTGAATGAGAAATGAAATATTCAAAAAACTTCTAAATTTTATTTGGCCTCGATTTAAAATAGTAATAACAGTTTTCAGAGTTCATGCCTCAAAGAAAAAAATTGTATGTAATTGGATCATAAATTGCAGCATTAAGTTTTGTTACTGTACCTAACGACTATTGAATATTTAACGCATATTTATATTTGAAAAATATTTTTAAAATCTCTATACATTTTCGTAGTTTGATGCTTATTATATAATTAAATATTATTTTTTAGTTTTTTAACAAGTCTTACCAGAATATTTGATTTCACAATATCCTTCAACATAACTAAATCTTAAGTTTTAAGTTAAGGACTTATCATTAACAATTATTCAAAGTAATATTTCAAAATAACCGAAGCAATATATTTATTAAAGTGTTAGTAAAACGATGCGAACATATTTGAAATTAATCGAGAAATTATAGTTAAAACTCTAGAGAATTCTAAAGATTATTTAACAGCTTTCAAAACTCTTTAATTTCCATTATATTGATTTATCAACATAATTGATATAAATATTTTAAAACTCCGCTTGTAATTCAGAAAAACTTAATAACTCGTAAATATAAAATGCTCTATTACGCTGGAGTTTAAAATGCGTTAAAGTCGATCTATAATATGACTTTCTAATTTAGTGTTGAAGTTCTACTTAATTTGAAAAACAATAATAAATTCACACATACGGCTTAAAAATAGTTCTTATAAATAAGTAATGAAAGTAACATATATTAATGCATTTCAAACAAATTTGTCTTTTTTTCTTTTTTTTTTCTATTCAAATCATGTACATTTAAGGGGTTGTGTAATATATAATATTATCCTTTTAAGGGGAGAGAGGTCTGGCACATGATATCGCAACATATCTTTAAGGGGAGAGAGGAGATTTGTTTATGATATCGTTATGATTTTATTTGTAATTTGGTCTTTGCATCAAAATAATATTTTATCTAATTTCATGAAAAACAAAGTTATTATTAAAATCTTAAAATTATTATAAAATTCTTTAATTTCAAAGTATGAAATACCCCCAAAATTTGGTCCTTTTTTTTTTTTTTTTTTTTTTTTTTTTTTTTTTTTTTTTTTTTTTGTTATATAAATACATACATAATCCGTTCTTAATATTAGAGAAGCTGTAAGCGAAATATGTTTGAAATTATAATTGCGTTTACTAGTAAGTAAAAATTGAAGAATTTTGCCCACCTGCTTTGTATATGAGAAGTTCTGCTCACTTTTCAGGATGCAAGATCAAAAAGACATTGTTATTGTTGAATGCATCATACAAGAAAAAGCTATTATTAAACACTTTTAAATAATCACGATTTCTTTTAAATGTTATTTGGTCTAAAATTTTTTCATATGTTAAGTTATATTTCTCTTTATTTGAATCAATAGTGTATACGAAAAAAAAATGCCATAATTTTATATCACTCCAAACAAAAGAAAAAATTCCAAAAATAAAAATAATTTTTTGACATTGCTAAAAATGTCATTACGTGGGGAGGGGAAGGTTTTGGGTTGATAAAATATGGTATCGTAAGGATGGTTGGTAGGAGAGCGGGGGAAGCAAAATTATCATAAAGATGATAATGTTGTTGCAAAAAGATGACAACGAGAATGTATGTTCTTTATTTACAAAGAATTGCAACAACAACCTTGCGTTAGATCCATAATAAAGCGAAAATTTATTTATAGCGGGGATATCGTGAAAATATTTTTGAATAGATTTAAATAAAAAATTAATGAGAACTCATTTTTATTTCATCCAAAATTACCTAACGATCATATACCAACCAAACTAACAGATCGCACTCTCAGCTCAAATTGTACACCAAGTGGGCTGCCATATTATTTTCTTATATTTCATTGATTATCTTTTTTCATCTGTTAAAAGAAAGTATAATTTTTAACTTAAACATCTTTTAAATGACATTTTTTAATTTATTAAACCTGGCTTTCGAAAAAGTTAATTAAAAAAATGGAAATTGCGAAATCAAAATCTTAACATCCTGAATCTAATGGAACTTTATAACGGAAGGACAACACAGATATTTAATCACATTTTCTTAAAACATCTTTCATTTTATATAAAGTATTTATACTATAAAGTATCTACTATATATGAAAACAAAAACATTAAGATTCTAATTCATCTTGAAAATATGATGCATTATATTTTTTTAATATTTAATCATTTAAAAGAATAGTAATATAGTTCTAATAGTCAAGATTTAAATCTTAATAAGATTTTCTGACAATGATTAGCATCACTTGTTAACATGTCAACATTTTAACGTATACTGCTAAGGAAAAAATGCCAAACAAATTTACAACAAAATCCCTTTACTTGTATTTTATCAAGCTTTTGTTACATAAAAATCTCTTTCACCCAGTGCTGCAATTTTATGTATGGGCATTTTCTGTAAAAATAGAGTTGTCTGTAATATTCTTTGAGTACATCTATACATTCCAATTTGATTTTTATTGGTAACCTTTTCTATCGCAGCCAAATAGACTTAAAATAGAATAAATAATCACGACATCTCCACTATAAATAAGTATTTGTATTATTATGGATGTAACGCAAAGTTTTTGTAGCAATTCTTTGCAAATAAAGAATTTAAATTCTCGGGTTTTTTCGCCAAATCTGACGTTTGAAAAAGGAATTTTCTCTATACTCTTTAGCAAGGATTAGATTAGATTAGATTTAAAGGTATTGCTGTGTTATATCATACTTTGCAAACGTCTTCAAATTTAAAATTTCAGATTTTTTTTTTCGCAGGTTATCAAAGCCTGAGAGCTAATGTTCTCACAGATTCTATGTATATGTACGCATGTATGTACATAACGCAACGTTTCAAGACATAAATATCCGATTTACTTCACATTTTGCATATAAGTTCATTCTTATAAAGCACTTCCATGACTAATTTTGGAAATTCATTGTTTAAATTAAAAAAGGTTGATTGGGGAGCTAACCCCTAAAATATTTTAGATAAATGGATAAATAATACAGGTTTATACGATTTGCTTCTGTTTTTTATACTGGTTTATTATGTTAAGACGTTTCCGTGATTAGATTTGGTGGCGCATTTGTTAAGTATAAAGGGTGAAAATGAGGAATCTAATCCATCACTTAATTTATTTCCCGAAGGGCATTAGCTTTCAATGTAAGAATGTAATATAAAATGTATGTGAATACTAAGATTTAAAAAAAAAAAAATTTCTTCTTTAATATTTTTTATAAAATAGCAAAAAAAATTTAAAAATGTGTATTTTGAATTACAAAATTTAACAAAAATGAAAATATCTTTAAATAAAGACATGGAAATATCTGCAGGGAATTATATAAAAGATAAGGGAAATATGTGTAAATTAATGAATAAGAAACTCAATAAAATGCATTTAACTGACAACTAGAGTAAATTTACGGAGAGTCTCTCTTTTCTTTCTGTGTAATTACAAAATTTTTTAACAGTGTGGTTTTACTTGAGGAAAAATTTTCCTTATTAAGATATCATGTCAATTGTTCTAAAAACATTTTTTTCATGTTTATTAAATATATTCTTGTCCTTAGATGAACGATAATAACCATTATTGATATTAAACACTGAGATGCACAGTGAATTATGATGGAGAGATTTTTACATACCTAAAAATAATTTGTAATAATTATATTACTTCCTTATTAACTTTGATTTTTCTCCGAGATTTCTCTCCCCAAAATTGTGCATCAATTTGATCAACCAATTTTTTTTATTTTATAATAATTATAATTACATCTGTTAGTGATCGTATTATGTTTCTAGGATCTGATCAGGGAAAAGAATATTTTCTGCAGCATAAGGAATAATGATAATATTACTAATAAAAATGATAACATTCCTTACAAAATACTCTCAATTAAAATTTCTCACAAAAAAAATATTCTCATCCAAAAAATTTAGATTAATTTATGCGTTGTGTTATTTTGATGCTATCAGATCCTTATGAAACGTTGATCAGCATGCACCTATAGTAATTTCGACACATACTCCATAAATCATTACCATGCTTTGTCATTTATAAAACAAAAACATTTTATTGTACAACACAGAACACACATAATACACTAAATATATACATGCACATAAATAAATTACAAAGATACAAAATAATCAAATCAAAATCTATTTCTTTTTTTATAGCTGTTGGCATTACTGCATAATTACATTTTATGCTTTGTAGCACGATATTTTCCACATTGAAATTGATTTAATAAATTCATGAGTAATCATCCCCAAAAGGGATTAACCTTCGGGATCATTGGCGTGCAAGTGTTTCACTATTAATTGATTGTTCTATCATACTCTATAGTTGTGGGCAAATATCAGGGGGAATAAATCGGTAAAATGCATACCTTTTTTAAAGTTGCTGACACCACAGGCAAATGTATATCCGGACATATGAGTAGAAGTCTGGAACATTTTGGTTACTCATATTGGCACACCTCAACCGAGCACACTTAGTAGACTGACTGACTGACTGACTCTTATTATTTAAAAAAAAAAAACTCAAGATGCAAAATGTATACTAATTATTCTGTAGTCGAATATCCTTCGACCATTCACAGTTTTCTTTTTAACATATTTTTTCCCCTTCCAGTCTCGTGTGAATTCATTTGTGCTTCTTTTAAGGCAGTCCACTGTTATTGGCTGTCCTTAAATTGACTGTTAACTTGAACACCCCCTAATTTTAATTTTCTAGGGGCTTTTAAAGGCCTAGTCGTCAGAGTGTCTATGTGGTTGATAATTATTACCCCACACGGAGATTTCCCCTTTTGCCCTGTCGTAAATACACTCTTAGTGAAAGTGTCTCTGTTTTGTCATCTTATTTATGGGCGTCCGTCACAGTCTTATTGCCGCTATAAATTTCTTGTCTGAGCTATAAATCAACTGTCCTCTGTTCCTTTCTTTTTCTATAATTTATTTCCAATAGTTAGTTTTCTTTACAGAATTGTCTGGTTTGAGTGATGTGGGGGTTTTACACCCATCAAATTAGTTTTCAGTTTAAAAACAACGCCTTTCCTAAATATGAGAAATAATAGCATTAAATAAATTAAATTTTAAAGAATGTCAAAGCTTTAAAATTGATTTTTCAATGATTTAATACCTGATTGTCATTCATTGACAATTACATCCTTTTCAATGAATGATTTTCGCATTAGATTCAATAGAACTTTCGGTAGCATATTAGAAAATTTTCTCAAAAGTGTACGCAATAGAATATTTTATATGTTCTTGTGCTCATTATTTTGAAAGGATACACATTCACTAGATTTTTGCATTAATGAATGTTACATTTCTGTAACAGACTTTAGCAACTTACCCGAAACTTTTTGAAAGCATGGCTGTATGTTTCTTAATTAGAATAGCTATAATTATAAACGTCATTGAAAGTGAGAAACAAATGAAAGGCGTGTTTGTAGATTTTAATGAAGGAACTAATGAAAATGCAAAGTCAGGGAACATAGAAGACAATTTGTGCATCATGATCCACCCAGAAATTAATCTTTCTTAATAACTCAATGAGGTAAACACCATTGTCATACCTCTGGAAATTGTAATAAAATTTTAAATATATTTTCATTTTGAGTTTCAGGTGTAAAGAGATTTCGATTCAAAGTTTGCTTTAATGAAATATGTCTCTCAAATGATTAAATCCTAGTTCCTTATATATGAGGCGATATGCGATACTGTAATCACTTTGATAATAAAGAAATGTTTTTGAATTTGCTGCTATCCAAATTTGTCGAATATTATTTAGGCAATAGTCAATATTTAGGCAGTAATATTTAGTCTTATTTGGCTAAAACATTTCAGCGAAAATTAGTCGTTTTAAAACTCTCAAATCTAATAATTTATGTTTATTACAGAATATCATTCATTTTTATAGAATGTATGATTTTACTTAAGGAAAAAATCTTCCCAATTAAAAACTTACGTTAATTCTTTTAAAAACACTTTTTTTAAATATTTGTAAAATATATTTCGGCTCTTAGATGAACGATAAGAACCCGTATTGGTATTTAACAGTAAGATGCCCAGTGAATTAGTTATCAGTTACAAAACGATACGTTTTCCAAATAAGATAAATAATGACTTTAAATAAATTAATACTTGAAGACTGTCGTAGCTTCAAAATGGAGTTTTCAATGGTTTATTGGCTCATTTCCATTCATTGACATTAAAATCCCTTTTAATGAATGATTTTCGCAGCATATTCAATAGAATTTTCAGCAGTATATTACGAAATTTTCTCGAAATTAATGCATTTGACTATTTTAGATGTCCTTGTGGTCATTATTTTGCAAAGATACACATTCACTGGATTTTTGCATTAATGAGTGTTAAATTCTGCAACAGAGTTAAGGAACTTTTCCGTAACCCTTTGGAAGCATGGCCTTATGTGTCTTAATTAGAATAGCTATAATTATAAATGTCATTGAAAGTGAGCAACAACTGAAAGGCGTGTTTGTAGATTTTAATGAATGAACTAATAAAAATGCAAAATCAGGGAACATGGAAGAGAATTTGTGGATCTTGATTCACCCAGAAATTAATCTTTCTTTATAACTCAATGAGATAAACATCGTCATACCTATGGAAATTGTAGTTAAATTTTAAATATATTTGCATTTTAAAGTTTCGTTTATAAAATTATTCTGGCTTTAAAAATTTCGATTCAAACTTTGCGATATGCGATAGTAATCACCATCTAATGTAACCTATACTTTTTAGTAAATTATAAAATGTTATTTTAACGAACCAGTGAGTTGCCATGTTTCTCACGCGTCTTTATCAAAATATGTTGCGGGCAAAACCCGAAATTGGCCAATTCTAGAACTGGCCGGCCAATTCCCGAATTGGCCAGCAACGTTTAAAAATGACTGGCCAGTTCTAGAATTGGCCGGCCAAATCGCGAACTGGCCAGATGTGTTTGGCTAGTTCACGAAATAGATATAGGCATTCGACTTAATCCTTTCTAACACATTTGAAAGTGTCTATGAATTCAAATAGTCTAGCCGTCTACCTGCCCGTACTCTAACTTGAGTAAAGGCTCGGGTTAACTTATAATTGTTACCTTGTTTGGTTTATTAATTGATTTCGGTATTGAAAGGGAATTGTGTACTATTTTCTGTTAATTTACTGGGGTATAGAAAAATATTTCGTTTTAATATGATCAACGGAAATCGTTTTTACTGTGCATTTTAATTGGTACCTATGCATCATTAAGATGGACGACAAACAGTTATCAATTATAGTGTATGAAATATAGCACTACCAGATTTTTTTAGAAAGACACTGAAAAGTATTTCATTACAAAGAAGAAAATGGTGAAAGAGTTTTTTTAGTGCATTTTAATGATGTTACACTATTTCAAACATAATGAAATTCACATGCTTCTCTCATGTGGGAAGCAATTTTTTTGGAGAATATATTGATTAAGTAACTATTATAGTTCGTTTATTGGGACGACAAAAGAAATTCTGATTTAGAATTATGATGTATACGCAGAAATCTTTCATAGGATATTTTATTGATATTACTCCACTCCAAACATAATGCACATGTAAAATATTTTTTTTTTTTTTTTGGTAGAGTTTTGATTAAATAGCCATTATAGGTCTTTTAAAGAAGCGCCAAAAATAATTCGGATAAAGAATTATGATATTACCAAAAAAATACTTTTAGGGCGTTTTAATGATGTTACACTATTTCCTACATAATGAAATTTACAAGCAATATATAATAATATATATATTATAATAATATTAAATAATAATATATATATTATAATAATATTAATAATTTTTAGAGTATTCATTAAGTAGCCAATATAGTACGTTTATAGAGACGCCAAAAAAATTCCGATAAAGAATTATGATAAATTTCAACCATAATGAAATTTATATGCCTTACTCATGTGGGAAGTAATGCTCTTTTGTTGTTTAAGTAGCCATTATAATTCGTTCATAGGGACGCCAAAAGGAATTCCGGTAAAGAATCATGATATATATGAAAAAATCTTTTATACCGTATTTTAATGATTTTACACCATTTCAAACATAATGCACCTGTGAGATGCAAATTTTTGTAGAATATTGATTAAGTAATCATTATAGTTCGTTTATAGAAACGCCAAAAATAATTCCAATAAAGAATTTTGATCTATTTCAAACATAGCGAAATGTGCCTTACTCATATGGGAAACAATAAGTTTTTGTAGAGGATTGATTATGTAGTCAATATAGTTCATGTGTAGGGACGCAAAAAGAATCCGATAAAGAATTAGGATACATGCAACAAACCTTTCACAGGGTATTTTAATGATGTTACACTATTTCATTTTAATGCATATGTGGGATGCAAATTTTTTGTAGAGTATTGAATAACTAGCCATTTTAAATTTCGTTTATAAGAACGCCAAAAATAATTATGATAAATAATTATGATACATACTAAAATACCTTTTATAAGGTATTTTAATGATGTTGCACTACTTCAAACATAATACAATTTACAAATCTGACTCATGTGGGAAGCAACATGCATTTTGTGGAGTATTGATTAAGAAGCGATTTTAGTTCTTTTATAACAATGCCAAAAAAATTTCGATAAAGATTTGTGATATATTTCAAACATAATGAAATGTACACACCTCACTCATATGGGAAGCAACACGTTTTTTGCAAAGTATTGATTAAGTAGCCATTATAGTCCGTTTATAGGGACCCAAAAAGTATTTCGATAAGAAAATATGATATAAGCAAATAAATCTTTTACAGGCATTTTAATTATGCTACACGATTTCGAATATAACGTACATGAGGGATGCATTTTTTTTCTTTTGTAAAGTATTGACTAAGTAGCCATTACAGTACGTTTACAGGAATGTCAAAAAGAATTTCGATCTACAATTTTGGTATATTACAAAAAATCTGTCATAGATTTTTTTAATGGTTTTACACTATTTCAAATATAATGCAATTCACAAGCCTCACCTATGTGGAAAACAATATTTATTTTGTTGAGTATCGATTAAGTAGCCATTATAGTTCATTTATAGGGACGCCAAAACAATTCCGATAAAGAATTATGATACATTTCAAACATAATAAAATTTATATGCCTCACACATATGGGGAGCAGTAGATTTTTTTTCTAGAGTATTCATTAAGAAGTCATGATAAATCGTTTATAGGGACCCCAAAAAAGTATTCCTATAAGGAATTGTGATATATGCAAAAAATACTTTTACAGGGTATTTTTATGATACTTCACAACTTCAAATATGATGAAGCCTTTTTATATTTCTAATACGCTTTACAGCATGTATTCTATGGATTATTGACTTGGTAGATTTATTATTTATATACAGATAAAGACTCATTTAAATTATTTGGTTGTTGGATTAATTATGAGCCATTATTGTTTGATGCTCGTTTCCAACTGTGATAAGCTTTTAAAATTAATTTGTAAAGCTTGTTTATAGATGATATGCAAGCTAGCATGAAAGATAAAATAAATGCATTACTGGTTCTGGATATCTGTTGCTGAAATAAAATTTTACATATTTTTTTATGCGTATGTAGATATACAATCTTTATATTAAAAGAACCGGAGTAAGATCTCCTAACGAAATTCCGATGGAGTTGGATGATGTTTTGCATATTCAGTAATACATTTTCGTTTTTTTTTTTTTTTTTTTTTTTTTTTTTACTTTAAAATTGTTTATTTGTCGATGAGTTAAGTTTATTATTTAAAAAAAAAACTTCATATTTATTTTTATTTTTAAAGAATCTTCTTAAAATGTAATTAATCAGGTTCAAGTAATATGGAAATAATGCGAAATATTATAACGTTATTGAGGCCATTTTCTCATACAATTAAAAAATATATATTTCTAAAAAGGTGTTTTAGACCACTAAGGTGGCATATCAGAATAGCATCCATTCCTGTCACGTGTGCACTGTGCATTTCAGTGCCATCTATCGGGACCGTCGCGACAAACTTTCTTCTCTAAATAAGAAACAGCTTCTAAGAGAAGTTTCATTACGGCCCTACATCAAAAGGGCAGCCTTAAATCCCAGATTCGGGTGTTGGCCAAGGCTTCCCGGCCAGTTCGCGAATTGGCCGGCAAAAACCCGAAATACGCTATTCATTTCATCACTGTAAAAAAAAAAAAAAAAAAAAAAAAAAAAAAAAAAAAAAAAAACCCAAATTGGGTTGAAAGATTTTTGGGTACAGCATTGTTCCAATTTGGAAATTTCAGTTTGTAGCACAAAATCGTTTGAAAAAAGTCTGATTTTTAATGACATTAAAACAATTAAAATATCTTCGATAGTATATACATTATATCTCAGAAATTTTGATTAATTTAATGGTAATAAAGATCTGCTCTGTTTTGAACCATCTTGGGTTATCTATTTTGGGAACCTACCATTTTAGAATCTTTACTGTACCATTATAGGAACATTACTATAACCAGAAATCTTTCAACCCAATTTGGGTCTTCAATTTTTACAGTGATGCATTTCGTGTTTTGGCCAGGAAGCTTGGCCAGTTCGGGTATTGGCTGGCCAGTTCTAGAATTGACCAGGCTCCGAGTTTTGGCCGCAACAAATATACAAATAATGATCCATAATTATATTTATTACAATATAAAAGAAAGATTACATTTTGATGCTTAGTGGAAAACGCTTTGCGTATAGTCAAGATAGCGCTGGTGCTTAAGAAACAAATGTAGAAGATCACAACCCCTGTAAAATCTCTATTAAAAGTGTTTTTTTATGTTAAATTCAGTTAAACGCGTAAAAAAATAATAATTTGAAAACTCCGGGAGTTCAAGCATTTCCGATTTCGAAATGTACCGAAGAGTAACTATAACCTCAATAGTGAAGTAAAGACTACCTAATCATAATTAGTTAATCTTCGATTCGTTAACGGGACCAATATAAGACAAGGCAGAAGGCAGTAATAACATAAAAAGTGTGGCGAAAAGATGATCAGAAGCACCCTTTAAAAGAACAGGAGTAGCTGAAAATTGTAAAAAAAGGCCTCTACTATAACTCGAACCAAAAGGAGGTAGACCCTGGCATTCACAGATTCTGATTATGTTTATATATGTTGTGAGGTAAATGCTTCTTAGTCTCAGATTCGACGGATTTTATACAACGCTTCTTAGTTCTCCAGAAACAAGGAGGGGTCTAATATTATAGCACATTTTTTACATTTACTTTATAACTTTACTTTTACCATAGCTCTATTATTACGGGGTCTGTTCGTTGCTCCGAGAACCCTGGTTTAGCACCGGAAGGTATCACATTTCATTTTCTTCTTTTTTATTCTATAAATATGCTTGTATCGATAATTTAATAATCTCATTTTCAATTAAAAATTGTGCATCAATTATAATTATTAAATATCATTAAAACTTTTTTTTAATTATTTAGTTACATATAATAAAATAAATAGAGATTTTTTTTTCTTTGTAACGCAATCGTTGTACAAAACATCATAAACTATTAATTGTTTTTAAAATACTTAAAATAAAATATTATTTAGGTAATGCTTTAGCAAGGAAAATCACGAAGAACTATAGTGCTACTCTATTTTTAAACTAAGAAGCATAATTATAATTAAAATTAGCATAAGAACTATATTACAACTTTTTTGCATATTAAAGGTTTTTAAATTTGTAATACGTTTGCTTCAGCTTTGAATTATGTACTGTCTGATATATTGTCTTTCGGCTTTAATTTAATTTTATTTATAAAGATTATATTTTATTAGAACGGGAATTTGCCATAACAGATTTTGGTTATTTCTTTTTTACTTTGTTTCTCTTAAATGGTTTCAGATTGAGATATTCACATGACAAGTGTGTATATCTCACAACTCTCTATAATCGCATAAAGATGGAAGAAGCAAGCTGAGAAATAGCAGGGCAGAAGCAAAAGTGAAATAGCGGTCCCCATTTCTTATTGGTTATACAGGTTTGCAAATAGAAATAGTATGGATTGTAATAGGATTCTTCTTAATAATTATTACTATCAGCTTGAAGTTACTGAATAACACTGATCAAATATTCGATTCTTTTTAATATATATTTTAATAATGCAGCATACATTTGATTCACAATTAATATTTTTTTACGAATGTTACAAAAATAACTTTTGAAAAATAGTTTTCTTTTCCAATTTAAAGCTTTTTTTATTATGATAAAGTAGAAGAGTGTTTATAAAAAGCCTTATTATAATTTTTAAGACATAATTTTGCCATATTAATAACTGTTTGAACAAGAAACGCCTATTATATACTAATGTAAAAAAATTACTGTTTTGCTGCATTTAATTTGGCTTACATTTTTTATGAATCAGGCTTGTTAGTATCTCGCATCAATAT
The DNA here is from genome assembly GCA_964019185.1 of Maratus speculifer. NCBI lineage: Eukaryota > Metazoa > Arthropoda > Arachnida > Araneae > Salticidae > Maratus > Maratus speculifer. Next base: position 180,400,724 of record OZ025297.1, read on the forward strand.
GTAGCAGCGTATATTTCCTAGTAAAAAGATCATCATAGAGTGCAAGTTATACTCCAATAAAATATCTAAAAAAATTAAAATAATTCTGAAATCAATGATAAGAATGATCATACTAAACTTGTCTCGTGATTGAAATCATACTCTTTAAATGCAAAGTTAAATGTCTTGGAATCACTTATCTGCGGATGGATAAACACTTGCCTTCAGCTGGAAAAAAAGTCACAACTCAAAAAATTATTAAATTCAGATTCTATATAATCTATCTATTAAGGACCCACAATAATCAATGAAAAAGATCCGGACGATAATGTAAAGTCTATGGGAGCGTTCTTTTCAAATACCTCGCTCAAATTTTAATATTTTTGCATGGTTTTGTTGCATAGGATACCTGAGGACGGCGGCCTAGTTTTTAATTTTTCAATTTTGCTTACATATTTTTATATCATGACATTTTCAATTTCAAAATCTGTAAAACGGTTTTGAAATTTTAAGAATTTTTTTTATAACATCTGAAACCAAAAATGAAAAAGTAAAAACTAGGCTGGTTGTGAATCGTTCTCAGCTATCCTATATAAAAAAAAATCATGTAAAAATATTAAAATTTGAGCGAGATATTTGAAAAGAACACTCCCATAGACTTTACATTATCATCCGGGTCTTTTTCTGTGACTAATGTTGTGCCTTAAGCTATTACAAAATACATTAAACAAAATAAACCTGAGTTGATTATGTCTAATTTTTTAAAGTGTGGAGAAGGTTTAAATTCGAATTATAGCAAATTATAGTAACATTGTGCATATTAAAACTTTGTAAATATCATTTTATTTACATTCCAATTTTCCACATAGCCAAACAAAAATACATCCACTTAATTACATAAAATATATGTATGGCTAAGATATTTTTTCATCTCTTATTTACATGGAACATTTGATGAAAAACAAATGCTATTTCGCATAAAAATATTTTATATATTTAGGTTCGTATTGAATATTAAATTTAAAATTTTGAAATTTTGACGTATTAAAATTAATAGCAATATTTAAGTTACTTAATTTTAACTTACTTTTTGCATACGAAAAGTCTTAAATACATTAACAAAATTAGCATTCATGCTGTACAATTAGGTTACACACGTATCACTGCACGTAAATATTATTAATTTTCAACATATTATTAATTTCTCTTTTATTTAATACACACATAGATTGTTTTCTTTTCAGAAGTTAATTTATTACCCATTTAAATTTTAATAACGAAACTATATAGTAAAAAGTGATATTTAAAATAAAATTTTTTTAAACTAAAATAAATGCATCTCTAAATAGTTCAGATATTATAATAAAATAACTATTTGTTTATCAGGCATTTCATAATTTGAAATATAATAAAATGGATACTAGTGTTCTTTTCATAAATATTCCAATTCGTACCTTCTAATATAGCGTACAAAATATTCAGTGACAACCAATGATGAACTTGTTAAATGTGAAAGACAGAAGCTTAAATTAAATCAAATTTAAAACGATATCCTTCATGAAGAATTCAATGACTTATTTATATGCTAATTATCATTGATCACAATTTAAATGATATTTAATTAATTCATTTCAAAACAAATTTGATAGGAGTTTCAGTTGTATATTAGAAATGTTACTAATCATTTTATTGTGATCATTAAAACATCTTGCTGACCATCTTCTGAGCATTATTTTAATAGGACACGCATTTTCTGAATTTCGACATTAATGAATGTTGCATTTCTGTAACAGATTTTAAAGATTTTAACACAGATTAAAGACAGAGAAACAGATTTTACTTATCTTCCGCAATTCTTTTAAGGGGCGACTTTAAGTTAATTAATTAAAAAATGCATAATTGTAAATATAATTGTAAATCTCCAACCCGAAAGAAGAGTTTCAATGTTTTAAAATGAAAATACAAAATTGGTATTTCACAAAATTTATGATATATTAACTGGATGAGAATAAAACAGTATCAAAAGTTTGGAAATTCTCGTCATATTTGAAATAAATTTGCATTTCAGGCTTATGAAGTATTTCGAATGTTGAACAAATGTTTGATCTAAAATGCATGGTATTGAAATAAGTTTTTGAAATATTGCAACTATGAATGTTTTTACTTGCACCCGTTTCAACAAAGGCAGTAGCCTAATCGACATTGGTGAATAAAATATTTAAAGTAGGGGTTGAAAGCATAAACACTGCCTGACCAAATGAAGATTAATTTAAACATTTTATTTAACGACGATGATCTATAGAAAACTCTAGATAGTATTTAAAGAAATTTCAGACATATACAAAGATTTATGTCCTTAATTCTTAAACAGGAATTTTAAAAGTATAGATTATAAATAACCATAACAACAACAGCAAAAACAGACCTTGTAAAACTGTTATACAAGGTACACTGCCTTAAAGGTTACACTTTAAAGATATTTTGGTTATTGGATTTACTAAATAATCTCCTCTAAAAAATGCTTCTTCTAAAAAAAATAGTGAAGATAAAACGCAAAAAACTTAATATGATGTTATACATTTTATTCAGCTAAACTTTATGATTTCTTTACATTTAAATATTTTTAAAATTAAAGTCTTTATAACCTTCGTTGAAAAATATAATATATTTTAACCTTTGAAATCAATTTGCTGATTTGAAAAATTAACGCAATTCAAGATATATTATTACTATGTGCACGATTGCATTTTTTCAACGTTTATTAATTAATTTAAATATTTTTTAAATCGACCATTAAATGAAAAAGAGGGTAAAAATCACAAAAGCGAAGATATTTAATTTTTTTTTATTATCGATTATAATTTTTTGTTGGGTATTCAATGTTTTCCAATTTGTACTAAAGCCCAGTTAAGGACATGTTCAAAATTTATTAATTGTATGAAAATTTTTTATTATGCAGATTTATTAAATAATACTTCATTGCGCATGCGTGAATGCTATCAAAATTACAGTTGCATATTCTGCTAGCTATATGTATAGAGCAATTTTTCTGAAAGTCTAAAAAACATAGCTTGAAAATTTTGAAAATTATTGTCGATCGAATAAGTTCGAAATCCGTTATTTGCGAAATGTTGCAAAACAAGTAAGAAAAATCATGCGTTAAGCATAGATTATGAAACACTTTCTAACACTTCCTGAACTCTTTAACTAAACTTCATTATCCTGGGAAACAAGGTGTTACAGTCTATAGCCAAATATGCTTTCCAATACTTTTGAACAGCCTGTCTTTGAACTGTCAATTGAGAACTGTATAATGGGGGAATTTAGTTTAGCAAGAAAACCCCCCACTAGATGAAATATTTATTTTAGCAACTTATACTAATAGATAAAGATATACTTGAATCCTTTTGTTCAGCCCCGTAGTTCACCTAGTACCTTTATTACACGAAAGTATTTTGCTCAAATTTTGTTCAAACAAAAATACTCTTTAAACTACTTAAATCACATTTCCAGAAATTATCATCCATATGCGACCCTATAAAGGTTATTTCGTTATATATGTTTTCTTATGCCCCCCCCCACTATATTTCTTATTCAACCGAATGCAGTTCGATGTAAAAAATGTATACTCATTTTAAAACATCCTTTAAGTAAATTACTATCATACTCAGTCATCTTTCCGAGCTCTTTTGTATAACCCTGTATAGCTAAATTATGTAATTATTAACATTGACACACACCATATAATGTGCATACATTTAGTGAAACTTAAAACCGCATATCATAATTAAAAATGCGTTTTATCCATCCAACAACCATCATCCATAATGTACAGTATTTCGTATAGAGTATACTATTTGAAATCTTTGTGTGTCCCTGTAAATGCTATGCACATCGTATTATGCATTAAATAACTCATATTAAGCCTCAGAGACGTATATCAATTTCATTATACTTGAAATCGTTTTACTTAAAATATGCGCTAACAATTCCCCCCTTTATTATTATACAAAGGAATTCTTTTGTATGGCCCTGTAATAGAAAAATAACTATTCTTTTCAGTGCATATTTTACAGAATGCATTTTTTAGTGCACTTCCTAGACGTATGTAAATATGAATATGTTTTATGGGGTGTAACATCTTTAAAATTCATTTTAAATGATTTTCCCCCCATAGGCCGTAATGTAACGGAAGACTTTTGACTGTCTCTGTAAATAAAAAATCATTGTAGAAACTTAATTTTCAATAGGATTTGTGTTAGGCTAAATGTCAATAACCTTCGGCCATTTTCTGGCCCCTCTGCAGGGATGTAGTGGAGGGTATACGCGGGTATACGTTGTATACCTTCTAGATTATTTAAGGAACACCGTATGCAATCTGTTTCTCAAGAATGCTACAATCTAGGGTACACTCTCTCCCTTAAGCGTATACGTTCTGCTTGGAGCGAATATCCTCTGTTTTTTAAGACTACACCACTGCTGCTTTGTCTGAACTCCCCCGTCCCTAGCACTGCCTCTGATGGTAATATTCAAGAAAAAAGCAAGCCAGAATGATAATGACTTTTTTTAAAGATTTCATCTACTTCATTATTACCTAATATCGATTTAATTATAAATTAGTATGTATCTATTTTTAGTTTTCTACTTTTAGGTAGCTTTCATTACAAAAAGTAAAAAGCTACCTATTGCAGCCTTCCGGAGGTAAGCACTTCCGGGAAAATTTGGTATATTTTCACCGATCATGACCCCCAGACCCCAAAACCACCCTCCGTTCAAATGTTGACATATATATATATATATATATATATATATATATATATATATATATATAACCATAACAAAACCAAAAGAAATTCCATATCCCCAAAATACATGGAAGTCTTCATCAGGGAGGCCCCTCCATGTAGGGGTAAATAAAGAGAAGTTTCTGAAAGGATGTAGGCTCATAAGCTAAATTACATCCTTAGCCCCCAACTTCTCAGATTTCAGAAATCAAACCAAAACCTTCAAAAATATTATAAATATATACAAATTTTTTAAAAATACCAAAGCACAAGACCAAAAATTACACAAACAAAAAAGGAAAATTACCTACAAAACTAAATATAAAAAATAAAATTGTAAAATACAAACCCCCAGGAATACAAAACCCTCTTCAGCTAGTGGGGCCATTCACTAGCGCTTCAATCTCGCCCTAAATTGAAATCAAGCATCCGTAAGTAAAGAAACACTGAGACTCAGAAACTTTCAGTTAACATATAAGATGGATAACAGTTAACCATTAAAATCTTTTTTAAACCGCTCATAGCCAATTCTAGATCTGTTTTGTTATTGCAAATCCTGCGGATCCTATTAACTTGTGAATACATAATATTTTTTAAAACTTTATTGCTAATACATGAAAACCAGTAAGTGAGGCTATTAACTTCAAAATTAAAATCCTTCCTTTTATCATAAAGTCCAATCAACCATTTTTCCTTGTTTTTCTTAATTTTAAGATCTAAGAAAGTAATTTGTTCACCATCATCGGTTCGGTTCAGGACGAGCTCATTAGGGTAAATGTTAAGGCTTATTTCCTCAAAATTATTGCAATTAAATACTATAAGATCGTCTACATATCTAAAGAAGGAAATATTATTGAAATTTTTTTCGTAAAAATATAAAAATAGATTAGAGAACGCACTTGAAAAACTAGTTCCCATTGGCACCCCCTTATTTTGTTTATAATAATTAATTCCATTAAATAAAACATTTTCAAATAGGCAAAACTTAATTAAATCAATCCAAAACTTCTTATCTACTTTTAAAACATATTCAAATTCAACATAAATATTTTCAAATACCCCCACAATCAAATTGTGAGGAATGCTGCCAAACAGATTCTCAAAGTCAAAAGTGTTTACAGAAGTAATTTTCCATGAGTTACCATTCAAAAAATCTAAAACTTTAAGGTTATTGCCAATGATTGTATTGCAATCAAAAGTTTCCTTTAAAATTAAATTCAGCAAACCAAACAAAATTTTACCCGCTTTGCAATTATAACTATTAGTACCACAGGTAACGAAGCGAAATTTTACTGGTTTCTTATGAAATTTAACAGTCGCAAAAAGGTAAGGAAATACAAAGTAATTCCTACTAATTCCAAATTTTTTATCAAAATCCAAAATACGTTTTTTTATTTTAGAGGGGTTTTCAGTTAACGTTTTATAAGATTCATTACAGGTATATTCCTTCAAAAGAAGATTCCTATAGAAAACTTTACAAATTAAAGCAAAGTTACTACTTGCTTTATCAACAGTAGCAATAATAAACTTTTCTTTTAATTTAGCTATACTGGTTTTTAAATCGAAATTATAATGAAATTTTTTAGAACAACCCTTATTATAATAGTCTCTAAAAAACAAAAAATCTTTTTTAAATAGTACCATAAACTTTAATTTCCATTCTCTAAAATCCTCAAAAGGCCAACTATATTTATATGAAACTTTTAAAATAAAGGCATCCAAATCCTTTTCCATAAATTCTATAATTTTAAGATTACTATAATTAAAGTTTAATCTAAATCCAGAACCCAAACTCATAATATTCCTTAACTGAACATCTTTTACAATATTTAAATCTCCTGAAACAATATGTCCAAAATCTGGATTAATATAATCTTTATAGCAGTCTAAATCACAGTAACAATCATCCCCTTTAATTAAATCTAGATTCTTACTATAATCATTATAGTTACAAATAAGATTTTTTAATGTCCTGTCATAACTATAAGTAATTCTAATTTTAAAGCTATTTTTAAGAGGGAAAAGGCTATTACAATGTTTCAGAATATTCTTAAATTTAATAGAATCAAAAATCTTATCTCTAAAACACAAAACAAAATTTTCAAAAGTTTCTTCACGTATAGATTTTATTTTATTTAAATCACTGATACCAGTTTTATATTTAAATAAATCAATAACAATATCCTTTATATACTGATTTTTAAATTTATAACTATCAAATTTACTCCTCAAAAACCATTTAATAACTTTATTTTTTAATCTAAAAATTTTATTTTTTATTTCATTAATATCATAAAAATTAACATAATCTTTATTTACAGAATCAATAGTATCAAAAATATCTGCTTTAAATTTACTTTTTCCTTTTCCTCTACTCCCTCTCTTGTTAAATGTAAAAAATGAATCCTTTAATCTAAATTTACTGAAACCGCAAAAATCACCCCTATTAACAACATTAATACCATTAAATTCTGAATTCAGGCCATATGGATAAATTGTTTTAAGTCTGTACATATACATATTTTCAACTTTTAATCTATCTTCCCTATTGGGAACTATATCCAAAATATAAATGCTAATACTTTTAAATTCATGTTTTTGAAAGTGCTCAATCTCAATATCGTTACAATTTTTGTTATTTTTCTTTCTTATATCATTTCTATGCCCAGTAATCCTAATATTTAAACTACCAGAAGTCTGTCCAATATAACCAAATTTACAGATTCCACATTCTAAAAAATAAACAACATTATTAGTTTTACAAAAAATATCTTGATCATTTTCAATCTGTTCTTTGCCAGCACAAGGACAAGTAAGACATCGTTTATCACTACAAACACTAAATTTTTTTAAAGATTTTCTAAATTTTAGATCAACTAAAAACATTTGGTACGGTAGCTTTTTTACCGGGGAAATTCCTGTACCAAAATAATCCCCAGGGCCCCTTGTTTGAGCACGCGACGGACCTGGTGCTATGCAAATTTTTTCTTTATTACTTTCCATGATAAGTTTTTAAAGTACCTGAAAGGCAAAGCGGGTAAAATTTTGTTTGGTTTGCTGAATTTAATTTTAAAGGAAATTGAAACTTTTGATTGCAATACAATCATTGGCAATAACCTTAAAGTTTTAGATTTTTTGAATGGTAACTCATGGAAAATTACTTCTGTAAATACTTTTGACTTTGAGAATCTGTTTGGCAGCATTCCTCACAATTTGATTGTGGGGGTATTTGAAAATATTTATGTTGAATTTGAATATGTTTTAAAAGTAGATAAGAAGTTTTGGATTGATTTAATTAAGTTTTGCCTATTTGAAAATGTTTTATTTAATGGAATTAATTATTATAAACAAAATAAGGGGGTGCCAATGGGAAGTAGTTTTTCAAGTGCGTTCTCTAATCTATTTTTATATTTTTACGAAAAAAATTTCAATAATATTTCCTTCTTTAGATATGTAGACGATCTTATAGTATTTAATTGCAATAATTTTGAGGAAATAAGCCTTAACATTTACCCTAATGAGCTCGTCCTGAACCGAACCGATGATGGTGAACAAATTACTTTCTTAGATCTTAAAATTAAGAAAAACAAGGAAAAATGGTTGATTGGACTTTATGATAAAAGGAAGGATTTTAATTTTGAAGTTAATAGCCTCACTTACTGGTTTTCATGTATTAGCAATAAAGTTTTAAAAAATATTATGTATTCACAAGTTAATAGGATCCGCAGGATTTGCAATAACAAAACAGATCTAGAATTGGCTATGAGCGGTTTAAAAAAGATTTTAATGGTTAACTGTTATCCATCTTATATGTTAACTGAAAGTTTCTGAGTCTCAGTGTTTCTTTACTTACGGATGCTTGATTTCAATTTAGGGCGATATTGAAGCGCTAGTGAATGGCCCCACTAGCTGAAGAGGGTTTTGTATTCCTGGGGGTTTGTATTTTACAATTTTATTTTTTATATTTAGTTTTGTAGGTAATTTTCCTTTTTTGTTTGTGTAATTTTTGGTCTTGTGCTTTGGTATTTTTAAAAAATTTGTATATATTTATAATATTTTTGAAGGTTTTGGTTTGATTTCTGAAATCTGAGAAGTTGGGGGCTAAGGATGTAATTTAGCTTATGAGCCTACATCCTTTCAGAAACTTCTCTTTATTTACCCCTACATGGAGGGGCCTCCCTGATGAAGACTTCCATGTATTTTGGGGATATGGAATTTCTTTTGGTTTTGTTATATACATTTTTTACATTTCTTTTTGTAGCATTTTGCGCATTGGTCTGTAAAAAACTGTTTATTTGTTTCTTCATTTTTTAAAAATTAATTGAATGGTTTAAATAAAATTGTGTATATATATAACCATATATATATATATATATATATATATATATATATATCTGATTTCTGTCATGCGATAACTAATGTATTTATGAACCGATTTGAATGAAACTTGGTATGTACATAGTACATACAAATGTCTCGACCGAGTTCGTTGGTCAGCATCATCCGCCATTTTGTTTCAAAATGGCGGCCATTTAATTTTTTTTTTTTTAAATTTAAAATTTAAAATTGAATGCAAAAAAATTAAAAGTTGAAAAATATTTTTCTTTTACGTGTTAGAAATTAAAACAAAGATTCCAGAACACTTTTTATTTTGTCTATATCTTAAAAAATGATTGAGTTATAGCACTTTGAATTTTTCTTATTGCTGGCAATTTGAAACGATCTGATATTTGTCATGTAATAACACGCGTATTTATGAACTGATTTCAATGAAACCTGGTATGTACATAGTACATACAAATGTCTCGACCGAGTTCTTTGGCCAGCATCATCCGCCATTTTGTTTCAAAATGGTGGCCATTTTAAATTTTTTAAAAAATTTAAACTTTAAAATTAAATGTGAAAAAATCAAAATTTGAAAAGTATTTTTCTTTTACGTGTTAGAACTTAAAACAACGATTCCAGAACACTTTTTATTTTGTCTATATCTTACAAAATGATTGAGTTATAGCACTTTGAATTTTTCTTATGTCTGACATTTTGAAACGATCTGATTTTTGTCACGTGATAACACGCGTATTTATGAACCGATTTCAATGAAACTTGGTATGTACATAGTACATACAAATGTTTCGACCGAGTTCGTTGGCCAGCATCATCCACCATTTTGTTTTAAAATGGTGGCCATTTTAAATTTTTAAAAAAATTTAAAATTTAAAATTAAATGCGAAAAAATTAAAAGTTGAAAAATGTTTTTCTTTAAGGCGTTAAAACTTAAAACGACGATTCCAGAACATTTTTTATTTTGTCTATATCTTAAAAAATGATTGAGTTATAGCACTTTGAATTTTGCTTATGGCTGACATTTTGAAACGGTCTGATCTGAACGATCCATCATGTTGCTTTAAAATGGCATATACTTTATGATATCGTGGAATTTGGTGACTCTCTAAATCGCTTAAAATAAAACCAGGTTGAATAAAAGATGACTATTTTCTAAAAATTCCTATTAATATTCAGTCTTGACAAAAGCTAGTATTCAATCTTATAAAATCACTAATTTTATAAGATTATTTCCACTAATTTGAGCTTAGCATTTTTGAACAATGTAACTTACTTTAAAATAAATAAATAAATATATAAGTATATGAAAGCTACCTCTTCCTCCCGGCATTGCCGGAAGGACTTTTTTTTATACTCGCAGTTATGATGTTTCCAATTAATAAGCACTTCATTAATGATGAATACTTATCATTCATTAATTTTTTACATGCCATTATCTCGTGCAATATTGCATATTGGAGTGTTTTCTGTTTTATTTTGTTTATTTCTTTTAACATTATCTAATCAATTTGAATAGAAATTAAATAAGTTTAAAAAGAATTTTTTTTTTCTTTTGTGAAAATCCGTCAAGGTTTCAGTCCCGTAAATGGCGAATAACCGAGGTTTAATTTTGTATACCTATTGTTTGTAGATAATTTTGTGTTCTTTAATTTATGCCAAAGCAATCTTTTCTTGGATACCCACAATTTCTAAGATATTTCCAAAACACTTAAAAAAGTGGGGAGGGGGCTCTCACGGCTCACTTCCTATTCATGAGGATTTTTACCTATTCATTAGTAGCCATCAATGAACAAACTTACCAAATTTCATCTCTGTAGCATTTATTATGGCAAACTATCCTAATTTGATTGGACGAAAATGATTTTCGTTTGTGAAAATCCGTCAAGGTTCCATTTCCGTAACTGAAGGGAAAACGAGGTTCCATTGCATATAAATGTTATAAATGTTATGCTCGTTAATATATGTTGAAGTAACTTTTTTTATAAAAACCCATAGTTTCTGAGATATTTTCAAAAACCTAAAAAAGAGGGGGGTAGACATATTTTTGTACCTCCCTCCCCCTCCCAGCTCACTTCCTATTCATGAGGACTTTTTACCTAGCCATTAGTAGCCATCAATGAAAAATGTTCCAAATTTAATCTCTGTAGCATTTATTATGATGAACTTTTCTAATATGATTGGACAAAAATGGTCAAGATTCTGGTTCCATGAATGACGGAGGTTCCACTGCGTATGCATGTCATTTGTAGATAATTTTATGCTCTTTAATTTAAGCTGGAGTATTTTTTTTATAAAAACCCATAATGCTTGAGATATTTTCAAAAACCTAAAATAATAGAAGGGGGAATTATTTTTGCCCATCCCTACACCCCGCTCACTTCCAATCCATGGGGATTTTACCTAGTCATTAGTAACTATCAATGAACAAATTTGCCAAATTTAATCTCTGTAGCATTTATTATGGCAAACTTTTCTAATTTGATTGGACTAAATTGCTTTCAAAAATTATCTTGAAATTAAAGATGAATGTTGAAGGCTTATAAATGGGGGATAATAAATATAAATTTACATCTGTTATAATTTATTTACTGATTGAGTATTCGTGTTATAAATTAATCTAATTACAAATGGGTGTTTTATAATACATATTTTTTTTTTACTTTTATAGTAATAAATTAAAATTTATATTGCTTAGCTATAAAAACATTTCCGACATACGTGAACAAATTTTTAACTGAAATGCACGAAAATTGCAGACATCAATCTTTAAACGCCAAAATAAAACGAACGAATGGTTTATATTTTTATCTATGAGCTATAACATAAATCAAAACTTCTCCATGGTAATCATTTTATTGTGCCGTTGACTACAAAATATTTTTATAAAAAGACAACTTTCATAGCATTTCAAAGGCATTCTGTTAGATTTAGTATCTCACTAGAACTTGTAAATTTTATGCATTCGTATATAACAACATCATTAATGTGTTGTAACACAGCCAGTTTGGAGTTATTTAGTAAATATCACATTTTTTAGTTCATAGGTTGACCTACTCCCCACGAAATAATAAATCTATTTTTTTTTATTATTATTATTACACTTTTTACATTTATTTCACTCTTTCTATTTGATATATTTTCTTTTTATTTTAAGTTTGAAATATTTTATTGTTCTAATTTCTCAAAAATTGGCCTATTTTACCATGCGCATAGCTTTCCACATAATAAACTCATTACTGTTGTAAATGGACTACAAATGTAATCCTGAAGAAAATTTGACGATTTGTCACATGAGTCTGTCTAACACAAAACTAATGCAAAAATAATTTATTAATTTATAATTATGTTTTTAGAAATAATACAATGTTTCACTGTCATATGCGCCTGAAATACCCCTGTTAAACAATACATATAAACGTGAAAACAAAAACTCACAAGTTTACTGAGCGGTGTATAAAATGTTTCAAATTCTAAAAACTAAAAACAATAAAAGAATGTTAAATTATTCAACATTTCGATCATCTTCTGTGACCTTCATTATTAAAACGCTGTCATAATCTTTCCAAAAAACAGAGAAAAACCGTGTCAATTATACTACAAATACTTAAATCTGTAAATTCACGGTAAAACTACTGGCAGAAAAGTTGGCAGATTTTTTTCCGCTCCGTTAGAAGATTTTCCGTTTTCAGAATTAAAAGAAGGAAGAACTCCGTTTGAAGAAGCGATAACTTTTCATTATAAAGTTGGTATCATAAAAGGCTGGTGTTGTCATCTATCGGAAAATCTAGAAGTTTAGTATTTATTGACTCGGAAATAAGAAGGAAATCTCCGTTTGAAGAAGCGATAAATTTCCAATATAAGGTTGGTATTATAAATGGTTGGTGATACCATCTATCAGACAGTTTAGAAGTTATTGTCGAGAGATAAAATAGAAATTTTCGGTATGATTCGAAGTGATTATCTTCTGCATGGGAGTCGTTGCTCTAACTATCATGCCATAGGATCATCGAATGCTGATGATTCTAAAGGCATATGGTGTATTGTACCGTGTGCTTATATGCTTTAAAAGATAGATTGTAATTTCATCGATGCTATTAAATTCTTGCAAGTTTAAATTGATAATGCTAATTTATTACTATGATTTTCTTATAATTAAAGTATATTTATAATATGTCTTGATTAAATAATTAGAGAAATTTTCTTTACTCAATGATTGGTTAGTGTATGGTCTGATTAATTTGTTAATCAGAAAGTTAATGATAGCTGTACTGTTGCAATTCAGCAGCATACTAAAGCAATTAAGCAGCAAATCTTACAAACGAGGCAGGATTATATATTGAGCTTTTCATTTCTGTACAACAATATGTCAGTTTCCGAAAGATTTTACACAAATATGCCATAGATAACAGAATATCTCCGTTGTTTCCTTCCATATATCTCCGTTTTGTTATTTTCAGGAAATATGATGAAAATGTTTGACTTTTAACGGAAGATGACATTTTGTCGTGAAAATAGACTTTTTCTGTGAAATTCAAGAAAAATATACCTGTGAATTTCAGGTTTTTTTGTAACAGTGTATAAACAATAAAATATGCAGTGGCACCGTCTATATGACAAAAAATAAAATAAATCTTAAAATGATTTAACAAGAAGTATTGCATGGTATCAACTGTCAGGTGATAACGGAATAAAAGGAAATTGAATATCTTTATTTTAATGTTTGTTTAGTTTTTACAACATTTACATATTACTTTACAACATTCTATACATCGTTCACTAAACTTATATTTTTTTGTTTTAATGTTTATATGCAACTTTTCAATGATGTAAATGTTCAGCTTTTCACTGTGTAAATTATGTTTATAATTCTGTATATCAGGAAGTGAGCGAAAAATTGATTACGAAATTACATCTTTATATTCATGAAGCAACTTAAATAAAAGGAGTGAACAAAGAGACATGATCTCCTTCAAAATGAATTCTGGATCCGCAGGAAAACAGACATTGTCTTAATTGTGGCTGCACTTCTGGCAAAATTAATTAAATTTTCTGCAAATTCCTTCAAATTCATAAATGTAATTACATATATCTTGATAAGGTAACGCACAAAACTGATTATTTAAACCTCAAATATGCGCTTTTAACATATTCCTCAATTATTATGACATTTCTAATTATGTTTTAGTTAATTGAACAACAACGTCGGAAGTCAGGAATAAAATTTTATTTCATCTCTGAAAACTAATTTTGAAATATCATTAACATTAAAGCTCAGAATATACAAGTTTCAAATATGTTAGGCTATAAAAAAAGTTAACATTTGGGACTTGATTTAATTAATTTATACTGAACTAATTAAGAATTTTTGGATTATCTATAGACATATTGGATGATTTTTTTTTCTTTTCGTTCAGACTTTTCAAGCAAGCACTTAGCTGTCATTTAAAATCGCAACGCTTAAAGAAAAATTTTGACATTATCTTACACTATAATATGAGCAAACATTCTGTGTGTAAATTTTATCTTAACAACGTCTTTAATGATTTTGATTAAATTTCGTATTCTAATGTTTTAGGGCACGAGAAAACCAATGGGTTAGGTTCGAGAAATTTTGATTAGTGAATCATTTTGGGGTCATTGTGGGTCAAGCTAATTCTATCTAGAAAAGGACGCAAACGATTTTTAATAAATTTTATATTCTGCCGTTTTCGATTAAGGGAAGATCATTAGTCTAAGTAATATGTTCGAGAAAAATCAATTCTTGGAAATACCAAATCGAGAAGTAGGTTATTTTTGCCTCACTTTATGTCAAGCTATTTCTGTCTACAAAACTGCTTTAATGATTTTCACAAAATTTTGTATTCAATTATTTTCGGGATCGAAAAGACAATTGGGCTAAGCCGCATGCTATAGAAATTATGGTTCATTTTGGGTCGTTATGTGTCAGATTCAAGCTATTTATATGAAACACGGCTCAATTGATGTTGACTAACTTTTATACCTAGTAGTCTTTCGGCACGAGGAGACGATATTGCTCGGTCAAATATTCGAGAAATTACGATTAATGAGTCATTTTGGTGTCATTGTGGGTCAAGGTAACTCTATCTAGAAAATTATCTTTAAAATTATCTTTATCACAGACTATTACAGCAGTGATCCTGTTCCAAATTTTCCAAAAAATTAAAGTATTCGGTTCTGAAAATTTAACCATAAAAATGCATTGCAAATTTCAACAAAAGGTCGAAAAAATATGCCGATTTTGCAATAAGATCGAGAAAAAAGAGAATTTGAACAAAAAATCTCCAAAAAAATCCCGAAAATTCCATAAAACAATCGCACAAAACGCAAATTTTGTCATACAATCGCAAAAAATCAATACTTCGTCCGAGGATTGCAGAAACAAAGATAATTTCATCAAAGAATCCCGAAAAAAACTCAATTTTCTTTAAATAATCACGAAAACAAATCTGTGATTTCATCAAAAGAACTCAAGAAAAAAACGTTTGTCAAAGTACTGCAAAAAAATGAAAAATTTGTTGAAAGATTTCGGAAAAATCGTGATTTTGATAAAAGAATCGTAAAAACTCTCTTCCAAATTTCATCAGATGAAATGCGAAAAAAATGGCATTTCCCCATTTGTTCTCCGACCGGTTGACGAAATTCAATTCTTTCGATTATTGATATTTGCGGGTGTTTTTCAGGTCAAGTTATAAAATTTACCTCATTTTTTATTTATTTTTTTCCTTGACAAAATTTGAGGTTTTTTTTTTTTTTTTTTTTTTTTTTTTTTTTTATCCACTGACGAAGATCCTGTTTTTTTCTTATCGACCGATCGACGAAAATTGCATTTTATTTCACGACAGATTGACGAAATTTGCTGTTTTATTTCGTGAAAAAATGATGAAATTCATGGTTTTAATTGGTTTGCGATTGACAAAATTTGCCGGATTTTTCCATGACGATTTTTACAAAGTTCATGACAGATCAAGGCAATTCTTAATATTTTTTTTTTTTTTTTTTTTTTTTTTTTTTTTTTTTTTTTCCATGACCGATTGATGAATGGATTTTGCGGAAATTTGCTAAATACGAGTAAAATGAATAGTAATTTGAGAAATTCTGCAAATACGCATGAGAACAGCATGCCGCTATCTACTGTCTACTTGAAAGAACATACTTAAATAATACCAAACCTACAATTTTAATGATGGGTACTCAAGCATATTCTTTTCATGGGCACGAATTTTTCAGCGTCGCAAACTGACTGTGGTATACCACTGCTGTTGAATTAATTTACGGCGCACATCAAACGTCATTTTTCAGACTCCGCAGAGTTTTGGCAGTTAAATCATATTTTTTTAATTATGTACAAAGAGAAAAAATCGATAATTATCGCTGAGTTACGGAGAAGACATAATCCTACAACTGATAAGAAAAAAAATCCTAAAATAATTCTGCAAACAAAAAGCATCTCTATAAGAAGCAATGAGACTCAGACGCCGAAAGTTTGTCTCCAAAAAAAAATGTTTAATCGCCTTGTGGCGACTGGCGATCGTAAATCTGCACGTATATTCCGGATACGAAAAGATCATATGGAGCTGGGTCACATGTTTAAGAAATTTTAATTAGTGTGTCATTTCTGGATCATTTCGAGTCAAGATATTTTTTACATAGAGAACGGTTTTAAAGATTTTCATTGAATTTTGTAATCTATCGTTTTAGAGCTCAAGAAGACAACTGGGCTAGGTCACACTTTCGAAAAAATTAAATTTGTGGGTAATTTTGAATCACTTTTGATCACGATCAAGCCAATTGTTTCAAAACGGATCGAACTATTAAAAAATTTATTATACCGTTTCCGGGCACTAAAAGAAAATTGGGCTAGATAATGTTTTCGGGAAATTTCGATTAGTGAGTCTCTCTGAGTAACAATGTGTCAAAGTCAATCTAATTGTATCAAAAAACGGCTCTAGCGATTGATGATTTTGACAAAAATTATATTATATCGTTTTCGGTCTCATGAAAACCATCGGAGTGGATCAGATGATAAAAAAAAAATTAGATTAGTTGGCTATTTTACGGTTACTGTCGGTCAAACTATTTTTATCTAAAAACTGCTTTAAAGATTTTGACCAAAATTCCTACAATTTTGTATTATAAAACGACAATTACGCTTAATCATGTATTCGAGCTGATTAATTTAGTGTGGAATTTTGGATCACTATGAATCAAGGTCAAACTAATTCCATTTTCAAAAAAGGGTTCCAACAATTTTGACTAAATTTCATGTCCTACTACTTAAATTTAATACTACTATTACTACTATACTTACTATTATTAATACTGTTATAAAATGCTATATATCAACAACAGAGCGAGAATGATAGAATGAGAATATATGGAGTTGAACATAAAGCTAATTTTGACCGAGCGTATCTCGGTCATTCGCGCGAGTTTTTTTAGTAATACCTGAAAAATTTCTATGCTGTCATAAAAGACAAATGTTTCTTTTTCTACGAAAAATCCTAATAAAGAAAAAAATATGTGCATCCAAGGTAACAACAATTCTTAAAAGCATTTATATTATTTTAAAACATGGAAAACGAATATATTTTCGAGATTTAAAGAATCATTTTAAAAATCAGTTTTTGTATTCAGCATTGCCGATTTTCGGAAACTTTTACGTATAGTTTTTATGATGTATTAATCAGGATTTTTTTTAATATCTAAATATCGATTTTTCGTATGCTAATAATTTTCAATTTCTTTTCAATTAAACACTTTTAGCTGCAATACTGAATTTATGCATCCAAGATTACCAAAATAGTATTAATTTTAATAATAACATTAATGGCTAATGGTTTAATAATAACGGTAATTAATGGTTTAATAATAAGGTTCAGGCTGAGAAAACTGACTAAAATGTTGGAAAAATTACTAAAAGATTTTTATGACACTCTTGTTTTATAAATACGCACTTATGTATATCTCTAAAATACATTTCTTACCGAGTTCTTGGAAAAATATTTGTACCATCTGTTTGGTGCGATTGGCGAAGGAATCCAGAACGGAGCCAAAATGTTGCTTTAGCATCTTACCAAATTTTTCTAAATGGAGGAAAATCATATTTTTTATTTTATTTTTTATGAGCATATAATTTCATATTATATATATTATATTTGTATTATATAAAAATATACATAAATATATATATTGTGTAGGTAATTTTATGTTTATATATTGTTTATACACCAAAATAAATATACAAGATAGATGCATATAAATAAATGCTATATACTTATTTACATTTTTATAATTACATTACATTTTGTATTTTATACATATATATTATACATGTGAAATTAAAACATAACACTATATTATAAAGGTTAATGTTTTATACATCTTAAAACATATAAAACTTTACAAAAAATATATTTCCGTATTATTGCATTTACATTAAAATATTGTTTGAACATCGGAAAATTATAAATAAAAATAAATTATAAAAATGTACATAAAATTGTTATTAATCCGCCAGCAGCATTCAAGTAATAAAAACAATTCCAATTGCTGAAAGTCGCAACAACTAAATTGAAATATTTATCGTAAAAAAAAATAAAAATAAAATAAAAAATAAAGAACGCTTTTCGAATTCGCGGGTAACACGATAGAAAATTTATCGTATATTTTTGTTTGTTGTCGTATTATATTTTCTTTGAAAACTAATTTTTTTTCCAGTGTAACTTTCCGAAAAGGTCGCCTGACTTTCTTTGTCTTTTTGTAAATTGAATTTTAAAGATACTGGAAATATTTTATGGAGCATGACATTTTAGTATATACTAGCAGGGGTGACCGAGCTAAGCTCGGTCAAAATTAACTTTATATTCAACTAATTATAGTATTTCCACTGTATCATTCACTCTGTATCATTACTGTAAAACATGTTATTACAAAACAATCAGCAAGAAAAATATGTTTGTATGCACATATTCATAAATATTACTTTATTTTAAAATTTACGACGAAAGGACATCGATCCAAACCACTTTTTTAGCTCGACTCTGGTTAATTTAACCATACATCTCGAATCCTATTAAGAATGCATAAAAAAAATCTTCACATTCTGAAAGACAACATTTTTTGCCAGATATAGCGAAATTTGGAGACATTCTTTCATTTGGCACCAAATACGTGTTGTGGCTTTCGTAACCTTAATAGTCAATTTTTTGGCCAAATGTCGCCAATATTTTGTCAAATATCGCCAGCTTATTGGTTGCTGCCATTTTCTCGTGACTCTGACCCGTATTACCCAAAATGACCCACTAATCAAATTTGATCAAACATGTGACTTAGCTCAATGGTCTTCAGGTAATCAAAAACAGTAGAATATAAAATTGAATCAAAATCGTTTAAGCCATTTCTTAGATAAAATTAGCTTGACAACATCCAGCAATGAAGCGGAATGGTCCACTAATATAATTTTGTTTAACATGCGACTCACCCCAATAGTCTTCTCGTGACAAAAGACGTTTCGTTACAAAATTTAGGTAAAATTGATTGAATCGTTGTTATATATAATTAGAATAACTCTAACCCATTATGACCCAAAATGACCCATTAATCGAATTTTCGCGAGCATGTGTTCTGATCCAATGGTTTTCTGTTGCCCGAAAACATCATAATACAAAATATAATCAAATTGGTGAGAGCCATTTTCTACATAAAATTAGTATGACCCATCAATGACCCGCAAATGACCCTTATAATCGAAATCTCTCGAACATGCGACCTAGCTCATTTTTTGCGTGCCGAAAAATGAGAGATACAAAATTTAGATAAAATCGATTGAGCTGTTTTTTAGACATAATTAGTTTGACCCTGACCCATTATGATACAAAATGACAAATACATCGAATTTTCGCAAACATGTGACCTAACCCAATGATTTTCTTGTGCCTGAAAACGATACAATACAAAATTTAGTCAAAATTGCGCGAGACACATTGCCTAGATAAAATAAGAATGACCTAAAAGTGACCCACTAATTGAAGTTTCTCAAATATGTGACCTAGCCCAATGATTTTCTCGTGCCAAAAACATGTACACAAAATATCGTTAAAATCGATCCACTCGTTCTTTAGATATAGCTTGACCATGACCCATTATGACCCTCAAATGACCAATATAATCGAAATATCTCGAACATGTGACTTAGCTCATTATTTTTCTCGTGTCTAAAAATTGTTACATACAAAATTTCATTAAAATCAGTCCTGCCGTTCTTTAAATATAAATAGCTAGACCCAGACCCTTTATGACCCATTAATAGAAATTTCTCGAACATGTGACCTAGCCCAATGAATTTCTCGTGGCTAAAATACGTTGTATACAAAATTTCGTTAAAATCGATCCACCTGTTTTTTAGATATAGCTTGACCATGACCCATTATGACCCATCATGACCCACAAATGACTCTTATAATCGAAATCTCTCGATCATGTGACTTAGCCCATTAGCTTTCTCGTGTCAAAAAACTGTTACAGGCAAAATTTCGATGAAATTGATTCTGCAATTCTTTAAATATAAATAGCTTGACCCAAACCCTTAATGACCCAATATGACCCATTAAAATTTTTTCTAGAACATGTAACCTAGCCCAATGTTTTTCTCGTGCCCGAAAACCACAGAATGCAATTTTTAGTCAAAATTGTGTGAGAAAATTTCTAGATAAAAATACCATGACCCACAATGACCCCAAAAATGACCCTCTAACCGAATTTTTTCGAACATGTTTCCTTACACAATGGTCTTCTTGTTATCCAAAACGATAAATATAAAATTTGGTCAAAATCGTTAGAGCCGTTTTTTAGATAAAAAATAGCTTGACCCATAATGACCCAAAAATGACCCACTAATCGAAATTTTTCGAACATGTGACCCAGCCCAATAGTTTTCTCGTGCCAAAAAACGATTGGATACAAAATTTCCGTAAAATCAATCCAGCCGTTCTCTAGATATAAATAGCTTGATCCATTATGACTCAAAATGACCCAATAATCGAATTTTCTCAAACATGAGATCTAGCCCAATGGTATTCTCGTGCCCGAAAATGGTAAAATCCAAGTTTTTGCGAAAATTGTTAGAGCCGTTTTTGAGATAAAATTTACACACACACACACGCAATTTTTGCTCGCATTATAGTATAAGAAAATATTGTATTAAGTTATATGTAACTTTCAGTATAATTTCCCCAGTGTTTCACTTCTTTTCAAAACTATGGGACGAAAATATTTCCAACCACAAAATCCAAATCATTCCAATAAAATCTTGCGAAATCTGTCTTTTCTGAATTCATCCATGCTTCCAAGACTGAATAACAAACTTTATTCTTCTGAAATCACATTACGAAGGCTTTCGAGTATTAATCCGCTATTACGATAAAATGTAGTTAGTCACATTTCATGTAGCAAAATATTATTGAAAGTAGCGTTTTGTTCGAAATCCTAACTAATGATATAATATGCATAAATTCAACTACACAGGTAAATTATACTACATCTAACGGATAAAATATAATGTTTTTTGAAACTAAATATTTCAGGTGTTTGAGATTTGAAAAAAATAGGTAGTCATATTTAAAACAAGAAAAGTTTCATAACAAAATGAGAACACCGATTTGCTTAGATTTGAAAATGTCATTTTTCTCAGTGTGCTTTCTAATGTAGATAATTAGATACCACCTTGATGACATAATTCATCAAATTCAGTGATTAAACTTCAAGCACACGCCTTTAACATGTTGCTCAATTTTAATGACTGTTCTAATTATGTTTTCTTTAATTAAGCAGCAGCTTCGGAAGTCTAAAGTAAATTTTGATTTGATCTCAATTTCTAAAGACTAATTGAGAAGAAAGTTAAGAAAATATATGCTTCAAATGAACTAGAATTTAAATAAATAAATAATGTCGGAACATGATTTTCTTAGTTCAGTTTAAAACTGTAAATTCTAACTTCGCTTTTTAATGAACTTAATATTTTATATCATAGCTAAGGGGCTCTACCACCTGCAAGCTATGCTTATCAGCTCCTTTTCAGATTTTAAAAACATGCTACTTGATAGGTTTTTAAACTATTGCAAAGGAATTATAATTTAGATGGATTGTAATTTAGAAACCAGTGGCGATCTCTCTTTGAACGAATTTCTATAGATTTCCTTTTGATTTGGAAAAATTTTACGCCAAATGAGAAACTCTTAAAACATCCAATGGCTGATTATTTTATTTTTTTATTTTTTTTTATTTATTTATTTATTTTATTTTTGATTCAATGAGATCAGTTAATCATTGAAAAATAAACTAATATAAAATTAGTTAAGCAAAAAGAGTCCTTTTTAACAATTCTATAAAAAAGATTGTTTTAAATAAGACATTTTAAATGCGTCGTTTTAAATCTATTATATTGTCAATATTATTAATTGGTCGTTTTAAATGTGGCGGAATTTCTCCCAATTTACTGCGCTTAATGCATCTCACTATTACTGAATTTATCATTTTAAAGCTTTCTTCCACTTTTTTCTTATATTCACGTAAAAGTATTTTAGTTGTTTGAAAGGATGTGTAATAAATAAATTAATTAAATATTAAATTCATAAAAAAAGAAAAAAATTGTTATGTCACTGGTATTTACGAAAAGTTAAAAAAGTTCTTCAAATCGTTAACATTCACCTTATTTCAATTTCCAGAACTAACATTATTAATTTACTTTCAAATAAAATTGACCTTACCTTCCGCCCACCCCTTCTGAGAATACCTCTGCAATTTAGCTGGTATTTATGAAATTCCAACTGTTTTAAATAACAGTGCAAAAATATATTATATGGGTATGACAAGAAGTAAATATGAAAGAAGATTAAAACAACATGAAGCAGATATAAAATAATATAATAGACAGTGTCTAATATAATAGACAATCCACAGCTCTTCAAAACTTTTTTCTAAAAATCAGATTAAATTTTGAAAATGGAAAACGTTTTTAGCCGTGCACTTAGTCATAAGCAAGAAATAAACAATCATACGTTAAACATAGCCTTTGAAGCATTTTCCAACACATTCTGAATAATGTAATAAAACTGCATAGTTTAAAAAAATTTAAATATTACATCTCATTTCACCATAAGGAAAGGTATAATGCATTTAAAAACCGAATTTCTGATGTTCCCTTCTACAATCAGAAAATTATCTGAAATTTTTAGCAGCCCTTTATATGATAAAGAGATATGAATCTATTACAAACATACATTTTCCAAGATTTAGTTCATTTAAGATATACATAAATTTAACAAAATTCCTTTTCAGCAATTTCCTCTAATAAGAGAATGGTTTACGAGTACTTTTGTGTAGCTCTGTATATGAACTATAGAATTTATATATAAAGAGTAACATGCAAAAAAGAATTAAATTTAAAAGCTCATACTGAATTTTAAAATGTGCTCTCCAACAATTATTACGCAATGACAGTACTGTAACCGATTTCTTTTGTGAATTTCTGTAAACTAATAAAAAATTCTATGAATGCTCTGTTTTAATGTGATTATAGTCAAATGCAGTGATATATATCAGTTTCAATACATATGAAACAGCGTAATGTCATGAAAAAACTCTCCAAACATTTTGTCCCCAAATACCATAATGTAATCTAATTATTTTAGGTGTCCCTGTAAATGAACCATTAACCGTACACACTTCATATGCAATAAAAAAATGCTTTGGTGACCCTAAATAAGCTTTATCAGTAGCATGAAAATCCAATCATATTTGCGGAATTAGTGTGGACAGACGGACAGAAAAACCGAATGCATAAGCACTTTTGAACATTGTTGGAAAGAGCAAAAAAGTATAGTTAGAGAATCCCTGGAAATCGAATTTAGAATTCGAAATGTTTATAATGAAGGAGTTTTTTACTGTATAAATAGTTTATGGCTTTTTTAAAATAGAATTTAACTCAAGGTTAAAACGTTGTGTCGTAGTTATTGACATAAACCTGTCAGCAGACGCACCTACAATTGCATACTGTACAGCTCATATTCAAAATATTAGAATAATTGAGAAAAAGTAATAAGAAAAAATTATTTGTCATTTATTTATTTTTTATACTAAATAAATGCAATTAAATTTCTTATAAATTAAATCTGGAATGTTTAGATAAGATTTTAACCTTTATAAAATATAAAATACAGCACAATAAATTAGGTATACAGCTTCCTTAAACACACCAGAATATTAGAATAAAATTTAGATTGGTTCAAAATATTAGAATATTTTATTTTACGCAGCAATATTACCTTATGAATATGAAGTAAATGGTAGTTAATATTTTGTATCATCCCCTTTAGCTTTCATAACAGCGTACAATCGATCTTGCATACTATATACAAGGTGTTTACAAACATTTCTATCAAGCCCAAATAGACTTTATACGTGCCACTAACTCAGTTTTACTTGAAGGAGGATTTTCTTGAAGTTTTTTCTTCATTATACACCATAAGTTTTCGATGGGATTAAGATCTGGTGAATTTGGTGGCCAAGGAAGTACCTTAATGTTGCGTTGGCGGAACCAATTCTTAGTTGACACCGAGGTATGCGGGGACGCTAAATCTTGTTGAAAGATGAAATCATCTTCAAATAAATCTTCTGATGATGGAATCACGTAATATTCTAAAATTTCTTGATATATCAGAGAGTTAACCTTTTCGTAGACGATGCATAACTTTCCAGGTCCTTCTGCACTCATACAACTCCAAACCATGACACTAGCAGCAAATTTTACGGAACGTTTAAGGCATTCTTTATCAAATGCTTCTTGCTTCATTCTCCAAACTCGAATACCTTGATTACCATATGAAACACAAAACATACTTTCATCCCTAAATAATATATTTTTCCAATCTTCATTGCTCCATAAACGTCTTGATTTACACCAATTCAATCTAATACGCTTTTGTCTTGCAGTCATGAGAGGTTTTGTTTTTGGTACACGAGATTCAAATTTAAATTTATGGAGACGTCTTAATGTTGTCGATGTAGAAACTTCAACTCCTTCTTCTTTCCATTTTCGGTGCAAGAATCGCACACTTTTAAAACGGTTTTTCTTAACTATACGCTTCAGTTTCCTGTCATTTCTAACAGATGTTTTTGGTTTTCGGCCACCATTTCGGCGATTATTTTGAAATTTTCCAATTTTTGAATATTGTGTTAGTATTTTACTAACGCTCGATTGCGAACAATGTAAATAATTCGCTATAAAACATTGATTTTTACCGTGCCGATACAAATCAACCATACGAAGTTTAGTAGATTCAGGAATATCACTCACACGGCCCATTTTAAGACGAAAAAGAAACAAACTGCAAAAAAAGAATACTGATTTTAAATAAAATAGTCTGAATTTAATCAATGATGCCACCAGTTAAGAATTGGTAATAATTAAAGGAGCATTAATGTGAAATATTCTAATATTTTGAACCACTTGAATAAATATTCTAATATTTTGACTTTTCAAAATAATTTTTTTTGCAATAAATCTTTTCAAAAATGATATTAAATTTAAGATAACAAGCAAGTTTAATCAACAATAAGTTCTTAATAAAAATATCGTTTGCATATTTTCATTAAAAGACATTAAATTACCAAACGATATTTTCAATTTCTAAAAAAAGGTAATTATTCTAATAAGGTACCCTGGGGTAATAACGCCAGGCGGGGTAATAACGCCAAGTGCTTATATTTTGCATAATTATGAAATAATCAGGTAAATGACACCCATGTGCTCTGCGCAGAAGGGTTTTGAGTCATATAAATCGCAAAAAACAGCTTCAAGTTAATTTGTTTCATTTTTAGGTCTAACTAACTAAAATTAACGCTTGATCTAAAATTTGCGAGATAAGTTTTGTGATGTGAAGACTATCTTTTTATCCGGAAATACTTTGTTAATTACATAAATTTGTAGTGCATTTCATGGACTTTTAAAATGTTGTTGAAGATTTTCGATATCTTCTCGAGATAATTTGTAATTTAAAATGTACTGCGCAATAACTATACCGGGGTAATAACGCCAATCCTTGACATTAAAACCCCGGTTGATTCCCTACAGTGGCCGAGCTACATCCTAAATACTGATTCAAATAAACACAGTTAAAACTGTGCAATGTTTCTCATATTTCTATTTAAGCGGTCCTTTTTAAGCAAAAAGAAGCTCACGGTCTGATATTCTTTTGCCTCATCCCCCCCTCCCTCACCACACCTTTATTTTTCTTACACTTTCACAAAAAATTGAACATTTTCAATAGCTTAGAATGCAATTTGTCAATTTCTAAGTTTGTAGAGTTTGTATTTTTAGAATTGGGCTACCTACATGCAATTATCCCATCTTATATCATAGTTTTGTTTGCATGGCGTTATTACCCATATAGGTGGGTAATAACGCCAAATAGCATTGGTCAAGAAAAAACGCCATTACATTTTATGAATACATATATGTTAAATTATTTTATTTTATATAGATAGTCAATGAGTTGCTGTATCAGATCCTATATTTGTTTGAAAAATACAATCTAAAACTAAGCCGTGAAAATTGGTAGAACCTTAACGTGGCGTTATTACCCCAGGGTACCTTATTTTGAATATGAGCTGTATATAATGTGGACTCTATGACTATGGGTTCACAATGTGATTGGGGTAAATTTTATCCCAGCGCGTATGCTGACGGGTAATAATCTGGTTTCTTCCTAGATTTCCTATTATGAAATTGTATGGTTGGACTGCAGCTGTACAGATGGCGCTGTTATGGGGACATGTTCAACACAGTATGCTTGATTTTGACTTTTACGAACTCATAAATATTTGTCTCTCTTCGACTGATGTATGACCACGATGATGGTCACACTTTTCCGTTTTAGACTTTTCAAATTTTATTTTATATGTTATGAATTTTATGTGTAATATATGTCTTTTAGAAAATATTTTTATACCATATATGAGGATATATTATTATTGCATTGCCTTAGAATAGGCAAAAAAATCATCTCGAAATATGTAATTAATGGAATAAATATAATATAAAATATGTAATAAAGGATATATTAAACGAAATATGTAATAAATGACTCTTAAATATACTTTTTTATTCGTTCATCTGACGAAATCCTATTCGTCTCTGGCCTCTGTCTGTCAGTCACAGAGTCCATACACAAATGCTATACATGCCAGAGTGTTCCAAATTTTGTGTACTTACAGCTAAATACCTCTTGTCACAACAAATCATAAAATTTTGATAAAAACTATTATTTTAATTTAAATATATATTTTTAAATCATCAGTTCATTTTGTTGGTGTTTTTTTTTCTCTTCTAATTGTTGCCACGCAAGTTTAAATAGATATAAAAATTATTTCATTTTTACCCTTTACTTTTAAAAGAGATGGAGTACTTCTGTTGTCACAATTACAAAATTGGTATTACAAACTACAAAAAAATTAATACTATACCAAAAATAAATTGAGAACAAAATGCATTTAAAAGTACATTTTCCCTTTATACGATGCTGTAAAAATTGAAAATGTGCTAAATTTGAAGCTTAAAAATTTGCAGTAGCGTAAATTTCAAAATTGAAATTTCATTTCTTCTAATTGTTCCACGCAAGTTTAAATAAAATTATTATTATGTATGTGCATATATTAATGGATTAAACAGGTCACGTAAAAACGTGCTTATTTGTTTTTATTTTATCGTATGTATTAAATCATATTTATCATCTATTTTGACCCGCGAAATAAAATATTTTTTTTTATTTATTAACTTATTATTCATTTAAATACGAGCCACTTCTGGTGACCAGTTTTAACTCTCTTAAATTTATGCTAAGATTTGCAATATTTTTATTTTACATTAAATTTTATTTACTTGCACACCTTCACTAAATCTGCAGATTCTGATAGAGAAATGAACAAGTCTATGCAATCAAGACAACATTTAGGGGAAGATTCTGTTAATATTCTGTTCTGGTTGGCGCAATTGGCGAAGAAATCCCAAAATAGTGCCGAAAAACCGTTTTTCATTTGTTAATTTAATGAAAAAATGTGTTTTAAAGGATATATTAAACGAAACCCTCTGTTTGATCTCCGATCACACTAACCCACTTGTTTAATAATCAGGCATAAATATAGTTTTATGATTTAATTTTCAAAATTTTACGTCTTTTAAAATACAACTATTTAAATCTGTTTTGAAAGTTTTTTTTTTCCTTACTGTTTATAATATTCAATTATATATATATAATATTCTGTTTTTAACACGCAATCATTTAAATCTAATTTGGAAGCTTTTTTCTGTTTTTAATATTCTATTTATAATTTTAATAAATTTTAATTGAAAGCAAATATTATTCTTTGCGCTATTCTTTGCGTCATTTTAAAATAGTAATCTTTCCTAAAATATGAAAAAACTCTTTAACTGAGAAAAATTTTATTAATATAAAAAAGAATTTGTTATTTATTTAATAATATTTTACTATTGTTTTTAATGACTTATATTTTTTTTATTTTCCTGAAAAACTTTATTTAATCACAATATTATCTAAACTTTCGATTGAAATAATAAATAATTTAAATTTAAATGTGACGAAAAATAAAAGCTATTTAATAATCCCTATTTTTCCTTTTCCTCTACTTTTTCCATAAAAATAGAGTGATTTAATTGCCATCATTACAAAAAAATATATTATTAAAATTAGAAAAAAAATAATATCTGAAAAATTAATTCAAATTTTTAAAAAATACAATACAGTTCTTGATAAACAGGGATCAATACGCATAGTCAGTGCTGATTTCATAGTCAAAAGTTCCATATTAGGAAGAATAGCTCTGAAACATAATCAGTTGTTTCATAAAAATTTTTTGTATATTCGTTTCATGAAGATTATACATACCGGGTGTCCCAAAAATGACTGATAGATTTTAAAATTCAATAACTTGCAAACGGTGACAGCTATTTAAAAAAAATTTGCAGGAGGGTTATGTATAATGTCAGGAGTTTTTTTACCGTAGTTTTTTATTTCAGTTCACATCTAAAACAATAGGTGGCGCTGACTGTGACTGAAGACAAGGTGATCAGTGCTGAGTGAAGCGTCGACCTGACCTTCAATCACCGTCAGCGCCACCTATTGTTTGAGATGCGAACTAAAATAAAAAATTATGGTAAAAAAACTCCTGACATTATATATAACCCTTCTGCAAAAAATATTTAAATAGCTGTTATCGTTTGCAAGTTATTTAATTTTAAAATCCATCAGTCATTTTTGGGACACCCGGTACATACTTTTATACATATATATATATATATATATATATATATATATATATATATATATATATATATATATATATATATATACATATATATATATATATATATATATATATATATATACATATATATATATATATATCTATCTATATATATATATATATATATACATATATATATCTATCTATCTATCTATATATATATATATATATATATATATATATATATATATATATATATATATATATATATATATATATATATATACATATTTTCCGAAGAGCAATATGCCCTTTGATTTGAAAAGAAATTTGTTTATTACATGTGTTTTGCCTACACTAGCTTACGGAGCAAATACATGGACACTCACAAAACGTATGATAGAAAGACTAAAAACAACACAGAGAAGTACGGAAAGATGTATGCTAGGCATAACTAGAAGAAAGAGAAAAATGATAACCTGTATAAGCAATCAAATAAAAGTTTTTGACATTATTGAAAGGATTAAACGGCTAAAATAGAAATGGGCTAGGTACAATGCAAGACAATTTGTAGAGCACAAGTATCCTATAGTGGTATCAAACTACCAAGAAAACACGCCAAATAAGATGGAGTGACGAAATCAGAAAAGTGGCCGGTGTAAATTGGATGACGAAAGCACTAGACAGGAAACATTGGAAAAATCTGTTGGTGACCTACATCCAGCAGTGGATCGAAAACGGTTGATTATGATGGTGAAGATGATAGTCCCCATACTTGGTGTCTATTGGGACACAGTGCAAGTATATTAAGACATACAGTGTAATTTGAAAAAAAAAATCCTTTAACGAATGTCAAATGAATTTTTTATTAACAAAAGCTATGCTGCACATGTGAAAATTGTTGTGCATCAAATTTAAGCTTAGGGCATCTTAATTCCACTAAATTTTTGGACATTTTTACCTTCAAAAGAATGTCATCTTCAATCACAAACATCGGTCTCAAAATCTGCCTAATTTAGAAAGTCAAAATCATTTTTTTTAGTTTGTTATATGCTGTGTTAATATTTCTAATACTCTAACTAAATGATACATAAGGTGAAGACAAACAACCATTACAACGTTGTTTCAAAGAAATATAAAGTCAAATAGCTGTCATTATTAAGTCATTATTAAATTGTCCCATTAGACCCCACTATAAGCAAATTTATAACTTGAGAAATAATTATTTACATTTTTAATTCTTTATTTTTTCAGTAATATTTTCTCATTCACTACTATTTGTAGCATCGATAAATGTATTTAAATGAGATATAAGTATTCTGAATTGTTTACAAAGTGGAATCAATCGCAAAAAATAAAATTTACTTTGGTTTGTTCGAAATTAAAAATAATTTTTTCTAAACAGCAATCAACTGTCATTCCTGACCTCCCATTCTGAAAATGTGTGCTAGACCTATTGCCATGCCGTGGCATATAAATCTTCACTAATATATTTGTCCTGTAAAAAAAATCGTTTGTCCCATTAGCCGTGCGTCCTATTAGTCCCCACTTTCCCCTATATTTGCGACATAATAATAAAAGACTCAATGTAGGAAAATGGTTTTATTAAGAAACTGTTCGATTTCTCTTGCAAAAATTAATATATATATATATATGTAATTTTTTTTAATTAAGAAATCTTTAAAATGTATCTTCTCGTAAAATTTTGAACATTTTGAGATAATTGTTTTTTTTTTTTTTTTTTTTTTTTTTTTAAGATTTTGTGGAAGTGTTGCTGCATAATTTTAATTATTGAATTCATCCTAACTTAATTAGTTTTGAAGAAAACAAAGTAAAGTGTTAAGTAGATAAAATTCCTTAGTTTAAACTCATTTACCTGAAAAATTTAGTTATACAATATTTTAAAACCGTACATATGACACACACCATAAAATATGAAATTTAGCTGAAAATTTGAATTTCAATTTATATATATTTTTTTTTACTCATTATTAGATCTATACATAGATTTCAAATATAATTTTTTTTATAAAAAAAAAAAAATCGTGTTGTAAAAGATTAAAGTCGTTCATGACACATTTTTTTATATTTTTTTATTTATAAATGATTTTAATTCATTTTTTTATTATAATGCACATTTACCTTTTAATAATTATAGTGTATATACGTATGATATTTCTTTCCAAATTTAAACTATAAATTTAATATACAAACAGTTGAATACATCGAAAAAAATGTGTTTCATTTATGTGTGTATATATCTTTATAATAATTCTTTGAAAATAACATAACGTGTTTATACATTCTAAGCATAATTTTTAAACTTAAAATAAGGAACGGACATTAAAGTTTGCCTTCAAACACATAAATGACACAAGAGGAGGATTTCTGATATAAAATATCGTCATACTTCCTTAAGGTATCGCGGATGCTATCACCTTTCAAAAATATCACGCCTGAAACTTAATCAGTGTATAACTGAACACATTGCGATCAATGCACACAATGTGCATTGATCGCATGCTGTCACAAGTGCGATTTCCCACGAAAATCTTATTCTTTTATTTAAGTGGTGGGTTTTTTTTAATAATTTATTAGTGTTTAAGTTTTTTTATGAATGGAAAACTAAGACTAAATTAAACTAAACCATTTTTCTCTATAAAACTCAATTCATATAATGCAAGTTAAAATATAATTTTGCCGTATATTTTAAAGAGTATAACTAAAGTTGATGTGAATGTATATATTTTTTTATAATAATTCTTTGAAAATAACGGTACCTGTTTATACATTCTATGCATAATTGTTAAACTTAAAATAAGAGGCGAACATTAAATTTTGCCTTCAGATACATAAGTGACACATGAGGAAAGCTTCTGATAAAAATATTGCCATACTTTCTTAAGGTATTACAGATACTATCACCTTTCAAAAGTGTCATGCCTGGAACTTAATCGATGAAAAACTGAAATGTGGATTGATCGGCAGCCATCACAAGCTGCGACTTCACAGGAAAATTTTATCCTTTTATTTCAGAGTGTTATATATATATATATATTATAATTTATTATTATTGAAGATTTTTTATGCATGGAAAACTAAGAATAGATTAAAGCATTTTTCTCTATTAAACTTAACTCATATAATGCAAGTTAAAATATATTTTGAGAATCTTTTGATGCGCCGTATATTTTAAATAATTTAACTTAAGTTAGTATGTATCTGTATATATTTTTATAATACTTCTTCGAAGTTAACGTTGCCTGTTTATATATTACATGCATAATTTTCAAACTTAAAATAAGGAACGGACATTTAAATTTTGCCTTCAGACACGTATATGACACATGAAGAAAGTTTCTGATAAAAATATCGCCATACTTCCTTAAAGTATTGCAGACGCTATCACCTTTCAAAAATATCACGCCTGAAACTTAATCGATGATTAATATAACATGTGCATTGATCGGATGCTGTCACAAGTGCAATTTCACATGAAAATCTTATTCTTTTATTTGAGTGGTTTGTATTTTATAATTCACTAGCAGCCTTCGTCCGCTACGCTAGTCAGTTTTTTTTTTTTTTTTTTTTTTTTTTTTTTTAAGAAACTTTGAATTAAACGAAATTTTCATATCATAGTAATTTTTAGTTTTATATCGTACTTTAGACTGTCTGTCATCGCTGAAAAATCAGTCATCTAAACGGAAAGTTCAATGTTAGTCACCAATGAATGACGTAGCGCTCAACATGTTAACAATTTTAATCACATAAAAACTCATTCAGCGGAACTTTTAAAATAAAACCAAACTTTTGTAATTGGGTTCCTCTGATAAAAAACATTTCCTAAGTATTCAATTAAACAACGTAGAATGCTTCATTTCATTTGTTACAAAATTTCTGAAAAATTTCCAACTAACAATGTAAAATCCATTAAAATCTATCTTGTAGAACTTAGTTATAAGCGGCCGCAATGAAATTTCACTTTGCGTTTTATATATATTGAGATAATTAAATATAGCTCACATAATCATGTTAACCTGATTATAGAACTCTCTTTCAAAACGGTAGGATCAATAGATTTTTTTGTGCTGTCATTAATACGAAATCCAGAATTTCTTTTATATATACAGATAAGGATTGAAAATTTTAGGTTTTTGTGCCGAAGACACCGCCAAATCATGAAAATGTGAAGTATCTCGCGAACTACTGAACTTAAAAGAATTTGCTTGGTACCATTCTATTCAGCGTGAAAAAATGCACTAAAATATGTTATCAGTTAAAAAACAACTTCAAAAGCCGATTTTTAAGGAATTTTTTTAAAGTTCGTTCCTTTTTTTAACCCCCTTAGGGGTGGAATTTTCGAAAATCCCTTCTTAGCGGCACTCGGTGTTATCAGAAGTATTTTTACCCCAATTTTCAAGATATTAGGTTCGGCAGAATTTTTTGTGCTGTGATTAATACGAAATCCAGACTTTCTTTTATATATATAGATTAATGTTTATGTTTTTTAGGTGAGTTCTTAATTATCTAAATACGCGTAGCACCTATAGTCGTCCATCTGTTCGTCCGCCTGTCCGCGTATAACAGATCAAACACCACCCAATCAACCTGTTTGAATTTTAAAATACATAAATGTTGCATAATTTTGTCGAGTCATTTTAAATTTTATGAAAATCGGACGTATAGTTTAATTACAAGGACTATCAAAATTATTCCGTTACATTACGGCCAATGGGAAAAAATAGTCTCGAGTGCATTTTAAAGATGTTGCACTCTTCCATAATAAAATCGTAATGAATCTATGAAGTATATACTAAGAAATACATTCTGCACAATCTGTGGAGCAAAGATTATTTGTTATTAATTTACAGGGCCACACAAAAGTATTCCAATACATTATGGTATAGAGGGAGACCTTGTTTTTTGGGGGGAGGGGGAGGTTCATTGGATTAAACTATTGTACATTTCATGAAATTGATATCAATTGACGACGTTTACAACAAGTTACTTCTTGTATAATAGAAAGCAGATAGTATTTAAGGGGACATATAAAAGATTTTAGTTACTATATTGTATCCGAAGTGCTGTATACTATTGCACCAAGATCTGAGGGTTTTTTTTTTTTTTTTAAATCGTTATACTACGAACAATCGATGTACACTTTCCGACTTGTATTCCTTATTTTGTAAGGAAAACTAAGAATAAGTTAAACTAAACTGTTTTTTCTCTGAAAATTCAATTCATATAATGCAAGTTAAAATGCGATTTCAAGAATCTCCTGATGCGCCATATATTTTAAATGATTTAACTTAACCTGATTATTATTATTATTATTTTAGTATATAAAATCAAAATATGTATTTACGATTGGTTGATTTCATTTTATTGCCAAAGTGCAGTATCTTATGGTTGGTTAATCGGATCATACGTTTAATCTCTCCTTTCTTGTTTTTTCGGGCCTCGACGAAACCCTGTTCGTCTCTCTCCTCTGTCTGCCCGTCCGTCACAAAAAACCCGTGCACAGAAACGTATAAGTCAGAGACTTAAAATTTTGTGTAATTACAGCTAACTACCACGAGTGACACGCCATATCTTACAAATTTTTAAAGTGTGTTATTTTAATTAAATCAATTTTATCAATATCATCCATTCATTTTTACGATTTAAATTTAAAAAAAGAACAGTAATTTGAACGCTGTTTTTGTGGATATCATAGCTTGGAGGCGCAGAGTCTCTCAAATAAACTTCAGATTTTTGCTTCAAACCCTGGTGCTGGAACTTGAAATTTTCACACTGAAATAGTTTTACTTAAAAGAAACTTCAAATTTTTTGATATTTAAGGGTTTATATTATTTTTTTCCTCACTCATATTCATAATATTTTTTCGAATTCAGTTTTATATCTATTTTAAAAACTATTACATTTATTAATAATTCGTCATTTTAAAATTTCATTTAAACAATCTTTTTCGCTTCTAGAAATTTAAAATTTTATTTATATCACCGCTAAATTTTTTTGACTTCATTTCAAAAAATTTGAAATTTTAGATTTTTTTAAAATAATTTTATTTGAACATTTTTAATTTGATTCAAATAAATAAATTACCCTTTATAATTAATTTAAATTTGAAACTATTTATGTTACCATCTGTGTAAAAATTGAATAATTATACATTAACAATTGAGATTTATTAATTAAAGGATAAGTTATTTTGAAAGAAATATTAAACGAAACCCTGTGTGCGATCTGCGATTACACTTACCCACTTGTTTTTCTGAGCAATCGGTTTCCATTTAGGTTAAATTTGTCATAATTTATTTTACATTACTTTAACCAATAATAATGTTTGAAAAATAGTTTTTACTTCCTATTTGAAATTTTTTTTAAAAAAAGTCGTAAAAAATCACTAAATTGAACTACAAATTAATTTCATTTGAAAGTATATTTTTGCTTGATTTTGAACAGCTTTATAGTTTATATTGTCTACGTATCTCCATCAAATAAAGAGTAATAAAACGCGCTTTAATCTTTTTCGACACTTTTTATGTTTAACGACAGAGACAGAGACCCTTTTCCAACAATTTTGTTAAAAATACATAAAGGGTGACTCCGGCAATAGTTCATCAAATAAAGTGAGCGCTAGGGGATTTTTTTTATTATTAAATTTGCTTCATATTATGTTTAAGAAGTAAACTAACATGTTTTCTATAATCCTTAATGAATGTCCTATGATGGACAAAAATGATATACGCTGAAATTAAATAGCAACAAAATTAGAAATATTTTTTTAATTGCTATTTTCTGAGTAAATGATCAGATAAAAGAAATCAATCGAAAATCTAAAAATTAATCTTTAACACTTTCGAATTCGATTTTTATTTCATTTTTGAGAAAATTTGCTTTTACGTCAATAACATTAACACTAGATATCCAAATAGTTTAATTAGCCATAAGTAAGCAAGCAAATCATTAAAAAATAAATAAAAACAACAGACAAATGTCAGGTAAAATAACACTATTTTGGTTCCAATTAGGTACTCCGGTGCGTATATGACGTGTGTGTTAAAGTTTTCATCGCTGTTTATATATTTTGAAAACACATCTCCCTTTCTAACGACAGAATTGCAGCAAGATACTTAAAAAATCCAAAGTCTTCTACAGTAGAAATTTACCTAAATAGATAATTAGCAGCAATAATAATGTTAATAATATAAATCAAAACATTTTATTTCTGTGTCAAAGCATTGTTTTTAGTTAGAAACCCCGAATTATAAAAGCCAGCAAGTTAAAAAAAAAAAACGCTGCTGGCAAAATTTGTGTCTGCCTAACATAAAAAATACCAGTCTTTTTTACTTAAAATTATTATTTCTGTTAATAAAAACTACTTAAGAGTTTAATTTTTAGAAAGATTGTTTAAAAAATTATATTTGAAAGAGGATTTAGAGTTCAAATGCGTATATGGTTTGAGATAACTTCGGTGAGATTGACAACTGACAGATCAATATTTCTTTCGACCGAACAAAAGAAAAATATATACAGGATGTCCGAAAAGTCTGGAAACGGCCGAATAACTCGAAAAATACATATGAGATTGAAAAACGTAAATATACGTGTTAAATATTTTTAAATAAGCTATTCAGTGATACCAAATTTGACCTTCGTAACCGACCCCCTGGGGGTCAGAGGGGGTCCAACTTTAAAATCTTAAATTATAACCCCCGTTTTTTATTGCAGATTCGGATTCTACGGACAAAAATACGTAACTTTTGTATTTGATTTTTATTTCAAATCTTCGTTTATCACGGTGTAATCGAGCATATTAAATCGATACATATTCCCGCTTTTCCAACGGGATTTTCCCTAATCGAAATTGATTGGGCGGAATTTTTGACGTCAAATTCCTCGTCTTTTGTAGGAATAGCGTTTCCTGAAAATCACCCGTGGCGATTATTTCAATCGTGCTACACTGTTGAAAATTTGACCCATTTGCTGCAGCGTCACTCCACAGCTATTATAGAATATCTCTTTTGTGACCAATGAGAATGCTCCATAACACAGTAAAGTAATCGTTTTCTATAAAAGCGGTGGAGTGACGATGCAGCAAAAGGGGCAGTTTTTTAACAGTGTACTTTACTGTGTTATGGAACATTCTCATTGGTCATGAAAGAGATATTCTATAAAAGCTGTGGAGTGACGCTACAGCAAATGGATCAAATTTTTAACTGTGTAGCACTACCGAAATAATCGGCACGGGTGATTTTCAGGAAACGCTATTATTGCAAAAGACGAGGAATTTGATGTCATAAATTCTCCCCAATTAGTTTCGATTAGGGAAAATCCCGTTGGAAAAGCCGAAATATGTATCGATTTAATATGCTCAATTACACCGTGATAAACAAGGATTCGAAATAAACATCAAATACAAAAGTTACGTATTTTTGTCCGTAGAATCCGAATCTGCAATAAAAAACGGGGGTTATAATTTAAGATTTTAAAGTTGGACCCCCTCTGATCCCCAGGGGGTCGGTTACGAAGGTCAAATTTGGTATCACTGAATAGCTTATTTAAAAATATTTAACACGTATATTTACGTTTTTCAATCTCATATGTATTTTTCGAGTTATTCGACCGTTTCCAGACTTTTCGGGCACCCTGTATATTCGTTCTTTAGTGAACAAAAAAAATTATTTACAACGCAAAAATGAATGATATGAACATGATGTTACATTCAATTGCCGTCAGATTTGTTGCATGTCTTTATTACGCCAGCAAGCAATTTTTAATTCGACATTTATCTGCATTCATAATGATGTGAAAATAATATGTAATTTGTATGTATATATATTGTGATTTTAAATTTTACATATGTGTTTAAAATTTCGCAATAGAATATGTTGCTTGGAGACCTTTTATTATCATATTTCTACACAGTATAAAATCTTTCTTTATTATGATAATGATGTTTTATTGATTTATTAGCTTCTTTGTTGATTAAAATAACAATTACGTCATTAAACACGAAATTTGAGAAATTAAAAGGTATTGACTATTAAAATAATATGGTGATACATTCGAACAATGGATCATTTTTGAGTAACTCCAGATATTAAATATTGGTTAGAAATTAAATGATTAGA
Organism: Maratus speculifer; assembly: GCA_964019185.1. NCBI lineage: Eukaryota > Metazoa > Arthropoda > Arachnida > Araneae > Salticidae > Maratus > Maratus speculifer. Next base: position 180,439,305 of record OZ025297.1, read on the forward strand.
TATTAAATATTGGTGAATAATTCGGCGGAAGTTTTATTTATTTATTTATTTACTTTATAGAAAGTGTTGTCAACAGAGATGATGGAGATGTTCTCAAAAAAGATATGCAAAATTCATTTTGGTTTAATGTAAATTTGGGTATCATTAATGGCCTTTCACACACAAAAAAAGGAGACCAAATTAGTCGCCAAAGGCGGCTAGTATTAACATATTTTTAGAGGGTGAGGTAAAGATTTTAAGGGATTTTTGAGGGATTTTTATAGGGAAAGTGGTAAGTGAGAAAAGCTAGTTTGGAACTTATGGAGCCAGAATTCTGGCAGTGTATGAGACATGACTATATTACTAAGACACCAGTCCAAACAATAGTAGCCAGGTTTCTTCCTTTGTCACAAATTTATCCCTATAAACTCCAAACCAGTCTTTCACCCCCCTCCCCCACCTCATTCCTTCTTTTCACTCCTCCCTCCAAAAATATCCTAATATAGCAGCTGTTGTTCTAAAATTGAACATATAGGTATCTAAGACATTAGGCTTCAATTTTCCACATCAACCATCAAATTAAAACTATTTTATTTACACTAGGGTCAATAATTGTTGAAACACCCATGTATTTCAAATTCGATCAACTTCTGGAAAGGTATGAACTTATGACGAAATTGCCCTATTTATCTCCACTTAAATATCTTCATACCATTTGTTTTACACTTAACTTGCTAAAATAGTCATTTTATATTGATTTAAATAATTAATCAATGGAAAACTATGCAATACAGCGCGTCCCATATGTTTAGAGACGACAGGGTTTTTTAATTTTCTAATTTAAAAAAGAGGAGTAGCAAATTCTAAACAATTTAAAATTATAAATAATAGCAAGACGTTAATAATATATGCACAAATAATATTACACAATCCTAGATTTTGTGAGAAAAATAAAAACTTAATTTGATTGTCTCGAAAAACCTCTGACTGCATCTATTGGTTTTCCTTGTAAACTAGGATTTTGAACGGACAGAAAAACACAGTAAAACTAGCTTTTTTCTGATTGCAATATGTTTTCGATGCAATCGACTCGATTTTTTTAAAATTTAAATAAAGCGAGTTTTGAAAAGTAAGTCCTTATTTGGTATCTCATGGTGTGGGCCTTAAAGAACAACTCTACATACTTCACAAACCTTGGGAAAATTCACAAAAATTTCATCTATGTCCTAAAAAATATGTCTGTTGTTGTGGTACACTGTACGGCGCGGCGTTCAAAACGGAAAGAAACATATTTTTTAAACTAAAAAATGATTTTTGAAAGTTTTATTCTACTAAATTTGAATTTCTCCAATTACTAGATTTATCTGTTTAAAAAATATTTTTGGATAACAAATTTGTTTGAATAAATGTTAATAAAATTCTTTAAAGGCTAAATGATACCTTTTTATCTGAGAATAATAGATAATGAGATTTCTTTCCATAAAAATGGTATCAAGCAATCTATCTGATAGTAAATATTACCGCATACCCTTAGGAAAGAGCAAATCTAATCACTGCTGAAATATGACAAGACAAAGCTGATACAATTGATTGAACCAGAAAGCTTGTCTATTGATCTTCGAACGGCAATGTCTTTTGTGCATATAAAGTAATAGATCGATAAGATTACTGAATAAAAGAGATATTTCATCCATATTGTGTGATAGGAGTTAACAGTTATATAAGGAAACGGTCATTGCATACTAATATGGAAGCATGTCGATAAATAAGCATACTTAAAATATATAAGGAAAGATAAATATATATTATTACAATTTTATAGTATAAGAGTTTTCTGTTTCTTATTAATATAATGTTTTTTAGCAGGACTTTGCATGCTAAAAGACTGAAACATAATAATGCCTCGGACCTCCATTTGATCAAAAAATAGTTCCCAAGACCTCTTTCTAAAATAAGATGAAGCATATACTATATTAAAATGATAAAAAAATTTTGTTTGTGAGTGTATATGTATGTAAATTTTATCTAAAAACAGCTCTAACAACTGTGGCTAAATTTTGCACCCTTCCGTTTTCGGGCATGAGAAGATTATTGGACTAGATCAAATGTTTGAGATAATTCAATTAGTGGGTCATTTCAGGTCACAATCAAGTCAATTATATCTAAAAAACTGATTTTGGCTAAATTTTATATCTAACCGTTTTCAAGTTTGCGAAGACTATTAGGCCAGATCACATTTTCGATGAATTTCTATCAGTGGTTAATTTTTTGGGTCACGCCGTAATAAGCTCATTTTACCTAAAATACGATTGTTACGATTTTCATTAAACTTTATAATGTACCGTCTTGGATTATAAGAAGGCTATTGAGAGAGAATGAAATTTAATTAGCTGTCAATTTTGGGCTACTGTGCGTCAAGCTAATTTTATCTAAAAAACGGTTCCAACAATTTTTACTAAATTTTGTATTCTATCTGTAACGAACTGTCGAGTGTTGCGAGTACATTTAATGCACTCATTAGGTCGCTGGTTCAATTAATACTACTAATTACTTAAAAATTCTTTATATACAAATTATTTACACGTTATTTACATTTCGAATAAAGAATACAGATCTAGCGAAACACACGAATAGGTCCGCTAAGATCGCCGAAAACAAAACAATAACAAACGATATTCCAATGTTGCCAAAACGGCAAACCTAAAGTACAGTAGAATGCGCCAAGGAGACGCACGGCATCCGAGGTTATGGTGAAGCCGTTACAAAAGAATGCGCCATGGAGACGCGATATACAAGACTGTGGTGAAGCCGTAACATACCGGCCCCCGTTGATATGTGCCAACATTCAACAATAATACTAAATGTAACAATAAACAATTGCAAATAATAGAATTTTCAATTCTACAATCAATAATACAGTATTTTCGATAAAATACAATATACTTCTTCAATATTATTACTTAATGTATTACTTAATATAAGTTTACCAAAATGCAAAATAGATAAGTTATAATACAAACAATAATTACACTTGAATAGTATGCAAGATAGTTATCAAATTAACACTCAATAAATGTAACAATCTAATAAATTTAGCAAGTTAATAATAGTTAATCAAGAATATATACAGACGAAGACACGTAAATTTACACTTATGTTATACAGTTAAGCTACACAAATTATGAAGCTAAGAATTGAAATATTTTTAAATCTCAATGAAATTGCTATACATAATAAACAGTTCAATACAAATACAATAATGGTAACTATAATATAATTATTTAAATCTTTCAAAATAACAGAATTCATCAATTCTCTAAAGGAAGTGGGCAAACTTTAGAGACACACCTCGTAACTATACCTGTTGATGTTTTTATATCTAAAACTCTGACTTTTTTGTCAGATCCATATGTTACTTTAATGACACGACCTAATGCCCATTTGCCAGGAGGTAAATTGTCCTCCTTTAGGATAACCATACACCCTTCTTTTAGGTTGTCCTTCTCAATATACCACCTATTCCGTTGCTGTAAATTAACTAAATATTCAGTGTTCCATTTTTTCCACAAAATTTGGGTCATTTTTGTTAATTTTTGCCAATGTGATAATTTATTATCATTAATTTTGGTCAAATTTAGTTCAGGAATTGAAGTTATGGGTCGACCTACCAAAAAATGGGCAGGGGTCAAGACTTCAATTTCATTTGGATCTGATGACAAAGGTACTAAGGGACGAGAATTTAGAACCCCTTCGATTTCGGTGATTAATGTCCAAAATTCTTCGAGCGTGACTCGAGAATTGCCCAAAGTTCTTTTGAGATGATATTTAAAGGATTTCACCCCAGCCTCCCATAATCCACCAAAATTTGGTGCACGAGGAGGGATGAATTTCCAATCGACAGCCTCGGAAGCCAAAAAATTTGACAAAGCTTCATCGGGTTTGCATACAAGAGCATGTAATTTCCTTAACTCTTTATTTGTACCTACAAAAGTAGTCCCATTATCCGACATTATGGTTGAGCTTTTACCTCTTCTAGCGAAAAATCGTTTCAGTGTGGCAATAAATGATTCAGTTTTTAAATCTGTCACTATATCTAAATGGATTGCCTTTGTGGCAAGACAAACAAAAATCGCGACGTAAATTTTATTATATATTCCCTTTCTCTGATTTTTATACTTAATCATAAAGGGTCCACAAAAGTCAACAGAACATTTTTGAAATGGCGGGCTAGGATTTACTCGTTCAGCTGGCAAATTTCCCATAATTTGATTTGCCCCTATTGGTTTGTTTTTAAAACACGTTATACATTTGTGAACTATTTTACGAGCCAAGGATCGCCCATTTATTACCCAATATTTTTGCCGTACATGATGTAACAATGATTGTGGCCCTAAATGGAAAAATTTGGAATGAAAATATTCAAAAATCATTTCACTTATTTTATGATCATGTGGTAACACTATAGGGTGTTTCCTCTCATAGGTCAGACTGGAATTGTCTAAACGACCTCCAACTCTAATTAAATTATCGGAATCTATATAAGGATTTAGAAATTTTAATTTGCTGTTACCTGAAATGCTCCTCTGGTTTTTCATATGATTAAGCTCTTCAGAGAAGGCTGAATACTGTACCTGTTTAATCAGGAAAATTTCTCCAACTTTCAATTCACTTGCAGATAAGGCACCACAGTTTTTTTCCTTACCCTTTCGACAATTATTTAGAAATCTAAAAATATAACTAGTAATACGAATTAATTTCAAAAAATTATTAGTTAAGGAGAATAAACAATTATAAAAACAATTTTGAGTTCTAAGTGAAAAGTTAGTGGTTTTTTCAGTTCTAAATTCGGACTCATAGTCAGTGTTGTTTTCCAGTTTTACTGGATAATCTTCTGCATATTGAATTTTGTCCCGAAGAAAATTTGGTCCACTAAACCAAAATTTGCAGTTAGTCAGTTCTTTAGCATCTAGACCTCGAGATAGGACGTCAGCAGGATTATTTTCCGATGATACGTGTTGCCACTGATAAGAGTCCGTGAGGTTTTGTATAGCAGCCACTCTATTACTCACAAATGTTTTCAATTGGTGGGGAGATTTTCTAATCCATGCCAGTGATATTGTGGAGTCACTCCAGAGAAGAACAGTTTCTATTGGAATGTCAAGTGAGGGTACAACTTTATGCATTAATTTTGCTAAGAGAAGACATGAGCACAGTTCAAGACGAGGGATTGTCACTGTTTTTATGGGGGATACTCTAGACTTGCTACAGAGTAAATGTGCATCAGGAGAACCTTCAGTTGGTATATACTGGATGTATATGGCGGCTCCATATGCCAAAGAAGAGGCATCTGCGAAGCCATGTACGACTATGCGCTCTTCACGAATAACAAATCTAGGAATTTTTAAATTTTCTAATTCTGAAAGAGTGGAAACAAATTCACTCCATTCTTTCGCTATGGAATCTGGTAATGGCTCATTCCAATCTATCTTAGCTAGCCACGTTTTCTGCATGAAGATCTTAGCCCTTGTTACTACAGGGCCAATTAATCCGAGTGGATCGAAGATTTTTGAAATCAAAGAGAGAACATCTCGTTTACTATAAAATTCCTTATTGTTATGAATCTTTAATTTATACAGAAAACAGTCACTTAATGGTTCCCAGAGAACACCCAAAGTTTTTACTGAACTACAATCTGTTTGATCATCGAAATTATATTCGGTGGCAGCCATAGTATTAGGTTCAAGTAATTCTCGGTGGTTTGCACACCGTTTGTGCAATTTCATATTTCCACGCTTCAAAAGTTCAATCAATTGGGACTTTAAAATGTTCGCCTTTTCGAGAGTCGAATCCCCGGACAGAAGGTCGTCTACATAAAAATCTTTTAAAACGACTGACGATGCTAGAGGTAAGTTTGGTTGCTCATCAAGAGCTAATTGTTTAAGAGCACGAGTTGGTAAATAAGGAGCATTAGATGTCCCATAAGTAACTGTATTAAGCTTATAAGTATTCACTGGCGCGTTAATACTGTCCTTCCACAAGATTCTAAGGAAGTCTCGTTGGGATGGATCAATTAATACCATTCTATACATTTTCTCTACATCCGCTGTGAATGCATATCGATGTTTTCGGAAACGTATCATAATTACGAATAATTCTTGTTGAAGAATTTTTCCCTTTAAAAGTATATCATTCAATGACAAACCAGATGTCGTTGGCGTTGAAGCGTTAAAAACGACTCGCAAGCGTGTTGTACTTTTTTTCTGGCCTGTAGACCCCATGATGTGGTATATAATAAAGGTCCTTTACAGGTTTTGATTCTTCAACTAATTCCATATGATTTAAGTTTTTGTATTCTTCCATAAATTCCGAATAGAGAGGTTGTAAGTTCGAATCCCTATCTAATCGGTGCCAAACTTGATCGAGTCTTTTTTCGGCTAGTTTTTTGGATTCTCCTAAAAGTGTAGCATCCTCCATAGGCATGCTAACAACATACTGACCATTGGAAGTTCGATAATGAGTTGTTTCAAAATGATTTTCGCAAAATTTCTCTTCAGTACTAAGTAAAGAACTAGAATCATTAATATTTTCGATTTCCCAAAATTTTCTTAAGGATTCGTCTATTTTTTCATTGGTTAATAAACCGCAATATTGAGAATCTTCTGTGGAATTATTCACGACACCGCTAGCAACATATCCGAATACTGTTTCTTGAAATAACAAATTTTGAGATGAGCTGCGAATTTTACCAGATTTTAATAAATCGAAGAAACATTGCGCGCCGACCAACAGGTCTATCTTCCCAGGGATATAAAATTCAGCATCTGCTAACTGGATATTTGTAGGAATATCAGCAATTTCTATACGAATAGGTGTAAGTGGGGTTATTTCTGTAATTTTTGGCACTACAAGAAATTCCAGTTCCCTTGTGAAATCTCTATTTTTATTTGAAATCACAGTTTTAATTTTATAATTTAATGTTGTGGTTGTGGTATTCAAACCCGATATTGGAGCAAAAACCTTTGATTTCTTTATGCCCAATTTCTTTGCAAATTCAAGCGACACACAATTTATTTGGCTACAAGAATCTAAGAGAGTTCTTGCCTGGATAAAATTTCCTTTATTTGTTTTTATGTCAATAACTGCAGTTGGCAAGATAACAGTTTTATTTGAAGCGAATAAGCAATTAGAAAGATTTTGTGAGACTGAAGGCGTCGGACTTGATTCTGGGCGACGTACTGTCTGATCAACACCTGGTTTTTGGAAATGAGTTTCATTACTGGAACCTATTTCTTTATCTCTATGTAATAAAGTGTTGTGAGGGGATTTGCAATGTTTACATAAATGTTTCGAAACACAGTTAGCTGCTAAATGTGATTTGTTAAAGCATATGAGACAAAGTTTATTTTTTTTAACGATAGAAAATCTTTCACCAAAATTCATATTTAAGAATTTGTTACATTTATATAGGGGATGAAATGAATCACAAATAATACACTGTTTTTCAGAACTTGTATTTACTAAAAGGGATTTTGATTTTATTTCACTAGAAATTTTTGGTCTAGCTAAATTGCTTCTATTTATGCTTTCGAGCGATTGGCTTCTTTTTTCTAAAAAGTCCATTAAATTGTCAAAACTAGGAACTTCAGAGGTGTTTATTGACAGTTCAAATTGTTTTCTTGTTTCCTTATCTACTTTTTCTAAAATTATAGTTGTAAACAAAGTGTCAGAGAGATTATTTCTCTCAAATCCTAAATTATTTAGAGCCCTGATATTTTTGTTTATAACATCTAATAAACGCCTTAATTCTTTAGATGATTCATGTGTGATTTTTTCAAAATCTAGCACAGCCTTTAAATGTATATTGACAACTATTCGTTTATTTTCAAATCTATTTTCTAACGCTTTAAATAACGAATCAAATGTATCATCTGGAGTTTCTAATAATTTAGCCTCATTTCTTAGAGCGGAATGCAAATAATGTAATTTTTGAACATCAGTCAATTCTTCATTATTCGTAACAATATTATTAAACTCTATTTTAAACATATTCCAATCTTCATATTTGCCACTAAATAGCGGAAGAGATATGTCAGGAAGTTTAATTTTACAGTTACTTATCCTTAATTCAGAATTTTTTGTTTCTTTTTTATTAGAATATAATAATTGATTGAAACTTACCTCTAGCTGTTCTACTCGTTCTTCCATTTCGACGAATGAAGCTTCAATTTCTGTTAAATCATGATCTTCTGGTGCTGTTATATAGTAATCACGACGAAGTACATCGATATTTGTAGACAGTTTTTGAAGATTCTTGATTTTTGTTTCAATTTGAATTCTAGACAGTTCATCAGTTTTTTCATTTAGAGAATTTTCTAATCTTGTTAACTGGGCTTTTAAAGAGCCTCTAGCTCTATTCAAGCTAATTAACGAAGCCATTTTAATTCAAATAGAACAAGGAGAACAAGTTCGAATTAAAAACGAAAGTCCTCCGGCTCGACGGACCAATAATGTAACGAACTGTCGAGTGTTGCGAGTACATTTAATGCACTCATTAGGTCGCTGGTTCAATTAATACTACTAATTACTTAAAAATTCTTTATATACAAATTATTTACACGTTATTTACATTTCGAATAAAGAATACAGATCTAGCGAAACACACGAATAGGTCCGCTAAGATCGCCGAAAACAAAACAATAACAAACGATATTCCAATGTTGCCAAAACGGCAAACCTAAAGTACAGTAGAATGCGCCAAGGAGACGCACGGCATCCGAGGTTATGGTGAAGCCGTTACAAAAGAATGCGCCATGGAGACGCGATATACAAGACTGTGGTGAAGCCGTAACACTATCCTTTTTGGATTCTAAAAGACCACTGAGCTGAGTCACATGCTCAAGAAAATTAAATTAGTGGGTCATTTTCGTCACAGAAGGTCAGGGTCAAGCTAATTGAATCTAAAAAAAGGCTCAAAACATTGTCATAAAATTTTTTATTATGCCGTTTCTGGACATGACAATACAATTCAGCTAAGTCACATGTTCGAATAAAATCGATTAGTGGGTCATTTTTGAGTTACTGTGGGTCAAGCTAATTGTATCTATAAAACGGCTCAGATGATTTTGACAAAATTTGGTAGACCATTGGGCTAGGCCACAAGCTCGAGAAAAAATGGTTAATGGGTCACTGTGGGTTAAGCTAATTGTATCTAAAAAACAGATCAAACGATATTTGCAAAATTTTATATTATACTGTTATTAAGCATAAAAAGACCATTCGATTAAGTCACATGTTCAAGTCATATGTTCGAGAAAATTTCATTAATATGTCATTTTTGGAATCCCTGTGGGTCAAGCTAATTGTATCCAAAAAACGGCTCAAAAATTTTCCACAAAAATCTGTATTATACTGTTTCCGAGCATAGGCTAGATCGCATGCTCAAGAAAATTCGATTAATGGTTCCTTGTATTACAATGGGTCAAGGTAAGGTTATATCTAAAATGGCTCAAATGGTTTTGAAAAAAAATATTAAACCATTCCTCAACACAAGAAGACTATAGAAATAGGTTACGTATTCAATAAATTTTGAATAATGAGGCATTTTTGAATTATTGTGGGTCAAGTTAATTTTCTCAAAACGATTTTATCGGATTTGACTAAATTTAGTCAAATTAATATTCTATCGTTTTTGGGCTCAAAAAGAGCATTAGTTAGATCGCATGTTAAAAAAATTGATAACTGCGTCATTTTTTAACACTCTCCAACAAAGTTGAAAAGTGTTTACGAATTCAGTTTGTCTGGTCATCTTGTCGTCTGGCCGCGCTGTAACTCTCATAAATATATTCGGATTACCCTGAAATTTTGAGACATTATTGAGATTTAGCCTAGCACGAATCCTATTTTAAATGAATTTTCTAGCATGATAAGTTTATTTACAAGGACAGTCAAAATTTTATCGTTATTTACCATTATTAACCGTTATACCGTTATAAATTACGGACCAAGGGCAAAATTATTTTCAAATGAATTTTAAATATGTTACAACCTGTCAAACACATTAAAATTTACATGCATTTACAAATTGCATTAAAATATGCTTTTTATAGAATATGCAATAAAAAAAGATAGCTATTATTCATTTACAGGGCTACACAAAAACCATTACATATTGTGATAAAGTGGAGGAAAAATGTGTGCGCTATATTTTAATTATATTAAACTATTTTATGATCAATAAAATTGATAGAAGTCGCCTAGGTATAAGTTACACGATATAGTCGTGCATAATACGAAGTGCATAGCATTTACAGGGACACACAAAATATTTCAAGTAGTTTTATTCTTTCCGAAGTTCTGTATGTGTATCCGATAATGGCTGATTGATGGTTGAAATGCTTTTTCATTATTATATGTGCTCTTAAGTTTCACTAAAACTATTCATATTATACGGTGTGCATAAATGCTGAAGTTGATATACAGGATTACACAAAAAAGCTTGCAAAAGTTACTGAATATGAGCGTAAATTACTTAAAGGTGGTTTTTAAATTAGTTATGCATTTTTACGCTGAATTTCATTCAGTTTACCAAGAAATGTTTGTAGAATATAGATAAAATGATAGGCAGAACCCCGCAAAGAATTGGATACATGGAGGTCTACGAAAGATAATTTCTGAAAATGTGATTTCAGTAGTTTTAAGAGTGTTTTAGTTTAGAATAAAATTTAGCTTACTACTGGCGTGTAATAAAGGTAGTAAGTAAACTACAAGGCTGAACAAAAGCATTCAAGTATGTTTTCATCTTTTATAATAAAATGCTGAAATTTAAATTTCAAGCTACTAGGAATTTTCTTTCTTAACAAATTCCAAATTATATATTATGTATATTAACCGACATGTTAAATATAGGGCTGTTCAAAAGTACTATAATACATGTTTGGCTATGGACAATAGTACTTCATTTCCATAGATAGCAAAATTTTGTTAAAGATTTCAGGAAGTATTAGAAAGTGTTTCATAATCTATGCTTAACGCATGATTTTCTTACTTGTTATCCTTATGGCACAGGATCATCTTAATTATATCTAAACAGCAAAGATTTATACAATGTGAATAAAATATCGAATTGAACACAAGGTTAATTTCGACCGACCTTAGCTCCGTCATCTCCTTTAGTTAATTTATTATTGCGATGACAATAGATGATTTTTTCTTGAGCATATTATCAATAAATGCCTCAAAATTATATTCAATTTAAATTTTGACATTTAACTTTTCACAATAATTTTATAATTACTCCAATCCATTTAACTTGTACTAGACGCAGTTTGTGTGTCAAATCAATCGTTAAATCTAATTTTAACCTAAAATCCCCACAAGAATAAAAACATTTCATATTTATTTACTTAGAACAGGTGTCACAAATAAAAATTAAATTAAAAAGTTGACATGTTTCGGTTCATTCATAAGAACCGTATTCATAACACATAAAATCAGTAGAAAACTAAATGACACTGGATATAAATATAATTTAAAAACCCAAAACAAAACATTGCGCCCCCTATGATCGTGAATAGCCATTGCCACCGCGGCATATAAATATAATTGATAATATAATATAATATAAATATAAATATAAATATAATCTATAATAATAAAGAGAGAAGGATGTTTGTCTGTCAGCGCTGTTCTGAAGAGACTGCTGCACGTAGAGTTGCAAAATTTGGAGGGAAGGTACTTTTTTACATGTAGTTTTGCACCTCGAAGCCCGATTTTCGATTTTTTTTTAAGATTTTTTTTAATAATTTTTTTGGGCGATTTTTAGCGTTATTTTTGCGGTTTTATCCCATTCGTGAAAGGAATACGGTTTCATTCTTTTAACCCAAAATAGCAATTTTTTTTTCTCTTTTCAACAAAGTTTATTCGGAATTTGTACAGCGATTTTTGAATTTTTAACGAATTTTTAATGCGATTTTTAGTGTTTTTTTCTGAATTTGCGGCTATTTTTGAGATAAATAAAACGAAAATCGTTTTAAATTTTTAGCCTAATGCCCTAAATTTTGTGTTTGTTACGATTTTTAGATTTTAACGATTTTTAATGCGATTTTCAATGCGATTTTTAACGTTTTTTTAAAGATTTTTGCGTTTAGCATCTAATTTTTTTCATAGTTGTTCTATCAAAAACTTGAGCTGTTGAGAATGCAATAAGTAGTATTTTTTTGTGAAATCTAATCTAAAATGTCAAAAATTTAGATACCACTATTTTCGAATAGCAATTTCATAAACTATCTTAAATTCTTGCTTAAGACCGCTACCCCCCGAGTTATGTATCACCTGATAGGTTATTTAACAGAGTATGGTTTTGATAAAGTTTTTGAAGAATAGAGTGCTCCACCTGGTGGTGGAAAATGTAACTAATAGAACGCTATTTTTTAAAATCTATAATAATAAAGAGACAAGTTTGTGTGTGTGCCAACGCTGTTCTGAAGAGTCTGCTGTACGTAGAGTTACAAAATGTGGAGGGAAGGTATTTTTATACATGTAGTTTTGCACCTCGAAGCCCGATTTTCAACTTTTTGGTTAGATTTTTTTGATAATTTTTTTAAGCGATTTTTAGCGGTTTTTTTTTTTTTTTTTTTTTTTTTTTTTTTTTTTTTTTGCAGTTTTATACCATTAGTGAAAGAAATAATACGGTTTCATTCTTTTAACCCAATATAGCCATTTTTTTCTCTTTTCAGCAAAGTTTATTCGGAATTTGTGCAGCGATTTTTGATTTTTTAACGAACTTTTAATGCGTTTCTTAGTGGTTTTTTTTCCGTTTTTTTTTTTTTTTTTTTTTTTTTTTTTTTTTTTTTTTTTTTTTTTTGAGATTGATAAAAAGAAAACCTTTTCAAATTTTTAGCCTTAAATTATTTTTAATGCGATTTTCAATGTGAATTTTAACGCTTTTTCAAGATTTTTTGCGTTTAGCATCTATTTTTTTCATAGTTGTTCTATCATAATCTTAAGCTGTTGAGAATACAATAAGTAGTATTTTTTTTTTTTTTTTTGCGAAATTTACCTAAAATGTCAAAAAATTAGTTACCACTATTTTCGAATAGCAATTTCATAAAATATCTCAAATTCTTGCTTAAGACCGCTACCCCCTCGAGTAATATATCACCTGATAGGTTGTTTAACAGAGTATTGTTTTGATAAATTTTTTGAAGAATAGAGTGCGCTAGCTGTTGGTGAAAAATGGAACTAACAGAATGCGATTTTGTTAAAATTTGGAAACAATAACAATGTGATTTATTTTAAATTTTAAAATGGTTTACAATACATGATAAAAAATGTAAACAAAGAATGGTGTGACACATTTAAGGGTGCATGAAAGGAGGGGCGCGAACAAAATTAGGAAATGTAATAAGGAGATCTGTTTTACACTTTAAGGTAGTTTATAACGCATGTTAAAATTTTTAAAGTATTAGCGATGCTCTGGAGAGACCGCTGCACGAAGTTATGTATGAAATTTTACACCTTGAAGGCCGATTTTCAGTTTTTTTAATTTAATTCGTATGCGAATCTTAGTGGGTTTCGAGGCGATTTTTCGACATTAGCGAAAAGGAAAGCGGTTTCATTCTTTCGACGTAAATTAGTGACTTTTGTTCTCTTTTCAATATAATTTATTTGGATTTCGTGCAACGATGTTTGGATTTTTAATGAATTGTTTAATGTAAATTTTGCCACTATTATTCGACATTAGTAAAAGGAATTTTGCTTAAAACTTTCAGGCTAATGTATTAAATTTTAGCTGTTAAGATTTATGAATTTCAGCTAATTTTAATGCGATTTTTCGAGATTTTTTGCGTTTGATGTCGGATTTTTGTCATTCATGAGATATTTCCAATTACAACGTTTTACCCTATTAGAGTAAATTTTGACCCCTGTGATTTTTTTAATATTGATTTTTAATGCACTTTTCAATGCAATTTTTAGAACTTTTTCGAGTTTTATGGTGGTTTTTTGATATTTGGAAGTAAAAATTGATTTCAAACTTTTAATCTAATATAATTTTAGAGATTTTTAACGCGATTTTTCAAGAATTGTTGTGTTTCGTATCGATTTTTTATTATCTATAAAGGATTTCCTTTTACTACGTGATTATCCTGTCGACCAATTTTGCCAAATTATTTCAATCGTGAAACAAGCCAAATTATGCAAATAAATGTAATTTTTATGTTAAATAATGAAAGAAGAGATAATTTAGAAAAACATTAATACAAATACATATAAAAATAAGAAGTAAAAACCACTTGATGACGTAACAAACATATGTAACATGTTTAATGTCAAGTGAATATGGAATTTACGATCCGCCATTATTGTAGTTTAATCTTATGGTTTGACCCAGATAGTTTCTTGGTCAACCGGATAATCAAATAGTTCAGATTTCCGATTAGAATGTTTTATCCGTTTGATGAAATTCTGATTACTGCGATTTAAAAAATAGCTAGCGATATTTAGTGCATTTTTCAATGCGTTTTTAATGAATTTTTTAATGCGATTTAGTACTAATTTTTTCGATCCCCACCACAGTGGTGTTTTAACAATAAAAAAATTATTTTGGTTTCAAACTTTTAGCCTAATATAGTAAATTTCACCATTTACCTTTTTTTAATTTTGTCGATTTTCCATGTGATTTTTGATATATTTTGTGTTCTGCGTCGATTTTTTTGTAATTCACGTAAAAAAGAATGGTTGTTACGTTTTACATGACTAGAATATTTTTTTATTCACGGGATGTATTTACATTTAGCGATTTTTAATGAATTTTTCAATGAGTTTGTATTGTTTTTTTTTTTTAATCTCACGGCTATTTTTTGAAATTTCGAAAAGGAAAATTAATTTCAAACATTTACACTTCATTTACGAATTTTGAAATTTAGTGATTTTTTAATGCAATTTTTAGCAATGTTTTCATTATTTCTCACGCTTTGCGCCGATTTTTTCACTCGTATTTAAGAAATAATTCAGATTACACTATATTACTCTATTAATGTAAATGTTGTTCCCCGCTATTTTTAAATTTGAAACGATTTGTAATGTTTTTTTGAATACAATTTTTAGATGTTTTCGAGTCTACGGCGATTTTTTCACAATTAGAAAAGAAATTTTAAAATAACTTGTAGCTTAATGTAGTAAATTTTGACATCAATGATTCAGATTTTTTGTGTATATTCATAAAATGTTTAGTAAGTTTTGTGTCGGTATTTTTTAATGGTAAATTATGTCCGCAGGAATTTAATATAAATGTTTATCTTACTATGGCAAATTTTGTCCGGATTTTTTAATTTTACTGATTTTTAATCTGTTTTATAGTGATTTTTCAAGTTCTGTGACAGTTGTTAACATCGGTAAAAGAATTTCGGTTTCTAACTTTTAGCATAAATAGTATAATTTGTTCTCCACGCTTTTATGAATTTTGCCAATTTCTAATGCGATATTCAATGTAATTTTTAGTTAGTTTGGGGGATTTTAGGTGTTCCGTATTGACTTTTCCTTATTCATGAACGATTTCCGATTACAATATTTTCGACTGAATATTAAATTTTTACAGCCATGACTTTTAAATATTCAGCGATTTTTAATATAGTTTTCGATACGATTTTTAGCTATTTTTTTAAGTTCCTTGGCGATTTTCTGCCATTCAGAAACCAATTTTTATATCAAACATTTTGTTTAATGTAGTTATGTTTCGAATGCAATGTTTTATCTCTTAATATGATTTTGGCGTTCCATGCCTACATTTTGTAATTTATGAATGATTTCGATCATAACTCCCCTCCCCTTCGCCCTGCTTTAATATTATTTTTTTAAGCATTGACTTCCAAATATTTAGCTATTTTTAATGCAATTTTCAATGTCATTTTTAGCCATTATTCAAGTTCCGTGGCGATTTTTTTCCATCCGGAAATCGATTTCGATTTCAAACTTTTTGGTTAATATGGTTAATTTCTTGATTACAATATTTTATATTATAACAGTGAATTTTTACCCTAGGGATTTTTAAATGTTTTACGACTTTCATTACAATTTTCAATGCAATTCTTGGGCTTTCTCAGTCTTTTTTTAATTTTAACATTTTTCAAAGGAATTCCATTTTAAATTTCTAGACTAATAAGAGTTTGGTTTCAAACTTTTATCCTTTACGGTAATTGTTTTGCTCTCTTATTTTGATCTACAGTAATTTTTAATGCAGTATGCTTTTTTTTTTTTTTTAGATATGGAAAAGGAATTCGGTTTTTAATTTCTTTGCTAATATGATAAATTTTCTCCTGTGCGATTAAAGATTTTTATTGTAATTTTTTAGCAGTTTTTTTCGTATTTCAATGCTTTTTACATTATCAAATTAATTAGATTCAAAACATTTATCCAAGTAGAGTAAATTTTGAGTTCCGTGATTTTTGAAAATTTTGCCATTTTTAAAGCGATGTTTACGTTTCTTCGCGACCCGCTTCGATTTTTTAGAGGTTGAATTTTTGGCCGAATTTATTAAATTCTGATCTCTTTTCTTCAAAGTTTATTCGAATTTTGAAACACAATTTTTGAATTATGTTTTATATTTTGAGATTTATGAGATTTTTAATGTTTTTGGCGATTTGTAAGATTTTTCCACATTAGTAAAAATAATCCAACTTCAATTTTCCAGCCCATCTCTTTTCAACGAAGTTTAGACAAAATTCGTGCAGCATTTTTTTAATTTTTCGAGGTTTTTACTATGATTTTTAAAGTTTTTTCGCAATTCATGCTATTTTTTTATGAACCCGGGCAACGCCGGGCAGAACAGCTAGTAATAAATATAAATATAAATATAAATATAAATATAAATATAATTATAAATATAAATATAATTATAAATATAAATATAAATATAATTGATAATTATATTTGATCATATATTAAATTTAATATGTATAAAATTAATATTAATAAAAGTAGAAAAACTAAATGACTCTTATAATAAATTTTGATCATATATTAAATTTAATATGTATAAAATTAATATTAATAAAAGTAGAAAAACTAAATATAAAATTAATATTAATAAAAGTAGAAAAACTAAATAAGAGTACTAAGTAGTAACTAAGAGTCATTTAGTTTTTCTACTTTTATTAATATTAATTTTATACATATTAAATTTAATATATGATCAAAATTTATTATATTTATATGCCGCGGTGGCAATGGCTATTCACGATCATAGGGGGCGCAATGTTTTGTTTTGGGTTTTTAAATTATATTTATATCCAGTGTCATTTAGTTTTCTACTGATTTTATGTGTTATGAATACGGTTCTTATGAATGAACCGAAACATGTCAACTTTTTAATTTAATTTTTATTTGTGACACCTGTTCTAAGTAAATAAATATGAAATGTTTTTATACGTGAATGAAAAAGGTGAAGTACCAGTTACCAACAACAGTTTTAACCCCACAAGAATGTTTTGCAAAACTAAACATGCACGTTATTTGTGTAGAAATACATGAAACTAATTTATGCAGTGAGATGTTTTAAAAAATATATTAAAAATCCTTATAGGTGGTAATTTAAATAGCAACAAAAATTTTTATGCAGAAAATTATGATTAAAAAAATATTTAATAGATCGAAAATATCGGGTGTTTTACTTTAGCCTGAATTTGAATTTTTTTCATAACTTTAATTGTAATGAAGACATTTTGAAAAAATCCGGTTTAAAAACTTGTCTTTTCTCTTTGAAATGTAACAATTATATAAGAAGAGGTAGAAGTAGTTAACATCTGCACCAAAATAGTACTAAACATGGTTCGCTATTTTTCTGTTTGTAATTCACAATCAACGACTCTATGAACAATCTCAGCATTTTATTTACGTTCAAGTAACATAATTCAAGTTAGTAAAAAAATATGTGATATAAAATTAGCAGAAACAGGTCTAACAAATTTATTAATCTAATACATTCGTTTATCGATTAAAAAAAATCGATAAAAATTATCGATAAAAATTAAACAATTAAGCAGAATTTTTAATTGGCTCTTACATTAACAAAGCTATTATTTTATTTCCACATCCCGCGCAAATATCTGTCTCTTCTTAAATACGAAAACTTAGATCGTCAACATTCATCGATTCTATTCCCTTAATTTTTAGCATAAAATAAAGAAATAAATTTAGAGTTTATATTTTCTGTTATATGTCTAGACCTGTAAATGAATCAGGGACATATTACAATCAGATTCTTGAAATTGTTTTCTTGATTACCTACTGTCACTATCCAATTTTTTAAAATTCCTTGTTATTTTCATTCGATGATTTTGTCTAATTATTTTTTGTAAAAAAAAATCCTCTAATTTATGTATAAGATAAAATATTTAAGATTTTTTTTTTTCTCTAGTAGAAAAATTGCCACTGAGAAAATGCTGAAACATTTTTTACTTGTTTGTTTGTTTGTTTATTTTGTGTATATTTAAAAAATAATAATTTTTATTATTTAGTAACGATATTTTATATTCATTAAAAAAAAGAGAACAATTTTAAAATAATTTGCATCTTTATCATTAAACCAATATAACCTTTATCAATAATTGTGTACGGTTGTATTATTAAGACAATATGGCTAAAAAACAGGACTATACTTTCTAACATTGTTCAAAAAAAAAGTTGGAAATTGCACGTGAAGCGTAGTAAATATGATGCGTTCGTACTTCAACGAAATTTAAAAATATTCAGATGTTGCAGTTATAGTATACAGTACTTTGGATACAGTACAGTGGTCAAAATCTTTCATGTGTTCCTGTATGTACTATCTGCTTTTTATTATACATGAAGTTATTTGTACTAAACCTCAGCAACGTATATCAATTTCATAAAATATGAAATAGTTTAATACAATTGAAACATGTCAACAAACAATATTTTTCCGTATACCATAATGCTGTGTATATACCATAGGGCTTTTGAGTAGCCCTATAAATAATAATAAATATTCTTTGTATTATAAATTTTACAGAAGGTATATTGCAGTATATATTTCATAGATTCATGTCAATTATGTTACATGGAATATGGATTAATAATATTAATGATAACTGAAACATTTACATACAAGAAACAGTGGTTCATTAAAAACATAAATACCCACAGACAACGACACTTCTGCATAAATGAAGATTATAAACATGAAAAAAAAAGACTAAGATAAGTTTTTGTCAGAACTCTTCCTTAATAGTAAAAATCAATGTTTTAAAGAAATCCATCCGGGCCGGGCCGAGTGTGGGCCAAAATTTTAACTTTTTCGGGGCCGGGCCGGTTTCGGGCCGTACTTTTAGCTAGTATATCGGGCTGGGCCTCTAAATTTTTCTTCGGGCCGGGCCGAAGAGATTTTAACTTTCTTTTTATAATTTTAACTTTCATAACGGGCCGTACCTGCCCGAATTTTTTTCTGTGTATCGGGCCTGGAAATTTTTGCTCGTGCAGATCTCTAATTGTGTGTCCTGTCAAATAGGCAAGGCAGTTCGTGCGAGGACAACATGAATTCCCTATTGCAAAACTCGACGGTTGTGTAGCAGTGTGGTGTCTCATGAATGTAGCGAGAAATCTGATAACACCTCGCTGCTTCTGAGTCCTTCAATAAATGAAGTTAAAGGTAATATACAATTTCTACATATTCATTGCACTTCTATTCCGTCTTAATATTTTGGAAAGTCTTTTTTAATTTTGTAGGTTACATTAACATATATTCATATTGAAACAGTGAAAAGAAGATGAAAAGGAGGTTGTAGATGTGTTAAATCAAAGGAATTGAATTGGAAAGACATTAAATATGTTATAGAAAAGCTCAATTCTCAGCAGGTGTAAATGTATAACATATCTTTTTTTTGCGCATTATTGTAGTCATTTTGCATGGATGAACGGTTTAAAAGAAGTTTAAAAGAAATTTCCATTTACAGTTTAAAAGAAAATTCTGTCATAGGCAGGTTCTTTTTTTATGCATTTAACTCTATTTTAAAAAGCCTAGAAATCTACAATTCTTTAAAAAGAATAAATTTTAATGTCTAATTGTAGAATAAACATTTAAAAGTGCATGCCTTTTTTGCAAACATTTTTGAACCAGGCCAAATTTTGCTGATTTTGGAACAGACTTGGATACGTCGAGAAAATTATTTTCATACGGGATGATTCAACCGAGATTGAATGTTTTGATCCCTGAAGACTAGGAAAAAGGAAATCAGTTTAGGCTTTGTACGGAAAAAAATAAGTTAGACCCGGCCCGGCCCAAATGCCGTTTATGAAAATCGGCCCGAACCCGGCCCGTGCAGATCTCTACACACAACTGCCTGCTTTTCTCCTCTTTCATGCTCGGGTACCCACACATACGCACAACTACCCCGGACACTCCAATCGCGCCTCTCGATGTCTCATTATGAAATTCAAAAGCGACCTCTTCAAATTTTAGCTAGTTTCATTGGTACGATTCTTTCTTACCTTTTCAAATGAAAAGGAACGAAATTGCTAAATTTTGAACTCATTTGGTTTGAGTTTTCATTTTTCTTCTAAGAAAATTCTACCACAAAATCAATTTATTATGTGAATCACAAAGCTTTTATTATTTTATCCTTATTATATTGTGTCAGATTGAATATAAAATACAAAATACAAAATAAAATATTATACAAAAACCTTAAATAATCCTTACTGAGACAAACCCCATCAATGAAAAGATGAATGTGCCGTTTTATTAAAGGCAACATATTTCATAAATATTAAACAGAGTACTCTGTCTTAGAACACGACCTTGTTTCTTTAAATTGTTGAATAATTTATGAATCATACCACTAGCATTCAGTTTTTTTTTTTTTTTTTTTTTTTTTTTTTTTTTTTTTTTTTTAATAAAAGTCTTTGATTTATTACAACTACTACATCCTTTACATCTGCTTTTGACTATTTGGATATGAATATATGTTAATGTAATCTACAAAATTAAAAAAAAATCAAAGAATAAAGATAAAGTAAAAGTGCAAAGAAAATGGAGAAGTTAAATTTTACCTTTAACTTTATTCATTGAAATTCTCTTTTGAATTTTGAATGTTTTATTTAAATTACAAATAAAAGTGCTTCATAAAGCGAGATATTTATTTTTTTATTTTTTAGTAATATTTCCTTGCATTATAAAAAAGTCTCAAATTTTATTATGTACTAGCGAGCTACGCCCGCTAGCTGGGCCACTTTTTCCAAACGAACCTCGGTATTAAGCAGTATATAATAAGCAAAAAAATTCATTTAATAAGCAAGTCTTGGTGTTCGAATCCTCAAGCACAAAAAAAGTAAATTAAAGAGCCATGGTCCCGTTAAAAATATGTGCACTGTGGGCCACGTGCACTTGAAAAAAAAAAGATTGTGGATCGGAGCTATGGTCGCTTCGCGCCCATAGTCCCGTTAAAGATATTTGGTCTTGCACGGTGGGCACTACGCGCCCATAAGACATTTTTTCGTATTTTTTAGTTCATCAGAAGCAGATTTTTACGCAGATTCTGAATATGTAATCAATTTTTTTCTACTTTAAAAACTGTCTGCATGATGGTTTAAGAAAAAACGCGCAAAAAAAAAGTTTCGATAGTCCTGTTTTATTTCTAAGTTCAATATTCTAGCGAAAACTACGGTAAATATTCTACGGCAAGTCAAAAAAATTGATGCGGAAAAAAACGCAATTAGCGCCGGTAGAAAAAGAGGTTTTCGGCTTTTTCTTCTTTTAGCCAAAGGGGAAAAATTCATGTCCTTCACCGCAAGGTGGCGCAGTGTTCTGCTTCGGAGCTCCGTTTGGGATTTGAGATATTTTTTGTTCCGATTCCCAAGAGGTTTTTAATTCATAACTTTTTTAATTTTGGTCCCATGGTCTCGAAAATGCCCGAAATGACTTCCCCCGAATTTTTCCAATCGAAAGACACCTCTCGCGACTTCCAACTCGCCCGCGTTGCGAACTGTAATCGGCTTCAAGCAGACAGACAGACAGACAGAGGCGCACGGATTTTATTAGTATAGATTTTAATTTTTGATAGTTGGTACCTGTTAATAAAAGAGGTATGTCGATATTTGTGATTGTCTTGGAAAATTAAATACGAAAGTTTGTTGGCATCGGTATTACAAATTAAAGTACTATTTGTATCCCAATTTTTACATGAAGGGAAAAAACAATATTAAAACCACATATTAATAATAATAATAATATAGCAACAATTCGAATTATTATGTACAGAATTTCTTGTAGCATTATCTAATATAGACCTCCTTAAAAAAAGGCCTAAGTTACGTTACTGGCATCAAAACTTCCGGAATAAACACTTTTTTATTCCAGGCGCCCATTTTGGTACTTTAATGTTAGCCAAGTGCAGGTGATAAATCACGAAATATTGTTTGATCGCCATTATTTCATCTATATTATATTAGTCCATGTCATGTGACTGTCGTAAGCACTGACGAGCTGGCCTTTTACCTTTCCATATGCAAAACGGCCTTTTTAAAACAAAAGCATTTTTTCGAATAGAAATACACAATAGTTTACCATGATGGAATATAATTTTTAATACTTTTATGTTAGCTGGTTCAAATAACGCAAATACGTATATTTAACATACCACTTATTATTTTTTGTTTTTTCGTGAGGAAAATTAAAACATTACTTTGGTGTTGAAATTGTCCTGATATATGGAATTTTTAGTTACATATTTTTCTTTTTCCTGAAAAAGAAAAAGAGAAAAGTGAAAGTCATGGATTCAAAATTTTTAAATTTAAAATTAAAATCATGTATTTTAAATAAAATGAATGAAATGATTATATTTTAAATGTAATTAATGTAATAAGAAAAAATGCGATGGGAACAATTTTTACAACTTATCACCTGCGGAAAGCTGACATAAAAATTCCGAGTTCTTAATTTATCTATCAGATTCTTCCGATTTGGCAAAAAAAGAGCAAATGAATTACATTATGAGTAACAGTAACATGATACAAGTCTTAGCATAACTTTAAGGGAGACGTAACAGGTCGTCAAAGGCAGGTATAATTTTAATAAGTAAAATTTTCTCTGCCATTCAAAAAAATCGCGTATTAAGTAGAACTATTTTTTAAAATATATATTACCATTAAATGTGTTAGAATTTTAATAATTGTTTTTATGAAAATATAATGTATAATAATTAGTGTTAAATACGTCTGTGTAATCACATAATAACAAACTCTCCGTTTGGAAAAAAGTGAATTTTATTATGCATTTATAATAGATATATACAGGGTGTTTCGCTACCAGACCGACAAACTTTGAGAGATGATAGTAGACATGAAAACAAACATTATTAAATAGGAAACCATGGGGCGCAAACATCTTCTGTAGGAGCTAGGGACCATTAAAGTTTAAGGTCCAAAATTTCAAACGATGATAAAAAACGGAAAAAAGGGTCGATTCGTTTGCAGTTTTCACTAAAATCATTCTTTATATCACGATTTTTTTAGAAAAAAAATATAAAGGTTATGTTCAAAAATTGTCCATAGAGGGCGCTTTAGACCTTTAGAGTAACGAACAATTACTTTTTACCGTTCTTTTATGCATGGGGTTGAAATTATTCTAAAGTTTAGACGTTAACTTAAATTTTAAGCCCAAAATCGGAAACAATGGGATTAGGTAACTAGCGAAAATCGAACTGTGAACAGAGGAGAAGATTTTAAACGCTCATAAATACTGCAAAAAAAATAGATTTTGTTGCGGCTTGCGTGTAAGTCATTCCTTTGGAAATTATTTTATTCAAAATGACATGCAGCTTTGGTGTCTTCATTTTTTGATAGAGGGAGCTTCCGACACATCTCTGGCATTTCAATGGCATTATTCTTGGGTGTTTTACTACCAGACCAACATACTTCCAGGAAGTGTTAGCGATGCTAAGACGACTCGGAATCACAAAGGAATGTAACGTTGGAAATGCCTTTTTTAAGAATTACGGTTAAAGGAAGCAGAGAAAAGAAAACAGCAACAGCAGAGAAAGGGCAACACATTAATGTGACAGAAAACAGTTTATTAAATGTTTTACTGGAAAAGGTGTTCAAAATTACGACCAGAAGTAGTCCGGCATGCTTGACAGCGGCGTCGCGTGGAATTTCTCACGCTTTGAAAGATTCCTGTCATCTCTAATAGTTTTCTGGCAGCTACAGAAATACCAGCTGCGAGGTCTTCAACTGATGGTACGGGAGTCTCGTACACCCAATTTTTCATTTGATTCCAGCAGAAAAAATTCATACATGATAGGTCCGGCGATCTGACAGGCCAATGAACCGAGCCACCACGAACTATCTACCACTGTCCGTATGCTACTTTGAAGTGTCGCAAACGTTATTGGTAAAACGTGGAGGAGCCCTATCGTGCTGTTCATCGTTGAAATACTTCATTCTGCTACCTTTGGAACCGGTTCGCGAATGATCATTTCAAAGTGATCGCTACGCAGGCGCATTACCGTTTAGCGCCATCTATTGCAAGGAAGCCGCAGCGCCATCTTCCGTCGCTGTCAAACTTGCCGGACTAATTCTGGTCGTAATTTCGAACACCTTTTCTAGTAAAACCTTTAAATAAACTGTTTTCTGTCACATTAACGTGTCGCTCTCTCTCTGATGTTTCTGTTACTTTTTTCTCTGCTTCCTTTAACCGTAACTTGCAAAAAAGACATTTCCAACGTTACATTCCTGTGTGATTCCGAGTCGTCTTTGCACCCCTAACACTTCCTGGAAGTATGTTGGTCTGTAGTAAAACACCCAGGAGTAATGCCATTGAAATGTCGGAGATGTGTCGGAAGCGCCTTCTATCAAAAAATCAGGCCACCAAAGCTGTACGCCGTTTTCAATAAAATAATTTCCAAGGGAATGACTGACACGCAAACCGCAACAAAATCGATGTGTTTGTCCAGTATTTAAGAGCGTTTAAAATCTTCCCCTCTGTCCACAGTTCAATTTTCGCTAGTTACCTAATCCCAATGTTTCCGATTTTGGGCTTAAAATTTAAGTTAAAGTCTAAACTTTAGAATAATTGCAACTCCATGCACAAAATAACGGTAAAAAGTAATTGTTTGTTACTCTAAAGTCTAAAGCGCCCTCTATCGACAATTTTTGAACATAACCTTTTAAAAATTTTTTCTTAAAAAATCGTGATATAAAGAATGATTTTAGTAAAAACCGCAAACAAATCAACCCCTTTTTTCGTTTTTTATCATCGTTTAAAATTTTGGACCTTAAACTTTAATGGCCCCTAGCTTCTACAGAAGACGTTTAGGCCCCATGATTTCCTATTTAATAATGTTTGTTTTCATGTCTACTATCATCTCTCAAAGTTTGTCGGTCTGGTAGCGAAAAACCCTGTATATTTGTTTTAAATCCTTCTATGCAGTCTATAAAACATTTAATTCATCAAATTAGATTATTATTGACACATTTAGACTAATTTAATAATAAAGCAAAAATTTCTAAAAAATTAGTTATCTACAATTCCATTGTTACGATTACTAACAAAAATATTAATATCTTCATTATCAATTCCGCTGTTTCAGTATTTGCAACAGTTATGCTTATACAAAATATTTTAGCAATTATAAATACATATTTTCATCAAGAAGTCAAATTATATAATCAGTGACATTTAAAGCACAGTTTCCTTTAAAAAATATTTTTCTACATTCTTTAGAAGCGTTCATAATTATATAAGTACTCAGCATCTGAAGTCGTCGTCAGATCCGTCTGTCTGCCCGTCCCTCTGTCCAATATAACATAGCACTAAAACTAAACAATCGAAAAGTTTGAAATTTCATAGATATAATTGTTACAGAATTTTGTCTAGAATAATTTCACAAAAATTTAATCAAAATTTAAAAATATATTGATAAAGCTATTTTTCATTGTTATTAAATCCTATCACACGTAATTAATTCATGATATCACATAATATTAATGCTTTCAATTTGCCATGCTTATTATTCTATTACATTCTATCATACCTAAATAATTCAATGATATTCCATGAGAGATAATGTTTCTAAGTTGTGTTGGTGATTACGTTATATTTAAGATAGAGTCATATTACTTTCCTATAATTGAATTTGACATATATAATAGTAATAAATTTTGTATTAATATGTTTTTGCATAAGAAAGCAACAGCTAATGAACCAAAATCACTTTATTTTTATAAAACTAGTTTACTACGAATGTGCCTCATTGTCTAAGCTTCACGTACGATTTCCGCTATATGTAACTTTCTTTTTAATACAAAGAGAGATTTACATAAATAAAAAAAATGTTAAATGGAAATAGATATAAATATGTACAACGTGCTATAAATATATTAATAAAAGTAAACAAGAAACATATTTTTCTTATAAAAACATCTTATTACTTTGTGCTTCAAAATGATGCTTAAAGATTTTAAACGCATTTTTCTTCTGCATAATAAATATGTTTTAGCAACATTTGTTGACAAATATAGTTTTAGAAGTATTTCTAGTAAATAAATGGCCTTTTGGGAAAAATGGAGTTTCAAAATTAACATATTGTTTAAAAATGAATTCATCATCCAAGAAAATGTACTTGCACTTTCTACGGTCTTCCTTTAAAAAAAAATCGAAAAATAAATGTTAAATATACTTTATACGCTAAATATATTACATATTTTAAGTTTTGAATTGGTTGCAGCCGCCAATTAGTATATTTCGTTAAATATATAAATAAAAACATTTATGAATAATGAATCACTTTTCCTATCTGCATTATGCTTTTAGTATACGTAAAAATATAATCAATCACTTTTCCTATTTCCATTATGCTTTTAATAAATGTAAAAGTATAGATGAATTGAACATATAATCAATAATTATGCAATAATTAATTTATTAAAATCCGTTTTTAAATCTAATTCTTTTAGATATTAAAATTTAGTAATACACAGTTTTGAATCAATAGAGTATAATAATCCGATTTGACTTATACATCAGTATTCTTTTATAATTTCAATAAAATAAACAATTCAAGCATTATGGATTATGATGATTATGAATAAATGAGAGTTCATACATATAGAATTTTTATTTAGGAATATTAGAGAGTATTTATCTCGAAATTAATAAATGTTTTTTCTCGTTTTATAGTTAAATAATATGAAAATATTTAAATGATGGATTGTTTAATAAAAACAATAAATTTATTTAAGTATTTCAAGAATTCATAATTCTGATATAGCTTAAAATGTATAAACGATAATATATTTATATATGTACAATGAAACCTCTTTGAATGGTCACTTCTAAACAATGACGGCCCCATATTGATGGAACCAAACACTTCGATAGCATTAACATCAGTTCCTCAAAAAGACCTCTAAACGAGGAATTCAAAAAAATATCAGGTAGAAAAAATAACAGTTTCTGATACAATTTTCTAATTATTTAGAAATCGAGATCTGAAGCAGATTCAACCAAATTTACTTAATATTAACAAAATGTCACTTAATCTCTTAAACACTTAATACTTTTTTTCAGAAACTAGACAAAGAAAATGAATAAATGAAGACACTAATAATGATTGGGAAAAGTAGATAATATTCTTAGAACCACAGGCATAATAAACACGAAGGCCATAAAGGTTATATTTCAGGACAAAGATTTGTCAGTTATTGCCTTATTTGTTTCATACAGCAAATGGTGGAAGATAGGAGAAAGGAAGTGATGTGGAAGGGAAAATTGCCCAAAATTTCCAATATTAACACACATAAAAATTTTTGACGAACTATCGTGAAATCCAAAATTTCTCGTTAAACCATAAAAATCATTAAATTTTGTTTTGCAGCAAAACAACAAATAATACTATTTCTTTGAAAAAAGATTTTTACCACAAAAAATAAAAAGCAACTTTAAATCCCCGATTTTTTTAATTTTATTAAAGCAGTAAGGATTGATTAAAATGATTGTGTATTTCTATTTGAACTTATACAATTACGACTTTTTAAAATGAAACTTCTCAATAAGTGCTTAAAGTGCATCTTAATAGTTTTACATTCTTTCAAACATAATAAAATTGATATCCATCTATGAAATATAAACTAAAATGTACATTCAGAACAATCTGTACTGCAAAAAATATTTTTTATCAATTTAAAAGCCTACACAAAAGTATTCCATTACATAATGTCCAGTCAAATCAACACTGAGATTACGAAGCTCCCATAGAGAGTAAAACCTCTCCACGTAATCTCCAACGAACATGGGTGCCCTCACGGGCAGGAACATAAAGAGTAATTTGGGTAAGTTGATGAAATGATGTAAGTGAATCTAGAGCTGTTTTCTAATTGGTTGTAGCTATTAAGCTCCTTCCTCCGGTTCACAAATCCATGCCTGAATGATGAAGCGACTTTCCCAAGCCCATACCGGAGTCCACAGTTCACCGAGTGCCTGTGGCAATCATTGGCATACGCCAGGCCCTGGTGAAGGCCGATCCACACCGCAGAACACCCGACTATTGCGAGCACCAGTATGACACGTGACAATGAACACAATGGTATAGGGGGATGCATTGTTTGGGGCGCGTTTTAATAGGAGTAAATTGCTTCACATTTTACGAAATTGATATACGTCGCTGAGTTTTACTGCAAGATACTTCCTAATAGAAAGCAGATAGTATTTACAGGGATGCATAAAAGATTTCGGGTAGTCTTTTGTATCAGAAGTAATGTACACTATTACAACAAGATCTGGATGTTTTAAAAACTTCCTAATAGTACGAATGTACTTCATTTGCTATGCTTGACGTACAGTTTCCAACTTGTGTGCAAAAATTAACGACGAGTGTTTTTTTTTTAATGTAACGTCGCGCAGAAGCTTTCCACATCGATCAAAATCATAAAGATGTTCAAGATTTGAAAATATGGGCAAGTGATAAAAACTATCTAAACAAACAATCAAAAGGATATAAAAGTACTTTGTTGAAAAGATTACTTGAAGCTCAAATACAGTGAAGAATTTAACGTCCAACTCATACTGACAGGAGAAATTCAGTCTCTAATAAGGGATACGGTCATCCCCGACTGCGATTCAGGATTTACAACGTTTGTCTATGCTGAAAACGAAGTTTTCTAAGAGCTTTTGCGGCATGGAGACCCATTTTTTTCATAAACCCAATTCCAGCTCCGTAATCATTGTTTATCCCTGGTCAAGTGATGCCAAACGTCTCCCGAGAAGGTCCCACACGTTTTCTATTTTATTGACATTTTGTGGCTTTTATGGCAATTTATCTATTTCGTCCTTCATTTTTGTACACCACAGTAAGTTTTTGTATTATATTAGAATATTAGTTTGTACTTTATATATAACTGCTTTGTTCATTGTTTACGTTTATAATAAACTTCATTTTTTAAAAAAATTTAAGATATTGAAATAAAATTTAGTTACAAGGATCTCCTCATTCAATGGTATCTTATAAAGGAAAATACAGATCTTAAATATGTATATATAAATTCAAGATGTGTTTTTATTATATAATACATATCTATTTTAAAGGTGTTGTTAAATCAGAAGAAGTAATTTTGTGACACAAGTTTTATTTTTGTTCGGAAATGCATGAAACTAGCTGATGCTGTTGTTCAGGAACTATCTAATGCATTGACTTCTAATAAAACAGGTCCGGGGACTTTGCAGACCAATTCATGCGTTGAATATCTTCACTCGATGTACGATGAGGAGGAGCGTTGCTGTCCATGAACATCAAGTCCGGACCCACAGCACCTCTAAACAGATGCACGTGAGGCAAAATAATTTTCACGCAATAGCAGGCACCATAGAATGAACCTCCTTGATACCGTGAAGGTCCGTATGTCTACCGAACTTGATACCACCCCAAACAAGTACTCTGCCACTTCGAAAACGGACCCTTTCGATGATTTTGGAGGGGTGATTATGTGTTTCCTGCTCTCTCCAGATGTGTGTACTTCCAGAATCATTTGTCATATTAAATCGGTTCTCATTCGTAAAGTGTACTCGAGTCCACTCTTGTTGTGTCCGCTAATTGTTTTCCTCGCATCAAAGAAACCGGTGCCTCCGATGAGCAGGCGTTAACGGTATACACCGTACTGGTCGTCGTGCATATAGACCAAATTTGTGCAGCCTCCTTGCCACGGGAAAACGTAATATCTGACGCCCAGTAGTCTTGCGATTTCTCCCGCTGACTGCCTACTGACTATTTCTTTTTGTCTATAGGACAATGTAATGGTGCGCCGCTGTTGTTGTTTCTCGTGGACAGCTGATCCCATCATTTGAAATGCACCCCAGGCTCGTGAAACGATGTGCCCTTGTGCCACACTTTTCACACTTCGAGCTTCTTCCAACTTCCCAATGATTCGACCTAGTGTAAAGTCATCCTGATTACATTTCCTAAATTGTCTCTTGAATGTATCACAGAATGGTAACAAAACAATCGTTGAAATTACTTTATAGAGTGCAAATTATTTCACCAAATTTCTAAACTGCCATTACCTTGTGTTTTATCACCTCAACACTTCCTTTTTTTTATGTCATATGTTATATTTCGGCATGTCCTACTGCATTTGTTTCAGGTCTTTCTCTTGATTGGTCTTTCATTTCGTTTTGCTGCCTTTTTTGGCTTTTATGGTAATTTATCTATTTCGTCCTTCTTTTTTGCACACCACTGTAAATTTTTGTACTATATTAAAATCTTTGTTTGTGCTTATATAACTGCGTTGTTCATTGTTTGCGTTTACAATAAACCTCATTTAAAAAAATTAAAATATTGAAAAAAAATTCAGTTATAAGGATCTTCTCATTCAATTGTATCTTATAAAGGAAAATACAGATCTTAAGTATGTATATATAAATTCAAGATGTGTTTTTATTATAGAATACATATTTATTTTAAAGGTGTTGTCAAATCAGAAGAGGTAACTTTGTGACACAAGTTTTATTTTTGTTCGGAAATGCATGAAACTAGCTGATGTTGTTGTTCAGGGACTATCAAGTCGCAATCATTTTCCCTTTTTTTTTTTTTTTTTTTTTTTTTTTGCAAACGCCATATATTTTTTAAAACAAGCCGTCAAAAATGGCGTTTTGAATTCCATTTCCCCACGAAAGCAGAAAAACCAGTCGATGAAAGGGAGAAAAAGGAGTGATAACGTGATCGAAAATGCTTGTAACTCAATAGGTAATTTGTTGATCAAAAATGGAAAATTAAGCTAAATTCCAAATCGCTTTCATGGTCAGGTTTTGCAATTTTATATCTTTCCATTAAAAAAAAAAAATTGTGAATGCGTCAAAACGTTTTGTGCTTGTTGAGCAAAGTAGTTGAGAATACCCTTATGAAAAAAAATCATGCTTTGTATACAGCATTAGTCAATTTAAGAGGTACTGCAAATATCTTATTACATAACATAGGTAAGTTAATTCCTAATACATTTTTTTAACTGAAATATATTTAATTTTCGTTATAGAAGATTTGGCATAAATGTAATTCTTTGCTAAAATTTGAATTAAAATTGCCCAAATTCGAAAAGTTAATTAAAATTCTCTTAAAAAATAATTGAATTCATAATTTTTTATCATGTTTTTACTAAAAACGCATGCATTTAGCAAAAATTTCATATTTTTCAACAGAAAGTGGCCCGAAAATTGGCACACACTTTAAAAAAGCTATAAGAATATACCCTGACAGAAGATCTTCAAAATTGTCAAAAGTTTTGAATATTTAATGGTTTCTTTTAAAAAAGAAACAAAGAAAATCACATATCAGTAGAAATTTAATGTTTCATTCCCGTGCATGTGTCAATATTTTCCAAGTTCTTTTTCTAGCAACAAAGAAAGATCGTTAAATGCAATGTCTTGAAGCTTGTCATTACAGGTTTTGGATGTCAAAGTCATTTCAAACGATCTAGTGATTAATGAATTACAAACTATTGTAAATACAAAATACTAATGAATCACGATCGATTTTTTCCCCATTCATTCGATTGTTGTGATACCATGGAAACTATGTTTACAAGGTGATAAAAATAAATATAGCTGTTCATTTTACGTTTAAAAGGGAAAATTTAGAAAAAAAATTACTGATAAATATTATAATAATAATTTTCTAAGTTTTCTCAAGAACTTAAATTATTTAATAAAATTGAAATTTGAATAGATTTTTTATAAAATTTTCTTATCTTAAAGTTAAGGTATGTTCCTAGGCTCAAATAGTTGATTTATGAAAATTTTCTTTTCGTTTTTATTATTTTAAATTGAAATTCAAACATTTAGGATTCCAAAACATTCCTTACTTTTAGTTCAGCGATAATTAGAACCAAAAATATAGCCCAAAATGTGACCGTTTCTGCAAAAGTTTTTGTGTTACATTAAAATCGTAGTTTGTATTTTCTATAAAACTGAGTTGTACATTGTTTTCGTTTTCAATAAATCTTATTTCTTAAAAACTTTTTAAGATATTGAAAACAAATTTCGCCACAAATTCTCCTCATTCACATTTGTATGTTATGAAGCAAAATACAGCTTTTAAGTATGTTTAATATAAATTTAAGCAGTGTTTTTATTAAAAAGCACGTATTTATTTTAAGAAAAAAGTCATGCTTTGTATACAATCTTAATAAATTTAAGAGGTACTGCAAATATCTTATTTCATAACACAAATAGTTGTTTGCTAGTATATTGCTAGTAGTTTGCTAGTAAAAAAGGTGAAATACATTAAATAGATTTTATTATAGAAAGTTTGGCATAAACGCAATTCTTTGCTAAAATTTAAAATAATATTGCATAAATTTGAAAATCTAATTAAAATTCCCGTAAAAAATTTTTAATTTATAGTTTTATTTCATATTTTAACCCTTTCGGGTCTGAATTTTTTTTCAAATTTTAGAAAAAATTGCTTTTACGTTAATAACATAAACTCAAGTTATCCAAATAGATTAGCAAGTGTTTAAAGAAAATGTCAGTGTCTAAAAGATAACGAATATTGTTGTTTTACATACTGTTAAATTAACATTCATATAACAATAGGCGAAGGAAGACTTTTTGGAGATGTTCAGAAAATATTATATGACAACAAGATTCAACTTATGAAACAACTTTCTAATGCTTTTTGCGCTTTATTACCCATAATTTTTTCAGAAAAGTAACTTTTATTTAAAAATTAAAAAAGTTAATTACATTTCTAAAGTAAAAGAATGGCAAACGGCTCAAAGAAAATTAAGCAAATAATAATTATTATTATTATTATTACTAAATGCTTAATCATAAATAAAGCCATATTGTACTATCGTAGACGTATACTAACATTACTACATATAAATAGCAGTAAAAGTATTTCTTATAATAAAATAATACTCCATTAAAAGACATACACTACTAATAGTACACCAGACCCGAATGGATTAGGTAAAAACACATGGGTTTAATAAAAATTTTCATATTTTTCAACAAAAAGTACCCCGAAAGTCTTCACCTACATTAAACAAACTATAATAATATATCCTGACATATCTTCAAAATTGTCAAAAGTTTCGAATATATAATGGTCTCTTTTAAAAAAGAAAAAAAAATCACATATCACTTGAAATTCAGTGTTTCATTCCCGAACATGTCAATATTTTCCAAGTTCTTTTTCTAACAACAAAGAAAGATCGTTAAATTCTATGTCTTGAAACTTGTCATTACAGGTTTTGGGTGTCAAAGTCATTTCAAATGATCCAGTGATTAATTACTAACTATTGTA
The DNA here is from genome assembly GCA_964019185.1 of Maratus speculifer. Classification (NCBI taxonomy): domain Eukaryota; kingdom Metazoa; phylum Arthropoda; class Arachnida; order Araneae; family Salticidae; genus Maratus; species Maratus speculifer. The sequence goes on from OZ025297.1 coordinate 180,473,087, forward strand.
AATACAAAATACTAATGAATCACGATCGATTTTTTCCCCATTCATTCAATTGTTATGATACCATGGGAACCATGTTTACAAGGTAACAGAAATAAATATTCGTGTTCATTTTTCATTTAATAGGGAAATTTTAGAAAAGATATACGTATAAATACTATTTCAAAAATATAATTGGATCAGATAAACTACATAGTAATATGGGATTTCTCTTACTAAAAAAGAGGCACCACTGATATGCAAAGAGTAACTTTGCAACTCATAATTAATTGTGATCAAATAAAATATGTCTTTAAAATTAAATCCTTTAACTTACACATCATACCTAGTATAGGGTAAGTCTTGCAACAGTTTTGAAAATTAAAAAGAAATTTCAGTAACGTCAATTTTCCGGAACTATTTTTTTTCGGACTCTTAAAAAATTCATTCTGATAAAAAGTATATATATATATATATATATATATATATATATATATATATATATATATATTTTAAGAGTGAACGTAAAAGGCAATAAAATAATACAAATTCTGCATCAAGAATAAAGTTAATCGATTATTAGTTTTCGAGATATCTCTAATCCTGTTTCCAGGTTCCTCGATTTTTCATGATCCTGTATTTCATTCAAATTTCAATTCAAAGATGTATTTTAATTGGAAATGAGACGCTTAATCTGACGCAGTAAATCGTTAGTGAATATGATTATTATTTTTCGAGTTATAAGGATGTTTATTTTATGCAGTTTGGTACCTTAGTAGTTTAGCGTTTTATATAATTTGTCAAAATTGGTTTATCAGCAGTTCATAAATAGAGCATTACTGTGTATATTAAAAATATTTAAATATACGTTTAAACTTTGTTTTGGAATTGCAATGCATTTTATGAATAGTTTACACATGTTTTATCTTCATATATTATATTATGCATATCCATGATGGGTAAGTATTACGACGACTAATTTTTTTTTCGTTTTGTCTATTTTTAAGAATAGAAATTTTTTTTACGTATTCTTATTTGTTAAAATGTTTTTGCCCGAAATTGTGCAAAATAATTTTATTTACTCTTTTATAGCATTTTAATTAATATTTCTTAAAGATCAGCATGAGATTAAAAAAATTGCATAATGAATAAAACATCATTAACAATATTTTGAAATATTTTTTTCATTTTTAAAATAATTGATATTACATTTTAAAATCTTCTTGCAGAGCAGTAAACTGAAAAAGTCTAAAATACAGTTTTGAACCGGGAATACACGCGAGGACATGAAAGACCGAGAGTGCATATGGTTTTAACAATTTTTGTTTTTTGTTTTTGTTTTTTGTTTTAGTTTTGTAGAAATTTATATATTTTATAAGAAAGACATTAAGCATACATAATTCACCACAAACAGTTGTTTTATTCTTTTTGATTGGCAAATTATATACATGCATATAATTTAAGCTTTATTCCACAAATTGGTTCAATAATTTGTAATTTTAAAGAAATGTATTATTAATAAGAGAAATCATATTCGTTTTATGTCATTTCCATTTCTTTCTAACATGATTGGAGGAAAATTGATTTCATTCATCATCATTTTCTCATATTCCAAATGAAAACAATGTAAAAATATCAACAAGTAGCTAATGACTGTTCTAAACTAACCCAAATCTCTAGGGACACGCACTTAAATGTTGCCGATTCATAATGAATTGCGTAATGATGACTTCCCTCATTAGTAAATTTCTTTTCCCAGAGTAGCAACACAATTAGTTTGTAGAGCAGCGAGGCAGGTCATTATTCAAGCATATTTATGCAGATAGCTATAATTTTGGCAAAGTATAGGTCGATAATATTTATTCGTTTTGTGGTGAAACCTTTCATATGTATTTGTAAATTAGGTCATATCGGTCTTTTTTTTTTTTTTTTTTTTTTTGAGTACGACTAGTCAAACACGTACTAGGATGAAATAAGTGATTCAGTTCAGTTCATAGAAAACAGTAGAATCATTGTTATTTTAGAATGGTTTATAAACATGTGTTTCATAAAACTTCAAGTTAATTTCACAGTTTGTTATAATACTGGGAGGAAATCGATTGCTTCTTTTTGGAGGCATGAAATTTATATTTTCAAAAGCTTGTACACATTTTGTTTTAACTGTAAAATGATGGACTGCGTTCCACTTTCTCAAAATATAAAACATTATAAAGTCATAAGTACTGGTGAAAATGTATTAGGTAATAATTTTCACTTTTTAAAAGTAGATTCCACAATTTAAAAAAAAAATAGACACATTTCTTCTATATAAAACCCCACTATGAAATTTAATTAGAAAGATTTAATGTATACATATGTATGTTATAAAAACATTTCTTATACAATATTCATTTAAATTAATATTACAGCATAATCCTTATTTCCCTACTTAATAATATCTCTTACTTATTCGTAACTATTTTTTTAATTTTAAAACATGTATATTAATAATCATCTTTTTGGAAATCTGAATCTAAAACTTTTCGTCCCTTTATAATTTTTTTTCAACTCTCAAACCTAGAAAATTCTGAGAGAAGCTACTCTTCCACGAATTCATTCCTCGTATTAACACGTTCGCTGCCGCTTACGTGAAGATGTAATGATAGTTAATGCCGCACTGTAGAAGTGGGTTTTTCTCAGAAGCCAATTTACTTTTTATAACAAAGAATCAATAAAAGGTTTTCCCGCGCCAGCGCGTGACTGGCTATTGAAACATCCCCCCACATCACGCGCAGGCGCATAAGTGGCGCTGTAACATTGGCGCCATATCACGTGCTGGCGCGTGATCGGTAGCGAATGTGTTAAATGCTCGCGCACTTTTCTGACATCGGTCGTAGTACATGGAAATCCTTCCATAGGCAGATATGGAAATGATTCCCTATTACGACCCTCTCTCACTCTCCATTAGATGAATAACTGAGCGCACTTCACTGTGCATTTCATTCCTGAATCTGATAGTTTCGTCCTGAAGTTTACATTTCAATCTGTTTTCTTAAGTAATGCAAACAAAACCAGAGAGAATGAGGTCCGATGCGAGATTTTCTGTGTTTCATTGTTTTTTAGCTCACAGGCTATCATAGTCTGAGAGCTTATGTGCCCGTCCGTTCAGTATGTACGCTCGTACGTTCGTTCGTGCGTAAGGCGATAACTCATGATAAAAATATTGGATCCACTTGAAATTTTGTATATAGGTATATCCTGATAAGGCGCTTCCCTGATTAGTTTTTGGAGTTCATTCGATATGTATAAGAGGGGAACGGGGGGCTCATGCCCCTCCCCTAAATTGATATAAACGAGATTTTCATGCAGAATTAAGTTTTCGTTCAAAATTTAGATATAGGATCATTCTGATGAGGCGAATCCGTGACTGTTATTAGGTGTTCATTGAATAAGTATAAACAGGGGGAACGGGGGGCTCATGCCCCCCCTTAATTGATATAAACGGGATTTTCATGCAGAATTAACAGTTTTCGTTCAAAATTTAGATATAGGATCATTCTGATGAGGCGAGTCCGTGGCTGTTATTAGGTGTTCATTGAATAAGTATAAACAAGGGGGAACGGGGGTTCTAATGCCCCTCCCCTTAATTTGTATAAATGGATTTTTCAATCAGAATTGTCAGATTTCGTTCAAATCTCTGAATAGTTTTGGAAGTTTAACGGTTAAGTATAAAAGAGGGGAATAACTCCTCTTAAATTATATAAATGCTAAATGGGTTTTTATTAAGAATTATCCGATTTGCTCTGAATTTTAGATATAGATTTTTTTAATATGATAAAGCATGTACTTGATAGTTTAGGAGGTTCAATGTTTAAGTATAAAAAAGGAGAAAGGGGAGGGCTGTTTCCCCATCTTCTTATTTTTTTTTTCGAACGGAATTAACGAAAATACAAGGCTGTAATGTGCAATTAGTATGCGTAGCCTGTGAGCTCCATGCCATCAGTTTAACTGGGCAATATTCTTTTTATTAAACTATGTTACCATTTTTTTTCTATTTAAAGAACGTCTAAATTTATTGACTTGCGATCTTTTTTAGCATGAAACAGTAATTCATGCTCTAGCTGGAGTCTTTAGGAGAACCCTTATAATTTGGAAGTTCTACGTTTTTGTGCGTCGTTAAAAAAACTTTTTAAAATGACTTTAAACTCTGTTTTAATGTTTTTTGGATTAATGAAGGGCCTAGAAACTTAAAATGTAGTATGGTAGTTACATATTGAATAAAAATGATCTCTAAAAACCTTTCCTAAAAAAATCAAAATTTAAAAGGGTCGAAAATTTGCAAAAGCAGTCTAAAACGTTTCTTTCTTGCGACTTGTACACATGCTCAAGAAGAACAAAACAAATTTCAAAAGCAATGATCGGAAAATCATGCTGACAGCCCTTGCACCAAGATAGGTTACATTTTACATATAGGTACCACTACCTCAAAAGGGGTTTTGGAACCAAAAATGTTCTAAATATGCGATGTTTATGTTACTGAAGGGCCTACATGAAATTTGGCATGGTAGTTACTTATTGCATATAAATGATCTCTAAGAGCATCTCTTTAAATATTCGCAATTTAAAAGGGAGTGATAATGCTCAAAAATGTTCTATAAACAATTTTAAATTCCGATTTCTACTCAATCTCAGGAAATATGAAAGAGATTTCAAAAGTAATGGTTGGAAATTCATGGTGACAGTCCCTGCTTTAACATAAACTGTACATTTTTTTTTTTTTTTTTTTTTTTTTTTTTTTTTTTTGTTATCACTTCCACCAGGGGATTGCAGTAGCAAAAAACATTTTAAGTTGCATCTTTTTTCTTTGTTTGATAATGAATACTCTGACGCTTTGAAATTTGGTGCTTATAAGTTGAAATGCTTTCTAAGAATCGTCGAAAGAAAATTCCAAATTTAACAAGATGAAATGAGCAATAAGCGTTCTAATAACGTCGAAATCATATTTTTACAAAATCTTAATAAATACTACACAGTTTTTTAAAAATAATAAATGTAATTTTGTTGTGACAGAACTTTCTCAAACATAATATATATATTATGTCTCTGTCATGCTGCTAGAGGGTTGCAGAAGCGAAAAATGTTCTAAAGTGATTTCTGTGATACGGAAGAGGCTAGAAACTTTATATATGGCATTGATGTTATTTGGAAAATAAGAATACCCTCTAAAAATAGTCAAAAACAAGTTCGAATCTTAAAAAGGGGTGAAGCAAATGAAAGGAATTAAAACGCTTACTAAAAAAATTTAATTTACAATCTCAGTAAATAATGAACCGATTCAAAATGTATTGGTTGCGAATCAATAGTAACTGTCTGTGATCCTACAAAGGTTATATTTTATTACGATACCACTACTATCTGGAGTTTGCAGAATTACAAACATTCTAAAGAAATTTTCTGAGTTACGTTTTCTATAGAATTTTAAGACATATTAAACCAATTTCGAAATCAATATTGGTAAATTAATGGTGATAGTCCCTGTTTCAAGATTGTTGTTATTTTCTGGATTTAAATAGTCAGACTTTCTAATGTTCAACTTCAATCATGTATTTTCTGTTAAATAGGAAAGTTAATGGGAAAATGAATAAAAAACCTACAACATTAATCCTATTGTTATTTTTATATCCATAGTTCAAAATTTATTTTGAAAAAGCTAATATTTGACAGACTTGAAATCTTACGCAGCGATTCTAATATGAACTACATAAATTGTGATGCAAGAGTATACTGACTGCATAATATAACTTACAGAAATAATGTGGAGGCCCATAACTTGAGGATTTACTAGCTATTTGGCTAAAGATTTTATCATTGTTAACTTATTAATACTATTTAGTAACATATTACGCGGATTAAAAATTTTCTAACTCAATGAAATGTGTTGGCGCAGTAAGCGCAATTGAAAGAGCGGTAGCAATTTAAGCCGAAGAACATGGGTTCGACTCCCAGTCTGAGGCACTTTTCTCTAGGTTAGAAAAAAAACGATCTACATGAGATCGTTACAAAATAGTATAACTGAGTTAAAAAATAATGTGTATCTAAATTTAAAAAAATTAAAAAGGTTCAATTAGCTGCAGTACATTCTGTTGAGCTGTCTGTATGACAGACCAGATGCTATTAACAATAAGGTTGTCTGAGTGAAATGAATGAGCCAGTTGTCAGTCAAAGTAGCTCGATATACAGAGAGTTTGCAATTTAAGCAAAAGATTTTGGTTTCGACTCCTAGCATGGAAACTTTTTCACACAGTTGGAAAAATTTCGAAAAAGTTGTGATCAATCAACATGATTTAGTTAAAAACAAATAAAAACTTTTATCTATGTATCCATTGTTTGAGTGAGTTCATTACCTGCGGTATATTCTATTCAATTGTCTATGTTACAGATCAGATGTTGTTGCCACTAAGTTATCTGAGAGAAATGAGTCAGCCGGTTGTCAGTCCAGGTAGTTTCCCCATTGGACAATAGTTCCTACACCGAAAGGTTGGGAGAGGTCCAAGGGTGGGAGATTTCTGTCCAGGTAGTTTAGAGGACAAACAGTTGGCAATTTAAGCCAAAAGTATTTGTTCAACTCTCGGCGTGGAAATAATTTTACTCAGAAGGAAAATTTTCTATCCGTAGTACATCTTTAAAAGTAGGCATGATGGAGTTCAAAATAAATAAAATAGGTATCTATGTATTCATTGTTTACTTGTGTTAGTTAACTGCGGTATATTCTGTTCAGATGTCTATATAACAGATCAGAGGTCTATAAGATTATTTGAGTGAAACGAATCAGCCTGTTATCAATCCAGATAGCTGAATATGCAGGCAGTTCGCAATTTAAGTCAAAGGTGTTGAGTTTGACTTCTGGCATGGAAAATTTTCGATTCTTATGATATCTTTATCAATCAGCATGGCAGAGCTAAAAATAAATTTTTAAAAATGTATATATCTGTTCACTGTTTGATTGAGTTCATCGCATGTAGTATATTCTTTTGAGTAGTCTATATGACACACCAACTTTCAATAGAATTACCTGAGTGAAATGGATCAGCTGAATGTCACTCCATGTAACTTTAAAGGCAGTCATTTTACAATTTAAACCAAAGAATTTCGGTTCGACTCCCGGCATGGAAACATTTCACTTAGTTAGAAAAAATTTCGATCCGTAAAATATCTTTACCAATCAGCATGAATGAGTTAAAAGTAAATAAATAAAATGTATCCATTAATCCATTGTTTGATTAAGTTCATTGCTTGCAATATATTCTATTTAGCTATTTATATGATAAACCAGATGCTATTACCAATAAAGTTAGCTGGGTGAAATGAATTAGCCGGTTGTAAGGCCAGGTAGCTTAATCTGCAGTTGGCAATTTAAAATAAAAAATTTGGGTTCGACTCTACACATGGAAATAGTAGGAGAAACCTCGATCCATATGATATCCTTACCAATCAGCATGACTGAGTTAAAAATAAATAAAAACTGTATGTAAGTATCCATTGTTTGATTAAATTCACTACCTGCTGTATATTTTATTGAGCTGTCTACATGATAGTTTAGATGCCATTACTATTATGGTTATCTGCGTAGAATGAATCATCCGGTTGTCAGGCCAGGTAGTTTAAACGGCAGACAGTTGAAAATTTAAGTCAGAAGTATTGCGTTCGACTCCTCGCTTGGAAATATTCTCATTCAGTTGGAAAATTTTCGATTCGTATGATATTATTACCAGTCAGCATGATTGAGTAAAAAATAATTTAAAGAATGTATCTACGTAATTATTGTTTGATTGAATTTGTGCCTATATTATAGACCGGATGCTATTTCCAATAAGATTATCTGAGTGAGATGAACCAGCCTGTTGTCAGTCCAGGTAGCTCAATGAACATAGCGTTGGCAATTGAACCCTTCACTGCATCGTGTGCTACATCTGGCACATAACTAAAAACACTAAAATTCTCATCATGTGCCATGAATTTGGCCAATATCATCGCCGTAACTAATCAAGAACCGTCGAAAGTATAGAGTAACACTTATTCTGTCCATGTAAGATGTCTGCATTTAACAACAAAATTCCAATTTGTTCTTCGGGAAAAAAAATTATCGGTCAAGGTATTAAGGAGAATTTTACTTTTATTATTTTTATTAAGTACTTAAAAATATTAATAAAACGAAATTTGCAGAGTATTAAGCGGAAAATAAATTATTATTTTCAGCCCATTTAATCGCAAACTATAGCAATACAATATTTTTTCAAAACCCAAATCTGTACATAGGATGCACGCCATAAAATATCAAATTTCAGTTGAAAAATTAAAAACTAATTTTTTTTTCTTTTACTATTTTTCCATTATTAGAGCGATATATAGTTTTCAAATATTTTTTTTCTTAAAACTAGAAAAATCGTGCCGTGAAGGGTTATATCAAAAGACTTGAATTCGATTCTTGGTACAGGTGCGTTTTCACTCAGTGTGAAAAATTTTTACACTAATTGATGTAGTATATCAAATTAATAAGACACAATACTTACAGATTAAAATGACGCTTATTAATAGTAGATTTTTGGGATAAATACTTATTTATTTACTCGTATGTAATACAAATTTTTTCCTCAAACATGTAGGATATAACGAATGCAAGATTTCTGATAGCCTACTTGAAACTATCCATTTGCTCACTTAGATGCTACACATAACATGTAGATCTGTTAGACAAACTCAAGAAAGTAAAAATTGTAAGTGAAATACAAGAAATAATTACATTTTTTCTGTCATATGAGTAATTGTGTAACAGTATTCCGCATATTTACTCATAGCTTTCTCTGTCTTAAAATAGTACTAATATAAAAGTTTAAGTTAAATAAAAGAAACTATTGACTTATTACTTAATGTTTTTGGTGTATTATGAGCAAATAGATAATAAGTCTAATATGTAAGTTTAAACTTTTATCATCTTAATATCACGAAATTGTGTTTTAAACGTTAAGATGGGATGTACCAATTTTGTTTTACAAAAATTTTGAGTTTCCATTAAATACAGCTATTTGTGAAAGTATTTTGTAATCATCTATTGAGCTTTATTCGTTTAATAAGAAATAAAATGTAATACATATTTTGATGATATCACATAAAGCACAGAAAGTTTTAAAAATTAAGGTTTCTAATGGGAGAAAATAACGCGCTATAAAACGTTAATTTTAAGACTTTTAAGAAAATACGTATAGAATAACATAACGCACGAACTATAAGTGAATATTTATTGTTATAGTATTTTCCTGAACTAGAATTTCAACTAAATTTTCTTGTTTTTAATTCCTGCCTTTTTCGTAGTTAAATTAGTTTGCTACATACCTAAAAAGGAAAATAATTATTTTTTAAAAATTACATTTTTTTTCTTATTTTCCTATAATGTATTTTCATTGTGGTTTTAAGTGTTGCCATGAAATTTTCATTTTGATCCATTAGTACCAAAAGCTGCCAAATAAACGTCAAAGTAATTGTTAAAATTTAAATTTAAATCTACTCACAAAATCTCGGAAATTTTTAAAAACAGGGTATTTCATATAAGATATTTTTCCAGGAAATCTTTGATGAAGAATATGGTTCATTCTTTTCTAATTTAGTCTTTTAGTGATACGTGAAAATTTTATATGGAAAAATCTATTATCCGTTAATCTTTTAAGTATAATAGCTCTAAAGTTTTGTTATTACAATTTTCATGATATATCCACGATTATAAAAGAACAAAGTCTCATACGAAAATTATCCTATTGATATTTAAACAAAAGGTAAACGATAATATACATGCGTTAAAGATAAGATTATGCAGGAATAATTACTATTATTTAAGTTAATAACTTAGCTGTGTGCATGAATTAGCTTACATTTTATAGCGATAGGGTAAACAATTGTAGTGTTAAAAATTCAATGGTAAGAAACTTTTAAAGATTAATATCTTTTAAATAATATGATGTGTTCTAAAATACAATAAATCTAAAGAAAAATTTAATATTTCAATCATTTTATGTAACGTAATTTTATACAAACCTTACTTTTTTATGATGTAACTCAGATTTTTAAACTTCTACTTCATTGTAGAAAAATATTCTGTACTTCGCTCTACTAAAAATAGAATATCTCTACACTGTAAAATAAATTGTATAACTACTAAAATTTTTCCATGAGTTTTGAATTTTTCAAACATTTATGTAACGGCAACATCAAAATTTCAAGGAACAGATACATGTTTGTTCTGTAAATCCAAAATTCTGTAAGATTATTAAGAATTTTTTGGGGATGCGTAGAACTTTTCACAGAACTGCAACAAGGATTACAGATAAGATTTTAGTAAGATTACTGTAGTTTTAGTAGATTCATTGGTGTATACTGTAAAAGAAATATGCAATCCTACAGATCTAAAGTTGCCGACATATGTATGTTTACAAACATTTTACCTGTACACTATACAAAAAAATATGTAAATGTACAAATTGATTTTCTAAAACTATATAAATCTGTAACTTACAAACGAGTCTACTAAAATTACAGTTATCTTGTACCTGTACTTGTATTAAGTACCTGTAACCTGGGTTGCCAATCACATAAAAAAATTCTAGAAATCCCAGTTTCATAAAAAAATTCTTAGTAACTATACAGATTTTTTTTTCGATGTAAATCTTTATCTGTTTCATGCATTTTTTGTGCTAATTAAAAAAATATATAAAATAATAAAAATCTATCACGTCACTTTTTTTAATTAATTTACTTAGATTTTTATGAAAATTTTGTCGGCCATACATCCTATTTCTCATATAATTGATGTGCCGGTGCCTTATCCTCCAAATGAATTGCTAGTCAGCTCTTCAGAATTTTCAGACTCAAAACATCCTAAAGCTAAAGGATCGGATACCAAATGAAAGTTCTTTGGAGGCGATTCACTGCAGTCTTTCTCTCTGGAGAACTTAATGAAATGACAAGAGATCTGGGTCTTTCAAAAGAAACAGCGGAATTTTTTGGCTCTAGATTGAAAGAAAAAAAGTATTGGCCAAATGAACCTCTTTTTATGAGCTCAGGGGAAAAAGGGAATTTGTTAAGGAAGAGAAGATGCTGGTCTATTGTTTTGATGTTCCCAGATTGATGGGCAAATTTAATATCACCTATGGAAAATATGAATGGATACTGTTTACAGATTCATCCAAAAGCAGTCTTTTTTCCTCACGGAAGCCAGTATGCATCTGTATCAGTTGGACACTCGGTGCATTTAAAATAACTCTATGGCTCTCGTCCTCAAGAAAATAAAGCATGGCAATCTCGGTTGCACCGATGCGCTGATTTGAAAGCTATCTGCATGCGTCTTGATCAACAGGGTGGATACACAAAGTACTTATGCTTCATGTGTGACCAGGACATTCGTGGCAAGATAGAATGTCCGAAAGAATGGTCGAAAAAGAATGGCCGAAAAGACAAAATCCTAAAACCGGCACCAAAAACGTGATTCAGAACAGCTTTGTTGAGCTAAAAACTGTATTGTTCTAAAAGATTGTGATTTTCAAATATGCGAAAAAAATTTATAGGTTTTCCAAAAAAGTTGAAAGAAGTGGTCTTTGTTGATTCAGATATCTTGTAGATATCTGAAGGATAAAGAATTAGGACTTAGTACGACAACAAAGAAAAAGAAACTTATGTGGCTTTCAAATATGTCGGCCGTAAATTTCTGCGTAATTACAAGAATCCTGGCTATAAACCAATTATAATGAATATGCTGGACAAATTTCCAGCATTGGGTTGCTTCATGATGTCAAAATGTATTTCCTTCAGTCACATGTGTACTTTTTCTCCGAAAATTTAGGATCAGTCAGCAAAGAATAGGATGAAAGATTCTATCATGACATCAAAGATCTGGACCGAAAATATCAAGGAAGATGAGAAAAATGTATGTTCGTTGACTCCTGAAGGATGTTAAGCCTCAAATTCAACATAAAAGTAAAACATAAAAAAGAAGTTTAAAGGAGGAAAAAGTACGTACTTAAATAAATTATGTTGTTTTGTTTTGTTTTTTGCTCTGTTTAAAATTTGTTTGAAAATTTCATATACATATACATATTTGCTGCTTTTAGTCAGTTGTCTATTTATCTATGTTACCTTAGTAAAAACAAAATAAAGTAGTTTGTTGAGATTTTTTTCCGAGGAACAGCACCATAATTTGATATAAAAAGTTTAAACTCAAGGGAACGTTTTGTTTTTCTCTTCACCAGAGGCGGCTCACGTAATATGACAACAGTAGCTTTTTGTCCATTAACTCTATAAAAATAATCGATTACTGAAAATTCAATTTGAGTCACCAAGAGCCCATTATTTTACATAGATATAAATAAATTAAAAACCCTGTTGCAGCCAGTACGTTCAAACTTTTCCAAAAGAATTCCTTTTCAAATAAGATTTTGATAAAAATTCCGATATCAGTTTTACAGTAAATCCGTACGTGATAGGAGAAAATGATGGTTATTTTCAAACTCAGCAGAACAAATAACATAAAAATCAACGAAAACTTCTCTTGTATTTTTCAAAAACTTCAATGTCGAAGGACTGTGTAATTTATGTTTCTAACATGATGGATTAGATAAATTACTTTTCCGTAAACAAAACAGCTGACAAGTATATGTTACATTAGTAGCGATATTTTAATAGACAGTTTTCAACGGCTAGGTTTTACACCATTTAAATTGTTAATCAAAAGATGATTAATTTGAACATAGTTAAAAATAACTTCCTAACGACATTATTTACTTATTTTAGAAAGAACAGAATACACACTATAAAATCATCATGGTAAAAAATTAGTGTTCTAGATAGAAAAAAAAATACAAGCGAAAAACATTAATTTCATCTATTTAACATCTAATAAAGATCTTTTAAAAATTGCCAATAGTAGATAGATTTATTATCAAATATTGGTAATTTTTAATATTTTTTTAACATTACATAAATGAAACAGGCATTTTTCCTGTTTTATCTACAAACAGGCGTATGAACAATGCCCGTTTTATCAGAGGGAGATAGGGTTTTTATCAACTATTATGAGATAATAACCCTAACCTATATCCCTAACAGGAGTAAATAGAGTTATTATCAACTACTGGTTCTACAACTATTGGGTCATCAACTATTAAGTTCTTTATGTTACATAGATGAAACAGTCATTGTTCACATATGCTTCCTTTTCATGAAACTGAAAATATTTACTAATGTTTATATCAAACAATATTTGTAAAAGTAACTCTCTTTTAATTTGCTCACGGTAGAAACATACTTACCATTACGAAAAAGTACAAAAATCAAGTACATTTTCAGATGTAATACTTGTTGTACAATGAGTTATACTTCTATCAAAACACGAAATTAATTTTTTTACGTAGTCACTTTTACTACAGTATTTAGTTGCTCTTAATTTAACAGGGAATGATAATGAAAAAATCCAATGCTATATGTTAAAAGCTACCAAGTTCAGATATGTTGAATGCTAGTTTTTTTAGGTTAAAAATTATGAAAAAACAGGAACATACAATAAAACAATTCATGAATCATAATGGAAGAGTGATATGTTGTCATAAATAACTATAATGGGTAAATGACAAAACTTTATTCTCTATAAATTAAACCCTCTTCAACCAAAACTAAATGTCAATATATTCAAACGTCTGCTATTGTTTTCTCAGAAATCGCAAAAAACAAAGTACAGCAGTAAGTTTTGTTCGACGATTTAAATTCAAACTAATAAGAATTTATTTATAATAAAGGGTAAAAGAACATGAAGTTTGGAGAAATTCGGTACATTAGTTTTTGAGATATAGTTACCACAGAAACCGTTAAAACGCAGCTTAGCTGCAGAATCTGTTAGGCGATTGACGCAAAAACCTATTCAGCCCAGTTTGCGTCAGTTCCTCACAGAATCTGAAGTTTGGTGAACTTCTGGGAATTAGTTCTTGCGATATAGCATCCACAACATTTGTGTCAAATAAAAGTAGATACACAGATAGACAAAAAATTCACACACAAACCGTCAGAAAAACAAGTTTTTCTAAAAACAGTCAAATTGTGTCCATGTCCATTTAAATCATATAAATCTGTCGAAATTTTTCACGAATTCAGTACTTTCTTCTCGTAAATCTAAAAGAAAGTACGATCATTTAGGGAGTTTTAACTTATAACATTTTCTCCACATAAAATCAAGACTAATATCTTGTAATGTAGCATTTTAATATTGAAGCATCAATATATACGTCATATTCATTTCATGATGAAACACTTAAAACAAAAGTTCACGTAATAAGTAATTAGACAAAAGAAAAACCGCATCAAGTGAGCTGGGATTGATGCGAAACAAACAGAACTAGAAATTTTATAGTTCACCAAAAAACTTTATTTTTCAAATAGCTTAAAAATATTACTTCATCCATATGATTTTTATTTTCAAATTATCCAAATCTTATAATAATATTCATTCTAATCTTGCAAGAAAACGTTATGGTATGAATATACTAAGCGAAAATAATAAACTAGTCCCTTTGGGAAAAGTGGAAATTTCTTTTCTGTCCAAATGTGCTCGACTAATCATATTTATGTTTCTTGGCGAGAGATAAAAATGCATTATATGTAAATTTGCTGAATTCAGCGCTAAATGTACTTCATTTTTTTCTTTAATAGAGATCATGGATTAAATTTTATATTTAATGTACTGAATAAATTTAAGGATTTTTTGAAGATTTTAGTTTAAATTACTTCAATTTGTTTTATTCGTATATATGGTTTTTTTGTGGATTTTTTTTAATCAAAAAACAGTTTTATTGAATTCACTTCTTAAAAAGAAAATTTTTAATACATTTTTGTATGACATTTTGTACTATAAATTACCATATATTTAACCATGTAACTCAAAACTATGATTTGAGCTGGAGTTTTTCATTTTTAGGTATCCAGTGTGGGTCAAAAGATCATGTCCGAACGGAACATATGGGTCTGTCAATTCATGAGGAACAAGAATTGCATTTGAACTAGGAGTTAGCAAAGAGATCGTGACGGTGTAATTGCATCATGACCGTAAAGCAGAAAAAGATAAAAAACGAATGTAAAAGGGTAAAAAGATGTAAAAGGGTAAAAAAATATAAAAGGGTAAAAAGACCATTATTTTAGAAAAAAAAAATTAATCGTAGTACAAAATAGAAATAAAAAATGTTACAGCTCATAACAAGTGCTCAAAACGTGCCAAATTACCCATGATACATGTTTCACATCGGCACCGCATGGGATCACGATCACATTACAATTTATTCTGTACCGTGATCACCGCGATCTCTGGACCCAAACTCCCTGGATTCAACCTCTGGCTATATCTTGTGTGCAACACATCCGTTCCACCATCCATAGACCCCATTGCATGGATCGCTGAAATGGTACACTCTCAAAAAAACTTCCGTCTTTTCACAGAAAAAGTACTGGCAGCACTGCTGCCAGACATTGTCTGTACATTGACGATTTTCCGTTTATTTTTTTCTCCGTCAAAAGAGGAAAAATATCCGTCACTTGAAAAAAGTTTGGAAAAAAATCAACGCGGAAGAGGTGGGGATCGAACTGAGGACTCCAGGATTACAAGGCCAACACTAATCCACACCGCCACGATTCCTCATGAAGATTTTGCTTTAAAATAGAAGCGTTGATTTTAAATGGGTGTGATTTGGTGTATTTCGTTAAAAAGCTTTTAATTTTGCAGTTAATCTCGGAAAGTTTTCATCTTTAATGAAACTGTGGCTGTTTTTTTTTCTTTACGTTTAGTATTAATATAGTATAAAAATGTGAATTTTAAATATATAACGTAGATTGTCAGAGAAAAAACATGGATGTTTTATTTTTATTCGATGAGATTTTTTTTAATAATATCAATTTTTTTTTTTTTTTTGCATTTTATTTTTTAATTAAAATATTTTTTAAATGTCTTCACTTAAAGTATATTTTATATGCGAATATTTATCATAGAAATAACTTAGTATATTGAACTTTATTCAACTTATCCAACTTTGAATAACAGATTGTGAGAATTTTTGAACGAATAAAGAAAGTAATTGTTATTTATTTTTAAATTCGAAAACATTTTTGTCTTTTAAAACTAAATTAGACATTTTAATCGATAGAATATTTTTGTTTTTCATTTTAAAAATAAATTCGAATTTATTACTAACAGACCCAATGCGCATGCGTGCTAGATAAAAACGGAATCGTTTCCTCCTTTTTTGACTTTCGGAATGAACTCACAGAACAAATACGTTTTCTGGGAGAACAGAAGTTATTTGTGAAAAAATAACGATAACTTAGTGTATATTGACGAATTTTTCTGACAGTGTAGCACGTGCCCGGGAGGCTTTTGGCCCATTCGGATGCGTTCTCGTTTACATTTGACGCCAATATGAAGCATACATCACGGCTAATAAGGCACATTTCGAGCATTTGTTGAGAATTGTAACATTTTTCATTTGCTTTTTGTATTACGATTAATTTTTTTTATAAAATAAAGGCATTTTTACACTCTTTGTTATCTTTTCTTTGCGTCACGTTTACTATGCAACTGCACTGTCACGATCGCGTTTCGACCCCCGGTTCCTATGTAATTATTGGTTCTCATGACCTGATTGACGGGCCGTGCTGACATGACCTTTTGAACCATGCTGCACTCATTGCATTACGCGTAACCCATTTTTGGAAAAGAAATCCTCATGAGCTAAACAGCATGAAAATACTTTAATAAATTTACCCTTAAATCATCACGACGTATACCTGAACGCGCCATGGACTCTTTTATTTTATATATCAGAACGTATGCGCGCACGTCCTCATTTGAAGATATGAGATCGCGGTGCTTAAGGAGTGCCAACACAGCGTGAGTCCACCACGCGTAACCTCCATCTAAATTCAGAAGTGGAACATAAACATGAATTTCGAAAGAATGCACATCAAAAAGGTATAATTTGGAATCTCTAATGGAGAATGTAAGATCATTGCGACGACCACTGAATTGATCGTTGGAAGCACAAGCTTAAATAGAATCTCCGAAAAAAGGGGCGCATAGGGCATTCAAACATGTTTGGTTTCCCACACTTCGATGTCGTTTCCCCTAATGTCGAAGGTAAAAAACGAAGAATGTAAAGGTAGTATGGTATCAACATTGATAGTATGGTATTCACTATTTCGGATAGTATATACTATCTAAAATCTTTTGCGTGTCCCTTAAATGCTATGCACTTTGTGTACTATACATGAAATAACTTATAATAAACTGTAGCGATTTTGATTCGAACAAATCAAAACTGATTTTGATTTTGATTGATCAGTCTTTAGTTATGATCAGTAGAGTTGACAAATAGGTCCTCCAGATTCGAAAGGAATCTAATAAAAAGACTAGAATTAGCCGTAGAATTGGTGCAGCGCGGCGCGCGTGCTGTGCTTTAGCTTTACTTCTCTTAATCCGATTCTTGCGGAAGTCAGATTGATAAGTCCCGATGCAAGTCCAAAGTGTCAGAGACTTTAGCGGAAGCAAGGTTCGAAAAAAAAAATGAAACCGGACAAACTTAAAAGGGAAAGTGAACAAATTAAGGACAGCGAAGTGTAGAAATGGGTGGGCTAGGGGCTATGCACCTATCGAAATCCATTGCTGCTTAGAGCTTATTTCATTCTTGCCATTATTAGTCATATGGGAGAGCATTATCAACGGAATCGTCGGTTCAAATTTTTGCCCAGACATTTTCCATCTAATTTTTAAAAATTTCAAATGATGCAATTTAACACTTTTTCATAATATTTTTGAGACTTTAAAAAATATCCAAGAAAATTGACAAATAGTTATTGACACAAAATTATGATAACGAATGGTAAAATTAAATCAGTAACAGTTAATAATGCATTTTATATTTATAGTTTAGATATTTTTTTACATATATTAATCCCTTCATTTCAATAAAATCTTAAATAAGTTTTATTAATACCCTTCCTTTGGATACTTTTTTTTAAAATAAATGTTCACACGCCGTTGATAAAGTAAATTTACGGGTAAGCCCTATACCTTTTTTGCAGATTTATAAAACTCAAGAAAAATAATCTTAAAAATAATACGTTAATTTAAAAGTATCTTTCTTTATACTTTTAATCTTTATGTTTATAATAAATCACAGGAAGAAATAATCTTAAATCGGATAAATATGTAAAAGTGATAGAAAAGAAAAGTGTAAAATATCCTTTAAAGATAGAAACGTGAGTAATGTGGCAATTAGTAAATATTTTTTTATTAACGAAAACTTTAAGATAGGGGTAATTTATTTACAATTGTAAATATGAAATTTAAGCTCCATCTTCTTAAGCAAACTTCCTGTATTAATAATTTATATTTTGGGTAATAATGAAGTTAATTTTAAGTAGTGATATAATGGGAGAGGTTTTAAACATTAAAAATTTTTATGTCTCTAACAAAGTTAAACATAATCCTGATTTAATAACAAGGATAAACAAAAACGTGCTTATTTTCTTAATTATTCCCGTATGTTCTTTCAAGATTTTTCATTTTTTAACTTTGTAATGATACTGTAATTTAAACTTTTTTTTAAGACATTTCTTTAAATTTTGATAAAGGTAAAGAAGGGTAAAATAATGACTTTGTGTTATTCTCTACTTGAAATGAGACTAAAAAATATCATTTAAGGAAACCTTGCATAATTATTTTGCACTTATTCTTGCACATTTAATTTTATATATTTTATACTTTTAACTTTTACTACATAGTTTTGTATGATATACAGTCAAAAATACAAAGGTAAGAGTGATTACAATTTTTTGATGCTGATAAAGATGTGAATTTCAGCAATTCCTCAAATTGTAAAAATACTTTATTCAAATTTCTGAAACATCGTTGTAAAATAAAATATGTGGTTGGATTTCTAAAGAAACTTTAAATGTTCATTTGCTGGAAAGTTAATTTGTCTCCGTTCTACACAACTGGCTATGTAAGACCTGTTGATTTTACTATTTCTAGTAAAAGCATGTTTAAAAGTATAGTCGATTTTATATTATATTAGAAGTCATATTTATTTTTTAGACAAGATTCCATACACTGAAAAAAAAAAAAAAATCCGTTAAATTTACGGCAAAGACTACTGCCTGCAATGTTGCCAGCAGCTTTTGTTATAAAAATTGCAATAAACTTAGATGTCATACAAAATTTCACATTTAATTTTGCTGCAATTTTTACGGAAAAAACAGCTAGCAACATTGCTGCCAGCAGTTTTTGACGTAAATTTAACGGATTTTACTTCATTTTTATTTTTACTTATTTATTTATTTATTTATTTATTTTACAGTGCAATAAGCAGGTTCTTTTTGACTTGTTTTACTCTATTTTATCTTTTTACCTATAAATATACTCCAAACCTCTTTTTCCCTCAAACGTTTGCAACTATTCAGCTTTTTCGGGTACATCTGAGATAAATATTATTTCTATCTATAAAATTATAGTTTCAATATAAGATTTCTTTTAAAAGAATGCTTTCAAAAACTTTACTTTTTGCTTAAACTTTTCTTTTTCAGATTATCAGACTGAGCGTATAACATTCAATCTATTTTTTGCCGAAAAAGTGTTATTGTAATAAACTTGCTCTGCGAAAGGCGTAAATTTGCTCATTAATGAATGAGGAAACTATAGTTGGTTGCCAGAAATATTGAAGTATTCATATTTATGTTCCTTGGAAGAAGATAGAAATATACAATTTAAAAATTTACCGTTTTCGAAATTATTTATATTTCTTTTTTAAATACATGTCATAGATTAAATTTGACATTTAATGTACACCTAATACTCCAAGAATTTGTTAACCCTTCACAGAAACGAGTACCACATCTGGCACATACTTATAAACAAAATAATTCTCATTAAGTGCCGTGAATTTGACAAATATAGATCGCTGTAACTGATCAAGATTTGTCCAGATAATGGAGTAACACTTATTTTGTCCTGCCAGATGGCTGCATTTTACAAAAAATTAGAATTTGTTCTTCGGAAAGAAAAAAAAATTAGATCAAGCGATTAAGCCAAAATTTACTTTTAATATTTTTACTGTATACATACAAATATAAGTATAGAGGAAGTTGCGCACTGTTAAGCAGATAAAATTAGTTAATTTAAGCGCATTTAGTTGGAAATATAACAATACAATATTTATAAGACTTATTGTGTATACATAAAATATTAAATTTTGAAAGAAAATATGACATTTACGTTATATTTTTATCGAAGTGCAAAAACGTCTTCAAAACACCATAAAATATACTAAAATGCACCAGGCGTTTAGAAAGAATGTAGCGGCACGGTGCCGCTGCTCTCTTAGTAGATGCACGTCTTCTTTGTGCCTGACAAAGAAACACTCACTTCTTTCGAAAGGCCTTGCTCATATTAGTATATTTTATGGTGTTTAAAAGAAGTTTTTTCACTTCGATTGATTAACAGCAGTTTGAACTTCTTTATTCTTTTATTTTATTTTATTTATTTATTTATTTTTTACAATTTTTCCCTTTATTAGACCGATATATAGATTTCAAATATTTTTCCATAAAAATAGAAAAAATCGTTTAATGAAGTGTTAAACTTTAAATTTTATTACTTTCTTTTCTGTTTTTCTTTCATTTAAATTGCATTATTAGTATAGAAAATTGTTTTTGACTTTTCTTTAAACTTACTTCAATCAAAAATTATTTAAAAAATTAAATATATATGTTACAGGCCAAATCCGATTTTAGGCCAAACTAGATTGGCCTAGGACAAACTAGTCTATCCTAACGCCCATTGGATAAACTGGTTTTTCCAAGGCCAAACTAGTCTATTCGAACGCCCATCAGATACACCAGTTTTTCCTAGGCCAAACTAGTCTATCCGAACGCCCATCGGATAAACTAGATTTTCCTAGGCCAAACTAGTTTGGCCGAACGATCATTCGAATAAACTAGTTTGGCCGAACGGTCATTCGAATAAACTAGTTTGGCCTGCTTTTTATTGGTTTGAACTAGTTTATCCTAGGCCAAGTCAATTTGGCGTGATTTTACTGAATCTAAAGACCACCACGGCGCTAACTTTCTAGTTTTGATCTAATTTATCCTAGGCCAATGCAATTTGACACGATTTTAGCTCACAGACTATCAAAACCTGAGAGCTAATGTGTTCTCAGACTCTCTGTGTGTGTATGTAACTATGTACGTATGTAAGTACGTATGTACATAACGTACGTATGTACGTAATGCGATGGCTCCTGATAGAAATATCCAATTTGCTTCAAATTTTGGATATAGATTTATTCTAATAACAAACTTCCCTGATAAGTTTCAGGTGTTCGTTGGATAAAAATAAGGGAAGGGGAACAAAAGGGTAATACCCTCCCCCCTCCTTAAATTAGTTAAGCCAGTTTTCCATGCAAAAGCATCACATTTTATTAAAATTTTAAGTATAAGATCATTTTGATAAGGCACCTCTATGATTAGTTGTGGGTGTTCTTTTTTTACGTATAAAGAAAGGAGGAATGGGGAGTAACCCCTTAATTTATGTAAATAGGTTTTTCAAGGAGAATTTACCGATTTGTTTGAAATTTTGGATGTAAATTCCTTCTGATAAGGTATTTACCAGATTAATTTTAGGGTTCTGAGGTTAAATATAAAGGAAAACGGATTATTTTTTCAATCGGATAAAAACTTTTGGTTTTAGTAAAAGATTTTTTATTCGTAACTATTGGTTTTCGCACACATGACTTCAAGTGAAATTGTTCATATTAAAAATCTAAGTATCAGACCTCTTTTAAAAATAAGAAAAAGCTCAAATCAAGCATGACACTTGAAATTTAGCATGGAGGGTGCTTTATTTAATACAGAAAACTTTTGCTTGAGTTAAAATTTGTTTTAACGGTTTTAAAAGTTTTCATATAAATTAATTGTCTTTCCGAAAAATAACCCACTGATTATTATAATTCCCTTTTCTTTTATTTTAATTGCATTTTTTAACATAGAGAATAATTTAATTTTCTTTTAACTTACTTGAAATAAAAAATCTTTCAAAGATATTAAAAATTTTAATAAAAATTAATTTTCTTTCTAGAAATTAGCTCACTTGTTAGTATATTTTCTATTATCCTTCATTCAAACTGCATATTTTTAAACATATAGAATTATTGTTGAACTTTCTTTAAACGTATTTGAGTGAAAAACTCTTTTAACTATTTAAAAAATTTTGACGTAAATTAATTTCCTTTCTAAAAACTTAAGCATTCATTTCAGCAATGTGACTTATAAGTGGAAATATATATATATATATTGATTCCAAAATGTTAACATTTCGAATTATTCTAAATATTTTTAGAATTTCTGAACTGCATTCATAAACTTCTCTTATGGTAATAAATGTTCTAGATTAAAATCATGAATGAGTCCCTTTAGATACAGCGAGAGCGAATTTCGTTTTTTTAGAAAATGTTCCTCCTTAAGGATCATATTTATGCCCCATGAGTGAAGATAAATATTCATCATATTTAAATTTTCTGAAACGATTGTATTTTCTTCGAATAAAATGGTAGACATTTGAGATATACAAAAATACTGAATCAACCACATTCTACTTTATTTTTTGAATAAAAAGTATTTTTAAGAAGATATTAAATATGTAACAAATTTTAAAGGAAAACATTTGGTTTAATTGAAAGAAGTTTTTTTTTTAACTTTAACCCTTTCGGGTCCGAATTTTGTTCAGTTTAAAAGAAAAATTATTTTTATATTAATAACATTAACACTAGCTATCTAGATAAATTAATTAGTGTTTAACGAGTATTTCTTTTCTAAAAGATAAGGAATGTCGTTCTTTTGCATACTATTCAATTAACGTTCATATGACAATAGGCTAAAGAAGAATTCTCAGAGATGTTTAGAAAATATTTTCTTACAACAATATTTAACTGATATTACAACTTTCAAATACTTTTTACACTATATTACATATTATTATTTCAGAAAAGTAACTTTTATTTTAAATTTAAAAAAAAATGAAATATATGTTTAAAATAAAAGAATCGTAAACGGTAAAAATTTAATCGCAATTAAGTTTTTAATCGCAAAGAGTATTAAACAAGAGATAAGAACTATTATTATTGCTAAATGCCTAAAAATAAATGAAGTCATATAGAAATACATAGCCATATACTAACAATACTACGTGTAAACAGTATGGAATGTATTTCCTTAAACAAAATAATGCTCCCTGCTTAAAAGAAATGTTTTTTCATTACAAAAAGTAAAAAGCTACCTATTGCAGCCCAGAGGAAAGCACTGCCAGGAAATTTTGGTATATTTTCACCGATCATGACCCCCCAGACCCCCAAAACCATCCTCCGTTCAAATATTGACACATATATGTATATATATATATATAATTTTTGTCATGCTATAATTAACGCATTTATGAACCGATTTGAATGAAACTTGGTATGTACATAGTACATATAAATATCTCAACCGAGTTCGTTGGCCAGGATCATCCGCCATCTTGTTTCAAAATGGCTGCCATTTAAAAAAGTTAAAAAAAATTTTAAATTTTAAATTAAATGCGAAAAAAATAAAAATTGAAAAGTATTTTTATTTTATGTGTTAGATCTTAAACACCAATTCCAGAACACTTTTTATTTTGTCTATATCTTAAAAAATGATTGAGTTATAGCACTTTGAATTTTTCTAATGGCGGACATTTTGAAACTATCTGATTTTTGTCACATGATAACACGCGTATTTATAAATCGATTTGGATGTGACTTGGTGCGTACATAGTACATAATGAAGCCTGGAACGAGTTCGTTAGTCAGTTCTATCCGCCATCTTGTTTCAAAATGGCGACCATTTAATTTTTTTTCAAAAAATTTAAAATTTGAAATTAGGTCTAAAAAAGGGATAAATTGAAAAACAAATTATGCATTTGACCTTGATACAAAGATTCCAAAGCATTTTTTTGTTTCGTCTGTATTTTAAAAAATGGCTTAGTTATAGCACTTTTAATTTCTAGTGTTGCTCACATTTTGAAATGATCTGGTTTTCGTCACGTGATAACACGCGTATTTATATACCGATTTGGATGAAACTTGGTGCATAGATAGTACATACTGATGCCTGGACCGAGTTCGTTGGCCAGTTCCAACCGCCGACTTGTTTCAAAAGGGCGGAATATTAATTTTTTTTTAAATTTAAATTTTAAAAATAGGTGCAAAAAAGTAAGAAATTGAAAAAGATTTTTCTTTTGTGTTTTGACCTTGATACAAAGATTCCAGAGCATTGTTTTTTCATCTATATCTTGAAAAATGGCTGAGTTTTAGCACTTTCAATTTCCAATGTGATTGACATTTTGAAACGGTCTGAAATTTGTCACGCGATAATACGCAGATTTATAAACTGATTTCGATATAACTCCGTGTGTACATGGTAGAGGAGACTGGGGCACAATGGACCACTTTTGTTGTTTTTGACTGTTTACTCCTAAAATATTCAGTTTTTTTTTTTTTTTTGACTCACATGCATGCATATTATCCATACATTATAGTTTAGATTACATCTACTCAAAATGATAATTATTTATACGTTTTTAATATATATTTTTAAATAGCAAGTGATGAAATGGACAATTGTACCCCACGGCCGAGGTACAATGGTCCACAGCAGGGCTGTCCAACGCGGCGCCCTTTGAAAATTTCCCGTTATTAGTCTCTTTAATACAATTTCCTTGTAAAGCATACTTTATTTGAAATCCTTGATATTTTCATGAAACATGTTTTAAAAATCTCTGCAAGTGTATTTTCTGTATCAACAATTATAACGTACGCAACGTATTATAAGAAGGGCATCACACCACATGATTAGTTTAAATAATAATAATAATAATAATCATACGCTGTTGCATTTCTTTACTAATTTATAATGATTTATGAATCTTTTGTGGAAATTATGACGGTAGGAATTAATAAATGTAGGCAATAACTTTTTTTAATACGTTAAGAAGTAAAATGTAGAAAAATATCTGCGATCCGCCTTCTCTTTCGTGCAGAAATTTCAGAATTTTTGTTATTGTTATTAACGTTATTTCACTGGCCATTCGGCTGTTTCATAAAACGGGATAAAGGTTGTCTTTTTCTCCCCTAAACCTTTGACAATATAGGTAATTGTGCGTGTGTGTGTGTTTTTAAATCTATAAAATCGTGTGAAAGGATTTCCATCAATGCAAGCTCTTTCAGCCTCTTTCTGTGTAACCACCCACGACTTCGTGTCTATACTTTTTATGATGGCAAATTTACACCTCTAAAAAAATTGTAGGTATTGCAGAGTATTTGCGTCGCCCAAAAACCTAATGCTATTTCTTATTACTATTTTATTTTAATACTGGATGATATTTCATTTTCTGGCTCCTTCAAGTTCAAAACTGTTTTGGGTAAACCCTCGCAGAAAAACTTATTATTCGAAATTTATTACAATTTATTGATATTTTGATTTTTTTAAATATACATGGCGCTTTAGATCTATAGAGGTATTATGTCTCATTTGCTCTCATATATTGCTTCTAATATTAAAATATGATTTTCTTGGATGTTTTGAGCCATGTTAATAATGGCGCCCTTCATTGCTTGCCAAAAGCTGAGATGAGCCCCTGCTTAGTGAAAGGTTGGACAGGCCTGGTCCACAGCATGGGGCTCTATGGACCACATGTAATTCTGAAAAAATATAAAAGTATAGAACATTTTTTAATAATAAGAAGCATATAATATATCATAATTTGTTTATTCATGTCTTAACTTCATAGATATAATGTAAGATTAACGATTATTAAGTTAGCAAATGATGCATCAAAAGATATTTGTGTCACTGAAAGCCTACTGCTTTCTAGTGAAACATTAGAACCTGGAAGAATCATTACAATATCGTAAACATTTACAACAAGAGATTTATCAACAATATTGGAAAACATAAATAGATTTTGGTTTGATTTTCACACATGAATCTCACAAAAACAGAATCATCATCATTTTTTCTATTACTAAATCAACAAAATGAATCTATTTTTTTTAATCATAAATTTAACTAAAATGTAATTAACAACTTTTATTTCACTACTAAAATTAACTCCATTCTGCGAAATTTTATCATCACTACATTCTGTATCACTATTAAATAGAAATATTCTCAGAATCAATCAAACTTTCTGATACATTTTTCTTTTGAAATATATTGCGGGTATTCAGTGTTATAGTTCTCTGTAGCTAGGTAAATTTTTTATTTAAAAAAACACAGAATACAGGACTGGGGTACAATGGAGCATGGTCCATTGTACCCCAGTTTCTGGTGGTCCATTGTACCCCATATGTGACTTTGACAAAAAAGTTGATGAAAAAAGAAGTTTTATATTCATTTATTTTACTTACAATAAATATAGTAATGTAATGTCTTATCTTTTTATTGTGCTGAACAATGTCTTCCAAATTCCAAATCTTTAACGTAAAAAATAGCATATTTTTCACTGAAAATATTTACTTTTACCTGTCTCAAATCAACTATCAAGAATAAATGACAAAAATGGCAGCTATGCACATGGTTTTAAATTTCTATTCATTGCTGCAGGGCTGCTATGTATGTACCAAAATATGAAGCATTCAAAAATAGAAATAATATAAAAAATAGGGGGTGGACCACTGCACCCCGTGGTCCATTGTACCCCAGTCTCCCCTACCTACCAATGGCTTAACCGAGTTCCCAGCCAACTTTATCCGCCATCTTGTTTCAAAATGGCGGCCAAGTAAGTTTTTCAAAAATCTTTTAAATGTATAATGATGTACAAACAAGAAATTAGAAATTGAAAACAAGTTATTTCTAAACTATTTATCTTAATAATGAATTCCGGAGTATTTTTTGCTTTGTTTTTACCTTAAAAAACACCTGGGATATAGCAGTTTGAATTTCTAATGTAAGTGACAAAAAAAAAAAAAAAAAAAAAAAAAAAAAAAATTGCCCGCGACAGCACTTGTATATATTAATCGATTTCGATGAGAGTGTGCATGTTCATATGAATTAAGATTTCGACCAAGCTCGTTGGTTTGTTTTATCCACCATGTTGCTTTAAAATGGATATCGTGGAATTTGGCGACCCTATAAATCGCTTAAAATAAAACCACGTGGAATAAAATATGACTTATTTCTAAAAATTCCTATTAATATACAGTATTGACAAAAACTAGTGCTCAATCTTTTATAATCGTGTTCCATTAATTTGAGCTTCGTATATTTGAATAATATAACTTAATTTAAAATAAATAAATAAGTATATGAAAGCTACTTCCTCCCGGAACTGCCGGAAGGACTTTTCTTTCATTTAATTTGCACTTTTCAGTATTGAAATTCTTGCTGAATTTTTTTTAACTTTTTTGCATAAAAATTGCTTTTACGATTTTAAAAGATTTGGTGTAATTTAATTTCCTTTCCAAAAAATAGCCCACTAATTTCAGCAATGTCAGTTATAAGTAACCAAAAAATTTACTGGATCCAAAAGCATACCATTTTGAATTAGGCTAAATATTTTCAGAAATTCTCAAATGCATCCGCAAAAAATTTTGTTTTGATAAATATTCTATGTTAGAATCATAAAAGAGTCCTTTTGGATAAAACGAGAATTTCATTTTTCAAAAAATGTTTTCGTTTAGAATCATATTATGCCACTAGTGAAGATAAATATTCATCATATGCAAATGTTCCGAAACTATTGCATTTTCTTTGGAAAAAAATGAAAAACATTTCAGATTACTAAAATACTGAATCAACTTCAGAGAATCCTTAATTTATTTTCAGCTATTTTATTTTTCTAATTTATTTTTTGACTGAAATTTATTTTTAAAAAGAAATTATTCTATAAGATATTTTAAAAGGAAACACTTTGGGTGAATTGAAAGAAGTTTGTTATCCAATCTTAACATAGAGATAATGGCCGAATGTTTATTTTTTTTTAAGTTTAAATGAAATTTATTTTTTTATACTAGATAATGCTGATTACAAAACGATAAAAACGGCTTCTTTATACATCTACAGATCTTGAAAAAAAAGTAATCACACTGATAAACTTTACTGCAAATTATTGCATAAAAATTTAACTAGTACCAATTGTTTAGCTAAAGGTTAATTAATTGTTTATTAAAGCTAGCTGAAATTAGTTAATTGTTTGCTCATAAATAATACTAAACTTAACTTTTGTTTAGAGAGTCGTCCATATTTAGAGGTAGAAAAAAAGTTAAACTTTGCAATACTAACATCTAAATTTGATATAGTATTTGATTTCTTCGGTTATACTTTGCCATCAAATGTATATCGGGAAGTGATTTGATCAAATAGATTAGAAATTATGCAGGTTAAAAAATAGCAATTTATGTTTGTTAAATTCATTTTTAAGTGTTACAAAGTAGGTTACAATATCAATTTTTTTAGAAAAAATTGCATAAAAATTACAGTAATTTAGCGAATGTTGTGTAATTTTTCTAAATACAAATTTCTACACAAATTTCTACAAATTCATTTCTATTTTTTTTTTAATTATGGATTATAATTTATATTTTTCTTCGAAAAGGAGTTTGAAAATTTTTTTCTTTTTTTTCTAAAATAGTTTAAAAAACACAAATTGTAGTTTATGAATTTAACAAAAATAAACTTTTAGGTTGTGCTTAAACATATATACCCGAAGCAATTTATTTTGCAAAAATTGAAAATAAATTTAACAATAACAATATATTCATATATTTACCAATTATTCCAGGCCAATTGGAGTCATTTATACATGTCTTTTAAAAAATTCTTAAAAAAGGCATTATATTTTTTAATTTAGTGCATAAGCATAAAAAAATTTCAGGTGTATTATAATAAATTTATTTACACTTTCAATCTGTAAGCAAAATACTTCGTATAGTTTTATTTAAAATCAATAGTTCCAGCATTATTTCATAAAATGCATACATCGTAAGAAACATTTAAAATTTCAAAAAAATAATTACTCCTTATATAAATCCAAAATATAGCATTATTATTCTTAAAACTTATCTGTCTTATCTTACTCAAACATGTGTGTGTTTTTAAGTCTTTTTTAAAAGGCATAATGGCTTAAAGGCTTAATAAATGACCCCATTTTGAGCTGATATAAAACCTGGAATAATTGGTAAATATATGAATATGTAGTTATGATTTCAGGTGTTAATTAAAAAGAAAGAAAAACCTTTGGTTTTCTAATTTATTTTAAGGTTAACAATAACAGTCCCAACTTTTAAACCTGCATGGATCCTAAATTACTTGACCAAATAATTTACCTATTGCTATCAGAATTATTGAGTCATCAAACGATTGGAAATTTTAAAGTTTGTTAAAATTTCTATACGTAAATGACCCACTAAACAAAATGCTAGTCTAGCATTAATTATGAGGTGTTATTGCAAATCTGTTAGTATTTGTCGTAATACGGAGGTTTGAAACAGAGTTAAAGATGACCTTTCATGGAAAATTCTAAAGAAATACTGTTAAAAACATTCTTCCCTATCTTCTAATTTCTGAAAATGTTTTGCAGATCTACGCCGATCATCACCCCTAAAACTCAAAAACACCCTCGAGTTCAAAATAAACTGTATATGTTATGTATATACAGGGTGATTCATAAAAGATGGGCAGAACTTTAAGGGGTTATAGTACACTTAAAGACAAATAATATTAAATAGGAGACTAAGGGTCCCAGACGTATTCCCAAGGAGATAGGGGGCATTAAAGTTTAGGGTCCAAAATTTCAAATGATTATAAAAAATGGGAAAATTGGTCGATTCGTTTGCGGTTTTTGCAAAAAATTTTCTTTATGCCAGTATTTTCTTGAAATAAAATTTTAAAGTTCAATTTCAAAAAATGCCGATAGGGGGCGCTTTGGACTTTGGAGTAACAAACAACTATTTTTTAACGTTATTTTTTGTATTTCTTTAAATGATTTCGAAAGCTTAGACTTAAACTTAAATTTTGATCTAAAAATCTGAGTCCTAACGAGTAGTTAAGTAGCGTAAACTGAAATTTGAAATTTGAAATCCTTCTTCCCCCAGAACAAAAATCAGTTATTCCCGATCTTTGTGTCGTAGA
The DNA here is from genome assembly GCA_964019185.1 of Maratus speculifer. Classification (NCBI taxonomy): domain Eukaryota; kingdom Metazoa; phylum Arthropoda; class Arachnida; order Araneae; family Salticidae; genus Maratus; species Maratus speculifer. The sequence goes on from OZ025297.1 coordinate 180,503,318, forward strand.
TTAGGCTCTAACTACTGCCGCGTTTTGCTAAAATTATTCTTTATGTCAGTATTTTCTTGAAAATAAATTTTAAAGAAAATTTTCAAAAAATTCCGATAGAGGGCGCTTTAGACTTTGGAGTAACGAACAACTATTTTATACCGTTATTTTTTGTGTCTCATTAAATGCTTTCTAAAGCTTAGACTTAAATTTTCAGCCCAAAATCCGAATCGTTAGACGTGGTTAAGTTTCTGGGGAGAGGGGTTTGAAATTTCTACTCCTGAGCACAGTTCAGTTTACCATGTCCACACATTGTGTGCTGTGATACGAGGTAAAAAGACACAAATTAGGATTATGTTACCAAAGCATATTTATTAACATGTAATTATAATAATTGAAAAATACAATTATGACAATTACAATAATTTACAATAATTCAAAATTGTGACCACCAGAGGTTATGCACGCAGAACAACGGCGAAGAATGGAACGGCGAACATTCGCGAAAACATCAGGCTTTTCGAGCACTTCCCCTACAGCGGCGGAAAGTCTGGCGACCAGTTCCTCGGGGGATTCAATGGGTGTCTCATACATAAGAGCCTTCAATTGTCCCCAAAAAAAGAAATCGAGGGGTGAAAGATCTGGCGAGCGAGCAGGCCAAGCAACAGGACCACCTCGACCAATCCATCTGTTCGGAAATATGATGTCCAGATAGTTGCGGACGTCTCGTACGTAATGGGCTGGCGCTCCATCGTGCTGGAACCACATGACCCGCCGGATGAGTGGAGGAACAACGTTTAACAGGTCTGGCAGCACATGTTGCAGAAATGTGAGGTATGTTTTACCGTTGAGGCATTCAGGAAGAAGGTACGGTCCGATTAGGTGGTCTCCGAGGATTCCTGCCCAAACATTGATGGAAAAGCGTCTCTGATGAGCATGTGGATACGTAGCATGTGGATTGACATCCGCCCATACATGTGCATTGTGTGTGTTAAATGTACCTTCACGTGTGAAGGTACATTCATCGGTGAAAAGCACAGTTCGTCCAAAATGTGGATTTAGCGCGTTCTGCTGCAGAAACCAGCGGGCGAATTCAATACGATTTGGATAATCCCCTGGAGACAGTTTCTGGACTCGTTGCACATGAAACGGGAGCAAATGTTCATCCTTCAGTATCCTCCAAGTCATGGACTGTGAGGTATCCACCTGCCTAGCCACTGTTCGTGTACTTGTACTTGGCTGCGCCGCTACTACATCCAGAATGGCTTCTGCAACAACTACTGATTCGTCCTTTTTTGCACGACCTGCATTCGACCGGGAAGCGAGAAATGATCCCGTCTCACACAACTGCCTGTGCAAGCGCTCGAAAGTTTTGCGGTTAGGCAACCGCCTGTTGGGAAATCGCTCTCCGTACATTCGTTGTGCCTCTGCACCATTTCCATCTGCCGCTCCGTAAATTAAATGCATCTCAGCCTTTTCCTTATTCGTGAAGGGCACCATCTTCCGATTCATTACTACAGCGACTTACTCTTGACTCACCGTTCAGTGGTTTTTATGCCTGAATCATGTCGAAATTTTGCATACGTATTCTTCTTCTTCCCCATTTGACATTTGCATACTTTCTGTCTCCTTCTTCACCCGGTGACTAGCGTCAGGAATGGAGCTTTAACGTTTGCATGAGCGACGTTTCCAACTGTGCCAGTGCCTTTATGAGTGAATTCCGACTATGCAGTCCTTGACGAAAGTTGTATTTTTGCCTCGTATCACAGCACAGAATCGTTGGGCATGGTTAAGTAGTGCAAACTGAACTATGTTCAGAAGTTGAAATTTGAACCCCCTCCCCTCGCTACTGAACCACGCTCAGCGATTCAGATTTTGAGCTGAAAATTTAAGTTTAAGTCTAAGCTTTAGAAAGCATTTAATGAGACACAAAAAATAACGGTATAAAATATTTGTTCGTTACTCCAAAGTCTAAAGCGCCCTCTATCGGAATTTTTTGAAACTTTTCTTTAAAATTTATTTTCAAGAAAATACTGACATAAAGAATTATTTTAGCAAAACGCGGCAGTAGTTACAGCCTAATCTACGACACAAAGATCGGGAATAACTGATTTTTGTTCTGGGGGGAGAAGGGTTTCAAATTTCAAATTTCAGTTTACGCTACTTAACTACTCGTTAGGACTCAGATTTTTAGATCAAAATTTAAGTTTAAGTCTAAGCTTTCGAAATCATTTAAAGAAATACAAAAAATAACGTTAAAAAATAGTTGTTTGTTACTCCAAAGTCTAAAGCGCCCCCTATCGGCATTTTTTGAAATTGAACTTTAAAATTTTATTTCAAGAAAATACTGGCATAAAGAAAATTTTTTGCAAAAACCGCAAACGAATCGACCAATTTTTCCATTTTTTATAATCATTTGAAATTTCGGACCCTAAACTTTAATGCCCCCTATCTCCTTGGGAATACGTCTGGGACCCTTAGTCTCCTATTTAATATTATTTGTCTTTAAGTGTACTATAACCCCTTAAAGTTCTACCCATCTTTTATGAATCACCCTGTATATTTATATATAAATATATTTATATATGTGTGTGTGTGTGTAACTATTCTATGGAAGTGATAACTTCCATAATCTGCGCAAATCTCTTTCAAAGTTAGGCATAAAATGAATTGACAAATAAACACGATCAAGTTCGTTAATGGGCGAATTTGAACCAAGAGGGTGGTTTTATGAAGGAGTTTCGTGAAAAAAACCGTAAACAAAACCCGTAACTTCTTAGATATAATGCATATAAAATTAGTTTAAAGCTATTATTACTTCTAGGAAAAGGCCGAAAAATTATATATCACAGATTTTTGATAAAATTAATAATGGGGTGAAGGTGTAAAAAAAAACCAGTTTTTTAGGAAGAAAAAATTTGTAACCTTCAATTAAGTTTATTATAAATCTTCTTAATATTATCTACAAATTTTATATCAAAAACTGTAAATATGAATAGATATATTGAAACATAAAGTTGTAAAATAATTTATTACATGAATGTTATATATGGAACACTGATATATGCAAAATGTCTGCATACTGATTTGACGCAGTTTCTATAATACAATCATGTTTATATTCTATTATTGATTTATATCTTATCTTTATTTTATTATTATATTATTATTTATATCGTAATTTTCTTATTACTTATTTAAATATTTAAAAAATATAAGCAAATAAATAATTAAAAATAAATATTAACATACAATTGATCCGCAATGTTTGAAATAAATATTGGAATGGAAATGTAATTTATAATATAATTATGAAAACAATTAACAGTTTTTCAAAATTAATCTTTCATAAGACGTCATGTATTATTTATAAGCTAATGCATTTATAGTAATTAAAATATTTTATCATGTTGTAAATGTAAAATGTTTGGTACAAAGTCATTTTTGGTTTATTTATAGAATTTCCTACAATTAAAAATTCAATTTAAGCATTAAAATGAATTAATGAGTGTATTACATTCAATTAACGTGAAAATTGTGGAGATGATAGAAAAGACAGTTAAATTAACTTAAATAAAGCAAAATAACTAGTAATGGTAATTAGTTTTTAAGCAGCTTAAATAATTCGTTATTATTATTATTATTATTATTATTATTATTATTATTATTATTATTATTCCTTTTTTTGCTCAGTGGGAGGACATTAATCTTAGGTATTACATTTCCATTTTTTTCATTTATTTAAACTCATCTTCCAAAATTCATAAAATATTTTAGGTTTATAGGCGATTAAATTCACCTTTATAAGCTTACTCTACTAAATCAAGATACAATAACGAAAAATCGTGCATCAAACATAGATTAAAGAGCACTTTCCAACATAAACAAAACATTATTAAGAAATTTCTTTTTTTCGCAGAATAAAATTATTTATTCCTTAATATTATTTTAATACAGAATTTAACATTGAACCAGTTATTTACTAGACATTTTCCCACTTTTTGTACGCACTTCCAAAAATTTTCTTCGAAACATCTAACTGTGTGACAAAAAATTCCTCCAATCAAAAAAAAAAAAAAAATCCAGAGGTCAGTGGACATATTTTTATAGCATTTGATCATTTTTACTTGATTTCAAAATTAAAAATAAAATTTATTTATTTATGTTTTTTAATAATTAAAAATGGCATATTTATGACCTCATATTGAAAATGAAAGGAGATTTTGAAACATTTGGTACCAAACAAGAATCATTTACAGAAGGCAATAAATATGAGGCATGATAATAAAAAGACATTTTTAACCGATTAGTTATAGATGAAGAAGCTTCTAACTGAAGAAATATAGAATAAGCAAATAAAGATTTTTCTATTTATTGTCTCTAAAATAATAATAGAAAATAACTTAAAAGTATATATGTACCTGGTATTTGAAAGCGAGGTTCCTGACACATTGGCATCAGAAAAAATCGTGCCAAACCCAGTGTGTATATGACATCTGTGCCGGGATTTTGATCCTATACCACATATTTTTCCGCCTTGTATGTTCGAAGAAAATCAAATAAATTAAGGTGAATAAAATTTTTAAAAATAATAGTAAATAAGAATAAGAGTAAAAAATAATAGTATTTAATCATTGGTATGTAATGAAACTAGTAAATTTGCTGAAGTAGGTCTTCAAACTCAAGTCCTGGCAATTTTTTAAGGCTAAACCGCAGAATTGACGGCTGCTTGGCGTAAGACTTTTCGGCACTGCAATAAATTCGCCAATTCTTTCAACCGAAACATTCAAATCTAATGTAAATCATTATAAACAATAATGTTTACAAACATTTTTTTAATTCCCGATTTGGCGATTTTTTAAAAACGCACCTAAATTTGTAATACTACAAATAATAAATCATTGGATAAAATTAATTTTGAATTAACTTGTATTAAATTTATTATTCCGATGATTGGTTAAAATAATAAGACCCTGCACGATTAAATTTTTAAAAAATCGCAAAGACATTCTAGTGAAAAATAGCTGTTTTTTATACTTCAATTTAATATTTTTATACAACTCTTTTGATTCGTTATCTATATGAAATACTAATAAAATTTAAACGCAATTGGAACATTCATAAGCTCCACCTTTTGATAACAGATGTCTATTATTTACCATGTTGGCGGAATTTTTTTCTGACGCTAATTTGGCGAAAATTTCATTTTCAAATATCAGTCGCACATGCATTTTTAAATTATTTTCTATTACTTAAAAAAGGAATTAGTGATAAATAAATAAAAGTTTATTAATAACTATAGAACAAAAATATTTATACCATTTTAAAAAAGAAAGTAAATAAAATAAACTATCAACCGGGTAATTAGTTGTTGAGATATTTGTAATCATGTTTTACACATTCTCCGATTCTTCATGACCCTGCATTTCAATTTTCTTTTAATGAATAAAATTAATACTTATACTTTAAAAAGTGTAAATATTTTTCTAGCATTTAGAAGAACTACTCATTGGGGGCTACTGTATATCATGGATATACATACTATAATGTATGAAAATAAAATTAAGTAATACTGAATTGCGTAAAAGAAGCATCTTTATAACTCAAAAAATAATAATTATATTAACTAATAATTTATTGCGTTGGATTAGACAATTTATTCCCAATTAAAATATATATTTGAATGAAATACAGGGTCATGAAAAATCGGAGAATGTGGAAAACATGATTACAAATATCTCAACAGCTAATTATCCGATAGTATTTATTCTCTACGCACAATTTATATTTTTATTGTCTTTTATATTCAGTTTTTAAAATTTAAACAAAATCGAATTTTTTTATCTATCTTTCATCAGAACGAATATTTTGAGAGTCCGAAAAAAATAGTTCCGGATAACCGAGGTAACAGTTATTAAATAGGCTTCTTTCCATTCTTACATACTACATAAATAACAAATTTGAAGTCTATCTCAAATATGGTGTGGTCTATATTCTGTCTATATTCGGAATATAGAACGTTTACAGTCACACATACAGACAAATAAACGGATTTTTTATGTTTTTCGGAATCTGTGTCTGAAACGTGTAAATCCGTCAAAAAAAATTTCGATTTTCAAAACGATTTGAAGAAGACTTAGCCTATGCTACATATAATGGTTAAGCAATAAAAGCTAAAAATATGGCGAGAACATTATAAGTGATAGGAAGTTTGGTTTTAATATTGAATGGTAACGTATAGATTAAAACTTATTATTATTGTAAATAATGTAGTATAAATACAGTTAAACTTTATGAAAATTATACAAAGAATTATTACTCGTGTTTCCGATTAAGGTAATTTATCAAAACACATCATTAATAAATAATAAATGGAAATTTAATTTAAAAATATAGTGTTTTAAATATTTTACATAAAGTGTTACCAAGTTTCTCTTGAAATATTTTCTTAACAAAAATAAATGGAAGTTTAATTTTAAACAAAATCTACGTAATAAAATTTCATTATCATGAAACCTTAATTATCTGTTTTAAGAATATACTATCTACCATTATGTGTTTGAAAAATTTCGATTTTTGACATTTTCTCAAATATTTAAAAATATACTTGTCATATTCTTCTGAAACTTCAGGATTATGAAGATTATGTCTGACCTCATATTTATCAACATCCATTTGATAAACAGGGCAATTAGGGGGGCGACAAAAAATTTAAGAATAACAGAAATATTTGGGATCATCCTATACATGAAAATACACGAAACGATTTATCGTTGCAGAATACAAATATGAGGATACTGCACAATATGTACACTGAGTTTTGTAAGAATAGCATGTATATTCATGGAAAAAGAGTGATTTTTTTTTAATTCAAAAATTCTGGCATATTTTTTGTTTATATCATGCAGGGTTTTTGACCAAATTTAACACAAATTCCAGAAATATTGGCAAAATCTATTAGAAAAAATACAGCGCAATTGGAATATAAATACATTAAATATTTTATGAAATATGAGTAGTTTTATGAAATAATTTTTATCTGTGCATGCGCGAACGATAAAAACGATTCTTTTACATCATTTAATAGTCAATTCTATAAAGTAACTTTTGAAAAAAATCCAATCAAACATCATGAAAATTCAAAAAGATATCATTATTATAAGTAAGCTGTTTTTACATTGCTCTCTAACAAATTGACATTTTTTATTAACTGACTTTTAGGAAAAAATTGGTACTATTTAATGAACACAATATCTAATACAATATTGCTGCTAATAAGTATCTTGACACCTATGATAGAAAAGGAAAAGAGCTTTTATTCTTTTCTATCACAGATGTCAAGATACTTATTAACAGAAATATTGTATTAGATATTGTATACATTAAATACTAATTTTTTCCTAAAAGTCAGTTAATAAAAAATGTCAATTTGTGGAGAATCCCTTATCATTCAGCCATTTTTAGAGAGCAATGTAAAAACAACTTACTTAGAATAATGATATCTTTTTGAATTTTCCCGATATTTGATTGGATTTTTTCTATAAGTTACTCCATAGAATTGACTATTAAATGATGTAAAAGAATAGTTTTTATCGTTCGCGCATGCGCAGATAAAAATTATTTCATAAAACTACTCATATTTCATAAAATATTTAATATATTTATATTCCAATTGCGCTATATTTTTTCTAATAGATTTTGCCAATATTTCTGAAATTTGCGTTAAATTTGGTCAAAAACCCTGCATGATATAAACAAAAAACATACCAGAATTTTTGAATTTTTTTTTAAGAAATCGCTCTTTTTCCATGGAATATACATGCTATTCTTACAAAAATCAGTGTACAATGCACAAGTTAAGACACTTTTTTGATTTTTTGCCAACTGTTCATAGAAAAATGCAAATTTCTAAGCGATGATGTCATATGTCTGAAGTATTTAACTATATCTCGATATAGCATCAGTTAGTGAAGATGCCGCGAGCTAAAAATACTCAGTTAGATGAGATAATTGAATTAGGGAAGCTGAAATGGAAAGGGAAGACTTGCAGAAATTTCAGCAACATTGAATCGTTCAAAGTGGTCTGTATAGGAAGTATAGTCTAAGAGCGATTCCTTCAAAACAAATTATAAATCTAGAAGACCTTGTGTGACCAGAAAATGAGATAACAAAAAGATCCACAAAGTGGCATTTACACAAATGACGATTGCTTCTCACATTAAAAGTAAGTCAGGACTTTCTGTGTCGACGGATATGATTCGTAGATGAATTAAAGAAAGTGGTAAATTAATTTACATGAAAATGATAAAACAATCAGCTTTAAAATCTCGCTACAGATTCACGAGAATGCAATGAATTTGCAAAGATACGTAATATGAACTGAAATGGTACGCTATGATATTCGGTAACGAAAAAAAGTAAAATTTGATTAGCCCAAACGGGTGGGCATACTATTGGTACGACTTGAGAAAAGAGCCTGAGACTTTCTTATGTCGACAACAAGAAGGTGACTTTTTAATGATTTGGTCCTAGCTTTGATACTCGAGTATCTCTGGAGTTATTCACTGGTTGCCAAGTATCACAAGACTACATACATACGTTGGAGATCTATTTGTAGTCATTTGGGGAAACTTTTAGCTGGCCCAAAGTATGGATTTTAGCAAAATAATGTGTCTATTCATGTTGCATACAGCACAAGAACTTCATTTAACTCTGAAAATACTACTGATCTCAATTAGCCAGAGTGTAGTCCTGATCTGGACCCAATGGAAAACCTTTGTAACATCATACGTCGCAAGTTTTATGCAAATGTTTGCTATGCTTTTCTGTTAATGAGCTTTGAGCTGCTGTTGAACATGTTTTGTACAAAATAGACTACCAAGAAACGCAGCATTTAGTTTCCTCGATGAAACATCACATTCTTACACGAATTGCACACAATGTAGGCGCAACTCGATTTTAATTTGCAATTATTTTTCAGTAAATATACTAATTGTCTATACTTTTGCCACAATGTTAATTTCGCTCTTTTGTCGTTATGTAATATGTAAAAGATGAAATTTAAAATTTATTGTTTGTGAATAAAGAATAAGTCACAAGTAATGTATGTCAGATGAATTACAAAAATTCGGTACATACTCCTGAATATAGCAGCGTAATCGATCATTGTCTAAACTTTTGCTGAGCGCTGTATTATGGTATAAATATCCAGTTTTTTTATTCTTATTATTGTTAATATCTTGGAAAGTTTTTGGAAAGACTTTCATAATCTATTTCTTGAAGCATGATTTTACAACCTTATTCATTTTTAAAATGATATCTTGATCTTAAAACAATTTTTTATGTAACGACTTTCGATTAAAGTGTAACTTTCTCCTTTGAAAACTGACGTAATGGGCTAAAGGTTTCATTTGACAGGTAAGTAATAAAAAAAGTTTCATCTTGATTGGCACTTTTCTTTATAATCAATGAATTCAAGCAATTAAAAAAGTGAACAACTTGATTTGAAACCTCAAATCTTTTCAAAGTCTTTCTCATTTAAAGTCTTGGACGTTAAAGTTTCATTAAGAAGACATTAAAATGAAAACTTCACCAGTTCTTTTTCTTACAGAGACTTTTAAAGTTTTAATGGATCACGCTATTTTTGTATTGTGATTATTGACAAAGAAATAAAAGAGGGATGCCCGATTAATCTTTGACAATAATTGCATGCACTTAAAAATTGATTTTGAGATTATAGAAGATTTAGAATTTGAAAGCGGTAATTTAAAAATTAATTAAACTATTATTATATTTTAAGATTTGCATTTTATAGTTTAAATATAAAGCCTTTAGATTTTAGCATGCTGTTTTTCAAGTATTCAATAATAATGTATTGTACCTAAATTAAAATATAATTAATTGGGAATATAGAAATAATTTTAGAGTATCTCTTTTGTTAGTATTACACTGTGAAAAAAATCCCGATATATATATTTAGGTGTATATATTTACATTTGATACTAATAGCAGAAATTGGGATTTCAAATTCTTTATTTAGACATCATTGTTCTCTTTAAAAAAGTGTAAAGTTTAGTTCCTGTATTTTGAATGTGTTGAAAAATGTTTCATGATCTCAGTTGGACCCATGATTTATCATTCTTATTTTCCTTATTTTGAAAATTTAGAATTTCAAAAACTTAATGAGGTTTAAAAATGTACTTTGCATTAACTAGTGCAATACACAGCAATTTTTAAAATTTGTTATTGTATTTTGTACTTTAAATGTATTTTGAAAATATATGTATTTTGTATTTTGAACATTTTTTTTAAAGTATTTTGAATTTCAAGTTATAAATCCAAAGTATTTTGTATTTTTTATCGAAAAGGATTTTTCGATGTATTTTGACCAGCTCTAGATTTTAAAATAGTTTATTCACCTTTTAGTAAACTTAATGACTTTTTATTTTCATATTTATGTGTAAACTTTTATGGTGAAAATATCCGTTCTTTCATTCTTATTATTTTTAATGTTTTGGAGAGTATTTCACAATCTATAACTTGAAGCATGATTTTACGTTCTTATTCATTTAAAAATTAAACCTTGATCTTAAAATGATTTTTTTTATGTAACGTCTTTCGATTAAAATGCAGGTTTCTTTTTTGAAAACTGACGTAGAGGGCTAAGGGGTTTCATTTGACAGGTAAGTAATAAAAAAAGTTTCATCCTGATTGGCACTTTTCTTTATAATCAGTGAATTCAAGCAATTAAATAAGTGAGCAACTTGATTTGGAACCTCAAATCTATTCAAAGTCTTTCTCATTTAAAAACCTGGACGTTAAAGTTTCATTAAGAAGACATTTAAATGAAAACTTCACAAGTTCTTTTTCTTACAGAGAGACTTTTAAAGTTTTAATGGATCACGTTATTTTTGTATTTTGATTAGTGACAAAGATATAAAAGAAGGACACCCCATTAATCTTTGATAATAATAGCATGCACTTAAAGATTAATTTTGAGATTTTAGAGAATTTAGAATTTGAAAGCGGTAATTTAAAAATTAATTAAACTTTTATGATATTTTAGGATTTGTATTTTTATAGCTTTAGAGTTTTCAGATTTTAACATGCTGTTATTCAGATATTCAATAATAATGTATTGTGTTTAAATTATAATATAATTAATTAATTATAGAACAAATGTTTGAATATTTCTTTTGTTAGTCTAAGGTATACTATGTAAAATCTTAAAGCATGCAATATATTATTTAAATAGCATGCAAACAAGTGACGATAAATTATTTTTTACGAGCCTGTTTAACACGTACATACTATACTGTAACTCATTTTATTTAGTCGGAAATTGTAAGCCAAACATGGCAAATGAGGTGCTTTTGTAATATAGCTATTTTTTAAATATTCAGATCTAAATGCGGAAGCCGTTGTACTTTTCTGCAAAAATGCATGAACAAAAAATTTATTACGATTATATGTATTAAGTTCAGTAATACGTGAATAACATAATTCCATCTTAAATAGGACGTAATCGTCAAGGCAACCTAGAATTATTCCTATTCTGGGATAGATATCATTGAATTAATTACGTATGATAGAATTTAATAGACTGGAGGAAAAAAATTATTAATTTGTTTTGAAGTTTTGATTCGATAGATATCAATTGCTTTGATAAAATAACCTGTAGTCCAGTTATCTCGTGGGCTCACTTACCCAGCTTACCTTATTTAAGAGAATATTAATATTAATAAGTATGTAAAAAATTCTTTTTTTTAAACTATCTGTTTGTTTTCTATGTTTGTGTACCACCTTCTTTGTAAGGAATCATTTTAAAATTATAAATACTTAACAATTGTTTAAGAAAATAAAAAATAAAAATAAAAATAAGAAATAAGAAATAAGAAATAAAAAAAAAAAAAATCAGGTTTTCTCCCTTGGAGAAGAAATTTTACTTTAATGCGCAATGGAATTATATTTTTAATCTGCGTTAATTTTTAATATATTTAAAATGCTCTATAATTCGTACGTTATGCATTAGAGTGGACCGAAAAAAACTTTTTTTCGATTTTCGATTATGGCGGGTGCGGAAAAGTGGCCACTGGTGGCACTCAGTTCATGCAAAAAATTTGAGATTTTTTGGACATTTCCTTACCCTGCTGCAAACGGCTTGAAAATTTGAAAAATGTTCATTTTTGAACTTTTTTCGAAAAAAATTAAAAAATGTTAAATTAAATTTATTTTGGTTGTATTTACTTGAAAAGGCATATTTAATGTACCAAATGTTTAAATAAGATCTGATCATGCATTGTTTATATATTAATATCTATGTGCATTATAACTTAGGCTATTTTTATAGCTTTTTCTCGTATAACAGGCAAAAGTTATATTTGTTTGAATCGATCGTTAGTTTCTATATTATTTATGTCCCTTGGTCTTCTTTATATTTTTTCTATGTGTCAAACGTCATATATTTGGTGAAAAGACAGCAGTATACTTCAAACACAAATCTGGAAGGTGAGAAAGTGGAGAAGCAGGACTCTAAGCGAGCGCAATGACTCGTCGTAATACTCAGGGAGTGAAGGACGAAATAGTTGAGAGCTAAAATGCGATAAAGGATTCTTATTATTTATTCTTGCTCAGTTACATGCGACATTTGTTCAGTGTTAACGTGAAACCCTTTTGTAGTGATTATACAGTGCTTTTTGGGTCGTTTAATGTGCCATTATATTGTTTTGTGCGTTTTATTACGACGAGCTTAGAAATGGCTAGTATAAAGGGCCATGACAATGCAAAGACACGCGATACCGTGAAAAGTAACTTTTGGGGGGCATCATGCATATTGAAAGAATTGCAATTGCCAACTTATGCTGATAATCATGCGCCACTACTACTGGTTGCTTCACCATGTAGAAGTTGTGACAGCAGAGGATACGAATCTCGTCATCGTTAAAAACAAAGTCAGAAGAAAGAAATATAAACTTGGAAAGAAGTTATTGAAAGAAGGAAAATTAAAAGCATATTTTTTCATGGTAGAATGGATAAAAGTATATTAAGAGGAAGAAAAATAACAAGCGGCACCGTCGAGAAAAAGGCGAGGAACACATCACCGTGTTGTTTGAACCTGGTTAGAAATACTCGGGTCACTTGATACCTCGTTCCGTTACCTTGATACCTCGTCAGTTCAGAAAAGTCAAATTTGTTGTGACTTGGAAGATTGTACAATGATTTTGCTACTTCTTTTCCGCGACCGGAACGTGGTGATGTGTTCCTCGCCTTTCTCTCGACAGTGCCGCTTGTTATTTTTCTTCCTCTTAATATACTTTTATTCTTTCTACCATCGAAAAAAAGTTCTTTTCGGCCCACCCTATTGTGCAATATGTCAATTTTACATTATTCAGTTAAAATAAATATTATCTTATATTATAACCATTATTTTTATCCTAACATGTTTAAAATATATTTAAAAATAAATATAGCCATTTGTAAAACTCAAGAGTTTGTACTTTTTATGTACAAGTTAAATAACACCAGTATCTAAACTTTTACTGAGCACTGTATGTTAGCCGTAAACGAGAAAATAAAAAAAAATAAGTTTACTAAATGGTGTATAAAATACTGTAAAGTCTAAAAACTAAACATATATCAAAATAAGTTAATATATTCAATGTTTCGATCGTCTTAGGATCTTCATCAGGAAAACTTCTAAAACACAGAGCAAAACCGCCTTGAATTTAACAGGTTCGGTTTGTTCCATTCAATCCACCACTGCATATTTTCTTGCTTGTGATTGTTTAACGCGATATTTGACTTGATATACAGGTTGTTCCAAAAATAATGATCCATTTCTATATTAACACCATTGATTTCTTTTACAGGTGTTTGTAGAAAAGGTCTCCTTGAGAAAGAATAATTATCTTTTCCTGGAAGCTGGGTGATAAAACATATGAAGACATGCGTCAGCCGTACCATCGAAAATGCGGAAAAAAGCCACTAACAAATGCCATTAACAGACAACTTGTCAACCAATTCAGACGAGCGAATAGCGTGGCGGATGAAAAATATCCTGGACGACCATCTCAACATTTCACAATACATCTGAGTTTGTTAACAAGTAGCCTGATATTTTTCCTTGTTGGTGGCTCTTTTCTGTACCTTCGATGGTACAGCTGACGCATCTCTTGGTATTTTTTATCATTCGGTTTCCAGGAAACGGTGGCTATTCTTTTTTCTAAGTAGAGCATTTTTTCAAAAACCTATGAAAGAAATCAATAGATTAGTGTTTCCTAGAAATGAATCGTTATTTTTGGACACACACACATAGCGATATGCAGGGTCTGATTAATGCACGGGCCTCCGGGGCCTCGGCCCTGGGCCCACCAATTTCAGGGGCTCATAAATTACGTGGCTGATTTTTTTTCTTAAATCAAATACTTTTCAAAAATATTATTTTATAAAATATGAAACGTAAAATTTAAATATTCTGAATGACTCAATAACATTTTTAGAAACTAGGCACTTTTCACCCAAACAACTTTGTCAACTCATCAAATAAACTTTTTTCTGAAAGTATCACCTGAAATGGTTAGGTAGAGGGGGCTGAATTTTTTAACAGGCCCTGGGCCCAACTTCAGCTTGATCGGGCTCTGGCGATATGTGCTAATGTTTACACATAGCGATATACACACGTTTACACACAGAGATATGTGCAAGTGTTATTCAAACTAGTCTGATGTGCTAATCTCAAAATTTTCTTCTGTCTCATACATGAAAATTTGTTATCACACTGCCAAAATAAATGCCTACCATGACAATTCTAAAGAAATGAAATTATGTACATTAATTCTTGAGATGTGACTATCACTAAAATCATGTAAATCCTGAAAAATGCATTATAGCAGCGTCACCTATAGAGGATGATTTACACCAAAACCCATTCAGAAACTTCCTATGTGAACATCTAACTAAATCTAAGGTCTGGTGAAAATCCGTGCATTAGTTTTTGTGATATTCTAATGCAGAAAGTATGAACAATTCTGAATAGCAATTTACATCCTATAATAAAATATGGTGTTTCTTTTAAACCAATTATTAAAGTGAATTACTTTTTCAATAAGCATAAATTAAAAAATGATAAGTCAAAATCAACGGATGTTGTTAATGCCATTTCCTGTAAAGATTACGACATCGTTTACACACTGAAAAAAATAACATTTTTAGATCTAGGTAAATCAATGTTTTCATTTTGTTCTAAAAATTTTTGTTTCAAATATGACGACCTAATGTTTTCAATTCTGAAATACCAGAAATACCCAGTTTCAAACGAAATTATTTTGTATTAGTTAAATTTAGTAAATTTCACCAAGGTAGTTGAATTTATTCGCATTGTTTCACTTGTTATAATTTCGAAAGAAACACTCCTTTCAGTAATATTTTATTAGATGAAATGTACATTTTAACACATGAAATTACATTTTTGTCGTGTTCGCGGACTTAAAAACAGTCGAAATATGATCGAAGAATTGTAGAGTTTATATTTCGGTTTTCGAATCCGAAGAATAGATGAAATCATAAAAAAAAGACTTCGCATGGGGAAATTGCAAGATTTCGTTGAAATTTTTGAATTAAAATTCTTTAATTTTGTTGTTTCGAAATGTGAATCTATATTAGGGTTTCTTTCATTGTACGAAACCCTTGTAGTCTCGTGTCTCTGTCCGTCACAGAACTTTAGGTTCCAATTTTTTTTTCTTACATAGTGTTAAAATTCATAAAATTATCCTAATTAATGTCGATTATTAATTTAAAAAACAGTTAAAAGAATAGAAAATGTTCAGAATTCAACAAAGCATTGATTTTAATCAAATTGTATCGATTTGCTTTCAAAATGGGGTGGGGCTTGCATAACTTGTAAGAGGTTTCATGACAATAAATATACTGGGCATTTCGAAAGACGCCTCTACTTTATAAACTATCCATCTAGAAACTTGAAATTTTCGCACGCAGATACAAAAAATTTCTATTTCAGAATTTTTTTTCGAAAATTCCATATAGAAACGGAAAAATGCATTATAAATTGATTTATATAAACAGATTTTATTTCCCTTCAAAAACAAATGTTTCGTGTCCAAACGACTGTCGTTAGTAAAACACAAATAATTTAATGACTAGCATCTTTTGGGAGGTATTAAATTTGCGCATTAATGCATTTACAGATTTTAAAATTATGCATCGATTAATTTTTTTTAATTATTTTAATTTATATATTTTTTTCTAGACTGAATGTAACTAAATAATTAAACTAATTTAATTAAATGAGGGTCAAGTTACATGTGTTTAAAATTGGTTTCCTTTTGAATATAAGAATTCATACAGTGTTAAAAATATCGTGAAAAATTAACTCTGGGTTTAAAGATTATCAATTTTCTGACAAATGAGAACTCCACGTAAACCCCTATCGAGCGTTCTGATTGCTCTTTAAATAGATAGTTTTTAAAAACACAGGTAGTTTTTCAGAATAGATATATTTTCATTTTTTAGCAATTCCATTCTTTTCGTGGACAAAAGTTTAAGCTCTTAGTTAATCTTGCGATTAATTAAAAATAATCATTTTCGAAATGCTCGTTGTAATTTGTTAAATTGCATTTTTTTCTCCTTGAGACAAAAATTGTAATTGGATCCATAGAGATAGTGGCAAAAAACTTCAAAGACTTGCAAGTAAGGCAGAGCCAAGGCTTTAATATGGTATCAGAGAAAGATTTGTAACACACACACATATGTGGTCTACTATATGCCTCTATAAAATTTACTAGCTTTATTCATCTGGGGGGTGCCCTGGGTGCCCAGGCACCCCCCCCCCCCCGGCTCGCGCAGACCCAAGCTTGATTATTTTAAAAAATCGAAATTTATAAAAGAAAAAAGAAGAAAATTGAAAGCTAAGTTAGTTCAATTAGTTACTCAAAATTAACAGTCTATGTTTTGAAATGTAATAAAAAAAAACCCACATTCTTTTTTTTTTTTTTTTTTTTTTTTGTTTATCTTTTTTAAAATTAGAACATTTACTAGAATCTGTATTAGTCACAGTAAGTCAAAAAGTTGTTTTTTTAATCCCAATTTAATGTCTTTTGTTTATGGAAGTTTTTTTTTAACGCCGTTCTTTCTCATGCATGTTTTTGCAATTCTTTAAGAAATTAGCGCAAATTCTCGACAAGGATAGAAACTATTTATATCTTTGCTTTTGTAATCCAAAATCTAGATAGGAACAAAAAAAAAGGAAATACAGATGTGAAATGATAATTCCACAAATCTGCTTCCTTTGAAAATCAGAAATAATGATACGCAAAATTCAAATTAATATGGGGAATAGAGATGAGATGGGCTCAGCCCGCGCCTGATATGGTCTCGGGCTCATTTTTTCTGAAACCGAAAAATTATATTTATTCATGCGTAAAAAAGATTGAAAAAAAAATTTTCTATTTAAAATTGCGCACTTATTCCTTTTCAAATAAGTCATTTGGATCAAAATGACGGGGAACTGAAGTAGTGTTTATTTATTTTAGCATTTCCTTGCTATTTCAAATGAAAATTTGTGATAATTACAGATTTATATCTACATAATTTCCGACGACGACCTACTGAATGGCGCCAATCAAAATAAATACAGATATGAATTTGCTTTTTGTTGGCTTTTCGTTAGCATATATTTTTAAATAGGATCGTTTATTTATTTATTTATTATTTAATTACATAACATGAAGATACTACTTTCTTCTGTTATTAATAGATGAAAATTAGCTGGAGGTTTGCAAATTGTTTAATCTTCTATTGTGCACGACTCATAGTCGTTTTTCATATGAAAATTAGTGGTTGTTCTATCTTTGTCAACATGAAGTCTGTTCATGCTGAGGACGATATACACTTTCGAAGTCAACTTTCCTGCGTAAGTAAAAATAATTATTATATTATGCTGATATAAAGCAATTGTTCAGTGTTTCCTCTTTTCCTATAAAAGCATCGGACCTTTAAGATTATAAAATCATTTTTTAATTTTACGTTGATTTTCAGGCACTTATCAATCACGGAAGATTGTTATGAGAAATGAATAGGTTATAATTAAAATTGTACATTTTTTACAGAAAATTGAAAAAAGTTGTTCGATTCGCCAGATTACAAATTGTAATTTCTGCAAATTTCATGCATTTATTCATTAAGTCACAAACATGTACATGAAATTTACTTTTTAAATTAGGGAAAAATTTGAGATTAATTTTAAGAGTCAACTGTATTTTTATTTGATATGGATTTTGATAAGATTGTATTTAAATTTTCATTTAACAATTTTATCTGGTAGGAATTTTTAATATTATAATAATAAATTTATAATACAATAATAATAAACAAAAAAAATAATTAACATAATAATAAAGTTTTAATACCATAAATACCATACAATTCTGTTTTGTATATTTTTGGTATCGGACTCGAGGTCTGGTAACAAAAAATCTTTTAGGCTCGGATTTAAAACCGTCGATCTCGGGCGGACCCGAGCCTCAGAAAACGAGCCCGAACTTATCTCTAATGAGGAATGGTCTGTTGGTTGGTTAAGTTTCGTTTTTTGCGGCCATATTTTGACATTTTTAAAAAGAACATGTTATAGAGTAAAGATAAGCTTTTTTTTTTTTTTTTTTTTTTTTTTTTTGAAAAATTTATTTATTCATGTGTAGAAAGATTGAAAGAACTCTTTTCTACTTTAAATTGTGTACTTGTTCCCTTTACAAGTTACTCTATTGCTACTTTGATCAAAATGACGGGAGAAATAAAGCCGTGTTTATTTATTTTAGTATTTCATTGCTGTTTGAAATGAAAATTTGTGACACTTACAGATTTCTGTTTACGAATATCTTTGTTTTATATCTACCATGTTTTATCTGTGTTTATATACCTTTTTCTTATCCCTTAGATTTATTTTTGAGCAACTTCTCATCCTTCTTCGCGCAATGAAAAATTGCGTTTGGGTCCGTTTTAAAAAAAGTACCATACAACTATACCTTCCGCAAATAAAAACCTGTCTAAAACGGAACTTCTTAATTGGGGTTAAATTTTATTAGGTTTTACTACATAAGCTATTGTTTGTATGTTCAGGTTAAAAAATTTGGGCACCCCCCGTTCAAAAGGCTGGCTACGCCTATGAATATGGATTAATAATACTAGTGATAACTGAAACATTTACATACAACAAACAAAGATTCATTTAAAAGCATAAATGTCGCAGCCTATGGCACTTCTGCATAAATGGAGATTATAAACATGGAAAAAAAAGACTAATATACAGTCGGCTCTCGTTAATTCGAACTCGTCTGGAGCACAGGAAATGTTCGAATTATTCGAAATTCGAATTATGGAAAGTATGAGAGGAAAACATGCTTAAAATTATATTATTACAAAGGAATTAATGTTATAGGGGTTTTTTAATTTATTATGTCTGTTATCATCAGAATATGACTTAATATTAAGTTAGAATGTATAAATACATAAACTAATTAAAAGATTAGAAACAAGCAGAATGGAAGAAAAATTTGAAGCGTCACTGATGGACAGATGGGGCTCTTAGGAAGTGGATATTAAATGCATGGGATTATACGTATACTCGTTCGGAACAATTTTCACAGAAATCAAAGAAAGAAAACTATTCAAATGATCTGAAATCCGTGAGAAAGAAAGGAAGAATGGAAAATCGGAATTCTCGTTAGTTCGAATTAAACGATGTCAAGAGAAAGTGAGTTCGATTTAAAGAAAAGGTTTAACGTTATTCTGCCATTGAAAATTTCGAGACTTCATATTTAGTTCGAATTAAGCGAATATTCGAATTATCCGATTTCGAATTAACGAGAGTCGACTGTAATTTTTTTTGGTCCGAACTCTTCCATAAGATTAAAGATCAATGTTCTGTAGAAATTCATTCGAGCCGGGTCGGGTTCGGGCCGAATTTTAAACTTTTTTCCGGACCGGGCCGGGCCCGGGCCGAAATTTTAACTTTCGGGCCGGGCCATTATTTTTTTCGTTCGGGCCGGGCCGGGCTCGGGCCGAAATTTTAACTTTTGGGCCGGGCCCGGGCCTGGAAATTTCGGCCCGTGCAGACCTCTAACTAAATATACTATATTTAATAATTATGTCATTTTATTGCACCTTAAATATTACATTTATATGCCTCCCCGTTTAATCAAATACCCCGCTTAATCGAATATTTTTTCTGGAAACGTCGATATTCGTTTATGCGGGGACGACTGTATTTCTAAGCGATGAAATCTCCTACAGCTGAAATCTTTTGACTTGCAAACAGATGTAACCCACACAGATATTAGTAAGGAAAAATGAAATCGTTTGTTTATTTTGATTTTGTTGCATGTGTAGAAATTATCTTCATTTAGAATCGGGGTTTGTTTTAATTTCCGAAGACGAATAAGGCTTTTTATACTCTGATGAATATATCAATGAACTTATTAAAAAAGTTGGAAAATCAGTAATTTATAACAGATGTAACTTTTCCATTTTTCATTTTTGTGTGAAAAAAGTCCGGGCCAGGATTCGAACCACGGATGTATTGGCTGAAGCCGCCAATGCTCGACCAACTGAGCCATCCCGGACACGAACACTGGAGGACTATTTCACCCAATTAACCTGGCCCAGAATGTTGGACCGGACTTTTTTCACCCAAAAATGAAAAATGGGAAAATTACATCGGTTATAATTAATTTACCGATTGAATAATCGTGTTTAAAAATTAATCTAATTAGTAATTTATTTTAAACGATCTGCAACAAGGAATGAAGTAAATATGTTAAATCTAAGTATGTTAAATCTGAAAAAGAGAAGGACTTTCCATTCTTTTAGATTGCAAGACTAGATGGAATAGCCTAGTAATTATGCTTGAACGATTTTATTTCTTGAAAAATAGCATACAACTAGCTTTAATCGATTTAGAGTATGAGATATGAACTGACGATTCCGATTTTCTACTTATAAACGAAATTGTTGAAGTCTTCAAACCGATACAAATTACAGTAGAAGTAGAAGCAATCTGTTGTAGGCGTTTTAATTTGTTAACCGCAGACGCAACCTTAAAAATTCTTTTAAACGAATTGTTGGAGACAAAATCAAAATTTGCTTACAAAATGACAGACGCGCTAAAACTACACATTAGAAAAGGACGACGTATGGAATTATCAGGTGTTTTAAATTACTTGCATAATCCTAAACGAGATGACCTGAGTGCAGAAACTAGTAGTATGTTTTCTATTCCTAACAAAACTGTTATTAAGAAGCAAGTGAAAGCAATAATTGGAAGGGTAAAGGGTGTTGACAATGACAATTCTGAAGATACAAATGTTTCTTAAACTATGAAAATGTACACACTGATAAAACACTTTTTTATGAAACAATGAAATTTTGGTTAATATAGCCCCAACCAAAAATTTTGTTTAGAATGATCAAATTTTAAACAAAATTTTGTTGAATCAACAAAATCATTTGGTTAGTCTAACCACAATTTGGTCATTCCAATAGAAATATTTGTTTGGAGCTATAATGCATATTGAGCTCACTGCGAAACGGCAAACGGATAACCGAACATATAAGGAAAAATTACAAGAAATAGAAAAAAGCATGCGAACTGTCGAGCCTGAAACACAAAAACAAAAGGATTTATAAACACAAATTAGAAATGAGATGTCTCTTTTTGAAAACGAAGGAGTATACAGTCATCATTTAGAATTAGCTTATCAATATTTGCTGACATTTGCTCCCGCGAGTGTAGAATAGAATGAGCATTTTTAGCAGCAGAATTTATTGCAAACAAACTTAGAAGTCAACTTGGAGAGGATACTTTAGATGTTTTGATATTTCTTAGATCGTATTTTCAAAGGAAAACCGATTAATTTTAAAAAACTATTGAAACTAATCTTCTTTTTTATCTTGGTATGCAATAATTTTTTATGTTATGCAGCGTTTTCAAATTTTAACAACGATCACATATAATTAGAAATTTAAATAATACATCTATTTAATTTTTTATTGTTATGTGTGTGCATGTGTTAAGTACTTTTATTTTTTTATTTTTGCAAGCAAAATAAAAAAGCATTATGGGGGAAAATCTTGTGTTTTCGATATCCTAAATTTGTAATCTTTAATTATTTGGTTATGAGAATAATTCAAAATTTAATTAGTGATATTATTTATCTTTTCATATTGTAAACATTTATCCATTCAAAGACTTTTTTAACATCAAATGAAAGAAATTATTTGGAAAATAAAACATAAACATTTTTTTTTCTTACATTGTCAAACATTAACAACATATTTGTTTTAATTTCCAATTGTTGTAATTTATCCTATACTTTTTTATTATTAAAGTAATAAATTTTGAATTTGGTATATTTTCATAAGTTAGGATGTATTTTTGCTTTAATTATATTTTTTTACAATATTGTGAAATTTAGCTATTGTAAAAATTGGTTCTATTAGAGAAATTCTAATTTTCGTAATCCCGGGATCCCGGGATTAAATCTAAACAATCCCGAAATCCCGGGATCGGAAATTAGTCTCGGGATTGTAATCCCTATCTGAGCGAAAAATCCCAGCCGGCTATCGCCCAGATAGCTTAACAGGTAAAGCATTGGCCTTGTAAGCCAAGTATCCGGGTTCGATTGCCAGCCTGGGCAATTTTTCGCTCAGCTGGAAATAATCAATTCGTATGATAACTTTACCAATCAGTTTGATTGTGTTAAAAAATAATAGTATATCTACGTATCCATCGTTATATGGAGTTCCATTACCTGCGGTTTATTCTGCGAGCTGTTTCAAATAACAGACCAGATGTTACGACCAATAAGGTTATCTGAGCGAAAAATCCCAGCCGGCTATCGCCCAGATAGCTTAACAGGTAAAGCATTGGCCTTGTAAGCCAAGTATCCGGGTTCGATTCCCGGCCTGGGAAATTTTTCGCTCAGCTGGAAATAATCAATTCGTATCAGTACATTTATTTTAAATCATCTGACATATTCAGCTAATTTTCAAAATTAATGTGATGTCTATTTTTCTCTGCAAATGATGACTTTTTCAAACCAAAAATACATTTTTACTATTAATATATATTTTTTTAATAAAAGTTCTTTTTATTCGACTTCAAGATTCTATAATCTAAGAATAAAATTGTCTATGCATAATATTTTTTTCATCTTCTTAATACTTATAGCTTTTAAATTTTTAAAGAGCAGTGGTACTGGAAATGCTGAAAATTAATTTTAAGAATTAGTTTTCATGTTCAAGGCAAAAGGTCTTTCAGAAATTAATTCTCCCCTGTTATTTTGAAATTTCAATCAGCTATGAACTGTGTAATGAAAGACATATTTTGTCAGCTATTCCTTAAAATCTAATTATTTTCAAAGCTTACATTATATTCCATTAATTTTCGCTTTTGACTTGTTTTTAAAAGTACTTTAATTATAATATCAAATTAAAGTAATAATATCTATTAAAAAATTGAACTCACTGTTTTAAACTTTTATTTTCAACTTAGTCTAAAAATGCAATTTTGAAAACAATGTTAAAATAAGCATTTTCAAATATATTCAATTAAATTTCTTTCGTATCATTGCAGTTGTATTTTTGAAACATTTAAAGATATTTTGAATCTTTTTTGCAGTTATTAGTCCTGTCAGTGACTGTATTTGTTGGTAATGCAAAAAATATTTATTTAATATCTCAACGATTTATTATGAATAATTGCATACATACATAAATATTCCAATTATTATTATTTCAACTTTTTTCATAATATGTGTATTTTTCAATTATTATTAATATTTAATTCCGATTTCATATTTATAACATTTCCATCCAATTCTTTTTAGCTCACAGGCTATCAAATCCTGAGAGCTTATATGCCCGCCCGTTCTGTATTTATGTATTGTACGTGCGTACGTACGTAATGTGAAAACTCATGATAAGAATAGCCGATTTACATGAAATTTTGGATTTAAGCTTATTATGATAAGACGCTTCCCTGATTAGTTTTGAGAGTTCATTCGATAAGTATAAGAAGAGGAACGGGTGCTATTGCCCTTCCCCTTAATTTATATAAATGGGTTTTTCCTACAGAATTAGTAGATTTCGTTCAAATCTTAGATGTAGGATCATTGTAATGAGGTGCCTTCATGATTAGTATTGGGTGTTCATTAGATACGTTTAAAGAGGGGGGAATTGGGGGGTAATTCCTCCGTCTTAATTTAGGTTTTTCACGCAAAATTTCTCTAATTGCGTCAAATTTTTTATAAAGGTTTATTCTGAAATGGCGCTTCCCTGATATGTTTTTGGTATTCACTGGATAAGTATAAAGGGAGGATAGGGGAAACTACCCCTTATAATTTATGTAAATGGTTTTTCACACAAAATTAACCGATTTGTTTCAATTTTTGTATACAGGTTCATAGTAGTAAGAAGCTTCGCTCATTTGTTGTGGTGTTTTCTTTTGTTAATTATAAAGAAGGGTACGCGCGATTATCTCCCACTTAAGTTAGCTAAATAGAGTTTTATACAGAGTTATCCGATTTGCTTTAAATTTTGGATGTAGGTTTTTTCTGATAAGTTGAATTTTTGAACAGTTTTGGAGGTTTAATGATTAATTATAAAGAAGGGAACGGGAGAAAATGTTTCTTAAATTACATAAATGGGTTTTATGCAGAATTATTCGACTTGCTTTGAATTTTAGATACAGGTTTATTATATGATAAGGCGTATCCCTGATTAGTTTTGGGGCTTCAATGATAAGTATAAAGAAAGAAAATTGGGGGGGGGGGGACTTCTTTCCTTTTTTTTTCGAAGGGCATTATTATATAAGGCTGCAATATACAATTAGTCTGCATAGCCTGTGAGCTCTGTGCCATCAGTTTATCTGGGCATCATTCTTTTTATTTTCATTTCCAATTGTTTTACAAATTGTCTTTAATATATTTACGTACTCATATGTTTTTATATTTATCTATAGTAAAACCACTGAATAAAGGATGTCTTGGGAACGCAGAATCTGCCCGTTATACGGTGTTCGCTTACAAATAATATGCGTGATGTATGTTGAAAAATTTTTTGTTAAACAGAAATGTAAAGTATTCGGAGGTGACCATCACGGAGATTTTACAATACTTTATTACTTTTTTATTAGTACATTTTGCAAAAAAAAGTAGAAATTAAGGCAAACTACGAAAATAAATAGAACGATTTTAAAACTGTTAAAGAAATGATAAATTGAATAATCTAACAATATAATGATTAAATTACAGGAGTATTAAAATAAATTTTGCTTTGCTAGTTTAGTAAAACTTACGAAGCATATTATTGACTCATATTTATTTAATAAACTACAGGATTATCTGGATTTCAAAAGGTCATTAAAGAGGAATTCATTTGATCTTTTGAAGTACATATTTGAATTTTAAATTATAAGACATAAAGCGACAGTCCAGAAAATTTTAACGCTGTTACATATTTATAATCTTAATTTATTTGCTTGATGTTTATACGCATGAATATGGTAATTTAGTAAAATTGAAATCTTTCTTTCATCAAAGATTAACAATCCTAGAGAATTATTTTATTTAATGAACTACAGGATTATCCGGGTTTCAAAGGGTGATTAAAGAGACTTTATTTATGGTAATAATGAATATTTTTCTCGTATAAATTTAATGGAAGATAGTAATTACCATACACATTATGCCAGTGTTATAGTATTATCATACTCAAAACTCAAATAATTAATTTTTGTCAAATGATTTATATTATTAAAATACTAATGCTTTCTACTTGTTGAAAAATTATACTTAATAAATAATTTTAGGTATATTTTTCTTAACACTAGCACGATATTACATAATTCAAAGTGCACGATATGCAATTTGAGTATTACAACAAAATATTTTTCCTTATATCATTCGCACAGTATATGCTTTTAGCTATATACTAAAATATGAAGTGCTCATTTTAATATTACTTAGAAGGAAACGCAAAGTACTTCCGGCATGAAGAAAATTATGTGTAGAATGGAAAATTGTTTCGACAAGAAGAAAATTATATAAAAAAAAAAAGTTTTAGTTGTGTCGTCACATTACGCAAGGTAAAATGAATCTGCTGAAACGTTTACTACGCTACTTTTTGCATTATTAAAATTCTACAGTAATATCGCTGTGGCAATTTCTAATCAAACGTACGTTGTTGTTAAAAGAAACATTATGAGTAAATTGCAGATACCCTTTTTCAAAAAATCAACTTTTTTTTTAATTTTTCGGTTTTCTATGGTTTGTAAAGTATTTCTGTAAAACAATTTGGTCAAACTTGAAATGTTTTTTAAGTTATTTAATATTTGAGCTCAACGCGTCTGCTAGTTTAAGCGCCAGTTTTAAACAACCGGTGCTTTAGGGATATTTTATCTTTACATTTCAACCTATGCATGAATTTTTACCCCGATGGTATGTAGAGGGCTCCGCGGGTACAATGTTATGAGTTTGTTTCAAAGACATGCTACAGATGGCGTAAAACTATTACTGCATTTTTCCGAAAATGACTTCTTTCAAACTGGGCGGGATCGAAACGCAAAAACTAATAAACCGGTCTTGAAGTTTCTTTAATTAAAGGGTTTATAGTTTATTAGATCTTGTAAAAACTTCAACCATTTTTTTTACAAAAATAAATCAATATTTTAAAAAGCAGACAAAAGTACGAAAAAAGGAGACAAGAATGAAATTTTAATTACTTTAAAATGATTGAAGAAATTAATCCTTAACGAAATCTGATAGCAGACGACTCTAGTGATCTATCGGATCCCACCAGATGTGAAATCCAAAGATAATTATTAACGCAACGGAGCTATGCCATCCATTCTTAATTAATTTTTTTTAATGTTCTTCAAAGGATAATTAATAACAAGCAAAAAACCCAGAGTTAAAATCTTTATTCTTATACCAGAAATAAAACAGTAAAAAAATGCTTTTTTCGGCCTTTTGCAGAAAAATTTCTCCTTAAAATCTTTTTAATTGTTGTCAGATTTTTGAGATAAAATATTAATTCTACTTGAATCAACATACCCGGTATGTTTGACTAAATAAGTTACGTTGCCGATTCTTTGAGTAGATAGTTTATACTCTGCTTATTGTAATCCCAATATTGAATTAAAAGAACTCTCGCACAATGTGTATTACAGTATATACTGCTCAATTTATGCTGAAAATTTAAAACTTTACCACGCAGACTAAGATAATACCAAATAAATTTATTAAGGCTATAATGAAGTGATCATGCATTCATATGATTACTTTAGTAATTTAAATTACTTAGGCACACATTTAAGAAAAACCTTAGTCCGTTTCCATTTCTCCTATCAAATCAAAACATTAGCATACGGTGCGTTCAGAAATTATAAGACCTCTAACGAACTGGTGCTCTTCTGAAGGAAAATACATCATATTTAAATTTTTAGTATGTGCATTTAAAATTGATCGTAGAGCAATTTCTGTTATAATTTCTACATTAAAATTTAAGTTTCATTTTCTTAAAATCTTTAAATGTAAATAAGGCGACTGTTAAGGAATTATAAGATGACTTGAGGAAATCAGCATGTTATACATCACATCAGAATCATTAAAAAATTTTGCGCATTTATATATCGTGAAAGTATTTCCAAGAAGCAAAGGTGCAAGTTTAAATAGGTTATTTACGATATGCCGCTAAGGAAAGAGCTCTTTGATGGAAGTAAAAAAAATTGTTTTTATAAGGGTGCTGGTAAATCTGAACGAGAAATAGTTCGGTTAATGAAACATTCTAAAACTGACATTCACGATAAAATAAACAGAAAAAAGAATCGAAATAAAATTAAGTCAACTGAAAGAAAATGGATTTTGACAGCACGGGATAATTGATAAATATTTCGATTATCAACTCTAAAAGGTCTTTCATCTCGGAAAATTTCAAAACGTTTCAGCAAAAGAACTACACACGTAATAGCCTGGAAGTGTCTGAAATCAAATAGTGATGCAAAATGTTGATAATAACGAGATTAATGGAACATCTTAAAAAAGAACGACTGAAAAGGACTAAAAATTCCATGTCATAGGAAAAGAAATGTAAACAAGTGACATTTCCAGATGAAAAAAAAATAATCTTGACGGTCAGGATGGTTATGAATATTATTGGCTACATTTGACACTGTACGTCCCATACTGTCTATCACAGTTTTTTCTTTATTTTCCTTCTCCTGAAAAATGAGTGAAATGTGACTTTCGATAGTTTGGCTCTTGGGTACAGATATTAAATTTGTTTAAAGCATACGCTAGACCCTCATACAAATCTGGTATAATGTCAAAGTTCCAAAATTTAATTTTATTAGAGATATATATTTATTTTAAGCTCTTTATGTTTCAGGTTATAGGTAAGTTTACTGATATGATGCGAAAGAAAACCACTTCATGAACGATGCACTTAATTTTATTTAATTCATTATTTAGACAGATGTCTGTGCATATTTTAGATTTCTGTACTGGCCAAAATTTGTATAACGAAATCCCATTTTTCTTAAGAAACAGATAGAAATTAATTTAAAAAATACTACATACGTATTTTTAAGAAGATGAGAAAATTTTACAGTATATTTCAGATTACTATATGTTCGCATTACAAAAACAGAGCTGCTAAATCTCTCTCAAATCTTCCGTTAAATGTAGAATAATTTGAACCAGTCAACCATTTTAAAAAGAGAAAAATTACTTAATTAATCTTTGACTTATTTAATTTAAAGGTTTTAAATCAAATTTATTCATTTAAATACCTTAAAAGAGTTTCTTGTTCAAACGTACTAAACCTGAGTCAAATAAACACACATGTAACGGAAGATTAGTAAGAGCTTACCATCTATTCAAGAGCTACGCAATAGCAACGTTAATAATTAATTATGCCTTTACACTATTACATTCGAATAAAGATTTATTTAAAAAAAAACATATCATTTTGAATAAATGAGAAATAAATTTCAAAACATAATTTTTGAAGCTGTATAACAAAAAGTAAATTTATGAAATATTTCCGTGTAATTTTATAAAATATATTTTCAATGATTCCTTTGATTACGGATTTGGCCTGCTCGCGCTCCAACAGACCTCTAACATATTTCTCAAATAAATTTAATGCAAAAGCCTATAGGCTGTTATTTTATATCTAAAAATTGAGGCATAGATCGATTTTTAACAGTTTGAGTTTCAAGTAGAGCAATCGTGCAATTCAGTTTTTTTGTCGAGAAAACCAAGCACATTACAAGCGTTGTGGACCACTGATCGTGCGCCGATTAAGACTTGACGATATAAAATAAAAGAAATGGCACCGCGCCATTTGGGTCTTTTCGGCATAAAATAGAAGAAGCTCTACCACGCCACTTTCTTACATAAAATAGAAGAAGCTCTACCACGCCACTTTCTTACATAAAATAAAAGAAGTGCTATCGCGCTGCTTTTTTATTTTCAGGATAAAAAGAAAACCTCTATTGGACTCTTTGGGTCTTTTCGGCATAAAGTAAAGAAGCGCTATCGCGCTGTTTGGGACTTTTCGACAGTGTGTTTTTCCAAAACCCTCTAGGACTAAAACAGTTAAAAATGTATATATTTATTATGCCAAACTTGTATTTCAAGTGAAATAATACCACATCGCTTAAAGATATGCTTAAGTGATGTAAATCACAAATTTTGGATTTTAATATATCTGTGAATTTTGCAGATATAAAGATGGAATATATTTTATTTAATTCAAGAATAGATAAGGAGATATTTTACTAATTGCAAATTTTGCTACACTGGGATCGTATAAAAATTTAATTTTTGAATCTTCTCAAATTGATTCCCCATGGAGTTTCAACTTAGCAGATTGTACACCTTTTTTATGAAACTTTGCAAATGGAAGTATGTGCCTATGGGCAATATTTAAGGAGATGGTCTATTGTTTCAATATTTATGAATCACTCTGTATATTAAGCAAAAAATAAAATTTTAAAAAATTGTAAAAACTTTTTAACTAATGGGTTATCATTAACCTAATCGTTAATAAAAAGTAATAAACTTATTTTTTAACAGTGAAATTTAATGAACTTATTAAATAATTAGCATTTTAAATTTTCAATAATGATATGGGCTTTTCATCTTTATGTATAATTATGCTTTAAAATTTAATTAACTGCGAAAACGGACTTTGTTAAAGAAATTTGCGTCTAATTACTAAATATTTTAAATTAATTTGGGGTGTATTTACTTCGAATCGGTCTATCTCTATAAAAGGTTTTCTCCCGTGATAATAGAAATTCCACTCCATTACAGTTTAAGATTCATTTTGTGGTTCCATCCGCTTTCGTTCAACGTAATAATTAAAGTACCACCACTAAATTAATGATGATGAAAATATCGTTTTACTATAAAGATTTTATTACACACATAAAAGTATAGTAACAATGGGATTTTGTGTTTGCTAACTTATTAAGCTATTTATGTTTTTATAAGATATTATTCCATAAAATTTGTAAATAGTATACAGTTTAATAATGTATAGTTGTTATAAATATTTCAAATCACTTAATAAAGTACAATTCGAATAATATTTATGAATATCAGAGCTCTTCAATTGAAATTTTAATGTAGGAAATAATATTGGAATATCTGAACAACATTAAACTTTACATTTATACCTACACCCTATAAGTTTTCTCATATAAAAAGTCTTACACAATAAAACTATAAGCAATGCCTAAAATAAGGCATAAGTATGGTCCACAAAAAAGAATTCCGTTAGATAATGGTATAGGAGGGAGAGGGTGGGGTTGTTTACAGCGTATTTTAATTACGTTAAACTATTTCATATATAATGAAATTGATATACGTCGTTGGGGCTTTCTATAAGTTATTTCACGTACAAATGCGAAATGCATAATACAAAAGATTTCAAATCGTACATTTTGTCCGAAGTACTGTACATTAACAATGATGGCATTTTTTATTATGGTATGCGCTCTTAAGTTTCCTTATATTTATGTATACTATATGAGGAGTCCAGAAGCCAAGGGGTATAAGTGACAAAATTGAAAAAAGTGAGTTAAGTGCAGAGGTCATCTGGAAATAAGTCTATTTATTCGTAGGTAAAAAGTTATGAGTAATTTTTTAATTATGCACTGAGTTTTAGGGTTCAGTTACTTAACCTCTTTCCCGAAACCGTGAAACGCATGGAAGCCAAGGGGTATAAGTGCAGGTGTATTCATTAACGTCTATATAGCTGAAGCGCGACCAGCGACATGCAAGGCTAGTTCAGGACTCTGAAAACGCCCCAGGAATTTGATCATTTTTAAACATCGATTGGTACAAAAACACGATCATATGCCAATTTGTACCAATCACAGATTTAAATTATTTACACCA
The DNA here is from genome assembly GCA_964019185.1 of Maratus speculifer. NCBI lineage: Eukaryota > Metazoa > Arthropoda > Arachnida > Araneae > Salticidae > Maratus > Maratus speculifer. The sequence goes on from OZ025297.1 coordinate 180,534,772, forward strand.
TGTGACTTTTAAACCTTATGAACTGGAGTTGTATGTCTTTTTTCAAAATGTTTTTCGTCAGTTTTTTTTTTCTGTTTAGAATTTGCTTTTTAATGCATTAAATATTACATTAAATAAATGCAATCTGTTAACAAGTAAGAAAAATCAAACATTAAACATAGATTCTGAAATACTTTCCAAGATTTCCTGAAATCTTTAAAAAAAAATTCGCAATTTAAGGTAATAATATGCTACTGTTCATAGAAAAGTATGTATTTTAATACTTTTGAACAGCCCTGTATTTGATCTGTCCGTTATATATATATACAGGGTGTCCCCTCTCAACGGTAGCCAATGGCTAATTCCTAAACCGTTGGTCATAGACATATAGTTCCAATTGCAAAAATGCTTTAAAAAAGGTAAAGAATTATTTTTTAAGCGATTTCGGTCAAAAAAATGTTTTACTAAAAAATTACGAAAATTAAATTTTTATACGGTCCCCCGGTCCTATAAGTGATATTTAGAAAATTTTTACCACTACTCTAACAAGTAAGACAAAAAAAAGTCCCATTCCTCTGCGATCAAAATTGACCGAGTTATAGCTGTTCAAAGTTGAAGCATATTTTTTGCTGCAAAATAGGGATCAGTCACAAATTTACTGGAAATAAAAATAAACATCAGATAGAAAATTTAACTTTAAACATTGGGAGTAAAAAAAAAAATTTATAATGTTGTTTCTGAATTTATGTTGACATTTACATGTTAAAGTAAAATATGCAGTTTGTGCTAAAAATATAAGTAAAAAAATAACAGAAATTTTGTTAAATTGAAAAGAAACAGTCACAAATAGTTACAAAATGATACATATTTAAAGCTCTATTAGATTACTCAACCTAATAGAATTTGATGTAGTCCTATAAAATAAATAAATCGAACGCACCTAAAATCGTATTCATATTACATTGTCGTCGGGTTTAAATAAGTATGGGAATTGAACCTCAATCAAATATTTGGAAGTGAGTTCAAATTTGAATATAAGTTTTGAACTGGGAAAATTTACATACGAAAACTATGAATAAAATAAAAGCTTATCAAAATAACATACCTTTTTAAAATAAAATCACGAAAAGAATAAGCTTCATTTGCTTACAAAATAAAACATACGTAAAAATACAATTGAGGATATGAATTTCAAAACACGACTTATCGCTTTCTGATTTCTTTATCAGTCTTTACAAACCTCCACTATTGTAACAATTCAATCTCAAAATTTATAATGAAAACCAATAGATGCATTTAAAGTTTTTTCGCTGTTTCCCAAAATTTGATTTTTTCGATAAAGAGAATTTTGAAATTCATGTCTTCAGTTATTTTAATAACCAATCTAGCAGTTAATTAATTATAATTAACACTACCGTAAAACTTATACGATGACAGCGCCTTCAGTTAAATCGCTCATTTAAAACATTTTGTAATTGGAACTATATGTTTGTGAGAAATAGTTTAGAAAGTAGCCTTTGAACAGCGTAGGAAATCGACTCCCTTTATAATACTTTAAGCACTTAGTGTACGTTCCCTTAAAGCTCCGTCGAACTCATCCGTTTTCAGCTATAGAAAAGTGGTTTAAGTCATGAAGTTTAAAGTTTCATAACTCGGTCAATTTTAATGTTACATGAATGGGACCTTTTCTGTATTACTTGCTAGAGTGTTGAAAAAATTTTACTAAATATCACTTATAGGACCGGGGGACCGTATAAAAATTTAATTTTCGTAATTTTTTAGTAAAACATTTTTTTGACCAAAATCGCTTAAAAAACAATTTTTTGCCTTTTTAAAAGCATTTTTGCAATTGGAACTATATGTCTATGACCAACGGTTTAGAAATTAGCCATTGGCCACCGTTGAGAGGGGACACCCTGTATATATACTGTATAATAGAAAAAACTAATTTAGGAAGAAAATGCGCAACAGTTTGAAATTTCTCTTTCAGCATTTTGTACTAATAGATGGAAAAATACTTGTATACTTTAGTTCATCCATGGAGTTTACCTAGAACCTGTATTATACGCAAGTATTTAGCTAAAATTTAGTTCCAAGTAAAACATTCTTAAGATCTTAAGACTACTGAAATAATATTTTAAGAAATTATCATCCATAGATGACCATGTATCCAATTCTGTGTGTTGCCCTGTATATCATTTTATCTGTATTCTACAAACATTTCTGAGTAAACTGAATGAAATTCATAATAAAAATACATAACTTATTTAAAAACAATCTTTAAGTAAATTATACTTATATTCAGTAACCTTTATCAGATCTTTTGAGTAGCCCTGTATATCAAATATAGCATTTGTACATACCATGTAATATGTATAAATTTAGTGAAACTTAAAAGCGCATATCATAATGAAGAAGGCGTTTCATCCATCCATCAACCATATCGATAATGTACAGTATTTTGGATAGAATATACTATTTCAAATCTTTTGTGTCTCCCTGTAAATGCTGTGAACGTCATGTTATGCGCGATATAACTAATATTAAGTCTCATGGACGTATATCAATTTTATTATACATAAAAGTTTAATATAATTAAAATATGTTGCAAACAATTTCCATTTTCCCAGTATGTAATTGAATTCTTTTGTGTCGCCCTGTAAATGAATATTAGCTTTTCTTTTCACCACATATTTTACAGAATGCATATTTTAATAAACTTCCTAGATGAATATAAATCTTAATATATTTGACAGGGGGTAACACTTTTAAAATTCATTTGAAACGATTTTTACCCCATAGTCCGTAATGAAACGAAAAACTTTTGACTGTCTTTGTAAAAAAATTAATCATGCTATTAACTTTATTCGAAATAGGGTTCGTGCTAGGATAAGTGTAAATAATTTCTAAAAAATTCAGCGCAGTTCGAGTATATTTACAAGAGTTAGAGTGCGGACAGACGGCCAGATGGCCAGACAGACAGACAGACGGACAAACAAACTGAAAATATATTAACTTTTTTACCTTTGTTAGACAGTGTTAGAAAATTTCAATTTTTTCAAATCTTATAATAAAATTTTAAATCTTATGTTAGAATAAAGTTTGTTGTTTCATTCATGTGTATCAACATTGATCTTAAATTTTTCGTATCTTAATTTTTTTATTTCATAATTTTTCCTTTTTAGAACTTTTATTAAGAACTAGTTTTGTCCCTTCATTTATTTATATCAACATTGTTCTTCATTTTTTATAAATTTATCTCTTTTTTTTTTCATATTTTTTTTCTTGTATTAATTCGGCACTTATACCCTTTGGCTTCCAAGTAGTTTTCATTACTGCTTGGAAGCCAAAGGGTACAAGTGCCGAATGCTGATAAATATTGCTTAGTTATACATTTAAAACAAAATTTAATCGGCTGTTTTTGTAAACAACTATTGAAATAACAGTTCAAAGAACATAAGAAATAAGCAAAAGATACCTATCTCAATTCATTCAATTACAATTGATGCTTAACTTTGAACTCAATTTACTCGAAATCTAAATTATGTCACTTGTACCCCTTGGCTTCTGAGGTCCTCATATGATGTGTATAAATGCTATAGTTGATACACAGGACTATATAAAAGAATTCGTGAAGGTTACTGAGCATGTGCGTAAATTTCTTAATGTGGCTTTTAAATGCTTTATGCATTTTTACGCTGAGCTGAGTTTATTTTACTAATAAATTGTGTAGAATATACATAAAGTAATATACAGGGCCATGTAAAGAATTGGATACCATAGCCATCTATGGATGATAATTTCTGGAAATGGGATTTCAGAAGTTTTTTAAGAGTGTTTATTTTTAATTAGGTTTTAGCTATATAGTGGCGTGTGCTAAAAGTAACTAGATAATCTACAGGGCTGAACAAACGTATCAAGTATGTTTCCATTTTTTAGTATAAATTGCTGAAAAAGAAATTTCAACCTGTTATACGTTTTCTTACTAAATTTGCGATTATATAATATATATAATAACAAGAATGTTCAAACGGATTGGAATGCATATTTGGCTATGGATAGCAATTATTGAAATCAGTTTTTAAATTTTTTTATCTGTTTTCTAAAATGTTTACTTAGTTAAAGAATTAACCTTATTTTCCTAAATAACAAAGTTTTGTTTAAGATTTCAGGAAGTTTTGGAAAGTGTTTCATAATCAATGTATAACACATAATTTTTATTTCTTGTTTAGATATGATGTTGATGTTTAAAAAATCGATGGTGTTATACTAGAGACAGATTGCTGTTGCATAACTATATGTTTAGGCCTTAAACATATTAAATTTAAGATAACTTATTTAGATCAGAAATTGCACCGCAATTGGCATTTACTAACTTTTCTGCATGATTTTTGGTTGATATCATACAAAAAATTGCGCTTACATATTGATCACCCTCGAGAAAAGTGAATTCATCCCAACAGTAATTACTGAAATCAGTTTTTAAATCTTTTATTTGTTTTCTAAAATGTTACTTAGTTTGTCATTAAACTTATTTTCCTAAGCAACCAAGTTTTTTATTTTTATTTTATTTATTTATTTATTTTTTAAGATTTTAGGAGTTGTTGGAAAGTGTTTCATATTCTATTCATAACGCATGATTTATTCTTTCTTGTTTAGATATAATGCTGATGCTTAAAAAAATCGATGGTGTTATATTAAATTAGATTATTGTCGGATAAACATAAAAATACTTAACTATATGTTTAGGCTTTAAACATATTAAATTTAGGATAATTTGTTTGGATCAGAAATTGGACCGCAATCGGCATTTACTAATTTTTACTTACCCATCATACGTAGTATAGGGTAAGTCTTGCAATCGTTTTGAAAATCGAAAAAAAAATTTTGACGGATTTACACGTTTTAGATAGTAGAGATTCCGAAAAACATATTTTTAGAAAAAAAATTTTGCCGTCCGTCTGTCTGTCTGTCTGTCTGTAAACGCTCTATCTCCCGAACAAATTGAGATAGAGACTTGAAATTTTGTATGTAGTTAGTATGTAAGAATGGGACGAACCCTATTTAATAACAGCAACCTCGATTATCCGGAATTATTTTTTTCGGACTCTCGGAAAATTCGTTCTGATGAAAGGTATATAAAAATTTTCGAATTTTTTTATTCTAAGGAATGGACGTAAAAGGCAATAAAATAGCACACATTTTGCATATAGAACGAAGTCGATCGAATTATTAGTTGCCGAGATATTTGTAATCATGTTTTCCACATTCTTCGATTTTTCATGACCCTGTATTTCATTCAAATTTCAATTCAGAGGTATATTTTAATTGTAAATGAGACGCTTAATCCGACGCAGTTAATTGTTAGTTAATATGATTATTATTTTTGGAGTTATAAGGATGTTTCTTTTACGCAGTTTGGTACTTCTTGAGTAGTTTGGCGTTTTTTATAATTTGCTGAAATTGGTGCATCAGGAATTCAATAATAGAGTATTACTATGCGTATTAACACTATTTAAATTTAGTTTTGGAACTGAAATACATTGTATAAATAGTTTTCACATGTTTTATTTTCATATGCATATAAATGATGGGTAAGTATTACGGTGGCCTCCAACGACTAGTTTTCGTAAAATTTCAGGTTGATGTTATTAAAAAAATGCGCCTATATATCGCTCACCCGCGAGAAAAGTGACACCTCTTGAAAAAAGTAAATTTCACATGAGTGACAAAAGAAGATTTAGGAGATACAGGAATAAAAACATGCATAAAACCATAAAATTCTTAATAAAGAAGTCGTACGATGAGGTTTGAAGGGTTAGGTAATACAATACAGCCTTCTTCTGTGGTCATAAATGGACAAACAGAGTAATAAAGTGATTTTTCGTATAACGACGCTCATTTGTTTGTGTAGCAATAGGTACCTATGATAGACGTCTATCATAGGTACCTATTGCTACCTATTGCCTTATTAGTGGAACAAAATGCAAAATAAATTTTCGCGAGATGTATACATAGTATATGATAAATATAAGATGTATAAGATGTATACATATGTATAGATGTAACATATACTAGATATGTTATAAGTTTGTTCATAATTAAAAAGATCATTTCATATTTTAAATATTCACAAACTAATTAGCAGATTTTCATAGAGAGAAACAATTTGCACTAAACGACTTCTGAAACACTCGGAATGTTCGAGAAAAACAAATAGTTCAATAATACATCAATATTTAAAAAAAATAAAAATAAAAACGAATTGTTTTAAAAGAGAGATGTTTTTAAAGGGTTAGGAGTAGTCAGAATATTCAAAAAATCGATTTTTTTTTTTTTTTTTTTTTTTTTTTTTTTTTTGCATTTTCTTAAAGCATAATATCTTAAAAATATACTCTGAAAATTTGAAGTTCATCCGACTGATAGTTTTCGAGTTATTCGGCAATTAACAAACGGTTCTCAAACTCTCGAGAACGTTGAGGAGCAGGTAGCTTGCGAAAAGGCTGCGTGCGCTTCTCCTGATGTTTTACAACCTATAAGGACAATTTATGAAGAATCGAGCAATGACAATTTAATTTCAAGATGTGTGAGTGTATTCAATCACAATAATAATAAAAGCTTCAATCAATCAGTGTTGAAAATATGTCCAAAAACCATAAATACAAGTTATACTATCCTACAAATTGATGCATACATAGCTATTGGTATATTCAATGAAGGTATACATTCATTACTTATAATAATGGATACACTGGGACTTAATTGTGGGCATAATTCTCATCGGTATGCCAAAAAAAGCGGATGTTGAATATGTGAAGGTGGCAGATAAGCGAACTAAGGATAACACTCGAGAAATAAGAATGCGACGTAGACAACAGCAAATCAATATTTTGGAATCTTCTACAACGACTGAAGAACTATTATATGGCCCAGGAACAGATGACTCGGTGTACGTAGTTAAATACTTCGTATTATTCTATATAAATCGAGTGTAAAACTTTAAATGCATTTTTCTCGAAACTACGTTTTATGAACTGGTGACCATTGTACCTCAAAAATCGCTCGGTAGATTTCAATGAAATTTAAATAGCTTTTGAAAACAATAAAAAAATAGTGCCTGATCGAAGGATTTTTTTATTTTTTTATTTATTTTTTTTTTTTTGAAAAAAATATAAACAATTTTTATAAACAATTAACTGTTGTGTTTTTTCGAAAATATGAAAACAAATTTCCTAAGGCTGCCATTTTGTTGATTCTTTAAAAAAAAAAAAAACTTCGAACAGGCACTAGAATATCGATTAAAATAACTAATTATTCTTATACGATTGATTTTAGATGAAAATCCAAGGATTTGTGATGGTAACCGCAAGGCACTATTTACGAAACAAAGTCCAGCACAAACATCAATAATTTTAATTATCAATATTTGTTTTTTTAAATTTTTGTAAAGTCGAATCAAAACATGATGTAATCATGTCATAAGATTATTTTCATTTAATAAATTAAAAATTATAATTTTTTCATGCCGCTGACTGCCTCTAACCCCTTAACAGAATCTTTGTCAAAGAGTCAGAAATTTTCTGTCAAATTATTATTAAAAATATACGCTTTCTTGAAGCGTTAGGAAAAATAGCAGACATTGTCTTCTGTATGAAATCACATACACTGAATCAAAACGCATACACTGTATGAAAACACAAAACTTTTCTGTTTTCATACACAAACTTAATATTTTATTTTTTTCATATATGCATGTGCAAGTATATATTACGTACCTATATGTAAATGTGTGTTTGTGCATATGTATCTTGAAATGCAATTCACATTCTTTATAAAATGTATTTTTATTCACGTTATATGTATTTTTCTCCGCAGTTTTATCTAATATATATTTTTTTTTCGAGTTCGGTTTTAAAAGATTTGGCAGGCATCAACATTTTCCTTTTAAGCGGCTGCGTTCATTGATTTCCTTTGAAAAATATCGAAGCTATAAATGTAAAGAACTGCTTGCATAAAAGAAAATATTTCTTTCAAAAGTTTTAATGTTTTTAAAAATTTAACCACACGACTAAACTTTTAAAGGATAAATTTATCTCACAGATAGTAGTACTTTAAAAAATGAATACTTAAAAACCCATTTTCTAGTTCATTTTTAGAATTTACTTTATTTTGGGCAAATTTTAAAGATATAACAAATAAAGTTTTACAGAATATTATAGATATGGGTACTATAGATCACAAAAATAAAAAACGTTTTATGTTTCAGTATGTTGAATTTTACCAGGGTAATACCAGTGGAGTCGATTTGTTTTGTACAGGGTACCCACTCTCAACGGTTGCCAATGGCTAGTTATTAAACCCTTAGTCATAGACATATCGCTCCTCATAAATGTTTTAAATGAGGTAAATAAATATTTTTAAAGCGATTCGGGTCAGTAAAAACATTCCTCAAAAAATTACAAAAATTTAGTTTTTGTATGGTCTTCAAGTCATATAAGTTATATTCAGTATTTTTTCTTATTACACTGCGAAGTAAGACATAAAAAAGTCCCGTTCATATAACACTAAAATTAGACGAGTTAAATAAACTTTAAAAATGCATGACTTATACCACTTTTCTGCATCTGAAAATAAACGAGTTCGGCCATGATTTGAGGAATCATATATCAAGTGCGTACAGTAATCAAAAAACTTATTTTATGTGTAGCTGTGCTTTAAAAAAATCATGTTCTTTTTTTTCAAATTGAGCGTTTAAACTTTTTAAAAGGAATTATAAATTTATCATAGGGTGAGCTTTGGAACAAGCTTTCTTGGAAAGAATGTACGTGCTGTCGTTTCTTTACTTTTGCATCATACTTGCATAACATATATATTTATATTATAATGGACAAATATATCCATGCGTAGTACTGACGTCATTTTGCAAATGGCAATAATTCACGATGAAATTTCAATTTTGGAATTTTTGTAACGTAATTTTTAATCTTCTAAACATCGCACATTTTAAAAATTATATAAGAAAAGAAATCTACTTTCAAATACAATTTGATCGAAAACTGTAGCTCATTTGTCTCGTTTATTAGGGACATATAATTTTCAAGCTTTGGTTAAATCTCTATCGCATATTTCCATTAAGAAATAATCATAAACAATTTTCACATAAATCTGTAAATAACGTTTTGGATATTTTTTCATAACAAAGTTAAAGCTGCATTTGTTTGTAAATAAAACAATGATGTGCAAAAAACATAAATTTAACATGTATTTAAATAATTTTAATATTTCAACTGCCAAATAGAAAAAAATGAAATATAATTTGTTTGAAAACCGTATCTCAGTTCACTGACTGCTGTGGTTATTTATTTATTTTTTTGCAAGTGTGAATTATTTTTAAATTTATGTCTATCGCGTGAGTCTCGATTAAGAAAGATATAAGAATATGTTTGCCTTTAAAACAATGAGGATTTGTTCCTGGCTAACATAACATACCAAAATTAAAATTTCCACGATTAATAACTAAATAAAATAAGATAAATAAATACAAATTTAACAGAGATGTAATTAAACTATGTGCTCAGTGCATTTAAATGAGGAAAAACAAAAATATTGCAAAATCTTCGGCAAATAACTCCTTGCTTGAGTCTAATACGGAAATATCACATTATATAATTTTCAAAACTTTACATGATTACATAATCAGTATTTTTAATATAAAATTGTTGCTTGGAGTTAGTTAGCAATTTAAAAAGCATATTACATGAGAAAAATTTATTAGAGATTTCAATTTAAAAAAAATCATTTGAAAATCATTATTTAAAAAAAAAATGTTTTCACCTTTACTCTGTAACCCGGGAACCCCGGGTAGTACTAGTGGATATAAAATTTCATGCACGTCCAAAATAGTTTTGGTAGCAGACTAGTCTCTTAAAAATGTTTTTATTTATTTATTTATTTTTACTTATTTTAAAACTATTTCGAAATAGAAATTTATTAAACTAATCTGCCTAACATTTTTATCAATACCAGAAATCTATCGATTACTTTGTTTGGCAGGGCATATCATAAAAGCCCCTTACAATTTGAAATTCAACAATACTTTAACTATAATAAATATAAAGTTGAAATGAATGATTTTTTTAGGTAATTCATAATTATTTTGAATGATACTTTTAAAAATTAGTTTAAATTTTAATCAAAGAATATCCATGTTCTGCTTCAAAATGAAACAATTATGTAAAACTGCAGCAAAGATATCTCAGTTTTTTTTTTTTTTTTTTACTTTTTATTAATATTCCATTAATCCATTGAAACGCATAAAAAACGTGTTTTGAAATTACCAAGTTAATTTAAACATTTTTGCAATTTATGATTAATATCAGTTATTGAGAATGTTTGAATTACAATTAAAAAAATCTACCTGATAAAAATGTCACTTGTTTCATTTTAGTCTTCATTATAATATTTATGTTTTATGAATTTTTTTTAGGGAAATCTTGATAAAATATCCACTATATGAAGGTTCTCGCTGCCGCTCGCCATTGTGCCAAATTGCGATAAAGTCCTCCATTTGGCGAATAAAAAACAACCAGATTCGCCAAATTTTGAAAACTCAATTTCTGCTCCTTTTTTATGCGTGTTTATGTGTGCCTATATAGTGGGGATTCTTATCCACATTGCTGAACGCTTGAATGTCACTTTACATGTTCAATCGCATCGTGCCATTTATATGTTCTATTTATAGAAATACTGACGAAACACCAATTTAGCAACAGTCAAAGTCATAAATAATTATGCTATATGTATTTACCTATTGTCTGTTAGTCACTATCTGTGTATTGGCGTCGTATCTGTAAAAATACAAACAAAGTAACTCGCATCAAGCGCCAAACAGAGAAACGTTTTGCTGTAATGAAGTGCTGATATTAGCCATTTAACAAACTATTTATCTGTTGTATCGAAAGTAATCATTGGCAGGTAGAGTTTTTCCTATAAAGTCAAAATCTCATAGCAACTTTCAGCGTATGTTTTCAAAAACGGTAAATCAACAATAGCTATTTTTTTTTATTTAGACTGCTAAAAGAATGTCTGAAATATTTACACATTTAGGACTAAGAGATGTTTAAAATGTTCTCATTTGTGATAGTTTCTGTAGCAGATAGTCGAATTTTTATTCTATAATCAATTACAAAAAAATAGGTTAATTTAGAATATTTAAAAAAAGGAATACAATAAGGGGTTAAAAATACATTTTTCAGTGCTTCACACCAAACCTATTTTGCTAACATTTCTTTTCATTTGGCGACTGTTTTTTATTTCTTATTTGCAAAATCGCTAATGTTACTCAAAAGGCAGCGATAATCCTGAGTATATGTATACATGTGTGTATACAATAATTTTTTAGATATTTTTAAATGACATAATAAAGTCCTAAAAATATTTATTTATGTATTCTGTTCCGACAGTTAAACTAAAGGCTGCAAATTATTCTGTATTTAAAAACATAATTTTGGAAATGCAACTTTTAATGAAAACAGATTGTGTGGAAGAAAAAAACATAGCATAACAATCTGTTGGATGTTTTTAGTGCCTTAAAAATATAAAATAAGTGCTGCATATTTTCCTGTAAAATTAATTAATTTTATATGAAAAAAAAATCTGTATCTACAGATGTAATTAATGGCTCTATGAAATGTTTCTAAAAACATTTTAAATTTTAAATAAAAACATAAACAAGATTATACAATAACAATATTGCTCGTTAGCAGTATCTTCAAGCAACCTTTATAAAATTAAGTTAAAAGAAATGTTGTTAAGCAAACAAAAATGTAATGGCCCTTTGTTGTGTAAAATATTTTTAAAGAAAATTTTCAAAAAGAAACTCAAATCATTTATATCTAAAGTATGAAAGAACAATTTTTATGAAAACATAAATTGGTTTCTTTATGAAGAGACTTACAATCACATTTAATTTTAATTAAAAAACAATATACATTCTATTGTAATTAAAAAAAGATGTGAAAGAACGTTTAATAATAAAATGAAGTTTTAAACTAACATCAACTACAAATAATGTTGATAACAGTTTCATGTCCTAAACTATTTAAAAATGAAAAAAAAATATTTTTTAATATTTAATTACATTGAATGATACATGTCCGCTTAAAATTCTAAAATATATAAAGCAAAATTTTTAGTATTTTTTAGAAAAAAATTAACAGTGTTTAAATATAAAGAGTAATATTTTATTTTAATTACAGTTTAATTTCAATTTAAAGAAGAACTATTTTTAACTAAAGAATGTAAAAATTTCAACCTTACATCTTTTAATTGATTTTAACATAACTGTTAAAAAAAATATTCAATTATTTGATATGCATGGAAATATTAGCTATGGAGGATTAGAAAAGAGATCTAGCACACGAAATGTCCAGCGTCGATTATGAAAAATTTCAAACAATAGTATTTGCTCTGTTTGAACCTTCAATTTGAACTTTATTTTTTATTATTATTTGAGTATGAATTGTATATTTTTCCACATTTTTGAGTAAGCGATATCTGTAAATTATCAAATGCGATTAAAAATTATATCCAAAGTATGTATAAATTCTAATCTGAAGTTGTTATTTTGTATGCAGTGTAAAAGTTACAATTTAAAGACTAGCCAATTACAGTATATTATTCAAAATACAAAGAACAATTAAAGATTAATTGTTCAGTGATCAATCATCAATCAATTAGTGATTAAGTTTTTTGTAAAAAAAAAAAAAAAAAAAAAAAAAAAAAAAAAAAAAAAAAAAAAAATTCATTGCAGGAAAAAACTTATCAGTATTTTTTTATAGAAAATAATTGAAATAATATAATGGGTAAAGCAAAGGACGAATTTTTCTTAACATAACACTGGTATTTAGCATCTTTTTTGACTGTGTTTTTCCCTGACTACTCGCTAACCTGCATTACTTGAGAAAACACAAGGAAAAGTTTTTCATGTAAACTATGAACTTTAAAGTATTTAAAGTATTTTTAAAATTTTAAAGTATTTTATAAACAAGTTAATAAAAAAGAAATTAAATAATTCTTATTTATTTTTTAGAAATGGAATTTCTCTTCATGAAAAGCAACATAGTGTACAATATATTTTTTATTTCATCTCGAAATTTAATTATTTTCTTAATTGCATCTTGAATATACTTTGAATAAAGATTATGAGAAATTTCATAAGACGCACACCAATAATTCTCATCAATATCTTCACTACCTTAAATATCTCAAAAATTTCATATTTTGAGTATGATATTAAGTAACATTCTATAAATTTACAAAGAATTATGCTGCAAAGGATATTGTAGACCAAGGTTGCTCAGTCATTCTGGTGTGTGCTGCACACCACCATGGTTCTCTTTGAAGAATTTTTTGGCGTCTTTTCAAATATTTTCTGTTGCTAGTTACTTTTTTTTTCATCTATTTTAAAAGCGCTTAAAATTTATCAAAATTATTTTCTTGACAGCATCAAGTTTTCTTGCTTTTTATCTATCACGTATATCTTAATAGAAGGTAGACAATTGTGTCTAATAAGATGGTAGACACAATTGTCTACCATCTGTGTCTAATAAGATGGTAGACATTTGGGTCCCCAACAGTTGTTCTGTTTTAATAAAGTAATCAGTGTACAGATTCCTCATAAAGTCTTATGTGATGAAAAGGCTGCTTTTACTACATCTAGATTTTAAAAAATTCTACGGAATTACAGTATTAGGTAATGCTTAACGCCAGCACATCATCCACAAATTAATGAAAATCAGAATAAATCAATTAGGGTAAACGACGAAAAGGTCTAGTATCTGCCGCTAACACTAACGTGATAGTAATATAGCGTTTTATGCTTCCATTCATATTGATAATAGAGCTTTCAATATTTGTCAATATCTTAAGTATATCACTTATAATTGAAATGTATTATAAGTCCTTCGTAGATGATTAAAATTAGCAAAGTTGTTTTTCTTGTTAATTTAAAGTTGCCACTCACCACCGCAAGAACTCTGTGAATGCTTGAAATAAGGACTAATTACAATCAAGAATCTTCACTTTCAAATGAGATTAATGAGGAAAATTTATAAAACTTTCACTGAGTGAATGAACTCACATTAATGACACTTTTGTCTTTTCAAATATTCATTCCGTAAATCTCCGTCTAATTTTTGACAAATTTTTAATTAGTTAAAAAACTGATGGTTCTGCTTTTGACAAGATGATTTATATATGGACAGCTTTAAAATAAAAAATAAGTTAGAATGTTCTAATTTATGCTGACTTTTGTAAATTAGTATTTGTGCGAAAGCGAAAACTTTTTGAAGTACAGTACGAACCTTTTATTAAGCTTATGACTTATTCTAACGTACCCTTTTTCTAACTTACATCTTTAGTTTCAGTATTACTTTATGAATAATTAACTATCAAATATTAAAGATTAGTTTTCAGCATAGATGTTTGTTGTTTTGAAGTAATAATTTAACAAATGTTAGGAGTGATAATAAAAACTAAATGATTCTTTTCTTTTCTATTCTGAAAATGCAAACCTTTTCACTTGATTTCCGAACCCGAACCATCCTGTTTGCGAGCCATCTTCGAAACCAAGATTGACGTATCTGTCTTCACGGAAATAGTAATATGAATAATCTGTGTCTGTTTGAAAAAAAATGTGCGGTTTTCATTTTGATATTAATTTATATGTTTCAAACATTGTTAGATTTCTAGTCCTGAAGAGTATGTAACTAATTAAGATTACTACTAGCTAATTTGAGTGAAAGCAACTTTACTAAATGCTAGTATTATTAGCTAGTGAATTTGCAAAATTACGATAACACATTGTGCACGAAACTTAGTCCGAGGCTAAAACTTCTGCACTGGCGTTATTTGCATCTTCACGTACTGGCATTACAGTAGCTAAAATGACTCTTGCTATAAATTTACTTATACCCTACCCAGGTCAAAATTCATGCTTGTACCAGCAACAAAAATATGCTAGTTATTGCTAGGTATTGCTATGTCTGCTAGATTTTCATGCTATTATATGCTAGCTAGTATCACATGCTATATCGCTAGCTTGCACAACAAAAGCATGGCAAGCTATATGCAAGCATTTCATGCTTATTTTCAGCAAAGTGGGCCAAAACACACCACGAATTGCTGGAAAGTCTGCTGGAACCAGCAAACATGTAATGCTAGTTTATGCTAGTTTATGCTATTTTACTTGTTGGTTTATAGCAATTGGTGCTTGTCTAGCAAACAAATACCAGCATGAATTTAGACCTGGGTAATCTATTAATGTGAAAGTTTTGCAGTATAGAATAGTGTGTGCGATTTATGATGGCCAATTATCTGCACGAGGGATAGTGGTGGAGATTTTTCTAAAGTAGCCTAACCCGTATTTACGCAAGGAAATTCAAGACTCGAAGAAAATCACGGAAAACTCCGAACGCCTAGGATGGATGCGATTAGGTTCGATCTCAGCACCTCCTGTTTACTTTGTTTTTGAAGACACAATAACTACAAAAAGAACATAAAAAATTTGAAAAAAATGCGAGAGCAGAATCTTTCAGCCTCTAGAACACAAGGATTGATCTCACTCTAAAAATTTTCTTTACCATTTTTTTTTACTTTTATATGCAGTTAAATATTAGAAGGCAGGGAAGTTTTTGTTAAGCATTTATAAAATATTTTGAAAGGTTCTCTAATTGAAAACAATTACATTAAATAAATCGGATTAGCATTTTTTATATTTTCTTTTTTTTTCGTGCTTTCTTTTTAATCAAATGTTGGATTAAGTTTTTATACATTTTTGCATATTTTTATTAAGTTTATTAAGCCTTATAAACTAATACCATTAAACAAAATTATTTTTTTCCATAAACAAAACATAAGAAATCAGCGACATAATTTTAAAAAATGAAATTAAAATTAAAGAAACTGTGGTAACGGTTTCGTTAAAAAAATCTCAAAACCTGCATCAATTTTAATAGGTTGATAATATTCCTTTAACTTTAAATATGATTAAAGAATTTTTTCCAATCTTTCATGTACTTTTTCTGGTTACTGTGTCTTCAAAAACAAAATACCATATTAAGAGAAGTAGAAAATACCTGTTCTGTGTTTCTTGAACAGAATATAATCAATGTGGGATTTCTAAGAGTAAAACAAACATGGTGCAGTCATTATTACTGAAGTGTAAGATCCTGGGATGAATACAGAATGTTTTTCTCGTATATTTGGATTAAACAAAGAAGTTAAAAATAAGTATGTTCCTTATTCCATGAGATTAAGGTGTTGGTTTAATGTGATAAATAATTTCTCGCTTGCAGATACTTTCTTTTAGCTTTAGTTAAAATAAAATTATTTTTAAAAGAAATCAGAATTAACTCATTATTGAATGCAAAAATTTAACTCATTTGTAAATTAATTTTTGTTTTGACAAATTCGTTTCTAAAATCTCTTTAAAATATTTCAAAATTAACTGGAAAAATTCTAAAAAAAATTACTCTAACATTTTTTTTTTTTGGATAAAATGTAAATTTAATAAATATTGGAACGTGAAAAATATTTCTAATAGTATATTATCATAATTATATGTTTTGCCTAAATTTGTATAAAACAAGTTGAAAATTGCACGTCAAACAAGCAAATGATGTGTGTTCTATAACGAAGTTTTTAAAAATATTCAGATTTGGTGTAATAGTTTATAAATTTAAGATACAATATAATAACCGAAATCTTTTGTGTCTCTATCAGTACTGCCTGTTTTCTATAATACAGAAAGTAACGTGTAGTAAACTTCAGCAACGTACATCAATTTCATAAAATGTGAAATAGTTTAATATAATTAAAATCAAAGAAATAATTTTAATTTATAAAATTAAATTTTAAAAAACTGTGATAAAAGTTTCATTTAAAAAAATCTCAAAACCTATATAAAATTCAACAGGTTAAATTCATTTAACTTTAAATATAATTTTTTT
Organism: Maratus speculifer; assembly: GCA_964019185.1. NCBI lineage: Eukaryota > Metazoa > Arthropoda > Arachnida > Araneae > Salticidae > Maratus > Maratus speculifer. The sequence continues at coordinate 180,551,760 of OZ025297.1, forward strand.
AAATTTCAGGTCCCTGTTGTACTTTTTCTGGTTATTTCGTCCTTAAAAGCAATATACTTTATTAAGATAAGTAGAAAATACCTGCTGTGTGTTTCTTTAACAGAATCTAATCCATGTGGGACTTCTAAGAGTAAAACAAACATGGTGCAGTCATTATTACTGAAGTGTAAAAGCCTGTGATGAATACAGACTGTTTTCTAATATGTTTGGATTAAGCAAAGAAGTTAGAAGTAAGATGAAGTAGAAGTTAGAAGTAACCAGATGATCCTTATTCCATCAGATTAAGGTATTGGTTTAGTGCAATAAAATATTATGAAAGATCCTTTAATTGTAAACATCTAAATTAAATAAATAGGGTTTTTTGTGCTTTCTTTTAAAACAAATGGTTGATTATATATTGTGTTTTTATAATTTTCTTTATTTTTATTAAGTTGATTAAGTCTGATCAACTAATACCACTAAGCAAAATTGATTATTTTTTTTTACTATGGACAAAACATAATAAATCAAAGAAATAATATATAAAATTTAAATTTAAAAAACTGTGGCAAAAGTTTCATTCAAAAATTCTCAGTAGGTTAATAATATTCCTTAAACTAATAAAAAAAGAAATACTGCAACCCTCTAGTGTATTTTTTCTAATTATTGCGTCTTCTAAAAGAATCTACCATATTAAAAGAAGTAGAAAACACCTACTCTGTGTTGCTTTAACAGAATCTAACATGGTGCGGGTATTATTACTGAAGTATAAGATCTTGTGATGAATACAGAATGTTTTCTCATATGTTTCGATTAAGCAAAGAAACTAGAAGTATGTTCCTTATTCCATGAGATTAATGTGTTGATTTAATGTGATAAATAAATTTTCGTATGCAAATACTTTATTTTATCTTTAGGGAAAATAAAATTATATTTAAAAGAAGTCAGAATTAACTTACTATTAAATGGAGAAATTTACCTCATTTGTGCCTAAATTTTTGTTTTCAAAAATTTGTTCGTAAAATTCCTTTAAAATGTTGCAAAATTAACTGGAAAAAAACTAAAAAAAGTACACTAAAATTTTTTCATTTTTTTAATAAAATGTAAACTTATTAAATATGGGATTATGCATGGTATTTGTAATGATATATTTCTTTAATTATATGTTTCTCCTAAATTTATATAAAACAAGTCGGAAATTGCATCTCAAGCGTAGTAAATGAAGTGCGTTCTATAACGAAGTTTTAAAAATATTCAGATATTGGTGTAATAGTATACAATATTTAGGATACAATATAGTAGGTGAAATCTTTTTAAGTCCCTGTCAATACTATCTGTTTTCTTTTATGCAGGAAGTAACTTGTTGTATCTTCAGCAACGTACATCAATTTCATAAAATTTGAAATAATTGAATAAAATTAAAACGCGCCCCAAACAATGTTTCTACCTATACTTGTATGTCCTGAAATACTTTTGCGTGGCCCTGTAAATCAATAACAAATATTCTTTGCACCACAGATTGTACAGAATGTATATTGTAGTGCATACTTCACAGATGCATATCAATTTTATTATGTTCAAAAGAGTGTAACATCATTAAAATGCACTTGAAACTATTTTTTCCATTCGCCGGAATTTTTTGCTGAATTTTTTACCATAGATAAAACCTAAAACATCAAAGAAATAACTTTAAAATATAAATTAAAATGAAAAAAAAAAGTCGTAGTAAAAGTTTCTTTTAAAAATTCTCAAAAGCTATGATAAATTCAATAGCTTAAATTCATTTAGCTTTAAATATAATTAATTTTTTTTTTCAAGTCTTTGCTCTACTTTTTCTGTTTATTGCGTCTTCAAAAAGAATCTACTATATTAAGAGAAGTAGAAAAGACCTGCTTTGTGTTTCCTTAACAGAATCTAATCCATGTGGGATTTCTAAGGGTAAAACAAACATGGTGCAGTCATTATTACTCAAGTGTAAGATCCTGTGATGAATACGGAATGTTTTCTCATATGTTTGCATTAAGCAAAGAAGTTAGAAGTAAGTATGTTCCTTATTCCATGAGATTAAGGTGTTGATTTAATGTAATAAATAATTTCTCATATGCATATGTTTTCTTTTATCTTTAAAGAAAATAAAATTACATTTAAAAGAAATCAGAATTAGTTTACTGTTTAATGCAGATATTTAACTCATTTATGCCTTAAATTGGTTTTCAAAAATTTGTTTTTAAAATCCCGGGGGAGGGGGGTATAAAATGTAAACGTACTAAATATCTGGATATGCATAATATTAAAAATCGGAGTAATTCTTTTGATATTGTAAAATATCCTGTTTAAGTCACAAAGTCATAGTTGTTTGCAACTGAAAAGATTTATAGCAGCAATATAAGGCTATGATTATTTGATCTGGTGGAAGAGTCATAAATTAAAAATAAAGTTTATTTTAAGAATTCTTGCAGGGTAAAATTATAAGTATTGTTAATAATAAACTAAGAATAATCATATTTGTGGCTTAAAAACAATTTATTTCATGATCATCTTCAAAAGACTTTACATGAATAACTGTTCCCTAAATGGCTAATAAAAATATGTAACTATTCGTGCCTAAAAACCTATATTTTGTGCGTTACAATAATGCATAAAAAAAGGCTTGATCATATAATTTCACATTTTAAAACATCATGTATTTCATAGAAGTCTAAATGCTAAGAATATGACTTATTTATTTGGATCCTTGATTTAAGAAATACAAACAAACTTACTTTTTACATTTCGCCATCTTGAAAAATGAAAAATATATAAACTCTGAAAATAAAATCCATCTTATGCTGTCATCTTTCTGTATCAGATACAGCCATTTACAGATAAATATTTAATAAAAGTTTTATGTTATAAAGAAGAAGAATACACAAATACACAAAACCATACGCAAAATATACACAAATTCATTAAGATTCGAAGCGTCCAAAAAATGGGGCGCTTTGCAAGATTCGGTTTATTTTATATAAAAGACAGCGACTGACTAAATTTCTTTCTAACTAATCTTTCTTTTATTTTATGTTCAGGAAACTAAGAAAATATTTCTACTGAATTTTGCTAACGAAATCTAGCAAACAATGTTTCAACATGATGATATGTATGATATATATCGATGAATATAACAAAAGAATTCCGTTCATTATTGGTCGGTTGTAAATCATCCCGATGAATAATAGATGTGATTTGAGACATTCTGATAAAAGTGCTGAACTACAAAGTAGAAAGTAATTTATCACCTGAAAGTAGCTTCTTGATATTTGAGGGTGAAAATGAAAACAAATGATTGAGGCACAAAGTACATTTTGATGAATGAAGAAATGTGAAGCCAGAAAATCAAAATAAAAGAATTTTTTTCGACGCAATAAAAATTATGACTATTTTCTAATATAAATATCTATAACTAATGTAAATAGCTAGTCTTTTTTTTATGTGCAGGAAACAAAGGAAATATTTCTACTGAATCTAGCAAACAATGTTCCAACATGATGATACGTTATGATATATTTCGATGAATATAACAAGAGAGTTGGCTCATTATTGTTCGGTTGTAAATCATCCCGATGAATAATAGATGTGATTTGAGACACTCTGATAAAAGTGCTGAATTACCAGGGTAGAACATAATTCATCACTTGGAAGTTGCTTTTTGATATTTGAGGAGAGAAATGCAAACAAATGAATGAGGCATAAGGTACATTTTGATGAATGAAGAAATGTGAAGCCAGAAAATCAAAATAAAAGAATTTCCTTAGACGCAATAAAATTTATAACTGCTGTCAAACTTCCCTTTAACGAATTTTTTTACTTAACGAAATTCTCTGCTGAACCTTGACTTTGAAAACAATAATAATGCAAATCTCCATATCTCCATATTACAAAATATATATTCTATATAACGAAGTTTATTCCACTTTTGTGCATGCACAACATTTAAACGTTCAGATTGTTGTTGCGAAGGATGTATGAATTTATTTCAGTGGATTATATGCAAATGAAATTAAATATATACATTTCCATTTTAACACTTTATCCACCGCATTATGAATTCATGAAAATTTTACATTCTAAAGCATTTTACGCAAATTGTTTAAACTAAATTGAAAAAAATTACATAATTATTTAATAAATATTTGAAAGATTTTAGAAGGATTAATAAAATTTGAATTTACAGGGATTTTGTGCAATTGTTATAACCCCACTCAAATCTTTTATTTTTAATTATTTTCTTGGTATTTTGTAGAATTATAAAATGTACAAATGTGATGTTCTTACAATATAAATATAGAAATATTTCCGCATTGAAAAATCCCCTTCCCCCTCCTTCAGCGCCAAGAATGCTGAAAAGATGCAAAAGGCAAAAGAAATCATCCTTTACAAAATATTTTTGTTTTGTGCAACCAATAATGCTTTTGGTACAAGATAAAGTAATGTATCTGTAACTCATTCTAAACAGTATTACAACTAACTAACGTACTAAAAGAATTTTATAATAAGTTATTTTAATGGTATTTATAAGTACCATCAATAGATAAAGGGTTAAAGAAGAAATACTAAAAGCCTTCGACACAATAAACAGATTAATTGTTCGGATACTTACAATAATGCGAAAAGTTTTATGAACAGTATATTTTCTAAAAGAAACCTGTAAAAGTAGTATTGCAGACTTTTTTAAAGTTGAGAATTTGAAATTCTGTGGTAAAAAAGACGTTATACTTCAGTTTTTCTTTACCTTTTTTATTATAAACTGCAAAAAAATCCGTTAAATTTACGGCAAAAACTGCTAAGAACAATGTTACCAGCAGTTTTAGCCGTAAGAATTGCAATAAAATTAGACTTAATAAGAAAATTACATATGATTTTACTGCAATTTTTACGGAAAATACTGCTGTCAACATTGCTGCCAGAGTTTTTGCCGCAAATTTAACAATTTTTTTTTTTTTTTTTTTTTACAATGTATGTTTTTTCTAGACATTATTCTAATTAAACTTTTCTTGTGTATTTACATTACATGTAAGAAATTACTACCTGAATTAACCTTTTATGACTCATCAACTTCGATATCAAAAATATTGACCTAGATGTTAGAATGCATCAATTTGGGCATGTAAAAAAATAATTTTAAAATGTAGAATGTAAAACTAAAATAATTATTTACTGAAAGGTATTTTTTCGCATCTACGATAAACAGAAATCTACATATTTCTCATAGATATTGTCCATTTATCCAAGTGTACAAAATTACCTTTAAAAAATCTATTTTCGGATTTCTTCAGCTTTTTTAATTTGATAAAATTTACTAAGATATTTTTTGCAATATCGACCTGAAGCTTCTCAAATGATAAACAAAAAAGTTTGGTATGAGAAATAAACTCAATATCATCGTCTGTCGAGAATTCCAATTATTAGTTTGTATTAGCTGGTGTGTTGTGAAATTGGAAGAACAAATAAAATCTTATTTTTAATCTTACTGCGTAAGTACTATTGATTTTTGTGTTATGTTGAAGATCTGCAGCACTGTGTTACAAAAGGTTAAAATACATTTCTCCAATATTTCTATTATAGGTGTATTTTTCTTTTTATGCATGTGTATCGTACTATAAAAATTTCATGAATCTGAGTTTATTTCTATTCAACGAATTTTCTTCATAACGAACTGTTTCAGTGGAACGACGAGACTTTTTTTTAAATAGAAGTTTTACGGTATTTTCTAATATTAATGTTTTTAATAAATCATTTCAAATTCCTTTTATAGTATGTAAAAACCCTGAAACGTTTCCTGATATGATATATGGTTACAAAAATTTAGTGCAATTTTGTGTGTTATCCTGGCAATTACTCATGACTTTCAAAACTTATCATCTGTCTTCAGACACCATTAAGGTGGACGTTAATTTTTTTTTTTATCATAGCAATATGAAATTTTGTGCATATATACATTACACCAAACGTATATAGAACACCTTCAAAAAAATTTCTAATTTTATTAAGATTTTTGAACGAAATTTGAAAATGTTTCTCGTGTTTTAATTTTTGAAATATTTTCTTACTTGTGCATTTTTATCATTTAAAACTCTATTATAAACAAATTTGTGTAAGATTTTTTTAAATCTCTTGAATAATTAATATTTTACAAATTTTTTTTCTGAATTCCATATCAATTTTCATCAAAATTTTGCCTTTTAGTAAGTAAAAAATCAAATTTGACTCTCTTAATGAAAACGAATTTTTAAAAGCTTACACAATTTCTTTCTAAACAATATCAGGATAATTTCTTATCATTTTCATATATAGTGATCAAAAATTACGTCGCAAAAAACGTTTCAAAATCAAAAAACGCTGAAAAATTAATTTTAAGAAAAAGAGATTTAAAGTATATAAATGCACTTACCTTTATTATTTACTTCTTAAAACTTTCATAAAAGCTATTTCAATAGGAAAAAACAGTTTTGGTACTATTATACCGCAGAAATTGACTTTTTTTCGACAATTTTGCTGTAGGCGATTTTGCTCAAATAAAGGTCCACTGTCTTCTTAAAAGTAATAAAATTCAGGAGTCTCATAAAGGTATAGGCATTAAAAATTAACATAAACGTCTTTTAAAAAATTAAGGGCACGCAAAAGGATGATTTTATTTTTGAAGCGTGCTGTTTCGTTTGTTTTCTTATCGATTCATCCGGATAAAGATGAGAAAAAGATCAGGGAAAGCTCTAAAAAGAAAAGAATTTCTTCATAAAATATTGTTAATCCAATTATCAATAATTAATGTGGTTGATATCTCACAATTTTAATTATGTTCTTATTAAGTATTTGAAAAAATAGTTGTTGTTCTCGGTAGAGAACTGGAAATCTAAAGTATATTTGAATCTTTTTAATTGTAAAAATTTTAAATGTGCGATATTTTGAAGGTGAAAATTTTGCAATTTCGAAAATTGTAAAACTGAAGATTCATTTAAAATTTGTTTGTGATGGTTCCAGGAATATTAATGTTTAATCCTCGTCGTACGTAATATGAAGCGTTCAGAAGTCAGTCTCATTAACTCCATCAAATAAAAATGCACATTTTAAACAGTTAAAGTTGTCTATCTTTAATTTACTGCTTTTTATCGTTGGTCTAGGTAATGTTAATGTTTAATGCACGGCATACGTAACATATGGCTCGTTATAATCATCCTAAAAATGATTTTTATTATTTGATTTAATTTAAATATAGAATTTATTTATAATTCTTTCAAATAGTAGTCTTTGAAAATATAATTTTCCAAATACTCTTTGTAATTTGTTAAATTACAATTTTGTTATTTTAACATTTTTTTAACCCTTTCGGTTCTGATGTACTATTAATAGTACATGTCTTTTAATGGAGCATTATTTCATTTTAAGAAATATTTTTGCTACTATTTACAAGTAGTAATGTTAGTATATGCATTTACTATTCATTTACTATATTCCTTTACGTTTAGGCATTTAGTAATAATAATAATTATTACTATTTACGTGATTCTCTTTTTCCGATTGCGATTCTTTTATTTTAAACATATATTTCCCTCTTCAAATTTAAAATAAAAGTTATTTTTCTGAAAGAATCATGTTTAGTAAAGCGCAAAAAGTATTAGAAAGTTGTAATATAAGTTAAATTTTATTGAGATTTTCCTATTGATTGATATCCTATTGAGATTCCTATTTTATTGAGATATTTCCTAAACATATGCAACAATTCTTCCTTAGCCTATTTCCATATAAATATTAAATTAATAATAAGCAAAACAACGATAATTTATCTTTCTGACAATGCAATATTCTTTAAACACTAATTAATATATTTAGATAGCTAATGTTAATGTTACTAATGTAAAAGTAATTTTTTCTAAAAACTGAATAAAAATTGGCACCGACAAGGGTTAAGCATTATGTCAGCTTCTAGATGTAATTTCTTATTAAGTAACTGACAGAGAATTTTATGGCAAAGATTTTGCTCTCTTATAATATTATTGAAGTGTTTACTGCAATTCTATAATTGAAATATATAAAAACTTACATATATAAAGCACAGTAAAGATTGATAGCCAAAAGCAGCATTTCATTTTTAGCATAGATCGCGTCAAAAGAAAAGGATTTTACTTACCCATCATATGTAGTATAGGGTAAGTCTTGCAAATCGTTTTAAAAATCGAAAAAAAAATTTGACAGATTTACGCGTTTCAACTACTAGAGATTCCGAAAGACATATTTTAGAAAAAAAAATTGCCGTCCGTCTGTCTATCTGTCTGTCTGTGTGTTTATGTGTCTGTGTGCCTGTAAACGCTCTATCTCACGAACAAATTGAGATAGAAATTTGAAATATTGTACGTAGTTAGTATGTAAGAATGGAACGAAGCCTATTTAATATCAGTAACCTCGATTATCCGGAAATATTTTTTTCGGACTCTCGAAAAATTCGTTCAGATAAAAGGTATATATATATATATTTTTTTTTTTTTTTTTTTTTGAAATTTTTATTTTTAAGGAGTGGACGTAAAAGGCAATAAAATAACAGAAAATTTGCATAAAAAACGAAGTCGATTGGATTATTAGTAGCCGAGATATTTGTAATCCTGTTTCCACATTCTTCGATTTTTCATAACCCTTTAATTCATGCAAACTGCAATTCAAAGATATATTTTAATTGGAAATGAGACGCTTAATCCGACGCAGTAACCTGTTAGTTAATATAATTATTATTTTTGGAGTTATAAGGATGTTTCTTTTACGCAATTTGGTAGTACTTGAGTGGCGTTTAATATAATTTGTCGAAATTGGTTCATCAGCAAATTAGTAATAGAGCAATACTAAGTGTTAAAAATATTTAAATGTGCGTTTCAATTTTGTTTTGGAATTGCAAAGCATTTTATAAGTAGTTTAAACATGTTTTATTTTCATATATTATATTATGCATATTCATGATGGGTAAGTATTACGGTGGCCGCCAACGACTACTGATTTTTTCTTTCACCAACCTATCTTTAAGGGGCTAGTCGTTCGGCTTTGGAATTTTCCGTAATGTTAAGTCTTTGGAAGTTTGAAGCTATCGTATATTTAATATATCTCTTTGGGAATTTTATGTTTTTAACTTTTCTTTCGGTATTTTCTTTCTTATATGATGTCTCTCTTTTTCTTAACTCTCAAAATATCTCTAAAATCTATGCTTAATTTAATATTTTATGTGTTAAAAGCTGACGAACTGTGAGTACAATTTTAACACTTTATATAAAATTAAGTATATACTTTAGAAAAAAATGAAAACTGATAGACTCAGAGACATCTTTTAAGAAATGTATACATTTTTATTTTTTTTTTTTAAGTGTGCGACAAAATGTAGTTTGTGTAACCAAGAATATTCGCTTCGTTTATCCTAATTATGTATGAAAATATTTTTAAAAAGTTAGTACATGCTTATCTATAAATGAACAGCTTTTTGTTAAAAAGTAATAATAGCTAAAATTGGTTCAGTAGAAATCTCAAGACGGGTTACGAAAAAAAACTATTATGTTTTAATCTTATAGACAATTAATTGATATTTCAATAACGTTATATGCAGAATTATCAAATTCCATACATGGCGAAATAACTAATTACTATCACTATGTTCTGAGAAATCTTTTAATTACTCAAAAAGCCTATTTTCTAAAATTGAAAAGATAGAAATAGATTATCTGGCCTATTGTACATGCATTTTTAATACAAATTGTTTCATTAAAAACACAACAGGTATCCAAAGTTGATACAGTGATAACAAAATGCTTACTCAGAGTGTTTGTTTAACAGAATGTAATCCAGATAGGCTTGAAGAAATGGAAAAACACTTTCTTCAAACATTTCGGCTAATTGTCGATTAGGATCTAAGCAAGAGTAATAAAGCGGGAAAAGTTTCCTAAAAGTTTGAGAAAATGTCAATGGATTTACACATGTGGGAGTTAATTTAACTTGAATTGTTTCTTTTTTGGGATGCCAAAGAACAATTGTTATTTTTTTGTATAACAAAACATTTATGGTATGGCTCCGGAATAGATTATTCTAATACACCACATACATGCAAAGTACATAAGTAATTCTACATTTACATTTCTTTAGATTCTAAAATTTAACGTTCTAGTTCCCAATTAACTGTCTGCACTTTGAAAAATGACCCAATGCAGAAAAATATAATGTAACCGAGAAAGAGAATATAAAGCATCCTCTTTCGTGTTATCCACAAAAATTCAGGTACAAATGGGTAATCATGTCATTTTAGCGCATTACAGGAAAGGAATGAAATTTCATATTTTTAAATAAATGTTTTGTCTAAAAAATATATCAGCTTACTTTTAGAATCATCGAAACTTAACGATCTTAAGAAGCATTTATTCAAATTAAAAATACATTATATTATATTGTAATGTTAAAATGGTGTAACGATCTCGATCAGTATAAAGCGAGTTAGTACCTGCGAGTAACTGGCTTGGCCTTTTGCTCAACGGTTAACACACTCGCTTCCTCATCACGAGGTCCTCACATCAAAACCAACCGGCGCCCAGTTCACATCATTGGTAACCCTGGACACGCACGCAACTCCCTCTCTCGCTTTCATCATCAACTTCCAGCACTCAACAATAGGGTGGAGCGAAAAAAAATTTTTTTTGAAAATCAAAAACGGGTAGGTGCCAAAAGTTGCCTTTATACTAGTACATCAACTGCGTGAAATTTTACCGCTGAAAAAAAATGGCTTGAGTCTGCGCTTTTGCTCCAAAAATCGAAATTTTGGGTAAAATTTGTCATTTTTTTGACATTTTTTCAAAAAAATTAAAAAGTTCCTACAGAGCTGGTTAGTATTTAAAAGTGTTGCTTAGACCTTTATATTTATCTGCTTAACATATTTAAACTATAAAACAATATCTGTAGTCTGTATAATTGGAGCAAATCTGACAACTTTTTGTGAAAAATCAGCGTTAACCTCTCTATTGGAGCATACAACGAAATGTTGTTTTGAATGCATTTCTTACCTAGCTGCTTTCAAAACAACTGTGTATATAACTCATAGAGGTGGTTGCATTAACCCACCCGTCTCAACCACCCAATCATCTAGGCCCAGTGTTTCATTTATGTATTGAATTGTTATTTTTTCCCCGAAGACGAGTATAAGTTTTCTATATATCAAAGCAATTTATCTCTTCTTTGTATTAACTGACTTTGGATGATTTGGATCATGCTGGTGAGACCTTCACGTGTATTTTTATACCATGTATAACAGAAGAGAAGCTGAGTAATGTATTGGGTATGTTCTTAATTGAACCTATTCAGCTGTCTATTATCTTCATTAAAATTTCATGCAATTAGTACATTATGATTGGAAGTTCTGTTATCACAGCATTCTTTCAATCAATTACATTTTATATGCAATGATTTGCCTAAAAATTGATTGTATGAATTCAATTTCTAGTATCTCATCATTTATTGAACCTATTACATTGAATATATGCTGAGAAGCTAGCTGTTTAATATTATGACGATAGTCACAGAGGATTGCAAACAAAATTTGCATGTAAAACAACAATATTTCTAAAGAAGTTTTAGTATGCTTTATGTCATTTCCTGTGTTGTTCCGTAGTCTAGTAATTTCTAATAAGATTTTAGATCTATTATTAAGGTGTGTAGTAGGGTGGGCCGAAAAAAACTTTTTTTCGATTTTCGATTATGGCGGGTGCGGAAAAGTGGCCACTGGTGGCACTCAGTTCATACAAAAAATTTGAGATTTTTTAGACATTTACTTACCCTGCCGCAAACGGCTTGAAGTTTTGCAAAAATGCTCATTTTTGAACTTTTTTCGAAAAAAATTTAAAAATGTTAAATTAAATTTATTTTGGTTGTATTTTTTTGAAAAGGCCTATTTAATGTACCAAATGTTTAAATAAGATCTGATCATGCATTATTTGATATCTATGTGTATTATAACTTAGGCTATTTTTATTGCTTTTTCGCGTATAATAGGCAAAAGTTGTATTTGTTTGAATCGATCGTTAGTTTCTATATTATTTATGTCCCTTGGTCTTCTTTATATTTTTTCTATGTGTCAAACGTTATATATTTGGGGAACAGACAGCAGTATACTTTAAAAACAAATCTGGAAGATGAGAAAGTGGTGACGCAGGACTCTAAGCGAGCACAATGACTCGTCGTAATACTCAGGGAGTGAAGGATGAAATAGTTGAGAGCCAAAATGCGACAAAGGATTCTTATTATTTATCCTTGCTCAGTTACCTGCGACATTTGTTCAGTGTTAACGTGAAACCCTTTTGAAGTGATATACCGTGCTTTTGGGGTCGTTTAATGTGCCATTATAGTGTTTTGTGCGTTTTATTACAACGAGCTTAGAAATGGCATGTATAAAGGGCCATGACAATGCAAAGACACGCGATAACGTGAAAAGTAACTTTTTGGGGGTATCATGCATATTGAAAGAATTGCAATTGCCAACTTATGCTGAATATCATGCGCCACTATTACTGGTTGCTTCACCATGTAGAAGTTGTGACAGCAGAGGATACGAATCTCGTCATCGATAAAAACAAAGTCAGAAGAGGGAAATAGAAACTTGGAAAGAAGATACAGGCAGAAGAAGTTATTGAAAGAAGGAAAATTAAAAGCATATTTTTTTGATGGTAGAAAGGATAAAAGTATATTAAGAGGAAGAGAAATAACAAGCGGCACCGTCGAGAGAAAGGCGAGGAACACATCACTGAGTTGTTTGAACCTGGTTAGGAATACTTGTGTCACTTGATACCTCCTTCCGTTACCTTGATACCTCGTCAGTTCAGAAAAGTCTAATTTATCGTGACTTGGAAGATTGTATAATGATTTTGCTATTTCTTTTCCATGACCGGAAACAACCCGGTGATGTGTTCCTCGCCTTTCCTTCGATGGTTCCGCTTGTTCTTTTTTCTCCTCTGAATATATTTTTATCCTTTCTACCATCAAAAACATGCTTTTAATTTTCCTTCTTTCAATAACTTCTTCTGCCTGTATCTTCTTTTCAAGTTTCTATTTCTCTCTTCTGACTTTCTTTTTATCGGTGACGAGATTCGTATTCCCTTCTGTCACAACTTCTACATTGTGAAGCAAGTAGTGTAGTAGTGACGAATGATTATTAGCATAAGTTGGCAATTGCGATTCTTTGAATATGCACGATGCCCCCAAAAAGTTACTTTTCACGCTATCGCATGTCTTTGCATTGTCATGGCCCTTTATACTAGCCATTTCTAAGCTCGTCGTAATAAAACGCACAAAATTTTATAATGGCACATTAAACGATCCAAAAAGCACTGTATATCACTACAAAAGGGTTTCACGTTAACGCTGAACAAATGTTGCAGGTAACTGAGCAAGGATAAATAATCAGAATCCTTTATCGCATTTTGGCTCTCAACTATTTCGTCCTTCATTCCCTGAGTATTACGATGAGTCATTGCGCTCGCTTAGAGTCCTGCTTCACCACTTCCTCACCTTCCAGATTTGTTTTTGAAGTATACTGCTGTCTGTTCCCCAAATATATAACGTTTGACACATAGAAAAAATATAAAGAAGACCAAGGGACATAAATAATATAGAAACTAACGATCGATTCAAACAAATACAACTTTTGCCTATTATACGCGAAAAAGCTATAAAAATAGCCTAAGCTATAATACACATAGATATCAAATAATGCATGATCAGATCTTATTTAAACATTTGGTACATTAAATATGCCTTTTCAAGTAAATACAACCAAAATAAATTTAATTTAACATTTTTTAATTTTTTTCGAAAAAAGTTCAAAAATGAGCATTTTTGCAAAACTTCAAGCCGTTTGCGGCAGAGTAAGGAAATGTCCAAAAAATCTCAAATTTTTTGCATGATCTGAGTGCCACCAGGGGCCACTTTTCCGCACCCGCCATAATCGAAAATCGAAAAAAAGTTTTTTTCGGCCCACCCTAGTGTGTAGTATATTTGGTATAAAACAACCCGCGGTATAAACTTGGATTATAGATTTTGTGAGTGAACATATAGACGCTGATTGCCAATCTCTGCTTATATAAAGCGGAAAATCTTATTAACTTTATGAGCTGTCTTTTGTGTGAGATGTTTTCTAAATTCCTATTCCCCATTCTTTGTGAGAAATAGCTTTCCTTATGAATTAGCTTTGCAATCTCCGACAGAAATTTCTAGTCTGTTCTGAGTATCTTTTTCTCAATATGAGAAAATAATTTTTCAAAATTATTCTCTATTTTATAAAAAAAAAAAAAAAAAAAAAAAAATGCAATAGGAAGTGAATAGTACGTAGACAAAGATTTTCCTCATTGATCCAGTGAATCCATGTAGCTTAGAACGTTTTATATCGACTTCTCTAATAATTAACGCAGAGGAAATTCACTAGAGTTGAAGTAGCGAATGATTCAATATTATACAGAATTCTAAGCTTACCCCATGCAAAATGGTTCACAGTGACAAACAAAATTCTGCTAATTTTAAATGAGCACTTATAGTCGATTAGAATCCGTACATTCCCTCATAAAGTACTATGCATTATAAGTTTATGCCCAGCACATTTCACCATCAAATGTTGTCCACTCATAAAAAGGGGATCTAAAAGTTAATAGGAAATTACATGGATACGAAAACGCTTATAAAACGGCATAAAACTAATGCAAAAAAAGTTATTTACAACAGCGGTTGCTTTACACATGGAGAACAAATTTTCATTGCAATTCTCTCTGACGATCACCATCACATTAAACAGCTCGCTTCTCAACATATAAAAAATGCAAAAGTAGAATAAATGATGGCATACTTATAGTTGAAATATCTGCAATCATCTTTGAAGCAAATCATTACGTAAAAAAAACACAATTGACTGAAAAAATGTTGTGGTAACAGAACTTCCAATCACTATTCATCAACTGAATGTAAGTTTGATAAATATAATAGATGGCCGAATAGATCCCTTTAATAGATTCCCGTGCATTACTCTGCTTGTCATTTTTTTATATAAACTGTAAAAATATACATGAAGATAGTTACAGCAGCATGTGGATGCAAAGAACAGATAAACAAGGTGGAAACATCGAAAACATGCCAAATTTTTACAAAGAAAATCACAAATCAATGTATAAATAAAACACTGTACTAAGATGATCGAATAGTTGGGCCGGGTGGTATAGGAAATATAGCCACCTCCACGACGCATGTCCAAGGTAGTTTTGAAAACAAGAGCTATATGAAAAACAACAATTCGTTGTATGACCCAATAGAGTGGTAATGCTGTTTTCTTACTAAAAGTTGTCTGTTTTGCTCCAGCTATAGATAATAAACATATTGTTTTATAGTTTAAATATGTTAAGCAGATAAATATAAAGGTCTAAGCAACACTTTTAAATACTAACCAGCTCTGTAGGAATTTTTTTATTTTTTTGAAAAAATGTCAAAAAATGACAAATTTTACCCAAAATTTCGATTTTTGGAGCAAAAGCGCAGACTCAAGCCATTTTTTTTCAGCGGTAAAATTTCACGCAGTTAATGTACTAGTATAAAGGCAACTTTTGGCACCTACCCGTTTTTGATTTTCAAAAAAAAATTTTTTTCGCTCCACCCTACTCAACAATCAACTCACCTCATCATCAACAGATGGCAGCACCAATCAAAATCTCTCAACGCAAAGCCTGTCCTCGCATCACACTATGCGTACGACAGCATTCATTCACGAGTGCATATCGCTCGTCAGACGTCACACATACGGGTATTTGCGTTATCTAAGCGGCCAAAATTATTTTATTGCATATATCTATTCTAACTGGTACAATTGAAAGAAAAAATACATTTATTAAATTTATAAAGACGATTTATTAAAAAAAAATTAATTTTTAAACACTAATATTCATTTTCATCACTTTCTGAAGAATCATCACTAACATTGGGCTTCGCAGGTAAAAGAAGAGCAATTGTTTCTGGTAAAAAGGAGTTCATTTTTCTACCAATGACTTTTCTCTTGCTACTTATAAAAGGATCTGATGTTAAAAGTAGCCGATTCAATATATCTTTGTTGCAGCTTTCCCTCGAGAATTTTCTCGCGAAGTCTTGGCGGTATAGCCTAAAATGCTTATTGCGCTCTTCTGCGGCCTCTTCTTAAAGCTGCCCAATGGGCAATAATGCATTTTTAATGATAGTTGAACCATGAATTAATATTTTATGCATAGTTGGAGACATTAGATGCCACTGGTACAAATCTACATATAAGCGAGCAGTGTTTAATGCATATTTCTCATATTTTTCTGAATCAATAATCTTCGCTTGAAATTGCGTCGAGTGTGACTTTTAAGCGATATATTAAGTCATAACTAATGCCAGTTATGTCAGAAGCCAATTTCGGATCTTCAAAAAATCTCCTACTTGTATTACCGTCATTGGTGTTGCCAATATTTGCCTTTGGCAAGTCTATCAGTAAACCTGTTTCTTCGCGAAATCTTTTCTGGATTTCGAGTTTTTTTTTTTTTCCAGCTCAGTTTTTTCTTCAGCTCCAGTCTTCCGCTCTCTATATTTCTTTACTGGCAACTTATAAGCTAAATGAAGAATACTTTCAAAAAGTCTAATTCTAGCATGTAAAATTGAAAGACCAAACTCGATAGCTTCAGGATTAATTTCTTTCTGAATATCAATTTTGTTAAAGTCCTTAGAAGTTGCACCGCATATGTAGCATTGACTTGTGGACTTTGTGCCAGTCGCAGCGTTGCAGACCTTGCCATCTACCATTGTCATGATGAAGACATGACTGACTGAACATGACACCTGTTCCCCTTTAAATTAACCACTGTGGCGTTTAGTGACATCGCAGAATTTTTTATAAAGTTAATTTCTTCCTCCTTAACATCAGTATTTTCTTTTACAAAACGAAATCTTATAGGACGGAAAATCGAGGAGATGAAGGTGTTGGAATTTCCCATAATAGCATTTCGTTTTTAATACCACAAAAACTAATCGTAAAAGGACGAAACTACTTTGAAATATGTTCGCATCAGTGTCGGCATCATTTACAAAGTTCTGTTTAAATTGTGCTTGTTGTGATCCATCACAACCCCATTTTGAAATTATCTTTAAACTCTCTCGTTCTTGCTCTTTCACTGTTGTTAAAACCTCTTCCAGGAACATGGATAAACGCTTAACTGTATAGTCAACCAAAGACTGTAAATCAGTTTCGGCATAAGTACTTCTTACTCTTCATGACTTTGGAGGCGAATTGCATTCTTGTTTCGCTTTTTGCAGCAAGGTATAACAAGGAAAGAATTTCTTTTTGGTATTCCTCACTATTTCGTATTGTAGACGAGTTAAATCGGATTCTATGAACATGGACAATACTTGAGTTTCCGTGAGTGAGTCAGTTTTTTCGATCTCTGATTCAGAAAACGCCTTTTTATATTTTGTTGCACGTTTCGGACTACTTATGATTTCTTTGAGTATTTCAGAAACATCTCGTTTACCAGATTTCTGCAACTCATCCTGAGCTGCATGAATTAGGACTTCCTTTTCTAGAGAAGATCGTACTTCTGTTTTTCTAATCTTAGTTCTCTTTTTGATTCTATAAATAATTTAGATGGTCGCCTAGGCCGAGGTTGTTTTATGACAGGTATATCAAACGTTCCTTCTAGCCACGATTGATTGTTTTTGATAAATATGTCTTCCTTCTTATGTGCTTTTATCCATCTCTGTTTAATTTGTGATTTAAATCGTAAAAAATTGCGTTTTAATCTCTCAGATTGGTCGTCTGAGTAATCTTCATCCGATATCAGCTCATCTTTTAAAAAATTTAATTTATCTTCAAAATTTGGCAAATCAAAACGCTGCATTCGATTAAACAAACATTTACGGGTCACAACTCTTACTCTCGAGGCATCTTGTGAACCCACAATAAAAATATTTTGTTTTAGAATGCTATATGCGATAGTCAAATTTTTTGTAATATTTCGTAAAAATGTTCAAAGTACTAGACAATACACATCCGCGCTTTTTCGCGGCAGTTTCTTTAATTTTTCATTACTCAAAACTTTAAACTTTCGATTTAGCTAAAAATTATAACAGGATATGCCTGGGCAATAAAACAAATACTCGATTAAATAAATTATTTTAGAAATAATCTTACTCTAAAATGAGGGTATTTTAAAAGGGCATCAATTAAACTTCTTAACGATAAAACAATAAAAAATATAATAAACTTTTGGATTATTACCTGCTGTATCAGGATCCATTACAAGCATTTTCAAAATAAACGTAAAATAATGTATATTTCACTTCAAAGGTAACGTCTCTACACGAACGCCAAGAACTGACGCAAACAACAAGTTGAATGATCATATTCCGACTAAAGTTTCAACGACATGCGTTGGCCGGGGAAAGGATGAATGGTTGGTTACTATTCAGGAAACTGTCCTCTAACTAAGGCTGTCATTCGTTTAACGGTTTCAGTACTTTAAAAATTTGACTTTTGGCCGCCTAGATTGGTCAAATACCCGTATGTGCGTCAGTAATACGTCTTTCTCACTGGGGGTATATTCTGTAACGATCTCGATCAGTATAAAGCGAGTTACTACCTGCGAGTAACTGGCTTGGCCTTTTGCTCAACGGTTAACGCACTCGCTTCCTGATCACGAGGTCCTCAGATCAAAACCAACCGGCGCCCAATTCACTTCAATGGTATTAGTAACGAATTATAGCGAATAAAAATTAAATAATCTCGTTATTTTTCTTTTCTCAATAACAAAGAAAGTGAGCATCTGGTACAATTTTGTGGAAATTATATTAAACACATTTAATGCATGGAAATATTTAAAAAATAGTTAGTACATACTTTTATATAAATGAACATCTTTTTGTTTAAAAAAAAATAATAACTAAAATTGGTTCAGTCAAAAGCTCAAGGCAAATGATGAAAAAATCCTCTTTTGTTTTAAGCATATAGATAATCAATTGTTTTTTCTAGGTTATATGCAGGATTATTAAGTTCCATGTATTATGAAATAACTAATTATTATATTATGTTCTGAGAAACCTTTTAATTTTACATTACTCAACCAGTCTGTTTTCTAAAACTGAAAAAATAAAAACAGATTCCTATTGTATATGCCCTTTTTAATTCAAATTGCATCATTAAAAATACAACAGGTATATCCAAAGCTTATTTAGTGAAAACAAAGTCCTTATTCACGGGTTTTGTTTAACAGGATTTAATCCAGATGGGTTCGAAGAAAAGGAAAAACACTTTGTTCAAACATTTCAGCTAATTGGCGTTAGGATCTAAACAAGAGTAATAAAGTGAGAAAAGTTTCCTGAAAGATCAAGACAATATCAATGGCTTTACACTTGTGGGAGTTAATTTAATTTGAATTGTTTTTGTTTTGAATACCAAAGAACAATTGTTGTTTTTAGAATAGCAGAACACTTATGGTATGATTTCGGAAAAAATTATTCAAATGCACCATGTACATGCAAAGTATCAAAGTAAAGTATAACCTCGATTATCTGAGCTAAATGGGACCACTAGTACCTCGGATATCGGAAATCTCAGTTAATAGAAATCACATATAAAAAAATCGTTGTGCTCGCGAATTTAACATCTCTTAGAGTAATAAACAATAGAAAGTGTTTTAAATGATAAAACTAAACACATATACAGTTATGTTTAAGAACTTAACAAATTTAAAAAGAAAATCAGTTACTAGTAGTAAATTTTAAAAACAAAATTGAAAGTTTTTTAATTATACTAAATTAAATATTAAACGATGCATTTTTAAAAATGAAAGAAATTTCAAAAGAAAAAATACATTTTTTAAATTTAATTATATTAATTTGTAAAATTTGCATTAAAAAATAAATAAATAAATAAAAAACATTTGTAATTATTTTTTGAAAAGGCGCAGATTTTCTGTCCGTGGCTGACCATTCACGCTATTTTCGAGCAGCAGAATATCTGTCGGTGTAGCATCGCTTCCTTTCTCCCAATATGTTAGGGACATAGACAGTGAACTAAAAAGAGTGGTCTTTTTCAAAGTTCATTCACGGAAAAAGAAAAAAAAACAGACTTATTCCAGCCAGACTATTATCGGCTCGGTTAACAGAAAGCTCGATTAATCGAGGTTATAGTGTGATCCTACATTTACATTTCTTTAAATTCTACACTTTAACCCTCTAATCCCCAGTTAACTCTCTATTCTATAAAAAATGACTCAAAGTAAGAAAATAAATATAACCAAGAAAGAAAATATACAGTATCCCTCTTCTGCGTTAACCACGACTCCTATAAGTGTTTTTTTTTAATCTTTAGAAATCTTGCAAAGAATTTTTCCCTTCAGGGCATACTCAGAATATATTGAAAAAAATGCTAGTGAAACTACTTATGTATGTAATAAAGGATCAGTAAAATCTAGCGGCGGAATTCAATTAGAGAGTTTGCAAAAAAATATAACTTATTTTCAATGTTTCTTGTGAAAATATGAAAGCAACATGTAATTTTGCGAATATGATTTTTCTTCCCCAAAAGCAAACGATTTTAAAACAGCTGAAAATTTCTTGTTAGTGGTTTTACAAGATTCGCGGTATTTAATGAACTTAAACTTGGGCAATAAAAGACTTTTTTAGATATATATTGTTTCTATTTCATTATACGCGTTATTTGTTACTGTATTTATTTAATTTTATCTCTAGAAAAAAAGTTTCCATGTTTTGCAAGTTGCAAATATCTCTTTTAAATTATAGTGAGTTAACATTTGATTCTTAATTACTTAATTTGTTTCTTATATATTTTTCAAAATGCAAATATTTAATTAAGAGTATTATTACGTTTGCAGCAATGTTAATTTTAAACGCTTTATTGAGTAATAAATAATTCATCACTTTTTTCTTTTTATTATCAATTTGAATGAAATTTTTCCATTGCTTTATGTTCCAGCCCAAGATTTTTCTTTTAATCCAAAGAGTTATTTGCAAATAAAGTCCGCATGAAGAATTCTGCATTATAAATTTCCCTATCGAAGAAGTCGTAGTTTCCATAACAACAAAATTAACTTTACAGTATTCAATCGGGCTTATTTTTGAGCT
The DNA here is from genome assembly GCA_964019185.1 of Maratus speculifer. Taxonomy (NCBI): domain Eukaryota; kingdom Metazoa; phylum Arthropoda; class Arachnida; order Araneae; family Salticidae; genus Maratus; species Maratus speculifer. The sequence continues at coordinate 180,572,907 of OZ025297.1, forward strand.
TGAAACAATTTAAATTAATTTAAATTTTGCTTTAAATTGTGATACATGACAGTTAACTTTTATTATAAATACATATACCGTAATTTCGGGTGTATAAGCCGCGGATCAAACAATTCTTTTCGGACCCAGAAATCTTATTTTGTGATTGAAGACAAATATTTACGGCGATCTAACTAGTTATATTTGTTTCTTAAAAAATTCTGGGTCGAAAAAGAATTGTTTGATCTGCGGCTTATACATCCGAAATTACGGTAAATATAAAACTCAAAACAGAGTATTTATTTCTTCGGTTTGTCAGGCTTTCTGGCCGTCTGTTCTTGCTCTAACTCTCGTAAATATAGTCGTATTGCCCTGAAATTTTAGAAAGTTATCGACGTTTATCCTAGCACGAATCCTATTTCAAATGACGTTTCTAGTAAGATTATTTAATTTACAGAGACAGTCAAAAGGCCTGTAGGAAAAAATCGTTTCAAATTAATTTTAAAGTTGTTACACCCGGTCAAACATAATAAAATTTATATGCATCTTTAAAATGCACTAAAAAATTCACTCTGTAAAACATGTAGTTAAAAGAATAGTTTTTTTTTTTTTTTTTTTTTTTTTTTTTTTTTTTTTTTACATTTACAGGGCCACACACAAAAATTCCGTTACATAATGGTAAAAAGGGGAGGGGTTATTTGCGACATATTTTAATTATATTGAACTTTTTCATATATAATAAAATTGATATACGTTGCTGAGATTTAATACAAGTTATTACACGCATAATACAAAATGTATAGCATTTACAAGGATACACAAAAGTTTTAAAATAGTATATTCTATACGAAGGACTGTATATTAGCGAAGATGGCTGATGAATGGAGGAAATGAATTTTTAATTATAATATGTGCTTTTAAGATTCACTAAATTGAATTACATTATATAGTGTGCATAAATGCTACACAGGACTACACAAAAGAGATAGCAAAGGTTACTGAATATGAACGTAGATTACTTAAATGTGGTTTATAAATGAATTATTCATTTTTACGCTGAATTGCATAAAGATTACTGAAAAATGTTTATAGAATATAGATAAAATTACATATAAGGCCACGCAAAGACACAGATTTTGCTTTGGGCAGTAACATCTTATTTCCCTAAATAACGAAGTTTTGTGTAAGATTTCAGGAATTTTGGAAAGTGTCTCTTAATCTATGCTTAACGCATAATTTTTCTTACATGTTTTAGATTAGAGAGAAACAGAAATTGAAAAAATTTACTGCTCTGATTTTGTAATTTTATTCATTTAATAAATGAAAAAATGAAAAAAATTAAATTGAATTAAAATTCGAAAAAGAGCTTGTATTTTTTAAACAATATTTATAAATAACGTTGACAATGTTTATTTAGTTAAATTTGCGCAAAGCCAATATGTACATAAAATATACGTTTCTGCAAAAATTTACCTAAAGCAAAAAAATTTTCTGACGTCATTGAAAGCTATCAAAGAAACTTCATATTGATATAGCAATCGAAACAAACAGTTTCAGTAATTTCTATGATACTTTGATTATTCATCTGGAATGTTCATTTATTGGTATTAGCAAACAATAGTTAATTGAGAACTGGGGAAATATTACTTAAGTAATTATTAAATTTTATCGTAAGAAAGCAGCTTTATTCATTCCTCGTGTAAACACTGGATAACTAGCAGAACTTAAATGGTTATATCAAACTGACTTTTTTTTAGCGTATAACTCAGGATATTTAGTTTGCGTGAATAAATTTTTAGCAAACATGAGATTTTTTAAGGTAACTTTTGCCGCTTATTAAAACATCATCATATAAAATTATTTACTCACAATTATTTTCTCGGATAATTTTACAATTATTTGTTTCTTTGTTTTTTACTTGCACAATTAAAATGTTTAAGTTGATTTTTGTTTATTTTTATTTTTCTTTCATTTGGGGGACATTTTAGTGAAGATTATTATTTTAGCTGCTGGAAAATGTAAGTAAATAATTATTAAGCATAAAAGTTTAAAATTGTTTTTAAAAACTTAATTTCATTTTGAAAATCGCGTCAATTTTTTTATTGTAATTCATATTTTAACACTTTCCAACAATGTTGGTTGTTTTTTCATTGCCACTGAAATTATACTATAAATTAGTACAACCCTACGAGGGAAAGTTAGTAAGTAGGTCACAAACCGATATGAGAGATCAAAATTTAGTAATAAACTGTTTCCAAATATTATTATAGGTGGCAGCATTATCGAACTATAAGATATTAATTTCGAATTTATTAGACAATAGTTGAACAAGAAGATCAGGGGTGTTCAAAAGTTGTTGACGAAGAACGAAGTGATAGCAAACAACAACAATAACTGCAATAGAGTACAAGGATTAAGCCTAGAGTTGACTGATACAAAAGTTGATATGTGAAGAAGCAACTAAACTGTTGTTGTTCGCCTATCATAGTCCAAGAGCCGACAGCGCAAAACCCTATGTCATCAAGCACGAGAAAAACCCTTCATTTTATGGAAGAATAGTAATAGGGGAATCTAATGATCCATATGTCTGCCGGAAGTGAAGTGGTGCATAAGCCAAAAATTAATACCAGTAGTGGTTGACTCGTAGTTTCAACATTGTGTTTGTCTTACAATCAAAAGTATGAAAACACAATACTAAGCCTACGAGCCCACCACTAGTGGTATTAATTTTTGGCTTATACACCACTTCGCTTCCGGCAGACATGGATTCCTCTATTACTACTCTTCCATAAACTAAAGGGTTTTTTTTCCTGTGCATGATGACATGGGGTTTTGTGTTGTCGGCTCTTGAACTATCATCTCTGACCATTTCCTCAACATTCCGAGCTGTTTCTTCTATCGCAATCTCAACATAATCATCACTTCGTTCTTCATCAACAGTTTTCGAATGCTCTGCTTTTCTTATACAACTGTTGTCTTATAAATTAGAAATTAACATCTTATAATTATTGGATAATGCTGCAGATTATGAGCATATTTGGAAACAATTTACTACTAATTTCTAACCTCTGATCTCGGTTTGTGATCTACTTACTGACTTTTCCTCCAACAACAAATAATAAAATTACCACATAATTACATAAAATAATTAATAATCTAAATTCAGCCACAATACATCCTGTATTAGTAAAAATATTTAAGTCGCAAAAGATGATTAAAACAGACAAGAGTAACGCTACTTAATTGTCGTTTAAAAACGCGCCAGGTTACTATTAAGTGTTTTATGTGAAAGGGTTGCGGGCAAATACAACAAGTCGAATATTTTATGTCAAACATAGCAAAGAGGTGCATTAGTACGGTAACTATTTTTATAAGTAATCAAATCTTGGTGCAATATATGTTGCACTCTGCTGCAAAAAGACATGATTACAAAATGCTTTACGATTATACATATTAAATTCAGTAATACGGTAATAAATATGGCCCCATCACAAACATGACAAATTAGAAGCATTATCTATTTTCAAGCATTATCATTGAATCATTTACGTATAGAAGGATTTAATAGGATAATCGCCATAGCACTTTAGAATCACTATGTGATGGGATATCATTCAATTAATTACGTATGATAGGGTTTAATAAAAAATTATTATTGATTTTTTAAGAGTTTTGATTCGACGTTCGCACATTTGTAATGAATCGAAAAATTCCACAACGATTATATGCATTAAATTTCAAATCATTTGGTTGAGTAGTTTTTATGCTGTTATATGCGAACAAACAGGCAGACGGATAGACCAGACAATAATTATAGGTGCTACATATGTATATAATTACTATCACACCTAAAAACGAAAAAATATTTGTTATACTATTTTTGATCATTTGATAGGAAACAATATAGTGTGGCTCACGTCCGATTGATTAAGGAGGCTCAGGGGTTGAAAACTTTTCAAAAAATCGATTTTTTTATGATCTAGTTTGATTATTCAATTAATTCGTAACTCAATGCAAAAAAAACGCATAAAAATATTAGCATTTTTAACGGAGTTATAAGCATTTATGTATCAATACTTAAATAGCCGCATCCATATAATTTCAACTTTAAGTCGTGTTTTCTCAAAACTTGATTTTTGACGACCAACACCAAAATTTAAAAAAAAACTATTTGATACAATGGCTTTTTTTTTACATGCATATAACATCATAATCTAGATTATGAATTAAGGATATAACTATCTCTTAATAAAAAACAGTATTAAAAAATCTCTCAAAGTTGAAAATTTAAAAAAAACCCTAAAAAATACAACTTTTTTTCCATTAAAAATACACAAAATATTAAACTATCTAAAATATATTAATTCATAATCTAGATTATGATGTTATATGCATGCAAAAAAAACTAACCAATTCCATCAAATAGTTTTTATTAATCTTGGTGTTAGTCGTCAAAAATCAAGGTTTGAGAAAACGCGACTTAAAGTTGAAATTATATGGATGCGGCTATGAAAGTGTTGATACATAAATGCTTATAACTCCGTTAAAAATTCAATTATTTTTATGTGGTTTTTTTGCATTGAGTTAAGAATTAAATGAATAATCAAATTAAATCAAAAAAAATCGATTTTTTGAAATGTTTTCAACCCCTTAGCCCCCTTAAAACAATGCATTTACAACCGTTATCACATGAAAATTAGAAATATTTTAAAGATAATTTTTTGTTCCTATCACTAGATTACTAGTTCCTTGGTAATTGTGGATTCGTTTCAATCTTTATTAAAATAATCACGACTTTCTCTTCAGAGACTGCATTAACAACTTGAATTCATTTTGAAATTAATGTTAAACCAGTAGCAGTGTTCTTTTTAAAATTCTCCTTTTCATTTTAATAATTTTAAATTAGTATCTCTGATTATGTTTACTCCGGCCTTTAAAAAAAATTATGTTGGTTGGAGATAATTTATGAGGATACTTTTTTTTTTCTAAACTGGTTCCGAAAAAGATTTTGACCTCATAAAAATCTGTGCAATTGAAATTGAAAAAGAAACAAAAAAGGAAAATTATGCGTCAAGCATAATTTATGAAACACTTTCCAAAAAATTCAGAATAATGTACAAACAAAACTTTACCGTTTAATAAGTTTAAAATATGATGTCTCATTAAACGATTTGGAATTGTTTAACATGTTTGCAATCCCTACTTCAGAAATGCTCATCTGCAATCTTAAAGTTCTCTAAATTCTTTAAACCACTCTGTGTTTGGTTTATACATATTTAAATCTATTAACCTTCTCACTGCCGCGACCGGATATATCCGTTCACTAGGCTGCAGATTTCACTGAAGTTGAAGCTTTATTTATATTAATATAATTCTACAAATATAATCCAGTTTTAAGAAATTAAGTTATGATGGATGCTTTCAAGGCTAATAAGCATATTCGAACAAAAAAATTACACCATGATAAAAAAAATCCCTATTTTATTAACATTTAAAATAAATGAAAGAGAAAAAAATTACAATTTTGCACTTTTGCTCGGCGGTCAGGGGGTTAACTACATGTATGAAAAATATTGTTTAGTTACAAAATTTAAACCTCAGTTGAAAATCTCCTTTCAACAATTTTCACTAAAAAAGAGAATAGTGCGTTAATTCTCGTCCAAAACGCTTTATACGAGGTATAGAATTTATATACAACAATTTATGCGCAAAAAAAAACTGTTAAATTTAAAAGTGCATACCGAAATTTAATACACATTTCCATCAATAACTACTCAAAGACCGTACTGTAACCAATTCCTTTTGTATGTAAATGAACAACAAATATTATGAATTCCCTATTCTATAGTAATTATTTTAATCAGTCATAATAAATTTCAGTGATTTATGTCAATTTCAATACATTTGAAGTAGCGTAATGTCATTAAAATACTCTGCAAAAGATCTTTTCCATTGACCACACTGTAAAAAGTGTCGATCTACTAAAAAAATTTTAGTGATCTTTGTAATTATTAAAAAATTTTTAGTAATCTTACTCGGTTACAAGGAATCTGTAAGAATTACTAGATAAATATAGTTTAAAAAAACTAAAAACCACGCTTTTAAAGTAATCAAACTAAAAAATGAAAAATAAATATAGTTTTAAAAAACTAAAAAACACGCTTTTTAAGTATATCAAACTAAAAAGTGAAAAATAATTCGTACTATACGCTGAAAACGAAAATAAATGAAAAATACTACATTACTATAAAATCATTGTTATTATAGAAATCAATTAATAAGCCATAAATAAAATTATCGTGAAAAAAAAAAGCGTGGGGTGCTCCATCTACCATGCTCCATCTATCAGTTCTTAAGAAGCACCCCACGCTTTTTTTCCACGATAATTTTATTTATTGCTTATTAATTGATTTCTATAACAACAATGATTTTATAATAATATAGTTTTTTCATCTATTTTCGTTTTCAGCTTATAGTACGAATTATTTTTCACACTTTTTAGTTTGATATACTTAAAAGGCGTGTTTTTTAGTTTTTTTAAACTATATTTATTTTTCACTTTTTAGTTTGATTACTTTAAAAGCGTGGTTTTTAGTTTTTTTAAACTGTATTTATATTTAATACAAAAACCAAATTAATCGGTCGGATAGTTTCAGAGTAATTGGTGAACATACATAGAAAAAAAATACATACGCGTCGAATTGATAACTTCCTCTTCCTTTTCTGAAGCCGGTTAAAAATAAAAATTGTAATGCGGATATTTTTTTAATTTTACATAGATGTAAATAATGTCAGGAGTGGGGTTCGAACCCACAATCTCTTTCGTAAAACAGAGCTTCAATCCGGCGCCTTAGACCGCTTGGACATGCTGTCAACACTCCATTCAGTGAATGTATTCAACACTTTTAATTAGCGAAAAATCACTAATTTTATTAGCTTTTGCCTAATTACTAAAAAAGTACTGAACCGATTTCGATGAAACTGAAGTGGTACCAATTTGAGAGCATCAGCTTTCATTTAACACCAAAACCAAGTTAATCGGTTGCATGGTTTCGGAGTAATCGGTAAACATACATAAAATAAGGAGAGTTACAAACTCACAAACATACAAGTGAAGTTAATAAAAGCGTGGTAAAAAAAGCTAGCAACGAATAGAGTTAATAGTTTTACATTTTTAAAAGCTATTACTAAACCTCACTTGGTGTGGCCGTGATAGACTAGTGGTCATAGCACTGAACTCCAGGATGAAAGTACCCGGGTTCGAGGCTCGACGCCACCAAATATGCACCGAATGTACGCAATGTAAGTACTTGTTAAATAAAGGAAATATGAAAATCCTGTTCTAGCAGTTACAATGGGTAATGATCTCTGGACTTTCCCTCCCCTTTAGAAACATGTCAGAATAGAACATGTAGCAGTATTTGGTGCTGCCATCTCTTGCGGCTTCGCCGAAAATCTTCCGCTTCAGAAGTCTGTCCTTTTACACCACTGGATGAAGCTCGAAGGAAGCTCCTGCCCTTCTGGCACACGTAACGGTTACTAAAAATAATTTTGGAGCTAATGCTAAAATTTGCTTGGTGGCTCATACTAAAAAGTTTTAAGTTAGTTATACAAAAAATTCTTTTGTTCAGTTTACAAAAAAAATATTTTTTTTTCACTTACAAAAAAAAGTTTGTAATGATTACTAAAAAATGCTGTGGAATACAAATTTACTAAAAAAATTTTAGTAACCTCTTGAATTTTTTTACAGTGCATAATGTAACGGAATTCTTTTAAGTGCCCAGTAAATGAACTAATAATGCTACACTGTTAAAAATATTGTCCTAGATTGTATCAAACATTGGTGCTCAGTAACTGCCGCCGTTAGATGGTGAAATTTTGTACCAAAATTTGGAACTCTCGTTGAAGCAGAGTTCCAATAGTTGGAACAAGATTACAATAGGAAGCTCCAAATATTGGTACGAGATTTCACCATCTTATGGTTTCATTTACTGAGCACCAAAATTTGGTTCAAACTAGGACAAGGTTTTTAAGACGTGTAGACACTTCATATTGAGTTCCGAACATGCCATGGTAAACATCATTAATGGATATCAATTGTATAAAATTCCGAGTATGTTTACGTAAACTAATGCGTGGACAGACAGACAAATAACTAGAAGGAGAGATAAAATAATTTCATAGATACTTTTCAGTTTTGATGAAAAGTGTTAAAAAAGAAATAAGGATCCAAATGGAAATTGATTCCAACTGTCCTATGCAGAATATCATTTAAAAATACTGAGATGCAAACGAGAAATTTGTAAAGACCGTTACGATTGGTTTTAACATCAGCTTGCGAGTGTGTTCGCACGATAAGTGTATGCAAGTAATCTCGTGATTTTGGACCAAAGTTTAACGAGAAAGAAAGTAATTCCATACATATCTCAGCAATTTGTCTTAGGTGTCACATTCGTGGATGACGGAAGAACATAACAGAAACTGTACGTATTTAGTACTTTAATTTATATTCAACTTTTTTTTTCCTCATAAATGAAGTAATATGTCTACGCAAGTAAATATTATTCGGCTTTCCTCAACACCATTTCTTTTTTTTTTACCTTTTGTATATAAGAAGAAAGAAACATTAGATTTAAGAAAACTATATAACTTTTAAAAAAGAAATATTTAAAATGACTCCTAACTTGAAATTCTTAACACGTATTTTTATTGCAGTTAAGAAATATCCATAAATAATTCCTTTTCCTTTTTTAGTAAAATTTCTTAACAGAAATAAAGTTTTATAGTTACATACACGTATAGAAATATCGATTGTTACGAAATTCCTTCGAACAAAGCTTAAAACAACATAATATTTTATTGCACATCATTATAGTTTGCGAATAGGAAAGACACATATATAAATAAAAACGAAATTCTCGCTTGGTGACTTATATTGGTTTCTTAAGAACCGCTGCAGTACATTAAAAGTTCTTCTTCATCTGCATTTCAAAGAATTTTATGACTAGTTACTTCGTCTTTAGGCAAATTTATTTTTTCATCTTCGAAATTTGAAATTCTTAGATAAATGTATTAACACAAAGAAATGGCAAATGGAAAAAAGTATTTTCTTTATGATTCCTTCTCTAATAAAGGTATATATTAATAATCATATTTTTTCGAGACAAGTTAACTTCAATTTTTGGTGACATAGAAGGTGCTGAAATATATTTCCATGATTTGATTAGAGGAGGCAGAACCCGAGAGGAGCATGACCAAGTTCTTTTGGAAGTTTTAAGAAGAGTATAATCAAGAAATAGAAAAATTAATCCCGACAAATTTAAATTTAGAGTAAATGAAATTAAATATATGGGTTTAATCATTTCTAAGGGTGGTATTAGAGCTAATCCTAGTCTCGCTTAGGCAATTAATTTGTTTGAGAAGCCATTGTGTAAACGTGATATCAAAAGGCTATTGAGTATGGTTAGTTTCCTAAGTACATTTTGTACCAATGTATCAGCAGTAATAACCCCAGTAAGAAAATTGTTACAAAATAATATAGAGTTCCAGTGGAACCACGAACAATAAACTAGTCATGAAAATATAGAAAAACTTATAAGTTCAGCTCCTGTTTTAAAAGTGTTCAATTCTTCATTACCTATAATTGCTCAACATGACAGTTCACAATGTCGATTAAGTAGCTGCTTCTCACAAAAGGAACACCTCGTGTCATTCGCATCTTAAAATTTGAGTGAGTTTGAAACAAATCCTGCTGGAATTGAGAAAGAATTGCTCATAATTGTATTTGCATTCTAAAAAATGTCACAATTTGGAGTATGGTCTCAAAATATTAGTAGAAAAATATCATAAACTTCTAACAACAATTGTACACAAATTCATTGGTAAAATTACCACTCGCTTGCAACATATGTTGATTAAATTTCATCTAAAAATCAAATTACATCATTTTTTGTATTGTAATTTTTAGGTATTATATTCTTTATAGTAATGATGCTTTATAGATATTTAGTGTTTCTATGAACAGCTTTTTAGATAACATGTACGTTGTAGAAATCCAATCAAAACCTGAATATAATGTATACTAATATTATATAGGTATATATACACACATAAATCATATCTATTTTTTATTGATTTTTTTTTTTTAAGATTATTCAACTCACTTGCATGTCATTCTTTAATGTATGTTCAGTTATATTTTTTGAACGAATGCTCTATTTTTGTTTCTTTTGGTGTTAAGAAAGGCAATTTTATGCTGCTAATCCGATAGCAATTTCATTCAAATGCAAAAATGGTATATTCTGATATTCATTCTTTTTTCTTATATATTTTTCTTTTTTTTACCCAATAGGTTCTCACTTTCGTCAAAATGGACCAATCAATAATAAATATAAATACATATCTTAAAGTACACAATTCTTTTTTATTTTGTTAAAATATATCACTATCCTGAGGGTTTTCCTTTGACTAGGACAAGTCTAAATTAGTTAATATGTGATTGTGTAGGGCACAAAAAAGTAATCTATGTTAGATATAAGAAAATTTAGAGCGAAATAGCAAAAGACCATCACAAGAACAATCTGTTTCACCATGAACTCCCAGTGAAATATCGTCACCTGAGAATAATAAGGTTCTATCAGTGTTTTTTGAAAAAAATGACTTATCTATATAGATACCATAATTTTGTGTATATAAGCCGCGGATCAAACAATTCTTTTTGGACCCAGAAATCCTATTTTGCGATTGAAGACAAATATTTACGGCGATCTAACTAGTTATATTTGTTTCTTAAAAAATTCTGGGTCGAAAAAGAATTGTTTGATCTGCGGCTTATACACCCGAAATTACGGTAGATTCTATTTGTATCTATGAAGGCATTTTTGCATCAAAATGATGTTATATATAATTTACATATGACCTTACAATCATAATATGACATTGTTTTAATCCAGAAATGCCTTTATAAATTCAAATAGAACATTTCTATATCGGTAAGTCAACTTTTTCAAAAATACAGATAGAACCTTATTATTCTCAGGTGACGATATGCCAGCTCAAGTGCAATAAGTAAGTCTCGGTAAAAAAATTGTAAGAAAAAAACCCCTAAAGTCAGTTTAACATTGATTATTTTCTAAGTGTACGTTTTTAAATTAATATTACTTATTTTCTAAGAGTATATTTCTAAAACTATTTATTTTCTGATATAAATTTTCCATCGTAGCATTTTTATTCAAACTGTATGCAGGGGGAAACTATACTTCTCTATTTAATGATGTCAAAATAAAAAAAAAAAAAAAAGATTTTTTATGTATAGTAAAAACCATGTACCTTATAAATTGAAATAAAATAACATTATTTTTTAGTTTTCTTTTAAAGTCTCAATTAATTAAAAAATATATAAAAAATACTATTTTAAAATATGAACAAACAGCCTTACTTGATAATTTTTTTAATTATAAAAAATAAAAAACTGTCATTCACTTAATGTTTTTTATTTCTTTGAAATCCTTCAAAAAATACTAAGAGGACAAACATGTAATAAAAAAATTCTCTGAATAAAAAACCAATAGAAAATTACTCATAACAGTTTACATTTTTTATTTTATCAAACAATTCATGCATGGTGTCTAAAAATTTTTACATGAAGTATTAAATAAAACGTGAGATATATATTCAGTCTTAACATTAAATTAAGAAGAGATTTTAATGATGTTTTTTTTTTTTGTTGTTTTTTTTTTTTTTTTTTTTTTTTTTTTGTTTTTTGCTTTAGGTGTAAACTAAAAGTTCCATCAACATTAGTTTTTTCAAAGATTTTTTTTCTCAAATTAAAATTACACGCTAAAGTTAAATGCAAAGTTTTATTTCTTTGTTTTTATGCACTAACAGCTATTTTGAAGTTATATTTTTTTTTTCTCGAACACACTTCTTTCTGTAAAACTGATCGAAAAGTGAATTGTCCGAGAACAGAGTCAAATTCACTGATAAGAAACAATGAAACTGCAATACGAAATTTACGAATTTTAATTACGAAATTACTCTCTATATTTATTTATTTCAGACAACGGTATGTACATTACACTACAGCAACATATAAAAACACATTCCAATGCGTAATACATTTGATATTTTATAGCATTTTTAAAAAATTAATAAATACAATATACATATGATGGAATTTTAATATTAGCAACTATCTGTATACATAAAAAAACAGAAAATTTTATAATCGTTCAAACTAGTAATCAGCGTTGTCTAACACACAATAGCTGCATTTTGGAAGATGCAATCTGTATCGGTATTGAAATTAATGACATTGAGCACTGAAAATTCAAAGTCATATGAACTGAAGTCCAGAAGAATATAAATAGTCGAGTACTTTTAAGCAATATTAGCAGTTTGCATTATATGCACAATGATGGATTGATTCTGTTGTTTAATGATTCTGTTCCGATCTTTAATTGCATTTCGTCTTATGATTTTATACAAAAAAGCTATTTAATGAAATATATCTGAATTTAGATAAGCCACTTCCGGGAATAACACATGTAAAATGGATAAATTTCTATGTATGAGGAATTTAGTAAACCTTTCACGATTGAATGGGAGGTGCAAAAGTTATACTGGTATCCTGAGTGCCTTAGCTCGAGGGTAAGGCAGATATATTACGTATGTGTGAGTTTTATTCATCGTATTAATTAAAAAAATTTTTAACCTTTACATGGAGGCTCGGACAGCATCTGCCAGAGAGTACTTGCTGACCCGGACAGATGCTGTCCAATCCTCTGTGCGAAGGTTTAAAAAAGTATTTTGATAAAAACTATAGCATGCCATTATTGGTGAAACGTTGGATTAGTTGAGATTGAATGAAAGAAGGGTGTATGTGTGTCTTCACAATCTTCCTTTTTAGACAACTGGATAACTCTTTGTTGTGCATTTCATGCTCGTTACCAAAATACAAGATATTCTTTAGCATCGGTATCACGATATCGCATGTATTTAGCACCATTGTCATTTTTAGAATTATTAACCCGTCAGCACATGCGTTGGAATAAAATTTACCCCAATTACATTGTAAAGTCAATCTAGAAATGTAGACGCGTGTGCTGGCGGGTTGATATTTTATTTATTTGCACTAAAATACATAAATTTGTTAGCAAAAAGAACACTTTATCGTATGTAAGTGCATTTCGACTTTGTTTAAACAAATCAATTGTTCGAGGCCACCGTAATACTTATCCATCATGGATATGCATAATATAAAATATGAAAATAAAACATGTGTAAACTATTTATATAATGCATTGCAATTTCAAAATAAAGTTTAAATATATATTTAAGTATTTTAATACATAGTAATGTGTTATCATTGAATTGCTGATGAACCATTTTCAATAAATTATATAAAACGCCAAACTACTCAAGTAGCGCTGAACTGTGTAAAAAACACCTTATAAGCCCTAAAATTATAATCCTTTTAGCTGCTACTTACTGCGTTACATTAGCGTCTCATTTCCAATAAAATATAATTTTTAATTGAAATTTGAATGAAATACAGGGTCATGAAAAATCGAAGAGTGTGGAAAATGTGATTACAAATATCTCCGTAACTATTTATCTAATCTATTTCAATCCTTATGCAACATTTATGATTTTGATTGTTTTTTACACCCACTCCTTAAAATAAAAAAAAATTTAATTTTTAAATACCTTTCATCGGAACAAATATTTGGAGAATCCAAAAAAAATAATTCGAGATAATCGAGGTTACTGATATTCAGTAGGTTTCTTCCCATTATTACATGCTAAGTACACACCAAATTTCAAGTCTCTAGCTATATATATTCGGGAGATAGAGCTTTTACAGACAAACAGAACCACAGAAAGAAAAACAGACGGATGGCAATTTTTTTTTCTAAAAATATGTTTTTCGGACTCTCCACTGTCTCCAACAGATAAATCCGTCAAAAGAAATCGATTTTCAAACCGATTGCAAGACTTACCATTTACTACATAAGATGTGAATGTAAAAAAAAAGAAAAATATGCAGTCAATTCAGCTGTAATAACAAAAGGCAAGAACTTTGTTAACACTACAAGAATGTACTTTCTGTTGCGTTTCGTTCTAATGACAAAGTGAGGTATAAATTTAACTTTTTATTTATGCCTCATATTTTCATTTGGTCTAAATTCATAGTGACAACGAAACGACATCGAAAACGAATATTCCAGGACCTAATAGAATTTCACTCTAGCTTCTTCTTAGAGATTCGATTTGTTCGACAAGTGCGAAAAAAGAAATGCTCAACAAATGATCTTCTAATGCATCTTCAAGCTCGTATTTCAAATGTAGTAGACACGCATTATCAAGAAAATCTTGATCACTTTATAAAAACCACTAAAGAAAATTTTAATTCATCTTCTTAATAATTTATTCATTCGCATTCCTTTTATTTATCAATCGTGAATTTTTTCCAAAATAAAAACATAAATTAAATATGTAATTTTAAAATAAACAAATCGAACTATATTATAAAATTTTTATAATATACTTAAAAAAAACAGAACTGAAGAGAACCATATAAGTATTGAGAAAAATTATTGTGATAAAAAAGTATATTATTTTATTTCGTTTCTACTTTTCAAATTTTAAAACAAAATGCGTCATTAAGTAGAATGTTTCAGTTTCATATTTACGTATTACATAAACGATATAACTTTATTTGCTAGGATTCATATTCAGTAGGGTATTCAAACGATTTTCGCATCATTAAGATTTTATTCAATCAACTCAATTTCGATTCATTTGAAAGGGAATTCGGTTTAAATGAGACGTAATATTCAGTTCATTCCTTCAGTAAAACGATTTTATGTATAAACATTATATCCAATACAATGCACTTAAAGTTCCTTTAACTTAAGTTCGTTAACTTTTTTAAACTTACTTTAAGTTCAAACTTTCAAAAATTGTGTAACTTATTTTTTTTAAATTGAGAGAGAGCATTTTTAACTAGAGATATTTTTCTGAGAAAATGAGATAATGAAAATTGCGTTTGCAACAGGAAAGCAAACGAATGGGAATTTATTAAAATAAAAATGTGAAGACATTTAGTTATCAGTGTGTTAACTATTAAATGATAGAAATTTTCACTTTGTTACAGATACACGTAATGGATAATTTTTAATATTTCAAGGAAGGAAAATGTTATCAAGGTTGGTAGAAATGCACTGTTGGAAAACTTGTCTTGGAAAACTTGATGAACGTCTTGAGTAAGAACCTCTCACTCACGTATACTTCTTGCTGATTTAATATTATAATTATATAATTTAGAACGTGAACATAAGGAAACATCAACTTTGGTTTTGTATTGACTTTTACATTAATGAATATCTTATATACAAATTAAAACATATCCTACAGTTGATTTTATTATGTAATATTAATTAGCTATTCTTTTAGTTTTATAAACTGTCTGATTTAAAATTACGCTTTCGGATAATAGTTTTTATTTAATAGTAGTATGTTTAATTATTTAAAATTGAAATACGAACAATCAATTACCACGAGCTTTTATGTTCAGGGCCGTAGCTAATGGGGTGCTAGGGGGGGGGCTGAGCTCCCCCCCCCTAGCATCCCTGATTTTCTTCTAATATTTTTTTCTACAGAAATAAAGTTCTTGTATTTCACACATTTAACGATTTATTTCAAGTTTAGTATGGCAGCATGTTAAAAAAGCTAAAACTTTATATAAACATTGATAAAGGCGCTTTATCTTTCAAATACCCTTACTGATACCTAAACAAAGTAGCATCAGAAAAAAAAGTTCTTTATTCAAATTTTATGTTATATCCTTTGCCATAGTGCCATCTTGTTTACTTTTAAAAGCTATGTTTTACTTTTAGAAACCATTTGATTGAAAGTTATGTGCAATAATGTCTGCTTCTTCAGCCTTTTTTTTTTAGCCTTCTTTTTCCCCTTATTTTCGTGCATCACTTGCCAAATTCTTTTATCTGAACAAGTGCAACGCGTAAACCATTCTTCATGCTTTTAGAATGCACAAAAATATGTAAATATAATGGTTCTTTGTCAATTAATGGTTTAAAAGCAATAGTTGCTAAATTTGAGAAAACAGGTCTTTTGGGTTCAGTCAATCAGAATACAAAAATTTTTGCCGCAGAACAATTTACGAAGTTGTAGTGGCGACTAATGACTCAGCACAAGACAATATTTCTGGCACTTCCAATCTGGCATTTCTCGCTCGTTAGCTCGGAGTCTGAATGTGCATTATAGTACGGTATGGAAAGTGCTATGAAAAATTACCCAGTTCAATAGGTACGAAATCAGTCGCGTACAAGAGTTACGTCACACTGGTCATAATAAGCGATTGACGCTTGCTCTCACCTTTCTTGCCAAAATGGAGGTGGAGAATACATGGACGGTGAAGATTTTATGGGGTGACGAGATTAATCTGAATGAAATTATAAATACCCAAAATAGCCGAATTCGGCATAACAATCCATCAAATACATTCAAAGAAATTCCGATATAGTGACAAAAGATAACTGATGTGGCTTCACATCGGAATTAATTCAAAGTCCATTTTTCTATGATAATATCGATCTGACAGGTCCGCTAAGATTTTCTGTTACCACGGAGAATTAGCGTCAATTATTAATAACATTGTCAATCCGTCACTGCATTACACTGTGCATTACACTGCTTTATTCCAAGATCAAGCATAAAATAATAAATAGAACTAAAGCTAATTCTAAACTAGTCGTTGGAGGCCACCGTAATACTTACCCATCATGGATATTCATAACATAATATATGAAAACATAACATGTGTAAACAATTTATAAAATGCATTACAATTCCAAAACAAAGTACAAACGTATATTTAAGTATTTTTAACACATCATCATGCTCTATTAATGAATTTCTGATGAAACAATTTCGATAAATTGTTTGAAACGCCAAACTATTCAAGTAGCACTGAAATCCATAAAAGAAACATCCTTATAACTCTAAAAATAATTATCATATTCACTAACAGTTTCTTGCATCAAATTAAGTGTCTCATTTCCAATTAAAATATATCTTTGAATTGAAATTTGAATGAAATACAGGGTCATGAAAAATCAAAGAATGTGGAAAATAGGATTAAAAATATCTCGACAACTAATAATCCGATTGCCTTCGTTTTTTTATGCAAAATTTGCGTTAATTTATTGCCTTTTACGTCCTTTCCTTCAAATAAAAAAATTCGAAAATTTTTATATACCTTTCATCAGAACGAATTTTTCGAGAGTCCGAAAAAAATAGTTCCGGATAATCGAGGTTACTGATATTAAATAGGCTTCGTCCCATTCTTACATACTAAGCACATACAAAATTTCAAGTCTCTATCTCAATTTGTTCGGGAGATAGAGCGGTTACAGACAGACAGACACACAGACGGATGGACGGCAAAAAATTTTTCTAAAAATATGTTTTTCAGATTCTTCAGTGTCCGAAACGTGTAAATCCGTCATAAAAAAAAAATTGATTTTCAAAACGATTGCAAGACTTACCCTGTACTACGTATGATGGGTAAGGAATAAATGAAAGTATCGAAAATATTTTGAAACTTTTACGCTCAATTTTATGTTCAATTTAACTCAATGTTTTTATCAATATTCATTTGAAGTCTTTAATTTTTTAGAAAGAATCTCCTTAGTATGCATTTACATCTTAAAATTAATCATCATGTCAAAATCCAAATTCCTTTTCTAAGGTGTATCATCTGTCTAGGGGTAATGGTAATAATATAAAATGTCTATGTTGAAAAAGGGACCGTCACCCTTAATTTGCCAACGTTAATTTTGAAATCGATTTTTTATTTCCTAATATTCCATAGAAACGTGATTTAAAAGTTTTTAAAGGCTTTTATAGAACGTTTGTTTTTCCTGCCAATCCCCAACTTTTATCCTGCCAACTCACTCCTGCCAGATCCTACCAATCCAAAACATTTAAATTTCAAATTTGCTTCCGACTATTTTTAGGGGATATTTATGTTTTACAAGTAACTATCATGTCATATTTAAAGTTTCTAGACTCTTTAATATAATAAAAATCGCCATTCTGATTTATTTATTTATTTATTTATTTTTTGGCTCCAGCAAATCTTTGTCGATAATGTTATCGACATAAAACATAGCTTATGTTTCTTGTACTTTAACAGTTTCTATCTCCAACAATTTATTTTTCAAATCTGTATGGTACTGTGAGAAACATCGAAAATACTGGCGATAAATATATATCAATAAATATAAAAACTTTGTTAAATCACCATAAAAAGGAAAATTAAACAGTTTAATTAAACTGTTTAATTTTCCTTTTTATGGTGATTTAACAAAGTTTTTATATTTATTGATATGTATGGTACTGTACTTGCTGAGATAGCTTACAAATCGCCATTTAGAACATTTATACGACGTTCTTCGCCCATTTTCACCACTTTTAAATCTTGAATTTTTGAGAAAATGTTGTTAGCGATCATTTATATCTTATAAGTAGTTACCATGCTATATTTCATGTTTCTAGGCTCTTCAGTAACACAAAAATCGCATTTTTAAAAAGTTTTTTATTCCTACCCCTACTTTGGGACAGTGACACAAACATAAAATATAGCCTAAGTTGAAACAAGGACTGTCACCATTATTTTGACATAATTATTTTTTAAATCGATTCATTACTTCTCGTGATTGTTTAAATATCTCAATTTAGAACGTTTTTAGATTGTCTTTAACGAATTTTCATCCCCTTTTAAATTTCATATTTTTTGGAAAATGTTTTTAGAAATCTTTTATATCTTATAAATAATTAACATAAAAATTGTACGTTTCTAAGTCCTTCAGTAATACAAAAATCGTATTTTTAGAACGTTTTGTACTCCTTCAACCTCTTTGGAGTAAGTGAAACTGACATAAGATATAGCCTATGATGAAGGAAGGACTGTCACCATAGTAGTAGGAAAAGGAGAGTTTAAGCTCATGTGGCGGGGCGGTGGCGGGGCGAAGGGACGGTCCCGCCACCGGCGCAGCACGCAGCGACCACCACCGGTCCCGCCGCTCGAAATCATACTATAAGATGAAGATTAAATTTATATTTGAATTTTGAACAACCATAATTTTAATGAGTATTATTAATTAAGCGAAACAATTAAAATCTCAGTTTTTAACCATTTTATTTAAATTTCTTCAACTACAAGATGAGATTATCAATTTAACTCAAGAAAGTTAAACATATATTTGAATTTTGCTTCATAGACATCTTAATGAGTAGTATTAATTAAGTAAAAACAATAGAAAATATCCAGTTTTATAGAAAAAGACTGATTTCTTACGATTTTTATCAACTGCAACATCAGTGTATCGACTCACAAGTTGAATGTTAAACATGCATTCTAGTTTTTCAACAGCTATAATCTTAATGAGTATCGTTAATTAAGTAAAAAACAATGGAAAATATCAAGTTTTATAAAAAAAAAAAGACTGATTTCTTACGATTTTTATCAACTGCAACATCAGTGTATCGACTTACAAGTTGAAAGTTAAACATGCATTCTAGTTTTTCAACAGCTATAATCTTAATGAGTATCGTTAATTAAGTAAAAAACAATGGAAAATATCAAGTTTTATAGAAAAAGACTGATTTCTTACGATTTTTTCAACTCAAACTTCAGAATATCAATTTGATAGAAAGAAATTTAAGCATGCATTCGAGTTTTGGACAACCATTTCCTTCACGAACATTAATAATTAAGCAAAACAACGGAAAATATTAAATTTTTAACTGATTTCTTCATATTTATTTATTTATTTATTTATTTTATATATATATATATATAAAAAATCAGAATACACAACTTAAAAAAGAAATTTAAGCATATTTTTTTAGTTTTTGAACAGTCGTTACCTCAAAGAATTTCAATAATTGAACAATTAACAAAGGAAACTAATGATTTTTTAACGAAAAAAGACGAATTAAACGAATTTGGTTAACTTTTACTCTAAATGGAAATTTCATCATACTTTTATATACTAACTAAGTAGAATTTTAATGCATAAACGAACACATTTCAATAAATATTCAACACACATACACACACAAATTTGAAAACAACACCTGCTTCTTGTGACGTCATATTGAAACCAAAACTTATTCCTCCGAAGTCCCTCACCATACCTTTTCACCCCCATCTCCCCCAATTTTTTACCTTAGGTAGGGAAATGGACAATGCAATGACCTCTCATTCTTGTATATTTAGAAGTCTGGGAGAAAAAAAGAGACATTTTATACACTCCAATTTCATAACAGTTACCGCAATATCCCAAAATTTGAATTTTGGAAGACATAATCAGTATAATTAAATAAACAAAATAATAAAAATATTGTTTTTTAAGGGGAAAAGGTGAATTTAAGCGAATTTGATTAGTTTTACAATAGTCTTTTAAACAACAACTTGGAAATATAGATTTCTAACAGAAGAATTAAACGTATATTTTAATTTTAACAACAAAAACTTAACAAGTATCGTTAATTTAACAAAAATAAATATCAATTTTAAAGAAAAGACGAATTTGAATAATTTTACACTAGTATTTTCAAAAGCAACATAGAAATATCAATACTTATTCACATATTTCACTTATTCACTTTATTCAACTATATTTAATAAATATGGATACAATTTAAGAATTTTCTAATCTATAATTAAATATTAGCTGTATATTTAATGTTACCCATGTTTTCAACATTAGTTCATAATCGTGAATTTTGTATTTTAAATACCATGTATTCAGGTTCAGATTATTTTCACTTGAAATCATTCAGAATTTTTTAACAGAGTTTGTTTTTGAAATCATTGAAGCAACTGTATTTAATATTTTTAACACCAATTTTCTAAGATTTTCTAACATTTTCCGATTATACATTCTTCAGAAGTACATTTCTAAATGTTACAATCACTTTACATATCGAAAAGATATCATTGAAGCAACTGTATTTAATATTTTTAATACCAATTTTCTAAGATTTTTTAACATTTTCCGGTTATACATTCCTCAAAAGTTATTATTACGTATTCTAAACAATAGAAAATATTAATTTTAAGAATAAAAAGACGAATTTAAACAAATTTTATTAGTTTTACACTATTTTTTCTCACCTCCAACACGGATATATCAATTTTAACAGAAGAATTAAACGTATATTTTAGTTTTTAACAACAAAAATGTAATAAGTATCATTAATTAAACAAAAATAAATATAAATTTTCAAGAAAAGACAATTTTTTACACAAATTTTCAACTTTGAAATACATTTGCTTACGTATATTGTTACAGTATATTACTAAACTTAAACTTTTTAAAAAGTTTGAATGTCTTTACAAAGGGTTCATACTTATATTTTTCACGTCTTGACTGCATTCGAAATCTTACAACAAAAGTATACTTTTATTATTATTATTATTATTCTAGAAAACCTAAAAAATCGTTTCTTGCTGCTTTAGACACTTGACATATCAAAACTACTCTACCCATATAATTAATCAAATTAGGACATGATTCATCTTACACTTCAAAATTTCTGAATTTTTACAATACTTATTTTCATCAAACTTTATTCTTGATCCTATATATTTTAATAGCACAGAATTTTAACATCTGTTTTTACCTACTTATCAAAAAATTATTAAAACACCCAACAACATTTTCCAAATATGAATATTATCTTTACAGTTTAATAATACAAAACATACACGAATACAAAGTTTAATTTTTACAAACATTTCATATTTCAAACCAAACTTTTCGAAATTTTCACATCATAAGAGCAAACATTAGACAAACTTTTTAACATTAATATTGCTTACATCTTTTCATCATAACTTTTAACTATGATAATTATCCATTTTTAGGTTGATTGTCGAAAAACTGTAACTGAAATTACATAAACTTAATGTAAAAAACCATGTTCTCACACAATTTCTTGAAATTCAACAAAGAATTGACTATTACTCCAATACTTATCTACTTCAATCTCGACTCTCGATAGTATATAGATATTGCATCATTACATACTTACAACTCTTTTCAAACGTTTATCAGAAAATCAAGTCAATCAAAGTCTAGTAGTTATCACACCTGTTCCTCAGAAATATTACTATCATATGAAACAGTAAAGAAAATTAATAGATATTTAATATTTAATAACTTCATACGTGAAATTACTGCCGAATAAGAATACTAATAATCAATAAAATCAACTGTTGGACAAAAAAATAGTACAGATTACCGAAAATTCAAATCATTTTTTCTACAAAAATTACAAAAATTAACAAATGAATGACAAGTTAGAGAAATAACTAAAAAAAAAATAATGAACATATTTACAAATTTATTAAAATCACACCTTTTTCTGGATTACAAACCACAATTTCTTGAAAAATTTAACACCGAATTTGTAAGATTTTAATCCTAGTATTACATACACTCAATAAATATTCAAAATTAACAAAAAATAATTTTTTAGTCTCATCAATAAGCAGAAATTCTATATTAAAAGAATATTTTCATAGTAGTACTTATAAAAATGAGAGTTTACAAACTGATTTTCATAATTTTATCACATTTAAACTTAATATTTTACATAAAACATTATTTAATCAAATTTTATGCTTTCTAATTCAATAAAATTCAATACTTTTTTAGTTTTTAAACCAATACCACAATATTTATTTACATCAAACTTGATTCTTCACCTTTTATATTTCCACATTACACACGTGAGATAAATACTAACTTGGATCAGGAGTTGAAGTCAATTGATTCCATTCGATTTTCATCATGTACGCATTGCTCCTACACGAAATTTCTTACTGCTATAATCATCTAATGTATTAAAACTAATCTACTCATATTTTTAATCAATTCATCAGATGTTTCATCTCGCACTTCTGAATTATCGTGCATCAAGTTGCTTAAAATATAAATACTATCTTTATAGTTTTAATGATATATAGTATACATGGTTTATCTTGAGTTAGCACTTCCATAGTATTAATCAAATTATATGTTTCATCTTGCACTTGATCTTAATGTTTTCATCTTGCATCTGAATTATCGTCCATCGAGTTTTTTAAATAATAATATATTTATAGTTTTTGATTATACATAGCATGTACAAATACAATCTTTAATTTTAACATTTCATATTTCAAATAACCTATTTCCGAAACCAAGCTATGTGAATTTTACCACAATGCTTATTATCATAGAATAATTTGTGTTTCACACTTTTCTAAAAATTATCAGATATGTACCCCTCAGAGAAATTACTATCATATAAATAAATGAAGAAAATTTAATTTATATTAAATGTACACGAAATTGATTGCAATATGCATGTATTTAATAAAAACAAATAAATAAGCGATTATTTATACATTAAACCTTTACTAAATATATATTTTTTTCATTATACAGATGTTTCAACAAGATGAACCAAAACAGCAGCAAACTTCAGAAATTAATGACCCGAATGATTCATCCCTAGCACATGCAGCGTTAACGAATAACACATATGTGAGTACTTATATGAGAAATACTAGAATTCGTATATGAAACGTAATTAGAGTAAATACAAAATGATTTGTCTTACTACCTACACTTTAACAAGTGCTTTTTATCTATATTATTGAAGAGAATCGTAACTGTGTCCATTTATTTCTACTACAGATGTGCTCCATTTGCTACAAACACTTCTTAAGTAAATGGAATTTAACAGAACATACAAAAATCTATACAGGTGAAAAACCTTACACTTGGAAAGATTACCATAAATGCTGTTTTCAAGGAGACGTGAATCAAAAATGCACACATCATCATATAAAGCATCATCAGATATATGTAAACTTAGCGAAGATATTCAAAAATTAGTCAGACTTTTGAAGAATTTAGAAATAAAGGAAGATATTTAGGCTATTTATCCATCATATTTTCACAACACTTACCACAATATCTCAAACTTAAAATTTGGAAGACATACACACTGCTGAAAAGTAATTTTGTGATTTTTCTAACCAGTATGAATGTATAGATGTTATTTTGCAGTGTATTCTTTAAATGCTCACATTAAATATTCTTTTATATGCATATATCGTTGTGTTTATTTTTCTAATACCTATTACATTAATGAAATGCATAACATTTTAAGTGAAATAGCACTCTCACAACTTAAAAAATGCATAAGAACATACAAAAATAAACAGATGTATGAAAAAATATGCAAGTTTACAAAATATTTTCATTGTTTTCTAGAAATATTAACAAAAAATATTTACAATATGAAAAAATTGTAAATTGTAAAATTATGTTTTTTCTTTTCACTTTTACAATTTTTTCATATTGTAAATATTTTTTGTTAATATTTCTAGAAAACAATGAAAATATTTTGTAAACTTGCATATTTTTTCATACATCTGTTTATTTTTGTATGTTCTTATGCATTTTTTAAGTTGTGAGAGTGTTATTTCACTTAAAATGTTATGTATTTCATTAATGTAATAGGTATTAGAAAAATAAACACAACGATATATGCATATAAAAGAATATTTAATGTGAGCATTTAAAGAATACACTGCAAAATAACATCTATACATTCATATTGGTTGGAAGAATCACAAAATTACTTTTCAGCAGTGTGTATGTCTTCCAAATTTTAAGTTTGAGATATTGTGGTAAGTGTTGTGAAAATATGATGGATAAATAGCCTAAATATCTTCCTTTTATTTCTAAATTCTTCAAAAATCTGACTAATTTTTGAATATCTTCGCTAAGTTTACATATATCTGATGATGCTTTATATGATGATGTGTGCATTTTTGATTCACGTCTCCTTGAAAACAGCATTTATGGTAATCTTTCCAAGTGTAAGGTTTTTCACCTGTATAGATTTTTGTATGTTCTGTTAAATTCCATTTACTTAAGAAGTGTTTGTAGCAAATGGAGCACATCTGTAGTAGAAATAAATGGACACAGTTACGATTCTCTTCAATAATATAGGTAAAAAGCACTTGTTAAAGTGTAGGTAGTAAGACAAATCATTTTGTATTTACTCTAATTACGTTTCATATACGAATTCTAGTATTTCTCATATAAGTACTCACATATGTGTTATTCGTTAACGCTACATGTGCTAGGGATGAATCATTCGGGTCATTAATTTCTGAAGTTTGCTGCTGTTTTGGTCCATCTTGTTGAAACATCTGTATAATGAAAAAAATATATATTTAGTAAAGGTTTAATGTATAAATAATCGCTTATTTATTTGTTTTTATTAAATACATGCATATTGCAATCAATTTCGTGTACATTTAATATAAATTAAATTTTCTTCATTTATTCATATGATAGTAATTTCTCTGAGGGGTACATATCTGATAATTTTTAGAAAAGTGTGAAACACAAATTATTCTATGATAATAAGCATTGTGGTAAAATTCACATAGCTTGGTTTCGGAAATAGGTTATTTGAAATATGAAATGTTAAAATTAAAGATTGTATTTGTACATGCTATGTATAATCAAAAACTATAAATATATTATTATTTAAAAAACTCGATGGACGATAATTCAGATGCAAGATGAAAACATTAAGATCAAGTGCAAGATGAAACATATAATTTGATTAATACTATGGAAGTGCTAACTCAAGATAAACCATGTATACTATATATCATTAAAACTATAAAGATAGTATTTATATTTTAAGCAACTTGATGCACGATAATTCAGAAGTGCGAGATGAAACATCTGATGAATTGATTAAAAATATGAGTAGATTAGTTTTAATACATTAGATGATTATAGCAGTAAGAAATTTCGTGTAGGAGCAATGCGTACATGATGAAAATCGAATGGAATCAATTGACTTCAACTCCTGATCCAAGTTAGTATTTATCTCACGTGTGTAATGTGGAAATATAAAAGGTGAAGAATCAAGTTTGATGTAAATAAATATTGTGGTATTGGTTTAAAAACTAAAAAAGTATTGAATTTTATTGAATTAGAAAGCATAAAATTTGATTAAATAATGTTTTATGTAAAATATTAAGTTTAAATGTGATAAAATTATGAAAATCAGTTTGTAAACTCTCATTTTTATAAGTACTACTATGAAAATATTCTTTTAATATAGAATTTCTGCTTATTGATGAGACTAAAAAATTATTTTTTGTTAATTTTGAATATTTATTGAGTGTATGTAATACTAGGATTAAAATCTTACAAATTCGGTGTTAAATTTTTCAAGAAATTGTGGTTTGTAATCCAGAAAAAGGTGTGATTTTAATAAATTTGTAAATATGTTCATTATTTTTTTTTTAGTTATTTCTCTAACTTGTCATTCATTTGTTAATTTTTGTAATTTTTGTAGAAAAAATGATTTGAATTTTCGGTAATCTGTACTATTTTTTTGTCCAACAGTTGATTTTATTGATTATTAGTATTCTTATTCGGCAGTAATTTCACGTATGAAGTTATTAAATATTAAATATCTATTAATTTTCTTTACTGTTTCATATGATAGTAATATTTCTGAGGAACAGGTGTGATAACTACTAGACTTTGATTGACTTGATTTTCTGATAAACGTTTGAAAAGAATTGTAAGTATGTAATGATGCAATATCTATATACTATCGAGAGTCGAGATTGAAGTAGATAAGTATTGGAGTAATAGTCAATTCTTTGTTGAATTTCAAGAAATTGTGTGAGAACATGGTTTTTTACATTAAGTTTATGTAATTTCAGTTACAGTTTTTCGACAATCAACCTAAAAATGGATAATTATCATAGTTAAAAGTTATGATGAAAAGATTTAAGCAATATTAATGTTAAAAAGTTTGTCTAATGTTTGCTCTTATGATGTGAAAATTTCGAAAAGTTTGGTTTGAAATATGAAATGTTTGTAAAAATTAAACTTTGTATTCGTGTATGTTTTGTATTATTAAACTGTAAAGATAATATTCATATTTGGAAAATGTTGTTGGGTGTTTTAATAATTTTTTGATAAGTAGATAAAAACAGATGTTAAAATTCTGTGCTATTAAAATATATAGGATCAAGAATAAAGTTTGATGAAAATAAGTATTGTAAAAATTCAGAAATTTTGAAGTGTAAGATGAATCATGTCCTAATTTGATTAATTATATGGGTAGAGTAGTTTTAATATGTCAAGTATCTAAAGCAGCAAGAAACGATTTTTTAGGTTTTCTAGAATAATAATAATAATAATAAAAGTATACTTTTGTTGTAAGATTTCGAATGCAGTCAAGACGTGAAAAATATAAGTATGAACCCTTTGTAAAGACATTCAAACTTTTTAAAAAGTTTAAGTTTAGTAATATACTGTAACAATATATGTAAGCAAATGTATTTCAAAGTTGAAAATTTGTGTAAAAAATTGTCTTTTCTTGAAAATTTATATTTATTTTTGTTTAATTAATGATACTTATTACATTTTTGTTGTTAAAAACTAAAATATACGTTTAATTCTTCTGTTAAAATTGATATATCCGTGTTGGAGGTGAGAAAAAATAGTGTAAAACTAATAAAATTTGTTTAAATTCGTTTTTTTATTCTTAAAATTAATATTTTCTATTGTTTAGAATACGTAATAATAACTTTTGAGGAATGTATAACCGGAAAATGTTAAAAAATCTTAGAAAATTGGTATTAAAAATATTAAATACAGTTGCTTCAATGATATCTTTTCGATATGTAAAGTGATTGTAACATTTAGAAATGTACTTCTGAAGAATGTATAATCGGAAAATGTTAGAAAATCTTAGAAAATTGGTGTTAAAAATATTAAATACAGTTGCTTCAATGATTTCAAAAACAAACCCTGTTAAAAAATTCTGTATGATTTCAAGTGAAAATAATCTGAACCTGAATACATGGTATTTAAAATACAAAATTCACGATTATGAACTAATGTTGAAAACATGGGTAACATTAAATATACAGCTAATATTTAATTATAGATTAGAAAATTCTTAAATTGTATCCATATTTATTAAATATAGTATTGAATACAGTGAATAAGTGAAATATGTGAATAAGTATTGATATTTCTATGTTGCTTTTGAAAATACTAGTGTAAAATTATTCAAATTCGTCTTTTCTTTAAAATTGATATTTATTTTTGTTAAATTAACGATACTTGTTAAGTTTTTGTTGTTAAAATTAAAATATACGTTTAATTCTTCTGTTAGAAATCTATATTTCCAAGTTGTTGTTCAAAAGACTATTGTAAAACTAATCAAATTCGCTTAAATTCACCTTTTCCCCTTAAAAATAATATTTTTATTATTTTGTTTATTTAATTATACTGATTATGTCTTCCAAAATTCAAATTTTGGGATATTGCGGTAACTGTTATGAAATTGGAGTGTATAAAATGTCTCTTTTTTTCTCCCAGACTTCTAAATATACAAGAATGAGAGGTCATTGCATTGTCCATTTCCCTACCTAAGGTAAAAAATTGGGGGAGATGGGGGTGAAAAGGTATGGTGAGGGACTTCGGAGGAATAAGTTTTGGTTTCAATATGACGTTACAAGAAGCAGGTGTTGTTTTCAAATTTGTGTGTGTATGTGTGTTGAGTATTTATTGAAATGTGTTCGTTTATGCATTAAAATTCTACTTAGTTAGTATATAAAAGTATGATGAAATTTCCATTTAGAGTAAAAGTTAACCAAATTCGTTTAATTCGTCTTTTTTCGTTAAAAAATCATTAGTTTCCTTTGTTAATTGTTCAATTATTGAAATTCTTTGAGGTAACGACTGTTCAAAAACTAAAAAATATGTTTAAATTTCTATTTTAAGTTGTGTATTCTGATTTTTTATATATATAAAAAAATAATAAATAAATAAATAAATAAATATGAAGAAATCAGTTAAAAATTTAATATTTTCCGTTGTTTTGCTTAATTATTAATGTTCGTGAAGGAAATGGTTGTCCAAAACTCGAATGCATGCTTAAATTTCTTTCTATCAAATTGATATTCTGAAGTTTGAGTTGAAAAAATCGTAAGAAATCAGTCTTTTTCTATGAAACTTGATATTTTCCATTGTTTTTTACTTAATTAACGATACTCATTAAGATTATAGCTGTTGAAAAACTAGAATGCATGTTTAACTTTCAACTTGTAAGTCGATACACTGATGTTGAAGTTGATAAAAATCGTAAGAAATCAGTCTTTTTTTATAAAACTTGATATTTTCCATTGTTTTTTACTTAATTAACGATACTCATTAAGATTATAGCTGTTGAAAAACTAGAATGCATGTTTAACTTTCAACTTGTGAGTCGATACACTGATGTTGCAGTTGATAAAAATCGTAAGAAATCTGTCTTTTTCTATAAAAATCGATATTTTCCATTGTTTTTTACTTAATTATGAATGCTCATTAAGGTTATAGCTGTTGAAAAACTGAATGTATGTTTAAGTTTTCTCTCTTAAGTTGATAAAAATCGTAAGAAATCAGTCTTTTTCCATAAAACATGATATTTTCCATTGTTTTTTTACTTAATTAACGATACTCATTAAGGCTATAGCTGTTGAAAAACTAGGATACATGTTTAACTTTCAACTTTTAAGTCGTTACATTGATCATATAGTTGATAAAAATCGTAAGAAATCAGTCTTTTTCTATAAAACTGGATATTTTCTATTGTTTTTACTTAATTAATACTACTCATTAAGATGTCTATGAAGCAAAATTCAAATATATGTTTAACTTTCTTGTGTTAAATTGATAATCTCATCTTGTAGTTGAAGAAATCTAAATAAAATGGTTAAAAACTGAGATTTTAATTGTTACGCTTAATTAATAATACTCATTAAAATTATGGTTGTTCAAAATTCAAATATAAATTTAATCTTCATCTTATAGTATGATTTCGAGCGGCGGGACCGGTGGTGGTCGCTGCGTGCTGCGCCGGTGGCGGGACCGTCCCTTCGCCCAGCCACCGCCCCGCCGCATGAGCTTAAACTCTCCTTTTCCTACTACTCACCATCATTTTGACATCATTATTTTTGAAATTGGTTCGTTACTTGCTAAAATTGTTTTAAAAGCGGATTTTAGAAAATCGGAATTTAATATTAAATTTAAATATTTATCGGAATTTTTAAAATGCTTTTCGCAGATTTTCATCCTTTTTAAATTTCGTATTTTTTAACAAATGTTCTTATTGATCATTTATATCTTAAAATTAATTAACATGGCAAATTTCATGTTTCTAGGCCCTTCAGTAACATAAAAATCGCATTTTTAGAAAACTTTTTTGTTCTTGCACCCTCTTTGGGTTTGCATTGACATAAGATATAGCCTAGTTTGAATCGGGGCGAACACCAACATTTTGGTGCCATTACTTTTAAGATAGATTCGATAGTTCCATAAATTAGCCTCTATACATAAATAAACTTTACCTCTTGATAATATAGTTATAAATAACATGCAAAAAACTCATATCCAAAATATTCATTCTTATTCCAAAAAAAAAGTTAGAAACACTCTTTTTTCAACCTTCTAAAGGCAGCCATGGCTCCCTCTTCTTTAATAGCATTTAAAATACATTTTCAATCACAAACTGTCGATATCAGCATTTTTAGCATTAACTTTTTTGTATAATTATTATACTTCATGTTTTTTATGCATTAATTTTTGCTTGATAGATCGATAAATGGAAAGATCACGACAAATTGAATACTGTCCGCAGTTGTAAACGCTAATACAATTTCTTAGGTGCGTTCATAATTGTATAAATACTCATAACCTATAATTGTCGTGTGGTTCGTCCGTCTGCCTGTCCATCTCTCCGTTAAGTGAGAACGCAAGAACTACAAAAAGAATGGCTTGAATTTTAATATAGATAATCGTTAAACATTCTTTGTCGGGTCATTGTAATTTTATGAAAATCGAATCAAAATTTAAAAAGCTTTTAATACAGTGTTTTTTCTTCTACCAAACTTTATCCTTCTTAATTAATTAATGATATCCCTTCATAAACAATGATCCTAGGTTGTTACAGAGATTATTCTATAATCCTATCATACATGATACATTCTATGTATCCAATGATAGGTAATGATTCTGTTTCTATGGTGGTTACGTCCTATATAAAATGGAGACACGGTAATTCTGTATTACTGAATTTAAATATATAATCATAATAAACTTTCTATTCATACATTTTTTGCCTAAGCATACGATGTTATTACACAAAGATCTGAATATTTATAAAACTGATATTACGAACGCACCTTAATTGCCACGTTTGTTGCCACCTTAATTTCCGACTTATTTTTAGAGAACAGAAATACCATTACTATATTTTGTGAAATAAAGTATTTTCAAAAATCTAAATTTGATACACGCTTTAAAATATAAATTGATAAATATTTACAATCTACTTCTGAAAAATACGCTTTCATGATTGTAAAACGTAATATCCACTTCCTTAATACGTGAAGGAAATATGATCTATGAAAATTAACAACTCTTCATATTAACGATTACTCATAACACACTTCCTTCCAACTCATTAAATATCTACATTCTATAGATCAAAAATATTTCCTGCACTCGATAGGAAGTATTTTACGCAAAATATTATTAACGCTCAGCATAATAAGAGAAGTAATGGATATAAATATGCTAATGTCATTTAGAGCATTGCTGTGATTATTACTTAGAAAACTAAATTATTAAATTTTGGACCTGCCTCAAGTATTGCACAAGTTAATGGAATATGTAAATGCAAATGCATGTCTTAAACTACATTTAAAGTTTTCAGAAAATCAAACTAGAAGTAATTGAAAGTTAAATTTTAATTTGAAATTACAAAGTTGTAATAATGCTTTTAATGATTAAATTTTCAGAAATTCGTTTCCGTATACAAGAATTTAGCATTTCAAAATACATGAAATAATTTATTTAGAGAAATTAAAACTTCAAATAGTTCATTTATAAAGTAATATAACTGAAACACAATAACAGAACAATTTCGAATGAGAAGTGTAATAGCAAAAATTTAAGTAACACACTTTTACTGCGCAATTCTTTCTTTTGATTATTTTTGCAATTAGAAGTCTAAATGCATGAGACAGCTTCGCATTTCGGCAGATAAATTTAGCGTTGTTTATTTTTGTTATACAGGGTGTTGCCAATTTCGATCAACAGTTTTTGAAATGTTGTAGTAAGCATCAAGAGGATGAAAAACTGCCATAAGCCAGAGGATCGCAAACTACTTGTTAGTCAAAAGTACATGGCGTTTTGTCGGTAAGACGGGGACAATTTTGCGAAAAATAAAAATATTGCAATAAAAATTTTAAATTTCTTTGTTTTGGGTGGAATGTGATAGCATCACAAAAAGTTTATGAAGAATACTGTTCTCATTCAATCGGTAAAATCATATACAATGATATTCACAGCTGAAAATGCGGGGCGTCAAATGTATATTGATGGACCGTATAGTTGAAAATTTACTATTCTGTAAAAAAAGATTCTTTAAATTTACTGCAAGAACTGCTAGCATCAATGTTGCCAGCAATTTCTACCGTAAAAATTGCAATAAAATTGGATGTAATAAATAAATTTACATCTAACTTTACTGCAATTTACAGGGCAAAAAAATACTGGCACCATTGCTTCCAGCAGTTCTTGCCGTAAATTTAACGAATTTTTTTTACAGTGCACTTATTTTGTGTTATCAACTTACAACCGTGGTGTGGATGCCTATTAAAAGTTTCATTGTAATATACACTGTAAAAAAAATCTGTGATGGTACTAAACATTTTCTAGGAAACTGGGATTCCAAGAACTTTTCATGTAACGATAACAGAAAAAATTCATGTAATCGATTCTGAAACTTGAATTTTTGCTGTTACCGTTACAGGAAAAGTTCTTGGAATCCCAATTTCCTAGAAAAGATTTAGTACCTTTGCAGATTTTTTTTTTTACAGTGTACTTGAATTTTCTAAAATTCATTACATGAACCAAAATTGAAGAAGGAGAGACAAATTTTAATGGATGGTTTTTAATCTGATCTTCTATAGTAATTTTTCATCCTTCATTGATTAGAATTCTCCCATCTATGATAAACTACTTATAAACCAATGTTGAGATTTTAGACTGCATAAAACATAGACTTGATTTTATTATAGTCAAAGAGAGATTTATTACCTGAGCAATTCTTCTTGTCGGCGACTTGTATAAGCAATTGTATGTTTCATAACTTGAATTCCAGTCTTCGAATTTACGATTTCTTCATATCTTAAAAATAGTTATTTATGAATTTTGCCTACTGGCAATATTATGCCTTTTACGTATGGTTCTTCACAAACAAAAAAAATTATGATTTTAATGGGATTTTTAAAGCGATTTAATAGACTTTAGCAAAACGTAAACATTCTTTGAATCAGAACATTCTAAAAACAGTCCCGCAGTCAACTGCAGAATAAAGAATACAATCTAAAAAGATGGATTAGAGATGAATAAATACAAATTATATCTATGAAAAAACATATTATGAATTTTAAAGTACAAATGGACAAGAAATAATGAGAAATAATTGATTAAAAGTCATTACAGCTTCGTTCTGTCAACATCAAAGTTTTGGTGCTGCCATCTACAATCATTTTTGCAAGTTAGTGTCTTAATTAGTGTCTTTTTACTGAATATTTCCTTTTAGTTCTTTTTAGGATTTAACATCCTCCGCCCTCGGCAGTAGAGGGGATACCTTTGTAATAGGACGCTTGATATCACTGTCCGCTGTTTTATTCAAGACTACACGAACTCGATTGTCCTGTCCTGGGAAAGTTTGTAGAATGCGGACCATTTTCCATCTCATGGGCATGGATCGTTCATGAATTATTACCAAGTCTCCTTCTCGTAGATTAACACTTGGAGTAGTCCATTTAGGACGCTGTTGGAGATGTTGGAGATATTCTCTTGACCATCTATACCAAAATTGGTTCTTGGCCCTTTCAATAAGGCGCCAACGAGCATTTAATGATGGAGCTCGCGAATTAGAAGCTTCTGGAATATCAAGGAGCGGTGCTCCGATTAGAAAATGACTTGGCGTTAATGCGCGCGGATCTGATGGATCTGATGACATCGGCGTTGGAGGTCTGGAATTTATGCAACTTTCTATTTGACACAGTAAAGTAGATAATTCTTCAAAATTTAAAATACTGGATTTACATGCCTTTAACAGATGATTTTTTGTAAGCTTTACAGCTGCCTCCCATAGCCCACCAAAGTGCGGCGCATATGGAAAAATGAAATGCCAATTGATTTTTTGGCTCGAAAGAAAATCTTGAATTTCTCTGTCCCTCAAATATTGGAATAACTTCTTTACTTGATTTGCTAGACCTACGAAATTTTTCCCATTATCTGAATAAATATCAGACGGCAGGCCTCTACGTGCAATAAATCTCTTTAGGGCTGCTAGCAAGGCTTGCACAGACAAGTCTGATACCACTTCCAGATGCACTACCTTAGTGCACATGCAGACGAATACACATATGTAAGTTTTTATTTTTATCTTACTTCTAGGCAAATTTTGCTTGGTTATGCAGGGGCCGGCAAAATCTATGCCAACCTTGGAAAAAGGACGAATTGGGGTGATTCTGTCAACGGGAAGATCTCCCATCATTTGTTGACAAGCTTGTGTTTTTAGGCGTTTGCAAAGTACACATTTGTTGAGCTCTTGTCGCACAGTAGAACGACCATTAACAAACCAAAATTGTTGACGTATAATAGAAAGTACTAGCTGCGTACCTGCGTGCATATGTTTCTCATGTCATGCTTTATTAATAGTTTAGTGACAAAGTTATTTTTTGGGAGTAGCATCGGATATTTTTTATCGAAGGTTAAAGCCTGATGTTGGGACAAACGACCACCTACTTGAATGATATCACTTGAATCTAAAAATACATTGAGTGATAACAGTTTACTATTGCTTGGTAAGGGTTTTCTTTCTTTTAACAACTTAAGCTCTGTGTTGAATTCAGAACCTTGAATTAATTTTACAATGCATTGAATTGAATTAGAGATTTCTTCTGAACTTAGATTTCCAAATTTTTTCGATGTACTATGTCTAGCATTATGAATAAATCTAAGACAATAGGCTGTGACTCTTGACAGCTTAGAGAATTTCGAAAACTTTAGAAGAAAGTCAGGGGGTGCACTTACTTGTGTTACATTACTGACAGAGTCAATTACTTGATTTAACTCACCTATTGGAGCAGTGAGTTTAGGTATTGGGATTTGCTCATTTGACAGTAGCCATGGAGGCCCATGCCACCACAGAGAATGATTAAGAGGCTTTCGTGGAGGAATTCCCCTAGAAGCTACATCTGCAGGATTTAAAGCACCTGGAATATGATTCCATTCATGGGAAGGCATTAATGCCTGTATTTGGCATACTCTGTTAAGTACCAATTGATTTCCCTTTAAAGGTGGTGCTTTTAGCCAACTGAGAAGAATTTGGGAATCCGACCACAAATAAATATTGTCAAATTTTACTTTTAATGTGTCGATAATTACAGAACATAACTTAACTAGCAAAAGCGCCGAACAAAGCTCGATTCTAGGCAATGTTTGAGGTTTAATAGGATTCACCTTAGTTTTTGCAGCAATCAAATTAACAAATACCCTTTCAGGTGTAACCACACGTAAATATGTAACAGCAGCATAGACTTTATTCGAACCGTCGCAAAAACCGTGCAGTTGAATTTGAACAACTGCTTCATTGAATAAATTTATGTATCTGGGAATTTCTAACGATTTCAATAAATGCATTTCAGATGAAAATTCATTCCAAACATGTTGTATGGCAGGTGGGATTTTCTCATCCCAAGAAATCTTATCCTTCCAAAGATCTTGCATCATGATTTTTAACTTTATTGTTGTAGGAGTTAGGAAACCCAGAGGATCAAAGATTGTAACCACTACAGATAACAAATCTCGTTTTGTTTGTACATCCTTTAAATCAGCGAACCTAATTTGTAAAATATCTTTGGAAGAGTCCCAAAATAAACCAAGAACTTTAACAGTATCATCTTCCTGAATGACCTTTTTTGAGGAAGCCTTCATTTCATCAGGTAAGTGAGCAATTACATCAGGATCGTTACAGGCCCACTTTCGTAGATTAAAACCTCCACTTTTCATAATTTTAATTAGCTCTATCACTAAATTCTGAGCGTTTTCTCTTGAGTCGGATCCAGAAAGGAGATCATCAACGTAAATTTCCTCTTGAATAATTTGGCAGGCCTTTTGATTATATTTTTCATGATCAATGGCCAACTGGCGTAATGTCCTAATGGCCAAAAAAGGTGCACAGGAAAAACCGTATGTAACGGTCAACAGCCTGTATGATTTGATAGTGTCTTTTAAATTAAATCTCCAAAGAATGCGTTGATAATCAATATGATTCTGATTAACGAGCATTTGTCGAAACATTTTTTCGATATCAGCACTAAACGCAATTGGAATCATTCTGAACTTTAATAATAAAGGAAATATTTCCGGCTGCAATTTCGGACCTATCTCAAGATAATCATTTAAAGAGCGACCTGATGAACCAACTGCAGATGCGTCAAATACTACTCTAAGTCGTGTAGTTGAACTATCTTCTTTTAGTACCCCGTGATGCGGAAGATAAAAATGATCCGGATTTGAGATTTCTGAATTTGGTATAAGTTCCATGTGCCCCAAATCGATATATTCTTGCATGAATGCTAAATATTGCTCTCTAAGCAAAAGGTTTTGGTGGAGTTTCTTCTCCAAAAAATAAAACCGCTTTAGAGCTTGAGATTTTGAATCACCGAGGATTGGCTTAGATTTAAACAGCAAGTTTACAACATATCGTCCTGATTCTGTGCGTGAAACGGTTTTAGAATAATTATCTTCAACAAGAGAAATTGGATCAGAACTGGGAACCGACTCAAGTTCCCAGAACTTTTGCAGCTGAGAAGTAATCTGCGTCGTAACATGACAACTAACAGATGAATTTTGGTTTGATTCATTCGAATAAATAATTCCCGATAACATCCAACCCAGTTTAGAATTAATAGCACTCGGTGATCCTTTAGGTCCTAAAATAGACTCTCCTATTATGATATTAGCAAACAAATCTGCACCTATAAGAAGATCAATGGGACTGGACACATGGGAATTTAGATCCGCAAGATTCAAGCCTTCAATATGTGGCCAAAACGTAGTCGTAATCAGAAAATTTGGTAAATTTGTTGTTATCTGATTAACAACTGACGCGTCTAACTGAAAGACTTCATCATTAAAATGGGGAGAGAATGTCAAAGAAACTTCCTGAAGAGATGTTTCTGCAACTAAATTATTTATACCTGAGATTTTATGATTTGTAGGCCTTGATGGAAGACCTAATTTTTCACAACAAGTTTTAGAAAGTAGGCTCTTTTGAGAACCACTATCGATCATCGCCCTGCAAGGAATGAATTTGCCTGATTTGGACTTTACACGTATAATGGCAGTAGCCAACAATGTTTGAGAATTTCTACTAAACGACTGATTAGTAAAACAATTTGATTCATTTAAATTACCTACAGCATTTGGGGTCGTTACATGATCTTGTTGTCCAATAATTTGTTGTTGTGCAGGGGCAGATTGATCACGATGAAGGAGTGTATGATGTTTCGAATTGCAATGTTTACATGTGGTATTTATCAAACAATTAGCAACAAAATGGTTAGAACGCAAACAGTTCGTACATAACTTTTTAGATTTTACTAAATGCCAGCGTTGCTCAACAGATAAATTCTGCATTAATGGGCATCTATGAAGTTGGTGCGATTCATTACATTTTGGACAAATATTTTTTTGTGATTTATTCACATTATCCGTTACGACAGTATTCGATACCGATCTTTTTGGAAAATGTTGAGATTTAGGATCAAATTTATTTTTTAACTTAGATTCAGTTTTAATAAATTCAACATTACAATTCTGCAGACTACGTGCTTTTTTTTTCAAGAAAACTAATTACCATTTCATAAGTTGGAAAACAATCATTATTTAATGATAACTCCCACTGTTTTCGTAAATTATCATCAAATTTTGTTTGAATTAAATAAACTAAAATCAAATCAACAAATTCATTAAATTCAAATTTTAAAGATTTCAAATTTCGAATAACTTCATTACAAGTGTCCAATAGCTCTAGAATTGATTTTTGCGTAGGTGATTTTAATGATTTAACATTAATGAATTTTGACAGTAATGAATATGCCAAATTCTTACGATTATCATAGCGATTAACCAGAGTTTCCCACGCTTGTTTATAATTATCACCGGAAATTGAAAATCCCGAAATTAATTTAGCAGGATAATTTTTTACACTCGCTATTAAATAAGAAAATTTTAACTGATCTGATAAATTTTCATTATTATGAATTGCAGTCAGAAATGTTTCCTTAAAAGTAATCCAATTATTGATATCTCCATAAAATATCGGCAACTCAAATTTAGGTAACTTTAAAGCGTTATCCTTAACAGAAATTGAATTATTACTGGTTTCATTCTTATTTTCTTCTATTTTTACAACCAAAAATACTTCGATTTTTACTAAATCGTCAACAACTATGTCCTTCGCTTTTGTAAATGAATCGTATAAAATATTAATACTTTCTTCTGCGATTCCAAAATAAGATTTCTTTAAATCAGCTTCTAAGCTAATTAATTCTTCTTTAAGCTTTTCAGTTAATTTAACATTTTTGTTTTCTATTGCTTCAGCTACTTGAATGTTATATCTGTTAATTTCTTTTATAGTGAAATTAAATTTCTGTTCATTTTGTATTTCTACTTTCGTTTTTATTCTGAAGTAATTAACTTTTATAATTAAACTTTAAAAATATTATTTCACTGAACGCTCCGGTTCGACGGACCAGAAAATTTATTTATGTTGAGATTTTAGACTGCATAAAACATAGACTTGATTTTATTATAGTCAAAGAGAGATTTATTACCTGAGCAATTCTTCTTGTCGGCGACTTGTATAAGCAATTGTATGTTTCATAACTTGAATTCCAGTCTTCGAATTTACGATTTCTTCATATCTTAAAAATAGTTATTTATGAATTTTGCCTCCTAACAATATTATGCCTTTTACGTATGGTTCTTCACACACAAAAAAAAATTATGATTTTAATGGGATTTTTAACCTTCCGTCTACCAGACAAAACACCCATTTATCTACATTAAATATTGCTGTCGGGTCCAATGGACCCGTCTGGTAGACGGAAGGTTAAAGTTATTTAATAGACTTTAGCAAAACGTAAACATTCTTTGAATCAGAACATTCTAAAAACAGTCCCGCAGTCAACTGCAGAATAAAGAATACAATCTAAAAAGATGGATTAGAGATGAATAAATACAAATTATATCTATGAAAAAACATATTATGAATTTTAAAGTACAAATGGACAAGAAATAATGAGAAATAATTGATTAAAAGTCATTACAGCTTCGTTCTGTCAACATCAAAGTTTTGGTGCTGCCATCTACAATCATTTTTGCGAGTTAGTGTCTTAATTAGTGTCTTTTTACTGAATATTTCCTTTTAGTTCTTTTTAGGATTTAACATCCAATATAGTAAATTAATGAACATATCTGAATTACTGAACCATGGGAAAAATAAAATTGTGATTGTTAAACATAAAATGCTTAACAGTAGCTGAATGTTTAAATTCATCATTTTTAACATTAGTTGCATTCTCCTCATAACGGATCTTAAAAGGTCACTTGGTATGACCTATCCAAGGCTGCCACAGCCGACTGTTTTTTAATTCTATTTCACGCCACTTTTTCCCAAGAATACAATGAGAGGATGCCAGTCTATAAAAGGATGCCAAGGATTCCATTCTATAATAGGATACCAAGGATACCAGTCTATAAGAACTGAATAACGCAATAAAGAAATGGAGAAAGGAATCAGAAATTTAATTTTTTTTTTTAAATTGAGAGCCAAATATTCGAAAATTTGAATGCAAGAAACATATCATTAACCAAGTTGTTAGAATTCTTCCATCTATGATAAACTTCTTAAAAAACTACATAATAAATTAATGAACGTGTCTGAATTACTGAACCATGAGAAAAGTAAAATTGTGATTGTTAAACATAAAATGGTTAACAGTTGTTGCATGTTTAAAGTCATCATTTTATAACATTAGTTATATTCTCCCTGTAATGAATCGTAAATGTTCACTTGGTTCTACATATACAAAGCTGCCACAGGCGACTGTTTATTATTTTATTTCAAGTCACTTTTTCCCAAGAAAACCATAAGAGAATGCCAATCTATAAAAGGATACCAAAGATAACAATCTATAAGAAATGAAACAGGAAAGAAAGAAATGAAGAAAGGGAAGAGAGGGATTTTTTTTATTAAGAGCGAGATATTCAAAAATTTGAATATAAAAAAAATCATTAACCCAGTCGTTAGAATTCTTCCATCTATGATAAACTTCTTAAAAAGCAATATAGTAAATTAATGAACATTTCTGAATTACTGAACCATGTAAAAAGTAAAATTTTGATTGTTAAACATGAAATGGTTAACAGTTGCTGCATGTTTAAAGTCATAATTTTTAACAATAGTTATATTCTCCCCCTAACAGATCGTAAAAAGTCACTTTATTTGACCTATACAAGGCTGCCACAGTCAACTGTTTTTTAATTCTATTTCATGCCACTTTTTCCCTAGAATACAATGAGAGGGTGCCAGTCTATAAAAGGATACCAAGGATACCAGTCTAATGGTTTAATCTATAAAATGATACCAAGTATACCAGTTTAGAAGAACTGAAATAGGAAAGAAAGAATTGGAAAAATGGTAACAGAGTGATTTTTTTTTAAATATTGAGAGCCAAATATTCGAAAATTTCAATGTAAGAAACATATCATTAACCAAGTTGTTAGGCTTCTCCCATCTATGATAAACTACTTATAAACCAATATAGTAAATTATGAACATTTCTGAATTACTGAACCATTGGAAAAGTACAATTCTGATTGTTAAACATAAAATGGTTAACAGTTGCTGCATGTTTAAATTCATAATTTTTAATATTAGTTATATTCTCTCCTTGCGGATAGTAAAAGGTCACTTGGTTTGACCTTTTACAAGGCTGCCACAGGTGACAGTTTTTTAATTCTCTTTCATGCTACTTTTTCCCAAGAATACAATGAGAGGATTCCAGACTGTAAAAGGATACCAAGGATACCAGGCTATAAGAACTGAGACAGGAAAGAAATAAATGGAAAAAGGGAAGAGAGTAAATTTTTTTTTTTAATTTGAGAGCCAAATATTTGAAAATTTGAATGTAAGAAACATAACATTAACCAAGTTCTTGGAATAATTCCATTTGTGATAAACTTTTAAAAAACCAATGTATTAAATTTATGAACATTTCTGAATTCGTTAACCATTAGAGGAATAAAATTGATTGTTAATCATCACATGGTTAGCAGTAGCGGAATGTTTAAATTCCTCATTTTTAACAGTTAGTCTTATTCTCTTAAAAGCGGACCGTAAAATGTAGTTTGATCTTTACAGGGCTGTCACATGTAACTATTTTTTAATTCTATTTCGCACCACTTTTCAAAAAAAATGCATATTTATACATATGCTTTGACAACATTTGCATGAAAAATATAAGGTACCCTGGGGTAATAACGCCAGGCGGGGTAATAACGCCAAGTGCTTATATTTTGCATATTTATGAAATAATCAGGTAAATGACACCCATGTGCTCTGCGCAGAAGGGTTTTGAGTCATATAAATCGCAAAAAACAGCTTCAAGTTAATTTGTTTCATCTTTAGGTCTTATTGTTTTAACAAACAACTAAAATTAACGCTTGATCTAAAATTTGCGAGATACGTTTTGTATATGTGAAGACTATCTTTTTATCCGGAAATACTTTGTTAATTGCATAAATTTGTAGTGCATTTCATGTACTCTTAAAATATTGTTGAAGATTTTGGATATCTTCTCGAGATAATTTGTAATTTAAAATGTACTGCGCAATAACTATACCGGGGTAATAACGCCAATCCTTGACATTAATACCCCGGTTGATTGCCTACACAGGGTGCGTAGTCTGGAAGCACCTTGTAAGCACCTTTTACCAGAATTTTTATAATGTAAAATCTGTTTTATTTAACGAAAAAGAAATCCTTTTTCAGATGTAACAACCAGTACTTTAAAGAATTTCTGGTACTAAAATAATTAAAATCCTCTGAGTTTCTTGATGACTACGCACCCTGCTACAGTGGCCGAGCTACATCCTAAATACTGATTCAAATAAACACAGTTAAAACTGTGCAATTTTTCTCATATTTCTATTTAAACGGTCCTTTTTAAGCAAAAAGAAACTCACTGTCTGATATTCATTTGCCTCATCCCCCCTCCCACACCACACCTTTATATTTCTTACACATTCACAAAAATTGAACATTTTCAATATCTTAGAATGCAATTTGTCAATTTCTAAGTTTGTAGAGTTTGTATTTTTAGAATTGGGCTATCTACATGCAATTATTCCATCTTATTTCATAGTTTTGTTTGCATGGCGTTATTACCCATATAGGTGGGTAATAACGCCAAATAGCATGGGTCAAGAAAAAACGCTATTACATTTTATGAATACATATCTGTTAAATTATTTTATTTTATATAGATAGTCAATGAGTTGCTGTATCAGATCCTATATTTGTTTGAAAAATACAATCTAAAACTAAGCCGTGAAAATTAGTAGAACCTTAACGTGGCGTTATTACCCCAGGGTACCTTACTTTAAAATATAGGTTAATAGAGGTTCAAAGAGAATATAAAAAGAGTCGTCTGTGACAGCCCTGCCTATATACATTTTGGAAAAACTCTAGGCAGCTTGTGAATTCTTCATTCTTAAAATCTATCTGTCTGCTGTTTGAGATTTGTAAATTTAATTTTGTTAAAGAGAGTACAAAATACTTTATGGAGGTTTTGAATATTCGGTAATTAAATTTCAGAAAATATTGAATTATAATTGAATTAACATTACGAGCAGTTTTGAAATTGAAATAGGTAAATTTAATGAGTTTATAGTGAATTAATGTTGCCAGATTGGACACTTTTTTAATTCAGATTTTTTGACTGTCACTACTTTTTTAAATAGTATAATTTGCCTTATTTTTCAAAAATTTTCATCTATTTGTAAATAGGTCGAATATTTCTATTTCAAAAAAGCGGTGTCAATCTACAATCCCTGAACTTTTTTGTCCCAAATCTGGCAACAATTTAGTGAATTCAATCGACAATTATAATTGGAAAATCCCGACCAATGGCAGAAGATTTAATAAAATATATTTCTAGTTTGAGCGAATCATTAAAGAAATACTGTTTAAGGATTGGTTAACGTAAGTATAAAAGCACCTTCTTATTAGCAGGCTACTTAGCAAACTTATGGTTAGCAAGATCAGAAAAATGCTAATAATATTTTATGCATATATTAAATACATAACATCATTAAAAATGATAAATAAAATAAAAACAAACTAAAATAATACAAAACCAGTCAGATGTGACAATCCGAAAACTTTCTTCTATTTTATGCATCTTAATACTTCCTGAAAAATGCAGCACAGCAGCGCCACCAGTTAGACGATTTAAACCAAAATCTAGTCCGCAACAACTTACGTCAACCTATAACTGAATCTGAAGTTTGATGAAAAGCCATGCATTAGTTTTTGAGATAGAGTTATTGCAAAATCTTAAAATAAAACTTCATAGTAGCGCCACATGTTGGGTGATGTACACCAAAAGCTAATCAAGATCAATTTTTTATCAGGTACTAACTGAA
Organism: Maratus speculifer; assembly: GCA_964019185.1. Lineage (NCBI taxonomy): Eukaryota > Metazoa > Arthropoda > Arachnida > Araneae > Salticidae > Maratus > Maratus speculifer. The sequence continues at coordinate 180,616,877 of OZ025297.1, forward strand.
TCTGAAGTTTGATGAAAATCCATTTATTAGCTCTTGAGACTCCTTTATTGCAAAATCGTGAAAAATGTATCATTGCAGCGCAATCTGTAAGACTATTTACACCAAAAACTAAACAACACTAATCTATATCAGGGGCAAACTGAATCTGAAGTTTTAGAAAATTTCGTAGATTAGTTTTTGAGATAGAGCTATTGCGATAATCATTAATAATTCACCATGGCAGCGCCACCGGTTGAGCGATTTGCACCAAAACATATTCAGCACCATGTTATATTAAGTACTAACTAAATATAATATTTTATGAAAATGAATGCTTTAGTCCTTGAGGTATTGTGACTATTGTGGAAATTTTAATTATTAATGTTAGAATAACAGAGACACGTGTTAAGCGATATATATCAAAAGCTAATCGGAGCTAGTTTATATCAAGGTCTCGCAGAATCTAAAGTTTTGTGAAATTCCGTGCATTTGTTCTTGAGATAGTGTTCTTGCGATAATCACAAATAGTGCACCATGGCAGCGCCACCTATGGAGGGATTTGCACCAAAACATAATCAGCACTATTTTACATTAAGTACTAACAAAATTTAAAATGTTATGAAATTCCATGCACAAGATCTTGAGGTATAGCTATTGTGGAGATTGCGAATAATGCAGCATAGTAGCGCCACCTTTTGATCGATATACATCAAAAACTAATCAGATCTAGTTTATATCAAGCTTTAACAGAATCTAAAGTTTTGTGAAATCCCGTGCTTTAGTTCTTGAGATAGAGCGCCCACAAAATTTTTGTCACATACACACAGACAGACAAACATTTTGTAAAAACATGCTTTTCGGGTTCTCTGACAACTAAAACGTATAAATCCGTCGAAAACCGTATTTCGAAAATTTTCACGAATCCAATACTTTCTTTCTTATAATGATAGAAGAAAGTAAAAATAAGTTCTTAAACATCAAAATACTGATTTTAGCTATTAAAAATATTTGCGATTTTAGTTTTTTTTTTTTTTTTGTGTATGTCAAATTCATAGGAATGCTACCACTTATTTAATTAAAAATAAAGTGTATTCTATAATGACGTATTCTACTTTTTAAAACATTGAAATATTATTATCCTACATTTTTTATAAATGTCAATAAAAACACGTTTCCTTTAGAAAAAAAATTAAAGGTTGCATTTATTAGAGCAGAGAAATACATGTAACTAAAAGTATTTATCAAAATTCTAAATTTAATGCACGCTTTGAAATGTAAATTGATAAACATTCAAAATATTCTTCGGCCAAATACGCTTTCATGATATTGTAAAACTTAATAACCACTTATCGAATACCTGAATGAAATATGATATATGATTTTAACAATTACTCACAACACACATCCTTCCAACTCATTAAATGCCTATATTCTATAAATCAAAAATATTACCTGTACGCGATAAGAAGTATTTTGCACAAAATATTATTGGCACTTCGATAATAAGAGTAGTAATGGGTATAAATATGCTAGTTTCATTTAATGTGTTCCTGTGATTATTACTTATAAAAATAAATTAATAAACTCTCCAACAATCTCAAGTGCTGCGGAAATTAATGGAATACATATGCAAATGCATGTCTTAAACTACATTTAGAGTTTTCAGAAAATCAAACTAGAAGTAATTGAAAGTTAAATTTTAATTTCAAAATGCAAAGTTTTAATAATGGTTTTAATGATAAATTTTCAGAAACTAGTTTCCTTTCATGAGAATGTAGCATTAGAAAATACATAGTAATCTATTTAGCGAGATTAAAACTTTAAATAGTTCATTTGTAAAACAATATACTTGGAATGCTAACACGATAAAAGAACAATTTCTAATTAGATATATATCCAGGGCTTTAGCTAAGGGGCGCTATGGACGACTCATCCCCCTTCCTAAATATTTTGAGCCCCCCCTCCCCTCTGGAAAAGATTCCAAATTTCGCTAAATGAATTTCTGTTCCGAAAATTCGAACCAAATTATGTTCAAAAATCTAATTTATTTTTGAGACCCTTTCACAGTTTTGCAGAACTGCTGAATTGTATCTAAAAAAAGTGTTTCAACACTCGCTCATCCTATTTCTCCATACGTAGCTAACATGATGTTTAATTTTGCATCAGTTATACACTCAAATTTTTCATCATCATGTACTTTTCTTAGCATAAAATGAAGTTGTTACAACAGTTTAATAAGAAACATAGTACGTACAATGCGAATATGCACTAATTTCTCTTTCTGAGTCAGAGAGAGAGAAAAAAATTATGAGCCCCCTCTCCCCCCCCCCCATTGTTCACTTCTAGCTACGACCCTGTATATAACATAAAAATAAAAAACATACTTTTATTGCTCAATTTCATTTTTTTAACTATTTTGGTAATTACATTTCTCAGTGCAGGGTACATCCTTATATTACAGAAACCAATTTTAGCGTTGAGGATTTTTGTTATAGAGAGTGTCTGACAACGGACAAATTCAGAAAAGCGATAATATGCATCAGTAGAGTGAAAATTTGTTATAGACCATGGAGTCGCAAATTACTTATTTAGTCACAAATATAAGATGTTTTATCTTAACTAAAGTCAGCCAGACGGTAATGATTTTCAGAAAAATAAATACACTGGTATGCAAAAATTAAAGACGGAGCAGATAAGTTAGCATAAAAGCCGAAAAGGATAACCGAACGAAATGAAAGGCCAATCAGGAGATAGATGTGAAACAAATGCAGTAGAACATGCCCATATATGGCATATGGCGTAAAAGGAGGAGGTGTTAAAGAGGATAAAGCACAGAGGCGGTGACCGTTCAGAAATTTGGTGAAGTCTATTGCCCTTTGTAAAGTTATTTCAAAGACGTTGTTTTACTACTATTGTGTGATATAGACTAGAGGCTATCCAAGAGATGTCATTTGGATTACTTTACACGAGTTCGATTCAGTTGGAATTTGTAATAAGGTCAAAGTGTGACAAGTGTGGCACAAGAGTTCATTATCACGGACAACATTGTTCTACGAGACTGGAGTACATTTCAAACGAGGGGATCAACTACCCGAGCATTCAGCAGTGGTCGCCCACGAGCAACAACAGCAGCCGACCATTATTTTGTCCTACAGGCGAAAATAAACAAGTGGCAGGCAGCTCCAGAAATCGAAAAGCAGATTGAACAGACTACTGGACGTCGAATATCACATTTTACCATGGCTAAAAGGCTGCCCAAAGTGGTCTATATGCAATACGTCCAGTACGGTGTGTATCATTAACGCCTGCTCATTGGAAACGCCGGTTTCTGTGGTGCCAGAAACGCAAAAAATGGACGCAACAGGGGTGGTGTCGAGTATTCTTTGTAGATAGGAGACGATTGAGTATGACGAGCGATTCTGGACGTTTACACACCTGGAGAGAATAGGGAATACCTAACTCCACTCTAACATCATCGAAGGGTACAATTTTTGGGGATGCCGGGGTTCTTGTTTTGGTTGGTGTCACGCTTGGTAGCCGTACGAACCTCCACGTCTTCCAAAGATGTTCAGTATCTGGCGCCCACTATTGCGCTGAGATTCTCTTGCCTCATGTGCGTCTTTTTAGAGGTGTTGCGGGTCCGAACTTCCTCTTCACGGACTACAACGCTCTCCGTCATCGTGCAACGGAACTCTTGGAAAGTGAAGATATTTAACGCATGGATTGACCTGCAACATCTCCAGGCTTGAATATCATAGAACACATGTGGAATCTTCTCTGGTTACGCTTACCATCACGTTATGTGTCACCGGCAATGATTCCGGAGCTGAAATCGGCATTACAAGAGGAATCAGACTCGATGCCTCAACAGCCCTTAGACAATCTCGTCCTCACCATGGGCAGACGTTGTAAATCCGTCATCGCAGTTTGGGGTTAACATCTCACCTATTATATAATATTTTTTTCTGCCAGATGCCTGTAAGAAGGACGCTTCTGTCTTATCTGCATTTGTGCTCCAAGTGACCTTTACAATAAATTGCTTATGTATCCTTTTGATTATTTGTTTAAATGTTTTTCAACACTCTTCCCATATTTTCACATCTTGAAGATCTTATGTTATGATTTTGGTCGATATGGAAAAACTTCTGTGTGACGTTAAATTCGAAAAACCCTCTCGTCCTTAAATTTGCACACCAGTGTATATTGCAATCAAAATCTAATATTATGTACTTTGATTTTTATGAATTGTTATAACATTACAAAAAGTTCTGCTCACGGAAATTCACAAAGTTCTGCTCACTTCAGTCTGCTCACAAAGTTCTGTCCACTGCTTCAGTTCTTTTAACAACTTTTTATTACATGTCTCCGTGCAATGTACATCCTTGTATTACGGAAACCAATTTTAGCGTGGATGATTTTTGTTATAGAGTGTGTTGCTGCATTCGACCGACAAATTCAGAGGAGTGATAATAAGCATCAATAGAGTGAAAAATTGTCATAAACCATGGAGTCGAAAACTACTTATTTAGTCACAGATATAAGATGTTTTATCCTAATTAAAGTCAGCCAGATGGTAATAATTTTGAGGAAAATAAATACATTGCAATCAAAATCTAATAACATGTACTTTGTTTTGTCTTTTTAAGAATTCTTATTACATCACAAAAAGTTCTGCTTACACAGTCGATGATACCGTACGAACTGCTAATTACAGTAAAAAAAAGTGGAGGATCAAGTGCATGATATTTGTGCGTATAACAAAAACTCTTTACAAATGTAAGTATTAAAAGCGTCATTATAATATACTTCAGTTTTTTGAAAGTTATTGCGTTAATTGTGATCGGAGATCGCAGAGAAGGTTTCGTTTAATATTTCTTTCAAAACAACATATCCTTTAATTAATAAATCCAAATTGTCAATTTATAATTCTTAAATTCTTACATAGATGGTAGTGCCAATAAACTTAATTTTAAAAATAAATATAAAAGGAAGTGATTTATCAAATTAAAAAGGTTCGAATCAAATTATTTAAATAAAATCGAGAATTCCAACTTTTTTAAAAATCCGAAATAAAAAAAATTAGCGGAGATATAAGTAAAATTTTAAATCTCTAAAAACGAAAAAAAAAATGGTTAAATGGAATTTAAAATGTTGAATCATTAATAAATCGCAATAATTTTTAAAATAAAAAGAAAATTGAATTCCAAAAAACAGCATGAATGTCAATGATTATTTATCACAGCATAATAATAAACGAAAAAAATAAATTAAAAAATTGTAATTTAACAAATTAAAACGACTATTTGGAAAATTATATTTTCAAAGATGAAAATTTTAGACTTATAAATAAATTCTATATTTAAAATAATAATAATTATTATTATTATCATTTTTATGACGATCAAATTGTGGTTTCCGTAACTGCAGAGTTCTGTATTATGTACGCCATGGATTAAAATTAATATTCCTGTACCACTCATATACATATTTTAAATGAAATTTTTACTTTACAATTTTCGGTACAGCAAATATTTAAACTTCTAAAAATCACACTTTTTCCATTTTTACACCGTTGTATAGAGAAAAAAAATGCACTTTTAAATGCAATTTGTTTAAAAGCTGTATCTCAGTTTGTTTTTAAGTTATTCATTTTTTGTAGTTTTCTTTAGTACTTGTTTGCCATCGTGGCAACAGGAGTATTTTATTTCTGGACATTAAACATGAACCAATAAGAAAACGAATAAAATAAAAAAGAGAAGTATTCCATTTTTGGACATAAAACTTAGACAAGAAAATGAATAAAATAAAATAAGCTGCAGAATTCAACCAATAAAAAGATTCATGTGTACTTCAGATTTCCCAATTTTCTACCGAAGACAACAACTATTTTCCAAATAGTTAATAATATAAATCCTTAAATTGGTAAAAAAAAAAAAAAATGCATCCTTTTAATTAAGTCCATCTTAATATGAAATTTTCAACTTCCAGCACCGGGGTTCAACATAAAAACGTTCTGTTTATTAGCGAGATCTTTACCTCCAAACTATGGTGGCTACACGGAAAGCGTTGAAATTGTGGTTCTGTTTCAATATTTAAATCACAACAATGAACGGATGGCATTAAAAAAATTAATTTAATTAAAATAAGAGCCTTTTTCAAAATTTTATGATTTGTAATGTCACACGAGGTATTCAGCTCTAAGTATACAAGTTTTGAGTCAGCTGTAAGTACGCAACAGCTGTGGATTCAACGGTAAGTATACAACATTATTCAGAAACCGAAGTTTCTGAATAATGCAGATTTTACGCAATCTGTGACTGGCAGACAGAAGAGTGAGACAAATAGGATATCATCAGATAAGTGAATCTAAAAAAGCAGAATAATTTGGTCCATTGTATTTTACTTATAAATTGATTTATTTTTACTGCAGTTTTATTATGTATGTATATTGTCACTAACATTTTTATGAGAACAAATTTTTTTGAATGTGGATAATCACATGACAGTTACCATTGACATTTTAGCTAAACTGAATATCATTATGCACTGGTAATAATGTACTACAGTGAAACCTCCAAATAAGGGACACTCCGAATAAGGGACACCTCTGTTTAAGGGACAAAACTTCCGGTCCCAGTCCCTTGGTATAGGACGTGTAATGTATTTACCTCTGAATAAGGGACACTCCATTTAAGGGACCTTGAAAATGAGATTAAAGAGACTGATTTTTAGGTAGATTTCGTAAGAAATACTACCTATTGCAATCGCACAAGTTTATATATACACTATATTGCCATTGATTATGGGACACTTGCGATTTTAGACATTTTACTAAATATCTAGAAAAATACATGAGGAATCATCTCGAAACTCTTAGTGTATAAATATAATAGTATACGTCATACATCTCCGTGAAGATTTTTTACCGAAACGCCATAGGGGACCGTCAACAAATTAAAAAAAGAATGAATATCTTTTGAATAACCCTGTCAAAACTAATGTAGCAAAAGCGCTCAAACTCTGGATTATGATTGAATGCCTTATTGTAATACACTGTGTTCATTTTTATGCAAATAGCATGCACACTCGCAGAGTAATTAAGGTTTTTATAAAAATGGTCCCAAATTTTTCCAAGTTTTTCCATTATAATTTTCAGAGTTCTTAATATAAAATAATATTTTTTTCAGAAAATATGACAAACAACATTGCACACAGTACCCTGTAATCAGAATTAAAAAATAATAAAAATTGTATGAAAAATGAGTAGGTTTACTATATAATTTTTTACTGCGCATGCGTCAAAGATATCAAAATTTCATTTGCATATTATGTTAGCTAAATGTATAGAGCAACTTTTGTAAAAGTCTCAAAATCATAGCTTGAAAATTCTGAAAGTAATCGTCTATAGAAAAAGGACAAAATCCGTTGTTTCCAAAATGAAGCAAAAAAAATGAGGGATTTTATCCAAATGCAGTAGTACATCCCATATTGTGTATTCTATATTGACACTAATCAATGAATATATGGATACAACCCCTCTTGTTTTTGCTTCATTTTGAGAATAACGGATTTTCGACTTATTCAATTGACGATTATTGTCAGAATTTTCAAGTATGATCTTACAAAAGTTGCTCTATACATTTAGCTAACATAATATGCAAATGAAATTTTGATATCGTTGACGCATGCGCAGTAAAAAATTATTTAGTAAACCAACTCATTTTTTATACAATTTTCATTATTTTTTAATTCTGACTACAGAGTACTGTGTGCAATGCTGTTTGTCATATTTTCTGAAAAAAATAATATTTTATATTAAGAACTCTGAAAATTATAAGGAAAAAACTTGGAAAAATTTGGGATCATTTTTATAAAAACCTTAATTACTCTGCGAGTATGCATGCTATTTGCATAAAAATGAACAAGGCTTATTACAATAAGGCATTCAATCACAATCTAGAGTTTGAGAGCGCTTTTGCTACATTAGTTTTGACAGGGTTATTCAAAAGATATTCATTCTTTTTTAATTTGTTGACGGTCCCCTTTGGAGTTTCGGGAAAAAATCTTCACGGAGATGTATGACGTATACTATTATATTTATACACTAAGAGTTTCGAGATGATTCCTCATGTATTTTTTTAGATATTTAGTAAAATGTCTAAAATCGCAAGTGTCCCATAATCAATGGCAATATATATATATATATATATGTCTACTTTTAATGGTATTATATATATATATATATATATACCCTTTTTTATGGACACGATAACTTCTATAATTCTTTACCAATCTCCACCAAACTTGTACATAAAATCAATGGGGATAAAATCTTGGCTGAGTTCGTTAATGGGCAAAATCGGACCAAGGGGGTCGGAATAGGGGGCGTTTTTGTGAAAACCAAAAAAACGCCATAACTTCTTAATTAAAGTAGATATAGAATCGGTTTAAAGTTTATATTACTTCTTAAAAATGGGCCAAAAGTATAGGCAAGACAGAATTTTGATAAATTTAGAAGTGGGCTCAAGGGGCGAAAAAAACAGGGATTTTGAGAGAAAAAAATTCACAACTTCGTCAATTTTCAAGATATCAAGTCCAACTACATTTTTTATAAATGTTCTTAAAATTATCTAAAACTTTTGTATTTACAAGTTTTTGATAGGACCAACTTTTACCGATGAAAAAAATTAAAAACGAAAAGAAAAAGGGCGCCGAAAAAAGAGAAAAATCCATAACTCCGTCAATTTTTAAGATATCAAATCTGATTAAATTTATTTTACATCTTCTCAAAAATATCTACAACTTTTATATTGATAAGTTTTTCATAGGACCAATTCGTATAGCAAAAAGAAATTAAACAAAAATAGGAGTTAGAGAAAAAACCTCAAATCCAAACAGCTCATATTCTGACTCATTTTTAAATTCATTTTTGATTTTAAACGCATCCAAATGGTAGATCCTCTTATTTAGAAACTGTATAAAGTGACGCATTGGTCAATTTTCTGATAAAGACAGAATATATTTTGAAAAAGGCTATCAAAAAAGGTATTTTGAACAGATTTTCCCGAAGTCTTCGAGATTTGAAAATTTAAGGAAGTTTTCACATAGCAAATTGCGTTTTTTATGACTCGTTTTAAAATCCATTTTCGCTCTCAAATGCATCCAATTTACAGATCCTCTTATTTAGGAACTATATACTGTGACGCATTGGCCAGTTTTTTGATAAAGATAGAATATATTTTTAAAAATGCTGTCAAAGTGAGTATTTCGCACAAAATTTTCCGAAGCAATCATGATTAAAGAATTAAGAATGTATTCAAACAACAAATCGGTTATTTTATGACTCATTTTAAAATTCAATTTTTTTCTCAAATGCTTTCAACTGACAATTTTTTGTTATTTAGGAACTGTATAATGTACTGTTTTGGTCGATTTTTTAATAAATTTAGAATCTATTTCAAAATATGTTGTCATAATGGGCATTTGAGCTGAATTTTTCTTAAGATGATTCTGATAAAACCAGGTTTTGCAGAAAAATGAAATTAAAAATTTTTCATAAACGGCCAAATGAAGTTATTAAATTGGGTTTATCTCTAATCATATATATATACGTATATATATATTTGTTGAAATGAACACTCTTCGAAATCTACCTCCGCCTATAGGCCCAGCCGACAGGGATTTTTTGCATTTCAGATAATGAAATAGTCTGTGATGAAAATGAAAATACAGATTTTTGTGAACTTATCAATCAGACAGACAGTCATGTTGATACCGAGGCATATAACACTATTAATGACAATTTATTTACCCACAATTCTGATTCAACTTTTATCCGCATTGAAAGTAATGGTGAAAATTGTGAGGATGATTCAGAAAGAGGAGAATAAAAGAAAATTGTGAAATAAAGAAGTTTACATATGCTTTTAAGTTGTCCTTAAATCCAAAAAAGCAATTTTTAAGACATATGATTTAATTTTTATCCAGAAATGCCTGAAACTAGCAAGTGTTGTTGTTTAGAAAATATGTAATCAACCAAGTTTTTTTTATTTTTTTTTTTTTTTTCAAATGCAATTTATTTTTCAGAATAATATCAATGTGGCCGTTTTGAACCGAATTTTTACGCGAAGAAAAATAATTACTCAAAAAAGGGTAAAAAATGTCTTTGCCACGTGATCAAAATTACCTATTTCTCAACAGGGAATTTATTTTTCAAAAAAATTAAATACAGTTCAATTGCAAATTGCTTCCACAGTCAAGCATTGCAATTTTAAATCTTTCAATTAAGAAATTAATTTCTAAATGCGCCAAAACGTTTTCCGCTTGCTATTTAGAGCATTTGAAAGATTTGTTGCCTTAAAGTACGCAAAACAGTTGAATACTTATTTTGTCTTTGGTGAATACTGCTGACAACGAAGAACTAAAATTTATTATGATAAATGAGCATTTGAAAGGTTTATACTGAAAAATTGAAATTTGCAAAACACTACCTTTTGATTGTTATTTCAAGTAAAATTCTTTCAAATGTTTTTATACTTTTTGCTGCATGTACACAGTTTGCATAAATAATACAAATAAAAAATTCTACAAATCATTTAATGATTTAGTCATTGACTGACAATTTTAATTTAATTAATCCTCTTTTCTTTCTTTTGTCTGATTAACATAATTTATACACTTCGGTTTGTTTAAGGGGCATCATCTTTAATGCTTTGCTATTTTTATGTCCTTCAGAACAATTAATTAAAAATAATTTAAAAAACTCCAAATAAGGGACACCTCTATTTAAGGGACAAAAGTTCCGGTCCCATAGGTATCCCTTCTTTGGAGGTTTCACTGTATTACCAGTGTCTTTACAATTTCATGGTTTAGAGACAAATGGTTTTAAAACTATTGAGACTAGAATGAAGACATATAAACTTATAGGAATTAGGCTACTGAAAAGCGTAAGATCTGAGACCTAACTTATATTTAAAAATGTTTACGCTATGACATAGCCTTTGATTAAGAAAATGTTGGGGGGGGGGGATATGTAGGGCAATTATTCAGAAGGCTGCACCCAGAAAAAAGTTTTGTTGAAGCAACAATAATTTTTTTGATCCTACAAATCTTTTCATTTAAATATGGGTCAATGGAAATTTTGTTTAGTTAACAAAAAAATATTGTTTTTTTTTTTAATTTTCCGTCCACAAGTTTCATCTGAAATGTATAATAACATAATAATAACGTCATTAGTCAGTCTCAATTTGAAAAGTTTTTATTATCCAAAAATTATGATAATCCTTTATAGCTATATAAGTCCATTAAACAAAAATACGTGAGAGAGTTATGGCTACTGCACACCAATTTAAATTTTGCAAAAACAACAAAATTTTGTTGGAATTACAAATTGAAAATACAAGAGTTTAGTAAGACTCAAATATAATTGATGAAATTTTGTTAAAATTTTATAAGAGTGTTAACAATATTTTTTTCTCTGAGCAACAAATCTGATATTTTATTTTAACTAAAAAAATTCGCTTAAAACAACCAAAATGTACTCAACAAAACATGTTTTGTAGTTTTAATCAATTCCTTTTCCTGGGTGTGTGTAATGTCTAAAATATCATTATTTTGATTCTAAAAATTTTCACTCTAGCCTATATAATTGATTGAGGTTCATTTTGTTTTCTTTTATATTTTTTGACATGTGCAGGTACACTGTAAAAAAAGAAAAATCGATAAAATCACTAAGATTTTTCTAGGAAACTGGGATGCCTAGGACATTTTATTTATTGGCAATAACGAAAATTCATGCAACAGATAGATGCTTGTACTGTAAATCAAAAAAATCTGTAAGGTAAGTAAGAATTTTTTATGAAAATGGGATACTTAGAACTTTTTATGCAACCGTAACCCACTAACAGGTAAAACAGTAGTAAGATTTCTTAGTAGATTTTTATGTAAAACTACAGATTTCTGTAGCTTTACAAACATTTTTATATCTTTTCTGTACAATGTACAGGAAATTTCTCTAACTTTACATCTGTAGAATTACTTTTTTTTACAGTGTACAACAGTGTTGATAATTATTTCTTATGAAATTGTTTGAAAAAGTTCTTCATTATTGTTGTTATTCAGGAAGTATTTATTATCTAAAATAGCGTAACATCCATTCTAAAATGTTCCTTTTTATTTTATTGAGCTGGGTAATTGCATTAAAACCTTTTAGTTGTCATTTATGCTTTCACTGATATATTAAAAAAGGTACGTATTCAATGCAGACGACGATTATATGCGCTAGAATTCTTTATAAGAAGCAGGAACAATGTTCCGGTTCATGAAAGCACTACTGTTCGTGACATTGAGATAAATATTGTTCCTGTTCATGAAATCAAAACCAATATTGTTCGTGAAATTGAGATAAATATTGTTCCGATTCGTGAGTTTTTTTAAGACAGATTATTACAGTTTTATATACCGGGTGATCCAGATGTTCCGGGAGTTTTGAAATGCTAATAATTAGCAAACTATAATCGATAGAAGTATGCGGTTTTCACAGTTTGGTTTGGTTTATTTTTGTCGTCCGATTATCTACACTAGGGATATAGGACCAGGGGGGAGTGCCCTTTGTGGGGGTCTTTCTAAGGGAACCTAACCCGTATTTACGCAAGGTTTGAAGAAAACTCCGAACAGTTAGGCCGACAGCCGCGATTGGGTTCGAACCCAGCCCCTGCCATCTACCAGTTGAGAGGTCAGAACCTCTCGGCCACTGGTGGGGCGCGGTTTCAACAGAAATGCTTAGAAACATAAGGGATTTGTTTTTTCGGGGAAACAAACATATTATATTAGTTACACTCTTTGCCAACAGGTGGCCCTAAAATTGATAGTATTTTTTATGGTATGTTACAGTTCACTAAAAAGAAGGAATTAGTGTCCTAAGGTTATAAATTTTCATTATGACGCCCTAGCTTATAAGTACCGCCGTGAGCCGATACAATACAGTATGCACAGTATCCTCAGAGCAGAAAGAAATTCCAGTAGAAATTTCAGTTCATCGTGATATTACAAGCGTACTGCCCTCACCATGAGCTGATGATCTCCACTGAATATTGGCATCGAATTTTACCTCATGATACTTATTAAAATCATTTACCATTGCAACAGACATTTGGGATCTCCTGCTTCTATTGCGAACTTCCAATGAACCCTTTTCTCAAACCTTGCTTACCATTATAGCATTTCACACAATAGCATTTCACATTTGTAAGGGCCTTCGAATATTTTGCAGTTTTAACATCACGTATTGTACGATAAGGACACAACTCGACATGTAAATAAAGCATGTCTAAACATAGAAGTTACTCATCAAATTTTGTATCAAAATTCTGTTTCAATGCAATTCCAACTACTTAAAAAAAGTGTTTGAATCTAAACCCCCCTTAAAACGAAATCTCATCAATATCCTAGAAAAGATATTTCACAATGAACTCGTGTATCTATATAACGCGTGGTATAGATATATTCAGACTTGCACAGCAGCACCACCTGTTGCTAAAAATTGTAACTATACATATTTAAAAAAATCATTCGAAACAAAAATCCCACATGATTCTGAGCATATATCTGAAAACCGGACCTTTGCATTGTACATAGTTTCCTAATTATTAACATTTCAAAACTGCCGAAACTTCTGGATTACCCGGTATATAACTTTTTGCATTCTCTTTTGATGCACAATGGAATAACGAAAAATCTTTGATTGTAATAAATATCATGATCGAGATTATTTTTATTTCGATTTATTGACTGAAGAAGAAATTTAAAATGAAAATTAAATTTTGTATAGTATTGAACTAATAATATTGAAGTATTAACATTTCTAACTGCTTTTCTAAATGTTAAAATGTATGAGATAGAAGAAAATTTTGGTATTGGCACATCCAACTAATTTAAATTGTTTTTGTATTGTTAGCTGTAAATTCTCTATTATTGAAAAAAGTTTTTATTCAAGATTAATTTTGAAATAGCATTCCGGTTCCTCGATTCTTCGATTTCGAGCACTGATGCTAACGAACACATCTTATAAAAACAGTGCTAAATCGAATAATATTTTATTTTTATTTATTATTTCTCTTATTATGTGTAGTATCATTATTATCTTCAATTGTTTCTAGCTGTAAGTAGTATAAATAAAATTAAAAGAACAAATATTTTGTGTTAAAAATATTCTATTTAATTCCTTATATATTTTTAAAATATTTACCATCGCTATTTTGAAAATTCAGTGTAAGAAAATTATATTTTTGAAAATTAACAACATTATCATTTAAAATATACATTTTAGTAAATAAACTACATACAGATTTAATTTTTCGGAAAAATAAATTTACATGTTTTCAAATTGTAAATTTTCATATAAGGAAACGAGTTTCAGAAACTTTCACCATTAAATACATTAATATAATTATGTATATGAAGTTTCGAATTTAACTTATAAGTAATTCTAGTTTGATGCTTAGAAAATGTGTGTTTGAATTTATGACTTTTATACAAAAGTACATTGCTTTTCTACTATATTTATAAAATGCTTCTGCTTGGCCGAGAATTTTATAATTACTTTTCAAAGTAATAATAATAACATTGCTTCGGATGACATTATCATATTTCTGTCCGTTATTTACTTTATTAAGTGAAGCGTGAACAATATTTGGCATTTAATGCTTTCTATTAACTGCCGAATATGTTTTTGAATCACAGAAAATATTTCGGGAGTTGATGGAAGTATGTTATAAATGGTCCTTAATGTTGTTCATTTCATAGATCAAATTTTCCTGATGTATTAGGAACGGATTTATTCTGGCTATTAGGTTTTGCAGTCACCGATGCATAATTTTCGAGAATAAATAATAAATATTTTACATTAAAACTATTCCTGCATGTATAGGTTTCTTAAATAACTATTTCCATAACCTTAAATTAAATTGATTCTTTTCTGTAAAACTAGTATGCTACTAATTTTTTAATTTTGCTTCATGAATAATATGTTTAATTATTTGCATGTTATACCAATGACAATTTTTGATCATTATAAATAATACAACGATGTTAAAAAGAGTAAAACGGAGGTAATTTGATAATTATTTTTTGAAACTGAAATTTTTTTTAAAAAAACTATAAGTCTTTAAAAAGAGTGGAATGTACAAAGAGTGGAATGTGGCAAAACAATTTTTTTCAAAAATAGATTCACAAAAAAAGGAATTTTAGTGAGTACTTAATAAGTTAGGTATTCAAAAAATCTAGGACACACCAAGTTATTCCGTGATAGATAATTTGGATTCAAGTTTTGTAACTATATTTAATTATTTGAAACTGTTATTCTTGTTTTATTTTATGAATGGATATTTTGTTATTTGTCTTACATGTTATACCAGTGACAATTTTTTATCATTATAATTAATACAAATATGTTAAAAAGGGTAAAGCGTGGGTACTTTCATGCTTGAGTACCCTCGAAATGACCTTCAGACGTACAAGCAAAAATTACAGTACATATTTCATTCACCTATGTATGTTAGTTACTAATAAATTCGACTTAACTCTTTATCTACCGCATTATGAATTCATAAAAATTTTACATTCTAAAGCCTTTTACGTAAATTTTTTTAACCAAATTAAAATATTTACATATTCATTTAATAAATTTTTGAAGTATTTTGAAGGATTAATTAAATTTGAATTTACAGGGATTTTGTGCAATATATTTTAATCCCACTCAAATCTTTTATTTTAAATTGCTTTCTTAGTGCTTTGTAGAATTATAAAATGTACAGATATGATGTTCTGACAATATAAATGTAGAACTATTTCGCAATGAAATATTCCCACCTCCTCCTTTGCGCCAAGAAAGCTGAAAAGATAACAAAGGCAAAAGAAATCATCCTTTAAAAAAATGTCTTGTTTTGTGTAACCAATAATACTTTTCGAACAAAATAAACTAATATAACTCCTTCTAAACAGTATTACAACTAATTGACGTATTAAAATAATTTTATAATAAGTAATGGTACTTATAAGAACCGTGGGTAGATAAAGGGTTAAAAGCAGGGTTCTCGCTGGCTTTTGACCAACATTAGCAATTTGGCGAATAAGAAATGAAAAACACTAGCCAAATGAAAATATATGTTAGCAAAATAGATTTAGCAGGAAACACTGAAAAATGTATCTGTAACAACTTATTGTATCCTTTTTTTTCCAAATATTCTAAAATAACCTAATTTGTTGTAATTTCAAATAAATTAGAAATTCGACCTTCCGCTATCGAAACTAGTAAAAATATGTATATTCTAAATATATTTTTAATTTTTAGATGTTTCAGGTGGTTTTTTTTAGAAATCTAAATAATTTACCGCTATCTTTGATTTACCGTTGTGAAAATATACACTAGAAATTATTATTAGATTTCAACTTTCAACCGATAGAAAAAAATGGCTGGATAATACTTTGCATAAAGCTAATAAATAATATAATGGCTATTTTCAAAACCGCATTCCAGCAAAACGTTCCTTCTATTTACCGCTTGATGCGAGTACTCTTGTTTGTGTTTTCACTAGCGTGACGCCAATGCATAGATATGATTATCTGATAATAAAGAAATACCTGTCGTATAATCCTTTTTGTCTCTGACTGTTGCTAAAACGAATTGATTTTTAATCAGTATCAATAAAAAGAGCAATGTGAATGAGCCGATGCGATTGAATATGTAAAGCGACATCAATAGTTCAGCAAATCGGACAAAAGTCTCAACGTATTAGTGCACATACAAAAAGAGCAAATTTAGCACTTGCAATTTGGCGAGCCTGATTGTTATTTTTACTCGCCAAATGAAGCCCTTTGCCGCGATTTGGCACAATGGCGAGTGGCAGCGAGAACCCTATTTAAAAGGAAAGAAATATAATAAAAACCCCGTAGCACTGACTTTATTTGATCAACACTTGCGCAATCGTCCTAATAATTAATGGTAAATCCTCCAGCTTATTCGACTGACAGTAAATGTAAATAAGTTATATCTCCATTCCTTGGGCTATAAATTTATTAGAAGGATAATAATCCCCAAGTCACATTGTGTAATTCCGCTTAACCGTATCATGCATTTCACTGATTAGATATATCGAGCTTATCCACTTGAGACTTGGTTAAACTCAAAACAAATAACTTAACCGATAAATTCTCCCACATCAGAGAGTTCATCGGACAGATTAATTTGAAATTATTGCAGCGGATTAAGGGGACGGTTTACCTCAAAATTGATCAAAAAATCGATTTTCTTTTTTAAATAGTAAATGAAAGCTTGTTTGATTGCAAATATTTTGACACCTCATTTTTACACATACTGCAATTATACGGGATATTGTAACATTTCAATAAAAATTTTATATTACTTAAGAAAGGTGTTATACAAATTAAAAGGAAATAACATTGACATGTTTCGGATCCGTCTAATAAGATCCATAATCATAATTTTTTTTATTATAATTTCTTTTTAATTTTTGTAACATCTCTCTCAAGTAATATAAAATTTTTATTGAATTCTATATATAAAAGGTGAAGTTCTTAAAATCTTGTGATTTAAAAAAATCTAATGGATTTAATAAACGTTTTATGATACAGATATTGTAAATTTTGTTATAAACACACAGCAAATTACCTTATATAATTTATAACTTTAAATGACTTTTTCGCCATATTCATATTTTTGTCATTTTCCAGATTTCTTTTTTGTTTTTTGTATTAAGGTAGAGATTTAAACTTTTTTTTGTATGTTCTCTATTATATAGTGATTAATCTCCGCATCGAATTAGCCTTCAGATTTTATGTTACTTTTTTAAATAAAAGTATATAAAGATCAGTTAGATTTAATAGTTTTCTACTATATATATCAGTAAAAAGTTATATTAAATGTAATATTAAATGTATCTAAAAATTCCTGTAGTACAGTTTTGTGTAATACACATATAAAAAAATTTTTTAAATGCATAGAAAAAAATACAAATATTTAGAAAAGTAGCAAGTATTTTAAAAAATCCCCTATTTTTAATTTTTACTTTCTCCTATCTTCAGTAGAAGAAAGTATTGTAATTGAAATTTTTTTCGACTTCCGGTTTTTGACGGATTTACACGTTTTAGGGATCAGATATCCAAAAAAACATGTTTTTATAAAATGTTTGTTTGTCCGTGTGTCTGTATGTCTGTGTGTATGTTTGTGTGTGTGTTCGTATGTCACCATTCTGCCATCAAAAAGTGTATGAAGATATGCATATAATTGAACCAAATTTTTTGTGAATGTTTTTGGCTGTGGCTAGCAGGTTCTCCTTCAGTTTTAAAATATTCTGCCGGAAGAGCGCGCTGCAATAACAATTTTTGTGCCATTTTCAATATTGTCCGACTAAAAGTGCATGAAGTTATACATCGAATTGAACCAAATTTTTTGTGTAAGTGTATGGCAATGGCTAGTTGGTCCTCCCTGAATTAAAAAAATTCGTCGGAAGGGGGCGCTGCACTAGCGATTTTTGTGTCATTTTCAATATTGTACCGACTAAAAGTGAATGACGTTATATATCGAATTGAACGAAATTTTTTGTATAAGTGTTTGACTATGGACAGCCGACCCTCCCTGAATTTGAAAAAAATCTCGCTTAAGGAGACGTTATAATCGCGATGTCTGTGTTATTTTTATTATTTTACTATTGAAATATGTTTGATATTATGCATAGAACTGAACCAAATTTTTTGTGCATGATTTTTTTGGAGTAAGGGAGTAGATACTTCCTGAATTTGAAAAAAAATCTGAATATCGTTCTACTGTTCATCGGCTCAAGCAGATACGGAAATTCGTCTTTATTCCGATTAATTGGTTTAACCACTTCACCGTCTGACCCGAGATAAGTCGGGGGTAAAAGCATTGTTTCCTCTAGCTGTCGCCGGTTAAGTGGTTAAGCAGAAATTTAAGATGCAAAGCATAGTTGGTATCATATTTAATTAATAATATTAAAGCATTAACATGTATAACTAAATTTTAAAATATTAAAATGTACGTATGAGATAGAAGAAAGTTTTGGGATTGGCACATCCAACTAGTTTAATTTAATTTAAATATGCATAGTTTAGTCATCTAGTTTTAGTTTTAGTTAACCTATATTTAGCATGACATGTTTGAGAATACAATGTGATGATTTGATAATATTTGTATAAGATATTATAGTAGAATAAAAACACATTTATATACAGAGATATGCAAAGCACTGAATACATTACTATCTATAGATGATAAATTGAAGCGTACTTTCAGTTGTGCTACGTATTTTTTGCCAGCCAGAAGTAACTTTTAGTTTAATACTTGATAGCTTTACATCTCTTTATACTATCAAGTATGGGAGAATTTTAATATACTTTTGATAATAACTGCTAAAATTGAGTTTTAAAATGCGTTAGATGTTTCCGAATTAGATTCCTTACCCTCTAAAAATGATATTTTCAAAAGTGGGCAAAATGTATCAAATCTGAATAAGTCGCAGAGTCAAAATGGCTCCAAATCAAAATTACTCAAGTTCGAAACAGGCATGTACTCATTTCTGTAAACACGGACATACTCAGTGGCGCCAACTCATATGGGTCCGTGGTGCTCGAGCCCACCCAGTAATTTTGAATCATATCGTACCCAATTCTCACATTTCTAGTTATTTATTTCATTATTATTTTATTATTCCTTTTTTTCTCTTTAGAATAAAATTTATTTTGCCGATGGTCATGTGTTTTAAATCTCCAACTGTCATCCATAAATACCAAATGACTGAAATGTTTTACTCCATGTTTAACTTTATGCTAATTTAATTTGCAGTCATGCTCATGATATTATGACATTACAATAGATATCAGTGTCTTTATAAGGAAAAACGCATGAGAATATAATTTAATGAAATTGCAAATTTATTAAACCGTAATAGCTTGACTTTAAATTCTCATCTTTCGCCATCTGTCAGACCGTCAAAGGAAAAGAAACCAGTCATATCATTTAAAAAAATAATTTTGAGCCTACCCAATATTTTTCAAAAATTGGCGCCACTGGACATACTCAAATACCAGCACATGATATTTTATTCTTGAGTATGCGCATGTTTTAAGAAATGAGTACATGAATGTTTCAAACTTGAGTAATTTTGATTTGGAACCAGTTTGACTATTAGACATATTAAGAATTGAATGTTTTTTGCTCACTTTTGAAAATATCATTTATAGAGTGTACGAAACATTGTGCAGAGGTAATCCTAATCTTAAGATAACTGATAGAAATCATGTATGCATACGATAAAAATAACGTTAAATATTTCGACAAAATTAATGGAAGTGCCTTAAAATATTTTACATATCTTGCAAATTACGAATTTGTCCGTTCTTCAATTTCGAAGACTAAAGATTACACGCTACGCTTCTGCGATCACATTACGAAAGTTTTATTGCACATCATTACACGATCACATTACAAAGGTTTTTTAAGTGTTCTTTCACGATTACGATAAAAATGTAATTCGCCACATTTCAAGAGACAAAATAATATTGAAAGGCACGTTCCGCTCGAAATCATAACAAATGAAGTAATATGAATAAAATTAATTATCCTGGTAAAATTTACTACATCTAAGGATTAAACAGTAATTTTGTTTGAAGCAGAGTATTTCCAATATTTCAATATTGAAAGTATTGTGTTATCTTATTTGAAATAAAAAGTTTCATAATGAAGTCATCAATTTGCATCAATTTGCTAGATATGAAAATGTCATTTGTCTCAATGTTGATAAATTCTTTCATCTTATTAAACGGTGAAATTTCTCGATGTTGCAGTATGCTGGTAGTGTTGGAAAGTGTTTCATAATCTACTTGACACATGTTTTTTGTTTCTTTTTTAAGATTGTTTGAACGTCTCCCCGCTTCTTAAACCTGAAATGGCCGTTTAAAGAGCCACAAAAATGTAAATAGTACATTTTAATACACAAATTTATAAAATATAACATATACACATACATAAACACCTACAAATATGGTATATTTTAAAATTGTAAACTTTATATATAATTTTTTGTACCTATCACAACATTAATTTACATTCTCCAAAAACTGCATTTTTCACTGTGTACGTCTATGGGAAATATCATTTCTTAAAAAGTTTTTAAGATAGTAAAATAAAATTTTGTGACAAAATTCTGCTCATCTATAGGTATGATGTGAAGTAAGATATAGCTTGTAAGTTTGTATGTATTAATTTAAAAGCCATTTCTATTGGAAAATACACATTTTTTAAAAATTAAAAAATGCATGTTTTGTATTCAAAATTTGGTATATGTTAGTAAATTTAAGAGGTATTGCAAATATTTTGCTTCATAACATAGGTAAGTGGTTTGCTAATATATTGCTGAAAACAATAAGTGAAATATATTGAATGGCTTTCGTAATAAAAGATTCGGCGTAAGCCCATTTTTTAACTAAAATTTGACTAAATATTGCCTAAGTGTGTAAATTTGATTTAAATTCCATTAAAAATCCATAAGAAAATATAATTTTATTCCCTATTTTAACTAAAAATTAAGTGTTAGATAAATATTTCATATTTTTCAAAGTGCCTCGAAAATAGGCACATACCTTAAACCAACTTCGAACACACATGAATGAGAAAGATGGTTTTACTTTCGATTTTTTTAACAGAATTATTGAATATCCATTATAAATAAAACGACGAACATTACTTCATAAAAATAAAATAAAAATATTTCTATTTTCACTCTATTAGGCTAATATAGTTGCATCTAATAATTTAGTTGCTTAGGTTCTTTTAAAATCAGAGTAAAGACGTGCATACTATATATAATGAAATTTCTTCTATCGCATATATTCCAAACAATTTTTGTCTTCCTCGCTATAAATAAAAAAAAAATCTAAAAACTATTTTTTTTTTACTTATATATTTTTCCCTTCTTTTAACTTGTGAAGAAAAGCCAAAATTAAAATAAAATAAAAATTTAATATTTTCTCAGATTATAAGAAACAAATTAAACTTATTGCCGAATTGGAGATTTTTAATCATTTAAAAAAAATTTAATCTTCTCTTTTAATTTCAACATAGTATTTCTTATTATTTTGAACATAGTTTTTCTTGTTGGAATGTTTATCGTAAAAATATGCATCAGATAATTAAATTTCGCAGCAATTTTGACGACAGTTTTAAACAGAATAAGTTGCTACTGTATTTGGGAAATAAAATTTAATTTATGGTCAACATTTTAAAATCTGTTTTTTTTTCTCTGAATGAAGCTGTATTTATTTGCTTAAAATATTATGTATTGTTGTTCCAGTTGTTGCATTACGTTACCTACAAAATGTAATTTCTTTTTCATTGTCTTACCGGCTTATTTTAAAGAAACATTAAAATTCATTTTCTTAAAGAAAAAAATCAAGGTATTTTTAAAAAAAATATTGAAAGTGTTCCAATTTACGCAGCGTTTTATAAATTAATAAAATACTTATTCAAAACAAATTCATTACTTTATCACCTGTTTATAATGCGCATTTGTTTTCTTAAATTTCTGATCTAAAAGTTGGAGCACTAAGTACATGGCTGGTTCAACATTTATTGTCCCTTTTGTATATAAAATATTTGTACTGCGATGATTGATGCAGAATATCGAAACCTAATATCTTAGATGCATATATGCTCAGTTTCCGAACCGTAACTATTTTTGGAGGGAGATGTTAAGTTTTATAGACCTATTTTTGAGGCGATGGGTTAAGGGAAGGCAAGCGTATGTGAAAGGCTGATTTGGAGCTTATGGGGATAGATATATGATCTTATACTTATATTCTACCACCAAAATAATCTTTATCGAAATCGTTCAAGTACTTTTGGAGTTAATCGTGTTTTTAGGTGAAGAAAACAATTTTTTGCAGTGCTAAAAGACTTATGCATTTATTTGAATTTATTGAACAGTTTTATCAGACACATGAATTGAAGTAAATATAATCACTTGGATAAAATTCTGTTACATATAATACATGAGTATAAAATGCTAAAGTAAAATTAATGTATGTGAACGTGGCATAGGGGTCTGCATGAGCGGAATTTTCAGGCCCGGTGTAAAAATAGAAAATTTCGCGCCAGCTCGGCCACCTGAGCCGATCTAACGCAACACATTTTCGACAAACATTTCAGATTTTTAACATATGATTAATATTTCTTTAAAGAACTAAGGGATTCTGCCCCCTTCGAGCTAGCTACACTCGTCAACCCCCGTTCGACTCTAAAAATCAATTAATTTGAATGATTTTAAAAAGTTTACAGGGAAATAAATTATAATTTAAAGAAAAGCACTAACGACCGTCCTGTAAATTGATTTAATTATTTTCCCTTTTACGGAGAGGGTTTAAGGCCAAATCAGCTGCTGTTAATAGCTGCTTTCGCGTTTAATTAAATAAGGTTACTTAAACTTCGAAAAATCATCTAATATAAAATGAACTAAATCAACAGCTTTCAGGGGATTTTTAACAAATGAGGTGTGTTCGTACTATAAACAGATTTATGCAATAGCTGTTAAATTCTTATGCAAAAATGCATGAATACAAAATATGACACGATTATATATCAATTACAAACATATATCAATTATAGAGTAATTCAACTACATTAACGCAAGTTAGAATACGGACAGACAAACCGAATTCTTCAACTATACTGTAAAGCGTTAAAACGCCTAATAGGTTGAAATTTGACTTTCAGAAATCTATACACATTAGACGGTAGCTTATTTTTATTCTTTTGTTCAGCAATGTATTTTGTCTATTATCTTTACATACGTGTATGCCACTATTTAGCAAAATTTTAATTAAGATTAAAACATGCTTAAATCTTGTGAAATCATACTTCTAGACATTATCTTCCATAGAAAGCCATGTATCTAATTCTTTGTGTTGCCCTGTATATTATTTTTCTTCATTCTATTAACATATCTCGGTTAAGTAAATGCAATTCAGCATAAAAATACATAACTTACTTAAAAACCACCTTTAAGCTACTTTTGTTTCTATTCTGTAACTTTCGCAGTTTTTGTTGTGTTACCCTGTATATGATCTACTGCATTTATACACACAACGCTATACGCAAAAATTTAGTTAAATTTAAAACTCATATCACAACTAAAAATGCACTTCTAGAAATCATCTCTAATATACAGTATTTCGGTTGCAGTATAGTATCCGAAATCTTTTTTATGACCCTGTAAGTACTGTGCACTTTCTATGATAAAGGACGTAACTCATAGTAAACCGCAGCAACGTATAGCAATTTCATTAAATGTGAAATAATTTAACATGATTAAAATACGCCGAAAACAAAGTTTTACACTATACCATTATGTAAGGGAACTCTTTTGTGTGGCCCTGTAAATGAATAATACACATTTTCTGCACTGCACATTGTAACAGGGTGTATTTTTTACTACATTTCAGTAAATGTATATCAATTGCATTTTGTTTGAAAGGCTGTAACAACATAAAATGCATTCAAACAATTTTATCCCATTGGCCGTAAAGCAAAGGAAAACTGTAATTAAACTATGCATCCTATTTTCATAACTGTTTGGCAGTATGATTTATCTTTTTTATATCTCATGTAACTTAATCCATTTACCACTTTTAACGCATATAAATGAATTAATTAATTTACAATTTTCTTTGTCTTTTAAAATTCACCTAAATAAAGTTTTTATGCCGTAATTTTCAATATTTTTTCTGTTTTCAATACACAATAATCATTTAATTTTAATTTGAAAGTTTTTTTTCTATTTATAATACTCATTTGTAAATAAATTTTTTATTTGAAAGAAATATTATTCCTTGCTGTGTTTTCTCAGATGGCAACAATTTAAAATAATACTCTTTTCTAAAATATGTAAAAAATACCTCTCAAAATGCTGAAAATTTGAATTTAAAATGGAAATAAATCCTCAAAAAATAAGTCAAATAAAAAAAATAAATGCAATCTGCACATCGGGAACTTCTATTGTATAAAATGATTTTAAAATGTTTAAATTGCTGTGTATAGTTTTTGCTCCTATAAAACTTTTTTAATGGAACGATTTTGATCAACTTTAACATTAAATATCTATTAAAACTATTATTCGATTTAAAAACTGTATGGATCATCGTGATTGTCAAACATTTGTCTTTCCACCAATTTTCATATTTTTGTATACAACAGCTTTCGTAAAAATAACGAAGAAAGACCTCAGGTCTCAAGAAATTTTATTGTCAGTGGCGGTGACAGCGTTAGTTACTTTGTTTTAGAATACAGAAATACTGAATACATATTTACGGGATAAATTTACAGTATATTTTTAAATTATGATTATTTTAATTCTTAGACATTTCAACATCCAAATAAGGATTCATTAAAAAATTAATGTAGTTTAGAATAAAACATAAAAAAAGGAAGATTAAAAATATCACAACTTTTACAGCTGTATAATAAAATGTACATTGAAAAAAAATCTGATATCCTACAAATGTAAAGTTGCCGGAAACTGTACGCTTACAAACTTTTTACCTGGACACTATGCAAGAAAAGATGTAAATCTACAAAACTAATTTTTGTAACTTTACAAACGAATCTACTAAAATTACAGTTATCTTTCTAAAATTGTATCTGTAACTTGGGTTGCCGTAGCAAAAAAAGTCTAGGAATCCCAGTTTCCTAAAAAATTCTTAGTACCCTTACAATTTTTTTGATTTTCAGTGGAAATCTGTATCTGTTACATTAATTTTTGCTGTTGCCGTAACATAAAATGTTTTAGGAGTCCCAGTTTCCTAGAAAACTTTTAGTAACTTTACAGATTTTTTTTTTCTTACAATTTAGACGTATGAAAATATTTCTCTGTCATTTATTAAAATTTTTCTTAAATCCAAAGGAACTACATTCAGGCACATTTCTGAATTCAATTCTTTTCGGAAGCGCATAATATTGGCAAGTGTTCTTATTGAGAAACTATGTAATCAAATGGTATTATACATTTTTTTTATAAAAGCTATATATTTTTTAAGAAAATACTGTCAAAGTTAATGTTTTGAATTGAACTTCCGGAAGCGACAGCATGGGAAAGGATAAAAACCTGAAGCCACGTGACAAGAATTATTTTTATCCCGACAGGTAAATTATTTATCAAAAATGAAAAACTCTATTCTATTCCAAATCCCTTTAACAGTCAGGCTTTTCAGTTTTATGCTTTTACAGTTGAAAATTAGACGGAAAATATGTCAGAGCTTCGCGTTGTTGAGAAGTGAATTTAAGCACCACGTTAAGATTTATTTCTGAAGATTACGTTAACAGAAATTCATTATTGCTATTAATACTTTTACAAAGAATATTGCTAGTCCTACACAATTTGAGAACAATTAATTACAGATTCAGACAAACTCGACTTCTAGGGGAAAAAAATGCAAGCCTAATCTCATTCCGGCGAGAGTCTGCTGAAAAAAGAAAAAAAAAACTGGGTCAGGCATTATATAACTCTTCGTTGTCGATCTTTATGCAGGACAAATTATATTTTTATATTGATATTGTCAAACTAGCCTCAGTTCATGTAATTTATACTTATTCTGCAAAAGTCATATTCGTTGTAAATGGCTCGTGCGCTATCGTCTTCGTATATTTTTTGCTATTTATACGATTCATTAATCATACTAATTTTTTTTATGGCCGCGTCCTGTTTATTTTGTTTATCGGCCCGGCCCATAAAAAATTTGCCCTAATTCTGCCGGCCTGTTTTAAAATTTGCCTACAATTTATTAGGCGGGCCGAGTGCAGGGTTCAGCCGGGTACGAGCCGCAACCAGGCTGTAGAAACCTCTAACGTGGGTTTCCTGTCGTTCTGAATCCAAACAAATACAACTTTCAACGGACATTTTTCATTTGTATGTGCAAATCGCCATATCTTGACGCTTGTAAAAACATTTTTTTTTTTTTTTTGGGGGGGGGGGGGGCAGAGTTTCGAATTAAACAGGAATTTTATTGAAAAATCTACTGATGTTACCAAATCTTCACAATAAAGAATGAAAGATTAAATAAATTATTATTTTCGCAACTAGTAATAGATTTCTTAATTAAAAAATCGGCCAAATTAGCAAAACTGCTTTTCGGAAAAAAAATTCTTCCGAAATATTTTCCAAATACGCAAATTGGTTACATTTTAAGAACCTATGTAAAATGTTTGCGAACTTATGTGAAACTGTGTAACTTTCAACATTTTCATATTTAAATAATAATAATAACTATACCAATAATACTATTTAAAATATTTCATAGTATGAAAACAGTGTTTACAAAATTCCCAATTTAGTTTCTTTCACTATTTCTCTTAAGTTGCCTAAATTAATATCAAAAGCAATTTCAGAAGGAGATTTTTATTTTGTTAAATTAACTTCTTAAAAAGTTCAAAGAAAACACAAGTCGCTTTCTAATGTTTCCATTTAATTAGTTCAAAATGAGACATTTTTAAAAGCTTTTGCTACAAGCGGTTTCCTTTTATTGCATTTTTAACTCTTCATTTTTTGTGAATATTTTAATCAGACTTGCTGCATCATCCCTTATTCTTAAATAGCGCACTATATAAAAACAAGCGATATTTCTGAAAATAAAATCTCTCTGTTTCATGTGCAGTTAATTACTTCTCAGCCTTCTTTTAAACGATATTTCCTGTAGGTGATACAGAAATTACTTTACTAGGATGAAATGAAATATATTTTTTATATTCTTAAGAGAACTTGTAATTAAAAAAAATATTTTTCATTACATATGATATTCCAACAAGAAAATCTTTAAAGAATAAAATGATTTCATGTTTATTTTTTTTTAAAAATTGACTTAAAATTTTAAAAATATATAAAATTTACTTAGTTTTAAAATAAAAGTATTTTTTTAACCCACTAAAGGGTTTGCCCGTATTTTTCAGTTTCCGAAAAAATATTTGTAAAATAATTGCCTTTAAAGATTTATGTAAAATAAAAAGGTACGAAATTCATTTTTAGGAAGAAACAATGAAAGAAAACTTAAATTAACAGTAATTTTTCAAACATTTTTATGAAAATGTAGGAAATTGAATTTTAAAAACGCTCAGCGAATTTTAATAACACGTTTTATAAACATTCAATATTCTTTTTTAAAAACACCGTTAAATTAATTGGGCGAAGTCCCTGATTAAGAAAAACGTCTCGCTTTGATTTACAATTTGTAGAAACCACGAACTACTGAATTTATTTAATATATAATCTGCACTCAGTTTTGTTGTTGTTACTTTCAAAATGTTGCAATTGGGAAAAAAAATCTTTTTTTTTTTCCTTTTTTAGTATTAAAAAATAAAAAATCGGTGCACAGTTACAAGTTAATTCACAAAAAGTTTTCCAAATGTTAAGAGAGAATTTTTTAGTACACAATTTTAATTAAAAATATTCTATTACAATTTAACAACTCATTTGCCTAATTTGGTGCACAATTTACTACTTTTTTTTAACGGATGATTATTTGTAACCATAAAGATTATTTAGCGATTTATCACCTGCTGCTAGATAACAGGACTGACTGATAATCAACGCACAGCCCAAACTTACTAATGTAAAAAGTTGAAAATTTGGGGGGAAATACTTCTTATGATGTGAGCGTGCACTACGATGGGATTTTTGAAAATCCCCCTCTAAAAGGGGCAAACGAGGGGTCGAAAATTTTGGAACATCTTCCCATATCTCAGCAGCCATTAAAGATAGCAGCGTGAAATTCCAGATTATAAATCTACTAAAAAATTATTAAACACGTATTTCAGAGAATTTAGAAATTGTCCCCCTGAGAGGGTTACTAGGGGTGGGGGTCGAACAATTTAGGACATTTGGCACATATCAGCGGTCATTTTAAATAGAAGCGTGAAATGGCAGAAAATAAATCTATTTAAAAAAAAATCAAAGATGTGTTTCAGCGATTTTAAAATTTTCACCCCCGAGGATGTTACAGTAAGGGTGAAAATTCCAATCTTTTTTTAGACCTGTCATGTGACATATCATCAGAAAACCATCGAACCGCTATTTCATATTATGAACTTTTTCCCCAACTTATACCCAACACACTGAGGGCAGTTTTCGGAATCTTTTTTAAGTTGTAGTGTTTCATCTTTACAGTTCGGATTTTTTTACGTGACCCTCTGATAAATATTAGATATAATATTTGAAAATTTCAAAGAGAGGGGACGGTTTTATACCGGAGAGATGTGATAGTTTGATTTTTTTGGGAGGGGGGGAATTTTCTAAATTTGGTGTACACTCCTTATGTGATATATCATTGGAAAGCTCTTTGATCATTATTTGAAATTATACTCCTCTAAAGCCATATCTCAGCAGCAGGTTTTTCTAGAAGCAGGAAATTCAAGATTACACACCTACTAAAATAATAGTTAAGCATAGGCAACTCAGTCAATTTAGAGCAATTTTGTCTTTTATGCAATCATCATCGACTTTGAACAGGATAATGTAAGATTACTTGAATAAGACAACAATTTTGGATGTTTATTAGATATTATGTTTATTTTCTTTAAATCTTTACTAAATGGACATCGTTTGATTCAAAATTCCTTTAGAGAAACCGACCAGCGTAGCGGGCAAAGACTGCTTGTAATTTATAATTAAATTCTAAAACTATTAAAATGCCACTCTGAGAAAAATGAGACTTTGAAATCTGAGCAAATCGATGTTTTCATTCTGTTATAAAATTTTTTCGTTTCAAATATGACGACCATGACAACTTTCAATTCTGAAATACCCAAAATAATCAGTTTCAAATAAAATCCCTTTATGTTCATTAGATGTAGTAAATTTCCCCTGTATAGTTGAATTTATTTATATTATTTTAGTGATAAGGATTTCGAACGAAACGTTCCGTTCAATAATATTTTATTACATGCGAACTACATTTTTTATCATAATTGCGAAAATTTCAGGTTCTAGTCGAATTGTATTTCAACGGAAATTATTTTGTCTTGGTGAGAATGGGTTATGGTTCGATAGACTTGAAACAATTGGATATTTTTCAATTAGCGTAACTCTATCTAGGTTCATTTCAATTAGCCTAAAAAATGTTAGGCTATTTGAGAAATAATTTGTCTTATTCCAATTAGCCTGACGTTCTTTAGGCACTTTGAAATAGGCCAGAAAAATATCAAGCTGATTGGAAAAACGGAGATGATTCTCCAATTAGTCGGCTCTTTGCAAAAAACCGTATTTCTTTATTAGCCTACTACATATATATGTATATATATATGTGTGTGTAATAATAAAAAAAAAAATCTCCATTGATTATTTCCAAATTCTTATAATATCTAAATTTTTCCCTGTCTTTTAATGATATCTTTTAACATATGAATGATATCTTTTATTCTTTTAACATATTTATTACATTTTAATTCCATATTTTTAATACACATGTTATTTATTTTCTTATTCTAAAATATTCTATTCTGTTAAAAGCAACATTTCCCCTAAAACCTCGTTATTTTATATTATTCTTTCGTTGTTTCCAATATCTTTTATTTACCTTTTAAAAAATCATTGGATTGACCACAGTTACCTGCGAGCGACTTTTGAGCCTGATTCTGTCACATATTTATCCGATCAACTGGGAGAATTACTTTCTTTTTTTTGCCAGTTTAAATTTCGTATTTGTCAATTTTTCGCTTCCTAAAAAGATAATCGACAACGCTAAATGTCGCTGTAAAATCTTATATTTGTGCACATTTTTATATATAACGCTATTATTTTGACTTGAAAAAAAGAATTCTACATTTTTCCAACTGTTAAACAGAACCCTGTCATCTGGTGAATTTAAAAGTCTGTAATATGTGCAGTTCTATTCTTCTAATATCATCTTTCTGTTTTATCGTGGCTGCATATTACGTAGGTACGAAGTTTAAATCAAACTATTCGTGAAATTGTTTACAGTGACGTGAAGTACGAATAAATTTGCTTAAAAAGGAAGTCGTCTATGTTTAATTTGATCTGGAAAATATTCCAAGATATTCATTTTTTCCTTACCATTGTGTGTCACCCATGAATGCTAATACTACGATTGAGAGGACTTGGTAAATGGTGTATGAAGCATTAACCATTACATATTGCATGGTTTAGAGCAACATTTTACATGAATATATATAGAGAGAGTTTATATTTTAAAAGTTGAATACTGAAACTAAAATTGTCAATAATAAAGTAATTAAAACAAAATCAGTGAGTTAGTTTCATATGATGTGAAACAAACTATCTTTAGACTCGTGTGAAAAAAATAAAGGTTTAGCTTGTGAAAGAATATGAATTAAATAAGAAACCTCATAAACAGTGCTCCAATTTTTTATTTCATACGCCTTGAAAAAGAAATGCGAATTACGAATTTTCCTAAAATAGACCAGACATCTTTTACGAAATCTAATGAACCTATCTTACTCATGCCTCACAATTCATAAATGCATTTAATTAAAGCTAGGAATTTGTATGTTGTACAATACATTCTCATTATTTTCTAAACACACCCAAAGCCAATCATTAGTAGGGTGTTTCTACAACACACACAAAGGAAATAAAGTATTGATTTTCGGTATTATTTACAATTCAAAATAGCTAACAATAGACAAAAGAGAATGCACTTGTACATTTTTTATGATGATATTGTAAAGAATTTGAGGAAAGAACTATAATTAAGACAGTACAAAATATAAGGCTAGAAAATAATTGGGGATTTTTTATGTATTTCTGTAACCTTAGCGTCTATATTGATTTTTAATACTCCTATGTTGACTAAATAATATAATGTGAAGTTTGTTTATCGTAAATGCAAGTTGAATATTAAATGATAGTAAAAATTTTAAATGGAAAAAACTGACAAGCAGCTGTTATTGAACAGGAAAACTATGGTTGAAATCCAATTATTTAACCAAAAATACAGGGTGTCAGACACAGATCGGAATCTCGATTTTATAACTCTAACAATAATGAACATAATTTAGTAAAATATTCCTATATTTTCTGAAAAAGGCTTTTTGTTGAAATCACAAGAAATATTAGTAAACAGAAATTGTCCAGTTAAACTGATGGCAGTGATTTCACAGGCAATTCACATTAATTGTATAGTATACTCTTATTTCAAAGGGTAATGCTTCTCGAAAAATAAAGAAATCGAAAATAAAAACCCATTTAGTTAAATTAATGGAGCAGGGATTTACTCACCTATTTCCCTCTTTATACTTAGTAATGAATCTGCAAATCTAATCAGAGGAGTGCCTTGTTAATATAAACCGGTAAACAGAATTTGAAGAAAATCAGATAGTTTTGAATGAAAAACTCTTTTGTCTAAATTAAGGCATAATTAGTCCCTCGTTACCCTTTCCTCCCTTTATATTTAACCAATGAGCCTCCAACATTAATGAGAGAATAGCTCATCTGATTCAATCTACATGTAAATTGAAGCAAATCGGATATTTCTGTCAAGAGTTTTCGTATTATATACGTACAGAGCCTGCGGACAAATTAGTTCACAGGCTTTGTTAGCCTATGAGCTAAAAATGGGTATTCCCTTTCAAACAGCACTAATTAGGAAACATATTAAATTGTTAGATCTAGATTTCGTCAAGTGTTTTATCGTTTAAAAAAATATTCTTATAAGGGTCAAGAAAAATAAAGGTAATGCGTTCCCAAATCCAAACGTACAAAAAATAACTGCCAATTTCTTCCGTGAACTCAAAAAGCATGAAAAAAAAGAACACTATCCATTAGAAGGGTCACAGCTAATCTGTGCTAATGTAATCTTTAACTGGAGCCAGGGTCCGTTAATTATTTAATCGTTAGTTAATATCCATAACGAGAACTTTCTAACGATAACATTTTTTAAATTTTGTGTGCGTGTGTGTGTATGTATAACATCACAGAAGAACTGTATTCAACAGACGATCTACTCTTGACGAAATATGGAACAAACAGTTAATATGTTTCTTAAAAAAGATTCAAAACTTGCAGTTATTGACACAATTTAGTGCAGTGTAAACTGTGATACTAACTGCATTTGAATGCAATTGTACCAATGACATTTCACAGAAAGTAAAATTTTTCTAAATTTTCTTTATTATTGTTATAATTTAAAGTGAAAGATTTGTAATTCTTCTTGTTATGAGATACCTTGCATTTTAAATGAATAGGAAAATTGCGATTCCGGTTTTCTATATCTGTTTTCCTTGTAATATAATTTCATCCTTTATATGTTTGGCAGTCGTTTCAAATATAGCTCCATGTGAAAAGGGGGTGGAGAAGGGGGCGGTGGCTCCATGCGCCGAAATTTAGGGGGCGCCAAATTTATAGTACCAACGTCATTTTTAGCTTGTCACAAGCAAAAGTTTGGGGAGGGGGAGTGCCAAATTCAGGCTTTGCCCCGGGCGCAGTTTTCTCTTCGCATGCCCCTGTTCAAATACATCCTGTATAATAATATAATCTACAATTTTTTGCGTTGTCTAGTACGGCCACATGCGAACCACCCTGGAAATTACCCGCTTAGTTATAGATCATATTCATGCTGTTATTTTCGATTTTGATAATATGAATCAATCTGAAATAAATTGTAAAAAGGTAAAAAGAAAGAAAAAGTGGAATTACACGACCGTAAATATTCGCTAGTTTTGCATAAATCTCAATTATTGAAAATTTTTCAAGAGAACCAACGTTTATGATAAAGTAAGTAAAATACAGTTTCTAGAATATTCTAATTCAACGTATCCTTTCATAAATTAATTTTTACTGGATATTATTTTTATATTCAACATAAAATGATAATCTGTCTTTTCGGTTGATAGATTTCAGTTAATGGCCAAAGCACTTTACCCCGTGTTTAATCTAATTTTATAATTAGTCCAAACCGAAAACAAATTTTTGGCGAAACTCAAATTTTGTGCCAAAAACGAGAATGAAACCGAATTTTTGGTCGATTTCTAATAAAAATTATGCGCTATTTTAGGAGCAACAAAAGAAAAAGCGAACATGTCACAACCATTTTTCTACATTTATAAAAATATCAATCATTTTTGGCAGGCATATAAGAATGAGCTATGAACTTATGGAGACGACCAAAACGTGTGTAATGATAGAACTACTATTCTGTTTCTAAAAAAAAAAAAATCCCACTGGTTCATAAAATGAATGTCTCTCTTTGTTCTTAAAAAAGAAATGTTGCATTCATAGAAATGAATTAAAGTACATATAAACATTTGGCTAAAATTAGTTTCAGATAATAAATGCGATAATGCCCTTATCGGTTCTATGTCGTTTCCAGTATGACTTCCGTACCAACATCTCTTACACGAATTTTATTCGATTTGCACCACTTTTTTTTTTTTTAATAACAAAGACTTTTACTTGTACTTTGACAAAATATGATGATTTCAAAATTTATTTTTAAAATATAGTGGTGCGAGTACAAATAAAATAAAAATTAATGCGAATGGTTGTGGCATCCGTATTGATGTATTCCTTTGAATTTTTATGATTATTTCTAATGTCTAGAAAATAAAACGGGCATACCATTGGATTCAGATTCATTGAACTTTTTATGTCAATAAAACAAAAATCAATGAAAAAAAATTACTCAATATTCACTCTTTAACCCCGACAAAAAATAGGACTATTAAATATTAAAATACCGAACAAAGAATTCCAATTCTTTTTTCATTAATAAATGGACTTCAATTAATTTGATCTTATTTCTAAAAAAATATTTTTCTATTAATAAATTAAATGAAACTATTCGAATAAATTTTACTTTTTTTGTCCTAACTTACAATTTTTTGCACATATTTTATAATTAAAAATAAAACTAGAACTTTTTTTTTCTTCGAATTTCAGGAAATTGGAAGACATTTTTTCAATTCTATTTAAAATTAAATAGATACGAATTTCCGTACTCAGTCATTAAACAAGGGCATAATAAATAATATGACTGTGACACTATGAGATTAAATTAATGATTTTATTTCTTAATTTAACTTTCCATTAAGTGATCTAAAATATCTGATTAAGTATTGCCTTTTAACTAAGAAAAATATATATAGTGTACTTATTCAAGAATATTTCACTGTATTCCATTTTCTAGGAATCGATTTCATACATCATTTGCTGAGTTGGAAAAGAAAATTTTTAAGAAATTTCTAATAACTTTCATTATTAAATAATCTATTGTTAATTCGATGTTATTCAAAAATTTAAATGGGAAATTTAAGTTTCAGGTATAAGGCTTAGTTTTAAGAATCTAAAATACGCATAAAATTATCATAAAACATCTTAATTAAAGTAACATAAAATGGAATTTTCATAAAATATTAATTTTAAAAAATCAAACGCATTACAAATAACAAAAAAGCAAACTTAATATGTCCTGGAATTAGCAATATATTTTGCTTTTGCATTTCCTCATAAATACACTGTTAAAATTTTGAAATTTTTGCTGCACCGTCATTCCACCGCATTTGTAGAATATCCTTATTTTGACCAATATGAATGCTCCATAATACAGTAAAGTAACCGTTTTCTATAAAAGAAGTGAAGTGACGACGCAACAAAAGTTTCAAATTTTCAACACTGGACTTAAATAGTTAGCAAATGTTTAAAAAATGTGTGCAGAAACAAGCCAAAATGTTGTCCACTGTTTAATATTTCAAGAATATTTTTAACTATTAGGAAAAGAGTTGTTGTCCACTGTAGAGAACTAGGAAATCTGAAGTATGTCTGAATTTTTTTATTGGTGGAATTCTGCAACTTTTTTATTTTATTCGTTTTCTGAGTGGTCCAAGTTTAATGTCCAAAAATGGAATACTTCTGTGTTTTGTTTTAATCGATTTCTTATTGCTCCATGTTTAATGTCCAAAAGTGGAATACTTCTGTTGCCATAATGACAAAAAAAGTAGTAAAAACTTGAAAAAATAATAATAATAAAACAAATTGTGATAAAGATTTCAAACAAATTTCATTTAAAAGTGCACTTTTTTTTCGAGCAACGGTTTAAAAATTTAAAATGTGCAATGTTTAGAAGTTTAAAAATTTGCAGTTCTGAAAATTGTAAAACTGAAATTTCATTTAAGATTTGTTTATGATGGGTCCAAGAATATTAATGTTTAATCATGTCATACGTAATATGAGGCTTTCAGAAGTATCTGATTAACTCAATCAAATAAAGATGCACATTTTAAACAGTTAAAGTAGTATACCTATAAATTACTGCTTTTTTTTATCATTGGTGTAGGAATATTAATTTTTAGTGCATGGCGTACGTAATATATGACTCGTTATGATCATCCTAAAAATGATGTTTAATATTATTATTAATTTAAATATAAAATGTATTTATAAGTCTTTATAATTTTAGTCTTTGAAAATATCATTTTTGAAATAGTCGTTGTAATTTCTCAAATTACAATTTGGTTATTAAATGTTTATATTTAATAAATTATATTTACCATAAGGCTCCATCAAAAAACCACATCTAAAATAAAATTTATTCTCGAAATAGTTATGACTTGAACTCCAAGAGGAGAAACGTTCATAATATAAAAAAGTGGTCCAAAAACATTCCGATGATCTATCTCATGACGAGTCCAAAAAAAGTATGAAATTTACTCCTCACCCGCCGGGTTTACCTTTTCTTCCCAGAATACACCCGGAAACCATACAGTTTCCTAAAAATGTTTATAATTGATAAATAATTTTTACCAGAGAATTATACCAAAAAAATTTTCTAAAATTATATTTATACCCGAAATAGCTATGATTTAAAAAAAAATTCACCCCCTCATCGATCCCCTCCCCCCTCCAGAAATTTAACTCCAGTAGGAAAAAGGTTCATAATATGAAAGAGTGGTCCGAAATCTTTCCTATGATCAGTGTTCTCGCTGTCGCTCGCCTGTGCAAATTGCGACTAAATTCTTCATTTGGCGAGTAAACAAGCGATTATATTCGCCAAATTGCTAGTGCTCAATTTTTGCTTTTTCTTTCCTTTTTTTCGTTTTTTCGTGTGTGTATTTAATATTTTTATTTTTTTTTAATATATATGTGTAATAATATGTTTTTAATATATTTGTAGCGGACAGTTGAATTTAGATTAATAACAAACGTTGTCGTAGTTATAAAAATTTTGGTTATTTTAGAACATCTTGGGGGAAAAAAGGAGGGGAGGAGTACATTAAAGGATTAAAGATAATTTTTTTAGTGCTTCACGACGAATCTATTTGGCTAATATTTTTTTCATTTGGCGAATGTTTTTTATTTTTAATTAGCCAAATTACTAACGTTGTCCAAATGTCAGCGAGAACACTGCCTATGATATATACACATGACGTATCCAAAAAAGTTTGAAATTTACTCCTCACCTGACACCGTGAGTTTACTTTTTCTTCCCAGAATATACATGGAAATCTCGCAGCCCTCACCTTAAACTTTTGTATTTGATAAATAATATTTACCGAAGCTCTCCATCAGAAAACCACATCTTAAATTATATTTATTGTCGAAATAGCTATGGCTTAAAAAATTCGCCCCCTTCTAACTCCCCCTCCAGGAATTCAACTTTATGAGGAGAAAAATTCATTATATGAAAAAGTGGTCCGAAAACATTCCAATGATCTATCAAATGACGGGTCCAAAAAAGTTTGAAATTTACTCCTCCCCCGCGTGTTTACTTTTCCCCCTAGAATACACCTGGCAATCGCGCAGCCCCCCCTTTAAAATGTTTATAATTAATAAATAATATTTACTGGAGCGCTTCATTCGAAAACCATGTGTAAAATGATATTTATTGTCTAAATAGCTATGATTTAAAGAATTCGCCACATCCACGCACCCCCCCCCCCCCCTCGATAAATTCAACTCCAAAAGGAAAAAGTTCTTAGTATGAAAAAGAGGTCCGAAAACTTTCTGATGATATACGACATGACAAGTCTAAAATAAGTTTGAAATTTACTCCTCACACATGGGTTCACTTTTTCTTTCTAGAATATACCCGGAAATCACGCAGACCCTACTTTATATTTTTTATATTTAATAAATAATATTTACCGGATGGTTCCATCAAAGAAAACCACATTTAAAATGATACCATAGAGATAACTAGGATTTAAAAAATTCACCCTGTCATCGCTCCCCATAAATCCCCTGAACCCTGAACCCCTTGATGAGTTACGAAACATAATATAATGGAAAGGGTGGGTTAGAAAAAGGAAAAATTGCTGTTTATATAATTAGCAGAGCTTCTAAGAGGGAGTTAATTTTTTTGTTTTACGCTATAATGCTACAATATTTTATTATTTTCACAAATTATAATTGATTAGTAGACAATTGTAATTAATTTTTGATTATATGGTGAAAAAGTCTTTTGGAAGTCCTTGACAGTTTGATGCTTTTAAAGTTTGAATATTTGTTTGTTTTTACTTACTCTGTGAGGGAGTTCACTTTGTAACAAAGGTACTCTTGTGTTTTGAATGAGCTCATGACGTCACTGATCTAACATTTGTGGCGCAAAAGCGACTTCTGTAATTTATGCAACTTTAACTTTCAGAAGCGTTTGAAGCGCTCTGCAATTAGCTGTGGTTTGCGAGTTTCATGCAAATTTCTAGCCCAGTCTCTTCAGTCTGAAAGATATAAAAGCTGTAAATGCAGTAATTAAGGATTCTAGTTTTTGTGGATGCCGGGGAAGAGTAAAGAGGACCGTAGTAAGTTATTTTAGAAGTAAATTTTAAAATGAATTTGTTCTTATAAATAAAGAGATCAATAACAGCCACGGGTTGTCATTCTCAAATTAGCTAGAGAAATCCCTCACGTTTTGCAGAGGACCAAGGAAAGTGCTGTAGACGTATTGAAAGGAGATAGTGAGTAAAAAAAAATATTATTTATAGTAATTAGATGCTATTAGTGTGAATACATTTCTAAATTCTCGAATCTAGCTCTACACACCCTGTACAATTACAGCTAAAATAAAAGTGTTTGGGTTTTAAATCTGCGACTATGGTCATTTACACATGGTGGTCTAGCCGGAGCCGTTACAACTCATCATACGTAGTATACGATAAGTCTTGCAATTGTTTTAAAAATCGAAAAGTTTTTGACTTGTTTACATGTTTCAAACACTAGAGATTCTGAAAAACATATTTTTAGAAAAAAAATTGCCATCTGTACGTCTGACCGCCTGTCAGTAAACGCTCTATCTCCCGAAAAATTTGAGATAGAGATGTGAAATTTGGAATGTATCTATTATGTAATAATGGAAAGAAGATTATTGAGTATCAGCAACCTCGATTATCCAGAACTATTTTTTTCGGTCTCTCGAAATATTCGTTCTTATGAAAAGTATATAAAATTTTCGAATTGGACTATTTTAAGGAGTGTCTGTAAAAGACAATAAAAACATAAATTTTACATAAAGAATAAAGTCGATCAAATAATTAGCTGTCGAGATTTTTGTAATCCTATTTTCCACACTCTTCAATTTTTTGTGATGCTGTATTTCATTCAAATTTCAATTCAAATATATATTTTAAATGAAAATGAGACGCTTCATTCGACACAATAAACTGTTAGTTAATAGGTTTATGATATTTGGCGTTTACAATGGTGTTTCTTTTACTACTTGATTATTCCGTCGACCAAAAACTATCACCAAACTATATAATTAAATGCCAATAATGGCTTATAGTAAATGTCATATTCCCTTGACATTAAACACGTTACACGTATTTGTTACGCCATCAAGTGATTTTTAATTTGCGTTTTATTTATATTGTAAACACATGTTTACTACAATAAAATAAAGTAAAATTTTCACGGCAAAAATTGTATCAGCATTGCTGCCAGCAGTTTTTGCCGCAAATTAAACGGATTTTTTTACAGTCTTGTTTTGAAACCAATGAATTTGTCCAGTGCTGTTATTCAAAAACTGTGTAGACTGAAAGACATTTTCCATTTTTTGTTAAAGCAGATCTTTCAGTAAATACTGTCAAAGTTCACTTTACATAGAGTTGACATACGTTTTGAACTGAATTTCTGTTTGAGAAAAACGAATAAATGGTCGTCATTTTACCAGAATTGTTATAACTCTATAATTTATTTATTTATCAGAAAATGGAAAACTCACTTCAATTCAAATTCAGTAGTCAGGCCTGTCAATTTCATGCTTTTAAATTTAAAATCAGCCAGAAAATTTTGCGTTTTTGAGCAAAAATTATAATTGGACAAACGTTTTAAAAGTAAAAATGCCTTTTTATCAAAATCTGGAATCCAAATAAAATTCGTCGAGCGTAAGCCGAAAGTAATTGATAAAAAAAGTAAGCCACAAGAAAAATAACAGGAAAAAAATTCATCAACATCCATTTATAATTAAAATATACTATAAATGTTATTAAAATTCTAATTTTTATTGCATTCTTCCTATCGTTGCTTTATACTTGATTTTTGCTTTGATCTGCTTTTTAGTACCTAATAAAAGCGTGTGTTTTATTTAATTTTTTTTTCGCTTTTATGAAAATAGTGTATTTAAAAAAAAAAATTTTTTTATTTCTTTGAATCTAAGAAGTTTTATTCAAAGCAATTTACAAATTATGCATTTTTCTATTTTTTTAATAGCACATTTCCTAAAATTCTCTGTATAAATATTGCTAATTATCTACTTTCTCATTATTTTTAATTCCAAAATTAAAATATCACTTTTAATAGCCCAGTAAATCCATAATATGTAATGTGATATGCTAAATATTAAAAAAAAGATTGTTCTAAGAATTTTCATTAGTAAATAATTAATTTAATTAACTTTTTTGTGAGCAAATATAGTAATGAGATGAATAAGTTGATAAAGTGATCATATTACAAAAAAGATAATTATGAAACGAAAAAATATACTTTGTTAACCGTACACTTTATTAAATATGAGATATTCAAAAACGCGGTGACTGATCGATCAAATAAGAGTTTTAAAGGTTTTGAATTTTGAAATGAATAATTTTAGTAAGAATTTATTGATTAGCATTATTTTGATGAAAATGGATAGAACAACATGCAAAGAATTTGAAATGAGTTTAACTTCTACAGATTTACCCAAATAGGACACTTGTATCGAATTTTTGCAAAATCGTGT
Source organism: Maratus speculifer (assembly GCA_964019185.1). Taxonomy (NCBI): domain Eukaryota; kingdom Metazoa; phylum Arthropoda; class Arachnida; order Araneae; family Salticidae; genus Maratus; species Maratus speculifer. The sequence continues at coordinate 180,658,109 of OZ025297.1, forward strand.
TCAAATCCTAGAAAATTTACAGGGAACACAAACAAATTCGCAAAAATTTAAAAGTCAAACGAAAAACAAAACCTTTATTCTAAAATCTAATCAAAGTGCAATTTGCGGAAAATCGCACGCTATACATTCTTGTCCAGTTATCTTTAAAATGACTCCAATTCAAAGATTTAATGAAGTTAAAAAGAATAAACTTTGCATATAGGCCAGTCAATTTGTCAGAAAAAAGGGCCAATAGATGCAAAAATTCTGCTAGAAGATTTTATGTTTTTAAAGTATTTATGAGGATGATAATAACAAGAATTAATTGTTTTCCAACAAAATTCTCGAGGCTAAATTTTGTGGAGCCAAAAAACCATGAAATTTTCTGTCTTTTTTCAGTTTTTTTGTCTATAACTAGAAAATGTAAAACTCTTTATGTACCTTACTTAATTACAAAAAGAAAGATCGTTAAATTTTCTACAGATTTCATAATAAAAACATTTTTCTAAACCCATTACCTTTTGAATGTTAAATAAATCTTTTGCAGTTTGCTTTAAAATTGCACCTTTTGCTGAAAATAAGCTGTACACATTTGCATCAAATGTAAAAACGGCTTGTTTTAGTTTAGTAATCGAAAACTCTCGGGAGAACTGTGTAATATTAACTGCGTATTGCTGTAGCATTAAATCATATAAGCTTAACCTTATGATAAGTTATAAATATCTGCATTATTGAATGTTTAATTTAATATAGCTTTTCTTATATTTTTTTCTTATATTTTATAAAAATTTTAATTTAGTATAACTGTTCTTATCTTTTATAAAATTTTTAATTTAATATAACTGTTATCATATTCTAAGTTTAGATATTTTGCTCGATTTATTAACACTCTTTATTTTTAACCTCTAATCGTTGAGCCCGATGCATACACGGGCAGTTTGTCCATGATTGTATCGGGCACGATGATTACTGGGTTAAATAAAAATATTTATTTTTCATAATCCTAATGCTAAAATTTTCATGATGGTCATTGAATTGCAGGATGGTCTGATTTATTTTTATTCTTGAAAATCAATTTTTCATTCATAATAGGATTTGACTGCAAAATTAATTAAAAACTATTACCAGAATAATGTAATACAAATACAGTTGGATAATAATTATGAAATCGTATAATTAATAACTATTTTTTAAACAAATTCGTTAACGAAAACATTACTGATGCATTCAACATAGTTTAGCATAATACGAATAAGGATGATAGCATGTTAAAAGAAAAAGTAATTAGTGCCAATCGAAATTTTCCATCACGACAAATTTCTTGTCAATGGCAGAAACAAGAACCACTTCATTTCACTGCTTAAAATAGTTTCAAAATAATAGAATTCAAGCTGACTAGGCGGAAGAAGACGCCAATGTCATGAGGCTACCTCTGTCATTTTAAGATTTCGTGGTTTTTAACCTTATCATATAAACACAGTTATAACAATGTTATTTTTACTGATTCAATCAACAGATGCGATACAACACCCGCTCTTTTGCGACTAAAAAAAGTCAAAGTTTTGTAAAATTTTGAAAAAACATGATCAACTTGAAGAAATAGCCTATGCGTTCAATTAACCAGAGTCTACCCGTGAAGAAGTCATAAAGGTTGAAGAAAAATTCATTATTGCGTTATGCAGTTGATATGTAGACATCATATAGATATTAAACACCTTAAGTTCCAATTATTTGCTAAATCTACCTCTAAAAGCAAATTTCATTTTACAATGCTACCACTAATACAAGAGATTGCTCACTTCATTTCCTCCGATGTTGTCATCAGGTACAATTTTGGCTAGGAAACAAAAACCTCCTTGAAGAATAGAGTTGGGTTCGCAGGTCTGATGATTTCTTTCAGCCTGCCCAAATGTGTCAAAACCCAGAGCCTAAATCCTGCAGAGGTATATTAAGTAAATCTATCTACCGCAAACGTTCCAGATGTTGCTAAATACATTAAAAATGTTACCATAAGTCAATTTTATGTTATTCACGTATTAATGTTCTCTACTTAAGTTCTAAATTTAAAATAAAATAAAACGGTGCTAATTATTTTTAAAATATTACCGTTGTAATAATTCATTATTATTATCATGCGAATATTTGTAATTTAAATCAGTTACATTAAAGAATATAAAATAATTTTTAAAATGTGTCAAATTCTGTTTTTTTTCCGATTCTACAAAGTTAGGAAAAAAGGTGCCATTTTCAGAATCCTGTAGCGCGTTTCGTAATGGATTTAGAAAAACGTTTTTATTATGAAATTTATAAAGAATATGAAGATCTTTCTTTTTGTAATTAAGTATGATAAACAAAAAGTTTTAAATTTTCGAGTTATAGGCAAAAACTGAAAAAAGTCAAAAAATTTCATGGATTTCTGCCTCCACAAGATTTCGCCTTGAGCTATTTTGTTGAAAAACAATGAATTCCTGTTATTAGCATCCCCATAAATACTTTAAAAACATAAAATCTTCTAGCAGAATTTTTGCATCTATTTTTGGCAATTTGACTGGCCTAATAAACTGTTGTTCGAATTTATACCTCTTCTTAAAATGTGTTTCTAAATGTAACTGCCAAATTTGTAACTTGAAACATAACGTATTGCTTCATAGAGATAAAAAAAATTTTCCAAACTCTGATAGAATAACATGAAAAAGGCCGGATTACGAAACTAATTTTTCTTCAAGGGCACCGAACAGTCAAGACAAAGAACAGTGCGTTTCAAATGATTTTAATAAACAAAATTCAAAAGCATCACACAGTTTTTCTGCTCATAGCAATGAAAATAACAAAACAGTTTTATTGTCTACTTTTCTTGTTTTTATTTATAGCCCGAAGTTCAAGAATTTCATTCAAGTTCGTGCAATCCTTGACAGCGCTTCCCAGACTGATTATATTACTTCTGAAATGGCTTCCGAACTGGGTTTGAAAAAAGAAAAAATAAATATTCCTGTATCGGGATTAGGAGGTAATTCATTCAATGTGAAATCGAAAGTTTGTGCCATTTTTCGAAATAAGAATTCTTAATTTTCATCAACTACCGATTTCTTCGTAGTTCCAAAAATTAGAGATTGTGTGCCTTTCAAAGACATTAAAATAAACAAGAACATTTTACCTAATCGTTCGTTGTTAGCAGATACCACTTTTGACAAACCAGGAAAAATCCATTTAATATAAAAGCTGAACACTTTTATGAAATAATAAAGGAAAGAAAAACTCATATTTCGCCAAACATAAGGTAATTCGGTATTTGGATTAGTGGCTACTGGTACCATTTCAATAAACAATTCTAAGTCCTTTTGCGGATTGACATTTAACTCGGACCATGAGAATATTGAAACTATTCTTCAAAATTTCTGGGAGTTAGAAAATATTTCATCTAATCATCTTCTAAGTAAAGAATAAAAATTCTGTGAAACTCATTTTCAAAAAACGCATAAGCGCGATGAAACTGGAAGATTTATTGTCGAAATGTCTATTAAAATAGAACAATTAAATACCTTGGGAGATTCGAGATCAGTAGCCGAAAAACGTTTACGTCAAACTGTAAAAAGATTAGAAAACAATTTAGAAATGGAACAACTTTATTGCAAATTTTTAAATGAATATGAAAATTTAAATCACATGGAGAGAGTCAATTTACCAGTCGAAAACTCTCATTCAGCTGTTTATTACATGCCTCATCATGGCATTTTTAAACTTGATAAATCCTCTATAAAATTAAGGGTGTTGTTTAATGCCTCTGCTCCTATCACCACTGGAATAAGTTAGAATGACATATTGCTTTCCGGTGAAGTAAAATAAGTTATTTTTGATATTTTGATAAGATTCAGAAAACATAAGGTCACTTTGACTGCAGATGTAAAAAAAATGCTTGCGCCAAATATTAAAAGATCCTTCACAAAGGAACCTCTTATGTATCCTTTGGAAAGATTATGAAAATAATTCAACAATTGCATTCAGAAGGAATACTGTCGCCTATGGTTCAAAACGTGCTCCCTTTTTAGCAATTAGATGCTTAAAACAACTACCAATGGATGAAAAAGATAAATTTCCATTAGCTGAAAAAGATATTTCATCTGATACTTATATGGATGACGTAGTTACTGGATCCCCTGATTATGAATCCGCTATTGAATTAAAAAATCAGTTAATCAATATATTTAGCTCTTGTGGAACGACCTTACACAAGTGGAATTCAAATTTAAATAAGCTTCTAAATTGTAACGAAGTTGGAGATATTTCATTTTGCTCTAAAGCTGAAACCTCAGTTAAAACATTGAGTATGGTTTGACAATTCTAGTAAAGATCAATTCGTGTTTAGAATTTCAGTGAAAAAAACAAGAATTGTATGCCAAAAGACAAGTTCCTTTCTTTCTGTCATTTCAAAATTGTATGACCCTCTAGGACTCATTGGCTTTACTATTTGTAAAGCCAAATGTTTTCTTCAAATATTGTGGCTTTCTAACATTGGATGGGACGAGAACATTCCAGAACCTCTTGCTACTGATTGATGTAACTTCGTAAATCAAATAAAGAATATCGAGAATATAAAAATTAGTAGATATATTTTAGCATCTTTCACTGAAGCAATCTTTTTTCTGGGATTTGCAGATGTCTCTATAACAGTATACGGTGCTGCTATTTATGTATATACTGGCAATTCATCCAATTCACCCTCGTCGAACCTTGTAGTAAATAAATCTCGAATTGCACCTCTAAAGACTATATCAGTTCCTAGGCTAGAACTATGTTTGTGTTTTCTTTTTTCATAATTTATGTCCAAAATTCATCCTTCCTATAAATTAGATATTCAAGGAGTAATTTTGTTTTCGGACTCAACCATAACTCTGGCTTGGATAAACATCCCAGCTAATCTATTAAAGACCTTTATAGGAAATAGTGTTTCAAAAATTCAGTCTCTCACTGAACAATTTAAGTAGAGACATATTTCATCCAGCAATAATCCTATTATATACCCGTGGAACGAATCCTCAAGAACTATTAAATTCGGAGCTCTGGTGGCATGGCCCACTAATAATCTTCTTGATACACTAGAAATTTTTAAAAAACTGACTTACAGGGCAATAATATATATTTAAATGAACTTAAAACTGTGTCAAAAATTAACTTCCTTACTCTACATAATGATTTTATCAATTATTTTTGTAATTTAAGTAATAGTTATTTTAAGTTAATTTGTATTCTTAGTTATATTTATAGGTTTATGAATAGCTGTAGAGGTAAAGGAAAAATTGTAGGACCCCTTTTAAACAATGAATCTGTTCATGCAAAAACCAGATTGATTAAATTAGTTCAGGTAATGTATTTTTCTAGGGAAATTAATGCACTCAAGGAAGGTAAGCAGCCAAAGGACAGTCGTGTAAGTAATTTAAACTCATTTCTTGATAAATATGAAATTCTGAGAGTTGGCGGTCGTTTAGATCAATCAAACTTAACTTATGGTAGGAAGTTTCTCATTATTTTCCCTAAGGACCACCGTCTTACTCTCTTAATATTTCCGTATTTTCACTTAAAAAACTTACATTTCGGCTCTCAAAAATTGCTTCATTTTGTGAGGCAGGAATTCTAACCTTTAAATGGCAGTAATATATATAGAAAAATTATTCATAATTCTATCGTGTGCTTTAAAAATAAGCCTAAAATTGTAAAAAAATTAATGGCTTCGTTACCTAAAGAAAGGGTCAATATCAACCCTCCCCATTTCTAAATTCAGGCGTCGATCTGTGCGGTCCATTCTTCATAAGATATAAACACCAACGTAAAGAAATTTTTAATAAAATTTATGTCGCAATTTTTGTTTGTTTCGCTACTCGGGCTGTTCACATGGGAGTAATAACAGATTTAAGTTCTGAAGCCTTAATAGCTACCTTAAAAAGGTTTGTAGCTAGACGCGGAGTTTGCTCGACAATTTTCTCTGATAACGCCCCTAATTATGTTGGTGCAAATTCAGAACTGAAAAAAATTACATAATCTTGTAAAAAAACAATCCGGAGAATTGACTGCTTATCTATTAGCTAATTTAATTTCTTGGAAATTCTTGCCTCCTAGATCGTCTAATTTTGGCGCTTATGGAAGACAAGAGTCAAATCCTTTTAGAATTATTTAAAAAGAACAACTGGAGATTAAAAAATAACTTTTGAAGAGTTTCTTACTGTTGTTAATCAGGCTGAAGGTATTTTAAATAGCAGGCCTCTAGTACCTTTATCTTCGGATTCTAGCGATTATGAAACTTCAACCCCGGAGCATTTTTTAATTGGCCGCCCTATAAATAGCATTTGTGAACCAAGTTTAATCGACCTTGCAGATAATAAACTTAGACAATGGCAACAAGTTACAAAAATCAATTAATTAATTTGGAAAAAATGGAGTCGAGATTATCTAAATAATTTACAACAACTCGGTAAATGATTAGTTGAGAAAAAAAAGGTTGAAACCGTTTCAATGATTTTATTTAAGGAAAGCAATCTACCCCTGTGTACATGGTCAGCAGGTCGAATTGAAGATGTTATTTATGGTCATGATGATAAAATTATGGTAATACTTGTCAAAACTCTAAAAGGTGTTTCCAAATGTGCCATTTCTAATATTTGTATTTTAACCATAAATAATCCTTTATTATAATGTACATATTTATTTTTCTTGTATTTTGTGCATTTATACTGAAAATTTTATAGTAACCTTGTACCTTGATATTATTTGATGTTTGAATTTTATTAACATTACTAGCAGACATGCCCGGAGTTGCTCGGGTCTGTAAATCGGGTCTGTTGCTCGGGTCTCGGATCAGCATTGACTAACCTGTAATATTGACAAAAATGAAAAAAATCGATTCTTAAAGAACAAAAACTCGGAAAATCGTTAAAAATTACTTCAAAAATTGCATTAAAAATCGATAAAATTCAAAAATTATAGCAGAAAAAAATTAGTAAATTAGGATAAAATTTTAAAACAATTTTCTTTTTATCAATCTTAAAAAATAGTCGCAAAATTCGAAAAAATGCCAAAAATCGCATTAAAAGATTCGTTAAAAATTCAAAAATCTCTTTATGAATTCCCAATAAGCTTTACTAATAAGACAACTAAATTTACTATGTTCGGTTAAAAGAATGAAATCGTATTCCTTTCATTAATGTGGAAAAATCGCCTCGAAACATAAAAAGAACGCTAAAAATCGACTAAAAAATTAAATAAAAAATCTAATCGAAAATTTGAAAATTAGGCTTCGAGGTGCAAAACTTCATATAGAGGGGTACCTTTCCTCCAAATTTTATAACCCTATACGTGCAGCGGTCTCTTCAGAACAGCACTGACACACTCACAAACTTGTCTCTTTATTATTATAGATTACTGTGAATACTCTAAATGATTCCTTTATTACTGATTCATTAATTTTATGTTTTTCGCCTTTTTTACATGCAATTTTAAAATAGATAAGACCGTGATGCAAGAAAAAACCTATAATATCGACAAAAAGGGAAAAAAACTATTCTAAAAGCACAAAAGTTCGAAAAATCCATAACAATTATTTCGAAAATCGCATTAAAAATCGATAAAATTCAAAAATTGTAGCAGACAAAATTTATTAAATTAGGCTAAAAGTATGAAACAATTTTCTTTTTATCAATGTTAAAAAATATCTTCAAAATGCGAAAATATTCCAAAAAATGGCAATAAAAAATTCGTCAAAAATTCAAAAATCGCTGCACGAATTCCCAATATGTTTTATTGAAAAGAGAACTAAATTTACTATGTTCAGTTAAAAGAATGAAACCGTATACCTTTCATTAATCTGGAAAAATCGCCTCGAAACATAAAAATAACGCTAACAATCGATTAAAAAATTAATTTTAAAAATCTAATCTAAAAATCAAAAATAGGGCTTCGAGGTGCAAAACTTTATATACAGAGGTACTTTCCTTCCAATTTTTGTAACTCTACGTGCAGCGGTCTCTTCAGAACAGCGCTGGCACACTCACAAACTTGTCCTTTTATTATTGTAGATTACTGTGAATATTCTAAATGATTCCTTTATTGCAGATTCATTAATTTTATGTTTTTTGCCTTTTCTATATGCAGTTTAAAAATAGATAAGACCATGATGCATAAAAAACCTATATTATTGACAAAAATGAAAAAAAAATATTCTAAAAGCACAAAAACTTGAAAAATCGTTAAAAAGTTACTTCGAAAATCGCATTGAAAATTACCCAAACACTGTATGCTTTCCACCAATTTTCAACACAAAACCCCGTTTCATTGCGTTTTTCGGAAAAAAAGCACAAAATAAGTTTCGATTCAGCTCGATCAGTTTTTCAAAAACAAAAATTGGGATCCCCTACAAGAAGTTTGTTTAAGGCGACGTCTTTCACATTCATTGCAAATAGAGAATGGTAGAGAAAAAGAAACTTTCTTAATTAATAAGCGATATGTCTTAAATGAAGATGTTTTTTCCAGAATCAATTGTCCTTACATTTTCATATACCCAAATACTGTATACTTCTCATCAATTTTCAACACAAAATCACGTTTAATTGCGTCTTTCGGGAAAAAATGCACAAAATGAGTTTCGATTCAACTTGATCAGCTTTCGAAAAACAAAAATTGAGATGTCTGATGACTAGTTCACTTTAAATGACGTCTTTTGCATTCATTGCAAATAGGAAAATATGGAGAAAACGAAACTTTCTTCATTAATCAGACATGTGTCTTAAATGAAAACGCATTGAGAATCTACAGTCCTTACAGTTTCGCTTACCCAAATACTGTATACTTCAATCACTTTTCATAAAAATTTATTTTTAATTGCGTCTGAAATAATGTGCAAAAGCAGTTTTGGTTCTGCATGATTACTATATAAAAAACAAAAATGGGGATCTCCTTGAGTGGTTAAGCGACATCTTTCACATTCATTTCAAGTAGGAAACGATAGAGAAAAGAAAATTGTCCTCATAGACCAGAGATATGCCTTCAATGAAGATGTTTTAACGAGAATCGACTGTCCTTACAGTTTCACTTATCCATATACTGTATACTTCCTATCACTTTTCATACAAATTCACTTTTCGTTGCGTCTAAAATAATGTACCAAAGCAGTTTCGGTTCTGCTTGATCAGTTTATAAAAAACAAAAATTCGGGATCTCCTATGAGTATTTCTCATTTGTTAGCACTTTCCAACAAAGTTGAAAAGTGCTTATGCATTCGGTTTGTCTGTCCGTCTGTCCGTCTGGCCGGATGGCCGTCTGTCCGTCTGTCCGCACTCTAACTCCCGTAAATATACTCGGATTGCTATGAAATTTTTATACGTTATTGATGTTTATCCTAGCACGAACCCTATTGAAAATGAAGTATCTACCATGATTGGTTTATCTACAGGGCGAATCAAAAGTTTCCCATTACATTACGGCCTATGGGGAAAAATCGTTAATATATCGGATTGCCATGAAATTTTAGGACGTTATTGAAGTTTACCCTAGCACGAACCCTATTGAAAATGAAGTATCTACCATGATTAGTTTATCTACAGAGAGAATCAAAAGTTCCCCATTATATTACGGCCTATGGGGAAAAATCGTTAATATGCTCCGATTGCCATGAAATTTTAGGACGTTATTGACGTTTACCCTAGCACAAGTCCTATCGAAAATGAAGTTTCTACCATGATTAGTTTATCTAGAGGGCGAATCAAAAGTTTCCCATTACATTACGGCCTATGGGGAAAAATCGTTAATATACTCGGATTGCCATGAAATTTTAGGACGTTATTGACGTTTACCCTAGCACAAGTCCTATCGAAAATGAAGTTTCTACCATGATTAGTTTATCTACAGGACGAATCAAAAGTTTCCCATTACATATTTTAAATATATTAAGCTTTTTCATGTATAATAAAATTGATATATGTCTCTGAAGCTTAATATAAATTATACGCTACTGTCTTGCATAATATGAAGTACATAGCATTTACAGGGCCACACAAAAGATTTCAAATAGTATATTTTTTCCGAAGTACCGTATATGTGTCCGATGATGGCTGATGGAGGGATGAAATGCATTTTAATTCTGATATGCGCGTTTATATTTCGCTAAACATATGCACATTATATGGTGTGTATAAATGTTATAGTTGATATACAGGGCTACCCATAAAGAGTTCACCAACGTTACTGAATATGAGCGTAAATTATTTAAACGTGGTTCTTAAATAAGCTATGCATTTTTACGCTGAGCTTCATTCAATTTACTGAGAAATGTTTGCAGAATATAGATAAAAGGATATACAGGGCCACGCAAAGAATTCGGTACATGGACGCGTATGAATGATGATTTATGAGAATGTGATTTCAGTTGTTTTAAAAGTGTTTTAGTTTACAATAAATTTTAGTCTAATGCTGACGTGTAATAAAGGTACAATGTAAACTACAGGGCTGAACAAAAGTATTCAAGTATGTTTCCATCTAATAGTATGAATTGCTGAAAAAGAAATCTCAAGCTGCTGGGTATTTTCTTGTTAAGCTAAATTTTCCCATTATATGAACTGACATATGAAATACAGGGCTGTTCTAATGTACTGGAATACATATTTGGGTATATTTGGCTATACACTATTATTTCCCTAAATAACAAAGTTTTGTTAAAGATTTCATTAAGTGTTGGAAAGTGCTTCATAATCTATGCTTAACGCATGATTTTTCATACTTGTTGTAAATAGGAAATGATGGAGAACCTGTCCTCATTAACCCGTGATACGTATTAACTGGAAACTAACTAACGAGAATAGACTGTCTTTACAGTTTCGCAAACTCAAATACTGTATACTTAAAAACTTTTCACACAAAGTAAGCAGCATCTTTCAAAAATATATTTTAAATATTTTTTGTTTTATTAGCATTCTAAACAATAGACATGTTTGTATTGGATTGACACATTCTATACTTTTGAATGAAGATTTGTTTAAAGACTACAAAATAGTGTTTTAAGACTACAAAGAACTTGTATAATCTAAATAAATCCCCTGTTAAATAAAATTTCTTTAAAATACAAAAATTGTGACGGCAGTACTATTTATGATTTTTTTTTCTTTCAGATTTTTTTTTCTATCAATTTCAGGCGTGAATTTGAAAAATACACCTACATCAAAAGGAAAAATCCTCTTTTTCACTCAATCTACAGAAAGCAAACAATACTAACAGAAAGGAATATAAACTGAGGAACTGCAACTTTTCAAAACATTTAATCTGAAGTAAAAAAGCAGTACTTTCCAAAATGGGATTTAAACTGACGATCTGCACTTTTTAAGATATTAACTTGATTATAAAAGTAGTATTATGCAACCATAGTTTTTAACTATAGCAATTTCTTGTGTTCACGTAAGTGCGCATATTTTTATTCTAACACCTATTTCTGCGCAATATTGTTTCACATAATCCTGTGCAGTATTTTGTTCTTACACTTATAGCTGTTTAAAATTCGTATGCATACATGTATGTAACATTCAATATGTTTATGTAATATTCTTATTAATACTTGAGTAGAATATGCAAAATACAAGAACATTTGTGTAATATGCAAAATTAGTAAAGACAAAAAACAAACGATACTTACAGAAAAAGGTTACGAACTGAGGAACTTCAACTTTTTACAACATTAACTTGATTATTCAACTACTATTACGTAACCCAAGATTTCAAGCGTTGATATTTATTGTGTTCACATAAGTGCGCATATTTTTGTTCTTAATCCTATTTCTGCATAATATTGTGACACATAATCCTGTGTAATAGGATTGTGTATGATCCTGTGTAACAGGAACACAATTACATGGTATTCTGTTCTTGCACTTATAAATGTTTAAAATTCGTACGCGTATATCTATGTAATATTCTGTACGCTTGAGTAATATTCTTACAAATACTTTGGTATAATATGCAAACTATACAAATATTTGTGTAATATGCAAAATTAATAAATTACATCAAAACATCAATTTGGGTACATCAGTAACATTTTCTACCGATTACACACTTGCTTAAGATTTTTAAAGAAATGATAAAATACGCACTTACATTAAGACAATAAACACACATAAATACGAATAAATTTCAACGACATAAGTGAATATTATATCAACTACATTCTATCAATAACAACTACTATAGTATACATAATTACATGAGAAAAGTATAATTACTGCAAACACATTTATTTATAGAGTGTATCATGAAAATTCCGAAGCAGATATATAATGATAAATATTGCTATCCAATAAATTCGATGTTTACAAAGATACTATATTTATTGTTCTCGGCAGAAATTAATTGTGAAAATGATTTCTTTAAAGTATGAACGCCTTTTTGTGGTTGTAAACTCTCCAGAGTTATTTCACACTTAAATGGGAAAATTCATACTTAAATCATATTTTTACTTAAAACATTGTAACAATAATAGGATGATTTTTTTTATTATATCAAGGGAATTGATTACCTTATGCAAAATTTTACAAAACAGTTCACTTATTTAAACCTTCATTAAAATTTATTTACAGTGATGCGTTCGCAAAAGATATTCATTTTTTTCTACACATTTGGCTTTTAAAAAAAACTCGAATAAATTGGATGAAAAAATAAAAATCTATTTATCATTTCCTTACTTTTTTCAAAAACTGTGCTCAAAATCCCTATAATCTTTCTTTGACACTTCAAAAGTGTCAAATCGAGAAGTGGCTCGTTAAACTGAAAAAAAATGTTTTGGCAGCATTTTCTTTTTTTACATCGTGTAATTTTATAAGACTTAGTGGCTATTTTTTAATTAATTTTTGTCATAAAGACGTTTAAGTAAAAAATGACTTAAAGACATAATTTTTTTATAATTAAAAACAATGAAGCATGAAAAAACTAATTTTAAAGCAGTTTTTTTGGCTGTTTAAGATGTAGAATTTTCAGATCATTGAAGTAAAAGGCTAAAAGTACATAAAATATTGTGAAATTTTTAAAAGAAATAAGTACATAGGAAAGAGTATATGATTTTAGAATTTCATTTCTTTTACGTAAAATTATTTTATTAATAGTAAATTTTATATCATCATCTTCTTCTTCATCATCATAATCATGAACAACAACAAGCATTTTCTATCCACTGCTGGACATACAGTTGGCAAAAAAAGTATTTGTACACTTCATTTTTTTAAATTATAATGAAATTAAACAAAAGATTTAAGCAAACAATACTCTAATACATTAATTTAATGCATTATAATATTATTTAAGCAAAAACAAAATTAAACAAATCGATTTTTCACATTATAATAAACAAATATACAAAAATATAATGCAAAAAAAGTATTTGTACACTATATTAATGTAATATAATTAAGGAAAATTTAGTAAAATGATACAAATTAATGTTTTGTGTGAATTCATTTAGCGTTTATGACTACTTCTAGATAGTGTGACATAGATTCCACGAACTTTTTTGTAACGGTCTGGTTAATGTTATTCCATGACACAATAAGAGCTTCTTTAAAATTGTTTTTTACTGATACATACTTTTTTCGGATTTTTGCGTCCAATAGCATCTGAAAATTTTCTATTGGATTCAAGTCTAGAGATTTTAGAGGAGTTACCAGTCGTCTTCGAGTATTATCGTAACCATGTGCTGATGACCACAGCAGTATGCTTTGGTCGTTATCCTGCAGAAAGTGAAAAGCTTCCTCTACGCATAATTTCTTGCCACGGTTTAATAAATTATGCCGCGACACATCAATGTATGTTAAACCTGTCCTTCCATTGTCAATAAATTTTAAATGTCCTGCTTCATTAGAAGCTATACACCCCAAAACTATAATATTCCCCCCAACATGCTTGATAGTTTGAAGTATACGTTTTGGATCTAGAACAATTTTATTTTTACGCCAATTTTTTCGAATGCTTGGTGGTAAGAAAATTCCGAATTTTCCCTCATCAGAAAAAATTAGTTTTCCAAAAATCCAATGATTTACTTCTGTATGCGAAAGCGAATACTATGCGTTTTCGCCTATTTGTTTCGTTGATGAATGGATTTTTTCTTGAGGTTCTTCCTTTTAAATCTGCATTGAGAAGAATATTTTTTATTGTTTGAGGTATTACTCTGATGCGAGAAGATGTTGCAAGGTCTCTAGCAAATTTTTGAACCGAACGCATAGGATTTTTTAAAGCTTTTTTAACAACACTCCCTTTTTCCTTCATTGTTAGTTTGCTTAGAAGTCCTGGTTTTCATTGAATTTCGATGCTTTTAATTTATTCATAGTTTCTCACTATACATCCAATAGTTGTAAATGGTAATTTAATAGCTTTTACAAATTCTTGTTGCGAATTTAAATTTTTATTATGCTCAATCGTAGGATTTCATATATCTAGAGGTGCCTCTCTAGTTTTAGGTTCTATACTCAATTACTTCAAGAGCAAATTAGATTAAATGTCAGACAAATATAATATGAAGTTAAAAATTATTAACAGCTTCTGTAAAAGTAGTCCTTTGAACCATAAACACTATAAAACACAGTACATATCAGGACGGAGAAATGTACAAATACTTTTTTTGCAAGAACTTTTCCTATTAGAAAATTATTTTACATCTTTATCGAAATTTTCTGTTGTGTAATTTAAAACACACGGTAAACAGACTGTATTAAAGCTATTTTTGACAAAATATCTGTTTTTATTTAGTTAAAAATAAAAAATTTTAGAGTGTACAAATACTTTTTTTGCCAACTGTATGTCTCTCGCAGATTTGTTTCTTTGTTACTTGTCTCGTGCTTTAATCATCCAACTAACACCGGTCCTTTTTTTTCTAATTTTCTGAGCCCTATTAAATTCTTGTCGTTTAATTCTCTCGATGATGTAAAAAACTGTCGTCTGACTTTTTTCCAGGTTATTATCTTTCTGTCTCTTATAGTTAAGCTTAGCATACATCTTTCCATAGTTCTTCCATCTATGTACCATCCGTCCTGTTAGCTCCCATGTTTCCTCTCCACAGATTATGCAGTTAAAACACATCGGCTAAACACCTTCTTTTTCAAACAAAGAAGTAGGTGACACTTTAGAATAATGTTCTTAATGTTCATTCCAAAAGCACTCCATCCATACCTTATTTTTCCATTTATTTAAATCCTGATACTGTTTTCTGATGATATTCCTTACACGAGGTATACATAACTGTGCACTTCCTTACTTTCTGTGTTGTGAAGACTATTTTCTTTTTTGGCGCAAATAAATCGAACAGCATCTTTGTCTTTTTCAAATATTTTTTAACACCAAGTTAATGCTAGCTTCTTCCAAATCTTTTGGAATTTTTGTCACTTTAAATGACGCCTCAAGTGAATTGATTAGATTTTTCTCTATTCTTCAGGGCTATTTCTGAATTAAATTGTCAACAGTAAATCAGGGATGACTTAAATGTTCTCATTTATTCTGATCTGTTTTCCCAATCTAGCTTCTTGAAGATATTTTCTAAAATAATAGTAAAAAGTTTAGACAAAATGTTGTCTCCTTTTCTTAATCCTCTTCTAAGCTTGATCTTCGCTTTTTGTCTTATCCAAACAGATGGATGCTGTAGTTTTCTCGTAAATCTTTTTTATAATATTGATGGGAAGTTTGAGTATATAGACCTCCCTAGAGATTCTACTGCTTCTGATGCGTATACCAAATCAAATGATTTTTCGAAATCAGTAAAGGCAAGGCTTAGAGGTATATTATATTCCTTATGTTTTTCTATGAGTCTCCTTACTATTCAAATATCATCCATTGTGCAAAATTCACTTCGGGATCCCGATTATTCTTTAGGTTGAGTTGAGTCTGGAAATGCGTCTAGAGTTCCGCCAGCCCAAAGTGGCAGGTCTAGGCCAGAGTCTAGACCTTCTTAAATTCTCTGTGTTTCTTCATTAATCTTTTTGTTCCTTCTGTTAATTTCTTTGTTGGCTTTACTACTGCTTCATCACCTATTTTTCTTTTAATGTCTTGTAGAATATTGAGTAGAGTCTTGTTCCCTATTGTAACATCTTGTTCTTCTAAAATAAATCGAAGTACTTTGAAAAGGTTTTTAATTTCCAAATGAAATTCTTCATTTAATTTCTGCATGTTTATAATAAAACTACATATATAAAATTATAAACATAACAACAATAAAAATATTCATTTAAAATTACGAAGGAATTTGAAAAAATCAAATTGCGACGCCTACATTTTCCTCCATTAAAAAATGATCTTCACAATCAAAAACTATAAGTTATGTTGGAATAGCTTACAAAAGCGATTTAAAACTCAAACAACAGATAAAACATAAACCAATACAAGCAATAATACTAAGTTTTAGTCGAATTGTAAAATTTTAAGGCATTTTTTTCGGAGATAATTAAGTCTCGCTTATGGAGATTATGAGCAACATTAAATAACGGCAAGACAACATTTCATAAACATTCGCTAAAGGTGTTTTTCATGCCATTCACAACTAGCGAGTTTGACGTGGCTATCTTGAATTTTAAATAACTCAAGAACCAAAAACCCATTTGATGTTCGTTCGGGTGACGATTTCGACTACGAAAGTGAAAAATGGTGACAGATCACAATGTCATAGCTATTTGTGCATACATGCGTATTTGCTGCTACTAGTTCTAAATGCAATTATTTGTGCTTGTTTTACATTGCCGTTTCTAGTGCTACAGGTATCGTTTTAAACACTTAACTGATAAATATTTTTGAAAAAACTTTAAAATAATGTCTATTGTCTTTTACAGAATTTTTAATCTTTTCAAAACAGAAATTATGCCTAAATGAATCAAAAAAGTACTCGGATTAAATAATACAAAATTTACAATAAAATTTTACTGGTGAGAATAATAAATTATAATTGGAACATAAATGCCCGTATTATGTACGGGAAAATCATGATTGGCAGAAATACATTGCCCGTAGGACGTACGGGCAAAGCAGGGAAGCGATTAAAGCCATGTTTTGTTTTTCACTGAGAAAGTCATTTTGTGAGGAAAAAGATGGGTGTTGTCATTTGAAATTTTGTAAATTTTGTTACTACAACCGTAAATGTGATATTTCCTGATTGATGTTATTCATGCCTCATTCTCGAACGAACCCATACTTTATCCCATCAAGAACAATATCCCGTTTATTTGAACAATATGCCCGCTAGAAATCCATATGTCTGCAAAATCTCTTTATGATTACTTTTTACACATAACTGGATAAAAATTTATTTCCTCTATAAATTTATCTTTTTTAGGAATAATCTGTATTGAGTATCTTTTTCTTAAATTTTTAGTAATTGTTATTAATATTCTTGGTTAGTTTCCAAAAAAATTAATTATTAAATTCAAAAATATCATATTCCATCAATAAGAACGTAAAGCTATGAAGCATTAAATTATTTCCCATTGTCTTTAGAAAGAAATTTAAACTTGTAATATATCTAACTTCATGATAAAATAAATGGTAATATAATTAAAGAACTTTTCTGTAACACAATTCAAGAACTCTTTATAGAATGTGACATGTTACTTCTTTTTTTTCTCACCTTGTTTGAGTGAAAGGTTTTTAATTAAAAGTTCCACTTCAAAACTGTTTTTAAGCTGCTTTCTAAAATGAGATGAATAACTTACCGCTTGGTTGCGCGTTTTTGTCAGGCTGAAATAAAAAAAGCCTGAATTTTTCTTTACATTCCCTTTCTTAAAAGTTGACAAGAACAGATTTTATTATTTATAATTATATAATTACGTCGGATTAAATATAAACAAAATAAATTAATTTTAAACAGTAGATCTTACAAAATATATTTTTAATTTCATTTAGATTGTTTTCCTGGGAAAATTTTATGATATTTCATTGCATTTGTAAGATATAAAGAGTTATTTTTTTTTAATTAAATAACTTAAGATGTATGATAAGGTAAAAAAGTATATTGACGGTTTTTGGCTAACGTTATGTCATTTTTTTACTGCTAATAAATAGTATCGTTTGTTGTCCCATCCATTATGCATTCTGTTGAAATTTTTGTTCAATGTTTTCCTAAAATATGATGCCAAAAATGTTGTTGCCATAGGATTAAGAATTTTTTCCGCCTGCTGAAGTAACTTGGAAACCATCAACTGGAGTAATTTTGGCCTCTTAAGGATAACTTTGGCTCAAGCGAGAAAGAAGATTAAATTTAAAGAAGAATTAAATGTTATATTTTCTTCATAGCCTGAATTATAGACAAAGTTTTTGCCTCAAAATATAGGTAGTAGCATTAGCTTCTGTCTGGCAGCTCATTATAAATAAATTGCCAATTTCCACCGTTTCACCACCTGTCAAACAAAAACGTGTGAAGACGGTGAGATTTTAGGCTCTTTCAACTTTTGTCTGCCAAATGGTTAATTAATTCATTTGGACTTTGGTAACTACGTCTTATTATAACTTTTTTAGTGTAGATCCTAGGCCTAATGGAAAGTTATGTGCTCTCTTTCATACGATAAAAATGAAAAGCATTTTTCTAGCTGGGGTAACTTTGGCTCATCATTTGGAGTAACATGGACTCAACCAATTATAATTTATAATTTCAATTTTTGTATATACTTCCTATCAATGCATAAAAAAAAGTTACATTGGAAGGGGAACTTTTTCCTATTTTGTTTAATTTAAACATTGATGATTTTGAGGTAATGTTTGTGCTCATTTTTGGAATGCTTATGAAAATAGACATTTTTACTTATACAAAGAATTTTTCTTAAAATTTATTCTGTGTATTGGTTCCAACTGAACCAAACAAGAAAGTTATTGACAAAAATGACTCTGACGTTAGAAATATATTATTCGTGCTGTTTAATGGCAATATTTATCCCAGAAGGATTGTTCTGAAGTCAAAGGTGAATTGTGTTGTTGACTGCATGGAAAAGAAGTTATAATGTTGGAGTTGCCAACAAGTGACTGGACATAACTATGTATAAATGGAACAAAATTGTTGTAAAAATTAGTCCACCTACTGTAAGACCACAATTCCTGGACCTCTGCTTGGAAGAATGCAAAGCCGATTCCATTCACATTGTAGAGGAAATAGCCTTTGCGGCCGAAGGAATGGCGTTCAAATTTTTTTTTCTTTTTCTTTTCTGAATAAAATTTTATTTTAAATTAATGGCCGTGCACCTTTCATCAGTTCACGGATTATGCCTTTCCGAAGTATATACATATTTCCTACATTTTTGTGAATTTTAATGAAAGCTTATTCTTCTTTTTAATTTAATTTTGCATTTATATTTATGGCGAAACCACGGATTTAACGACTGCTTGGCTTCTGTCTTGTTGGTTATGCAATAAATTCACCAATTCTAACAACTTAAGTATTAAGGGCACATATACAGGGTGATCCAAAATTCAGGACGAACTTTAAAAACGAATCAAGATACACAGATACGGTTTGCACCAAACGGATGGAAAAGTAACCGGGTTTTGTGTGGCTACGAAAAAAATAGTTCTATTGACAACCAATAGATGGCGCTGCCGAATTTCTGAATTGCAAGCACGACAGGCACTCCAAAGAGTCGCCTTTATGCAAGATGGAGCACCACCTCATATTGCTCTACCTGTGTAACGCTAGCTACGCTCAATATTCTGGGAGGATCGCATTATCTGTCGCTACTTTAATCACGCATGGCATCCAAGATCTCCCGATCTGACACACCCTGGGACTTTTCGCTGTGGGAATTATGGAAGTTAAAAATGCACCGCTACCAACCGGCATCACTAAAAGCGCTGAAAGATGCCGTCAGCCATAACACAAGAAATGCTACGCTATGCTGTGCCTCGTCTCAGGTGCCTCGTCTCACAGTTGTACTTCTGAATGATGCACAGCGCACTGAACATTTACTGTAGTACAAGTTAACTGTAATTAAGCTGACTTGTAAGTTGTGAACATTTTTTTTCATTTGTAAATCATCTTTTGGTGCATTAAATCTCTATAGCGCCATCTGTTGGTCACAAACAGAACTATTTTTTCGTTGCCATACAAAACTCGGTTTCTTTTACATTCGTTTGGTGCAAACCGTATCTTTGTATCTTGATTCGTTTTCGAATTATTCATTTTTAAAGTTCGTCCTGACTTTTGGATCACCCGGTATATCATATACTCACAGGGACATTTACTTGGTACCAAAATAGCGTTATTTTGTCTGATATGGTGATCCGGCTATTGTTGTTTATTCATAATTTTTTTATTTGCTTTATTTTATTTTTTTTTTTTTTTTTCAAATTATACAAAATGTTTTTTGTTCTACAGTTATTAGTTTTTACCATTTAATATATTTTTAAAAAAAATTATTGTTTTTATGTTATTTACTTTTTAAAGTAATATAAAATAATTTTAAAATGTATGTGTAAGTGGAATTCGATAACGAGGTTTTCGCCAAATTAACATTGAAAAAAAAATTGTGTATATTATATCGGTGCCATATTCATATCCAAAGCTTGCAAATAATAAATTAAATAATGTAAACAATAATGTAAAGAAATAATTTTAAAAAATCGGCAATTTGGCAATTTTTAATATCACACCATGCAGTTGGTAATTCTAAAAAGACTAAGTTATGCTACATTGCGAGGAGAAAAGTTATTCCGCTAAGTTTAGTAATCATACCTTTAAATCATCTTTTCATTATATTTGACTTTTTATTACTTATTGTAGTAAATAGGATTACAAAGAAATAATTAAAAACGTTTAATTCAATGACAGAAACAAAAAGGTATTCGCCAAAAAAAAAATTCAAATTTAATAAACAAACTCATCTCAAGATGCTATGGACTTTTCCATTTTCAACATGGACTAGTTCTTTTCGCCCATGTGCAGTTCTGCCTAGGTTTCTATCACACCTGCTACATTAGTAAACTTCTGTATAAGATAAAACAGTATTCTGTTCCAGGCCTGAACAATTAACGTTAAGCAATATTAATGAACTTTAAAATATTTGTATTAAAATCATATAAAAAGACTGTAAATTAGCATATATTAAAATATGTGCTAATTTATTTCCTTTTAACATGTTTATACTTGTTACCCTCTCTCCCCCATCTTTTTCAAAAGGGTAAGAATGGTTCACATTGTATTGTAGACCTAATAACATTCGTTTTAACACATGAGCTAATAATAGATGTAACTTTTCCATGTGGGTGAAAAAAATCCGGGCCAAAATTTGAACCAGGGATGTATTGACTGAAGCCGCCAATGCTCTTCCAACTGATCCATCCCGGACACGAACACTAGCGGACTATTTCACCCAAATAACCTCAACGATCATACGTAATCTGGTCTGATACTATGGATCAGCTCAACAGAATAAATCAAAAGTCAATATTTGGAACTGCACAAAACGCTGCATACGAAATCATATTAGAGTAATTTTTTAAACACGATTATTCAATCGATAAATTAATTATAACGTATGTAAATTTTTTCACCCACTTGGAAAATTTACATCTGTTATAATTAATTTACCGATTGAATAATAGTGTTTAAAAAATTAATCTAATATGAGCTAATGTTACTCTAATTCAAGATAACATTGGTCCAAAACTTACAAGAATACTTTTTGGTAAAACAAATTCTTTGTCGACAAATATAGGATAATGGTGTGATTCCATATATTCGTAGAACACACACAATATTAACATGATATTCATTTTTTAAATAAAATAACAGAATGGAGATGCTGAATATGCCACGAAAAAAAAGAGATGTGGGACAAAATTACCCCCAGATGACAGTTCTGTGATTGAATTATAAATATGTGTAAATTCAACCGTAAACTGTTAAAATGTTGAACCATGATCTGATATATCTTGATCTGAAAACTGATAAAGAACAGGCCAATTCAATTCGACTTTCTTCAATGATACAAAATACAATTCAAACTATTATAAATTATTTTTAAATAAGTAAATTGTTTAAATCATTATCAATTTATTAAAAATACGCATAATGTTAAATATATCAGAAAAAAAGAAATATTTACGTACTCGAAAAAATACCTGTTAAAAATTTATTATCAATGCGCTAATAAAAGAAAATATTTTTTCATACTTTTTTTTATTATTGATTACGAACTTAATATGTCTTTTTTTCCTTTAATTATATATCTGGTAAATTTGTGCTGAAGCATTTAAAGAATTCGGAGGATTTTTTTTTGCATTTGAATGTTTAAGAGAAGAAAATCCTTTTTAATGATTTTTCAATATGGGTAATAGTTAAAAACTCATTAAAACTAATACAAAAGTTTCATAAAAACGTAATCAAAATTTTTGTGTTATTTATAAAGTAAAAAGAAAATTACGTAAGAGATTTAATATATTTTTTTTCTAAAATCACATTAAGAAGATTAAAACTAATCTTTTATTTATTGCATGGTACACAACTTTATAGGGGAAGGCTGGATAATAAGGAACAAATTGAGTAATAAGAGGCATAAGGAAAGTAATTTTTTTCTCTTGTATCGAAAAATGATCTTTAAAAAATGCATTGTAACCCACGATTTTTTTTTTACTTTGATATTTCTTTTTCACATTTTTAAAATTATTTTTTTATGTTTATTTTTTTTTTAGTTTTACGTATGTCTATTGATACCCTCTATTAAAATAATAAGAGAATAGGCATCCAACAGCTACATAATAAAAGAGAATGTTGCCCAGTTAAACTGATTGCATTGAGCTCACAGGCTATTCACACACATTGTATATTGCAGTCTTATTTCTTCAAGGAATAATGTCCCTAGAAAAACAAATTAAGGGAGATTAGCTCCGCCTTTTCCCATCCGTATCTTAATCGTATAACCCCCAAAACTATTCAAAGATACTCCTTGTCATATTGAACCTATATCCAAAATTCGAAGCAAATCGAATGATTCGACATAAAAAAAACATTTATTTAACCCTCTCATGCATAAATTATTCTTCATTATTTAGAAAAAGCATTTTTGTCATAAATGGGAAACCATTATAAAATAATTTTATTATTGTGTTGCATGCTAGCTATTATCTCTCCACAAATCAGATCTCCACAAATGATTGCTAAAAACTTTTTTGCTTAATAATGCAATAACTAACTACCCTCAGATGAGGCTCGTATGAATGAGAGGGTTAAATTAAGAGGCATATCCCCACATCCCCCCGTTATATTTAACCAATGAATCCCAAAAAGAAATCAGGGAAGAGCTTTATCAGAATTAACCTATATTCAAAATTTGAAGTGCGTTAAAAATTTATTTACAAAAATTAGGGGGGGTTATCCCAGATTCCCTGCACCCTTTTATACTTAACCAATGAACACGCAAAACTAATCATTAAGGCACCTCATCAAAATGATCTTCTATCTAAAATTGGAATGAAATCTTATAATTCTGAATAAAAAAATATTTATCTAAATTAGGTGGGGGGATAGCTCTCTGTTCAGCCCCTTATATTTATAAAATGAGCTCTCTAAACTAATCAGGGAAGCACCTTATCAGAATAAACCTACATCCAAAATTTGAAGCCAATCGGATATTGTTACATATGTACGTACATACACAACCAGTGGGCATATAATATTTAATGTTTTGATAGCCTGTGAGCTAAAAACTATTTAAGTGAAGACACTACTGACTCTCCATTCACATTAACTCATATTAATCTAACATTTTAAACTCATTTATCATATGTACCATAAGATAGGGGTACCATAACTTTGGGACACATTTTGAATTTTTAATCTCATACCAGCCGGTCTGTTTTATACGTAACCGATAACTGACTATTGATAAATAACACAGCCTTTTGCAACAAAACGATGTATTGCATCAATATTAATTTTTAATATTAACTGAGAAATTTAGGTTTAAATGTACCACAAAGTTTGACCATCGAATGGGGTTACTTTGTGACACGTGTGTTTTTGGCCTTGAAATACCGGAGAAATAATTCTTAATTTATTTATTCTGCGATAATTCTGTTGCAAACAATTTTAGTTGCAAAAATAATGCATAAACATCACTGATTTGCCCTCACTGTTCTACTCCAGCCTTGCTGCAAAGAATCGAATAGCGTTTTGCGGTTTCCTTAAACGAATCGCATCTTTAATCAAATGCCCTTGAAGAGGAATGATTATGTGATGTACCTAATCTCTTGCTACAGTCGATGAGGAAGATTCTGAGAATGTGCATATCTCGTCTGAAACGTACTGAGAACTACACTTGGTGCAACAATTTAAGATAAGTCTTTGAGACCTTTCAAGAAAATTGCACATTTCTCTTTGTTCTTTTCCTTCCAGTGACAAATGTCTGCTCTTTGCTGTCAATATGCGCAATATCCTCGTAACTTCCTTTAGGTGTTGTACCACAATACTTCCTCTGACATTTTGGACATTATAGCCCAAGAGCCGAATGCGCAAAACCCTAAATCATCGAGCGCAAGAAAGAAACTTTATTTTATGGAGAAGTGGTACGAGGGTTGCTATTTATATTTCTGGCCTTGGAAACAAGAAGTGTTACTAGGCGACCACTGGTGATTTCATTTGAAAGTATGATATTTTTAACCATGAATTCTTTCAGTACGATTTGCCGTTTTAGCTTGATTTGTACTGTTTACAGTAAACTGAAAAATTCATCTTATCCAAAAAATGGAATTGACTAGGGAACATTTTAGTGCTATCATTTTTCACAGCTTTTATTCTATTTCAAGGAAATCAAAAATGAGCTGCAATCTCTGCCGAAAGTAATGATTTTCCGATAAGAGCTAAGTAACGAAAATCGGAAAAGTTCAAGTAATGCTCACTGCTTGCCAAAAATTCTTTTAAAAAAAATTCTAATATGCTTAGCTTTAGAAACATAAAAGAGTATCTTAAAGTAACTTTTTGGATATACAGCATTTTCGAACCGAAACATAAAGTTGATTTTATTTGAGTCCACAAAGATTTTTATTATACTTATTTCCCATAAATATATTTTTTAAATGTCATATTCCGCATTTCTCTAAACAGTAACCAAAACTGGCAATTACATTTCTCAGCTAAGGCTTACTTTTAAATAAAATTTTCGAGTATTTCAAACATATTCGTCAGCGAACATACTGCATCACATACCTTGAAAGAAAGCTTTTCATATCTTGGATATTTTCAGACGAAACATTTAAGAAGTAAACCGAATACTTACTTCAACTGTGTACCCTTATAAGAAATTTCTTTTATTCCACTTCTAGGCAATCAAAAATGAGCTGCAAACTTTGCTGAAAATAATGAGTTTCTGATAATAGCTACGGAAAGAAAAATGGAAACATTCAAGTAATGTCATCGCTTACCAAGAATTATTTTTAAAAATTTCTAATACACTTAGCTAAAACATAAAAGAGTATCTTAAAGTAACTTTTATGAAATACAGCATTTTCGAACCAAAACATAATTTTATTTGAAAATACAAATAATTTTTATTATACTTATTTCCCGTAAATAACTTCTTTTTAAATGTCATGTATTACATTTCTCTAAAAATTAACTAAAACTGGCAATTACATTTCTCAGCTAAGGATTACTTTTAAATAATTTTTGGGGTATTTCAAAGATATATTGGTCAATGAGCATATTGCATCATATATCTTGAAAGAAAGCTTTTCATATCTTGGACATTTATAGACGAGACATTTAAGAAGTAAACCGAATACTTATTTAAACTGTGTACCCTTATAAGAAATTTCTTTTATTCCGTTTCTAGAAAAATAAAAATGATCTGCAATCTCTGCTGAAAGTAATAAGTTCCGATAAGAGCTACGGAACAAAAAATGGAAACATTCAAGTAATGCTCACTACTTGCCAAGATTTCTTTCTAAAAAATTTCTAATACACTTAGCATTAGAAGCATAAAAGAGTATCTTAAAGTAACTTTTTGGAAATACAGCATTTTCGAACCGAAAAATAAAGATAATTTTATTTGAAAACACATATAATTTTTATTATACGTATTTCCCACAAATAACTTATTTTTAAATATCATGTACCGCATTTCTCTAAAAAATAACCAAAACTGGCATCTGCATTTCTCAGCTAAGATTTACTTTTGAATAAAATTTTTGAGTATTTCGAAGACATTGATCAATGAACATATTACGTCATATATCTTGAAAGAAAGCTTTTCATTTCTTGGATATTTTAAGACGAGACATTTAAGAAATAAGTCCAATACTTTCTTCAATTTTGTCTTTATAAAAAATTTCTTTTATTCCATTTCTAGGAAATCAAAAATGAGCTTCAATCTCTGCCGAAGGTAATGAGTTCCCGATAATAGCTACGAAACGAAAAATGGAAACGTTCAAGTAATGCTCACCGCTTGCGAGGAATTCATTTTAAAAAATTTCTAATACACTTAGCTTTAGAAACATAAAAGAGTATCTCAAAGTAACTTTTATGAAATACAGCATTTTCGAACCGAAACATAAAGATAATTTTATTTGAAAACGAATATTTTTATTAAACTTATTTCCCATAAATAACTTCTTTTTAAACGTCATGTATCGCATTCTCTAAAAAATAACCAAAACTTGCAATTACATTTCTCAGATAAGATTTACTTTTAAATAAAATTTTTGAGTATTTCAAAGATGTTGGTCAACGAATATAATATGTCAAATACCTCGAAAGAAAGTTTTTCATATCTTGGATATTTTCAGGCAAGAGATTCAAAATGCAAATCAATACTTTCTTCAATTGTGCATCCTTATAAGAAATTGGTTTTATATCATTTCAAGAAAATTAAAAATGAGCTGCAATCTCTGCCGAAAGTATTAAGTTCCGGATAATAAATAGCTACGCAACGAAAAATGAAAATGTTCAAGTAATGCCCACTTCTTGCCAAGATCTCTTTTTATAAATTTAACGAATATACTTAGCTTTCGAAACATAAAATAGTATCTCAAAATAACTTTTAATAAATTTATCATTTTCGAACCGAAACGTAAAGTTAATTTTATTTGAGTACGCATAATTTTTAAAATACTTATTTTACAAAAATAGCTTTTTTTTTAATGTTGTCTAAAATGTAACGGAAATTTGCAATTACATTTCACATCTAAGATTTACCTCTTAATAAAATTTTTGCGTATTTCAAAGATATTGATCAATGAACATATTACGTAATATTTCTCATAGGAAGCTTTTCATATCTTAGATATTTTCAGATAAGATGTTTAAGAAGTAAATCCAATATTTTTTTCAACTGTATATCCTTTTAAGAAGTTTCTTTTGTGTCATTTCAAGAAAATCAAAAATGAACTGCAATCTCTGCCGAAAGTAATACCTTCCTGATAATAGCTAAGTAAGAAAAATTGGAAATGTTCAAGTAATGCTCTTCACTTGCTAAGATTTCTTTTAAAAATTTTTCTTATACGCTTAGCTTTAGAAAAATAAAATAGTATCTTAAAATAATTTTTTGGAAATATAGAATTTTTTGAATCCAAACATAAAATTAATTTTATTTGAGAACATTTGTATTTATATTGTACTTTTTTTTACATAATTAGCTTTAATTTAATGTCATGTATGGTATTTCTCTTAAAAGTAACCAAAACGGACAATTACATTTCTCAGCTACTTTTTAATGAATTTACAGGTTTACTTTACAGGTTTACTTTTTAATGAATTTTTTGAGTATTTCGAAGATATTGATAAACGAGAATATTATGTCATATATCTTATAGAAATCTCTTTATATCTTGGATATTTTCAGACGAGACATTTAAGATGTAATACAATACTTTCTTCAACTGTGTATTTTTATAAGAAATTTATTTTATAACATTTCTGGTAAATCATATATGAGCTGCAATCTCTGCTGATAGTAATGAGCTCCCGATAATAGTTATGTAACGAAAAATGAAAACATTCAAGTAATGCTCACCGCTCGCCAAGATTTCTTTGTAAAAGTTTTCTGATATGATTAGCTTTCGAAACATAAAAGAGTATCTTGAAAAAACTCTTCCGAAATATAGCATTATAGAATCGAAACATAAAGTTAATTTTATTTGAGTGCACATGTATTTTTATAGCACTCATTTTACATAACTAGCTTTTATTTAATGTTATGTATCGTATTTCTCTAAAAAGTAACCAAAACTGACAATTACATTTCTCAGCTAAGGTTTACTTTTTAATAATTTTTTGGATATTTCAAAGATATTGATCAAGAAAAATATTGCGTCATATATCTTATAAAAAGATTTTCATATCTTTTATATTTTCAGACGAGACATTTAAGAAATAAATCCAATACTTTCTTCAACTGTGTATCTTTATAAGAAATTTCTTATATTCCATTTCTAGGAAATCAAAAATCAGCTGCAATCTCTGCCGAACATAACGAGTTCCTGATAATAACTATGTAACGAAAAATAGAAACTTTCGAGTAATGCTCACCGCTTGCCAGGATTATTTTTTTTTAAATTTAATATGCTTAGCTTTCGAAACATAAAAAAGTATCTTAAAGTAACTTTTGGAAATATAGCATTTTTCGAATCAAAACATAAAATTAATTTCATTTGAGAACACATATATTTTTATTGTACTTATGTTACATAACTAGCTTTTATTTAATGTTATTTATCGTATTTCCCTAAAAAGTAACCAAAAATGGCAATTACATTTCTCAGCTAAGGTTTACTTTTTAATAAAATTTTTCAGTATTTCGAAGACATTGATCGATGAATATATTACGTCATATATCTCAGAGGAAGCTTTTATATCTTGGATATTTTTGAAACAGACGTAAAGAAGTAAATCCAATACTTTCTTCAACTGTGTATCCTTTTAAGAAATTTCTTTTATGTCATTTCAAGGAAATCAAAAATGAACTGCAATATCTGCCGAAAGTAATAAGTTCCCGAAAATAGCTAAATAACGGAAATTGGAAATGTTCGAATAATACTCTTCACTTGAAAAGATTTCTTTTAAAAACTTTTCTTATACGCTTAGCTTTAGAAAAATAAAAGAGTATCTTAAAGATATTTTTTGAAAATACACAGTTTTTCGAATCGAAACATAAAATTAATCTTATTTGAAAAGAGATACATTTATATTGTACTTATTTTACATAACTAGCGCTTTAATGTCATGTATAGCATTTCTTTAAAAAGAAACCAAAACTGACAGTTACATTTCTCATCTAAGGTTTACTTTTTAATGAAATTTTTGAGTATTTCGAAGATATTGATCAACGAAAATATTACGTCACTAGAAGATAGCCGTCAAAAGGACGTGTTTCCATTTTTAAAAGGATGATAAAAAATTACAACAACTTTGGTCAATCTTAGCCACCTTAGGCTTAAACAATTTTGAAAAATACAAAGATTGAACATGAGGGAAAAATCTATAAAAAAACAATAGAAATCTGCATTTAAAACTATAACAAAACTATCTGGTGGATGAGGAGGGATTGTAATGAACAAATGGTAAATGCGTGACTTTTAAAAGAATAAAGTAAGGTAAAATATCAATTATAAAAGAATACATTGTGAAACTACAGCCAAAAAATATTTTACAATACTGAGAGAAAATAATAAAAATATCCAAAATGTATAAAAAATTTTCCCATTTTGGCCATTTCCAGACGAATATGAAAGGATAGCTAAATTATTAATTGAATGGGTAAAATAATGGCATAGAATATGCCGCTAATGAATTTCACTCACAAAATTACAGTAATTATTTCACAAAAAACATGCAAATTAACATGCATTAATAATGAAAAACAGGTACTAATAATGCTATTTTAAAACATTTGTGAATTAATTATTTTATACCATTAGCTAATACTTAAAAGAAAACACTTGTTTGTTTGTTTGTTTGTTTATTGAACAACATACATCTGACTTGTGTGCTCGACATGAAGCCTGCTTATAAGCCATCGTCAATATACAGGGACCAGATAGCACACAAGGAAATATTACAACACAAGAGAAGTACAACCAGGAGCTCCACACAAAGAGTGTGTGCAATGGAGCCAGTGGGATTCGAACCCACAACCTCACGATCAGCGGCGTGATGTCTTAACCACTCAGCCACGGAGGCCCAGAAAAACACTTTATAAGATCGAAAACAAATGTCAACAATGAGTTTGAGTTTGAGTGAACAGTGCTTTGAGGCCTATAGCTAAAATGGCTGTTGCCTCGATTGATCCAGAAAAAGAGAAACAAATACAGAACACTTTATTATTACAGAAAATCCAGTGCATACATTTTTTAATACACATCACAATGACATCACAGACACCCATACCGCTAGCTGGACTCGAACCAGGGACCAGCGGTGTGGGAGGAGCTGCCGCTACCAACCACGCCAAAAGAGTAAACAATAGTTAGTGATTCGTTATGTGACAATGAAGTCATTCACGGCTGTAAAAAAAATAATAAAAATAAAAACAATAAATAAATAAAGCAACACGAATATAAAAATTCTAACAATATTGTATTTAAAACGCACCTTCGCTTTTCTTAAATATAAAGTTTTAATTAAACACTATTAAAAATTTGACTGTTTTGCTGCATCGCTTTTATAGAAAATGATTACTTTACCGTATTACACTGTTAAAAATTTGACCCATTTGTAGCAGCGTCACTACACAGCTTTTATAGAATATCTCTTTTATGACCAATGAGAATGCTCCATATCACAGTAAAAGTAACCGCTTTATATAAAAGCAGTGGAGTGATGTTGCAGCAAATCGGTCAAGTTTTTAACAGTTGCTGCCGCATCACTTCAACGCTTTTATAGAAAACGGTTACTTTGTGTGTGTTACTTTACAGTGTATTCTATAAAAGCTAGGGAGTGATGATGCAGCAAAAGGGTCAAATTTTTAAGTGTACTGCTAAAAATTTGACCCATTTACTGCAGCGTCACTCCACAGTTTTTATAGAATGTCTGTTTTATGACCAATGAGAATGCTCCATAACACAGCAAAGTAATCATTTTCTATAAAAGCGGAGCAGTGATGAAGCAGCAAATGAGTCAAATTTTTAACAGTGTGAATATTGTGTTTGAAATAGGGAAAAGATTTCAAAGCACAGTAAAATGTAGTGACGTCATTTACAGCTCAAACTGTAAATCTGACAAATGAGAACGCTCCATTACGACTCTGGAACGTTTGCAGTGGTCAAAAAATTGATAGCCTTTAAAATCGGAGATAACTTTTCACAACGGAATTTGTCATTGGTCACAATAAGTGTTTTTTCTTGTGGATGGGTTGACCCCGGAATCGTTGTACACGGAGGGATTTTATATACATAATATATCTTGATAGAAAGCTTTTCATATCTTCGATATTTTCAAACGAGAAATTTAAGAAATAAATCCAATACTTTCTTCAACTGTGTATCTTTATAAGAAATTCCTTTTATTCCATTTCTAGGAAATCATAAATGAGCTGCAATCTCTGCTAAAAGTAATGAGTTCCGATAATTGCTGTGTAACGAAAAATGGAAACATTAAAGTAATGCTTACCGCTCGCCAAGATTTGTTTTTAAAAGTTTTCTAATATGCTTTGCTTTAAAAACATAAAAGAGTATCTTAAAATAACTTTTCAGAAAAACAGCACTTTCGAACCGAAACATAAAGTTAATTTTATTTGAGTGCACATATATTTTTATAGCACTTATTTTAAATAACTATCTTTTATTTAATATCATGAATCGTATTTCTCTAAAAAGTAACCAAAACTGTCAATTATATTTCTCAGCTAAGGTTTACTTTTTAATAAAATATTTGAGTATTTCATATCTTCGATATTTTCAGACGAGACATTTAAGAAGTAAATCCAATGCTTTCTTCAACTGTGCATCCTTATAAGAAATTTCTTTTATATTATTTCTGAGAAATCAAATATGAGCTGCAATCTCTGTTGAAAGTAAAGAGTTCCCGATAATAGCTATGTAACGAAAAATGAAAACATTCACTTTCTGCTCACCGCTCGCCAAGATTTCTTTTTAAAAATTTTCTAATATGCTTAGTTTTTGAAACATAAAACAATATTTTAAAGAAACTCTTTAGAAATATAGCATTTTCAAACCGAAACATAAAGTTAATTTTATTTAAGTGCATATATATTTCTTTTAAACTTATTTTACGTAAATGGCTCTTTTTTTATATGTCATGTACCGTATTTCTCTAAACAAACAACCAAATCTGCGATTATATTTCTCAGCTAACATTTACTTTTTAATAAAATATTTGTGCATTTCGAACATATTGACCAGCAAACATATTGCGTCATATATCTTGATAAAAAGCTTTTCATATCTTGGATATTTTCAGACGCGACATTTAAGAAGTAAATCCTAAAAATATCTTTAACTGTGTATCCTAATGAGAAATTTCTTTTATTCTACTTCTAGGAAATCTAAAATGAGCGGCAATTTCTGCCGAAAGTAATGTGTTCACGATAATACAATGTAACGAAAAATGGAAACTTTCAAGTTATGCTCACCGCTCGCCAAGATTTCTTTTTAAAATTTACCTAATATACTTAGTATTCGAAACATAAAAGAGTATCTGAAAATAACTTTTCAGAAATATAGCATTTTAGAATCGAAACATAAAGTTAATTTTATTTGAGTACACATATATTTTTATTAAACTTATTTTATGTAAATATCTCTTTTTTTTTTAAATGTCATGTACCATACTTCTCTAAAATGTAACCAAAACTTGTAATTACATTTCTCGTCTAACTAGGGAACGTTCCCTGGTGTAAGTTGTGGATTTGGATGAGTGTGGTATCAAAAGAAAGATCTGTCGTGTACGTTAAAAAATGCAATGAAACTACCCGTCCGAATCCAACCGTTTTCTAGACATCATTACTTGAAATGTGAATGAATAAATAAATGAATTAACAGGCAGCTATATAAATTGTTCGCAAGTTAAACCAGCCTAAGAAAAACATTTTGTTTAACTCACTATATACACATACAGTTTATCCATACATCACGCCACACATTTGCCGAAAAATTTGCATAAAATAAGGTGCTGGAAATAACAAAAACAAATTGAAAAACTCTTCGAATGCAGCCGTACGCGAAAACGTTGTGGAATGCAAAGTGCCTATCCAAAAGAAAGGAAATAACTGGCAATGTGTGGGTGTAAAGAATTTTGCTTGTATCTCGGGAAAATGTATTGGCTGGAGAATTAAAAACAATGGAATGAAATTTTTAATTTATTTTCTGTCTATTTATTTATTTATTCATACACTGTAAAAAAAATTCAAAAGGTTACTAAAAATTTCTTAGTAAATTTGTATTCCACAGAATTTTTTAGTAACCATTACAAGCATTTTTTTTTTTTTTTTTTTGCAAGTGAAACAAGCATTTCTTTTGTAAACTGAACAAAAGAATTTTTTGTATAACTAACTTAAAACTTTTTAGTATGAGCCATCAAGCAAATTTTAGTAATAGCTCCACAATTATTTTTAGTTAATTAAAAATTATATTTAGACTTCTGAAGCGGAATGTTTTTGGCAAAACCACAACAGATGGCAGCACCAAACTTTGCTACCTGCTTTATTTTGACATGTTTCTAAAGGGGAGGGAAAGTCCAGAGATCATTACTCATACTCATAGTAACTGCTACGACAGGATTTTCATAATCCCTTTATTTGAAGAGTACTTACAATGCATACATTCGGTGCATATTTGGCAGCGTCCAGCATCAAACCCGGGTACTTTCAGCCTGGAGTTTGGTGCTATGACCACTAGGCTGTCACGGCCACACCAAGTGAGTTTTAGTAATAGCTATTAAAAGTGTAAAACTATTAACTCAATCCGTTTGCTAGCTTTTTTCTAGTAATTCTTACAGATTCCTTGTAACCGAGTAAGATTACTAAAAATTTTTTAGTAATTACAAGGATCACTAAAATTTTTTTAGTAGATCGACCTTTTTTTTTTTTTTTTTTACAGTGTACACAATCTAAGTGCTAAAGTCTCGTAAACGGTTGGATTCGGACGGGTGGTTCTATTGTATTTTTTAATGTACATGATGAGATTTTTCTTTTGATACCACACTCGTTCAAAACCACAACTTACACATGGGAAGGTTCTCTAGTAAGATTTACTTTTTAATAAAATTTTTGAGGATTTCGAACATATTGATCAACGAACATATTACGTCATATATCTTGATATAAAGCTTTTCACATCTTGGATATTTTCAGACGAGACATTTAAGAAACAAATCCAATACTTTCTTCAACTGTGGTATAAGAAATTTCTTTTAGTCCATTTCAAGGAAATCAAAAATGAGTTGCAATCTCTGCCGAAAGTAATGAGTTCCCGATAATAGCTAAGTAACGAAAAATGGAAACGTTCGAGTAATGCTCACCGCTTGCCAAGATTTCTTTAAAAAATTTTCTAATACGCTTAGCTTCAGAAACATAAAAAGTATCTTAAAGTAACTTTTTAAAAATACAACATTTTCGAACCGAAACATAAAGTTAATTTTATTGGAGTATACACATATTTTTATTACATTGATTTTAATTGAAAAGTCTTTTTTGTGTCATATACCGTATCTATATTATAAAGGCTAAACATATCTGTGCATAACGCATACTTCATTTTGCGAATGGCAACACTTTTACATGCGGTTTCGAGTTTGCAATTTTTGCTACTGCAAATTCTACACTTCTATACATGGTATATTTCAAATTTTTACACTGTCGCATAGAGAAAAAAAATGTACTTTTTAATGCAATTTGTTTCAAAGCTGTATCTCAATATTTTTTTTTTTTGAGATATTAATATTTTTATAGTTTTTAGTACCAATTTTTTTAATTATGGCAACAGAATCACTCCATTTTCTCTTAAAATTGAGAAAAAAATAGAAATTCAATTGCGCAACACTTTCCCATGCAGTTTCGGTTTTGCAATTTTCGGTACTGCAAATTTTACACTTCTAAACATTGTAGATTTTTAATTTTTACATCGTCATATAGAGAAAAAAAATGTACCTTTAAATGCAATTTGTTTCAAAGCTGTACCTTTTTTTTTCTTGAAATATTAATTTTTTTATAATTTTTAGTACCAATTTTTTAATTGTGGCAACAGAATCACTCCATTTTCTTTTAAAATAGAAATTAAAATGCGTGTACTATTTCAAAAACATCGTCTGTTATAAAATCCGTTGAATTTCGGTTTTATTTCTTTTAATAATTTGGATAATTCAGTTTGATAGTATTTTGTTTACTTTTAGCTGAAAATAGTATCTGTTTGAGAGTTGGACTGACCAATATAAGATGCATTTTTTACTGTAACTAATTTTGATAACTATTAGATTTATTATAAATCAATGAAACAGTTCTTTCTTAAAGGTTTTCTTTCGCAAATTTTGACGATTTCCACCTTGTTTCTTTAAAATTAAAGATGGGACCTTTTTTTAATTTTTTGCTTCTAACAAAAATAGGGTTTATTTTCAGGGGTTTTTTTATTCTTTTCATAATACAAAAAATAGGAAATTGTCTTCCTTTTTATCTACCGGTTTTTCGATTTTTTTCTTTTAATCTGTCTTTACAAGAAGGAAGTATTGGATAGGTAAAAAATTGCGACTTTCGATTTTTGGTGAATTGATATGTTTTTAAAAGGTCCTGAACCGATTTGACTGATTTTTAGAAAATGTCTGTAAGTGAGTCTGTGTGTCTGTCTGTGACACAAACTTTGTAGCGCTCTAACTCTAGAATTAATGAACAAAATTTAATAAAACTTTATGCTCCATTCGTCTCTGATATAAATTGATGCTGATTCATGTTTAGTGTAAATCACCCGACAAGTGAGATAATGCACGAATTTTCATCAATTTTCAGATTCAGTTAGTGTCCGATATAAATTGAAGCAGATTAGTTTCTGGTGTAATTCTGAGCTTTTCACGATTTCCTCAAAAACTAATGCATGGATTTCCATCAAACTTCAGATTCAGTTGGACGTTGGTATAAGTTGTTGCTGATTAGGTTTTGTTATAAATTAGCCAACATGTAGTTTTGCTTTGCTGCATTTTTCCGGATTTACATGATTTTAGAGATAGTCAAATTTCAAGAATTAAAGCACGGAATTTCATATCTTTAGAAACCTCATGATGGGCATGGATTGCCATTAAATTTTGGTATTGTGATAGCCAATTTTGAAATATTAACACGAGTGAAATAGAAGAAAGTTTTGGGATTGCCACATCTCATTAGTTTTTTCATGCAACAAAAATAAAGAAATTTTCTTCATTTTTTATACATCCCATCTTCGACTTTTTAAAAAGTTGAATTCGGTACTAATATTATTATTTAAATTAAATACCTTTAAATATTTCATCATGTTTAAGTACATTTTTAAATCAATGATAATGTTATAGATATTGACTAATGTTAAGAACGTGATAAAGGTTTATCTTTTGAATTGGATTTAATTTTGGGTCATGGCTTATATTATGATGTTTTCTGGAAAATCATACTAGAGTTTATTTTTCGAATAGATTACTTGTAGAGTTCCGTTCATCTGTCGAAACCTATTCGTCTCTGCCCTTCTGTCTGTCCGTCACAGAGTCCGTACACAAAAACTGTATAAGTCAAAGATGAATGATAAATATTATAAAATAATGGAGACAAAATACTACATCATGTTGAAAAAGTTTCAAATTACAAACGAAACAAAAGTAATATTTGATAGTTCTAATTGTTTATGTAATAAGAAAATGTATCGAAAAAACGAAATTCTACATCACTCTAAACGAATTATAAAAAAAAAAAGGAGTACTTTAAATTTCTTTACAAAAACAATCTTGCAAAAGTGTTCGTTTAGTGTCATTAAAAAGAAAACTGCTAAAACATTAAAAACAAAATCCTACATCATATAATTATTGTCGTTCGAAATAACCAAAGGGGAAATACATTTCGAACATTAAAAGCTGCAGTTAACAAAGCATTGTTATGATTTTACTTTGTTCAATGTAATATTTTTGCATCATTGATCTAAATTTCGATACAAAGACAAACTTGCCCGTTGAAAAAGTTAGGTCCATAGAGACGTATTTCTTGAGACACAGATGGATTTAAAGAGAAATTTGAATTTAGGTGAACACGTATACTTTTTCCTCCTCAAGAGAAATTTGATTACAGTAATTAAGATGTTCTGTTTATGCTCATAAAGATACAAAATTAATTTTTTTAAATAAAAGCAAAGAATGTAATTTTAAACTCCAAATTTCGTGTTTGTTTTATTCTATTCATTTATGCATTAATATTATATTCTTTACAATAATTTTTTTCTTTACAATTCTTTATAATATTCTTTACAAGTAATGTTTCTTAATGTTTATTTTTGGTACTGGGAGATTTATAAACTGCTACAAATATATTTTATGTATATATAGCACATTTTAAAATAACGTTTTGTAAATATTTTGTACAATTTTGTGTAACTTGCAGCTGAATACTTCGTGTCACAAATCATAATTTTTTTTTAAAGTCTATTATTTTAATTAAATTAATTTTTCAATATTATCCATTCATTTTTGCCATTTAAATTTTAAAAAAGAATCTTAATTTCAACATTCTTCGTGTAGATATCATAGCTTGGAGGTTAAGCACCTCCCTAATGTGCAGTTCGAGCTGAAGGGCAGGAAAGTGAAATTTTCATATTAAGATGGTTTTAAGTAAAAGAAATTTCGAATTTTTCCCATTTAAGGGTTTATATTATTAGGGCTTCCTTGATCTGACATTCATAATATTTTTTGGAATTCAATTTTTGTTCTATTTCAAAAACGATTGCAATTTATTAGTGATTCAGCATTTTAAATTTCATTTAAACAATTTTTTTTCGTTTTTAAAAATTTTAAAGTTAATTTATATCTTGGCTAATTTTTTTTTTTTTTTTTTGGATTTTTTTTTAATTTGGTATTTTGTATTTTATTTAAATAATTTGGTTTGAACATTTTTAATTTGATTAAAATAAATGACTCCCTTTTATAATTATTTTACAACTAAATTTTTGGTGCTATCATATGTGTAATAATTTAATAATTATAAATTAACAATTTGGATTTATTAATTAAAGGATTAGTTGATTTGAAAGAAATATTAAACGAAACCCTCTGTGCGATCTGCGATCGCATTAACTCACTTGTTTCTAAAAAGCACGATACGCGGGCTTTTAAGATTCTCTTATATCTTACCGATAGTATACTCACTCTTCGCACGGTCAGTTATAAAAATAAATAAATAAATAAATAAAAATACTTATCGGCTCTGATTCAACGATGAGAATAGCGTATGTAAAAAAAAAAAGATATTAGTGTAACAAGATGACTGCCTTCCTTAAATTATAAAATCTATAGGTGGCGCTATTGCCACTTTCGGCAAAATATCTTGAGATATCTTGCCTTCTTTTTAAAAACATGAAGTGAAGTAATTTGGCGTTGAGAGTAGATTTGTGATATGTGTTGGAATGTCGTCTCAACCCGAGACTTTTTGTGGTATAACAAGATTTGTTAATCTGTTACGCATTTTACCGAATATGTATACAGTGTTGTAAATAATAGATGTTGTGATGTTTTCATTAAAAATGTGATTGTTTAAGAAGTGTTTAGTATTTATCCGACGAACACCTCCCACACTA
This sequence comes from Maratus speculifer, assembly GCA_964019185.1. Lineage (NCBI taxonomy): Eukaryota > Metazoa > Arthropoda > Arachnida > Araneae > Salticidae > Maratus > Maratus speculifer. The sequence continues at coordinate 180,696,806 of OZ025297.1, forward strand.
GCGCCCAACGGAAAAAAATGGAATCTTTTCTTTGATCATTTTTGGGCTTTCAAAGTTCTGTTTGTGTAAGGTTCTCTATTGTCATCCTGACAAAAGTTCCAGGAATTATATTTAAAGTAGGGTAATCCGTACCCACTTTGAAATTATTGTCACCTCGACAATAAACAAGTTTTGTGTTCTCAAATCTGCCATGTTACTTTTGGAACAATTCATTCTGTGGTTTCAAAAAGTTCCATTATATTTTAAATGTGCCATATCAAGTATCAAGATATACTCCAGTTTTGTGCTAATTTCTTTAATATAAGTTGTGTTTGATAGTGGCATCCCGACAAAATTCAAGAAAGTATATATAAAAAAGGGTAATCCGTACCCTTTTTGAAAATATTGTCAACTCGATAATAAATCAAGTTTCTGTTCTACTTATTTTTAACAGTGCTTCCTTCTTCATTTCTGTGTTTTAAGTGTGTCATCCCAACAAAAAATCAAGAAAATATATACAAAAAGGGTAATACATAAAGCCAAATGTCCTAATTGTTCCCCATCTACGCAGAAGCAATCAGCTAATTTTCGTTCCCTTCATGTCAAATCTTGTTCTGTCAATACTCAAGCAACACCTTTGTTGTATAAAGGTGAATGGTGTTACAGGGGTTGCTTGCGCAAATACGGGAGCTACTCATTGCATTTCTGGGGAAATATTATACAAGCTTCTCTCTGACCTAGGAATTGCGTTCGAAGACATCGGTATAAGCATAACACTTGCTGATGGCCTACGAAAAGAAACCATCGTTCTTCAAGCAACAATCAGTGTTGAAATAGAAGGTCGTACAACTAGTACAACGATTTTTGCGTTTCCCGAAGCCGAGAGAAATAGAACATTGTTAGGCATAGATTTTTTGAATAAAATGGGGATTGTGCTTGTCATGCGAAGCCAAAGTTTGTATTTCCAGAACAATCCAAAACATATAATTCCCTTTTCTGATGATCCTTTCATTAAGACGCCTGAAATCTCAGCACCAACTGCCACAGCTAACTCGGCTATGTTAAGAGAAACAGAAGGTCAAATTCTATCCGAAATACAAAGAAAAAGGCTTAATGACTTACTTGAAAAATTTTCCAATACCTTTCGACCAAAGGGAGAAGCAACACTCGTAGTCGAACATCATATAAATACTAGAGACCATCGTCCTATATCACTACCTCCTTACAGGTTATCACCGGCAAAGAAAGAATTGTTGAAAACCCAAATTGATGATCTTCTAGCCAAAGGAATTATTGAAGAATGCGAGTCTTCATAATCTGCACCAATCCTGCTCATTCCTAAGCCAAATGGTAGTGTTCGCTTATGTGTAGACTACAGGAAGCTGAATAAAATTACTATGCCGGATACCTACTCACTCCCTCGTATGGACGATCTTTTGCATCAGGCAAAAACTGCTCGGTTCAGGACAACGCTGGATCTGAATGCTGGTTACTATCAAGTGAGTGTCTATGAACCTGATCGAGATAAAACTGCTTATCGCTTTCGAAGAATGCCGTTTGGTCTCCGCAATTCTCCTGCAACGTTTCACAGGACGATGGATGGCTTTCGCAAAGGACTCCCAAATGTAAATATTCTTACTTACCTTGATGACTTATTTGTTTTATCATCAAGTTTTGAACAACATCTAGCTCATCTTGAAGCTGTTTTTAAAAGATTAGACAAATGGAAACTTTCTGCTAATAGAGAAAAATGCAACTTTGCTTGTATCAGAGTAAAATACTTAGGACACTGGATCACACCATACGGCCTAGAAGTTGATCCTGGGAAAGTTGATGCTATTATGAGGATCCCAGTTCCCAAAAATATGAAGCAACTGCAATCCTTTCTGCAGACATGTTTATGGTATCGCCGTTTTATACAAGACTTTGCAAAAATATCGAGACCATTTAGTAACTTCACTAAAAAGAATGTTCAATGTCACTTGGGTGTCGATGATGAAAATGCATTTCAAACCTTGAAGCAATGCCTCGTTTCAGCACCAATATTGAAACAAGCTGATGAAACTAAACCTTTTTTTCATTCGAACCGATGCAAATATGCTCTGGGAGCAGTACTTCTTCAGGGTGAAGGTGCTGAAGAGCATCCGATTGAGTATGCTAGTAGATTGCTGACTGCTGCAGAACGCAACTATCACACCACAGAACAAGAAGCACTTGCAGTTGTCTGGGCTCTTAATAAATTCAGAGGATATATTGATGGAACAGAAGTTACTACGGCATCCGGCCACCAGCCTCTCAGATGGCTCATGAGCTTAAAGTCACCTTCTGGATGGCTTGCCAGATGGGCTTTGCAATTGCAAGAATTTAATTTGAAAATAGAATATATTCCAGGCAAAGTGAACGTCACAACTTACATGCTTTTTCGTCCTGCTTGTGATCATAAAAATAAAGAAAGTTGTGATATCTGCACTATAATAGTTGATATTCCTTCTAAATCATCAAGGATTTATGTGCTGAACAAATGAAAGATGAAGAATTAAAGAAAATTATTAAAAGTTTCGAAGATGAAGAAAAAACTCTTGACTACACTAACTGGGCTGATCGCGGTTATATTATGAAACAAGGAGTTACATCCAGTAAGTAAAGTCTCTAACAACGAACCGTCGAAGTTCATGCGTAAATGTGATGGACCTTACATCATTTTAACTCACAAATCACCCACCACTTTTGTCATAGCAAGTATGGACAGTCCTAATAATCCACTTGCTACATGTCACGCTTCAGCCTTAAAACTGTGTAATGACTCTGACATTGTGCCTGTCGTCGCGGAACCAGAGGGGGAGTCTGTAACAAGATGACTGCCTTTCTTAAATTATAGAATCTATAGGTGGAGCTATTGCCACTTTCGGCAAATCATCTTGAGATATTTTGCCTTCTTTTTAAAAACATGAAATGAAGTAATTTGGCGTTGAGAGTAGATTTGTTATATGTGTTCGAATGTCATCTCAACCTGAGACGTTTTTGTGGTAAAACAAGATTTGTTAATCAGTTACGCATTTTACCGAATATGTATATAATGTTGTAAATAATAGATGTTGTGATGTTTTCATTAAAAATGGGATTGTTTAAGAAGTGTTTGGTATTTAACGACGAACACCTCTCACATTAGGAGTTTAATTTTTTCAATAAAAGTAAAACATATTACAATCATTGTTTAAAAGTGATGACATTTGCACTTGTAAAAATAATGTCAAATATAAGTAATTTATTTCTACGGATAAGCGAATTTACCAAAAGGTTAAAAACCGAAATCAATTGTTGAATTTGAGTCCTTTTTTTAAATAAAGCGGACATTTTCATACATAAATTGGAAAAAATTTCATTATGATTGCGAGAAAATCAATCATAGTACACTGTAAAAAAAATCCGTTAGATTACTTTGGATCCATTAGCAATGTTGCCAGCAGTTTTTGCCATAAAAATTGCAGAAAAATTAGATGTAAATTTTTTTATTACATCTAATTTGCTGCAATTTTTACGGCAAAAACTGCTGGCAACGTTGCTGCCAGCAGTTTTTACTTTAAATTTAAAAGATTAAAAAAAATCTTAAGTACACTGTAAAACAGTGTACTTAAGATTCAAGATTCAAAATTCTTGGTATATAATATGAACAAAAATCGACTACATTTATTTCCTTCAAATTTTGGCTTCCCTAAATAAAAAAAAAGATCTAAATCTATAGTAAAATTTACATCTTTTTTAACTTCAAGGGAAATTATTCCATTAAAATGTATAATATTTATTCAGTTTATAAATCTATTAATTTTCATTGTCAAATAGAAATACTTTCTTATTGCAATTCGTGGTCATAATTTGTAAAAAAACAAAAGGCTTCCGCGACAAAAGTATGTTGTGCATTAAGTAGAAAATATACATTTTTACTTGATAGACTAAATATTTATTCACAATAGAGAAAAAAATACGTAATTTGCACTCTTTTATTTTAATTGTACATTGCTGACATAAAAAAAATACTGGAAATAACATTAAAATTTAAATTGCAATTGCTCTATCAGGATAGCAGAAAAAGTTTAAACTGTTGATGGCAACATTAATGCCTAATATTGATCAATGCCGTGCAAAAGTGGGAGGGCGAAAGGGTGGTCACCCCGGGCGCGCAAATTTAGGGGGCACCAAATTTATACTATCAACGCCATTTTTGGCCTATCACAAGAAAAAATTGAGGGGAGGGGGGCCGCAAAATTGGAACTTTGCCCCAGGCGCAGTTTTCCCTTCGCACGCCCCCTGATATCGCCTGATATCAAGTTCCTTAGGGATGTAACAATTATTTGGAATTTATAATACAGAGTGTTGCATAAGTAATGCATTTATACTTGGATTTGGCGATACACCGATAATGGAATGAAATTCCACTTTTAATTATATTGCTAGGGATGAAATTCCATCGGTAGAAATTTTCGTTTTATTCACACGCAGAATTTCTTTTTTTAAAAAAAGGAAAATTCGCGAATAAAATATTAATGAGAGTTTGACCGCCCAGGAAACAGGTCCTGACGACGATATTTTTGGTATTGCTATGTTCATTACATTAATATTCAGAAGATTGTGTACTTTTACGTTAAATTGGCGATAGTAATCGCCAAATACAACTCCCTTTAACATCATTCATTTTACTTCAAATAAAATCCTAACCCATATCATTTAAAAAGCATAACTTTGAAGTTTTCGCTATGATACTCCATTGTGAAATTTGAAAATTTTTGAAATTCAGTATCTGAAAAACGGGATAATTATTGGATTTAAATTTTTTATTTAGAAAAAAATATTTTTTTTTTTTTTTTTTACATTTCAAATACAGTTTGTCTAACATTTTTTGGCAAATACTTTTCGAGCTATTAATTTTTTCAGTAACTTAGAATATTTCATTTTCCGAGTTTGATTTGTGGTAACGATTAGCAAAAAAGCCAATTGTCAGCAACAGTTATCTTTTTAGTAAGGAGGATTCTGTGCTATGAAGACGGCATTTATATGACTGAAATTATTTTTTATACATGAACGATCTTAGAGTTTTTATTGACTTGAAAAAATTACATAAAATAATTTATTAAATACACTAGTTTACAAATTTCTACTTTTTTTTATACTCCGAAAGAAATGTATATAAATAAATTAGTCTATCTTCCTTAAACTTAAAAGTGTCAGCAGAAATATTCTATCACGTCACAATTTTCTTTCTGCAGTCAATTGTTTTTTTTTTTTTTTTTTTTTTTTTTTTTTTTTTTTTTAACTACTCAACGTGGTGACGACAGTTGAATGTTCATTCGTTCGCTTCAAACAACAAATTCTTTGTTTCGGATTGAATTAAAATGTCGAGTAGAAAGTGTAAACAAAGTTCCGTTCGTTTTTGCTATGTTTGTGAACAGTTTATATTTTCAAAAAAAGAAGACCCATTAAAGATTCGTTAAAATGTGCATATCTTCATTATTTTTGATTTCCTGTTGCAAACCAAGATAATAAAAAAAATAATAATAATAATAATAATGAGTGCCTCATATGTTTTGCGAAAGCTGTAGAATCGTTTTACTCCAGTGGTCATCAGGAGAAAACGTACACCTTCCATTTGGTTCTCCAGTGCTATGGAGAGAACTTAGTAATCATGAAAATGGTTGTTACTTTTGTGTTACGAAGACAGTGGGATATAATACAAAAAATAGGCGAGTATTATATATACCGAAGTTCCGTCTGTTACTGAGCCCATTTTACACTCGAAAGATCTACCACGTCCAGTTTGTCCCGGTAATTCGAATGTAAATATACTAGGAGATGGCAATGAAAGTGATGATGAATTCAAATCGATTTCTGGTAATTCTGACGAGTTCTCTCTTCAAGAAAAGACTCCACATTTAATTAACCAAGCTGAATTAAATGATCTTATAAAATATTTACAATTATCAAAATCTAAAGAAGAGCTTCTTGGTTCTCACCTTCAACAATGGAACTTATTAACACCAAACACAAAAGTTACGTTGTGTAGAAACAGAAGCAAAATTTACTCAGAATTTTTCAAAAAAGAAGGTGAATATTGTTATTGTACTGATATCCAGGGACTTTTTGAAGCAATGAATCAAAACTATGATAAAACAGAATGGCGCTTATTCGTAGATTCTTTGAAATATAGCCTAAAAGCTGTTTTATTACATAATGGAAATAAGAAGCTCTCTATACCAATAGGAAACGTAGTGAATTTGTAAAGAGAGCTATGAAACGATGTGTGCTTTAATTAATTTAATAAAGTGTAAAGAACGCCAATGGAAATGTGCGGTAACCTCAAAGTCATCAGTTTGTCATTGGGATTGCAGGGTGATTACACAAAATACTCTTTTTCTTTTATGGGACAGCCGAGCAAAACAATATCATTATGTAAGAAAAGAATAGCCAATTCGAAACGAGTATATTCCAGGGAAAATGAACATAAACACGAGCTATTATTAGATCCAAATAACATTACCCTATTCAATTTACACATCAAATTGGGACTCATGAAAAATTTTGTGAAGGCGCTTGACAAAAACAGTGATGCTTTCCGGTATTTACAAAAAATCTTTCCAAGCATTACAGGGAAGAAGGGATATTTGTTGGCTCACAGATCCGTAAAATTATGAAAGATCCTCAGTTTGAAAGCCTTTTATCTGTTAATGAAAAATCTTATTGGAAGTCATTCAAAATTTTTGTGAAAGAATTTTGTGAAATAAAAAAAGTGAAAATTACAAAAAGTTGTTGCCGATTTATTGAAAAATTTTCAACAGATGGGAGTTCATTTCCTGCATTCGCATCTGAGTTTTTTCCATGAAAACTTAAGAAGTATGAGTGACGAACAAGGAGAACGTTTTCACCAAGATTAAAAGGTTTTTGAAGAACGACATCAGGGATTTCGGGATGAAAACATGCTAGGGGATTACTGTTGGTCTATTATAAGAGAAACTGATCCAAATAACTATAAAAAGAAGGCAAAAATTAGCCTTTTTTATATTTTTAATATCAATACCAAAATTGTGTAATCCAGTTAAGTACATAAATATTTCTTAAACCAGACGTGACAGAATTTTATTATTATTTTTTCTGGATTTTTTTTAATTATTTTTTCTATCTAAATAAACAATAAATTAACAACTTTCAGCTGGGGTATAAAAACCGTGTAAACTAGTGTTATTTGAGAAATAATTCGTTCGGTGGCCCTTAGGAAATTAAAAAAATACTTTATAAAACAAAAGAAATAACTTCTACAATAAATTAAAAACATATATCAGCAAATAAAATTGAAAACAATAATTATTAACTAATTCTTTATTATAAAAATATGCAAGATAATCACTTATAATCGATTAGATTAAACCAAAATTTGTTAACAGAGATAAAAATGCACTTAAAAAGCATAATACTTTTAATTATATCAACATACAGAGTATCCAGCAAATAAGACCCTTATTTCAAAATTAAATTTCTCAAAAACAAAGATCGCTAGAATTATGCGGTAAACGGTTTGTTTATTAGGTAAGCTGTAAAAATGTTCAACAGACGTTTCGAACGGTGAATATTTTGAAAAGATTGTGTTCTGAGTGCAAAAAATGCTTGACTTGGCATTTTTCTTCTATTCGATTGCTTGTAGCGAACGAGTTTTTAGGCAAACAGTGTTATATTTTAACGATTTTTGGAACTAAATTTTTGGAATTTCTGAAATTACAAAAAGAGATATGTATAAGAATAATAATAAGAATAATATTTCCTCCAAATTATAAACTTATTTGCTCGTAACTACCGCAAACAGAAAAAAAAACTTTCAAATGAAAATTAAATAATTACGAGTTAAAACCAAGAAAATGTTTTAAATTACAAAATAAAACTATATTTACATGTGAATATTAAAACACAAAGAAAATGTTTAAATAATGAATTCATTAAAATGCGATGTCTGCCATAATTGGAAAAAAATTGAATCACATTTGAAATAGTCAAACAATAATATTGCAAACAGTTTAAATTTAAAAGCGTATTTACGTGTGACATTTTTAAAATTTCTAAATGAACTTTTAAACTATTATTGCCAATTCTAAGGAGAGGAAATAAATCTATTTCCTTTCTAGCAATAAAAGTATCTTCACGTGCACATCAAAAGGAGAAAGAAAACTTTTAAATAACAAATTTATTAAAGTACATCAAAAACAGCAAGTAAAAGAAAATATCGTATATTTAAAGTGAACAAGTAACACTGTAAAACATTTAAAATCTAAAAATGTATTTAGATGAGACATTTGCTTTATATTTTGATATGATCTGTTTAACTATTGCTCTGAATTCTAAGAGGGCCAAATAATGATTCCTTTCCAACAGCAAAAGCATTTTCACGTTAATATTAAAAAGAGAAAGAAAAATGTAGTGGAAATTACGTCAGATTTAAATGGTACATTTAAAATGCCTTACTAAAAATTTTTCTTATACACCGGTTCAAAAAATACCAGGAGGCGAAGACTTCGTGTATTTCACTGATTAACTGATTTAGTTTAATCAAACATAGAAATAGTCTAGATAATTAACAGCGGCTGACTCGACCTTAAAATTCCCAGCTAAAGGGAAATGAATGGAAACCCGTTTACAGGGAGATCGCCACTTTAAAATAATGATAATAAGAAAAATAATAATACAATTCAATGTTTCAAAATCTTTTAAAATTTCGTAACACTCGAATTTCCTCTAAATATTTTTAATTAGTCTAAAGTTACATGTTCAATCTCATACATCATGAATTTTTAATATAATATTAATGTACACAATAGCGTTTATATACAGTCGTCGTATCGTGTACAATTTTATAGATGAAAACATTGATTTTTTCATATCTAATAATTGAGATAGAGCTTGGTGCAATATAATAGGAATATAAAAGTGAACAACGTTAGAAGCATTATATATTAGATTACAAACACATTGGTTTCGGTAACATATAGCTTACCGTCATCAGTACTGGAAAACGCTGAAGATGGTTCCCTAATGACGGTAAGCAATATGCTACCGAAATCGGTTTCCTTGTAATTTAATATAATTCGTGCTTCTAACGTTGTTCACTTTTAATTCCCATTTATATATATATATATATATATATATATATATACATTGGTGTCCAAAAGTTAAGCATAATTGGTAATTAAGTAAGTAATTAAAGAAATATAAATCGAAATGTGGTGAAACTCCAGGTGTGTAAACAAAATAGTACGCGTCATATATTTTCGCGAAGAGTTTTCCCCGAAATCGAACAGGGGACCGTCAACAAATTGAAAAAGAACGAAGATCTTTTGGATAACCCTGTCAAAACTAATGTAGCAAAAGCGTTCAAACTGCACATTATGATTAAGTGGCTTATTGTAATGTACTGTGTTTATTTTTATAAGGATAGCATTCATACTCGTAGAGAAATTAAGGTTTTTATAAAAACAGTCCTAAGTTTTTTGCTTATAATTTGCAGAGTTCTTAATATAAAATAATGTTCTTTTCTGAAAATATGACAAACATCATAGTACACAATACCCTGTCATCAGAATTTAAAAATAATAAAAATTGTATGACAAATGAGCAGGTTTACTAAATAATTTTTTACTGCGCATGCGTAACGCTATTAAAATTTCATTTGCATATTATGTTAGTTAAATGTGTAGAGCAACTTTTGTGAAAGTCTCAAAAACATAGATTAAAAATTCTGAAAATTATCGTTGATAGAATGAGATCAAATTATTTTATTCCCTAATGAAGCAAAAAGATGAGGGGCTGTATCCATATTCCATTGTTTCGTGCCTAGACAATATTGCACGTACAACTGTATTTGGATAAAACCCCTGATATTTTGCTTCCTTTAGGAATAACGGATTTTGAGTTGATTCTTTAGACGATAATTTTCAGAATTTTCAAGCTATGTTTTTGAAACTTTTACAGAAGTTGCTCTATACATTTAGCTAACACAATATGCAAATGAAATTTTGATATCGTTGACGCATGCGCAATGAAAAATTATTTACTAAACCTACTCATTTTTCATATAATTTTTATTATTTTTAAATTCTGATGACAGGGTATTGTGTACAATGATGTTTGTCATATTTTCAGAAAAGAACATTATTTTAAATTAAGAACTCTGCAAATTATAAGCAAAAAACTTAGGTCTGTTTTTATAAAAACCTTAATTTCTCTACGAGTATGAATGCTATCCTTATAAAAATAAACACAGTACATTACAATAAGCCACTTAATCATAATGTGCAGTTTGAACGCTTTTGCTACATTAGTTTTGACAGGGTTATCCAAAAGATCTTCGTTCTTTTTCAATTTGTTGACGGTCCCCTGTTCAATTTCGAGGAAAACTCTTCGCGAAAATATATGACCCGTACTGTTTTGTTTACACACCTGAAGTTTCACTACATTTCGATTTATATTTCTTTCATTACTTACTTATTTACCAATTATGCTTAACTTTTGGACACCAGTGTATATATACGTATATACCGCGCCTAAAAATGAGCAATATTTTACAACGATGGTATTTAATGTAAACGTGTACAATAATAAAGGGATTTCACAAAGACAACTATGTTTTGACATAATAATATTATCAAAGTACGCCAAACACCAAGTAATAATTAAATTTCAGACGTATCAATTTCAATTGATTGTATAGTAAAAACAATCTCTTGAGGTCGAGATTTTTTTTTTCTCATTACACATGTTTTCATTTCAAAAAGTTACATTACGATTTTGAATTTATCATCATTGGATCAAATGCTGCAGACAGTGCAGCCATTTACGAAACACCCAAGAAAAAGAAAATTGCCGACAAAAATTGTCGTTCTTTTATTTTTCAAACGAAAAAGCTCTTTATTATTTCATATCTCAATACATTGTTTCAAAGAAACATAGAATAACCAGAAGGAGAAATGTTTGTTTGGACTGCTCTCGAAAAAATTACATGTAGGCAGATTTCTATAAAATATAATAGCAAAGAAACTTGTTATAATAGATTGTTATATTTGCTATTCAAAACAAATCAGGCAATCAACATTTACATTTATATGTTGATAAAGTATTTTTGATATGGAAAAATTATTATGAGATTTGGTTGACATTTTTATTGTATTTATTTATAATTTATAAACATAAAATTAACAATTAAGTAATAGGTTGGGAAAACTACCTGAAGTAATATTGATTCTGTTACTGATATTACTTTAACATTGTTTCTTTTATTTGATCATTAATGAATCGAATTAATATAAGGTGAAATTCACGCATTAGTTGACGAAGAAATCTCAACTCATTTTAAATATGCTTTTATCATCGACAGTTATGATGCATTTTTGCGTTTAAACATTATTAACTCAAAAACTATAGAAGTTACAGGCAATTAAATGGCCAGCAATAATCATTAATTCTACCGTTTTTTATTCAAAAGAGCTATTCATTGTTTCATGTTTCAAAATATTGTTTTAAATAAACAGAAACATAGAAAGCTAAAACAACTAGATTTTGTTTTTCTTTTTCTTTTTTCAGATGAACTTACATCAAGGTGGAATTCGTTAAATTTATAACAATTGGGAAGACGAAATAACTTAACTCTTATTACGCTATTTGTTGTTCAAAACAGAGCGGACTTTTTCATTTTAATATTTATTCGTGTTTGTTCTGTGTTGTGGATGATATTAAGAAGAATGACTAGATTAAACATTATACAGGATTATTATAAATGGGGAACACATTTTCAAAAGAATATATTTATTAAAGTACAAATCCAAAATAAACAATCTTTATACTGATTAAAAAAAAAAAAAAAAAAAAAAAAAAAAAAAAAAAAAATTAAGATTTTATAAATGTTCAAAGTGTCCACCGTTTGTTGCACGGCAAACATCTACGCGACAGCCAAACTCGTCCCTCACACGAGAAAGCGTATCTGCTATTTCTGAATGCACGGCTTTCTGACGGGTTACTGAGTGCATGGTGATGGTTCCAGAAGCAGCCGGTAGAGATCGAGCGGCAATAGGCCGCGATTTCGTTTCACTGTCAGTAATGAGTATGGCTACTGTGGAAGGTGTGTGAGATGAGTTTGGCTATCACGTAGATGTTTGCTCTGCAGCAAATAGTGAACATATTGAACATTTATAATGTCTTTTAAAAAAAACTTTGAAACTTCCTCTTTCCATCGGTATAAAGAATATTCATTTTGGATTTGTACTTAAATAAATATAATTTTTTTGAAAATGGGTCCATCATTTATAATACCCCTGTATATCTTCAAAGACTATATACAAAAGATTCCTCATTGCTTTGCAAATAGCATTTCTATAAATAATTCATAATTAAAAGTGCGTTGTAAGTTTCAGTGTATGCGTAGAATTCTAATATATCAAACACGTGCAAAAGTGTAAATTTTAACATAAGCGGTACAAAAAGTTCTGATTTAAAAGACAGATTTAAAGTGCGTTTTAATAATAGCAGTTGCAGTTATTTTTCACAGAGGAAATATTTCTAAAGTTGAATTAGTTTGGTCGGTTGTGTGAATAGTGCCGAATTATCAACACGAGGGATATAGGCTCTAAGTGGAGGAGTGCCCTCAGTCGGAGTCTTTCTAACGGAACATATCTCGATTAGGCCTACGGACACGAATGGGTTTGAACCCAGCACCTCCCGTCTACTAGTTTGGTGAAGATGAATTGGGAATTCTTATGGAGGAGCATTAGAGTTGTAATTAAATTGTTTGATGATTGAATATTTTTAAATTATTGTTGAGTTCAAATATTGATGGAGAAAATTTGCTTGGATTTTTTTCTAAATAATTTCTAAGCATAAAAATAGACAATGAAAAAAATCCTGAAGTGGTTTTCAGTTGCTTAGCAATTAAATTTTATGGGAGATATTGAAGTAGTAACTTTCAAACGTTATTTCCATGAGTACTTGTAGTGCAAGTCATATGCTACGATTTTTGGTAACCAATATTTTAGAAAGGAAAATGTTGTGGTGGTGGTGGTGAAATAGAATCTATGTTGGGACTCGGGAATGTCACCATCAATTTTGATCGTTACTTTTGAAATTGGTCTAATAGTTGAGGAGATTGCGTAAAAAAATGCAATTTAGAACATTTTTAGAAAGCTTTCGCCGATTTTCACCGCTTTTAAGTTTCGAATTTTTTAGGAATTTTTTTTAGAGATCATTTATATTTTATAAATAATTTCTATGTCAAATTTCATGTTTCGAGACCCTTCCGTAACACAAAACCAAAATTTAGAATGTTTTTAGCTCCGGCAACCTCCAGGTGGTAGTGCACCGACAAAAACTATATTCGATGTTAGGTCAAAAGCTGTTACCATCATTTTGACACTATTATTTTTTAAATTGGTTCATTATTACTGAGATTGTGGAAAAATCTACTTTTACAATGTTTTTTAGATTTTTTTTTTTTTTTTTTTTTGCGCGATTTTACTTTTTTAAAATCTTGAATTTTTTAAGAAGGGCTCTTAGAGGTACTTTATATCATGTAGTAACTACTATTGCAAATTTTATATTTTTAGGCCCTTAAGCACCACATAAATCTCATTTTTAAAACGTTTTTCGCTTCTGCATCCCATTTGGGGTGGTGACACCGACATAAAATGTAGCCTATGTTAGAATAAGGACTGTCATCATCGTTTTGACATAATTTTTTTTTAATCGATTCGTTACTTTACTGCCTAACATCGCTTAAAAATAGTAATTTATAATGTCTTTAGAACGCTTTTCATGCATTTTTACTCCTTTTAACCCTTTGTACTCAAGAAGTGACTCTTACTCACCACCAGTGTTGCCAGGTGTCCTTCGTAAATTAGGTCACCAAATGGTTTAATTACCACTAATATCTTACGGTTTATTTCCCATCGGTTATCACACATTCTTCAGCCATTAGATAAGGCGAAAAAAATTAGCTTAGAATACTGGTGCCCAGAGCATTTCGAGTACCCATTTATGTGGTACACTACTGGTCAGTAAAAATCACCCCTTGAGTGCAAAAGATTAATTTCGTATATTTTAGGAAATGTTCTTGGATTTCATTTATATCTTATAAGTAATTAACATTACAAATTACATGTTTCTAGGGCCTTCAGTAACACAAAAATCGGATTTTTATGAATAATTTGTATTTGCACTCCCTTATGGGTTAGAGGCATCGACCTAAAATATAGTTTATATTTGAACAGAGGCAAATACCATCATTTTAATACCATTACTTTTGAAATCGGTTCGGTAGTTCGAGAGATTACATCCTACAAAGAAACAGACTTTATCTCTTTATAATATATGTAGATGTTAAATCTTGAGAAACATGAAACTAGATATTATTTCTGTAAAAAGACACTAGATGACAGCACCAAACATTTGATACTGACAAAACGAGACTATTTTGACTTTAATTAATTATTATTTCTCATTACTTTTAACTCATTTGTATTTGTAAATTCCTAATATGTTTTCATATAAATATTTAGCATTTAATCATTTGTTTAATTCATCTTTTAGATATATTGTATTTGTTATACTGAAGATTGTTGACTGCGGACTAGTTTGGAACAATGTTAAGATTCGAAAGTATGTTTACAAAATCTCAATTCTAATGATTCTATTAAAATCTCTAAAATTTCAAGTAATCTTCTTTATTCATGTGAAAACCTCATCATTATAAGCTATATAATCATAAAGCAAAAATATAAAATAGTTATTTCAAGAAATCAATACTTCATAATATCGAAGACTGTCACTGAAGTAACGAAAAGGATACTAGTGAATGCCGTCAACGACGAATGTTCCACAAGTAAAATCTCTCTTCTGATTAAGATAAATAAAAGCTCTGTTAATTCATTATAAATCCCAACAGTATACATAGGTTAGATAATAAAAATATTGGGAAAAAATGTTTTCTAGAGTAATATTTACTTTTACATCATTAAATGTCAGTATGCTAACCACATTCGAGTATATTTTCAGGAACTGTATTCGTTCCTTCGTTGCCATCTTTTTTAAAAATTATTTTTACCAGTGTGCAATAACTTTTTTAATAGTTTGATTTATGGTTATTTTATTTGTAATTTTTAGAATGAAATAATCGCAAATCATTTAAATAAAATGAAGATTTATTTTTATATTTATCAGCTTTCAAATTTTCAATAAACATAAATCAAAACTCGACAAGCATCATTTGACACCGCTGAAAATAGCATTAATACGAACTAGTTTTAATATGTTTATATACCCAAAAGAGATTGAAAGATACCGTAAAAAAAGGTTGCTTTGCATTTTCAGAAGATAAATCTGTTTGACTTGAACAGCCTATATTTAATCTTCCGTAAAATATTTCTTTGATGCATAATTTTTGCAGAAATTTTTTTTTCTGATTTTGTAAAATTTAAAATAGGATTTTACTTCAAAAAGATTAGTTTTTCACGAGTTTCAGACATTTCTTTAAAGAAAGAGTGAAAATCCTTCTTTTAAATAAATATCGAATGTGATTTCTTGTTTTGAAAATTTTGGAGTCAAAACATGTATGAATGATATATTTCGAAAAATGGAAGTTCACTAGTAAGAAATTCTTTTTTATCCTTAATGTGATATATGAAAAAAAAAACGCTAAATATGTAATGCAGAAAAGACCAGGATTCCAAATAAGAATCTTTTTTTGTTCCATCGAAATTTTGTTCCATTTGTTTGCATCGAAAAATACCAGTAAGAAAAAAAACAGAAACATTCCCATATATTTTAATCACTAAAGAAACATTAAAGAAATTTAAATAGCAATTCGATTGGGATTTGTCTATTTATATACGAAATAGATATTCCAAAACTATTAATTATAAACCGTAAAACTTTTAATCGATATCTATTCCTTGAATCTTCAAATATGTAAATCCGAATTGTTAACACAACTCCGGTAGTGTTTGAATTAATAAGTTATATACACCGCAACTTGTTTTGTAATTAAAATTAATCTAACATAAAAAGCTTACAATTTTACATTGGCATAGTTCTTAACTTCTAGGAAATGAACGACCGGTATACGTGCTGCATCAGATTATTTTAATAACTCGATTTATGGTTATTTTATTTGTAATTTTTAGAATGAAACAATCAAAAATCATTTAAATTAAATGAAGATTTGTTTTTATACTTATCATCTTCAAAATTTTCAATGAGCATAAATCAAAATTCAAAAAAGCATCATTTGACAATGATGGAAATAGTGTCAATATGAAGTAGTTCTACTATGTTCAAATAACCAAAAGAGATTTAGAGATACCATAAAAAATAGGGTTGTTTTGCATTTCCAGAAGATAAATCTGTTTGACGTGAACAGTCTATACTTAATCTTCTGTAAAATATTTCTTTGATACATAATCTTTGCAAGACGACTTTTTTCTGACTTTGTAAAATTTAAATGGGATTTTACTTCAAAAAGATTAGTCTTACACGAGTTTCAGACATTTCTGTAAAGAAAGGAGTGAAAATCCCTCCTTTAAATATGATAGATATCGAATGTGGTTTTTTGTTTTGAAAATTTTGGAGTCAAAACATGCATGAATGATATATTTCGAAAAATGAAAATTCATTGCAAAAGAAATTCTTTTTTATCCTTTAAGACAGTAATATATGTTTTTAAAAAAAACGCTAAAATTTAATACAGAAAAAACGAGGGTTTCAAATAAGAATCTTTTTTTTAGTCCGCCGATGTAGGAAAAAAATATATATATATTTCACTTCAATTCCCTATTTCGTTCCTTTACAAGAAAAGTTTTTCTGTTTGTTTCTAAATGAATATGAATCTTCAAAAAATATCAGTTAGCCAAAAAAAAAAAAAGAAAAAAGAAAAAAAAGAAAAAGAAGAAAGAAAAAGAAAGAAACACTCCCATATAATTTTAATCGCTAAACAAACATTGAAAATTTTCAAATAACAACTCGATTGGGATTTGTATATTTATATGTGAAATAGATATTCCAAAACTATTAAATATAAACTCTAAAACTTTTAGTCGAAATCTATTCCTAGAATCTTCAAGGATGTAAATCCAAAATGCTAGTTCATGTCCGGTAGCATTTGATGAAATTTTTTTCATTGCAGTTTGTTTTATAATTAAAATTAATCTAAGATAATAAAAAAAGTGCAACATTTTATATCGGCATAGTTCTTAACCTTTTGGAGACGAACGATCGTATACGTGCCACATAAGATTTTTTAATAATTCGATTTGTGGTTATATTATTTGTAATTTTTAGAACGAAACAACCAAAAGTCATTTAAATAAAATGAAGATTTATTTTTATAATTGTCATATTCAAAGTTTTTAATAAACATAAATCAAAACTCAAAAAACATCATTTGACATTGATGGCAATAGTGTTAATGTGAAGTAATTTTGCAGTGTTCAAATAACTTAAAGGTATTTAATTATACCATGAAAAATAGGGTTTTTTTTTCATTTCAAGAAGACAAATTTGTTTGACTTGGACAGTCTATACTTAATCTTCTGTAAACTATTTCTTTTTTTATATAATCTTTGCAAGAAGACATTTTTCTAACTTTGTAAAATTTAAAATAGGATTTTACTTTAAAAAGATTAGTTTTGCACGAGTTTCAGACATTTCTTTAAAGAAAGAGTGAAAATCCTTTCTTTAAATATGATAGATATCGAATGTGGTTTTTTGTTTTGAAAATTTTAGAGTCAAAACCTATATGAATGATATATAAAAGGCTTAAAATTTTATAACGGCATAATTCTTAACTTCTTGGGAAGAATGAAGATTGAAACAATCAAAAGTCATTTAAATAAAATGAAAATTTATTTTCATATTTATCATCTTTAAAATTTAAAATGAATATAAATCAAAATTCAAAAAGCATCATTCCATTGGGATTTGTACATTTATATATGAAATAGATATTACAAAAATATTTATTTTAAACTGTAAAACTTTTGATCAAAATAGATTCCTAGAATATTCAAATATGTAAATCCTAAATGTTAGCTCATGTCCAATAGTGTTTGAATTAAAAAACTATGCATTGAAGTTTATTTTTTAACTGAAATTAATCTAAGATAAAAAGCTCACAATTTTATATCGGCCAATTTTTAAACCCTTGGGGACGAGCGACCGGTATACGTGCCACATCAGATGTTCAGAATCGTTGATTATTCACACCAGTAAATTTTTATTGCAAATTTGCCAAATTTAATCCGAGGATCTCCCTGGTTCAGATAGACAAAAATTTCTATTTTGAAAACCCGATGATAAAAGATTAAAAATTTTGTAAAAGACGCTCGTCCCAAACAGGTTGTTGAATTCAAATCACTCGCCCTTGGCAATTAGTTTGGTCTCCTTTAAATGTGTGCTAAGCATTATATCACATTACTTTTCTTTATAATTTAATTTACTTGCTCAATTTTTTGCAAAATCAGAAGATTTTGTTAGAAAAATCATGAACTCGCTAATTTTTATGCTAGCCGGACGCATATGATAAATTGTCAAACATTGTTCCCGCGGCATTTTTTCGTTTTTCATTAATTTAATTTTAAGTGTAATAATATAATCTTTTCACTCATTTAATTTATAGTGCATGGTTTTAATTTTAAACTGAAACATTAAAATTCATGACTTTTATTTATTCTTTTTAAATATTTCAAAAAAAATAATAATAATGAAATTACGTTTAAAATTTTCAATGCGAAGTCTTTTACGAATTCGTCCATTTCTCGGTTTCGAAGGCTGAATTATAAGCTTCTGCTAACACATAATGGAGACTTTGAAGTGTTCTTCAGCGATTACGATTAAAATATAGATTGCCTCATTTCATGCAATAAAATGTCTTTGAAAGATTCGTTTTGTCGGACGAGAGGTTCTGCCTCCTAAACTGGTAGACGGCAGGTGCTGGGTTCGATCTCAATCGCGGCCGTCGGCACAACCGTTCGGAGTTTTCCGTGGTTTTCTTCGAACCCTGGATTTCCTTGCGTAAATAAGGATTAGGTTCTGTTAGAAAGACCCCACGGAGGGCATTCCTCCCCCTTCCTTTAGGACCTATAACCCAAGTGTACATGATTGGCCGTCACAATATCAAACAAACAAAGAAACCGTTTCGTTTGAAAGAAAAACAAATGAAATAACATGAATAAACGTAACTACACCAGTGAAATTTTCTACACTTAACGACTAAAAAGTGATTTCGTTTGAAACTGAGTATTTCCGATATTTCAAAATTGAAAGTATTGAGTGGTTGGTTATATTTCAAACAAAATGAAAACACCGATAAAAGTCCAAAAGCCGACCGCACAAAACCCTAAGTCATCTAGCACAAGAAAAAATCCTTTATTTTATGGAAGAGAAGTAACAGAGGAATCTAATGATCCATGTCTTCTGGAAGCGAAGTGGTGCATAAGCCAAAAATTAATACCACTAGTGGTTGCTCGTAGGAATAGCATTGTGTTTTCTTGTACCCAATTTTACATGTTTTCACACTTTTAATTGTACGGCAAACACAATTTTAAACCTACGAGTCAACCACTAGTGGTATTCATTTTTGGTTTATGCAAGGTTACTATATCTATGCACCACTAATGCTCCACTTCGCTTCCGACAGACATGGATCATGAAATTTCTCTATTTCTATTACTACTCTTCCATAAAATAAAGGATTTTTTCTTATGCTCGATGACTTAGATTTTTGTGCGGTCGGCTCTTAACTATTATCTCATAATTGAAAGTATCGTTTTTCTCAGAATATATCCACCATTTTACAAAAGATTTTGTTAGTTAATTTGATATTAAAAACATTTTTAAGTGGTATTTCTTAAAGTAACATTCCTTTTTAAATCATTGAATGCCAGCATCCAGTGGATTCAATTTTTTAAAAATAATTGGGGCTGCAATTGGGGTTGGCTCAAAAATATTGGATAGCCTCAAAAATATCTTGGTAAGTCTTGGTATCAGTTTATTTTTCTTTGAAGGGTGGAGGATAGTAAAATATGAGAATTTTAGGTCATGATGCTTTAATAAAGTTCCTTAAATATTTTAATAAATTATATTCTCATGCGTTTTTATTTATAAAGACACTAAAATTTATTGTAATATCATCATGTCATAAACATGACCATAAATTAAAATAGCAGAAAGTGAAACATGGACATTTCAGTCATCTGGGAATTATGGGTATCAGTTGGAGAATTAAATCCCATGGTCATTGACAAAATAAATTTTGTTCTAGAGAAAAATAATAAGAAATAATCGTGAAATAAATAACTAAATGGAAAATTGAAAATTGGGCATGCAAGGATGCAAAATTATTGGATGGACTCGGGCTCCATGGGCCCATATAAGTTAGTGCGACTACCAGCATCCTAATTACAGTTCAATATATTTTAAAAAACTGATTTGGTCCTTCCACTGTCATGTTATTTTTAAAAGCTGTTTTTACCTGAGCGAAATGAATTTCTCTTAAATATACTGATTTATGGTTAGTTTGTTTGTATTTTTCAAATTAAAACACCAAATTATTCCATATATCATTGCTAATTCTTAATGAAGGAATGACGTCATTTCGCGACAACCAATTTTTGTTGTCTTTCAAGTTATTATTGTTATTTTATCAACACTTTTTCCGACTGTCTTCTTTTGTGTTATTTAATTACTAAAATTTTGAACTTAGCTAAGGGGAAATTCTTTGCTCAAAAATACCACTGTTCAATTGGAAATAGCACATTTACACAATAAAAATTGGTTGTCATGAATATGGCAGTATTCGTTCATTAATCCTTTCAGGACTAGTAAATGTGTTTCTTGAATACTGAATTGCCATCAGAATTTTTCGAACAGAAAAGAATATAAAATAAGGCAATGTAATTTTATAACTGTTTTTATTTAAGATATAAAAGTAAAATTTACAAAAAGATTCTGTTGCAAATCTTAATTAGCTTGGATATAATATATCTCAGTACCCTCCAACGGCTTGAATCTTAATACATTGCAATCTTATTTTTATACTTATGGTGCTATTACACGAAGAGTCAAATTCCAGGCGTCTCCATGCTATTCTACGGGGCTAGGGGAGTTGCTTGCTTTTGAAGCGACTTCCCTGGAGCCATAGGATTACATAGTGACGCCTGGAATTCGAAGCGACTTTGACTCCTCGCGTAATAGCACTATCATGGTGCTATTAAAGTGCTATTACACGTGTGGTCGAAGACTCTTCAAATTCCATGCTTCTCCATGTTATTCTATGGGAGGAGGTGAGTCGCCGGAGAAACGCGCACTTCTCTGACGATTCACTTCCTCCCATAGGATAACATGGAGACGCCTGCAATTTGAAGCGTCTTCGACCAAACCTGTAATACCACTTTCAAAATACTAATACAAGAGGAGTCAAAGCACTGCCCCCTCTACAATGCCTATTCACTGAGCAGACGACAAGCGTGAAACGTCATGGAGGCGAAATCACTAACTCTACTGATTCCACAATCGCCACGAAGCTTGTTGAAAAACAGAACGCGATCGTTGTCAGGGAAACTGCCTCCATTACGTCACAAGCGAGAAGGCATTGTAGAGGAGGCAGTGGTCAAAGTCGCTTCAACCACCAGGCTATCCTATGGCTTCAGGAGAGTCGCTCGGAAAGTAAGCAATTCTGATTCTCTCGTGTCTTGACGCCTGGAACAAAGAGAGTCATCAGTAACAGCCAATCAGTTAAATCCGTTGTTTATCAAATTCTCAAACGACGATACGAGTTGCAGATGTTTGGTGATTTACCACATGCCGCGGATTAATTGAAAAATATTGTAAAACCAATGTATTATTTTGTAATAATATTGTAAAAATATTAAAATGCTATATTGTCATCGCTTTGTATAAATTTGCATAATTTTGTCGTATCAGGATTTGGTATGAAAATCAATTGTAAAATTCTATCATTACATTGAAAAACAGATTGAGTTACATAAAATTATTAATAAAATTTGTGTCTGTTACAAAACTATTTTATTTTCTTATTTTTATAATTAAAATTAATTTACAGTTAAATCTCTATTTAACAGTCTTTGGAAACTTTCCATACATAAGAAATACATTATGCACCATTTTTCATTTAATTAACGATGTAATATATTTTTAGTGATTTCTTGAAATGCAAATTTAGTAAATAAAACTTACATTTTAGGCCATTTAAATAGCCTAAAAAGAACTGATAACTTTATTTAAAATACAAGATCATTTTATCAACGAAGTATTGCTTAAAAATCCCAAACTAAATAAATATTTTTGTTTATGCCAATGAAATGTTCAGAAAACGAAAAAACGCAGACATTTTTGTCTCTTGAAAAATTTAAGTGTAATAGCACTTTTAATAGCTTTACAAATTACAAGTAAGATAAACATAAGTGAACACTGTAAAAATACCATTTGACACTAGTAAAAATGGTATTAATATGAAAAATGGAAAAAATGATTTACTATTTTTAAATAACTCAAAGAGATTTAAATCGAACAAGAGAAATCGAATTTTTTTATGCATTTCCAGAAGATAAATCTGTTTGATTTAAACGCTCTTCCGTGAACTTAATCTTCCGTGGAATATTTCTTTTATGCATAATCTTTAAAAAAAGACATACTTCTGACTTTGAAAATTTTAAAATGGGATTTTACATCAAAAAGATTAGTTTTACACATGTTTAAGACATTTCTAAAAAAAGAAAAAATAGTTAAAATCCTTCCTTTAAAAAAGATAGAAAACGAATTTTTTTTTTCTTCTTCTTCTTCTTCTTTGAAAAGTTTTTGTATTCAAAATATGTATGAATGATATATTTTGAAAAATGAAAATTCAATACTAAAGAGATTATTTTTTATCTTATAAAAAGTGTGATATACAAAAAACTCGCTAAAAATGTAATGGAACACTGAGAAAAAAATATGGTTCTGGCATATGGAATCTAAGTAATGGCTCTAGAAAAAATAGTTCCATGTCATCCCTATAAATTTTAGTTCCATTTCTTAGAGAGTTCCAGAGTCTCTTACTAGAATTCAAGCGCGTTTTCCTATATTTTTGTTGTCAAATTTATCTAAAAATCTCTTCAAATAGATGCGAACGCAATAGATTTAATTTGGTAGCTAGAATTATAGTTTAAGAAACTATTTCTAAAATCAAGCGATAATTTCTCGCTACTGAAACGGTTCAATGTCGTTTCGTCTCCTAGAAAACACGAGACTAGAAATGTCAAGTCATTTCGCCTATTCATCTTAGTTGTTTACCCCACTCGCATAGTTTGGACATCTATATTTCTAGTTTAGAGATTCAGAAAGTGACTAACTATTCATTCTAGTTGAAGGCGGCATATTTTTTTTCTCAGTGAAGGACCAAGGTTTCAATCAGTATTATTTTTGTTCAGTCCCTAGTAGATGGAACCCGGGCTTTCCGGATTACATAATAAGGAAACAACATTTTTTAATTGAAAATTGAAAACTTTAATAAATTTATACATGTAATATGCTTTTTTAGATTGCCAACTCCAAAAAAGCATTTTAAACTCTTTAAGCGTCCTGCAGTTTTTTCATTCATGTTTAATTCATAAAATAATAAATGCGAAAAGTATTGGTAAGAAGTCGATAACTTTACATATATTTTAATCATATACAATTCAAAAAATTAACATTAATGTGCTAAATCAGCCTTTGAATTAAAATATTAAACGACGGAAAACACGGTTTGGCCACTTAAAGAATTGAGTGAAAAATATTAATTATGGAATCAAATAAAGCTTTGGAATTTATCAAACTGATATTTCCGTATTAGACTTATATCAGAAGCTATCAGCCGAAGGTTTCGTTACTTAAGGCAGTATTACTTATCCATCATACGAAGTATAGGGTAAGTCTTGCAATCGTTTTGAAAATCGGAAAAAAAAAATGACGGATTTACACGTTTCAGATACTGGAAATTCCGAAAAACATATTTTTTTGAAATTTTTTTTGCCGTTTGTCTGTCTATCTGTCTGTAAAAGCTCTATCTCCCGAACAAATTGAGATAGACACTTGAAATTTTGTATGTACTTCGTATGTAAGAATGGGACGAAGCCTATTTAATATCAGTAACCTCGATTATCCGGAACTATTTTTTTCGGACTCTTGAAAAATCCATTCTGATGAAAGGTATATAAAAATTTTCGAATTTTTTTATTTTAAAGAGTGGATGTAAAAGGCAATAAAATAACACAAATTCTGCATAAAGAACGAAGTCAATCGAATAATGAATTTCCAAGATATGTGTAATCCTGTTTTCCACATTCTTTGATTTTTCATGACCCTGTATTTCAATCAAATTTCAAATCAAAGATATATTTTAATTGGAAATGAGACTCTTCATCCGACGACGCAGTAAATTGTTAGTTAATATGATTATTATTTTTAGAGTTATAAGGATGTTTCTTTTACGCAATACGGTATTACTTGAGTATTTTGACGTTTTATATAATTTGTCGAATTTGGCTCATCAGCAATTCATTAATAAAGCATGACTATGTATATTAAAACTATTTAAATTTGCGTTTAAATTTTATTTTGGAATTGCAGTGCATTTTATAAATATTTTACACATATTTTATTTTTATATTTTATATTATGCATATTCATGATGGGTAAGTATTACGGTGGCTCCCAACGACTAGTTTTTGTTTGTGATCCTTTTAGAGCGTCGGAAGCGTAATTCAATCACATGTTTGTATTTTCACAATTTGCATTTACTTATATTATTCTATTTTATTATTACTTACCCATCATACGTAGTATAGGGTAAGTCTTGCAATCGTTTTGAAAATCGAAAAAAAATTTTTGACGGATTTACACGTTTCAGATACTGGAGATTCCGAAAAAAATATTTTTAGAAAAAAATTTTTGCCGTCCGTCCGTCTGTGTGTCTGTGTGTCTGTCTGTCTGTCTGTCTGTCTGTCTGTAACCGCTCTATCTCCCGAACAAATTGAGATAGAGACTTGAAATTTTGTATGTACTTAGTATGTAAGAATGGGACGAAGCCTATTTAATATCAGTAACCTCGATTATCCGGAACTATTTTTTTCGGACTCTCGAAAAATTCGTTCTGATGAAAGGTATATAAAATTTTTCGAATTTTTTTATTTTAAAGAGTGGATGTAAAAGGCAATAAAATAACACAAATTCTGCATAAAGAACGAAGTCAATCGAATAATGAATTTCCAAGATATGTGTAATCCTGTTTTCCACATTCTTTGATTTTTCATGACCCTGTATTTCAATCAAATTTCAAATCAAAGATATATTTTAATTGGAAATGAGACTCTTCATCCGACGACGCAGTAAATTGTTAGTTAATATGATTATTGTTTTTAGAGTTATAAGGATGTTTCTTTTACGCAATACGGTATTGTGTGTCTGTGTGTCTGTCTGTCTGTCTGTCTGTCTGTCTGTCTGTCTGTAACCGCTCTATCTCCCGAACAAATTGAGATAGAGACTTGAAATTTTGTATGTACTTAGTATGTAAGAATGGGACGAAGCCTATTTAATATCAGTAACCTCGATTATCCGGAACTATTTTTTTCGGACTCTCGAAAAATCCATTCTGATGAAAGGTATATAAAAATTTTCGAATTTTTTTATTTTAAGGAGTGGACATAAAAAACAATAAAATAACACAAATTTTGTATAAAGAACGAAGTCGATCGGATTATTAGTTGCCGAGATATCTGTAATCCTGTTTTTCACATTCTTCGATTTTTCATGACCCTGTATTTCATTCAAATTTCAATACAAAGATATATTTTAATTGGAAATGAGACGCTTAATTCGACGCAGTAAATTTTTAGTTAATATGATTATTATTTTTGGAGTTATAAGGATGTTTCTTTTACGCAATCTGGTACTTACTTGAATATTTTGGCGTTTTGTATAATTTGTCGAAATGGGTTCATCAGCAATTCATTATAGAGCATATATATAAAGCTATGTATATTAAAAGTATTAAAATGCATGTTTAAGTTTTGTTTTGGAATTGCAATGCATTTTATAAATAGTTTACACATGTTTTATTTTTATATTTTATATTATGCATATCTATGATGGGTAAGTGTTACGGTGGCCCCCAACGACTAGTTTATAGAGGAAGTTTTAATTTCGCTATAGTATATTTGTCGGAAACAAATCCCGAACTTTTTATATTGTTTTAAGGGTAAATGGATTAATCTTTAGTAATCGAGTTTTACGCGGTCGATATAAATTTAAAAATAACTCACACATGATTTTTTTTTAACCACAGCCAGTCCTTAAACTAAAATACAGTTTTTAAAGAAATTACATTTTGGCAATGTAAAAATTTAAATTGTTTGATTACATGTTGTGTTTTTTTTAATAATTTTATCTGTGTTTTTAACTATTATTTTATTTATTTATTCATGCAGCTTTAATCTCATTATGGAAAATTATTCGGAACAATTATTTATAAATTTAGGTATAAATTGTGTATTATTATTTCTCAATGGAGATACATGATAGAGATTAAAAAGAAATGCTTGAAAAATATAAAGCCGAAATAAGTGAGTCAAATGAGATACAGTTTTCAATCAAATTGCATTTGAAAGATTTATTTTTCTATACCACGGAATAAAAATTGGAAATGTGCGACGTTTAGAAGATTAAAAAATTGCAGTAACGAAAATTGCAAAAAGTCATTTCATCGTGAAATGTTGCCATTCGCAAAATGACGTCAGTGCTATTCACGGACATATTTGTTCGTTATAATATAGATATGCTGCGCATATGGAAAATCTTATGCGCATAGTAAAATGCAAAAGTGAAGAAACGACAGCACATGTATTCTTTCAAAGAAATTTTATTCAAAAGTTAAATCTATAACAAATTTAAAATTCAATTTATAAATTAAAATACAAAAACACTGTCAGACGTCATTTCAAAGGGCAAAGAAGAAGCTGTGTTTTCCATGTAACACGCGCACCTTGAATTTTATATATTATGCCAAATGAAATTTTCAATTGCATTTTAAACCTTTGATATTGAAGATTTGTGAAACCTCATTTCGTCTTTTACATCTTTCATTTTCTATTTCGGATCAATTTTCTGTGTGAAAAATGTGTATATATATTTTTTTTCTATTCTGAAAACATTTTTGAAAAATAAAAATGGTGCTAAAAATAAAATAAAATAAAATATGTAATTTTTTTTTTTTTTTCAAAAAGAAAGAAAAATTAAATTTGTTTTGAATTTCCCTTCTGGTAAAATGACAGGTTACAAAAAAATCGTCTTCTCTAGCAAATTTAACGGAAAATTATAAAAAATCAAAAAAGTTTGAATATGATGCACGTTATCGCTCAAATTTAAATGCATTCATTCGGCCCAAACAAAACAATTATGTCAGCCGTGCATTTTTTCTCTAAATGAAAATGATCTCTTTATATTTAAGCATTCTAAAGTAGCATTTCATTTTATTATAATTAAAAACTATAGTACTAAAAGTTTTCTTTTTTTTTTAGTGAAAACACTTGGTTGTGTTTGGGCATGATGTAGCGGATTTCCGGGTTACATTTTTTGCATCACTCCCAGCAACCATATATCCTCTCTATTCTTTCTTTTTATTTTATAGCTATTTCGAGAGATATTTTCCTTTTACTTCACACAGAAATGACGCATTCAAGTTGCCATCTCCAGAAAAATTGTATTCAAAACTACAAAAAATAATATCTCAAAAACAAATTGAGATACAATTTACAAACAACTGCGTTTCAAAGTACATTTTTTTCCTGTACAACGATACAAAGACTGAATATGTGCGATGTCTAGAAGCTTAAAAATTTCCAGAAACGAAAATTGAAAAAGCGAAATTTCATCGGAAAGTGTTGCCATTCGAAAAATGACGTATGCGTTATGCACAGATACGTTTGGCCTTTATAATATAGATATATATACTTATAACTATTAATTTTAAACAATATATAAGCCATTGACTTTAATACAAAACTACCATAATGAAACATGGGATAAAAAAATTAAAATGAATGCAATCCAAATATTGCAGAATCATCAGGTCCACAAATACTTTGGAAATAAAAATAAAGTGTATGGTTTCATCTTTGCATTAGCCATGAAAAAGCAAAATAATACGAATTTGGGGCTATGGGCGCACATAAAACCAAAATAAAATGGAGAAAAAACTAGTCGTTGGAGGCCACCGTAACATTTACCTATCATGGATATGCATAACATAATATATGAAAACATAACATATGTAAACAATTTATAAAATGCATTACAATTCCAAAACAAAATATAAACATATTTTTAAGTATTTCTAACACATCATCATGCTCTATTAATGAATTTCTGATGAACCAATTTCGATAAATTGTATGAAACGCCAAACTATTCAAGTAGCACTGAATTGCATAAAAGAAAACATCCTTATAACTCTAAAAATAATTATCATATTCACTAACGGTTTCTTGCATCAAATTAAGTGTCTCATTTGCAATTAAAAGATATCTTTGAATTGAAATTTGAATGAAATACAGGGTCATGAAAAATCAAAGAATGCTTAAAACAGGATTAGAAATATCTCGACAAGTAATAATCCGATCGACATCGTTTCTTTATGCAAAATTTGTCTTAATTTATTGCCTTTTACGTCCGCTCCTTAAAATTAAAAAATTTGAAAATTTTTATATACCTTTCATCAGAACGAATTTTTCGAGAGTCTGAAAAAAATAGTTCCGGATAATCGAGGTTACTGATATTAAATAGGCTTCGTCCTATTCTTACATACTAAGCACATACAAAATTTCAAGTCTCTATCTCAATTTGTTTGGGAGATAGAGCGGTTACAGGCAGACAGACAGACACACAGACGGACGGACGGCAAAATTTTTTTTCTAAAAATATGTTTTTCGGAATCTCCAGTGTCCGAAAAGTGTAAAACAGTCAAAAAAAAATTCGATTTTCAAAACGATTGCAGGACTTACCCTATGCTACGTATGATGGGTAAGTAACATTAAAAATAAATCATAATAACATTATTAAAATGGATAGAAAAAAAAAAACATACCAGACACTGTAGTTACCTCTAAAATGATGTAGCAAAAAATCATTTAATTTGACAACACTAACCTAAATTCAATATCTTAATATAAGATAAAAAGTAAGGAATAAAATAGTAATAATAATTAATGTATGCATTTTATACACTTAGAAATTGAATTTTAGGGGTCTTGTCCAAATTGTTAAAAGTTAGGTACAAATTATTTTTTAACATTAATTATTAAATTATATTAATAGATTGAATTATTATAACTATACAATTATCCATACATATTTGTTAAGTGAATATTCAGTACAAAACGTAGAGCAATTTAGCAAAAGCCCCCCCCCCCTCAGTTTTTTTTTTTTTTTTTTTTTTTTAATAACTATTGCATATTATCCAGACAACACCGCTCTTCTCCGAATTTTCACATCTATATAGGGTAGATGTGCCAGTAATGGATCCCCTTAAGGAATTTCTTTAAAAAATAATATTTTATTAATAGTTATAATTATTAAATTCCATTTTTTTAATATTGTATTAATCGTTCAACAATATTTAACTAATCCCATAGTTACATTTCCCAATAGAAATAAAAATTTAATTTTAAATAATAGAAATACGTCTAAACACCCAAAAGCACAGTAATGGACCGCCTATGTTCCAGTAATGGACACTCTACGTTCCAGTAATGGACACCCTACGTTCCAGTAATGGACCATTCTACAAAAAATAACAGATAATTGTTTATTCAATTGTATTTTACTTCAGAACTTAATGAATGCATACTAATAAAACAAAATATTATAACTTAAGTTAGAAATTTATTACATTAAAGGATTTATAATGAAAAAACATAAAACAAAATACTTAAATTTAAGTTATGAATTTATTATAATCAATTGTTTATAATGTGGATATAGAACAAAATTTTAATGATATTATTAAAAATTTATTACATTAAAGGATTTATATTGTAAAGACTTAAAACAAAATATTTAAATTTAAAGGATTTGTAAGATAAAGACAATGTTTTACTGAAATCAAGTTTAGATAAAATAAGGTAATAAAAAAGTCTCTAATCTTCATTCATATCATTATCTAAATCATGTGCTGCGCAAATATGAAATATAAATAACAAATCTTCAATTTTATCACCACTTTTCAATAGTCCAAACTATTCAATACAGAATTTTAGAATGCATTTAAAATGATAAATGTTCTTGCACTATCCAACTATTTTCAGATAATCATATAGCCTATCAATTTGGCACAGATTGATTCCACAATTTCCCTTGAGTGATACTCATATGGATATATTATCATCAATGAAACAATCTCACTATTTGCTGAAAAACATCTCATAACTGTGATTTGTCCTTTTTTGTTATTCGGTACTACATAATACCCATCTTTAACAGATTTTGGTCCCAAAATTTTCCCTGTTTTAAGAGCACAAAAGAAAACTAGTTTTTTAACTGCATTGAAAATTCTCTCTGTATGTAGAATTTGGAAGAAGATATCAGTAATATCTTCTTTCAAATATGATTCTACATTTCTGAACCAACTTAAAACAACTTCTTTTGTAACGCCACATCTAGATTTTGTCAAATGTTCTGCTTGTTTTTTGTACCAAATTTGGATGTCTTCTTAAAAACAACTATTTATAAAGAAATTGCCTTTATTAAATTCTAGTAGATAAAATTTAAGTATTAAATTTGATTATTTAGCTTTTCAGTTAAATCAAAATATTTTATCCCTACTGAAATTACACTTTTAGTAACTTGGGTGGTCCATTACTGGAAAATCACAAATTAAGTTCCAGTAATGGACCATCCCTCCTAAAATCCTAAAAATAAATAAAAAAATTTAAATGGCCATTGGTATATTAAATTCAATATTTTATATTACTAACCAAACAAAAACATTCAATTTTTACGAAAAAATTAAAAAGATATCAAACTAAGTAAGTAAAGTCAGTTCTTAGCATGTTCATTAAGATTTTTCAATGAAAAACAGCGAAACTGTGAAACTTTATTTTCTATTTCCTAATTGTTTTCATGAAAAGTGTCAAAAATCAATTCAGTTTATAAAGCATGCAAGGTGGAGTTCAGACAAAAATAATAAAAGCTTAACTATTATTTATTATATTTTTTATAAACTAAAAATTGCGAGGTGGCCCTGTGATGTAACACATATTCTATTACATATATTTCTATTATTTTCTTCAATTGTGAGTCCCCCCTCCCTCTTTTAAAATTTATTTTTTAAAAGAAAAGCATTTTTAATACGTATTTTTATTGTGTGTTCGTCTCCAAGTGCATATAAAATAATATTAATAAATAAAAAGAACAAATAATAAATTAGTTTTAAAATATCATTCCATTTCTAGATTTTTCTTTCTTGTTCTTCAGTTGATTAAATATCAAACGACTGTTTTATGTAACTGCTATTTTTTATTTCCCAATCATTTCATTTTGTCTTGTATAAAGAACTTAATTTGTTACCTGTTGTGAAATTCCGTTTAGGGTTGCCGGCTGCTGCGCGTTCTCGCCACGAGCGATAAAGACTATATTTTTGGCAACACTCATTTTTTAAATTTTCCCCTTTGTTTATCATGTAACGGTCCTTTTTACCTGTACATTGTTTTGCTCAGATTGGGAATCTATTCTATGCCAAAAGACTTTTTTTGGCGTTTGTGAAATCTGAAATTTTTGTCTGTTTTACGTTTGTCACTGCTAAGTAAGGCTGCTCGCTCGCTGTTGTCAGTGATGACTAATGTTTTCTATATTATGTTTGAAGATCTTTCATATTACCGTGCTGCTTACTGACTAATGTTTACTGTATAATGTTCAAAGGTATTTTATATTACCGTTCTGCATACTCAACGTTTATAGGTATTTTATTTCTTGTGCTTTAAAAAATAAAGAAATAGTTAAGAAGATCTGAGAACTGATTTTCCTTGATGAAAATGTTTTCACTTTTGACTTCAGAAACAAATGTAAAAATCTGGACCTGGTGTTCATCACAACACAGTACTACGATTCCGGCCTAGCAAAAAAACGTGTCTTTTATTTCATCTTTTGCATCGATCTCGGCCACACATATGAAATGTGCCCTATTTTCATATTATGCCACCATAGAACTATGGTGCCGCGTGAAAAAGGGTTTTTTGTTTCTGGAGAAGTCGTCCAAGTGTAAACAATGTGATGAGACGAAAATGTGATTTGTATGTGCACCGTATTTTGCTTCGAATTCCGGATGGTACGGTAAAAAAAAAGTGTTTTCGAAAGAATAGTGATTACGACATTTATAGTTTCTACTGGTGCTAGTGGTGTTCGAATACAAGACATGTGAGATATGCTGCACGAAAATACGACGTACAATCCTGGAATGTTTCAGACGGAGTTTCAGTTCTACAAAGTTGTTGTCTGCAGAGCCGTTCTAAAGGGATGTATCGTGGTTTTTCTGTTCTGTGTGGGAGCATCTAATTCAAATCGTGCTTGATGTGGACCCCCCCCCCTTCATAATAAAAAAAATTAGGAACGCTGAACACAAATGCTTAGTAACTGCATCAACTTATTTAAATAATAGTTTCAGAAAGAACATATCTTTGTTGTTTCTCGTTATTTTTTTTCCATAAAAAAAAAGGGGGGAATGTATTTTTTTTTTCTCATGTTGTTTTCAGCTATGAAGAAAGGTAATGTACGCTTTCTTTTTCTTTATTTCATTGTATGTTTCATATTATATATTTGGTTTTATGTTATTATTATTTGTAATTAATTATGATATATTTGAACAAGCTTAAGTATTTATAAGTATATATATATTTTTTGAAAATGACTTCATCAAAAAATAACTTTAATATTTCTGTACCTTGCTATGAAGGTGATCCAACCACTTTGGATTTTTTCTTTGATATAGTTAGTAATTATGCAAAAATACAGAAATGGACAGATGATCAGGAGGTCTTGTTTCTCAAAACAAAATTAGCAGGACCTGCCCTAAAATTTTTTCTTGAGAATGACAAAATTAGAAATTCAAATAGTGTGAAACTAATTAAACAGGAACTTTCACGATTTTTCTCTAAAGAATCTCAAACAGTTATAGATATCGAATTTGATAACATAAAACTCTTACCTAATGAAAGTATCAGTAATTTTTCCCATAGATTGAATACTTTGGCCAATAAGGCTTTTAAAACGAAAGATCCTGAATTTCTTAACGAAATAAAATATAAGAAACTTTTGCAGTGTTTATCAACTGATATTCGAATCAAAATTAAGGAGGAAAAAATTGATGACTATGACAAAGCAGTAGAACGAGCAGAGTTTTTGCAAAGTATTTTGTCGAATGAAAAATTAATTAATATTCATAATGAATATTCTAATCATATTGATTTTTCTAAACAGATATCTGAATTATCAGAGAAAATAAATGCTTTGTCATTTGTAAACAATACACAGAAAGATGACACTAAACAAACCCAAACACGTCCTAGTTTTAAGAAGGACACTCGTGAGTTGTACAAATCAAAAAACTCTAGAAATTTTGACTTTAAGTTTCAAAATAAAAATAACAGAAAGGTAAATATTTGTCAAATTTGTTCTAAGCGAGGTCATTTGGCCCTCCAATGTTTTAAGTATAAGAATTTGTGTAAGAGAAGGAAATCTTATGATCAGAATTATTATGGACAATATAGAAATACTAATTTTGATAATTCTGGTTATAACCAATTTCAGCCTTTAAACGACCAGTGAGACGCAGTACAGCTGATGAGCTGTTGTCTCAAAACTGTCTTGGGTCATCAGCAAATAAATGTAAACTGTCGGATGAAAGACAAGTTAAATCCACTTATTCACAAACTTCTAAGGAAATTCAGATTTGCAACAATCAGTCAACACAGACTGATGAAAAAGTAGTCATTTATAATGTATATGATAAGTGTTCGTTTTTACCTATTATTTCCAGTAAGTTTGGCAAATTTGAGGCATTTTTATTACTGGGTACAGGAAGTTCAATTTCAATTTTATCACTTAATTTCTTTAATGAAATAAAAAAGGATGTTTGTTACAAACATTTAGCTTCTTCAGTAACTATTTCAACTGTTAATTCTGCTGTTAAATTTTCTTCTTGCATTTCTGTGTCTATCAAAATTGGTAAAATATTCTTTCGGCATACCTTTTATATTGTTGAAATTGCAAATTCTTCAGAATTTGTTGGAATTTTAGGCTATGATTTTATTGTGAAAAATAATATTGTTATTAATCCCAGTGATAATACTGCCTCAATAAATGGTGTTGAAGTACCATTAAAAAATAAATGTAGAAAAAGTCAAATAAATGCAATGTGTATTGATGAAAGTTCGGAAAGTGAGGTAAATAATAATGACAGTAGTTCAAGTGATGTTGTGCATAATGTTAACAGTAATGAATCGCATGATCAGATCTGTGCATATCTTGCACACAAAGTTAACTTAAACCCATATGAACACAAATTTGTAAAAATTAAAACTGACATCTCACCAGATCAAGATGAGATGCTATTTTGTAGTAATATTTCCTCTAATAATGTGTTATGCCATGATGCACTTATAAAATTAGATTCTAAAGTTCAAAATATCTCATATCCCAAAATCATGCATGTTTACATTGAAAATTTATCTGATCATGTTGTTCATTTAAATAAAAATATGGAAGTAGGTTATCTGTGTATACCAGATGAAATTGTTGATCAAAATGAACTGGAAAGTAATTTAAATCCTTCAATAAATGAAAATTATTGTAATTTCATTACTGCATCTGATCAGATACTTGCTCAAAGAAAAAAAGATCTTTCTATAAATGATTTTAAATTGGATCATTTAGAAGCAAATGAAAAGAAAGAAATCTCTGATCTTCTCTTAAAATATTTTTCTGCTTTTTCAAAATCTCTTAAGACACTTGGTCATACTGATCGCATTGTACCTAATATCAAATTTATTAATGACTTCCCAATAAAAACTTTACCATTTAGCATTCCCCAAGCACTTCAGGCAGATGCTAAAGAGCAAATAGATAATCTTGTTGAAGCAGGAATAATAGAAAGGCATTGCTCGGAATGGTCTTGCCCTATCTTAATTGTCAAAAAAAAGTCTGATGGTTCAGGTAAACAGAAATATCGTTTAGCGTTAGATTTGAGAATGCTTAATTCAGTTATTCAGGGATCTTCTTATCCTCTTCCCAAAATTCAAAACATTATTGCTAATTTATCCTCTTATAAATATTTCACTAGCTTAGATTTAAAACAAGCTTACCATCAAATTGACTTACCACCAGAATTGCAAGATAAATTGACATTTACATCTGAGTATGGCTCTTATAAGTATAAACGTTTAGTTTTTGGCTTAAAAAATTCTGCCTCAGTGTTTCAAGCACTAATGGACATGATTTTAGATGAAATAAATTTGGAAGGTATATTTACATATCAAGATGATTTTATATTTGGTTCAAACACATTTCAAGAAACATTACAAAAACTTGAGAAAATTTTACAGGTTTTATCAAAGTATAACTTGACTCTTGCCCCCAACAAGTGTACTTTTCATCAGACTTCCACAAACTATCTAGGTTTTCACATTGAAAATCATGCAATAAGTCCCATTCAAAGTAATATTTTGCGAATAACATCTTTTCCGGTACCAACAACTAAACGCCAACTAAAAGGTTTTATTGGTTTAGCGACATTTTATAGAAGTTTAATACCCAAATTTTCTGAAATCATACATCCATTAATTCAGCTTACCAGGCCTAAAGAAAAATTTCGCTGGACTCCTGAACATGACAAAATTTTTAATAATATTCAAAAAATGTTTTTTTCTGAACCAATTGTTCATTTACCAGATTGGGACAAACCATTTTTCTTAAATACAGATGCGTCAAAAATTGCTATTTCAGCTGTCTTACTTCAAGAATTTGATAATAACTTACTACCAGTTGCATATTTTTCTAAAGCATTATCCCCTTCTGAAAAAAAATACCCTGCGATTAAGCTAGAATTAATGGCTATTTACAAAGCAGTTGTTGCTTTTAAATATTATCTTTATAACAGAAATTTTACTATTTTGTCTGACAGTGCTCCATTAAAACACTATAAGAAGGTTAGTAACCCTGCGGATATTATAACTAGATGGCTCACCGAGTTATCCGAATATTCATTCAATTTTCAACACATTCCAGGTTCTTCAAATGTACTTGCTGACTATCTTTCTAGAAATAATTTCAAAAATAATCAACAAACACTAGACACAAATCCTGAATTAATATATGATACTACTCATATTCTCCCTATCATTGAGAATGATGAGCATGAAAAGACTATCTCTGAGTCACATTCAATTAATTATTTGACTGTTGGTAATTCAGAAAATCATAAAGATCCTTTGCTTGAAATATCAAACCAAACATTTGTTAATGAACAGTTAAAAGATACAGAATTATCTGTTATATATAATGAAATATTAAACAATGGTAGTTCAGATAAATATGACATGTATTTTATTCATCCTGATACTAAAGTGTTAATGTTTAAAAAAAACATGCCACATAACTCAACATTTTCTTATCATATTGTGGTACCACACTCATTAAAAGCTAAGGTTTTAGCTATTTCACATCTTTCACATTTCGGTCTAAAGAAAACCTATGAATTTGTAAGTAAAAGGTATTTTTGGAAAGGTATTTACACAGACACATTAAATTATGTTGCGTCATGTATTAAATGTTTGCAACATAAACATCACAAAACACAGCCTGCACCTTTGCAAGCAACGTACACTCCAAAACAAGCTGGTCATACTGTAGCAATTGACATTGTAGGTCCTTTTAGTAATGGTTATTCAGTATTAACAGTAACTGATCACTTTTCTAGACATATGGAATTATATCCTTTAAAGGAGACTTCTGCTAATAAAGTTGTTGAATCACTGTTTAAATATTTCACATGCTTTGGGAGACCGTGCGTAATTTTGTCTGATCTAGGTTCCCAATTTATTTCCAGTGTTTACAACATTTTTAATGAAACATTAGGTATAAAAATATCTCATTCTTCAGTCTCGCACCCCCAATCGAACTCGATTGCTGAAAGAATCAATTCTTCAATCAAAACTTCAGTTAATACTTTATTACTTGAAGGACACTCTTTTGAACATGCATTGTTGATTCACAAATGCTTATACAATGGCTCCACACACTCATCTACAAAATTCTCACCAAATCTTTTACATTTTGGGCGTGAGTTATCATTAATATTTGATACATATGACACTCATGCAAATCAACCATTTCTTGATAATGTTGACACTTATAAATTATTAAAAGAACTGGATGCAATGTACCAAAAAGCTTATGAAAACATTGTGTCTGCTCAACATCAAAGAAACTTAAAATTTTCACAATTTGCAAAGCTACGTCCATTAACTGTCCATGATATTGTTTATCTAAAATCTCGAGATAAATATAAACCAAAATATACTGGTCCTTATGAAATTATTATGAAACATTCACCTGTTTCATTTACTATAAGGAAATATCAGTATTCACATGCTCCTTCTTTTAGAGTGCATATAGATAGACTTTTACTTGCTCCACCTAGAAATGCATACCTTAATTCTAACTTTAATAAAAATACAAGCGCTAATATTAATAACAACAATAATAATTATCAGCAGTACAATAGCAATAGCTCTCCTCAAAACATTATTTCAGGATATAATCTTAGACCAAGAAAATAAATGTAATGCCACATGTTTTGTGTTAACTGGCCAGGACACGGAATTATGTTTAGTTGTGTACTATGTATTGGATCTTTTACTGGTCTACTGCTGGTTCAGTTCATTGTGTATTAGATTCTCTATGCAGTGTACAATTTTGGTTTTATATTTTATTTTCATACTACTATTTTGATAATTGTGTACTTTAATATTTTGACAAGTTTATTTCATAAGGTACTTAAGTAAAATTACTCTACACTCTATTGGAATGGCATTTTACATTTCCAAAAAATTTTTTAATACTGATCAGTGTTGATTTTTTTTATTTACATATTGTGCATATTTTGATTCTTACATTTTAATGAAGGTATTATATTTGTGTAAATTTAATTCAACTATAAACATTGTATTAAGTCAGTATTTAGAATTTTTTTTTATATAAAAAAAAAAAAAAAAAAAATTCTTTTTCAGCATTTATTTAAATGTGTGTTTAAGCAGTGTATGTAAACTGTTATGATAATTTAATTTAACAAGTTGCAAGCATTTTCAAGCAACAGCAACATAAAAGACAATTTCTATAAATAAAAAATATGTCATCTAAATATTTGCTTTTACAGCAGAACTGTTTTATGTAAGCGCTTACACTTGAATGATGACGAAGGCACGCTTACACTTGAATAATGAAACGAAGAATATAAAAAATAAGTTGTGTATACACATCAAATTGCTGGATATTAAAAGCAATGACTAGCATATATGCATGAATATAAAGGCCTAGGCATAAGTTGAAGTTTATTTATTTTTTTTGGTAACATTTTGTATATCGTATTGTGTTTTATATATATCATATATAATTTGTAATTTTTATAAACATATAATTATTCTTATTTTATAAGTGTATATTTTTGCTTGTGCTTTGTACATAGATTCCCAACACTTTACATTTTTTTTATAAGAAAAAATATTTTTTTTTCCTTCGCCAAAAAAAATATTTTTTGGTGGTCCTTCGAGTGATAATATGTGATGTAACACATATTCTATTACATATATTTCTATTATTTTCTTCAATTGTGAGTCCCCCCTCCCTCTTTTAAAATTTATTTTTTAAAAGAAAAGCATTTTTAATACGTATTTTTATTGTGTGTTCGTCTCCAAGTGCATATAAAAT
This sequence comes from Maratus speculifer, assembly GCA_964019185.1. Lineage (NCBI taxonomy): Eukaryota > Metazoa > Arthropoda > Arachnida > Araneae > Salticidae > Maratus > Maratus speculifer. The sequence continues at coordinate 180,735,860 of OZ025297.1, forward strand.
AATATTAATAAATAAAAAGAACAAATAATAAATTAGTTTTAAAATATCATTCCATTTCTAGATTTTTCTTTCTTGTTCTTCAGTTGATTAAATATCAAACGACTGTTTTATGTAACTGCTATTTTTTATTTCCCAATCATTTCATTTTGTCTTGTATAAAGAACTTAATTTGTTACCTGTTGTGAAATTCCGTTTAGGGTTGCCGGCTGCTGCGCGTTCTCGCCACGAGCGATAAAGACTATATTTTTGGCAACACTCATTTTTTAAATTTTCCCCTTTGTTTATCATGTAACGGTCCTTTTTACCTGTACATTGTTTTGCTCAGATTGGGAATCTATTCTATGCCAAAAGACTTTTTTTGGCGTTTGTGAAATCTGAAATTTTTGTCTGTTTTACGTTTGTCACTGCTAAGTAAGGCTGCTCGCTCGCTGTTGTCAGTGATGACTAATGTTTTCTATATTATGTTTGAAGATCTTTCATATTACCGTGCTGCTTACTGACTAATGTTTACTGTATAATGTTCAAAGGTATTTTATATTACCGTTCTGCATACTCAACGTTTATAGGTATTTTATTTCTTGTGCTTTAAAAAATAAAGAAATAGTTAAGAAGATCTGAGAACTGATTTTCCTTGATGAAAATGTTTTCACTTTTGACTTCAGAAACAAATGTAAAAATCTGGACCTGGTGTTCATCACAACACAGTACTACGATTCCGGCCTAGCAAAAAAACGTGTCTTTTATTTCATCTTTTGCATCGATCTCGGCCACACATATGAAATGTGCCCTATTTTCATATTATGCCACCATAGGCCCATTACTGGAAGGTGGTCCATTACTGGCACATCTACCCTATATGTTTCACTGCAATTCTCGATTTCGTTATTTTACAAATAAAGGTTTTGGGCTCGAAAACTGTCAGGCGGCCAAAAAGAACAGAACAGCTCTATGCATTTCAATCGCCAAATTGTCGCAAAGAAAATTTTAAATAGCCATTTGATTGGGACTACTATATTAATGTATAAATTATTGAATAAATAACCGCAAAAAATTACTTGTAACTCAAAAAATAAAATAAATAAACAAAAACCGAAGGCTTTTTTTTTTGTTTGTTTGTTTAGTTAATACTTGTAATTACGTTATGTATCTATATATTTACTGATTTTTTCAGGTATTACTTTATAGTCCAAGAGCCGACTGCACAAAACTAAGTCATGGAGCACCATCGAGCAGTCATCGTCAGAAAAATTCCTTTATTTTATGGAAGAGTAGTTTTAGGGGAATCTAACCATCCATGTAATCCGGAAGCGAAGTGGTGCATAAGCCAAAAATTAGTACCACTAGTGGTTGACTCATAGACTTAGCATTATGTTTTCCTGCACCCAATTTTACATGTTTTCACACTTTTAATTGTACGGCAAACACAATCTTAAACGTACTAGTGAATCACTAGAGGTATAAATTTTTGACTTATACACTACTTCGCTTCCGGATTACATGGATGATTAGATTCCCCTTTTACTACTCTTCCATAAAGTATAAGAATTTTTCTTGTGCTCGATGACTTAGGATTTCGTGCGGTCGGCCTCTTGGACTATTATTTAAAATGAGGGTCACTTATACATGTCTGTTTTCACTGATAGCTGATAGGAGTAAACATTGAGAACTTTTTAATGAGAACTTTAGATGTTTTTTACGAAGAACGTGTACTTTTGGGGACATTAATTATAATAAAGCATTATATTACGTTGAGTAAAAAGTTTTACGCCAAGAGCCTTTGCGCCAACCGCCACCATTTGTGTGGTTGTTAGCTGTTCCAATTTTTGCATTCGAAAGCTGAACATTAGGAACTACACTGAAAAAAAAGGGTCGATCTACTAAAAAAACTTTAGTGATCTTTGTAATTACTAAAAAATTTTTTGTAATCTTAGTCGGTTACAAGAAAATCTGTAAGAATTACTAGAAAAAAGTTAGCGACGAATAGAGCTAATAGTTTTATATTTTTAATAGCTATTACTAAAACTCACTTGGTGTGGCCTTGATAGCAACTCACTTGGTGTGGCCTTGATAGCATAGTGGTTATAGTAACGGACTCCAGGCTAAAAGGTCCCGGGTTCGATACTGACCACGGCCAAATACGGCCCGAGTGTATGTAGGGTAAGTACTCGTTAATAAAGGGATTATGAAAACCCTGTCGGAGCAGGTAGCAATGTTTGGTGCTGCCACCTATTGCGGTTTTGCCGAAAATCTTCCGCTTTAGAAGTCTGGATGCGGCTCGAAGAAAGCTCCTGCCCTTCGGGGGCACGTAATGGTTGTTAAAAATAATTTTGGAGCTATTACTAAAATTTGCTTGGTGGCTCATACTAAAAATTTTTAAGTTAGTTATACAAAAAATTCTTTTGTTCAGTTTACAAAAGAAATGCTTGTTTCACTTGCAAAAAAAAGTTTGTAATAGTTACTAAAAAATTCTGTGGAATACAAATTTACTAAAAAATTTTTAGTAACCTCTTGAACTTTTTTTTTACAGTGTACATGACTGTGTGATTTGATTTTTCAGAATTTATTATTGTTTGCTTCAAAAAAGTGTTTCAAATGGAGATATCACGTCAGCAGATCAGAACGATTACGTACTATGTGTTCCGTAACAAATTCAGTGTGAGTGAATGCTACTGAAAAATGTGTGAAAGTTATGCATCAATACATTTTTCTTATGATATATTCAAAGTTTGGCTTCAGACGCATTTCAAGTAAATTCAGATAAAATAAATACAGTGTAACATTTTTAAAATTTTTGCTAAAAATGTTCAAAAGTTAGCATTTGAGCAAAACTTTAAGCCATTTGCGACAGGGTAAGAAACTGTCAAAAAAATCTCAACTTTTTTGTGTGAACTTAGTACTACCAGTGGCAACAAAGTGGCTTCAAAGTTATTTTCGGCCCACCCTACTATACATCCGCCATTTTGCATGCTAATTAGAAACTAAAAATATGCTTTAAGTGCTATTTTTTGTTTCTGCAAAACCACATCATTTTAAGTACCAGTAAACTTATTAGAGTAAACTTTTATTTTGAAAAAATGTTTTTATTCTTTCTCTACCGTGTTTTATAAGAGCTATTTTAACAAGTGTCAAATGACACCTTTTTAAATATATCGATATACTAATTTATCGATTTATTTTCATTTTTATTAATTAAAGCACTCACAAATATTTGGCAATCTGTATCACAGGAATGCTGTAATTTTCACGATAACAAATATCTTTTGTTCAAATTTATTCTCAACAATTATTATTGTTACTTTATTTCCACTTTTTCTTTACTTTACTAGCCGCCCTTGGCGATCAGTTTGGTCTCCCTTGAATGTATACTAAGCATTAAATCATATTGCTTTTATTCATAATTTATTTTAATTGCTCATTTTTTTTTTTTTTTTTTTTTTTTTTTGCCAAATTAGAAAATTTTGCAAGAGAAATAGAAACAGATGCCATGATTTTACCACTTCGGCGCGATTGCAACAAAATGGCAATTATATATGTGCCTCACCGGTTAACCCGGCTATTGTTATTTATTTATTAATAAACTGTTTATTTACTTTTATTTTCTTTTTTAAAATAATATAAATTGTTTTATTCTATAATTATTAACTAAACTTTTTTTAAATTATTATTTCCTTTTTAAAATAATAGGAATTAGTTTAAAAATACGTATGTACGTTTGGAAACGGAATTTTCGCCAAATTGGCTTCAGAAAAATAACGTGCCACTATGGTGCATATATGACATCTGTGCTGATAAATCAAGAACTCAGTATTTTTATGCTAGTCTTGCGCAGATAATAAGTCGCCAAATATTGTACCCGTGACATTTTTTCGTATTTCATTAATTATTTAGAATATAATAATATAATCCTTTTACTCATTTCATTTATAATACATAACTTTAATTTGAAACTGAAAGGTTTAAAATTCATGACTTTTATTTTTTTAAGTAAAAAGAACAGAAAAAATAATGATATTTTGAAGCTTCATAACTGCAGTTAAAGAACAAAACATAAATAAATCCAATTTACCACATCATAAATCTTACCAAAGGCCTTTTGCATAGTAACCCATAAGATGTGTTTCATTTGGATGTTGCCATTTAATAACTAACAAATGATCGTGATTTTTGTGACACATACGTTAGCGTAATATTTCTAATATAATATAATATATTCTAATGTAATATAATTTTTCTAGTTCAAAAATACTAGTCTTCAATTGGAAACATTATATTTGGACGTAAATATTGGTTGATGCAATTATGACGACATTCGTTCATTAGAGTTTATACATCGCATCTTATTTTGATACTTACAAGCTTTTAAAATCGCAAATAAAATAAATATAAGTCAAAACTATTAAATGTATCATTTGAGAATGTCAGAAATAGTGTTAATATGAAAAAAAAAAAAAATAGAAATGCTGATTTATTATCTTCAAATAACCCAACGATATTTAAATATATGAAGAAAAATATGATTTTTTTAGATTTTCGGAAGATAAATCTGTTTGGCAATCTATACTTAATCTTCCATAAAATATTTCTTTCGTGCATAATCTTACAAAGAACACTTATTTCTGACTTTCAAAATTTTAAAAAGGTATTTTACATCAAAAATATTAGTTTTACACGAGTTTCAGACATTTATTTACAGAAAGTGTGAAAAGCCTTCCTTTAAATATGATAGATATCAAATGCTGTTTTTTGTTTTGAAAAAAGTTAAAGTCAAAATATGTATAAACGATACATTTTTAAAAATGGAAATTCACTACTAAAGAAATTATTTTTTTATCCTTTGAAAGTGTGGTACATAAAAAAAAAAAAAAAAAAAAAAAAAAAAAATTCTGACTGTTTAATGCAGAAAGGATCAAAGCTTCGAACAATAATGTTTTTTTGTTCTGTCTCAGTTTAAAATGAAAAAAATATATTTTTTAGTCCAAGAAAAATAAGTTGAAACTGGTGTTAATCAATCGATTACTGATAAAAAACACTATAAAATATACTAAAATACGCTAGGCCTTTCGAAAGGACTGGGTCTTTCTTTGTCAGGCGCAAAGAAGACGCCCGTCTACTATCAAAGCAGCGACAAGACTGAAATGAAAAGGCGGGAAAGGGAACAAACTGAAGGAACAGCCATTACGAAAGAAAAAGGCAACAGCCAATCACGGAAGAGTATAATCAAAACGTTTGACGGATACAGGGAAGAAGAGGAAGTGAAGAAGCAAGATGGTAAAGAGGAAAAAAAATAAATTATAAGTTTGAAAATACATACATATATTGCTCAATTGAAAAAAAAAATAGCTTGAAAATTTAGCTATTTATCTTAATCGTGAAGTTATTGTTAATGACAAATCTGATTCCAGAACGCTCTCCATAGCCCGGAAAAACCTTTTCAGCACTACCATATAATTAACATTTTGTATTAATTATGTATATACTTATTCAGATATACAGGGTGTCCCTAAACAAATGATACATACGCTAGGGGGTGATAGAACACATCAAGACGAGTAATAGTAAATAGGAAACCAAAAGTCCCAAATGTTTTCCAAAGGAGATAGCCGTCATTAAAGTTTGGGGTCCAAAATTTCAAATACACATAAAAAACGGAAAAAATGGTCGATTGATTTGCGGTTTTCAATAAAATTATTCTTTATGTTGGTATTTTCTTGAAAATAAATTATAAAGATAAATTTCGTAAAATGCCGATAGAGGGCGCTCTAGACTTTGAAGTACTGAAAAACTATTTTTTGCCGTGATTTTTTGCATCTCATTAAATGGTTGCGTAAGCTTAGACTTAAACTTAAATTTTGAGCTCAAAATCTTAATAGTTGGAAGCGGTTAAATAGCACAAACTTAACTGTGTTCAGAGGGTTTAAATTTCAAATGATTATAAAAAACGGAAAAATTGGTCGATTGATTTGCGGTTTTCACTAAAACTATTCTTTATGTCGGTATTTTATTGAAAATAAATTATAAAGATAAATTTCAAAAAATGTCGATAGAGGGCGCTTTAAACTTTGGAGTAACGAACAACTACTTTTTACGTTATTTTTTGCATCTGATTAAATGTTTTCGTAAACTTAGACTTAAACTTAAATTTTGAGCTCAATATCTGAATGGTTGGGAGTGGTTAAGTAGCACAAACTGAACTGTGATTAGAGGGTTCAAATTTCAAGTTATAATAAAAAACGGAAAAATTGGTCGATTCGTTTGCGGTTTAAAATAAAACTATTCTTTAAGTCAGTATCTTCTTAAAAATGAATTTTAAAGATAAATTTCAAAAAAATCCGCTAGAGGGCGCCTTAAACTTCAGAGTAACCAACAACAAATTTTAACCGTTATTTTTTGTATCTAATTAAATGCTTTCCAAAACTTGTTAAATGTTTTCGAAATCTCAGATTTAAACTGAAAGGTTGAACTCAAATTAGGAATCGTTGGGAGGGGTTAAGAAGCGCAAACTGAAGTGTGTTCAGGAGTTGAACTCCCCCCCCCCCCTCGAACACAGTTCACTTTTGCGCTACTTAAACACTCGCAACGACTCAGAATTTGATCTCAAATTTTAAATCTAAGCATTTGAAAGCATTTAATGAGATTTAAAAAAATTAATGGTTAAAAATAGTTGTACGCTACTCCAATGTCTAAGGCGCCCTCTATCGGCATTTTGTGAAATTTATCTTTAAAATTTATTTTCAAGAAAACACTGATTTAAAGAGTAGTTTTAGCAAAAACCGCAAACGAATCGACTAATTTTTCCGTTTTTTTTTATAGTTTTCCGTTTTGTTTGAAATTTAAACCCTCTGAACACAGTTCAGTTTGTGCTACTTAACCACTCCCAACTATTCAGATTTTGAGCTCAAAATTTAAGTTTAAATCTAAGCCTACGAAACCATTTAATGAGATTCAAAAACGGCAAAAAATAGTATTAGAATGGATTATTTCGTTAATCCAAAGTCTAAAGCGCCCTCTATCGGCATTTTTTGAAATTTATCTTTATAATTCATTTTCATTAAAATACCGACATAAAGAATAGTTTTAGTGAAAACCGCAAATCAATCGACCAATTTTTCCGTTTTTTAAAATCATTTGAAATTTAAACCCTCTGAACACAGTTAAGTTTGTGCTACTTAACCGCTTCCAACTATTCAGATTTTGAGCTCAAAATTTAAGTTTAAGTCTAAGCTTACGAAACCATTTAATGAAATGCAAAAAATCACAGCAAAAAATAGTTTTTCATTACTTCAAAGTCTAAAGCGCCCTCTATCGGCATTTTTCGAAATTTATCTTTATGATTTAATTTCAAAGAAAATACCAACATAAAGAATAATTTTAGTGGAAATCGCAAATAAATCGACCAATTTTTTTGTTTTTTATGTGCATTTGAAATTTTGGACCCTAAACTTTAATGGCGGCTATCTCCTTTGGAAAACGTTTGGGACCCTGGTTTCCTACTTACTATTACTCGTCTTGATGTGTTCTATATGTTAGACAATTGCTTCTTTTTGTACTAGAATCTACCGCCAGATGACAGCACCAGACATTATTCTGTTTTCACTGGAAGAGAACTTTAGAACAGTTAGTTGATGTAGTGACTGAGCTGGGTTAGGCAGCAAAATGCTGTCAAGGATTAACAATCCATTATCATACATTATGATTCCAAAGGAATAATTACTGTTCATCAAGAACTGCTTCAAACTGAAGCTAATATATGTTTCAAAGCTATGTTTTTTATTTGTTGTGTTCTGTAAATATTATGAAGACTGTGCATCTGTTCTTTTGTGTTGTGAAGTGTTTCCAAGTATTTGTTCATCATTATTCTACTTTATTTCTTCAAATAAATGTGTGTCAACTAAAAGGTAAAGTTTTTAACTCCTTTTATTATTGAGGAACTTACTTGCTCACGCCTTATGGAATAACATTCCAACATTGTTGATTATGAGACTGAGAAATGAGTCTCAAAATTTAAATATAATAATATCAAAACAGAAAATGTAATATATAAATTCAAAAGAAATACTGTGAAATGATTATTTTCTGAATATTGTATTTTTTAGAAGTGAATGATAGAAAAGAAAATTCAAAGAATTGTTCTTGTTTTGAAACCAAAACTATAATTTGTTGATATGAAAAGAAATTATTTTGCTTGTTTCTTATTGAAATTTATTATTTATTAGTTGAAAATACAAATTTATGTTTAAAACAAAGAATTTTGAATATTTAGGAAGATTTTTCTGAAACCAGAAGTAACTTTAAAAATTGTTCTCAAGAATTCTATTATGTTCTTATTTCACCATTAGCATTATATATGAGTTTATAATATCATATATTAATAAGATAAACACACTTAGTAAGACTGTAGTAAATTAATAAGATAAACACACTTTTATTTCTGTGAAATAAGCAAATATTATTATATAATGATGTCTAGTCTTAAAGAATCTCATTATATTGATAAGTTAACTGATGATAATTATTCTGTTTGGAAGTTCAAAATTGAACAATTGTTAATCAAAGAAGGTTTATATGATGTTGTGTTTGAACCTAAAAAAGAAAATGATGACAATTGGGTGAAAAATGATAGAAATGCTAGAGCATTAATTTGTTTAAATATCTCAGATTCTCAAATTGTGCATGTTAGACATGCTAAAAGTGCTAAAGAAACATATGATCAATTGAAATCTGTTCATGAAAGGGTAAATCTTACAAATAAACTTTATCTTCTTAGGAAGTTGTATTCCATTAAATATAATGAAAGTATTAAAATGCAGGAACATATAAATTCCGTCTTAGAATTAGCAGAAAAATTAAGAAGTATAGGTGAAGTAATACAAGATGATAATTTAATAGCTATTTTGCTCTGTTCTTTGCCAAATTCTTATAGTACCTTTATAACTGCTATTGAAAGCAAATATGACACAGATTTATCATTAAAATATGTTCAAAACAAGTTGATTGATGAATATCTTAGAAGAGTTGAAACTAAACAAATTTCAACAAAATTTGAATCTATTGCTTTAAAGGGTAATAGGGATAAACCAAAACACTTGAATAAACAAAAGTTTTGTTCTCATTGTAAAAGAACCAATCACAACCGTGAAGATTGTTTTCACTTAAAGAATAACAACAATAACAAAACAAAACCAAATTTTACTCAAGATAGATCACGTCAACAGTTTAAAAAACAAAATAATTTCTCTGCTTCTACTGCTAGTCAAAATGAACATCCACCAAATTCTCAAAACTATCATGAATTAATGAAAGAATCAAATTCTTCAGGTTTTGTTATGAAGTCTCAACAAAATGGAAATCAAAACAAAAAGTTAACTTTTGTTATTGATTCAGGCGCATCTGTTCATTTAGCTAATTCTTTAGAACTATTCTCAGAATTAAAGAATTCAAATAAAGATACAATTACAATTGCTAATGGAACTAAATTAACTGCAAAAGGAAAGGGTAAATGTACTTTTAATATTGAAACAGTTAATGGTCAAACAAATAAAGTTACACTAGATCATGTGCTTTATGTTCCCGAGTTAGACAGTAATTTGTTGTCTGTACAGTCTTGCACTGAGAAAGGTTTTGTTGTAACATTTAAAGATGATATGTGTTTAATAAAAAAGGGTAACATATTAGTTGCAGATGCAAAAACTGATGAGGGGTTATACAGATTAAAAATAATACCCACAAATGAAAAAGTATACAGCGCTTCAGAAATATTACCTGTATGTTCTAATGTCAATTGCATTCTAAAATGGCACCAAAGCCTGGGTCATAGAAATTTAGAATCCATCAAGAAAATTCAAAAGAATGATTTAGCTTTAGGTATTACTCTGAATAATTGTTCTCATAATACTGAATGTTCAAGTTGTATAAAAGCTAAGCTAACAGAAAAATCATTTCCAAAAGAAACGCAATACAGAAGTAGAAAACCACTTGATCTGATATATAGCGACGTTTGCGGTCCTGCTGAAACAAATAGTATGGGATCAAAAAGATATTTCGTTACATTTATCGATGATTATTCTCGTTATACACAGGTATATTTTATTTCCTCTAAAGATGAAGTATTTGATAAATTAAAGGAGTATGTTGCATCAACAACAAACAAATTTAGATTGAAGATTAAATCCTTGCGTACTGACAATGGAGCAGAATATTGCAACGAATATGTTAGTAACTACTTAAAGAACTTAGGAATACATCATGAAACAACAACGCCATATTCGCCGTCTCAAAATGGAGTCGCAGAAAGAAAGATTCGCTCGCTAATTGAAATGTGTAAAGCCATGCTTATAAATGCCAAATTACTAAAAACATTCTGGGCAGAAGCCGTAGCTACAGCAGCTTATTTGCAAAATCGATTACCCACAAAATCAACTGAAAAGACACCATATGAACTGTGGAATGGGCATAAGCCGAATTTGAGTCACCTTAAAGTATTTGGATGCAAAGCATATGTGTATGTTCATAAACAGAGGAGGCAAAAATTTGATGAAAAAGCCACTGAAGGAATCTTTGTTGGTTATGATTTAAGAAGCAAGGGATATCGAATTTATACAGGCGGAAGAAAAGTTGTGATAAGCAGAACAGTAAAGTTTTTTGAAAATATAAACGGTGAAAATTTTTTCCCAGAAAATGTAGAAGAGCGAACTTCTGATTTAATTCATTTCAATTTTTCAGAAGAAAATCTTGAAAATGATTGTGAATCTATTCCAATAGAAAATGCTGCAGAAGAAATAGAAACTGATGAAAAATCAGTAGATAGCCCAACAACAGAAAAAAGTGAAGAAAATTCACAGAGAAGAATTTCTAACAGAGAAACAAAAGGAATTCCACCAGAAAGGTTTTCTTACAAAACTGAAGACAGTTATTCGAAAAATCAAGATCCTGAAACTTTTAAAGATGTTCTAAAATTACCACTAAAAGATCAACAGAAATGGTTACAGGCTATGAAAGAAGAATTTAACTCTTTAAAGGAAAATGAAGTATTTGAGCTTGTTACTTTACCAAAAGGTAAGCGCGCAATTGGCTGTAAATGGGTTTATAAAACAAAATGCGATGAAAATGGAGAAGAAAAAAAAATTCTTGGCACGATTAGTTGCCAAGGGTTTCACTCAACAACTAGGCACTGATTATGATGAAACCTTCTCTCCTGTCGTCAAGCATACAAGTATTAGAGCTTTTCTGACCTGTGCAGCTTATCGTAAAGCCAAAGTTTTCCAAGTAGATGTTAAAACAGCCTTTCTACATGGTAAATTAGACAATAAAGAATTATACATGCTTCAACCAGAAGGCTTTCAAGATAAAGAAAATAAAGACAAAGTCTATAAATTAAAAAAGGCCATATATGGTCTCAAGCAAGCCGCCAAGTGCTGGAATGAAGAAATAGAAAATACTCTAAAGGCATATGGATTTAAACAAAGTGAAGCAGATCCATGTTTGTTTACGAAAGAAAAATCAAAGAAGACAATTCATCTCATACTATATGTAGATGATATGTTGATACGCTCAGAAGATGAAGATGAAGTCAATGAAGTAATAAACTATTTAAAGAAGTCTTATCCTATAACATCATTAGGAGAAGCAAAATACTTCTTAGGTATAGAGATTCATAGAAAAGAAGATGGAAGTTATCTGCTGTCACAAACAAATAAAATAAATCAATTAGTTAAAGATTTTCAGCTTGAAGAAGCCAAACCAACTTATACCCCAATGGAAACAAACTATTATAGTTTAGAAAAAGAAGAAAATCTTTTATCATCAAATGATAACTATAGACAAGCTATCGGAAGTCTTTTATATATTTCTTCATGCACAAGACCAGACATTACAGCTCCTACGCACATACTAAGTCGAAGATACAATAATCCAAGACAAAAGGACTGGAATGCTGTTAAGAGGGTAATAAGGTACCTAAAAACCACAAAAGATCTTGCACTTCATATTTCTTCAAAAGATTATCCTAATATAGTTGCATACTCAGATGCTGACTGGGGTCAAGATATTACAGATAGAAAATCTACCTCAGGAAATGTAATCTTCTTAGGCAATAGCTGCATTTCTTGGTTCTCGAGAAAACAAACAAGTGTGACATTATCGTCAGCCGAGTCGGAATATGTGGCACTGTCACAAGGAACTCAAGAAGTTTTGTGGATTTTAAAACTATGTAAAGATCTCAAATTACAACAATCCAATCAAAATAACAATCCAATCAATTTTATCCAATTAAAATTTTTGAAGATAATCAGTCAACTATTAAATTGGTTGAAAGTGAAAAGTTCAAGTCGCGAACTAAATACATTGATACAAAGTATCACTACATACGAGATTTGAAAATGAAAAATATAATAGATGTCAAATATCTGTCAACAAATGAAATGATAGCAGACATAATGACAAAGCCATTGCCAAAGGTCAAATTTGAACATTTCGGAACCTTATCCATCTGGTGTCAGATTCTATCACAAAACGGGAGAGATGTTAGACAATTGCTTCTTTTTGTACTAGAATCTACCGCCAGATGGCAGCACCAGACATTATTCTGTTTTCACTGGAAGAGAACTTTAGAACAGTTAGTTGATGTAGTGACTGAGCTGGGTTAGGCAGCAAAATGCTGTCAAGGATTAACAATCCATTATCATACATTATGATTCCAAAGGAATAATTACTGTTCATCAAGAACTGCTTCAAACTGAAGCTAATATATGTTTCAAAGCTATGTTTTTTATTTGTTGTGTTCTGTAAATATTATGAAGACTGTGCATCTGTTCTTTTGTGTTGTGAAGTGTTTCCAAGTATTTGTTCATCATTATTCTACTTTATTTCTTCAAATAAATGTGTGTCAACTAAAAGGTAAAGTTTTTAACTCCTTTTATTATTGAGGAACTTACTTGCTCGCGCCTTATGGAATAACATTCCAACACTATCACACCCTGGCGTATATACCATTTGTTTAGGGACACCCTGTATATATATGTGTGTGTTTGTATTACTTTATATATTTTTTATTCAATTTATTCAATTTCCATATATGTGTGTATTTTCATTTTATCTTTTTTATCATTTCATTTTCATCTTTTTTAAAATATAATTAAAATAGTATTAATATGAAAAGTAGAAAAACTGACATACTATCTTCAAATACCAAAAAGATTAAAATGCATCAAGAAAAAAGAATCTTTTATTTTTTTCTTGCATTGATAGAAGATAAGTCTGTTTGGCAGTCCATACTTAATCTTTTGTAAAATATTTCTTTCATGCATAATCTTAGAAAGAACACTTATTTCTGACTTCAGAAATTTTTTAAATGGGATTTTGCATCAAAAAGTTTAGTATCACACGTGTTTCACACATTTCTCTAAGGTAATAGTAAAGAAAAAAAAAGTGAAAATAGTTTATTTAAATATTATAGATATCGAAAATGTTTTTTCGTTTTGAAAATTTTAGCGTCAAAACACGTATATATATTTTGAAAAATGAAAATTCATTGCAAAAGAAATTCTTTTTTATCCTTTAAGAGCATGATATATGAAGAGAACTGCTAGAAAATTATACAAAAAGGACCAGGATTTCAAGCAACAATATTTTTTGTTCCGCCCCTGTTACAGGAAAAAAATAAGAAAAAGAATCATGCGTCAATCATAGATTATAAGACATTTTTCAATACATTCAGAATAATATAATAAACTGCACCATTTAATAACCTAAAATATTATATCTAATTCAGCAATATGGAAACGTATTTTCTAATACACAAGAAGTAACTTGCAGTAAACTTAAACAAAGTATATCAATTTTGTTATATGTGTAACAGTTTAACATAGTTAAAACATGCCGGAAATAATGTTCCCCCTATATATGCCGTTATGTAAGGGAATTCTTTTGTGTGACCCTGTAAATAAATAATAAATATTCTTTGTGCGACCTATTCTGTAAAATGTATATTTTAGTGCCCTTTATAATGCATAACTATTTCATTATGTTTCGACGGGCGAAGCACTCATTAAAAAACACTTGAAACTATTTTATCCCATCGACCGTAATGTAACGAAATACATTTGACTGTCTCTGTATTTGAACTATGTATCCGATTTTACGAAAATTTTGACGATATAGAAGAAGAATGAGATAGATGACGAAATAGAAGACGTGCGTCTACTTTGAGAACAGCGACACAACTGCAGCAGAGCACGAAGAGCAGCGGACAGTAAACGCACGTCTTCTTTGCGCCTGATGAATAAAGACTCAGTTCTTTCGAAAGGCCTAGCGCATTTGAGTATAGTTTATGGTGTTTTTAAAAAGTTTTTATCAGTTCGATTGGTTAACACCAGATTCAACATATTTTCTACTTTAGAATGCTTAAATAAAAGCAGATCATTTTCATTTAGAGAAAAAACGCACGGTAATGTAAAAAAAAAAAAAAAAAAAAAAGGTTTCTAATCTACGTGTTTGTTTTGTTTGGGCCGAATGCGAGCATATAAATTTAAGACTGCTTTTGCGGCATATATCTCCATGTATCTCTTTCCTCCGAGATTTTTGGGGACACTAAATTTAGTATATATTTTTAAAAAGAGCCTTAATTAAATATATATATATGTGTGTGTGTGTGTTCCTGGTTTTATTTTAAAAATTTAAATTATAAAAATAAAAAATATATCAATAACATACAAAACCGTGTTAAATAGTAACTGAATAGCTTCAATTGTGAGAAATATGAATATGGATAACAAAAAAAATGTCAAAATCATAAATGCAAAAAGGAAATTTTGGTAACATTTACACGTTTACAGGTGCTGAGAGATAAAAGAAATATTTATCTCCTTTGTTTATTTTTCAATACACAGTAATCTCCCTCTTAACCGGAACTCCGCTTCAACCAGCGGATTATTATTATTATTATTATTTTCCACCAGACAAAATTCACGTTGATCTATACAGGCAATGAAATGTCTCTTCCGAAGATTTGAAATTTTGTGTTTCCAATGGCTAAAAGTGGAATTCTCCTACCCCCTTCCCCCTCCCCACAAAACTCTATAATGTCTGACCTATCTGTAAACTATTTTGTAGAAATATTTGAAAAGGTTGAGGGATGTGAACAAACCAGCATAGATTAAAAAGAAGAGTGGTTTGAATCCGATAAAGATCTCAAAAATTAAACACTATTTGACGAGAATACAATTGAGACCGTAACTGATATTGTTCAATACGAAGACGATGCTGATGATGATCCAGCTATTGTTGACACTGTTAAACTTCCTCATAGGGTAGAAGCATTAGAGTTGGCCCTACGCTAAGTTGAGCAACAGCTAACAGCTAACACGGATCTTCTTGCTTACAGATTAATGAGTTAAATAATTATTGAGAGATTATGATGCCTATGTTGGGAATCTAATCTTCAACAAAAGGTCACTGGACTTTATGGTTGATTAATTTACATTTACATAATGTAGAACAATTTCAACTTCTTATAAACGTGTGTGACACGATTTGTATAAATTATTTTTCATTATTTGTTATTTGTTATTAAAAGTAGTTTTTCTTTCAATTCAGTTAAGTACAAGCAGCATTCATTTCACAAAATATAAAACTATACAAATTGAAATAATAAATGCATCGTATGTGTTTAATTAATAAAATCATACAGATATATATTCTATTTTATTTTATTCACTTCTCCGGTTTAACCGGATTTTCTCTTAACCGGCTAACCCTCGTCCCGTTTAGGCTGATTAAGCAAGAGCCTACTGTATGTAAATATACTCAATATTAATACTGTTTGTGAACTTTTAAGCATATTTTTCCGCTAAGATTATTTTCCTTCATCTTCCAGCGTGAGTTTTTGTGTCATTATTTTTTAATGCTACGTTTTTGAGCCTATACTTATTGCAATAAATATTTCATACTTTTAGAGTAATGTGGGGCTAAAAACTGGAGGTAATTTTCTAAATATGTATGTATGTGCTCATATACGTTTATCTAGTACACTTAAAAGGTTTAATTTGTTGCGATATTGTGTCGTCAAAAGAAACGACCTGAATCCCTTAATCCATTTTTCCTGATCTTTGTTTGATCAGCACTAATTTTAGACACCACAACTTTATCAGTCTACAAAGCAAGCACAAATAAAAACATAAAAGGTTATTTAAAAACTGATGTAATTCCAGTTCATTTCGAAAAACTCATCTCAATGAAAATTTACAAGACATCAACATCACAAGAACCAAACAATTTCATTGAATTTACTGTAGTGCTGCCATCTATAAATCAAAAAGGGAACAAAAAATATCTTTCAAAATTAATTTTTTTTTTTGTTTAATACAAATACCTTACGTAAATACGGGTTAGGTTCCCTCAGAAAGACCCCTCACGGAGGGCACCCCCCCCCCCTAGGACCTATCCTTCGTGTAGATAATTGGCCGTCATAAATAACAATAACACTATTTTTTTTCTTCACTAGTGAACAAGGCTAGGAATGTACCAGAGCAAACCGGAATGATGTTCTAGTTCGTGAAATTATAATTAATATTATTCTGGTTAGTAAAATATCGGCAAATATCATTCCGATTCGTGTAATTTTTTAAAACACATTATTACAATTCTATGTAAATAACTTATTATGATCACTGTTGATACACAATAGAGTAACGAAAAAGGATTGTTTTAAATAAATATCATGATCGAGATTAACGCGTTTTTATTCCGATTAATTGATTGAAGCATAAATTTAAAATGAAAATCAAAGTTTGTATAGTATTGGATTAATAACATTGAAGAAATTACATTTGTATCCACTTTATAGGTGCGTTCGTAATTATGTAAATACGTAGCACCTATAGTCGTCGTTCAATCCGTCCGTCTGTCCGCATATAACAACGCAGAAAATACCCAACCGAATCGTTTGAAATTTAAAATGTATAATTATTACATAATTTTGTAGATTAATTTCAAATTTTATGAAAATCAGATGTATAATTCAATTACAGGGACAATCAAAAAGTATTCTATTGCATTAAGGTCAATGGGAAGAAATTATTTCAAGTGCATTTTAATGATATTACACTCTTTTTGATATCGATTCATAGTGAACAGCCATCAGTGAGATGTAATGAGTGTAACACATTAAAATGCATTTGAAACATTTTTCCCCATTGAGCGTAATGTTACGGAATACTTTTGATCGTCCCTGTAATTGAACTATGCATCCGATTTTGATAAAATTTGAAATAACTCGACAAAATTATGTAATAATTATGCATTTTAAATTCCAAACGATTAAAATGCATTTGAAACTTTTTTTTCCCATTGACCGTAATGTAATGGAATACTTTTGATTGTCCCTGTAATTGATCTATGCATGCAATTTTCATAAAATTTTAAATGACTCGACAAAATTATGTAATAACTATATATTTTAAATTTCAAACGATTCAGTAGAGTAGTTTTTGCGTTGTTATATGCGGACGCACGGACAGAACGACAACAATAGGTGCTACGTATTTACATAATTACTAACGCACCTAAAAATGGTTGAGAGTAAAATTAACATTGCAATGCAAATTTGAAATCTTTAACCATTCTGGCATATGAATGCAAAAAATACAATATGTAATAAACATATTAAAAAATACTACTAATAATAATGATAATTTTTGTTTACTAAAATGATGAAAATTATAACTGTCTACAAAATGATAAGTATTTTAAAATGTTATTAGATAACCCTAGCTTGCAAAAAATAAGTTAGGAATTCTTTTTTTAGCATTTGATCTTATGAATTCTGTATCGCTGAATCTGAAATTGACCTTCATTTTTTACCACCAAATAAAGATTTTTTGCAAATCGCAGACCAAACACGAATTTCTTCAAAGGGCCACAGACAAACTCATACCGTATCCCCCTTGCATTATCCGGCATGCCAGAAAATATGAGGTTTCGCTACTGGACTGAAGAATAGGCGTCCGATTTATTTTGCTTTTTCTAATATTTTTTTCATTTGCAGGAAAAAGTATCAATACTTATTTTTCTCTCATCTCTCGCTATATATATATATTTATATTTAAGTAATTGTTACATTTTATTTACTCATTACTATGGGAAATTTTTCATGTCTGACGGTTCTGCTCCAGGATGATGATACACTGCTCAAAACAATTAAAGGATATTTGAAGTTTTATATAAAATAAAGATACAAACGAAATTTTTTTTGCCGAAAATAGAAGAAGAGAATCACAAATGCAAATTTTTCTGGTTTTCAAACTGTGGAGTATGCAAATTTTGAGTTCGACGTCAAAAACGTCGCTTCAGCGGCAGCGAGTGAAATTTGACTTTCAACTGGATAAAACAGAATGAAGACGAGGATGATCGGCATTCAGTGATTGTTTTGTTTCGATGAGTACGATGTCTCAGCGAAGTCATTTGACAGATTCAGAAGCTTGGAGAATTGTTGGTAGGTTAGAAGGGGGCCAAACTCAAGCCGAAGTAGCGCAAGCCATTGGTGTGTCACAAAGTGTCATTTCCAGGATCTGGAACCGTTTTTTGGAGAGTGGATGTGCAGGCCGAAGACCAGGGCAAGGTCGTAGACGGGCAACAACGCCCAATGTAAATCGGTATTTAGCGTTAACAGCTCGGAGACACCGAAACATGAACGCTACTCTTCTCCAACAACACTTTCGCTCGGCTACAGGCACCACGATTTCAACTCAGACTGTCGGAAACCGGCTCCATGCTGTAAATCTGTATGCTCGCCGACCGATGGTATGTGTTAGATTAACATCAAGGCATCGTCGCGACCGCAGGGAGTGGGCAACCGAGAATGTCAACTGGAGGATAAATGAATGGAGCAATATTCTGTTTTCTGACGAATCCCGTTTTTATGTGCATCCGGATAATAGGCGTATTTTCATCTGGAGGGACCGTGGCAGTAGGAATAATCCTGCGTTCGTGCACGAAAGTGTCAGATTTGGCGGTGGAGGAGTGTTGGTGTATGGTGGCATCTCCATTGACGGGCGCACTGACCTCTACATCATTCGAGATGGAGCTCTGACTGGTCGCCGATATAGGGATGAGAGCCTCAGACCTATTGTAGTCCCTTACGCTGCAGCAATCGGAGATAACTTAATTTTAATGGACGATAACTGCAGGCCACATCGTGCAAACCTGGTGGAGGATTTCCTTTTCGAGGAAGGAATCGTTCGAATGGAATGGCCAGCGTGTTCTCCAGACATGAATCCAATCGAGCACGTTTGGGACGCTCTAGGAAGACGAGTTTCTGGCCGCCAACAACCCCCACAAACTCTCCAAGAACTGGAAAGAGCTCTTCTGGAAGAGTGGGGCAGAGTACCCCAACTCGTCATTAATAGCCTCATTGAGTCCATGCCTCAAAGGTGTTCAACGTTGCTGGCCGCCCGTGAAAACCATACCCCCTACTGGAAATGATTTTCTTTGAAGAAAACACATTTTCTTATTCTTTTTTTCTCATATGCACAAATTGTGTTTTTTTCCTTTTGTGCATTTTTTTTCTGCCAAACATGTGTAATTTATTCTCATATAACCTACTATGTCTGTCGACCATGTATCAATCAGCTAAATAGTTTCCCAGATACAAAATCCACCTAAAACTGCAATATCCTTTAATTGTTTTGAGCAGTGTATTAAGTTAATTAAATTATCATATAAAATTACTTATTTAATATGAGGTAAACACATATTTATATAATTATATTTTTCTTATTTTATATATAGTAAGATTATTTCTGTTTATGTAATAATTTATGAGAATTTATTTCTATAATATAAATTTCGGATGGGTGATGAGAAGAGAGTTTTTGTGTGAAGTGGTGTGAGGCATGAAACGCGTCTTTATTCTCTTGAATATGTAAAACTACACTGTAAAAACAAAATACCCAAATTGGGTTGAAAGATTTTTGGGTACAGCATTGTTCCAATTTGGAAAGTTCAGTTTGTAGCACAAAATCGTTTTAAATAAGTCTGATTTTTAATGACATTAAAACAATTAAAATATCTTGATAGTATATACATTATACCTCAGAAATTTTGATTAATTTAATGTTAATAAAGATCTGCTCTGTTTTGAACCATTTTGGGTTATCTATTTTGGGAACAATACTCTACCATTTTGGAATTCTTACTGTACCATTTCAGGAAAATTACTATACCCAGAAATCTTTCAACCCAATTTGGGTCTTCAATTTTTACTGTGTAGTCGTTGGAGGCCACCGTAATACTTACCCAGCATATAATAATATAATATATGAAAATAAAACGTGTAAACTATCTATAAAATGCATTGCAATTCCAAAATGAAATTTAAACGTATATTTAAATATTTTTTAATATACATAGTAATGCTCTATTAATGCATTGTTCAAGAACCAATTTCGACAAATTATACAAAACGCCAAACTACTCAAGTAGTACCGAATTATATAAAAGAAAGATTCTTATAGCTCCAAAAATAATAATCGTATTAACTAACAGTTTACTGCGTCGGATGAAGCGTCTCATTTCCAATTAAAATATATCTTTGAATTGAAATTTCAATGAAATACAGGGTCATGAAAAATTGAAGAATGTGGAAAACAGGATTACAAAAATCTCGGCAACTAATAATCCGATCGACTCTGTTCTTTATGCAAAATGTGTGTTATTTTATTGCCTTTTACGTCCACTCCTTAAAATAAAAAATTTCGAAAATGTTTACATACCTCTCGTCAGAACGAATTTTTCGAGAGTCCGAAAAAATAGTTCCGGATAATCGAGATTATAGATATTAAATAGGTTTCGTCCCATTCTTACATACTAAGTACATACAAAATTTCAAGTCTCTATCTCAATTTGTTCGGGAGATAGAGCGTTTACAGGCACACAGACACATAAACACACAGACAGACAGATAGACAGACGGACGGCAATTTTTTTTTTCTAAAATATGTCTTTCGGAATCTCTAGAAGTTGAAACGCGTAAATCTGTCAGATTTTTTTTTTTTTCGATTTTTAAAACGATTTGCAAGACTTACCCTATACTACATATGATGGGTAAGTAAAATCCTTTTCTTTTGACGCGATCTATGCTAAAAATGAAATGCTGCTTTTGGCTATCAATCTTTACTGTGCTTTATATATGTAAGGTTTTATATATTTCAATTATAGAATTGCAGCAAACACTTCAATAATATTATAAGAGAACAAAATCTTTGCCATAAAATTCTCTGTCAGTTACTTAATAAGAAATTACATCTAGAAGCTGACATAATGCTTAACCCTTGCCGGTCCCAATTTTTATTTCGAAAATTTCGAAAATGTTTACATACCTCTCGTCAGAACGAATTTTTCGAGAGTCCGAAAAAATAGTTCCGGATAATCGAGATTATAGATATTAAATAGGTTTCGTCCCATTCTTACATACTAAGTACATACAAAATTTCAAGTCTCTATCTCAATTTGTTCGGGAGATAGAGCACTTACAGATACACAGACAGACAGACGGGCGGCAAAAAACTTTTTTTTCCTAAAAATAAGTTTTTCGGAATATCCAGTATCTGAAACGTGTAAATCCGTCAAAAAAAATTTTTCGACTTTCAAAACGATTGCAAGACTTACCCTACACTACGTATAATGGGTAAGTAAAAAGTAAACAAAGTAATTGGAAAAGTGGGCATAAATTCTGTTTTGCACCCCTTGTACTCACCAGAAATCACTGCTAATAAACCTCATTCCTTTCCGTTTTCAAAGATCCTCGCTTTTTCCAGCATACCGGAAAAGACCAGGAGACAATATTAAAAAAAAACAGCCCCCTCTCCCCGCGAATTTTGCGGCATGCAGGCTAATGCGGGGAAAGACCGTAATTAACTCCTTGGGGACGAACGACACATATGGGCCACAGAAAAGTCTTAAGAATTCGTGTTTATTCCCCACTAGTAAAATTTGCCTTATTAAATAGGAGCATTTTATTGATTTAGTAAGGCACAAATTTCTGTTTTTAAAAACCGGTGACAATATATTAAAAATTTCGTAAAAGGCTCCCGTCGCGAAGGGGTTAACGCTATTCTCTCCATATCCCCCCCCCCCACCTCTGAAGTAACCTTTCAGAAAATTTTCTGTGAATTTCAGAGTTTTGTTTTATTTAAAATCTCCCATGCTGTTATATTTTAGCTGATTGTTTTTTTGTATAATTTGGAAAATGTTCTTGAAATTGAAAAAAAATTTCTAAAATGTGTCATTTTTCTTCTGCAAAATTCCTACATTTTTATTTCCAAAATTGTGTTTAAAATTGAGTTTTATTCTAGTAGTAGCTGTTTCGAAAAGTCAAGGCCATCATTTCCGAAATTCGGTCATAAAATCTGTCGCGAATGTCGATAAATGGTCGCCAATAATTATCAATTTCGTCAAAGAATCGTTGAAAAAACGCGAATTTAGTCAAAGAATAGAGTTAAGAGTCGCGAAAAAAATGCGAATTTTGTCAACGAATCGCGAAAAAAACGCTAATGTTTTCTAAGGATCGCGAAATGAACGCAAACTTACTCAAAGGGCAGCGAAAAAAATGGAAATTTTATCAAAAAATCGCGATAAAACGACAAATTTCGTCATTAGGGACGCGCAGAAAAAAAAAAGAAAAAAAAAAGAAAAAAAAAAGAAAAAACAGTATAGGGAGTGGATTTTTGCGTCACCTTCCCCATCCCCTCTGTTTTAATCTTTCAAAAAATTTGCTGTGAAATTTTTTTTTATTCAGAATCATCCCTGTTTTATTCATATAGTGTTTAAAACAAAGCAATTATTTTAGCTCGTTTGCTTTCTTCTGTGAAATTTTCTTATAAAACAAAAAAAAAAAAAGTAAAATAAAAAATAAACAGATTTTACTGTGAGTAAGCACAGCCAAGTAACACAAATCTTAAAAATGGACCTTTTTTTTTTTTAAAGGCAGAGTATCTTTCAAACAATTTTGTCAAATACAAGCATTTTAGGCACATATACAAGACAAGGAGGTATCTGGGAAACTGTCATCTTAAGATCGCGACATTTCGAGAAAAACATAAAATGCTATTCGAAGCAGAAGGAGAGGAGGAAAGTATCTTTGAATTTTATTTTAATGCTATTTCATTATTTTTTTTTAGATATTTACGTAACGACTTTCATCGTCAGTAATGCGGGTGCAGGAAATATAAAAATCGCTATATTACTGATTAAGCATAATAAAAAAATAGATTGCTCATCTTTTAATTTTTTCTAAAATTCTATCTCGTAAACGTTAACCCCTTCGCGACAGGAGCCTTTTATGAAATTTTTAATGTTTTGTCACCGGTTTTTAAAAACAGAAATTTCTGCCTTATTAAATCGGGAAAATGCTCCGATTACATAAGGCAAATTTTACTGGTAGTGATAAACAAGCATTCTTAAACTTTTTTGCGGCACGTGTACACGTCGTTCGTCCCCCAAGGGGTTCGTTAACGAAGAAATCACATCGCATTTACGAAGTGATTTCTTTCATAGCTGTATTAAATTTGTGAAGATTTTTATTCCGATAACAAGAATCTGATAGTGTTTTCTTTTTTCCCACCAAAAGAAAAGCATCTTTCAAACCACATTGTCGAATATAACGTTTGAAGCCTATTTATAATACTCGACCTCGGAAATAGGTTGTCATATTACAGTGGAGCATCGTTTATACGATGCCGAAGGGATTACTGAAAAACGTCGAATAAACGATAACGTCGTATAATCGATTTTCACTTCTAAAACTAAAATGAATTTTATTTTCACTGAGTTTTAATGTTTAACGCGTAATTTACATAACTTCGAAATTAAACAAACCAAAACAAACAAATAACCAATAAATAAATAAAAGGAGGATTAGTAAGTAATTTAAATATATGTACCTTTTTAGCTCACAGGCTATCATAGCCTGAGAGCTTATGTGCCCGTCCGTTCTGTATGTATGTGCGTATGTGCGTAACGCGATAACTCATGATAAAAATATCGGATCCACTTGAAATTTTGTATATAGGTATATCCTGATAAGGCGCTTCCCTGATTAGTTTTTGGAGTTCATTCGATATGTATAAGAGGGGGAACGGGGGGCTCACGCCCCCATTTAGTTAATATAAATGGGATTTTCATGCAGAATTAAGTTTTCAAAATTTAGATTAGGATCATTCTGATGAGGCGATTCCGTGACTGTTATTAGGTGTTCATTGAATAAGTATAAATAGGGGGAACAGGGGTTCTAATCCCCCCCCCCGTTAGTTGATATAAATGGGATTTTCATGCAGAATTAAGTTTTCGTTCAAATTTAGATTAGGATCATTCTGATGAGGCGATTCCGTGGCTGTTATTAGGTGTTCATTGAATAAGTATAAATAGGGGGAACAGGGGTTCTAATGCCCCCCCCCCCCGTTAGTTGATATAAATGGGATTTTCATGCAGAATTAAGTTTTCGTTCAAAATTTAGATTAGGATCATTCTGATGAGGCGATTCCGTGACTGCTATTAGGTGTTCATTGAATAAGTATAAATAGGGGCAACAGGGGTTCTAATGCCTCCCCCCCCCTCTTAATTTATATAAATAGGTTTTTCAAGCAGAATTTTCAGATTTCGTTCAAATCTCTGAATCGTTTTGGAAGTTTAATGGTTAAGTATAAAAGAAGGGGATAACTCCTTTTAAATTATATAAATGCTAAATGGGTTTTTATTAAGAATTATCTAATTTGCTCTGAATTTTGGATATAGATTTTTTATATGATAAAGCATGTCTTTGATAGTATAGGAGGTTCAATGATTAAGTATAAAAAAAGAGGAAAGGGGAGAGCTGTTTCCCCTTCTTAATTTTTTTTTCGAACGGAATTAACCTTTGAAAATATAAGGCTTTAATGTACAATTAGTATTTGTAGCCTGTGAGCTCAATGCCATCAGTTTAACTGGGCAGTATTCTTTTTATTTTTTTTTTAATCATATTATGTAGTATTATAGAAAAAATTGTCTATGATTGACGTGATGACTAACGTTGGTTTGTAATTAATAATTTCTGCAATGAGTGAAAAATCTGAAATTTTTTTTCACTGGTATTGTGGCAAATAAAATAAGTTCTATGTTTCAATGCACCGCGTGGCCAACTAAAAGTCGCCAGTACTCATAACAGTTAGAAGGGAGGTCTATTTGCAACTTAAAACAGGTCGGAAAAGCTGACCATCCAGAAGAATGGTCCCTCCAATGTAATCTGTCTGTTGCGCATAAGTTATTTTTCCGACTAATCAAACACCAACTCACATTGTTATCATGTATGGTGTGGGGTACATTTAAACATGTTCTTCCGTGCCATTCATAGCTGTCAATTTCTGCCCATTCTTAAAATGAACAAGAAAAATAAAAATTGAACCTATACAAAATCGAAAAATCGGCGTATAAACGATTTTGTGCGTCGTATAAAATATATATTTTTACATTAAAATGAATTGGAATGAATTGGGACCACACTAAATCGTCGCATAAATGTAAACGTCGTATAAGCGATCGTCGTATAAACGATGCTTTACTGTATATCGTTTTCCAAGAAAATGGAAAACGATATACGACTTATGAAGGAAAAATGGGGGTGGGAGTGGCTCATCTTTATTTTTTTCCGAAACTCTATCTTAAATTTGTACATATCACACAGCACGATAGTTCTGTATTATAGTAGAGCTCAGCCGCATCTCTAATGTTAAAATCCACCCAATCATCGGATCGCGACGAAATTAAAACGAAGTGTCCTACACACAAAAAATCATCCAAATCCACCGATTAGTTATGGAGATCCAGAACCCCTGTTTTGTCACTTTTTTCTCGTGAAACAAGAAAAAAGAGAAACAACTCATTTTAACTCGAATCAGGAAACATTCATTGACGTGCAATAGCTTGTTCGAAAGCTTTTAATTTAGGTATGTGCCTTTCGAAAGTCCTGTCAAAAAATATCCAATATTAAGGAAATAGCACCCATTTAAAATTTATATATAATTATACCTTCCATAATTTAACATTAAAGAAATCTCTCCTTTTAATTGCTAATTCAATTATTTCTTTCGAGTTGCCACCAACTAAAAAACAGTTCAATAATTTTTTTAAAAAATGATAACGCGTGTTCTCTCTCTTTTTTTTTTTAAATAGATTAATAAAAATTCTGGTTTTCGTGATTTGATACTGTCTCTGGTAGACTTTTGAATTTCTGAAATTGACATCATTCGAAACAGAAAATACATATTTTTCATAAACATATATATAAACTGTAACTAAATATGTGTTAAAACAACATCGCACCTTTATTTGAGTGTTTTCGACGTCAAAACAGTTACTACCACGGAGTAAGAAATAGGAGGGGAAACTTAATGCGCATGAATCTTCGAAAATACGAAGTGAAATTTTGGTAAATAATGAGGGGGCTGCGATACGATGTAGACTGGTTTTTCAGCAGTCTTTCAATATGATTGTATGCTTAAGATGCATATGTTCGAATTAAAAGATATTTTATTTTATTCGCTTATGTTTCATATTGATATTGCATAAAATAAATTAAGATGTATTTTAAATGCTGTGTTCGTGGATGTAAAACAGTCTATGATAGTTAAAAAAAAAGGGCGATGGAAAAAAAAAAAAAAAAAAAAAAAAAAAAAAAAGTTTATTCCGTGCTCCACAAGTGAGTGATGTTTTTTAGGCTTTAATATAAAGCTATTTGCTTGTAATTATATTTAAATTGAGAATTTTTTATTGTGTATAGATCTTAATGTATATGTGTTTTAAATGTTATGTGGAATAATAAAGCACAGACTTTGTTTTGTGTCTAAATACAAAGTTATTTAATGTGCAAAAGACTTGTATATTTTACAAAACATTAATTAGCCAAAGATTTTTTATGCATTTTTATAGCATTTATAAGTAGTATTTATTACTTTTTATCCATTTTTTATCAGGTTCTAACTGAATCTGAAGTTTGATGAAAATTCATGCATTAGATCTTGAGATACAGTTATAGCGAAATCATGAAAAATGCAACATATCAGCGCCATCTGTAGGGAAATTTACACAAAATACTAAGCAACATAATCTATTTCAGGAATTAACTAAATCTATAGTTTTAGGAAAATCCATGCACTAGTTCTTGAGATATGGCTATTGTGGAACTTGTAAATAATACAGCTCAACAGCGCCACCTGTTGAGTAATACTCACCAAAAACTAATCAGATCTAGTTTATATCAGGGTCTAACAGAATGTAAAGTACTGTGAAACTATGTGCAGTTATTCTAGAGATAGAGCTATTGCAGAAATCACGAATAAATGCACCATAGCAGCATCACCAGTTGAGCAATTTGCACCATAACTTAATCAGCACCATGTTATATGAAGTATTAACTGAATACAAAATTTCTTGAAAATCCATGCATTAGTTCTTGAGGCATGGTTGTGGTGGAAATTGTAAATAATGCAGCATACAGCGCCACCTGTTGAGCGATTTACACCAAATGTTAATCAGCTTTAATTTATATCAAGGACTACCTGAATATCATTTTAATTAAAACCTGTGCATTAGTTCCTGAGATACAGCGGTTGCATAAATCATAAAAAATGCAATATAGCAGCGACACCTATTAAGCAATTTACACCAAAAACTAATTATCGTCAATTTATATTAAGGAATACCTAAATACAAAATTTGATTACAATCCGTGAGTAATTCTTGAGATATAGCTGTTGCATAAACTATAAAAAATGCAGCATAACAGCACCACCTGTTGAGCGATTTACACCAAAAATTGATCAGCATCAGTTAAAATATGGCACTACCTAAATATAAATTTTTATTACAATCTGTGCGTAGTTCTTGAGATACAGATATTGCATAAACTGTAAAACAATGCAGCATAACAGCGCCACCTGTTGAGCGATTTACACCAAAAACTGATCAGCATCAATTTATATCAGGGACTACCTAAAACTAAATTATTATTAGAATCCGTGTGCTAGTTCTTGAGATACAGCTGTTGCGCAAATCATAAAAAATGAAGCATAGCAGTGCCACCTGTTGAGTGATTAACACCAAAAACTGATCAGCATCAGTTTATATCAGACTACCTATCAGATTATACTATATACATTTTTATTACAATCCGTGCATTAATTCTTGAGATATAGCTGATGCGTAAATCGTGAAAAATGCGGCATAGCAGTGCCACCTGTTGAGCAATTTACGCCAAAAACTAATCAGCAATAATTTATATCAGGGTCTACCTAAATATCAATTTTTATTAAATTCCATGAATTTTTTATTGAGATAGAGCACCCACAAAATATCTGTCACTGACATATATTTTATAAAAACATGTTTTTTGGAATCTCTGACCCCTAAAACGTGTACATTCCGTCGAAAGCCAGAATTTGAAAATTTATACGAATCCAATACTTTCTTCTTGTAAAGATAGAAGGAAAAAAAAAATTGGTGCTCCCTCAATCTCCTTGGACGGCGTGACCCCCCTCCCCTTCCCCCTTCACATGGGCCTGAATGTCCGGAAGGAAAAGATGGGGATTTAAAAGCAAAAATTTCTGAATGAGCTACGAATAATTTTGATTAATAGATTTATTTTTACTGCACAGTCACAAATAAAAGATAGAAGCAAAAAAAAAAAAAAAAAAATTACTAAAAAAAAAGAATGTTTGAATTATTTTAAATGTGTATTCTGGAGATCCTATAATTTACACCATTTTTTCCCCTCCAAATATTTAAAATAAAAATTAGCTTTAATTCTACATGCATTATTTGCATAAATACCCAAAGTTATGAATTATTAAAATAGTCTAAGGTTATAAAAACTATACGCGAAATTAAAATTCACTCCAAATTATTTGATTAATACTTAATTTCTAAAAATTATAAGTCTATTTCTTTGCGATATTCAACTTACTTACTACAGTTATTTTAATCCGCGATATTCAATGTTTTTTAAATGGCCTGCCTTTTAGTTTTTGTCAGAATGATCTCATATTTTAAATGACTTAAAAAAGAAAATGAAGCGCCAAGTACCTTTAAAAAATATATAAGTTGTGAAGAAAACTTCAATTAACCAGATTTTCATTACTACAATTTTTAAAAATTCAGATTTTTCGTAAAAAAAAATTTAAAAATGACCATTTTTTCCATTGAAAAGCATTGCTGAAGCTTCGATCGACAGCCCACATTCAGCGGTGTCGCTCCCTATCGTTAAAAAATCCGCATGGCAAACATTACTTTCCCTTCCTGCTTCTTACTCCGTAGTTACTACAATAGAGATATTTCGACGAAAAAGGGGTAATTTAGAAAAAAATTCTTGTATATTTATAAAATAATGATTTGGAAATCTGTGTAGATATTTATGGTCATAAGAAAATCTGTTTAAATACCAAGAACCTGCCGTGGGACAACCATCTGGGAGGGGGCGGTTCTGTCGACAAGTTTTCGTCAACTTGGCGATATATTGCCAAATCTGGCACCCAAAATTACTCGCCAAAATTTAAGCCAACTTGGCGTTATTTCCGGTATTTCGTCAAACTAATATGCTTACTAATAACTTTAAACTAATACCCATAATAGTCTAGATTTGTTAGTTGAAGGTGATTGATAAAGTTCTTGAAAGGATCTGAAAAAGCCATGAAATCATATAAAAAACTAGTGGAACCATAGAGAAAAGTAGAGCTTGATCTAAAAAAATATAACAGTAAAAATTGGAAAATATTTTCAATCTAACAATGTGCGTAGGAAAGAAATGAAATCAGATGATCTGTAAAGTTAATGAAATAACCCAAATTTTTGTTAGCTGAAAATGTGGACTGAGCATTATTGGTGCCTTATATTCAGAATTATACTACGATCCACTCAAAATGATTACTGAGGAAAGTAGTCAATAGAATGTATTGTTATGATAAAAAGTTTATTAAATCCAATAGATTTTTTAAATCACCAGATTTTAAAAGATTCACCTTTTATATAAACATTTTAATAAAAATTTTATTTTACTTAATAAAGGTGTTATAATAATTAAAAATAAATGACATTGACATATTTCGGATCCGTCTAATAAGATCCATAATCATAATAAAAATAAACATAAAATTTCAAAACATGTTTGAAATTTGATTGTTTTGAAATTTTATGTTTTTTTTTATTATGATTATGGATCTTATTAGACGGATCCGAAACATGTCAATGTCATCTATTTTTAATTATTATAACACATTTCTTAAGTAAAATAAAATTTTTATTAAAATGTATTGTTATGTTGTCTCAAATCAGTTAAGCTCTACAACGCTAAACGAATATAAACCATGAAGTAATAATTAAAGTATAACATTAATATAATCAAGTTGTTGAGGAATTGATGTAGGTGAATATGTCTGAACACAAATATTTAGTATATGATTGAATCGTATCTGTTCCAGGTTTTGAGTACCCTTGGAGCAATGATCTTCTTCTTATCAAAACCGCTGGAATGGAATTGTGTCCTCACTTTGTACTGAACGAACCCTTCTCATACTTCATTACGTCAGTCTGTAACATATAGTTATGAATCCAAACTTTTAAACTTGTTATGGATGATTGATATACAGACTGAGTTAAAAATGCCTCTTTTTCCTTGATTAATTTTAAGGCACCAGTAAAGCTCAGTCCACATTTTCATTAAACAAAAATTTGGGTTATTTCATGAGCTTTACAGATCATTTGATTCCATTTCTTTTCTAAGCACATTGCTAGATTGAAAATATTTCCCAATTTTTACTGTAATATTTTTTTAGATCAAGCTGTACTTTTCTATCTGGTTCCACCAGTTTTTTATATGATTTAAGAAGTGTTTTTCTTTTAAATCACTATAATCAATTAAAAGAATTTTTTATTTTGATACTAAAGAATTGGATAGCATTTTCTTTCTTCCAATAAAGGCAAAGTATATTTCAAACAATATCATACAATATGACGCTTGAAGCCCATATAAGATGTTCTATTTTGGGAACAGATCATCATATAAAAACAGAAAAATATAAACTCTCGACACGAAACACAGACCGGGGGGGGGGGGAGGTTGCTCATTTCTTTATGTGTTCTAAAATTCTAACTCAACATTTTACATATATTTATAAAGCGAGTTTTTTTAATAACTTCATTCAATTTCAAAATTCTTTTATTGTGTCACTAAGAAATAGAATCACGGTTTCCTTTCTTACAATGAGGCAAAGCTTCTTTCAAAAATATCGTAGAAAATGACACTTGAAGCCGATATATAATGCATGTCAACAGTAAAAGGTCGCCATGTAAGAGCAAAAAAATTAAACACACTAAGCAATTAATGAAGAAAAAGATGGAAGGAGTTTGATCATCTCCTTATTTTTTCTGAAGTTCTATGCTAAGTTTTTACATATTTACGAAGTTACTTTCTTTTGTAATTGTGTTCCATTTGAGAAATTTGTAATCTCATACTAAGAAATCGAATAGTGCTTCCTCTTTCTTCAATAAAAGTACATTTCAAACAGTATTGTAGAATATAGCGTTTGAAGCTCATAAATAGAAAAACAACAATACGGGGAGAGCCGCAGGCGGTTGCTACCACAGCCCCCTATTATAGGATAAAATTAGGAAATTTCATCAGCGGCCACTGGCCAGTAAGACCAGTTTTTCAAGTGGCCACTTTGTTTAAACTAGTGGACACTTTTTTATTTAAAAATACTAAACAGTCAAATTTCTATAAGTATAAATTTAAAACAGAATAGCCCAAATAAATATGTTGATAAAATGTATTGGAACTTAAAAAAGTAGAATGTTTAATGAAATGTTAGTAAATTGTATTCTCTCCTTGTAAAAAAGTGGGCAGAAAGTGGCTGCTGATAGCCAATTTTTCACTGGCCACTTTTTCTCGTATACTGGCCCTGTGGCCGGTGGCTAGTGCTAATTTTGCTCTTCATCTGCCAGCACAGCATCACCCCCTAGTGGGAAAAAATGATTTTCTACTATAACATGAGAGGTGAAGGACCTTCTATTCAAATATTATCAATCACCCCTCAACATGGTCAATACCTCTCTTTAACAGACATTTCTTCCCCAAAACGGCCACTGCCTCCCTGAAACAGTCATTATCCCTGTAAACGACCAATTCTAAAACTACATAAATCTATGTTTTTTGAAATTATTTTTTAAAAAGAAGTTAAACATCGAAATGATTAGTGTTTTATGTAAATTTACAATCGAATTGAGAATAACCATAACCTTAATGAGTATTATTAATTAAACAAAACATGAAAAATCTCAGTTTTTAGCAGTTTTATTTAGATTTTTATCAACAAGACCAGAATATCAACTTAAAAAGTGGAATGTTAAACATTCATTTCAGTTTTTTGAACAATCATTGCTCTAATGAATATTATTAATTAATCAAAACAATGAAAAATATCAATTTTAACAGATTTCTTTAGATTTTTGTTAACTACACGTTTAGAATATCAA
This sequence comes from Maratus speculifer, assembly GCA_964019185.1. Classification (NCBI taxonomy): domain Eukaryota; kingdom Metazoa; phylum Arthropoda; class Arachnida; order Araneae; family Salticidae; genus Maratus; species Maratus speculifer. The sequence continues at coordinate 180,768,404 of OZ025297.1, forward strand.
CTTAAGAACACATTCAAGATTTTGAACAACCATTACTCTCATGAATATTATTAATTAATCAAAACAATGGGAAATAACAATTTTCAGTTGCTTTTTTTAGATTTGTGGCGGCCATCATGCGCAGTCAATAAAACGAGTTTCTCGCAGGAAGCGATTGAGCTAGCCTTTTGCTCGGCAGATAAGATCTCGCTTTCTGACCATTGGTACTCCAGTTCGATCCCTGCCCGGGCACATCACCTGCATTGGTGACCTCGGACAAACGAACACACTTCACCACCTTCGATCTAGTCCAACAGATGGCAGCACTGAAAACACCCCCAGCATCCAAAACCTGTGAAACGCTCGCAGCACGAAAGCCTCTGTAACATTCAGAGCACACGACCAAAGCCTGTGTAACGCTCACAGCAAGCAAAGCCTGCCACGTCGCGCATCATTGAGGGGTCACATGTGCAATCGGCAGCAGCGCTTCAACGACAACGCATCACTCTGGCACGCGCCAGCGCAACACAAGTGCATATCACTCGTTGAACGTCAACGCGACGTTCTTCTCACTGGGTGTGGGGTACTGTGGCAGCCATCGTGCGTGGTCAATAAAATGAGTTTCTCGCAGGAAGCAATTGAGCTAGCCTTTTGCTCGGCAAATAAGATCTCGCTTTCTGACCGTAGGCACTCCAGTTTGAACCTGGCTGGGCACATCACCTGCAGATATTTTTAACTACATGATCTGATTATGAATTTAATAGAGGAAAATTAAACACATATTTAAATTTTGATTGATCAACATCTTAAGGGAGACCCATAAGAAAAAGCCTAAAATTTTTATTATTGATTTTAAAGTAATGAATTTTGGTGCACTATTTAAGAATCTTCTTGTAAGGAATAATTAGCAAAAAAATTCACTTTTTATTAAAAAGTATATTTTTTATGGGGATTTTTATGTTTTTTTTTTTTTTTTTTTTTTTTTTTTTTGTCGAAAAATACATTTTTTAAAATTACTACTCCTCATTCAATTTTCAATATTTTGGTATTACTAAAATTTCTTAAATAGTGTTATAGTATATAGAAAAGAACTAAGGAGAGATATTTTTAATTTTCTATTTTAATTGGCTAAAAAAAATAAAGAATAATATGCAAGGTAAATTTCCTTAAATTCGTTATAATTTTCATGTTTACCAATTTATGTAAAATTTTCAGAAATAGTTAAAAAAAATATCTCTCCTTACTTTTGTTGCAAATTTTTTTAAGATTCTAAATACATAAACACTTTGTTTCTAAATCATTTTACCACTGAGCCTTAGTACTTTGAACTTAGGCAAAATATGAAAAAAGTCATTTTCAGGAAAACACGTTTTAAATGGCCGCTAGTCCTTTAAACTCTATAGTGAGTACAATTTAAAAAGCTCATTTTTTACCTGTTCCAAGTGTCCCCGAGTTCTGAAATTTTGCATGCATATTCGCAAATATGTATTTTATCGTTTTCTAAGAAAAAAAAATTTTTTGAACTTTTGATGATTTTTGGCCGAAAATGGGGTACGGGTCTCTCTTAATGAGTATTATTAACCAAATAAAATAATGGAAAATATCAAGTTTTATGAGAAAAAGACCGATTTCTTTAGACTTTTTTTTCAATTGAAACTTCAGAATACAACTAAAAAGTTGAAAGTTAAACATACATTTCAGTTTTTGAGCACCTATCACTTTAATGAGTGTTATTAATTAAGCAAAGCAATGAAAATTATTAATTTTCAAGGAAAGAGACTGATTTTTTGATTCATTTCACCTATAATAGCCGAATATCAACTAAACAAGTAAGAAAATCATGTGTTAAGCATAGATTATGAAGCACTTTCCAACACTTCGTGAAATCTTTAACAAAACTTCTTTAATTTAGGAAATAAGGGTATATAGCCAAATGTGTATTACAATACTTTTGAACTGCCCTATATTTGATCTGTCAGTTGATATACATATTATATAATGATAAAATTTAGTTTAGCGAGAAAAAAAGCTTAAAAATTCTTTTTGAGCAATTTGTGCTAATAAATGAGAAACATACTTGAAAATTTTTGTTCAGGCCTGTATTTTACCTTGTACCTTTATTCAGTAAGAAGCTAAAATTCATTTTAAACTAAAACACTCTTAAAACAACTGAAATCACATTGTTATAAATTATCGTTCATAGGTGTCCATTACATAATTCTTTGCGTGGCCCTGTATATCAGTTTATCTATATTCTGCAAACATTTCTTTGTAAATTGAATGTAGTTCTGCGTAAAAATGTATACCTTATTTAAGAGCCACCTTCAAGTAATTTACGCTCAGTTTACTCAACAATACTAAGCAATTTAATCAGTAGCGTTGGCGAGTTCTTTTGGGTAGCCTTGTATATAAACTATAACACATATAATACACATCCTTATAATGAACAAAGATTTAGTGAAACTTAAATGCGTATATCAAAATTAAAATGTATTACATCCATCCATCAGCTATCATCGGAAACATATACAGTCCGTCGGAAGGATTATAATTTGAAATCTTTTGTGTGTCCCTGTAAATGCACTGTACTTCATATTATTAATTATGCAAGACCATCATATAGTTTTTACAAAACCTCAGTGACATATATCAATTTTGTTATACATAAAACAGTTTAATATATATTTTTTTAAATGTCGCACACTATTTCCCCTCTTTAGCATTATCCAATGGAATTCTTTTATGTGGCCCTGTAAATGAATAATAACTATATTTTCAACGCATATTTTATAGAATGCATATTTCAGTGCACCTCTTAAATGTATGTAAAATTTAATATGTTTGACAGAGTGTAACATCTTTAAAAAGCCTTTGAAACAATTTTTCCCCATAGGTCATAACGTAATTGAAAATTTTTGACTCTCCCTGTAAATAAACTAATCATGGTAGAAGCTTCATTATCAATAGGGCTCGTACTCTGGTAAACGTCAATAACATACAAAAATTTCAGGGCAATTCGAGTATATTTACAGGTGTTAGAGCGCGGACAGACGGATAGACTAATAGACGGGCAGACAAACCGAATGCATAAGCACTTTTCAAACTTTTGGAAAGTGTTATAAACGTTAAAATTCATTTGAAACGATTTTTCCAGATGGGCCATAATGTAATGGAAAACTTTTGAATGTCCCTGTAAGTAAATTAATCATGGTAGAACCTTCATTTTCAATAGGGTTCATGCTAGGGTAAACATTAATAACGTCCAAAAATTTCATGGCAATCCGAGTATATTTACGAGAGTTAGAGCGCGGCCAGACAGCCAGACAAACCGAATGCATAAGCACTTTTCAACTTTGTTGGAAAGTGCTAAAATAGGATTCTGAAACATACATTTTAGATTTTTAACATAACAGCCATTACAGTAATGAATTTTAATATTTAAAGAATACCAAAGAAATATCAAATTTTTAAAGAATAAAGACGAATTTTATTAACTTTTACACTAGGATGCAAGCCATTTTTGTAGCAGACAGCGAATCTCCTCTTTTTTTAGCACTTTCCAACAAAGTTGAAAAGTGCTGTTCTGTCCGCACTCTAACTCACATAAATATACTCGGATTGCTATGAAATTTTAGGACGTTATTGCCATTTTAAACTCTGATACACACTTTTGTCTATTTTTATGGTATGATAAGTGATTTCATTTGTTGAAATGATTTATTATCACAAAAAGTTTGAATATATGAGATGCCACTGAAAAATGCATGCTTGTGTTGCTTGTTCACACTGAATTAATAAACTCAAAATTTCAATAAAATAAAATGTTTATTTTTGCAAAAATCTGATTCAGTATATAATTTAAATAAAAAATTCAAGACATTGATAAATGACATACTTTCATCAAATTTTAAAACCTAGAGAGGCATAAATGGCCTTCTGCTGGTTACTCTTTTTGGTACTTATGACCTATAGCTTTGATTTTTTTTTTTTTTTTTTTTTTTTTTTTTTTTTTTTTTTTTTTTTTAGTAGGCCAAAAATAACACCTTTTTGATAAAAATTAAAATTTCAAGCAGCAACATGCAAATCAATATAAATATAATACAACATAGTGTAATAAAAAAACATTTTGAAAAAACAATTAAACATTCTCACTTTAACTATATTCCTGACTTATTAGATTGAATAGTCACAGTTTCTTTACATGTTTACAAATTCTTTTGACATACAAATATCATAAGAATAATGTTCCTTTAATACCTTTAGAACTGAGTGTAAAATGGAAACATATTCAAGACTCCAATTTAAGCATATTAAATTTATAGTTCCTTTAAGATGAAGAAAGATTTGAAATAAACGTAAAAGATTTATGCCAAAGAATTCCATGTTTGCTTTCCGCCCTGCCTCTTTTAATGATTTGGAAATTTTATATTAAAGAAAATTTAAATCTACTTAGTATTTTTTTTAATAATTATGATAATGATCACACTATTTTTTAGGGGGAGGGGTGCCTTCTTTATCTATTTCAAATAATATAAACAACACTGATCATCACAATCAAAGTGCAGAAAATAAATTACTTTTATGTATAACATATATATAATAGTCTGTTTGACTGGTATTAATTTATAGGCAAGACATTGCCAATACTGACAATTCAAATGTTTTATATATTTCCAGTTTCTCCTCATTTTGAATAATCTATAGTCTACCTGTTGGAGTGTTGTAAGAATATTACAAACAGGTACTCAGCTTTAGATATTTACACCATTCCATTTGAGGTTTTAAAACATTAAATTAATTTTGGACCAATTCAGTTAAAATTTTAATAAAAAGAAATTAAAAATTTTACAAATTAGGAATTAATAAATTCACATATTTTGAATGTGAATAACTCTATTCAAAATGTTTCCTCATTAGAGCAACAGTTTATGAAATCAAAGCCGTATAATTAGCTTTGTCTTACAGATAAAAAAAACAAAAGTTATAAATATAATGAAACTATAATAAATTCTTTAAAAAAAAACATGTATAATGTTATAGTTAAAATTACAGCATTACTTATAGCTAATAATAAACTAAAAACATTATTACAACAGAGAGAACACAGATCATATACATAAATTACTACTAATATAAAAATATAAGGCACAGAAAACACAATTTGAATTGTTATCAAAGAGTCAATAGCTTTAATATCTAAATGCAAACATAACACAAGTAAAACAAAGTTTAAACCATTAATTAGTGAATTTTTAACAAATGTTGTATCACTTGAATAAGTATAAAAGTATTTAAATCTGAGCTTTCCAACAAAGGACCCCAATGCTCATATCTGAGACCTGCAGAATGCAAAATTTATTCCACAGTAAAAATTTTCTCAAAAAAAAAAAAAAAAAAAAAAAATAATAATTGAAAAATAATTACAGAGATGGTAAATAGCTCAGAGATTAGTCTGTTACTTAAATAGATCTGAGTGAGGTCACCTCCAGATTTGGCAAAAGCTGACTGGGCTCAAACCATCCATTCTTTCAGGATCAATAAAATGACTAACAAGTGAGTTTGAAAACTACAGTAGGGTCTCCATGTCAGGTTGACCATAAAATTGAGATGCAGTATGACTTTAAAAATCAGGCATGATTGGGAGTGACTCTGAGCCAAATTTTTTTTGAAATAGTGGATTTCTGAAAGAATATCAAAAGTATTTATGTATTCTTAACAGTACTTTTAGTCGAAATTTAATTCATAGCTGAGTGATAATTATGTGATTATAAAAAAAACCTAAAGATTAAAAAAAAAGAAAAGAAAAGAAAAAGAAAAACAGCTTATTTTAATTAAAATTTTTTATATTATCAAAAAATAAAATAAAATAATAATAGTAATAATAAACATTTTGGACATTTTTGTTTTATAAGTGGTTTTTCCACTTTAATTATAACTGTTTTATTTTGGAAAGTAAAAGGGGAAAAAATTATGTAAAAGAAAAGAAGAAATGTCAATTCTATGGGCGAATAAAACCCAGGCTTACACATTCGGGATTTTGAGAAACTCTTCTAAGAGAAATTCTGATATATTGACATTGGAAACTAATAATGTGAATCCCATTGAACTGCTTGAAGATATTTTTTTTTACTGAAAGTGTTTATGGTATGATCGTAGAGGAAATTAATCGATGTGCTCACAATAGTGAAAAATAAACTGAACTATAATGTGACTAAGAAAAACTAACTGAAAAATGACCAAAATAATGGAAAATATAATAGGGATCCAATAATGGAATTTAGCAAAAAGGATACAGGGTTTTATGATAATAAATTTGACAAAACAAATTAAATTCTTGTTGTTAAAATGGGAGAATGTCTATTTCTTTGGCAAATAAGTTTGATAGCACATTGCTGCTTTCTTTAGTACAAAAAAAAAAAAAAAAAGAGTGAAATTTAATCAGCCTTTTGCTCTAAGTTTCTATACTTTATATATGAGGGGTGTAGAGCTTCATGATTGGCTTCTTGATAGGCTTCTTGATAAATATTCTATAGCCATATGAAGAAAGAAATGGTATTTTAGCTTTATTACTAGGCTGTTAGATATGACTGTTTTATATTTTGTTATTTATAAAATGATCCATGGAACTAACAAGGAAGGTCTCCATACGGGCATACTCAGAAAAATCTGAAAAAATTACAGAATGTTCTTCTCATATAGTTATATATGTTTATAAAAAAAATTTTGGCGGAACCTCCTTAAAACGTCCGTAAAAAAATAATAAAAATTTCGTTTATTTGGCAATTTATCTCCGGTTGGTGAAAAAACGAAATTTTGAAAAATACGCCTTTACGCTTTGCATACTTTTTAAAGAAATAACTTTCTATGTTCAATTTATTTAAATAAGTGTAGTTTAAGTAATTTTAGTTTTGCATTTTTAGTTTACTTTAAGTGTAATTTTGTCATATACGTTTATATGTACTTATAACAAAATGACATTAATATATTTTATCATTTAAAACACAATTTAAATTGATTAAAATTGTTCCAAATTGAAAAATACACTGTTAAAAATCTGCTGCATTTTGTTGCAACGCACTTCCTTGCTTGTATAGAAAACGGTTACTTGGCCGTGAAATGGAGCTTTCTCATTGGTTGGAATAGAGATATTATATACAAGCGGTGGAGTGCATTGCAGCAAAATGCAGCAGATTTTTAACAGTGCACCGTGCTATGGAGCATTCTCATTGGTCAGAAGAGAGATATTCTATAAAAGTAGTGGAGTGACGTTGCAGTAAATGCTGCAGATTTTTAAGAGTGAAGTCAATTAAAATCAATTTTCAGATTCGTTAAAATCGTCTGCTTTTGGCGAGGAAATGCAGTGCTCGCCAAATCCCGCGTCGCTTTCAGCTTTTAACGGCAATTATTCCAAACTATTTTATTTTTTTACATATCTATTAATGTAATTCCGCCGCTAATTTTCACTGATCCTTTATTACCTACATGAGTAGTTTAATTCGTATTTTTTTCAAAAAATTCTGAGTATGCCCCCAATGGAGACCTTCCTTGTAAGTTAGTACAAAGCTAAGACCAATACAGAGACAATGTGCTTCCTTGTTGTTAAATTTTGACAAAACACAGCATGTTAGTGGCAAAAAAGAGAAACAAAGGCATTGCCAATATGATGACTGTTCTTCAAAGTCAAGAATATACCTATGAGTCACACTGAATATTCTTTAAAGCCCTTTTGGATCTGTGATAAACATATAGTAGAGTTATACATAGAAGGCCAAGCATTTTTCATGGAATCACTTTTTAATATTTAATTAGAAGAGCTATATGAATTTAATGATGCACAATTTATATAAATTTACATAATATACTGTTTTAAGCGAACAAGCTTCATATTCATATAATTATTTTGTTATGACATAAATAATGCATTATAGCACACATGATCACATTCATTTCTAACTTTTGATGAACAACATACGGTGTTTTTAAAAACAGCAAGCTACAAAAGTTAAACAGTATAATATTAATTACCAAAATTTTCATAAAAATGATTTATATACATATATATAAGTTGATAAAAATATAAAAAGTTGTTTTGTATCCTTTTCTCAAACATGATTCTATACCTAATCTAAAAACATCTGATTTCCCCTCCTCATTCTTAAATATAACAAACATATTTTGAACCAAATAATTTATTTAAGAAAATATATCTTGTTTCTATAAGATACTTATTTGATTTCTCTTAAGTAAAATTCTTGGTTCAAAATAATGCTTATTCGACTTTATGTGAATGGCTCAAATACTTTAAGTAATGTATAAAGCAGAACACATTATAAAATAGCAGTTCAATATTTAGTATACAAATATAATGTTTTTATTCTTCTGCTTATTCTTTTTCCCTTAGATGAATATTTACAAACAATGAATAAAATCTGAACATTTTTCCAAAAGAAAGAAAGAAAAAAGAATACCCCATACACATTTTAATTTTTGAATTGTAACAGATAAAAATAAAAAAGCATTCTAAACTGAAAATAGTTTTTTTTTTTTTTAATATAGGTTAAGAAGGTTAGGGAATTATCTTTATATTGAAATTGTGCCAAACTCTGAAATTCTCAACAAAAACATTTAATTTTGACATCAAATTAAGCTTTTCCAGTATATTCTATCTTGGAATAGTAAAGGTAATATCGTTCAGCCAAGAAATTTAAGAATTATGAAAATTTAAAGTTTAAAGCTTCAAGTGGTTAACTGATTTGTAATTATTACAAAAATGTGACTTTAAAAGCATGGTTGAAGAACTATTTGGCAGAATAAGTTGCAGTCTTGTTTGTACGTACTTGTAGCTTCTAGAAATCAATATCTGATGAAAAAGATCAACAATTCAATTTTTTCGCCCCCCCCCCCCCCAAAAAAAAAAAATAAATAAATAAAATTAATTTCTTTATTTTTATTTATTTATTTACAGTAATATATCAACTTACATCAACGATTCATTCCAAAACTAGGGATGTAAGTCAAAAACACTGCAAGTTGAAGCATATTTAGATTAGCAGAACTGAACAAGTAATAAAAATTCTCCTATGTCTATTATTCATATTATATTTATGGATCATGTTATATACATTTAAAATTAGCAAAAGAATAAATTTGCAATACAAGAATTTGGAATAAATCAATAAGTTGTTAATGTAAATTTTATTACTCTTGTCATTTTCAGAATCGGTTTTGAAAGAGAGAGTAACTTTATAAAGAAATACAAATCAATAAAGTAAAAAATGAATGATATAGAGAGGAATCTCAGCAATCCAATACTAAAACAAATTATTCAAAAATGCTGAAATGCAAACAAGGTATTAGAAAGTAATCTCCCCTTAGGAATAGCATTAGCTTGTGAGTGCCTTCACCTGCAGGGACAAGAGCCTTAAGTGGGATTTGCAATAACCATTTATGTATGTACCATTTATGTATTAAACAGAATATTTTTACATTAATCTTGTGACAAAATTCAAGGGCATGGAAAAAATATGCATATTAAGTGGGATTGCATCTTAACCAGGTTTGACTGTACTCTTCTGGGTGGTTTGGCAGCTTAATTTTTTTTCTCTTTTTTCCAATAAATAAATAAATAAATAAATTATTATATTGCTAAATATACCCACATCAAATTGATCTTTTACCCAAAATTCTTGCATAAATGGACAAAATATTCTATTCTAAAAGGAAATCTTAAGAAACTTTCTTTTAATTTAGTTTAAAAAAATTCACTCTGAAAAAACTTTCAAAAAACTTCTTTACATGACTTTCAAATGCTTATAATATAAGTTTACCTGTGATCTGAAATGTCAGATTGTTAACCACTCTTTTCCTCCACCCCAATCTTATATGCTTCAATATTGTCTTTGCAATTTTGCAGTAATTCAGAAAATGTCAAAATTTTCAACAAAAGAAGTGGAGTTCCTCCTTTAGAAGCAACTCTTACATGCCTGACTTTTAAATTATACTTAAAACATTACCCTCACTGCAGTCTGTTATGCAACAAATACAAATTAACATAGGAGATCCAAATTATTATCTTTTATAATTCCTAAACTGCTTGACCGAAGACTTCCTATTTGGTATCCAGGATAAGATTTACTGAAAAAGCCAAACACACAATCAAAATTAGATGTTTTTAATGAATATTGAAAGCTTTGTGATCTAGACACTTCCTGAGTTAAAAAACTGATTGATAAAAACATATAATTTCCAGTTAAATGTCAAATTCTTTTTTTTTTTTTTTCTTCTCTTTTTCACTGCTACAATTTTGCGATTAAAATGTATGGATTTTTTTCCCCCCACAGACTACACAAATAGTTTTTACACATTAAAAAGGCGCATAAAAAATATATGTACATAGATATACAGGTATAAAATACAAACATAAAAATTAAAAATTTTCAAAACGATATCTCAATCGCCTAGCAAGTTGAATATCGCGAACCATTAAAGTCACCCTTTTAGCATGAAGGGCACAAAGCAAAGAATCCTCAAATAACTGTATAATGTATGTTTCTGCAGCATCCTGAAGGGCAAGTAAGGCATTACTTTGAATTCTTTCAACTCTGTCAGTTACCTGCATCATTATCTCCCTCACTACTCGAGCAAAAGGTAGTTTTCGAAGTAAAAGTTCCTGTTATTAAAAGAAAGATGAATTTAATAACATACATGGCACAGATAAAGAAAAACATTTGTTATACATTTAATGTAATACACATCAGCATTAAGAACACAATAACAATTAAATTATAAAATTTGGTTCTTGTTTACTTTCGCATAGACTTTTTTGGCAAAGGAAATTTTTCAAAAAATGTGAAATAGCAAAACAAAAAACACTATAAACTACATGATAAAACCTAGATTCCTGTAACACAAGACTTAATAAAAAAAAACATATGACTATTTTGAATGACATTAGAGATTTTTGGCTGCTGGAATGATTAGTACAATTTTTTATAATTTGTTTGACTAATAAATTAATAAATTGACTTACTTAACTAATATTTATAAATATTTTATATGTGAAATGTTACACCAAAGACATCAGTTAATATGATGTCACACTTAACAATTTTGACATTAAAAAATATTGTATGATGACAGATATCTACTGTAAATAACTAGTGGAAAAGTAAACATGCACTGAAACATTTTAACAGCAATTTCAGTCAATCAAATATTAAACTTATGCATTATTGGCATAAATTAGAGTGTGACTTCAAAAATCCATCATTCAGATATTCGGCAACTTCAAAAATCTGGCATTAAAACCATCTTTATCCTTCTTTTTCTTTTACACCGGTTATGGAAAAAGAAAAATAGCAATTCCTATGAATTTAAAATTTCAAAATTCAATAATAAAATTTAAAAGACTTTTTTCATTTGTCAGAGGCGATTATTTTCTAAAAAAATCTTCTGGGAGTTGCACTGTTACTTAGCAATGGGAATAATTTAACGAATGCATGATACATGCTGGAATGAATTTTCGGTAATGGTGGCATCAATGATGAGGAAGAACTTTAGTCTTTTACATTTCCCCTCAAAAGGCTGTAATTTATGAGTTCATCGAACATGCAAAATCTGAAAATGCATTAAATGTCGAAAACAGGGATATAGATGATTGGCTAAACATTGATGAAAATGCATCAATTGCCATTTTTTGCAACTCATTTGACAAATTTTTCCATTTTATTGCAATTTTTGGAAGAAATTTGTCATTATTCCACAATCTTTTGACAAAATTAGCCATTTTTTTGCGAATCTTGATGGAAATTGGTCGTTATTTCGCGATTTGTAACAAAACTTGCCTTTTTTTAACGCAATTTTTTGACAAAATTATGCGTCCCATGGGACACATATGAGGCTATTTTTTGTGTTCTGTTGCCAATTTTTTGCTGGAGGGCTGCGTTTTTTCAAATGTAGGCAAGAAGGGCGCTATTTTTTTTGAATGAATGACAAGAGGGGTGCTAGTTTTTGGATGAGGGGCGCCATCTTTTAAACTAAAGGGCATGAGGGGCAGAGCATCTCTCATGCCTGGACCCTCTGGGGGAAACTCTGCTAAAGACATCATTTTCCTCATTTGAAATTTTTCTTATTTTGCTTTAGACATTAATTTTTATCATAAATTATTTTCTGTTATTTTATTTACATTATTAATATTATTTCTCAGTAAATATATATATATTTTTTTTTTTTTTACCTCAATTAGTGCATAATTATACGCAATCATTTTATTGTGGTTAAATTTTACAAAAACAATTAACTTTTTTCTTTTAAATGCGAGGACTATTCACTAATGAAATAAAGCTTCTGACTGGTGGAAAGTGATAATGGAAAATAAATTTTTATTATTGAGAGAAAAGCTAAACTGAGTTGCCACCATTTTGGAGAAATAATGTAAAAAGCATTTAAAATTAAAAAATATATATAAAAATGGAAATAAATTAAAAAATAGCTAAAATTGGCACACTACAAATAAATAGCTTTCATTTAAAAAAATAATTATCAAAATCGGTTGAGTAGAAATTTCAGGGCTGATGACTAAAAAAACAGCCAGGTCTTTTACATATATAGATTCTATGAATGTCTCGTTTAATGGCCAGATTATGAAAAGTGGGCCACAATTTTTGACACAACACTTTTTAGCTTGTCTGAAAGAAATAGCATCAGAGGCTAAAAAAATAACACTAAATAAACATGAATTTAATAAAAAAGGGAACACAGGGTTCATACAGAGTTTGGAAGAAAAAATCCAAGGAGTACATAAAAAATCCAAGGAGTCCAAAAAGTTTTAAGGATTTGTCACTTTAGTTGTTATCTATATGGTATGCACTTGCATAGGGGGGGGGGGGGGGCAAGACTGATTTATTAAAAAAGACATTTTTGCTGAAAAAAAAAAAAAAAGAATACTTTTGTTGAGTAAAGTGATGAAACATTTTGTTTAATGAATGGGTGTTTTTCTGAGTCACATTTACTCAGAAAGACTTGGAGCAGTCAAAAACTGATTGTGAAAAAGGAAAATCCGTTTTTAAAGCAGCAAAAAAAATTGCAGCAAGAAAATTAGTTTTTGGAACAGAAAAATTCGCTCCCGGCATAAACTTTTTTTTTTTTTTAATTTCCCCCCATGGCTCCTTGACAAAATTTGAGTTCTTTCACAATCTTCTGACGAAATTTGTCCTTTTTAGCGATTTTTAGATGAAGTTTGTCGTTTTTTCGCGATCTTTTGAGGAAATCTGCAATTTTTTTGAGATTTTGTGACTAAATTAGCCATTTTTTTTGTGAATCTTTTAAATAAATCTATCATTTTTTCGAGATTTTTTTGACAAATCTACTGTTTTGTTGTGATTTTTGACGAAATCTGTCATTTTATTGCGATTTTTTGACAAAATCTGTCGTTTTTTCGCAACTTTTTGAGAAATTTTGCCGTTTTTTCGAGATTTATGACAAAATTAGCCATTTTTTCGCGAATTTTGTTTGACAAAATATGCCGCTTTTTCCGAATTTTTTGACAAAATTTGCCATTTTATCACGATTTTTAGACGAAAATTGTCGTTTTTTTCATGATCTATTGAGGAAATCTGCCGTTTTTTCGAAATTTTTTGAGGAAATTAGCCATTTTTTTGCCAATTCTTTGACGAAAATAGTCGTTATTTCGCAATTTTTTTAACGAAAATCGCCATTCTTGCGATTTTGTAACAAAATTATGTGTCCCGTGGGACGCGTAAGAGTTATTTTTCTGTGTCCCGTCGCCAATTTTTTGCGTATTTTACGCACTATATCGCGTCCGCGGCATCTCTGAATGCAATAAAATTTAAGGAGTTTCTAAGGAGTATTTTGTTTATCTAAGTAGTTCTAAGTACTACTTGGGAACGTTTTCATTTCTAAGTAGTTTCTAAGAAGTCCAAAGAGTCTGTGCGAACCCTGGGAACAATAAATAAACTTAATAAGTAACAAAACAATAAATATAATTATCACAATAAATCATGAATAGTAATATTTATAGCCATGTTCAATGCATGCAGTTGTATCATTTAATCAGCACATTTTACTGAAATCTTCAACTTCTTCCATTTTATTTTCCTAACAATAGTTATAAACTTGTATTTTTAACAAATACATTCTTAGTTGTTATAAACTTATTAAACGGATCTTCTCCTTGGCACAGATGTGCAATGCCGAATTCGCGAGGGAAAATAGCACGTGCAAATATGGTGCGTATATGACTGTTTTCCACTTTCAATCCAAATGGTACCGGCGGTATATGTTAAGCTGCAGTCTTGATCCAAATGTACACAAGATAACAAAAGGCAAGTGGAAAAAACAAAAAAGCGCCAAAGGTATTGTACAAATTTAATGATAGACAGCCAATATTATTCCAAGAAAATTCTTGCATTTTTAAAAACGGGTCGAAGGGTCACAGAGAAAAATCTTGCAAAAAATTTACTATCAAATATGTTTAAAAACTCACTATCAAATTTAAAGATTGCAGACAAACAATAAAAATAAAGCACATTTCCATATAAAAAAGCTTCTAGCAGAAACAATTGTAGCAAGGGTGCTTAGCAAACGAAATCGTAAACATATATATAAACTGTAACTAAATGTGTTAAAACAACATTGCACCTTTATTTGAGTGTTTTCGACTTTAAAACTGTTGATACAATTCAGATATTTCAATTAAAAAGAGATAATTTAGAAAAAAAATTCTTCTATATTTATAAAAATAACAATTTGAAAATAAAGCTATGAAAATTTGTGTAGATACCTATGATCATAAGAAAATCCGAGTAGATGCCGCGAAACTGCAGTGGGACTACCATCTGGCAGAAAATGATTATGTTGCTAAATGTCCCCAAGTTTTTCACCAACTTGGTGATATATCGCCAAACCTGGCTCCCAAAATTACTCACCAAATTTGAAGCCAACTTGGTGTTATTTCCAGTTTTTTGCCAAACAAATATGTCAACTAATAACTTTAAACTAGTACAAATAATAGTTTAGATTTGTTAATTAAAGGTAATTGATAAAGTTCCTAAAAGGATTTGAAAAAGCTATGAAATCATACAAAAAAACTGGTGAAACCAGAGAGAAAAGTAAAGCTCGATCTAAAAAAATGTGACATTTAAAATTCACAAATAGTTTTAGTTTAAAAAAATGCGTAGAAAAGAATGGAACCAGCGTATCTGTAAAGCTCATGAAATTACTCAAATTTTTGTTGATAGCTGAAAATGTGGACCGAGTTTTACAGGTGCCTTATATTCAGAATCATATTATCCACTCAAAATAGCATTACTAGGCAAAGTAGTAAATCGAATGTTGTTTCATGTGAAGCTCAGTTGCACATGAGGAATTGATGTAGATAGCTATTTTGTATAAGAATACAAATATTTAGTATACTGTTAAATCGTAAATGATCAGATTTCAGATATACTTGGACCTTTGAACTTCAATTTATGAAAGATCTCTGGATTCTGGAAGATATAGAATAGAGATAAATAATAGAGTTTAGTCTAGACATAATATTGAACAATCCGTCAGGTTCTCGTTCTTTAACCAAATCACCAAGTAACCTATAGTTATGAACCTAAGTTTTTAAACTGGTTATGTATGATTTCATTATGGGATGTGTAAAAAATGCCTCTTTACCCTTGATTAATTTTAAGGCACCAGTAAAGCTCAGTCCATATTTTCAGCTATCAACAAAAATTTGAGTAATTTCATGAGCTTTACAGATAATCTGGTTCCATTACTTTTCTATGCATTTTTTTAGACTAAAACTATTTGCGAATTTTAAATGTAGCATTTTATTAGATCGAGCTTTACTCTTCTCTTTCACCAGTTTTTTGTATGATGAAAACATGTTTCAAAATTATGGTCACAAGGCTACTTACAAAAGAAAAAGTGTGAAAGAATAAATAAAGCATAAGTTAGGATAAAATTAGCATTACATTTTGCTGATGTGGGAAATGAGAAAGGTTGCTTGCTATCTTCAAGTATTTTGTAGAAAAAGTCAAAAAGTTTAATGATACTTACAAATTAAAAGAAACACACAAAAAGTAAAATATATCTTTTTTTAAAAATAGATATTTGTTTTTCAGAAAAGGTCATGTAACAGAAAAAAATTGGAAAACACCAGTCGAATTCACAAAGGATGTCACAGCAACTGTGGTCATTGTGTTGGAGTGGACAGCTTTGGTCTACATCAGGAATGAAAGCTGTTAATTTTTATCTCAAATTACCCTTAACCATAAATTTTAATAAAACACTTTTATTAAATAAAGTTGCATATTTATAATCCTGTACAATTTTATTCTTTAAAGATGACACATGGGAATAAAGTTAATAACATATTTTTGAACAATTGGTTGATCATTAAACTGACCCACTAGTAACTTAACTGATAATCTATAGTTTGTAAAGCACTGCTCTAAATAACTTTAAAAACACTTACTGTTGACTTTTGATATTGTCTTATTTCCATGAGTGCCTTTACACCTGGTTTTCTTCTTCGATGAGCTCTTTGTTGCTGTGGTACAGGTGGTCTTTGAGCAGGAGGTATGGTATCTGATGATTCTGAATCTTCATCATCACTTGATGGGACCCTTCCTCGTACTGCACGATGAGTTTGAATGCCTGAAGGTCCAGGTTGGGGGGAAGAAGTTCTCCTACTACTCCTTCTATTAGTTTTCCCACTTTTTCGAGGATGTTCTTTTTTTGAAGTTTGAGAATTTTCTTCCTGTAGTTCAAAATATATATCAATAAAATTAATAATTCATTAGGAGAATACAACATTAATTTCATTTAGCAGTTAACTTAAAAAATAGTCACATTGATATAATTACATTGCAGAATACATTTCATAAACAATGAAACTGAAACTAAAACAATGCTCACCAATGAAAAATCCTGAAAGAAAAATATCTCAAGATTTCTAAAATGAAATAAGTGGAACTTGCTAAAGTTGCCGATTTTGGGAAATTTTACTTGTATTCATGCAAAATAATATGAGAATTGTCTGGTAATGTGACCACTTGTCTAATGTGTCCACATGTGTACAATGACCAGTTAGCCTGTTATTATCAATGTTATTATCAACCCTGTAAAATGTGACCATCCATTTTTCTGCAAGCTGAAAATTTTTAAACTAAAAGACTAAAATGACCATCTTCTGAAATTTTATTTTCTTCCATAAAAAAATACAGGAATTTGTCTCCAGTACTGACTATTTGCTTAATGTATAAAGAGAAATGAGACCAATTTATCCTTTATAATGATTTTTGTACTTGTCTAAAGTGATCTTCCTTTTCCATTTTTTTCTCAAAGTGAGAGAGGAATATGGGATATCCTCCCTCCCCCACACACACACAAATATCAATGAATCTCAGTAGGAATAGGAATGCATGTATTTGCTACACATTGGCTAAGTCAAGTGATAGTACTATGTTTTTCTGAGGAGACGACTTTGTGATTGTTCAGGTTTGTTTTAAAAGGTGTTCCATTATCATATGTTTTCAGAAATTCCAAGAATAAACCTGCACATGTCACTGTATAGCCCAGTAAATTTAGGGTTTGGTAGCTAAGTAATTTATAATGAGCTGAAAATTTCAGAATTAGCTCCTTATGACGAGTACAAAACAACCTTAAAAGTCTCAGAAGTTCTCATGTGTGCTTCTATCCAAAATGGCCGATCAAAGATGGCCGCTAAGACCTTTTTGCATCGTCCAATATTTTTTCCATTTCTAAATCATATATCAATATTTTTTTACGTCTGAAAAATTCTGTGACCTCTACTTACATCTGTTTTAATGTATACATAAGGCTTGACTAAAGCAAGGGTATACGGGGTATGTGCCCCGAGCCCCCGTGCCAGAAACAGCCTCAAAAACTAAATTTAGGGTTTGGTAGCTAAGTAATTCATAATGAGCTGAAAATTTCAGAATTAGCTCCTTATGACGAGTAAAAAACAACCTTAAAAGTCTCAGAAGTTCTCATGTGTGCTTCTATCCAAAATGGCCGATCAAAGATGGCCGCTAAGACCTTTTTGCATCGTCCAATGTTTTTTTTTTTTTTTTTCATTTCTAAATCATATATCAATATTTTTTTACTTCTGAAAAATTCTGCGACCTCTACTTACATCTGTTTTAATGTATACATAAGGCTTGACTAAAGCAAGGGCACACGGGGTATGTGCCCCGAGCCCCCATGCCAGAAACAGCCTTAAAACTAAATTAAAAAAAACTAGAAAAATAAAAATAAAATTCCTAAAAAAATCTCTCTGTTGAGGCTTTTTAATGGTCTTCTAAAAGAACGTTAAGGTGTAAGGGTGCCACAAAGAGATATCTGCCCAGGCCTCAGTCCATTAGTCGAGCGCTGTACCTAGTTTTTATCAAAATAAAAGCTAAAATGAGTTGTACATTCATTTATTTGTCATCATATTAATAAAATTTCATTGGCCATTAGCCTGTTTTGCCGTGCTTGAGAAACTATTGGCAAGTCATCTGTATGTTTGTAATCCTACTTGTGAGAATTATTTTTGAAATTTTCTTTTAAAAAATGACAGATATTCCATTTTTCTATATAGAAATAGAACTGTGGAGGACTGTGTAAAAAAAAGACAGAAAGTTTAAACAAGTTTAAATTATTCATTACAAAAATTTAAATCCAAAGTAAAAATACAATAAAAAATGCTTGTAATAAATAAGCTAATATTGTTATGTTAAATAAACTTAAAACAAAAGTACCAGAATGCCACTCATTCAATCGCTATCGTCGTCTTCGAATTCGTTAATTGGACGAACTGAATTTGTGCATGTTTCTCCTAAGCATGAGGAACAAAACTTAGAACAATGGAGAGCTGCCTTCTTGCACTGACATCTTTTATCACAGTCCCTTGTTGCAGTTATTTTACAATCACAAGAAATAAGATGCAGAAGATCTTCAGGCGCTGCGGGAAGTGCTGAAGGTAATGGGTTTAATCTGCCTTCGATCATGACCCATCCCCATTCAGTAGGATCTAGGTTGTTTCCCAGCCACTGTTGAACTTGAAGATAAACCCGAAGAGAATGCTGCAAAGTGCTGCACTTGTTGGTGGAAGAACGGCAAGGTTAAATTTTGATGAGAGATTTTTGGTTACTTCTTTATTGTAACGGATATATCGCAGCTCATCTAGGGAGTCAACTTTCTCTCCCCCATAAATATTCTTCATGAATATTACCCCAATTTCAATTACCTTTTGGGGTTTAAGTTTAGGACTGTTGTATAAAGAAGTCAATGAAAGCAGTTCATGGTTTTCTTTATCAATTTAAAAGCTGAGGATTTCCCCTACCTAAAAATTGATGATGTGGTATCACATCCAGTTGCTGCATGTAGGAAGAGAATGGAATCCTTCATGGGGCCAAGGGATGTTTGAATTTTAAGTATGGTGTAGCATTTTTGTTCGTGGTCGTAGAAAGAAGAGTGGTTTTCCTGGATTACCTCGTGCGATGAGACTGGTCAGCAGATCTGTGTCAGAACCAACTACTGTGACTAATCTAGAACTGGTCATACTTGAATTGATTGCTGTTGTGCAGATTAGTGCATCAGCATCATCATCCGCCTGTAGGGCAGCTATTCCTTCGGCCTGGAAGTAGCCCATGACCATTCGAATAAGCCTAGCCTTGTTCTCTGAGTTCCGTAGAAAAGCAGCTTGTTTGGTTGTGGCCACCATGTTTTCGTCAAAAGCAATAGTAGCAGACATTTTCGACATCAATCTTCTTTGCCTCTCTACACTTTTAGTTGATAAGGCACAAGTGTACCCATCAAAAACAACTGTTTCACATGGAGAAAAGTGTTTCTGGACAAATCTAACATATTTGAGGTAAATATCTCTGTAGGTGTCGGACTCATTCCAAACTAATGCATGCAAAAGAAATCCTCCCTCTACAATAAACGAGCAAATTGACGGAGGTTCAACACAAGGCTCAATTGTTTCAATGATAGCAGCTAAAGTTGATTTAACATTCTTCCACATTGAAACTTCATCAAAGAGGGAGGGAGGTTGAGGAGCCAATTCGTATTTGAGGTAATCTCGTAAATTTTCATTTGACTTGAGTACAGCAGCAATCCTGGTAAACAGCTGTTGAGGATTGAATATCACAGTTGAATTCCTTATTATCAATGTGTTATTTGTTGCCGATATTGGTATAACTCTCTTTTTCCGTTGAAGTTTAATTTCCCCAAATGAACATCCTATGATTGAAGACAGTAAATTTTCACCAACTTTCTTTGCATTGTCGCAGTTTGTTTTATTATCAGCAACCAATCCAGTAGCTATATTCATCAACAAATGTTTAGGACATGAATTATCAAAAGGATTGTGAAGCAGTAACCATTCAGATAATTTATTCAAATCAGAATCATCTCTTGATTGTCTGGAAGGCCGAAATTCAACGTGTTGTTCTGAGCATACATAAGTTTTTTCACAAAATTCTTCTAATACTTCCGATACTTTCATGTTCATTGAGCAAGAAGCAATCCTTCTGGACAAAGTAGAATCTTCCATTCCTCGGCCATGTGTTAAGCCTCCTGCTACTTTTATGGATTTCATGAGACTTTGCTCTATTATCATATCTGGTGCAACTCCACTCCATGCCTTGTCTTTTCTGCGAATAGTAAAATAACCATCAATAAATTTTTTTAATTCATTGCTTTCCATTTTCGCCGTCAATTCTTCCATTTGCTGAATATATAAATGGGCGCATTTGGCATAAAAAATGTGGCCTGCTGCATGAAAGTAAAGCATCATGGATTTAATGCTATACAAATGTAATTCCCAGTTCCCAACTCGATCTGCTTGAATATAGAAAAGAATAAGTGCAATCTGTTCCATGTACTGTAACCACAGTTTGCCAGTTCTAGAAAAATCTCTATTTTCTGCAGCTGTTTCAATAGTGTTGATCAGCTGTTTAATGCAGTTGTTGTCTTGAAGATCTTCAATACGGCTTTCATTTGTCACCATAAGTTCATGAATAACATCGCGAATTTTGCTTTTGGTAATGTCATCTAACTCGTGCAGATAGTGTTGAAAAAGTTTCTCATACAGAGCTATGTATGTGAGAAAATGTGCTCTTAAGGCTCTTGAATAAGCATGCCCATTCATCATTTTCTCAATCGTTTGCTTCGAATACAGCAATTCCCATAGCTCTTCGATTCCACTGCCTGCCATTAGGTATCCAATAGTACCTAGGTAAGACATGAGAAGATGGAACCCCCCAAGTCTCACGACAACATTTGCCTTCAGGAAATTCCAACAGGAATGCCAACAGGAAATTCCTTCATTCACTATCTTTTATTCTAATTCTCATCTGCATTTTTTGATTAAAAATGACTGTGTGTTAAAATATACATGAAAACTCCTAAGGAAAAAACGAGTTTTATTTTTTTAAGTAATTTCAGTTTAAATAAATTGAATTACCGTACATTTATAATTAGGGGAGTGCGAAGAGAAAAATGCGCCCTGTCCAAAGTTGCTATTTAGCGCCCCTGACCCCCAACTTTTTCTTGTGATAGGCTAAAAAATGACATTGGTAGTATAAATTTGGCGCCCCCTTAATTTCCGTGCCCGCAGTGACTGCCTCCTCCCCCCTCTCCTTCGCACGGCGCTGTTTATAATTTTTTTATTTTATAAACCTTAGCTCATATTCCAATTAGCATACTTGCTGACTGCATTGGTTTCCTGTAGAAGTGAAAAATATTCACTTTTGACTTAAATATGCAGAAAAACATCCAACTAGGCGCAATTATTTGGCGACCACAGTTGATCCGCCATTTTGGATAGAAGCCGACATCGAAATTTTTGAGACTTTTCAGAATCCATTCTATACATATCCAGGAGCTAATCCTGAAAATTTTAGCTCATTATAAATTTCTTAGTTATCGACCCCTTTTTTGGTCTAAATTTACTGGGCTATGTATGCTTACAAGATTTGCAAAGATTAATGTTTAGTTTTAGTTGTATGAACTGATAGCAGGGTTGGAAAAAAACATGTTTTTTATTTAAAAAAAAACAAAAAACATGTTTTTTTTGTTTAAAACATATTTTAAATGTTTAAAACGTTTTTTTCTCACACAGCACAGTTTTGATTAAAGTGAACAAAAATTATTAAATATAAATGCGAGGAAAGAATGAAAATATTTTCAAACGGCAGTAGGGAAGAAAAAAAGTATATAACAAATACCAAACATTAATTAGCAATTTTATTTTTATTCTAATTATTTATTTATTTTTTAATTATTTACTTTTATTCTATTTTTATTTCATTTAATTGTTCAGTTCTTTAAAAATGGTAACAAGTTTGTCAATACCCTTACAACAGCCTTATGAACACTCAAACGATTTCCGGTTTTGCTTTGCACAAAACCAAAAGTAGAGAAAACTCTTTCTAATCCAGCAGTAGAACATACAGCTGTATGTAACTGTTTTATGATATTCATGGCATTTTTATCAATGTGTTTTTCAAGGCTTAACCACCACAATAAATGTTATTTCCACTTTATTTGATTCTCCAATGGCAAATTTATGATTGGCAACTGCATCAAACATATAATCAGAGAATGGAGCTGACTTAGCTTTATAATTTATAATTATTGGAATTAGTTCAGGACATAATTTGGCAGCAAGGTTCATGCCTTTTTCAGTCTCATCAATTGCAAGTGATTCTCCTTTAAAGCGTAATGAAATATGTAAAAAATATGTAATAAATGTGTAAAAAAATATGAAGTACGTAAAAAATTAGTTAAGAAATAAATATTTTTTAAACATGTCCATTTTTTATTATTAAATTATTATTATTATTATTTTGAGAACATATTCAAACTGAAAATCAAAATAGATAGATTGGTTGATAGGTAGCATACTTTTATAACTCTGAGGACAGAAAAGCAAATTTAAACAATAAGAATTTAAAAGGAACTGAAAGTAGATAAGTTTTTTTTTCATTTCAGTTTATTTTCATAAATGAATTATTAAAAAGGAAATACAATTAAAAGAAATTTAAATTAATGTTGAATTTTTTTATATATGAATATTTTAAACTGAAGTCATTATAATTTTAATAAAGAAAGAGAAAAAAAACAATAAAAAATCTTTTTTAACTACTAAACAAATATCTATAAAGTATTATAGCATTATCTATTGATGGGAGAAAGTATTATTTATAGTATATTAAGAAGGCCTTTAGCCCAGATTTTTTACTCAATATTATGTTCTCTGTGCACCAACTGCCAAATTTATTCCCTAAAACAAAGAAATAGATTTCTCAAAATATACAAATAAATACTTTAAAAGTGTTGTAAAAATAGATATTATTTAATTATTATTTACCTTAGATCTTTTGGATGTCCTCGCATCCATTTTCAAAGGAGTATAAAAGAAGATAATTCATTAGAAATGGAAAACGTAAAAACAAAACAAAAACAGTCTGCGTGTACAAACAAAGTCACTATGAATTCATCAAAACACCAAGGATATTGTACCAGAGTGCCGAATATTAAGAAACGACGTCATTACAAACAGTATCATTGTTAAGCAAAATTTCGAGGGATTCACAGATAGTTGAAGAGTAATGGTTTGATGTTGAAAAGATTATTTTAGTTTTGTTGAAATTTATCAAGATATTTTCTTTTTGTTGCATTCTAGATAAGGCTGTACTAGTCTTGTTGTATTGTATATCCAAAAAATGCTCTTTCAGTTTTACTTTTAATCTTCGAAAATTACTATATTATAGAACTTTGATATTATATAAAAAATCATAATTGAGATATTAAAAAAAAATGTATTTCCAATTTTAGAGGAAATAAATTTACTTTAAATACTTAATTAAAATTAAATAACCAATTTATAATTTTAATAAAATTTTAATGTCTTTTAGTACATACAGCTAATTAGAAATTTTTAATACAATTTTATTTCATAAATTTTAATTTGTGACATTATTAGCAATAATCATGTTTTAAACATTGTTTTAAATGTAATGTTTTAAACACGTTTTAAACAGCTGTTTTAAACGAAATGTTTTAAACATAACAACCCTGACTGATAGTTTTCTTATTGCTTTCATAGTTTTTCCCAAGTTTTTATTTTTAATGCAGTTATCTTTGTTTTTAAAGTGTGAAGAATAAAGAATCAAAATCTAAAAAATCTTAACAGTATAAAGTGTTGTGTTTAAAAGATAATTGAAGTTGTTATTTTTCTAATCCATAATAGTCAAAGAATATTAGCTGAAAATTTTAAAATAATTAAAACTTGTGTGAGAAATATATTAAAATATATATATAAATTCATATATTCTTTAATTTATAATTAGATATTACATGATCTTATAATTAATTCTTTGCATAAAAAATGTATAAAAAAAAAAAATTATAAAACATAAAAATAATAATAAAAAATTAAAAATGTTAAAAAGTAATAAAAAAATAAATAAATAAATAAATAAATACACATATAGGTTGGTTGGGTGGGTAGATGTTAGAGTACGGGGGAGGGTGGTGTTGTCTGGATAAAAACGCAAAGGTTAATTATTTATTTTAAAAAATTGAGAGTGGGTTATTTATTTTAACAAAATTTTTAAACTGTTTAATTTACACCAATATATGGATATTCGTCTAGTTATATCTATAGTTAAATAGCTATATTTTCAATATCAAATTATTTTTAATGTTATTGATATAATTTTTGGTATTATTATTAATAATATTATTACTATTATTTTTTTTTATTTTTTTTATTATTATTATTATTATTATTATTTTTTTTTTTTTTTTTTTTTTTTTTTTTAATTATCCTATATTAAGATAATGAGTTTTTACCATGTAAAGTCACAATAAATGTTACTAATTAAAGTAACAATAATGTATTTTAAGTTATATGTTAATATGAATGTTATCTCTTAATTCTAATTTTAATCATTTTATTAATTTAATTTTATGTTAATATCGATTATTATTTTTTCCGGTTCAATTATATTTCCATTCAGCTTTATCTTTTTTGTTTGTTATGGATAACTATTATTTTTACTTACTTTCAACTCCTTTTTGTAAAATATCTTTGTTCCTTGTTTAATAATTTGGTTTTTGTGTGATGGTAGTCCCAAATTCGTATTGTTTTGCTATTTCATGGCAAATACGAAGATGAAACCACACACTCCATTTGTAGTTCCAAAGTATTTGGAACCTGAAGATTCTGCTTTGGTTCTACAAATTTCAATTGTATTCATATTATTCTTTTTTTCCTTCCATGTTCAATGTGCTACAAGTTATTAAATTCAATGGTTAATTTCAAATGGTTAATATTGTTTACTATAATTCAATTTAATTCTTTGTTTTGGTTTATTGTTTTATTGATAAAATCCGTTGGTGAATCTTGTCTACTTTTAATGGTATTTTATATATATATATATATATATATATATATATATATATATATATATGTATATATATATATATAATACCATTAAATATATATATAACAAAGATTTGAAGAAAATGAAAATAAGTCTAGGAGTTTTAAAATTCAGATAAGAGTCTATTATTTTGAAGTAAGTCAAGCAACTGTTGAATTGTTTAAAAAAGAAAAAAAAAATGTGTGGGATGAATGCTTCAGTTTCTGGACCTTTGGAACAAGAAACAGCTTTAGAGTTAAGAAAAAAAAAGGGGGGGGGGAAACCTCAATGTAGAAAATTTTACTGTTTCTAATGACTTGCTACAATATAGATATTAAAAAAGAGATAATATTTCTCAGAAAATTTTGTATGGAGAATCTCATGATGTTGATAATATGGAAACAATAGACTAATTTAAAAGACAATTTTCTGATTTGCTGGAGAATTACAATAAAGAAGACATATTCAACGCTGCTGAATGCAGTTTCTTTTATCAGGTAATGCCAAACAAAACATAAACAATAGCTGGAGATAAATGTAAATATGAAAAGATTTCTGAAGAGAGAATTACCACTTTGCTGGACTGCAGTTCAATAGGACAGAAATTAAAACCTCTTGTGATAAGAAAAAACCATGCTATTACAAAAAGGTATCAAGAATTTACGTCTCATGGTATAGTAATAAAAAAAAAAATTCAGGATGACATTCTCTATTTTTTCCAAATGGGCTATGCAATTAAACAAACAGATTAAACAAAGAAAGAAAAAGATTCTATTGCTTATAGATAACTGTTCAGCCCATTTTAGTGATTTGTCGTTTTTGAATGTGAAAGTAAAGTTTATACCTAATACTACATCACATTTATAGCTTCTACATCAAGGAATGAATAATTAAGCTTTAAAGCTGCTTAAATTTATTCTATGCTAAACAAGTTGAAGTGAGTAAAAAATCATCTGCTGGATTAAAATACTTTGTATTTTAAAATTAAACTGTTATTTTTATTTTGTAAGTTCTCGTTTGTGTGTATCTCAATAATTTCAGAGTAACCCTCGTATATATACATACATGCATAAACTTTTTAGATGGGGCTGATTTTGGGTTCTTGGGATCATATGATGAAAAGTTATGAAGGAATTTTTCGAAAGTCTTGCATTAGTAACGACCTCAATAGTAATATTTTTTTAATCAAATCTATCTAGTTGCACACCACATTTAAAATAACAAGTCACAAGGTATGCATAGAGAAAATAAAACACATTATTGATCATCAGGAATTATGTTCAAAAAACAAACTCCTCTACACAGTGAAACATTGACACTCTGAAAATCTTCATAAACAATCCTTTTGATTTCTAATAATAAACATTTGGATGTAGTTGAATAGAAATAATATTCTTTTCCATAGTAATTCAAATAATAAATTTCAAATACTTCTTGGGATTTTGTTTTTTGAGTGTCAATTTGAAGACATTTTTGGTTATTAGATTCAGCAAATAATAGAAAATAATAATAATAATAATAAGGAGATTGTTATCATTAAAATTAAAATACTATACTTAGCACACAATCCTTGAATACTCACTTATTCAATTTCATATTTTGAGTTTAATTCTTCACGATAATCTCCCCAATCAAGGAAAAATTTCTTTTACAGCTAGAGCAAAATCTTAAAGATCACCGTGTTATGTTATTAAATGTGTTAAATAATGTGCATTTAAAAATAAATAAATAAATAAATAAATAAAATATTTTATATTTTTTATCTATTTTATCTTTGATCAATTCAATTGTTTGAAGAATTTCCGTTTGAGCAATAGATATGTTCACCAATGTGTAATGATTTTAATCCTATACATAAAAAAAATTACCTAACCCATTATATCTAATGCTTATTTAAAGTGTTAAAAGTAGAAATTATTTATATCCAATAATCTATAACATGTAAATTATAAAGAAAAAAGAGAAAATGCCATTAAATTTCTTCTTAAAGAAAAAAAAAAAAAAAAAAGCCAGTTGGTGTAAACCATGGTTAAATCCGATTGGTTTAAACTATGCCAATATGCCAACCCTGCTAAATTGTTAAACAAGTTCTTGCAAAGTTTACAAATTGTTAAACACTTTACATGCTAGACATTTTGCAGATACACACTTTTAGCATTAGGTTATATGCAATTTTATCCAGGATTAAATTTTTTATCACATCAATCACCTAGTTAAATACAGATTGCTTCAAAATATTTTAATACAAATAAAAATATTCAATAAATTAACAAATGTTCTGTTTCAAAACAAAGATAAGTATACAGACTGAAACATCTAATCAATCCTACAACTTTCAATACAAAATTTCAGCAAAGCTGATGTTGACTATCTAGTGTTACAAGGAAAGATTGAAAAGGAGTAGACAAAATTACTTGCATGACAGATTTAATGAAGTACTCATTACAGTACTGTACTTATAAAGTGCAAAATTTTATTTTCATGGCACTACAAATTCAATTTCTCAGTTCTATAATCAGAATTTTTTTCTTAATATTTTCTTGGAAGTTCCAAATATTTGCAACTTTTTCTAAGAATTTTCAAATTTTGATGACTTTTCCTCAGGAATGGTAAATGTCTTTCATTTTTCCAAGAGGCTAGACACTCAGTTTAAAATATCTTACGCTGCTCTTAAAACAAAAAGTCAGATGGCATGCGTTAAACAAAAATTACATGCCATGTTAAAAACTGCACAGGACTTAAAACACCCAGTGCTATATTGTAATAAATAAGCTTACAATAATCTTTTAATGTTATTGTGGGCTTAAAAGAATTTGCCACTGAAATGTTACTATCAACAGAATAATAATCTGAAGTATTAGCAAACATTACAATATGAACTAAAAGATAAATTAAAACTATGCCATCAAATTTGAAGAAATATTGAAGAATTGTAAAAAATATATTCTATTAATGTTGAAACATATAAAAAAATGCTAAATATTCTCAAAAATAGTAATATATTATGACACAAAACATGGTCTTAAATAAATAGATAAAATATGTGGTTAAAAAAATTAGTTATGTGATGATACATACTATAAGCAAATAAATTATATTACAGGTTTAAAACATTAATCTATTTGTATCTAATTATAAACATTAATTTAAAATAAGAAATACAATTTGCAAATATATATATATATTATCTGGAGGATTTAAAGCCCTAATTAATCAAGATCAGCAGTTCTTAAATTGTAGTCCATGGACCCTAAATGACTCACAATGCATCTTTAGAAGATTTATGAAGGATTCTAATTCAACATAATTTAATGTTTCTTATGTAGAACTTGAGGAAAATCTTCCTGAATCAAATTTCCTGAAACCTTGTGATTCCATCTTAGGAGGTTTTACTGCATCTCTATTAGCTTATATACAGTTTAACATTCTAACAATTTTTAGCTACTTCAGTATTAAATTCTATGAGTTCATAATATAGAGGAGATACAAAAAGATAATAAATGGTATCTTAGAATTTAAGAACTGTTGAGCTTTCTAGATGAATGAAAGTTTTACTGCATTCCTAAAAAGTTTAAAAAACATACTTTTTTCTTACAAAATAAAATTTTTAATAGTATTTTTTTAAATAGAACTTTACTCTGATAGTATTATCATTCATTTATTTTCACATAAATTTATCAGAAGATAATTTGAAGGATAACATTAAAGAGTCCTTTTGAAGGTAGAACATTAAAAAGCAAAAAATTTCAAAAAGTTGAGAATTCAGAAATTGTCAAGTTAATAACAAATTAATAGCAAATATTGATAATTTATAATATTACCTCATCAATTTCAGATGCTTCATCAAAATCTACAACCAAAGAAAGCAAAATTAGTACATTAGAAACATAAAAAAAAAAAATATTTTATGAATTTATTAAATATATATTAACAAAATAATATTCTTCACGCAAATATAATAAAAAAATAAATTATAGCAATATCAAAATATAACAGTTTGTAATATGTTAAGTTAAAAAAATACATTAAATATATTTAAGACTTTATTTGCAATGAAAAAAGAGATATAAAAAATTATTAACCATATTTTTCCCAATCCCAATGAAGTTTCGTCAGATTATGAGTATACTGTGTTCATTTAATAACATAGTAATATGAGTATACTGTTTATTTAGTAAGATTGACAAGACATATACTAATTTCTAATCTATTTTAAAAAATTAAAATAAGTTAACAGCAAAGTTATACACAACTTGCTTATGTTGTTGATTACACAAGTCCCACTAAGCTTGGGTACTTGTGTAGCTAACTACATACCTTTTTTTAAGAAAATATTTGTCTAGAATTAAGATTTGACAATAATAAAATAGGTATGGATATGTTTATCTATTGATTAGCAGTGTGAGAATGGAATGATCAGGGTTGGATTTTTGGTGGTAAAAACGGAAAAAAGTGGCAAAAATGGAAAAAAATGAGGAGGAGGGGAGGAATAAAATTATAATGGCACATATATCAGATTTTAACTTTTAAACTTTTCATCTTTATGAAAAAAAAAATGTTTCAAGATTTTTAACTAAAAATATATTTATAATTAATCAATTAATAATAAATAAAAGACACTATAAATTGATATTTTTATTTAAAGTAAAACAAATAGAGAAAGATCTATTTAAAAATTAAACAGAGCACAAAATCGCTGCAATTAGTCTTTTCTTTTTTTTTAAAATTGCATAGCAAAATAAGTGTTGTGGAAATTTACACAGAAATTTTTTTCCTGATATCAGATTGAATAAAAGAAAAAATTTAAAATGTTCTTCTAACAACAGCAGTATTTGAGCAACAAATTCGAAAATGAGTAACAATTTCATAAAAAATAAATCCTTACTATGTCACAAATTGATGAAATACTTTCACACCATTATTGAGCTAATCCAACAACATTAGCAGTTAAGTATGTTTGTGGTTGAAAAAGGCTATTCTTTCACTACATCTGTATTTTAGGTACAATAAATACATGATTAAAAAATGACATGGTAGAACTGTTTGTTTGAAATGTTTTTTGACCATGGCAATATGACTTAGCAAAACAGTATTCTGTACTTGAGAACACCACAAATGACAAGAATATGCTAATGCACTGACAATATTCAATAAATTTTCACTAGCTAGGGGTCTATCCAGGCAAAATCTGGGGATCCATTTATTAAAACAGGCCTCTTCACAAAAATCCATTTAATAAAACATGCCCCTGCACAAACATCATTTTAATAAAACAGCCCCCTTCACAATTTTTTTTTTTTTTCAATAAAACAAGCCCCTTCATAAAATTTCTAATAAAACAGACCTCTTCAAAAATTTCTGTTCCACAAAAACATACTTTTCATTGATTTATTAAAATGTATAATCAGTGATGCCGCTTGGCTTGAAAAATCCTGGGTCCCGGGGACTCATGACTTCTAAAATTCTGGGTCCCTTTTTCAAAAAAGCGGGTCCCCACTAATAAGTCATATTTTTAGACGCAAAAATTGAACTTGTTCATTTGCAAAAGAAAAGTTAAATGCAATAATTATTGTTTTAATTAATGTATAAATAACTAAAGCCAATATTATTTTTTTAAAAGATATTTACTTTTTAAAAAATAAATGTGCAAGACACAAATTATAAAATAATGCTTATTTGAGTGTAGAAGATAACAAGTATCACTATTTTTTAAATTTCTTTTAAAAAGGGGTAAAACTGATTTATTGAAAAAGACATTTTTTATAAAAAAAGAATACTTTTCAAAATAATCAGAACAATCAAAAATACATTGTGAAGCAGGAAAATCCGTTTTTGGAGGAGCCCAAAAAAAAAAAAAAAAAAAAAAACTATTTGGAAGCAGGGAAGTTAGTTTTTTGAAAAGAAAAATTCTATCCTGTCATTAACTTTTTTTTTTTCGTACCCCTTTGACGGAAATTACATTTTAAAGCTATTTTTTCACGAAATTTGCCGTTTTTTTCGCGATTATTTTGACGAAATTTGCCTTTTTTTCGCGATATTTTGACGAAATTTGTCGTTTTTTCGCGATCTTTTAACGAAATGAACCGGTTTTTCACGATCTTTTGACGAAATGTGCTATTTTATCACGATTTTTTGATGAAAATTGCTGTTTTCGCGAATTTTTTTACAAAATTTGTCGTTTTATCACGATTTTTCGATGAAATTTGTCGTTTTTTCAGATTTTTTTGAGGAAATCTGCTTTTTGTTCGAGATTCTGTAATAAAATTAGTCATTTTTTGCGAATCTTTTGACGAAATTCGCCGAAAATTATTCGTTATTTCGCAATTTTTTAACGAAATTTGTTTTTTGCGATTTTTTGATGAAATATGCCGTTTTTTCGCGATCTTTTGACGAAATGTGCCGCTTTTTTGCGATCTTTAGACGAAATGTGCCATTTTATTACGATTTGTTCATGAAAATTGCCGTTTTTCGCGAATCTTTAGACAAAATTTGCTGTTTTATCACGATTTTTGGACGAAATATGTCGTTTTTTCGCGATTTTTTGAGGAAATCTGCCTTTTTTTCGGGATTTTGTAACAAAATTAGCCATTTTTTTCGCAAAATTTTTGACGAAATTACCCGGAAGTTATTCGTTTTTTCGCGATTTTTTAACGAAATTTGCTTTTTTTTGCGAATTTTTGACGAAAATTACGCGTCCCGCGGGACGCGTAAGCTCCATTTTTTTGCGTCCCGTCCCCGATTTTTTGCGTATTTTACGCGCTATAGCGCGTCCGCGGCATCCCTGTATAATTAAACAAAATAAGCCCTTCGGAAAAGAAAACTTTGGCTGAATGATTTACCTGCATCAACCCCTGCTTGTGTGATCATTAATAATTGTAATACAATGGCAGTGGTTCTTGAGAAAAGTTTGTAAATATTTTATACTGTTCCAGATAGTGCCGCAAGATAACTGTGCAGTAACATAATGATTGCATTCTTTTAGTTAAGCACATGGATGTGGAGTATGATGATCACAAAAGTAGTTTTGTATTTCAGTGACAAGCTTCGTAATTGTTTGAGGAGTTACATATTCTCCTAGAGCATTTAACCAATAGCCAGAGCAGCCATATGTTATAAGTTTATCAGTATCTCTTAGTTCTTGCCTCATGTAATTAAAATAAAATCCTTATAATATAAAATGTATTAAAATGCTAGTAATTTTTTGCTAGTAGCAAAAATTGTGACAAAAAGTATTTTTGCCGGGAAGGTTTTTTTTTTCCCACTTCGATAAAAATTGGCCAACCCTGATAAGGCTTGATCCTGTTTCTTTCTTTTAATTAAAATAAACATTTTGGATAGTAAGATTTAAATTATTTCAATGGTATTTTGTCTTGTCTGTATAAATTGTATATATTTAAGTGACATGTAAAAAAAAAGCAGGGGTTAAAAAACCTCAAACCGTTCAATTTTTCTGCATTTATAATTGTTATGAGGGAAACTCTCTCCTCCAGAGAAAACCTGAATTTTAAGCCCTGATATTCAAAGAGAAATAGTTTTTGTAAATTATATTTCAATACATTTAAAATGTTTTAATGGTGTGTGAAACATGTTTGTAATTTATTATTTGAGATGCCATTGTATAAATAAATATTCATCTTAATTAAAATCATATTTAGTACCAAATATTCGAATGCGGCAGGCAAAGGAGCCTCGGATATACAATAGTCATTTAAAGTAGTCTTTAGTAATTTAAAGTAATTTTCTTCATCTTATCTAATGGACAGAATTATCTGCAACTGACAACAAAATAAACTGTAAGAAATTAGTGGTGTCCAGAGCATATGAAGCCCTGATTTATATGGCATACCTGACAACACTAGTGGTAAGAGTCGCCTTTTAAAGTGCAAAATAATAAAGAATAATATCATCCATTTTTACCATTATCAAGTCATCATTTCATGAAAATATAAACATTTCATTAGTTTTCTCATAATTATCCTTCTATACCATTTCCTTCTGTAGATAACCAGAGAATGATTGGAAATGAAAAGCCAGTTGACACTTTTATTGTTTTTGTACGAGATAGAATACTTTTTCTTTTTACCTGTGCAATAAATTTGCCTAATATAACTATCTTTTTCTTTCTTTAAATTAAGTTATTGTTACTCCATTCCCTATATAATTTTATATATAAAAAAAAGTGACCAATAATATTCACACATTTCTTTTTTTAGCATAATTTATTACTGTGTAATACATATCTCTACCAATTATTAATATTTACAAGTTGCTGATATGTTTATTAAAATTAAAATTCTGTTATCTGCTTTCTTTGCTTAGGAGTTAAGCCACAATGAGATATTTCATTTGTGGCCCAAAAAGTTTGTATCATTATGGCCCAAACAAGAAAATGGACAAAATTTTGTCTTATATTAAAAAATTACCATAATTTAACAAATTATAGATTATAATAAAAAGCTATATTAATATGTTTCAAGGAAATACACAACACTTATCACTACTATTCAAATGAAATTAAAATGATAGTATATAAAAACATGTATAAAAATAACTTTTCAAGTCAAAACAGACACAAATAACACTTTCTGTAAAACATGAGCTAGTAGCCGTTTGCACCAAAGAATTCTGGATAGCAAGCAATTAGCTTCTATTTATCCCATTTAGAAGGCAGAAATTGTCTGTGAAGTAGTTATTGGTGAAATTACAAATGTTTCAATGTGGCCCACCCTGTCCTAAATATGATTTGAGATCACACAGAAGGTTTCAAAACACTTTATATACTTCTTTTTTAGTAATTAATGAAATTAAATTGTTAATTTATAATTTATCAAATTCTTATTTAAATGGGAACATTATGATTATAAAAAGACATTATTCTTTTAATCAAAATACGAATAGAAATAAAATTCCAAATTATTTTGAAAAATTTATAAAAGATTTAAAAAAATTGTTTAAAAGAAATTTAAAATGCAGAAAATTTTCAAGGTTTCAAAATTGAATGTTGATATTGAAATGTCAAAGTTTGGTACAGTTTCAGTATGAAAATGATTTCTAAGCTTATTTTTAACATAGCAAATTAAAAGCTAAAATTTCCAATAGAATAGCTAATTTTATTTTCCAGTGCAACTTTAAGAATTTAAATAATTGATATCCTTGGGATTATTTTTTTTCTTTCTTTCTTTTTCTGTTTTGTAGTCATGGAAGGAACGGAATACTGTACTTTTAATAAAAAGTAAAATGACTTACCAGGAGGTTGTACTGAACTCCTTGTTACTGGAGTAGATGTTTGAGGATTAAAAGAACTTGATGAAGTGGTACTAACAAGAGAGGAAGAACTCCTATCTGTAGCAGCAGCAGAACGACCACGTCTAAAAAATACAAAGATACCTGAGAATATGAAAGTTTTAAATACTTTATATAACTCTTATTTATTATTAAACAAATTATTGCTGCATAATTCTATAATAAAATTGATAATTGGAAAACAAACACTACTTCACAATTATATTTTTCTTCAGTGGGGATGGGCGTTCATCTGTATCATAAGCATTCATCTGTATATTTGTACAGTAGATTTCCTCAAGTCACCAAAACTTGAAACCTGAGGTTCTATGAATGTCAGGGCTCGAAAAATAGCGGTCCCGAGATCCCGGGGAACCCAGAAATCATTTCTGGGAACGTATATTTTTTCATTCAGGTTCCCAGTCGGGAACCTAAAAAATTGCCGTATCTGAAAGCGATGACGCGGACACATTATAACACGTAATTTACGCAAAAAATTGGAGATGGGACTTAAAAAAAATAGCTCTTAAGCAGCCCGTGTGATGCGTAATTTCGTCAAAATGTTACGAGAAAAGCCCGATTTTTGTCAAAAGATCACGGAAAAACGCAAATTTTATCAAAAAATCACGAAAAAATGGTAATTTTTTTTTTTTAATCGTGAAAAACGGCAAATTTCCTTGAAAAATATTGGAAAAACGGAAATTTCAATTAAAAAATCGTGAATAAAACGGAAATTTTCGTCAAAAAATTGCAAAAAAGCGACAAATGTCATTAAAACAAATATCGAAAACAACACATTTCGTTCAAACATGGCTATAAAACGGCAGGTTTAATTAAAACATTGTGATAAAATGGCAGATATTGTGAAAAAATTGCAATAAAACGGCAAATTTTGTCAGAAAATCGCAAAAAACGGCAGATTTTGTGAAAAAAATCTCAATAAAACGGCAGATTTTGTTAAAAAATCGTGAAAAATAGGCAAAATACGGGAAAAAATTGCGAAAAAACGGCAAATTTCATCAAAATGCTCATACATAATTTTTTCTGGGAATCTATGTTTTTCATCTGGGAACCTTAAAAATTTTCGATTTTTCGAACTTTGATGAATGTTAGAATTTTGTAGATTTGTGGTCATTAGGACTGGGCGATGTAGAGATTTCTTAAATCGATTTATCATCCATCTAACATCGCGATTTAGCACTAATTTTACCTTCTATAATACGAAACCTATCATTTAATTTTAAGTAACAAAATACGAGCTTTATGCAAATGCAACTGTATTTCACTTGGCGATCAATAATTATTATTTAAGTCGTCACTTGGTGAGTGATGACTAGAGTGGTGATCAATGACCAGGAAATTACTTGAAATGCATGTGGAATCAAAGCTGATAAATATATTTTGCTAAAATAAAACTGTATTTCTTAAAAAAATAATCCAACTGAACACGATAAAAGAACTTGGCAAAAAAACGAAATATTGAAAATACAGCTATGTAATTGAAATGTTTGCATCCAGTAGAAAAAAGAAATAACCACTTTTTTAATTAGATGTAATCAATGTAAAGATGCATATTTCCATGAAAAAAAACTGCATTTAACTTGGTGATTGAAAATAGATTTTTTAATCGCCACTTGGTGAGTGACGACTAAGGTGACGATTGATGTTCAATAAATTTACTTGAAATGCATGTGAAATCAAACCTGATGAATTAATATATTTTCCAAAATAAAACTTTTGTTTCTTGGAAAAATAATTCCAACTGAATACAGTAAAAAAAAAACATGACGAAAAAACAAAATATTGAAAATACAGCTAAATCATTGAAATCTGTTTGCATCCAGTAGGAAAAAGAAGAAAACACTTTTCTAATTAGATGTAATCAATGTAGAGATGCATACTTCTATGAAAAAACTACATTTCACTGGGCGACTGAAAATAGATTTTTTTAACCACCACTTGGCGAATGATGACAAGGGTGGCCAATGAAGGAAATTTTTTAATTGCCACTTTTAGATTTTTAATAACCACATGGCAAGTGACCGCTGCTAATTTTAAATCAAATCCTACTAAATCAATTTAACACCAGCTTGTGATGTTTTTCTTAAATAGTTTTTTTCTTAAATCGCCTTTTTCTTAAATTGAAAACACTGAGGTTTGTGATGTGTGTTTGAATCGGATGCTCTAAATCGATTTAACACCAACTTGCTCTGTTTTCCCTAAATCATCTATTTTTTACATCACCATTTTCCTAAATCCGAAAGCATTGAGGCTTGCAAAGTTTGCTTAAATCGCTAAATCGATTTAACACTGGTTTGACATGCAAGCAGTATATACACCAAAGTAGATAACTCAACATTCTGATGTTAGCTATGAATCATTATTTGAAATCGATTTAAAACCAATGGTTAAATCACGATTTAAGACTGACTAAATCGCGATGTAAGGCAATGGCTATATCGTGATGTAAGGCGATGGCTAAATCGCGATGTCTGGCAATGGCTAAATCGCGATTTCCGATGTAGCGATTTAAGAAACTGACTAAATCGCGATTTCCAATGTAACCTTTAAATCGATTTAAGAGATAGATCAATTTAAGGCCCAGGCCTAGTGATCACTGTTTCGTTTACATATAAAAAAAAAAGCAATTTGAATACAGTCAAGCTTTTTGTTGCAAGCGATCAGTACATGTGCCTCTGTTGTTTGCACTTTCATTCAGGGCTGTGTTTTTGCCGGCAGAAACAAGTGGTAGAAAGTGGTTTTAACCAGCAGAAACTGGCATAAATTCATTTCAAGACATAATCTGAGACTTTTAATTGTATTCAATTACTTATACATTTTATTCATGATAAATAACAAATAATAATTTGGATTAAACATAAAGTAAAAAATATGATTGTTCTATTGTAGCTGCTCATAAAATTTACTTAGCTTTATTTAATGATGGAAATATCATTTAAACTCACAAATGCAAGATTCAAATCTCATTTAATGCAGTGTTAGCTTTTATGCTAGATTATTTTTTTAACTAAATTCTTTATATATTAAATACATGAGTGAATTATGAATCATGGCAGGTTAAAGCTCTTATTAGTATTACTTCTTAGTTTCTGTCAGTTTTTGCCACTTACTGGCAGAAGCTTGCCAGCCCTAAAGTTGAGTGAACTGTATATCAGGGGTGCAAAAATTGTTTCTACTCTCAACATTTCCCCCAATCCACATGAAAGTTTCCCCAAAATTTTACAGTATGTTACAGGTAAATTCTGTATTACCGTAGGTATAGAAAATTTATTTTTCCAATGACATTTGCAATTTTTATTTATGATCTTTTAATGGAAATTACTCAAAACAGGAAATTATTCATCATGTTGTAATTTAATTGCATTTTTTATTTTCAAATATCATAAAAACACTCAAAGTTAATGTTACTTTAATTATCATGTGTAATAGTTAAATATTTTTCCCTTTTTTTTTTTTTTTTTTTTTTTTTTTTTTTTTTTTTTTTAGCTTATGGCAATAAGTTTTCTCTTGCAATACTGCTCTTTTTAATGAACACCCTGCTCTTTTTCGTTATAAAGTAAACACTACTTCAACAAATCCTGCAATATCTACTGAGTAATAATTATTCCATGAAAATTAATCGTATTACGTATCGTATTAAATAGCATATACAATAATGAATGTGATATTAAAAAAAAAAACACTTGACAAATGAACCTTGTTTTGGATGATCTCCTTTTCATATTCCTTTCAAGCTGGAAATTACGTACAAAAAGTTTCCGATAAAATTTCTTGTATCTGATCGTAGACTGCAGTATGATTTAGTTTCAGAAAAAAATAATTAAAATCATCACGATTCTAAATATTAACATGAAAATAACAAAAATTGAGAACGCTTTTAAAAGTTTATTTTTGAAAAACCGCTACTAAATCGAAGTAGTAGTTCAAATTTCAAACACAAGTCGATATAGAGCACGGGCACGGTTGCAAGTAAACTGTCATTTTCACTATTTGGGTGGCAGAAACTTCGCCGTTCCTTGTTTGTCGTCGTTTAAATCCATAGCAATCTTCCCGATATCATGACTTTTTCGTCCAATCATGATTATTTTTTGGAAAAATATAGTCCTGTCTGGCTAGGCTTAACCTTTTTCTAATGTTTCATTCACCCTCTGCCCCCCCCCCCCCCGATATATAAAAAAAAATAAACATTTATTGTTGATATCTATATCTATATAGTTTAAAAATTCTGTTCCGTTTACGGCTTTGTACTGATAATAAATCAATAATGAATAAAGCAAATTAGGTTTCTTCTGTCAAAAATTACACTTTCCGCCCTTTGCCCCCCCTCCTCTGATCATATACAGTTTCATATTTTTAAAACTCTTTATTTTGTTTAAATAAAAGTTGTCGCATTTGTTTCTGACTTATCACAATAAATAAATAATAATTTAGATTATCTCCAGCTTATCCGAAATATGTATGCTTCCATTCTTAGCCCCCTCCCCCCCCCCATTCCCATCAAGCAAATAAATGTTTTTTTTTTTTGTTTTTTTTTTTTTTTTTTAATTTCTATAAAAAAAATTCTACTATTTTTTTCTCCCTCCAGTGACAAAAAATAATCAAATATATCAATACAAACATAGCGATTTTTTATCATCTCTTTTATTCCGAAAAAATTTCTTCCCTCTGCCCCCCCCCCCCCTCCAGCAGAATGAATTTTAAAACTTTGAAATTCTTCATTTGAAAAGAAAACTGATATATTTGTTGCTCACTAATAAGAATAAATAAATAATGATTAAAATCACTTCCTAACATTCCGAACTTACGCTTCTCCATGTAGCCCCCCCCCCTTCCGGAATACAAAGGAGTTTTTTTTTTAAATCTTTATTTTACATAATAAATCTTTTCAATTTATCGTTCCGTAGTCGCAAAAATAATTAATCATATAACTTATACTCTGTTTCTGAAATTCTCATCCAGTCTTCTCTTTGCCCTCCCCATTCAGTTTGCTGATTGTCAAATATTTAAAAATAATTATTTTAAAATATTGATTTAAAAAATTATTTATTTTTAAAAATATACATTTAAAAAAATGCCAGACCTGTGTGTCATTAATACATGAAAAATAATCTTAATTATCGTTAACCTACAATCATTTACGCTCCCCCCCCCCCCCCTGATACAAATATATTTGTATGCTAGTAGGAAAGAGTGAGAAGCATAAATTGTGATTTCTTAAGTTTTAACGTTAAAATCTATTAAATTAGTTATTATTATTTCTATGTAAAAAAAAAAAAAAAAAAAAATACTAATACTAATAATATTTTTTTGTTTGTTGTTCTATAACGACAATAGAGAAATTATTAGTAATATAAATAATCCCCATTACTGAAATTTCCGTTTCCCTTTCTTCTCATATCCTCCATATAATATTCAAAATATCAATGAATTCGTTGATATATGATATCTAATAACTATAAATATCTCCTTTCTCCCCGCCCCACCCAAAAAATAATAATTCTGCCCCCTCGTGTGTTTTGCCACAGCACACTACAAAAAAAGTGCACTAATAACTCTAATAAAGTTTGTTAATATCTCAAAGTAAAGATATTTGTACCAGAAGTCAGTGGTAATTACAGTGTATAAGGAATCGTTTTTGCCACCCAAACAAGCGAGCAGCTGAAGCGTGACGTCACATGCGCGTGCTCTATCGAATTTAAATCGAAAATGCTTTTCAATCATTAACCTGTAGATAAATTAAAAACTAATTGAAAGTTTTTCCTTATTGTATGCATTTTTTTTCTTTGGATAAAGAGAGTTTTTTTAATCATAGATGTGATTGGGATCATTGAAAGTGGCACTTCGCATTTTTTTTTTTGCCCAATTAACCAACCAATCTAAAATGTTTATATACATATGGCCAACGAGGTATGGCTGCCAGCCGGTAGCCTAGACACTTCGACGAGGTATATCTATCTCGTTCATTGACTTGTTGCATATGGCAATAGTGTTTTTATATTTTGTAAACAAAATCAGTGTCATCCTCGTGGAGTCGAAACGTTTTATGTTTTAAAAATGAAAGTATAAAAATTTTCATTATTTTTTACTGTTTAAGTAAACCATGATACTTTTAATTCTTTAACTTAATCATGTTTATTTCGTTAAATAAATTTATTAACATTATTTCTACCAGTGTCAAATGACAAATTTTCAGGCTTTAATTTGTATTTATTTTGTTTGTAATTTTTAAAGCGAGCTTACATAAAAAAAAGTCTTCAGTCTATTAAAAATAATTTGTGATTATTTTAATCTAAAAATTACGAATAAAATAGTAACAAGAAATCGGAGCCTTTTAAAAAGCTGTCATTTGACACAGGTAGAAATAATGTTGTAATTATGCCATCTTATCTTGCATGAGCAAATAACTAGCTTGAAGCAACTTAAATTTACAACCATAAAATGCTGTTTTGCATCTAGAAAAAAATTGTAGGTGTCATTTGACGCTTTTTTAAAAATTTCCAATTTTTAACCCTGATTTGAGTACACCATTATTATAATTTTTTCTATGACAGCTATGTATTTTTAATTTATTTTTGCTGTAAAAATTGGTCCAATCCAAAATTTGTCTGTATGAAAGTTCAAATGTTTTTTGTTTTAATTCTTTCAGTAAAAGTTGGTCTTATCAAAAATTTATCAGTACAAAAGTTTAGATAATATTAAGAAAATTTCTAATAAATGTAGTTGGATTTGATACCTTTTGAACTCATTTTTAATTTTATAAAAAATTTGTCTTACATAATTTTTTACTTTTTTTGTTGAAGTAATAATTACTTTAAATTGATTTGTTATGCATTATAGTTTTAAGAAGCTATGGAGAGTTTTTGATTTTCACAAAATCCCTCCCTATTTCTGTAGAATTATGGAAGTTATTGTGTCCGTATAAAAGTTATATTATGTAGATAGATATGTACATAAAATACTTTTTATTAAATAAAAGAATTTTTAAATGATTTCAGTGATGCCGCTGGAAAATTAAATGCAATAATTATTGTTTTAATAATAATGTATAAATAATTAAAGCAAATATTTATTTTTTTTAAACTATTAAGAGAAATTTTCTTTAAAAAAAATAAATGTACAAGATACAAATTAAATTATACAATAAAGCTTATTTGAGTGTAGAAGATAACAATTATCACTATTGTTCGCATTTCTTTTAAAAAGGGGAAAAACTGATTTATTGAAAAATACATTTTTCCTGAAAAAATAATACTTTTGAGTAAAGGGGTACTTTTTGTTTAATGAGTGGATGTTTTCAGAAGTTACATTCACTCAGAAAGATTTGGAACAATCAAAAACAGGTTGTGAAACAGGAAAATCTGTTTTTGGAGCAGCAAAAAAATAATTTGGAAACAGGAAAGTTAATTTTTGGAACAGAAAAATTCTATCCTGGCATTAACTTTTTTTTTTTTTTCCGTGCTCCTTTAACGGAATTTGTGGTTTAAAGCGTTTTTTTTTTTTTTTTTTTTTTTTTTTTTTTTTTTTTTTTTTGACGAAATTTGCCGGTTTTTCGCGATTTTTTGACAAAATGTGCCTGTG
The DNA here is from genome assembly GCA_964019185.1 of Maratus speculifer. Lineage (NCBI taxonomy): Eukaryota > Metazoa > Arthropoda > Arachnida > Araneae > Salticidae > Maratus > Maratus speculifer. The sequence continues at coordinate 180,810,718 of OZ025297.1, forward strand.
TAACACGATTTTTTGATGAAAACTGCCGTTTTTCACTACTCTTTTGACAAAAGTTGTTGTTTATTGTGATTTTTGAGGAAATCTGCCTTAAGTGATTTTGTAACAAAATTAGCCATTTTTTTGCGAATCTTTCAACTAAATTTCCTGGAAATTATTAGTTTTTTCATGATAACAACTTTGTCGGTTTTTCGCGATTTTTTGTCAAATTGTGCTCGTTTTTCGTGATCTTTTCTTGAAAGTTACCATTTTATCGTGTTTTTTTTATGAAAATTGCCGTTTTCCATGAATTTTTTGACAAAATTTGCCGTTTTATCACTATTTATAGACGAAATTTGTCGTTTTTTTTCGTGATTTTTTGAGGAAATCTGCCTTTTTTTTTCTCGAGATTTTGTAACCAAATCAGCCATTTTTTCATGAATTTTTTGACGGAAATTATTCATTATTTTGCGTTTTTTAACAAAATTTGCCTTTTTTGTGACATTTTGACTAAAATTACGCGTCCCATGGGACGCGTAAGCTCCATTTTTTGCGTCCCACTGCCGATTTTTTACGTATTTTATGCGCTATGGCGCATCTGAGGCATCTCTGGATTTAAAAAAGGAAAAAAAATCAGTTGCTTAAAATCATTGGCACACTAAATGAAAGTGAATGTTTATTTAACAAAAAGTGCTCTTTTATGTAACAAAAATGTACCATTAATACATTTGACCTGCCCTCTTTGAAACAAATGTAAAAATTATTGTGCTCTTCTGCGGTTCAGGAGTTTTATCCTGGGCACTGCTCTTAATTACTGAAAAATATAAAATATTTAATAATCAGTTTTTTAATTTTGTATTTATGAAAATATTTTGAAGATTTCTTTTGTTCTGGTTTTAATGTGGGTTAAATATTTTTCAAATTGATGGGTAATTTCACTCTTGGACATTTTTTTAATGAGTGAAAATTATTCTAAATGGGTAATACTCCTGTACATGAGTAATGATGTAAATTGCTCCTTTGGACCCATTTGCACAACAATTTTCGATAAATTATATAATTTGCATATGGGGACAACATACGTGACTGTTAAAGGCAATAAAGTTTGTAATTTGTAACTTATCAATAGTTGCTTTTAGTATAAATATTTAGATTCAGTTAACTGTGTAAATGTACAATTTATTCATTAGTTCCTACTATTTAACAATTATTTACTGTACTTCCAGCTAGATTTTGATCCTCAAACAACAGCGTTTTTTGATGTGAAAAGTTTAGAAGAAGCTGAAGCTCTGGTAACAAGTTATCCTACTAGTTCAAAAGCATGGATTTGTTACATGGTATATGCTTTAAAACTCGGTGAAACAGCTAAAGCAAGATCCCTTGCCCGCCGAGGGTTGCAATCTATCAACTTTAGGTAATAATAAAAGCAATCATATCGTAAATTTCAACTTGAAAAATTATTTTTTGTTGATAATGGTATTCATGCTTTTTCAATAAGTGATATATTTTATTAATTTTTGCAGGCTATTAATCTTGTAGTAGCATACAAGAGTGGCATAACAGTGCTTTTGCCAAGGTGGCTGATATGGGGATTTTTTTTCCTTGCAGCGATATGTATCAAAGTGGTGATTCTGTTCCAAATTTTTCCAAAAATTTTAAAAAGACAGTCATTAGAGAAAAAATTTGAAATGTAAAAAAAAAATCACGAATTTCGACAAATGGTAATAAAAAGAAATAAAAAAGTCTATAAATCACAGAAAAAATAGCTAGCTTCATCAAAGATTGCAGAAAATACAATATTTTTGTGAAAGGATCATGAGAAAAAAAGTAAATTTTATCAAAGGATCATGGAAAAAATAGTCAGCATCATCAAAGTTTCACAGAAAAAGCAAGAATTTTATCAAAAGATCAGGGTTGGAGGCATGGGTGCAAGTTTTCCGTCCACAGACGGAATTCCGTCTTTTAAAAGTTCCCGAGGACGGAAGCGGGACGGAAAAATCTTCGACGATGAAAAATGTTTGCGAAAATGACGCGTTTTTCGCCAAAAGATCGCGGAAAAAGACAGTTTTTCGTCAAAAGATTATGAATAAAAGTGATTTTTGTCAAATGATCGCGTAAAAACACGGTATTTCTGTCAAAAAAAATCACAGAAAACAGCGCTATTTCGTTTAATACATCACAAAAAAAAAAAAACACGTTTTTCGTAAAAAAAAATTTGCAAAATAAAACGATTCTTGTCGATGTATCTCAAGAAAAACGTCATTTCCGTCATAGAATAGCGAAAATGATGCTATCTCTGTCGAGGAATCGCAGAAAAGACGCGATTTTTGTCAAAAGATCGAGGAAAAGACGTTTTTTGTCAACAGATCGCGATAAAAGACACAATTTTTTTTTTTAAAGATTGCTGATAATACGGGATTTTAGCCAAAAGATCACAAAAAAGACGCGTTTTTCGTCAAAGAATAGCAAAATAAACGCAATTCCTGTTGAAGGATCGCGAAAATGACGCAGTCTCTTTCAAAGAATCGCGAAAAATATGCGATTTTCGGGAAATTATAGCAAAAAAACGTTATTTTTGTCAGAATTGCGGAGAAAACGTGATTTTTTGTCAAAAGAGCAAAGAAAAGACGCGAGTTTTGTCAAAAGATCGTGGAAAAGACGCGAATTTTTGTCTAAGGATCGCGAAAAAGTTGTGAATTTTGTTAGGAAATAGCTATTGCCCATTTCCTAGTGTCTTATCACTCTATGATATCCTTGTACTAAACTGACTAATATTTCCATTTTTACTTAATCCTATATTATATTTATTTTAGTTCTTTCAATATTTCCAAACACTATTTTATTCAATTACAATAGATATCTTTATTTTCAATAAATAAAAATAAATATCTTTATTTTATTTCTACTTACCGTTATTAAACACTCTTATTAAATATTCATATCTCTTTAATCTCCTACTTCTGTTTTTCAGCAGTACTTGTATAAATTACCGGCAGTTGTTTACCATCGCTCATGGCTCTCACTTCAGACATACGGCATTTGATTCACGCGGTGTAGTGAGGAATTTCGGCAGTTGACAATAGATGGCGTAAGTGTCTCTATCCTCCTTAATTCTCTCTTACAAGTGGACATCGCCGATTGGTCTTTCCCGAACTTTCTATTTCGGATGTGACGTTACGTGATCGAGCAGAGGCTGCGTAATGACATGCTTTGTATTGGGAGCTAAGTATAAAACGCCGCTGATTTCGATAGTACGTTGGCTTTGTGCTTCGCTTTTAGTGTCATGCTTTGGAGACCGTGTTTACTTATGCCTAGAAGATTGTGTCGGCAGGAAATGTTGTTGATATAATGAATAAGTCACTCGTCCTTTTTTTTAATTGAAATTATTGATTACCTTTTTAAATTTAACTTCTTTCAACAAACTGAAGTCGCTATGAAGTAAAGAATTTCATGTGCTCAGATGTCCAGCATGTTAAAGTAATAGGAGTGTCATTGTGATGGACTTAGTTTGTTTATGGTAATGGATTCGGCACGCCTCATCATCGATGTCAAGCTGATCAAGAGTGGCCATTATTGGTCTCGGGTGTAAAGACAGCTATGACAGATTTCTCGCTGTAAATAAGGATTCATACGGGTGCTGGAGTACGTAATGCACGTTGTTTAAGATGACGGGTTTAATTTTTTCTTTTTCTTTCTTTTTGACTCCATCTGTTTTTTGTTATTGATACGTCTCTAGAATATTTTATAGATGTTCCAAATTATCGGTAACATGTTTATTGCTGTTTCCATGATTTCCTGATTATCTCTACCACGAAACTTTGTTAATAGGCCATTTCATTTAAAGAGCCGGTTAAGTTTATCGTTGGTTGATATGAGATAGTGGACAGGTAGTACATATTGGAAACGTGCTAATTCTTTCTTGTTGATGAAAGCTTTTTCTAGAGATGAAGGGAAACAATTTAGTTGGAGTTAAAACATTAAATTAAATTTACATTTAGGTTTATTGTGTGGCTTCTTCTAATGCTGGATTTAGGGTAAAGTACATTTTAATTAATATTCATTCATTTAAATATTTAAAGCTAGTTATATTTCAAACTTAAAAATTAATTTAAATATCCTTTTAATTATATTCAATTTATAAAGTAAATGAAATAAATTTATTGTGAAATCTTTAACTAATATAATTTAAACTATTTAATATTTTAATTATATTTTTCATTTAATGTTAATCATTCAAAATATATTTAAAAGTAAATAATAGAAGAAATTTGATTCTGATGCTCCGGTTTACAAGTTTATTTTTTTGTTTTTATTTTCAAGTAATGAAGTAGTATGTTGATATATAGTTCTTGAGAACTTGTGATATTTATGTAAAGTGGACTTTCTAGTAGAACTTGATAAAACGTTATATTATATCCATACTTGCTTCACCTATTCTTTTATCATTTTTTGTCTGTTAATAAAATTGTTTGTTTGTTTTTAAAACTTTGGTCATTCTTTTGAAAACACTTTTACATTTTTTACTTTTTCAGATTGAAGCCATATAATTTATTCATTCATTAAATTGATTTAAAAATAGTTTTTCTAAATTAATGAAGGACCGAGAGTCAGCCTTGTGCTTCCACTTGCTGTGTAAAAATGAGTGAGAACCTCTGCTGTGTAAGATCGTATAAGATAGACCTTAACAGTCTAAAATATCACGGTTATGGGCCAATCTGGTCCTTCCTTTTTAAATAGAATACCTTTTAATGGTTTCTATAAATTTTTCTTATATGGAAAGTAGGTTCGTTTTCCTAAGTTTAAGTAGCATGTAGATTGTGGTTTCATGTAAGAAATAGGCTGTTATTCTTTTGGTTAATTTTTTTTGAATTGGTCTGTTTTCCTTACATCAAGTTTTGAAATTTTTATCCATGGCCAAAATATACCCGATCTTTGAGATGGGGGGGCCGATGGAATTTTTTGATAAATTTTTGAAGTTCTAATTTGAAAAGATCTTGTTTTGCGGTGTAAGCGTGCTCCAGTTACCCATGAGCATTATCAGTAACGACTAAAGTTTTTGGATGACTATGCCTGAAACAGGACTTTGTTTTGGTGTTCATCAAATAAAGTTTGGAGGAAAGAAAGTGCTCTCCTGTGCCAATGAAGTGTTCTTGGTGGTTCCTGTGATATGATTGTGCCTGAAATAGGACCTCATCTGATATTGAGTGAGATTTGTGAGACATTTTCTAGTGCTAAGAAAGTGTTACTGGTAGTTTCTGTGAGACGATTGTGTCTGAAATTTAACCTTGCTTGGTATTCATCGAATAAAGTTTGGGGGAGAGACATTTGTCTGTGCTGATAAAGTATTCCTGGTTGATCCTGAGGAAGAATTCTTGTGTTAGAGAAGATGTGACTTTTTAGTGTTTAAGTTGATCCTGAACTTTGTACTGGTGTTAATTTTATGAATGACTGATTTCATCGTTTCAATTCTTACGGGGCATAAATGGTAATGTTAGAAGGATCCTGGATGGAAATGCTGTGCTGAAATGTTTGTGAAAGTAACGTCAGCATTGGGTTTGCATCTTCTCATCTATTATGGTGTGTCTGAGACTCTCCTAAACTGATGTTGGACTAAATTAAAGGCTATGTTGTGGAGTTGGCAGTGGAGAAGTACTGGGACCCAAGTGACTGTTATTTTTTTATTTCTTGCCGACAAGACTGTTAGTCAAAAGTCTTTGAATGTGATTTAAACTCCTGCATGGAAGATTAACATAATGTGAAATCCTAATCGCTACATCAGGTTCACCTGTGTATCAAGATGTGAAATCGTCTGTAAATTTTTATATTTTTAATGTTTAATATTGAAATTGCATTTTTTAAAGTATACACTTGTTAATAGAAATAATTTTTAAAGTTTAGATAAGGTTTAATGGACTTTAAATGATAATAGTAATTACGGATTTTCAATTATTTCTTTATGGTTTAAAGTAAAGTTTAAATTTAGGAAAGAATTGATTTATAAAGTACTAGTTAAAAATTAATGATTTTTTTATGAACTAATAAATTCCTTTTTGACAGGATTTAGATTTTTATATAAGTTTAAGATTGATTGTTAATTTTATTTATTCATAGATTTGATATGAATTTAAATGAACCATATATTTAAATATTCTTATTTAAGTTACAGAATTTAAGATGTTAAGTTTCAGGATACTTTTGATAGTGAACTTGGTCTTGTGTGACATGGCTTCAGATGTTTTGCTTAATTTGGCTGATTTCCTGAAGTATCTGTCACTCTTGACTCAGTTCAATGTTCTTGAAATTTTTTTATAAGTTGAAAATTGTTTTATTTTTATAAGTATTTAAGTTTCTTGTTTGATGATTAAAATATTTGCATATTTAAGTCAACATTGATGACGGCTTCGGATGTTTGTTGGCAGGCCAATTTCCCGGGGTAGTCATTAAGTTTTGGCTTAATCTTAAATGTTTTATATTTTAATTTCTGTTTAAAGCTATATTGAATAATTAAACCGTAGAAGTTAAAGCTATTAGATTTTTTTTGATAGTTACTTAAGTAATTGAATAAATTCTTTGAAATTATATCTTTATAATGAAATTTTTTTTTGATAGAAATTTTTTTGAATAGTTAAATTGTGAATTAAATGGATATTTGAGCTGCTTCTGTTGAATTTCCTTAGCACTTGGATTTTTAATCAGGATGAAGGCAATTTGATTTAATCTGAATTATGTATCAAGTTAAGATTTGTTGCAGGTAATTTGATTTAATCTGAATTATGTATCATGTTAAGATTTATGGTTTAGTGAATTTTTTTAAATTCTTAATAGTCAGTTTAAACATAAATATGAAGAGATCAATACTTAATATGAATAATAGTTTTTATCTTGAAATAAGTGTTAAAATTTTTTTTAGCTTGACTTGCTCTGGAGCTCAATGAGGATTTGTGTAAGTTAAAATTTTACCTCGTATATTGAGTTGAGTATAAGTCTCAAGCATTTCTTATAGAACCTACGGTTTATTGATATATTAAATAATTGTTTACTACTCAGTATATTTACTGTTCTATTTACGAAAATGATAGCTGATATTTCATTTCTGACCTCTTCAATATTATATCTGCATAATTTTTTAAATAAAGATGTGATATATTTCCAATTCTTAAATTGTTAAATAGGCATATTTGATTTTTTTTAGGCATGTTTAATGAATTGTAAACTAGTAGACCCCTTTGAATTTGAATGTAAGTAGGGTGTCCTTTTATACAGTGTTAGCCTGACTGGGAATATATAATTACCTCCTTGAACGGTTGAATGACATTGTTTTTAGGAGTTTTGCAATGGATGTTGGCCTTGAGGGGGAGTTATTTTCTAATTGGTTTTTAAGAGAATTTTATGGTTTTGGCTCAAGTTCAGATAAGGATTAAGTGATGGTGAAAAGTTTAATTTAGGATTTTTTTCTTATTTGTTCAGTTGGGAACTTGGTGTTATTCCGCGGGACATTGAGTTTTCAATGAAGATATATTTGATTTTTCAGTTGAATTAAATAGAGGGGGATAAATCTTTTGAAGATTAAGTTTAGATAATAAAGTTTAAAGGTTAAGAACTTCTGTCTTGTGCTTCAGGTGATGACTATTTTTTAAGAAATTGTTTAAGTGTTAGACATGACCGCTGAAGTTTTGAAATGAATTGCCATGATATTGCTCTGGACTTTAAGAGGAGAATTTAGAATGTCTTCTAATTTTAAAGGAGGGCAATCTTGTTAGATTTAATTGGTTTAGGGTCTGTATTTTTATCTGGAAGAGCTTGTGTTAGGATAGTAGCTTTCTCCAGCCCTATTAAATGTTAAGGACGGCAATTTAAAGTTTGATTTTAATATAGATCATTGAGAGTTCTGGAAAGCAAAAATAGATTTTTGCTGAACTTTAGTTATTGCTAAGCTGGGTCATGTCATTGTTGGAATGAAGAGGGATGTCTTTGTATGGCTGACTATGCTCCGTCTGTTTTGAGTAATTTAAGGTAGTTAAAGTACAGTTATAATTTTTTTTCATTGGAGATATTTGTTTATATGATTATTTTTGGTGATATCTGGAGCCACTCAGATCTACGTGACTTTTATGTGAGAAAATGGTGTGAAGTCTGGGGGCCCCAGCAAACGTGGGGAGGAATGAAAGGATATGCCGGTGCACTCGGTTTTGGAAGAGGTGTTGGTATGAATGTGATGTACATATTCATGAGTGTTGTCTTTTTACTGGATTCTTAGATTTGAGTAGGCTATATATTTTTGGGAGTTAGAATAAAGTATGCAAGTTTTTTTGTTGATTTATTGGATGGAGATGGGGCATAGGTTAGTGAGATATAGACAGATTTGAAATAATATCCCTTTTAGAGTGTGAGGTCTAGCCTGGAGCATGTCATTGTGGGACTATGTAAGTTTGAAAGTTTTGAAAGTTAAGTTTGGTATATTAATTTTTTTGATCCATGGGTGAACTAATTGTGTAAGGTGTAGTTAGAGGCTTAAAGTATAGGAAGATATAGGTTTAAGGTAATATGCCATATGTAAGAAATTTTTATAGATTTATTGTGGTATTTACATATGTTTAAAATAAGTGTAAAGATCATTGTTTAAATGCTGTGATATATTTTATTCCTGCAGTATGAGTTGTTTAGCAGCAACAACCATGGTTTTCCATTGTATTGTTTTTAAATGTGTTTGTGCATATATTTTTTTTGATATCATTTATGTTTTTAAGTGTAATTTTTAGATGTGAAGACTGGAGCTTCGGGTTTTTAATGATTTTTATCAGCAATAAAGGGGGAAGCCACATATTTAATACTTGTATTTAAAATTTTTTTTTAAGACTTTCCTGGTCAACATTTTTTTTCCTATAGGAGATTTGCTGAGTATTTGATGGTCTTTAAGGAATTTTTTTTTGGAAATCTTTTGGTCAGTCTTTTGAATTTTTTTTGGTAAGGTTGAACTTTTGAGGCCATGACGTGTACCGATTTGAGAAAAGGTTGGATGGTCGTGATTTTGGTAATTTTTTCACCTTCTGCTTAGTTTCATAGAGATGATAAGAGGGGGGCATTTGTTAGGAAATAGCTATTGCCCATTTCCTAGTGTCTTATCACTCTATGATATCCTTGTACTAAACTGACTAATATTTCCATTTTTACTTAATCCTATATTATATTTATTTTAGTTCTTTCAATATTTCCAAACACTATTTTATTCAATTACAATAGATATCTTTATTTTCAATAAATAAAAATAAATATCTTTATTTTATTTCTACTTACCGTTATTAAACACTCTTATTAAATATTCATAGCTCTTTAATCTCCTACTTCTGTTTTTCAACCGTACTTGTATAAATTACCGGCAGTTGTTTACCATCGCTCACGGCTCTCACTTCAGACATACGGCATTTGATTCACGCGGCGTACTGAGGAATTTCGGCAGTTGACAATAGATGGCGTAAGTGTCTCTATCCTCCTTAATTCTCTCTTACAAGTGGACATCGCCGATTGGTCTTTCCCGAACTTTCTATTTCGGATGTGACGTTACGTGATCGAGCAGAGGCTGCGTAATGACATGCTTTGTATTGGGAGCTAAGTATAAAACGCCGCTGATTTCGATAGTACGTTGGCTTTGTGCTTCGCTTTTAGTGTCATGCTTTGGAGACCGTGTTTACTTATGCCTAGAAGATTGTGTCAGCGGGAAATGTTGTTGATATAATGAATAAGTCACTCGTCCTTTTTTTAAATTGAAATTATTGATTACCTTTTTAAATTTAACTTCTTTCAACAAACTGAAGTCGCTATGAAGTAAAGAATTTCATGTGCTCAGATGTCCAGCATGTTAAAGTAATAGGAGTGTCATTGTGATGGACTTAGTTTGTTTATGGTAATGGATTCGGCACGCCTCATCATCGATGTCAAGCTGATCAAGAGCGGCCATTATTGGTCTCGGGTGTAAAGACAGCTATGACAGATTTCTCGCTGTAAATAAGGATTCATATGGGTGCTGGAGTACGTAATGCACGTTGTTTAAGATGACGGGTTTAATTTTCTTTTTCTTTCTTTTTGACTCCATCTGTTTTTTGTTATTGATACGTCTCTAGAATATTTTATAGATGTTCCGAATTATCTGTAACATGTTTATTGCTGTTTCCATGATTTCCTGATTATCTCTACCACGAAACTTTGTTAATAGGCCATTTCATTTAAAGAGCCGGTTAAGTTTATCGTTGGTTGATATGAGATAGTGGACAGGTAGTACATATTGGAAACGTGCTAATTCTTTCTTGTTGATGAAGGCTTTTTCTAGAGATGAAGGGAAACAATTTACTTGGAGTTAAAACATTAAATTAAATTTACATTTAGGTTTATTGTGTGGCTTCTTCTAATGCTGGATTTAGGGTAAAGTACATTTTAATTAATATTCATTCATTTAAATATTTAAAGCTAGTTATATTTCAAACTTAAAAATTAATTTAAATATCCTTTTAATTATATTCAATTTATAAAGTAAATGAAATAAATTTATTGTGAAATCTTTAACTAATATAATTTAAACTATTTAATATTTTAATTATATTTTTCATTTAATGTTAATCATTCAAAATATATTTAAAAGTAAATAATAGAAGAAATTTGATTCTGATGCTCCGGTTTACAAGTTTATTTTTTTGTTTTTATTTTCAAGTAATGAAGTAGTATGTTGATATATAGTTCTTGAGAACTTGTGATATTTATGTAAAGTGGACTTTCTAGTAGAACTTGATAAAACGTTATATTATATCCATACTTGCTTCACCTATTCTTTTATCATTTTTTGTCTGTTAATAAAATTGTTTGTTTGTTTTTAAAACTTTGGTCATTCTTTTGAAAACACTTTTACATTTTTTACTTTTTCAGATTGAAGCCATATAATTTATTCATTCATTAAATTGATTTAAAAATAGTTTTTCTAAATTAATGAAGGACCGAGAGTCAGCCTTGTGCTTCCACTTGCTGTGTAAAAATGAGTGAGAACCTCTGCTGTGTAAGATCGTATAAGATAGACCTTAACAGTCTAAAATATCAAATTTTTGTCAAAAGATCGCGAATTTATGTAAAAGGATCACGGAAAGTCACGAATTTTCATCAAAGGATCGCAAAAAACGAGTGTTTTTGGTCATAGGATCGCGATAGAGACGCGATTTTTGTCAAAGAATCGCTAAATAGATGCGATTTCTGTCAAAAGATTGTGGGTAAAAGCGAATTTTTTCAAAGGCTGATGGAAAAAAATATGAATTTAAAAAATGTGGGGTGGGGGGGGGGGGAGTGATTCAAAATATTTTCAGTCCTGGCAAAATTTGAAACTTGCACCCATGGTTGGTGGGGTGGGGAAGAGAAATGTGAAATTTATTAAAGGGTTGCAGAAAAATGTGCATTTCCTGAAAGATCACAGGGAAATACAAATTATTGTTGAAAAAGAATGTGTATTTCATCAAAGGATTGCTGAAAAAACATAACTTTCATTTATGGATTGTGGTAAAACATGAAATTCATTGAAGAATCATATGAAAATAAAGTACCTCCTCTGAAGATTGAAGAAAAAATTCAAATTTCATCAATGAACCGTTGAAAAATGCGTATTTCGTCAAAAGATCACGGGGGAAAAAACAGGTTTTTCGATTTTGTTTGCAATTTTTTATTTTTTTATTTGGATACTTTTACTTTTGGAACAGGTTTCGAATGTGAAAGTATCCCTGCTAAATCATTTAAAAACCTACAAAGGAAATTGAAAATCTAGAAAGCAGTTTTTGTAAATATCAATCTCCACTTGCTAATGCAAAAATAAATAAATAAAACAAATATTAAAGTGCAAGCTAGATATTTTTAAAAATATCTTCCATTATATTATTAGCAAGCGAATGTTCTCATATAAATAACTCAGATTGCATTTTAATTTGAAAGTTTCCCTTTCGAGACGACACATGTTTATCTAAATTCCTCAAGATTTCCCTCTTTAACGTTATCCTTTTACAACAATAAATTAATGAAAAATGAAGTATTATTGTGTAAAAAAAATATTTTTTTTTTTTCTTAATAAATACTCTTTTTCTTCTGTTTTGGCTCACAAAATATTTTTGGTTTAAATTGTTTCTCTTTTGCATAGCAAAATATTTATCAATGAAATGCTTATCAGATTTTCACAATGTACAAGTTGTCGAAACTAAATAAACAAACAAGTCATGACAATGAACCTTTTTTATCAAGTGAGTCAAACAGTGGACTTTTTTATGGGTATCTATTATTTTCTTAAAACTTATTATGTTTTAATAAAGATTTGGTGCTCAGCCTAATTTATTATTATTGCCAGTTCTGGAGATTTAAACAAAATCATTTAATTAATAATGAAAATAACTTTTTTTTTTTTTTTTTTTTTTTTTTTTTTAGTAAAGAAAAGAAGAGTTTTGTTTTTAGATTCATTTTCAGTTTTCAACAATGCAAAACTTTCTGACTTACTAATGGGATCATTTTGATTTTTAAAGGAATACAATTCACACAAATACACAAATTATTTCAAATTAAAAAGCATGTTCCTTTCTTCAATAAATATCTTGAATTCAAATGTTTGTGAATCACAACAAAAAAATTAAAAAATTGAAAAAAAATTTTTAAAAAAGTGTAAAAATTCAAAAATTATAGAAGAACAAGATGTTAGGATAAAAAATTTAAATTGGATTAATTTTACAAATATCAAAAATTACCATGAAACACATACAAAATCGCACTGAAAATTGATGATGAATGTGATTAAATTTTATTGAAAAGAGGCAAAATTTGCTATCTACTTATATATATAAAATACAAATGGAAATTTTCGGTTTTCCACTTATTCCTTTAGTTCTACTGAAGTGGTTTTTATAAAACTTATACTGTTAGACGGATATTATTTCAGGGGAGGTTTTCGTATATAATACATAAATCTACATAGAATAGTTATAAAGTTATGATGAAAAGTTCTTTTATTTTGTACAAAAGGGTTACCATTAGGCATTTGTTTTTTATTTGGCGACAACCTATAAAGCTATCTTTATTAAGGAATTGAAACATTTATGTTAATTCAAAATGAAAAGATACAAACATAAAAATAAATAAATAAATAAAAATATTATTGATTTTAGTTGAAATACGAATAAGAAAAAAATCAATTAGAAATATTATAAGATAAAAATATTTAATTTAAATATGAGATTAATCTTTGTACGACTTAAAAGAAATATTTGTTGTCAAAATCGATCCAATCAATAATTGGCGATTTATCACTTTTTTGCTTATTTATTTGGCTTCTAAATAACAAAACATTTACCTGAAATTAAAATTAATTAATATATAAATGACGCCATTTTTGTAACAGAGTTTTTGGTACTACTTGTTTATCCGCCGACCATTTTCGCCAAATTATAAAAATCACCAAGCTAACAGCCTAATTATGCATGTTGATGTAATTTTTATTTTAAAAAACAAAAGAACAAATAAATTAGTAAAACATGAATAAAAACACAAATAAAAATTGGAATTAAAAACCACTTGATAACGTTTTAGACATGTGTGTCGTGTATAATGTCATTGAATGCAAAATTCACAATTATCCATTATTGGCATTTAATCTTATAATTTGGCTGTAGTTTTTTGGTCTTCAGGATAACCAAGTAGTACCGAATTTTTTAAATATGTCAGAAATAATCTATCAGATGCAGATGTATTTTAAAAGATTATTTACATTATTGTATAGGTCTGCAGCGTATTCATAATGTAACGGTCATCTATTTTTTAAAAACAAACTGTGATTTTTTTTTCTTTGTTTTCAGCTGCAAAGATTTGTAAACATTTATCAGCTGCGCAACTATGTATTATGCTATTTTTAATTAAATAACAGAAACAGCTGTGTTAATTTAGAAAAAAATATGAACAGACAGAAAAGACTGAGTAATTTTATTTAAATACAATTAAATAAAAACAATTTAAGGGAACTTACGGTTATTGATATGGAGATTCATGAACAGAAATGTCGTATACGACCAGGGTAATTAATTGGAGCAAAATAGCGTTATTTTAACGGTATTACTTGGTTGTCCTGTTGACCAAAGAACTGTCACCAAATTACAAGATTAAATGCCAATAATGGATGATTGTGAATGTCAATTCAATGACATTAGACACAAAATACTTGTTTAATACATCATCAAGTGATTTTTATTTTGACTTTTTTTGTATTTTTATTAATGTTTTACTAATTAATTTGTTTTTTTAGTTATTTAAAATAAAAATTAATCAATATGCATAATATGGCAGTTAGTTTGGCAATTTGTATAATTTGGCTAAATTGGTCGACCAGTTAACCAAGTAGGGTAACATCTCCAGTAATTGGCCTGCACCAGTGATTGGCACACCCTACAAACATGTCTAAAATAAGATTTATATCCAGTCTTTTAAAAATGCAAGACCATATACCAGTTATATGCACATTTACGTTAAAGATTATAACTTTGATTTATGCTATTAGATGACAATAGTGCCTAGAAAAGAGAAACAATTATGGCTTGTATCAAATTAGCCATTTTTGTTGCAAATGCTTCTTCTTTTACTTAAGGAAGGCATGCTTTTCAATTCATTATTATCTGATTTATAATATATTTTAAATTTTAATCGACAACAGTTTTGTTTAGATAAAAAGGGTTACTTTTAATTGTGCAAAAGTATTTTCGACACAAATATTTGGATTTCTGAATTAATGATAGATGCCAATTAATAGCGCTTCAATTTTGCTAGTTCCAATTAATTGGCACCTATTCTAAATACAAGGAATTCGCAAGTAATTTGAGATTAAACCACTTATTTTGGAAGTACTTTTAAAGTTATAGACTAATTTTGTTTATCATTTGTTTTTATTTGAAAATATGAAATATTATCAATAACTGGAATCCATTAAATCTTCATATGACAATTACTGGGGACAGCATGACAATTACTGGGTATTAATATAAGTATATTGTATTGTTTTAAAGTGTTCACATTTTAGACTAATATGCTAATTTCCTACTCTCAAAAACCTGAAATATGGCATCTTCATCTACAGTAAATTCATTTAAAGCGATTGAACCCAATGCAAAATGTAAAGTTTTTTTTTAATATAAACATGTGCCAATTACTGGATCACAAGATGTCATACATTGGTGCTCTAAGTGCCAATTACTGGTGATTTCAGCAACTTTTTATAAATATATTTTTATAAAAATACTTTTTAAATTTTTTTTGCTTTTAGTGAGCAAAATAGATGCACAGATATGCATTCTTAAAAATATTTCCAAGTAAATATCTTACTTCTTTGTAATGAAAATTGAAGTGAATTTAAAGACAAATTCTTAAAGTGCCAATGCAATTATTGGGGATGTTACCCTAGTACCATTTTAACTGACATGGCAACTTGATATTGTTGTTGATTCATTACTAAATTTTTTACTTACTTTTTTAAACAAAATGCAAATATAACGTTTTTAATATAAAAATACATGTTTTGAAAAATTAAAAAATGATGTTTTTGTGACACCTGGAAAAATACGGTAAGATGCTAAAACGGCATTTTGCCTCCATTTTGGATTTTTTCGTCAATCGTGTGAATCAGAGTGGAATACGGAACTCTCCCCTTATTTTTATTTTTTTTATATTTATTTATTTATTTTTATTTTATTTTATTTTATTTTATTTTTTTGTATTTTAATGAAATGCGTAAAAGGCGTGTGGCACAGATGTGAAAATTTCATTTTTACATAGCTGCCAACTTGTACGGTTTGGCCGTACAATGTACGGATTTTGCTCTAAGTGTACGGTTGTATGGATGAACAGTATGATTGTACGGTTTGCACACGAAAAAAACAATCGCGAAGAAATGCAAATTTCGTGACAGGATCGCCGAAAAAGCGGAACAGTTCGTCAATATTTCGTGGATAAACGACGATTTTGTCTCTGCTTTTGTCAACGAACTTTGTGGAAAAATCGCTGAAAAGCGCGAATTTCCTGTGCGGAGCGCGGAAAAAACGTCGATTTCACCAAAATATCGGAGATGAAACACTGATTTCGTCTGAAGACCGCGGGAAAATGCCGAT
Organism: Maratus speculifer; assembly: GCA_964019185.1. Taxonomy (NCBI): domain Eukaryota; kingdom Metazoa; phylum Arthropoda; class Arachnida; order Araneae; family Salticidae; genus Maratus; species Maratus speculifer. The sequence goes on from OZ025297.1 coordinate 180,826,848, forward strand.
TTCGTCTAAAGATTGCGGATATAACGCGATTTTGTCAAAATATCGCGGGGAAAAACATCTTTTTCGATAAAAGATCACTTAAAAATGTTTTGTCAAACGATCATTGAAAAGAATGCCGATTTCATCAAAAGATTACGGAAAAAATGCCGATTTTATCAAAAGATCACGAAAAAACACTGATTTCGTCAAAAGATCGCGAGGATAAAACGTCCTTTTCGAGGAAAGATCGTGTAAAAATGCAAATTTTGTCAAAAGATCGTCGAAAAAACGCAGATTTCGTCAAAAGATCGCGGGGATAAACGCCGTTTTCGAGAAAAATCACGCGAAAATGCAAATTTTGTGAAAAGATCATCGGACAAAAAACCCGCCGATTTCATCAAAAATTCACGGGAAAACGCCGATTTCGTCAAAAGATCATGGAAAAACCGCCGATTTCGATTAAAAAAATCTCAATAAATCGCCGATTTTGCTAAACTATCGCAGATAAACCGCTGATTTCGTCTGAAGATCGCGGATAAAACGCCAATTTCGTGAAAAAGTTGCGGAAAACAGTGAATTTTGTCAAAGAATTGCTGGAAAAATTCAGATTTTGTCAAAAGATCGTTGAAAAAAGGCTGATTCAACAAAAGATCGCGTAAAAATCGTGAATTTTGTGAGAGGATCGCTGAAAAAAATGTGCACTTCATCAGACGCCCAGTAAAATATGCATAATTAATGCCAGTAAATATACATTTCCTCCCACCCCTCAACTGCTGTAACCTTTCAGGAAATTTGTTGTGAATTTAATCTGCCTTATCTATTACAGATAATCACGCAGGACAGTTTTTTGAAAACACATTCCCAAAGTATGAAATTGGAAAAACATTTTCTTGTGTAGCCTCATGTTTTTATTTTTCAAAATATAAGTAGAAAAATAAATGTAAAAGTATCCTAGAAAATATTGTTGAGAAATGATATTCCTTTTTGCATTGCATATGCAATGCATTTTTAACCATGTAAGAATACATCGTGAAAATTGTAAGGATTTCAGAATTGACATGTTGGCAGGTATGTTTTTATATACCAATTACATATATATTTTTGGCACACTTGTCGGCTATCCTGTAGTATTTGCCCAGAGATGGCGGCCATTTTTTTTCTTTTGCAGATTTTGAATTTCTGCATTTCTACTTATTCATTTATTTTTGTTCTAGTTTTTAGTGTATAATCTCTGAAACATTTTTGACTGTTATTTTGGAAAATATATATATTTTAAAATGAATATTTGGTTTATTTAACTGTTTTAAATTTATGATTTTATCATTTGCTGATTACGAATTCCTTCGCTCCCTTCCGCTATTCCCCCCCCCTTTTTTTTTTTTTTTTTTTTTTTTTTTTTTTTACAAATGTTTGGAGTGCTGATTTTCAGTTTAAAAATTTGTTATTGTTTATATTTAATTTCTGAATTGTTCAAAAATTAAGTATAAAGTAGTCATAAGTGATCAACAAAGAAACAAAATGGCGGATTCCGGGTGAATACTACATCTGTTCCCACTTGTCATACACACATCGCATTGGTGCGATATTTTTCTGATGCCAATTTTGCAAACCTTTCATTTTCAAATACCAGTTACCATACACATCTCTTTTTAATTATTTTCTATTAATTTAAAAAAAAATAAATAAAAAAAGTTTAGTTAAACATAATAGCACAAAACACTTTATATCGTTTTAAAATTGAAAAGATAAGTAAATAAACAGTATATTATTAACTAAACAACAATAGGTGGGTTACCATAAGAAGTATAAAATTACCATTTTCAGGCATTATAGACTTAAATTGTATGTTAGATAATTTTTCAGGTGTGTTTTAAGTATATTTCTTATTGCTCAACAATGCTCGGTTATAATGTTAGTCAGTTATGTTGTAGTAAATTTCGACAATCACCTGAAAATATTTATGAAAAATTAGTCTTTATAAAAACTGCTATTAAACAGATTTTGATGAGACTTACATTGTTAGATGAATTTTCAGGAATGATTTCTGTAAATTGCATATGGTTGTGTCATTATGTAATGAAACTTATTGTAAAAATCAAAGGTTTGTCTGGAAGAGAGGACCAGTGTAGCGGGCAATGCCTGCTAGTATTAGGATAAGATATTCGTACTAGTTATAGAAATAATAATTTTTATTATTAATATTAATACAGTTTATAAATATAAAAAAAATTTACTGTATATTGTGAAATAATATTTATTAAATAAAAGATTTTTTTTGAGAAGGTGTTGATTAAAATGTGATTAAGAAAAATTGAAAATTGCAAAGAACATAATTATTGTCCCAGACTAATACTTTAAGCAGGATTTCTGTTTTGAATTTCAAAAAATCTCTGTGAAATAGAATAAAACTATAAAAATCATATAAGAAATTGGCTGAAGAATTTCAAATTAAATTTTATCATAAAAAAAATATACAAATTGTACTATATTATACTATCAAGTTGAAATTGGATTCATTTTATATATGTAAATAAAAATCACTGCAAAACACAGAATATAATTAAATTTTTAACATTTTTATGTATTTTTGTAAGTGTTGTGCTTCTGACAAATATTTGCTTTATTTTAATGTATTTTCATAGGTGCGGCACATATTCCCAAAAATACAATATTTATACAAAGATTATAGTTTACCCAGATGTCAACATAGTTTGAAACATTATAGTGGCCAGTAATAAAACTGAGTCTACCTGCCATTGGCTAGTAATTCAATTTTCCAGTTTTCACCTATAATTAATCTCTTTTCTCAGCCACCAATACAGGTTTTTCATATGCTATAAATTATCAGGTAAACATTTTAAAGTTTAACATGCGTGTTTAAAAAAACAAAAATGTTAAATTAAAAGCCTTAAAATTTAAATTACTAGTACTTTATTATTCTTGCATTTATAATTAAGTTAACAGCTGAAACTGTTCATCTGGGAATTGACAGCATCCAAAATATCTGAATTCTGATTTGAGAAACTGATTATTCCATTTGAAAAGCTGCTTGCAAATGTTTCCAAAAACTAGGGGCAGGAAGAAAAAATTGTTTTTATAAATGCTTTGTAAATCTGGAAAATACATTCATTTTTGGATTTTCTTAAGCTAAAAAAGAGACTTTTTTATAGGTACTTTGGAAAAAGTTATATTATATTTTCTTATATTTAAAAAATATATATATCTTTCTTTTACAGTGTTTTTTATTAATGAATTCAGTAAATAGTTTCAGAATTTATATAACTAATTGAAATTTGTTGCAAGATATTCTTTTTTTTACTGTATACATTAATTCTATTTATTAAATATATTATTTAAAGTTTTAAAAAGCTCAAAATTTATAGAATTGAAGTACAAAGCATATAAAATGTAACAATGCTTTTTATTTTAATAAATGTGAATGTTTTTTAAATAAAAATCATTTATAGGTGACAGAGAGTTCAGAGATGTAAGATTTTTAATGCAATATTTAAGGTTTCAGAAAAAATGAGGTACATTGTAGCCCAGGCAAGCTGTATTAAGATAAAACCTGCTGCATAGAATTAAGAAATTCAGACTGATCTTTGTCATTGCTCAAATGCCAATAAAATTTTATGATTTTAAAAAAGAATCTACTTTTGTCACAGAAATTAGTTTTTCATTTAGTAGTGGTGTTCTGAATTAAGTGACTTTGTATTGAATAAATGATTATGTGTTTAACCTGCAGCATTTATTTGGTTTATGTTTGAAAAATGCTAAAATTCTTATAAACTTATATATTTATCAACTTTTTAAGATATATTTTCATTATGACTTTTTGTTTTTAAAATTAGAATATTTTCTTTGCAAGATGAATTTGATCGTTTTTCATTTGCCAATGATCATTTCTACTGTCTTTTATATTGTAACCCTTTTTTTAGAAGCCAAAAATTTTTCTACAAAAATTAAATTTATTTGAACATTTGAGAACATTTTCATATTTACCATGCACAAAAAGTATACAAAAAGAGAAATATACTTTCAAATAATAAAACTTTGACAGACTTCTCATTTCAAGGTAAATCACATGTATGAAATGTTGGAAGTTAAACTAAAATATATTTCTGTTATTCTTAAAACTTTTATATAACTTGACTGAAATTTTCATGTTACATGTGAGATTCTCTTACAGCATCTCATTGTACAGAAATTTAGAGCCACAGCTGTAATTCTAAAGAAACTCAAAAATCGCAACCTGCAATGCTCATAACTCAATGCTTGATAACTCAAACTTACTGCAACCAAAAAAATTTTCTTGCAATTTTAACACTTAAATAAGATGTCTTCAGGATAAGTATTTACAACAGGGGAGGAAAGTGAAATGCTAACAATTGATTTACTCCTCTTTAAAAAGATTGCTTTTTTTTTTCTGCAGCTAATCCAAAAAAAATTTTCATTTATGCAAAGTAAAATCTTTACATGTACAATTTCACCTTTCCTTTGTTTGTAATCTTCATGCAATCCCTCGGTATCCCCTTCCCCAAATCTTGCATTCAGGGAAGTTACTCCCCTCCTCCTCATTTGTTTCATCACTGCTTCACTGGACACAAGATTAAATAATATTTGAAGAGCTACTGAGAAAAGAAAAAAAAAAAATCTTGAAAATTTGTGAAGAAGATAACAAAGTAATTTTCTTTGAAATAATATCTTATGTATATGTTTTTTTTAAATCCAAGACATGTTAAAAACAAAAATTACCAAAAAGTTTTTTTTTTTTTTTTTTAATGTTATTTTTATTTAAAATAAAAAAAGGGAAAAATATTTTTAAAAAAATCCTTGTATTTCAATTAGGAATGTGGTCTTGCAAATATGCAGAAAAAAAAATCCTGATATCAACGTTTGGAAAATACAGTAAATATCCATAACAGACATTTTTATTTAGCGGACAATTTTCAATATCCATCACCATCATATTTTACATTTTTACCTTTGAAAAGCAGGTACCTTTGAATATCAAACTGATTCCATACTCACTCCGGAGATGTCAATTATTCACAGGTTTTTACTCTATGCACATATGCATATATATTTTTTAAATGGTATATTATTTTTTAACAAATAACTTTGTGACTGAAAAAGTACTCAGAATAAGGGCTTTTGCATTTCAAACTGAAAAGTGGATGTGATTGTTTTAAAGGCTCATTTCCTTCTTGAAGTTCAATAGAATTGCTGTTCTGGCACTAGATAATTATAACAACACATCATTATGCAGTATTCATTATAGTTTTTTATTGATATTTCATCTTATTATTCAAAAATTGAGTCTCAGGCATGCCTTGATCTAATCTCACACAAATTTTCTGACCTCTATGTGCAATTTTGATTCCCCTAGCAATTACCGATCGAGTTACAGATAGACATATTTCTTTACTAGTATAAGTGTGTCTTTATTAAAAAGATTTTATTCTAAGTTAATAATCATTTATTACAAAGTTTTTTGTTAAAAAATGTCATTTCTATCCTTAATTAATTTTCCCTACACTGACTTACAATAGATTATCTGAATATTTATTTATTTATTTAATGGTAATTGTATCATGTGTGCCAAATGTGAAAAATTACATAAACTCTCTAACTTACCATTTTTAAAGATATTTAAATGTATTTTTGATGACAAATGTTTAAATACTTTTATAATTTATGTATATAAAAAATTACACTTTGAGTAGTATTACTCTTGCTTTATAAATCAAGGTTCATGACAGATTAAGCAAGAATTTCTATTATTGTGATAATAAAATATTAAAATATTGATTTAAATTTTTATCTGTGTATACGCTAAGCTCTCTTGATAAATTTTCAATATAAGTAAATGGTAAACTTATTCATAAAATGAAAATATTGCTTTTTTCAGGGATGATCAGGAACGTTTAAACATTTGGCTTGCTTTGTTGAACATGGAAAGTCATTATGGTTCTAGCAATACTTTAAACTCTGTTCTTCAAGAAGCATTGCAGTACAATGATCAAGAAAAAATATATTGTCATATGTTGAACTTGTATATATCTCTTGGCAAAACAGATGTAAGCATAAAATTTTTATGTCTATAATTGAACTAGTAGTGAATTGCACTGATTGTTATGTGATTTTAAATATTATTTTTCTACTTTCTACTTTTTTTTATTTATATAAAAAGGAAATTTTGGCATATAAAATTGAATATTAACATTTTGGCTTTATGGTTTATTGAATAGCTATATGTCCAAATTCTGCATATTCAGGCAACTTTTAAGCTGAATACAAACTATTCATAAAATTTGCTTATAAATATTCTTATATATAATGAATTTAAAGACTAATTATTATTTATTTACCTTAATTGCTTATTTATTAATTTTTTTAATAATATATCCTACTACATATATCCTTTACTAATCATGAAATAACATGACTTTCACAAAAATAAATTATTATTAACAGCATAATTTTATATCTTGATATAAATATTTGTATAATTCATATATATTTTATCAAAGGCAGCTATTAAAAGGATATTTTAATTGTTGTTTCAAATAGATATATGAAATTAAACCTCTATTTAACAAACTGAAAAAAGTAACAAAAAATTTCTGTAGAATAAAAAATTATGTAAATGGAGTTTATAAAGGAATTTTCTGGGTATATCATTAAAAGATTTCTTACTGGATTCACTTATATTTCTAAAAGTGATTTAAAAGCAAAATAATAGCTGTTACACAAAAGATTACACTGTTTTTACAAAAGACAGTATTTAATAATTTTTATTTGATTTATTAAATTTATAGCTTAAGAAATCATTTTCAAAATATAATTCATTTTAATGTAATTCATAGAAGAAATGATTCTACATTTATATATTTAAAAATCAATTTTTTTAGTGTGGCATTTACAAAGGTTTGTGTATTCTTTGTATTTTTTTAAAGACAGAATTAACTTTTCTCAAATTAATGATATATATATATATATATATATATTACTTGTAATTTCAATTAAATAATCATCATTTAAATTCAGTGTTAGAAAAGAAATAGTATTTTTAAAAATCACATTTGCTCAAAATTTAATTAGTTTAGTCACAAATTAAATTGAAGGAATATTCAGTCATTTATAAGTATTTAAATAATATTTTTAATTTCCTTTTAAGATAAAAAGAACTTCTTAAAAACAGTCCTTTTTGTTCTAAATCTGTGTTGCCTCATTTTTGTAAATGATTAATCCATAATATTTCTTGTAATTTTTGTCATCTTTCTTATATTGATCAAATTAAGAGAAATCTTGAAATCTGCTTAAAAGTACATTCTTGTTGTGTTAACTTGTTGTGTCATAAACTTTCTTAATATTTTATTGTCATACATTCTTTGCATTTTGACCACAGTTTTAAATTTTTTTAATGCAAAAATTATCTTTAATACCATTAGCATCTCAGAATTGGACTTTCTTCAGACATTAACCATTTACCTGAACCGTAAAATTATTATTATTAAAAAAAAAAAAAAAAAAAAAAAAAAAGATACTCTTATGCTCTCTGCAGCTTCGAAAAACTTGTTCACATCTGCCATATAATTTTTATATTATTAAATTACTTAATATTAGTTTTAGTATTAATACATATATACAGGGATGGGAATTTTCTGCTTTTTGGCGGATTTCTGCTTTTTTTTGTTATTTTAAGAAATTTTGCGGATTTCCGCTTTTTTGTTATTTTGATAAGTTTCAGATTTTTACACCGCGGAATTCCGCTTTTTTCTGCAGATTACAGAAGTATGTGACAGGGATGCCGCGGACGTGCTATAGCGCGTAAAATATGCAAAAAAATGGAGCTAGTACGCATAATTTTCGTCAAAGAATCATAAAAAAGACAAATTTCGTTAAAAAAATCGCGAGATAACGAAAAATTTCCGAAAAATTCGCGAAAAATGGCTAATTTGTTAAAAAAATTCCGAAAAAAAAAAAGATTTCCTAATAAATCGCGAAAAAAAAAGACAAATTTCGTCCAAAAATCGTGATAAAACAGCAAATTTTGTCGAAACATTCGTGAAAAACGGTAAATTTTATCAAAAAACGTGATAAAACGGTAATTTTCTTCAAAAGATCGCGAAAAACGAGAACACTTCGTCAAAAGATCGCGAAAAAACGGCACATTTCGTCAACAAATCGCAAAAAGGCAAATTTCGCTTAAAAAATCGTGAAATAACGAGTAATTTCCGGCAAATTTCGTAAAAGATTCGCGAAAAAAATGGCTAATTTTGTTACAAAATCCCGAAAAAAGGCTGATTTCCTCAAAAAATCGCGAAAAAACGACAAATTTCGTCCAAAAATCGCGATAAAACGGCAAATTTTGTCAAAAGTTTCGCGAAAAACACCAATTTTCATCAAAAAATGGTGATAAAACGGTAACATTCGTCAAAAGATCGCGAAAAACGGCAAATTTTGTCAAAAAATCGCGAAAAAACGGCAAATTTCGTCCAAAAAACGCGAAAAAACGCAATTTTCGTCAAAGGGGCAAGAAAAGAAAGTTAATGCCTAACTAGAATTTTTCTATCCAAAAACTAATTTTCCTGCTTATTCTTTTTGCTGCTCCAAAAACAAATTTTCCTGTTTCACAATCTTTTTTTGATTGTTCCAAATCTTTCTCAGTGAATGTAACTTATGAAAACACCTACTCATTAAACCCCTTTACTCAACAAAAGTATTCTTTTTTCAGAAAAAATGTATTTTTCAATAAGCCAATTTTGCTTCTTTTTAAAAGAAATGCGAACAGTAGTGATACTTGTTATTTTCTGCACTCTAATGAGCATTATTTTATAATTTAATTTGTATCTTGCACATTTATTTTTTTTTAAAGTAAAGAAAATTTCTCTTAATAGTTTCTCTAACAGTTTTTCATTCGCACGTGTGAATAAAATATAATGCAATTTTTTGTTCATGCATATTTTCAGTGTTTTTGCTTTTTTGCAGTTCCCATCCCTGTATATATTTCCTTATTTATTATTTAACTTTTTTTCCTTATAATTTATTTATTTATTATTATGTATTGATCTTATTTTCTAATTGCTATTTTTTTTTAATTTAATTATGTATTGTTTTATATATTTACATCTTGACTTAGTTGTTGTTAAATTGTTTCATTATTCTCCTGCTGGTCTGGTTTTTTTTGTTTGTTTGTTTGTTGTTTTTTTTTTTGTTTTTTTTTTGGGGGGGGGGGGGCTTATGTGATTAGCTGTTTCTTACTCATGCTTTCATAAGCTGTTTTTTCAATTTGTCCCTTTCTTTTACACCTGTTCTTTGTCAGACTTGCTGCAGTAGTAGGATGTGTTTTCTGTGTCTGATGAATAAAGACTAATTCTTTCAAACCTCTTTTGTATTAAATTTTTGTGGTGTTTTTAAGAAATTGATTTTATCTTATCATTTCACATCAACTTATTTAATCCTTCTTTGCATGATAATTTCTATTTTTATGAAAAATTTTATTTGAAATCTAATAATGAGAAAAATAGTAAAAAAAAAAAACTATGAACCCAATTGGGGTTTTTAAATATTGTATTGCAATATTTTGCAATTACATGTGCTTAAATTAATTAATGTCGTCTGCTTAACATACTGCAACTTTCTTTATATTAATATTTCTAAGTAATCAGTAAAAATAATAAAAGTAAATTTTATCTTAATAGCTTGATTGATTATTTTTGTTTTCGAAAAACAAATTTTATTTTTATTGTCATATGCAGCCATCTGACATGTACAAAATAACTGTTATTCCATTCTTCAGACTGTTATTGATCCATTATATTGACTATATTGGACAAATTCGTGACACATAAAGAGAATTATAGTGTTTTTAAGTATGTTGCATACAGAGCAGTGAAGGGTTAATTTCCTTTTAGCTTTTACATCAAATATTTCTTGTCATGCTATTGTTTTAGTCATAACACTAGCTTTTTAATTGCTTGATATTCTTATTTTAAGGAAATAAAGCATTTGCAGCAGACCATGTTGAAAAAATTCAAGCATAATAAAAATATATGGATGAATTTTGCCAGCTACTACTTTCAATCTGGAGATCTAAAGGAAGGAAGAAACATATTAAACAGAAGTTTGCAGAGTTTACCTGCAAAAGAACGTATGGTGTATTCTGAAATTATAAAACTATTTTTCATTATTATTGAATATATTTTCAATATATTGCATATTTCTTTTATTAGTAAGATAAGTTACATGTGTTATGGGAAATAGATGCATACCCAGTAGCAGAAATAGTATGGCAGCAGATGCTGTGTTGATTATTTTGACCTTACAAAATAATCTAACAACTTAAACAGAATTCTTGTAAAGTTTGAAATTCTTGATGACTACAGGTTCGAGACCATCAAAATTTCAATTGGATCACTAATTTGGAAAATTTAATAGTCTGCAAGACTAGTAACCTTTCTTTCTTTTTTTTTAACTCTTTGACGAGCAAACATAATTTTTTTAACCTCTAAAAACAATACAACCTATCAAAATCAAACAATTTTATTTTTAAAAATCATAATCTTATGGTATATCTAACTCTATTATTAGATCTCTATTTAACAAACTGAAAAATTTAACAAAAAATTGCTATAAAATAAAAAATTACATAAATGGAGTTTATAAAGAAATTTTGTAAATATATCAACAAAAAATTTCTTAAATAATGGATTCACTTGTATTTCTAAAAGTGATTAAATATATATATATATTTCTCTCACACAATAGATCCATTGTTGCAGTTTATACTATATCTTCCCAGCAACCATGTTTACACCATTGGTTGGCTAAAAAATAAATAAATAAAAAAGTGTGTAGATGGCTGCTGAATGCCTATGTATATATCATCACATCAATTCTGCCTGTGTGAATACTGAGCTTTATAATAGCACAGGGACTTAAAACTCACAAACCTACTTTCTTTCATAACTGCATCACATTTCAATGCACACATACAATGAATCCTGCACTTTTCTTAATATCAAACTTTTTTTTTTTTTTTTTAACTTTTCTGCATATTTTTTTTTTAAATCAATTTTAGTCATTTCTATAACTTTTTAATATTTTTATGAGCAATGCTTAAAAATCTTTTCATTTTTTTTCTTTTTTTTGTTGAGCTTACCTAAAATTTTATTTATTTATTTGTAACATCAAATTAAAAATTTACAATAAGTTAAAATAATTTCTATAGTTTTTCAATAAAAAAAAAAAAAAAAAAAAAAAAAAAAAAAAAATGTACTGGCATAACTTGTAGCAGCTTCATCATATTTTTAAGAAATCATAAATAGTACAAACCTTTTAATTTAAATTATTCCGTTTTAAAAATGCAATTAATAAACAAAATGCTAAAAACATAACTATTAGATACTTTTAAATTCTGTTAAAAACAAAAAAAAAAAATATTAATATTAGTATTTGAAATTGTAAATGCTGGAATTACACAATTGTGTAGGTCATTAGTTTTTAAAATTTTGTAAAACCTTATTAAATTTATCAAGGCCAAAATCTATTAACATCATGAATAAAGCATACAAGGTTCCCAGCAAAACATGCAAAGGGAAGGGCAAATTCCCTGATTTTCCATGACCAAATCTCAAAAAATTCTCTGACCAAATCTCAAAAATTTCTTTAATCATACGGGAATACAATGAAAATTTCTACTTATTTTCACAATCCTTTGTCAAAACTAATGTATTTTCTGCAATTATTCTTCAAATTTCTAGTTCTTTTTCCTCTTGCAATTGTTTGATGAATTTTGTGATTTTTTCCCAGAGACTATTTGATGACTTTCACATCATTTTTCATTTTTTCTCTAAGATTTTTCCATGACTTTTTAGAAAATATTTGTAAATTCCCTGACTTTTCCTAGATATTTTGAAATTTCCATGACTTTTCCTACATATTTTGAAATTTCCATGACTTTCCCTGACTACTTTGAAATTCCATGACTTTCCAGATTTTCCTTGACTTTCCATGACTCTGGGAACCCTGGCATATGAAAAGAAAAATTTATTTATAAACAAACTGTAAAAAATCATATTTAAAAGAAATTATGACAGTATATACTTTTTGTCTATTGCTGTCAGATGATATAGTAGTCTTAAAAACAATAAATCTAATCCTCTCATATAGTTGGTGCAACTTAGTTGTGTTTTATCAAAACTTCTGAAACCAGTTAAGTCATACAAATGTGCAGATTCGATTTTAAATCACAGAAAAAGAAGGAAAAGTCTTTTACTTTAACATCACCTATACAATAGGTCAGGGCTTAAAGGGGTATGAGCGTATTGACATATCAAATATAAAATTTCATTTGTTCGGACGATTTTGGACAAAATAATGTTTAGAGTAATTCCCATTACTTTATTAATGCTAAATTTTTTCTATGCAATGTTTTAAATGAATCAAACCTGTTTAATTTTTTTTTTTTTTTTTTTTTGCCTTTCACAATTTTTTATATTTTATGGAATTTTATGCATATACTCTAAAACTATATAAGATTTTTCTTCATCATTTTTACAGTTTTGAAGTAATATGTATACCTTTTTTATCATATTATTTTTATTCAACATTCACCTAGTAACTGAATAGTAATTTAATAAAATATCAGAAAGAGAAAATTAAATAAAACCAGGTTAATTTGGCATTCTTAAAAATTAGATTTTCTGAACTTTTGGAGCTTCTGTGCTTAGAAATTTACAAATAATCTAAAATTGTATTATAATTATGTGAAACAAAATGAAAACTAAACTGTTTTGAAAAATCGAAATTGTGGCCTCTGATCTGAAGATTTACTAGCTTAATAATTTAAATGTAGAATTATTAAATTAAACAAAAGTATGATTTTTTTTTTCAGATATTGCATTTATGAATAAAATGATGTAATTTATGAATAAAATGATGTAATTTATGAATAAATATTTTATTTCACATATTTAATATGATGCATAACAAAGTCCATGATTTACATTAGAGTAATTGAAATGTGATGCTGGAAGAGCAAGATCAATGCAACAGATTGCACTCTCACAGTCAACAACCACAATATCTTAAACACACACACACACACATATGTATATACAGTCCTCCCCACTTAATCGGGTAACGGATAATCGAATACCCCGCTTATTCGAATAAAATCCTCCGGAACCGAATTTAACCCCATTGGGCTAATGTTATTTTACCCCGTTTAATCAAATACTTTTCACGAAATGTCCTCGCTTAATCGAATAAAAAATGAGTGAGACAATTTGAAAAATGGGTGTGAAAAACACGTTTCAATTGGAATTTCCTCCATACTTTTTGTCATTTTCGGTTGTTACACAGAAAACAAACTTCCAGAACTCCCAGCATGGATTTCGCCTGGTAGGTGCATAATGGACTGGTCAAGTGAGTTCCCTTTCTTGTTTATTTTTCCGAATTAATTTCAAAAATGAAGTAAATTGGACAATAATTTTGATCAATATCATATTTTGTTTACTTTCGTTTGTCAAAGGACTTTTTTTTCATTTTTTCGGTTTTTTTACAGTTATTTTTAATGGAGACATTTTCATTTTCAAAACCAGTTCCGAAACTGAAATCAACCCCATTAAAAATATCAGGAAAAAAAACGAATGTTAAAAACGACGAAGCCCTTTGTACAGATCGATCTCAGCTATCCATTGCAAAAAATATCATTTAAAAATATTGAAATGCGGTAGAGATATCTTTATAAATTTCTTCTATAGAATTAGCATTAGTGAGCAAATCTTTTCACGTGATTGAAGTAGCCCTTTAATAATAATATGTTGTCACTTAGAGGCTCAAGATGTTGATTGTGATACCATTCGAAAGAAAATCTCATCCATCTTTTACTCTAAAATTTCCCATAAACCACTTTCATCTACTTTTTTAAACCTGTATAAATTACGTAAAATAAATTCTAATAACAAAATTTGGACCCAATTCACACGATCTACATTTAGTGTTATGTAAACAAAATGCATGTGTTTACTGTCATTGAACTATTGCGTATTTACTTGTCATTTGTTTTTATTTTGGTTTGTATTATTCCATTAAAGTTTTTAACGATTTTCTTACTCTGGTAATTAAATATATTATATTTAATAATTTTGTCATTTTATTGCACATTAAATATTACATTTATATGCCTCCCCGTTTAATCAAATACCCCGCTTAATCGAATATTTTTTCTGGAACCGTTAATATTCGTTTATGCGGGGCCGACTGTATATATATATATATATATATATATATAAACTTCTACCAAGTAATGATTATGTGTTAAAGCAATATTGTAAAAGAAAATATCAATGAAAATTTCATTTTTTTTAATGCTATTCTGGAAATATCAGGAAATTATAAAATATTTATAACCACCCTGAAAAATGGCTTTTGAGTTATGCAGTTTTATAATAATGAATTTATTAATTATGATGACAACCAGAATGATAAACTGCTAGAACATTGTTTTTGATTAGATGAAACATTTTTTGCAATACTTCATACTTTATCATTTCAAATACTTTCTAGCATGCTTGATTGTTTTTTTTATCTCCTCAATATCATTAAACCAACTTACTATGTTCCAAATGTAAAAATTTATTACTGATTCCTTACTTTTGTTTAAATTAGAAGATACATTGTATTATTTATTTTTTTAATTGTAATTTTATTGCATTAAATATATTTATACAGTAAACTCCCTCAAATCAGCAAAGCTTGGGACCAGAGGTTGTGCAGATTTTAGAATTTTGTGGATTTCTGGTCATTGATTTGTTTACATTTTTGAAACATTAATTTGTTTAGTACTTAAACATTATAATGAATGCATATAATAAATTAAAACATTAAAATAACTAAGTAATATATTTAAATAAATAAGTAGTTAAAAAAAACAAGTAATTATTACAAAAAAAGTTAAGTAAAATTTTAGAAAAATATTAAAGTAAATAATTAAGATACAATACTAAATATAAATAATGATGAGGAAGAATCAATCCTTTTTATAAAGAAAAATATTTGCGTTTGTTAATTTAAAAAAAAAAAAAAAAAGCTTGATTAATTTTTAAATATTCATTTTATAGAATAAAAATTATCCTGCCCCTCGAATTACAAACACTACCAAATGGTCATTGAACATCACGCTGGAACTACGATACGATAATGATTATTTCGATTAAATATTGATCATCGTAATTAGTAAACTGGATGTAGATCTCAAATTTGTTTTGTAACTGGCAGGGATAAGGAAATAGTAACAGAACTATAAAATAATAATTTTATATAGCAAAAATTATCCTGCCACGTGAATTACAAACACTACTAAACAACCATTGAAAGTTATATTACGTTGTAACTACGATATGATAATGATTATTTCCATTAAATATCAATCATCGTACGTCTAAGTAACATATTATTTAACAATGCAGAATTTAAATTGAAAAACATGTAAAAAAGAGGAAGAAGTGAAAAATGATTTAAAAATAGATATTGTTATAGAATTATTTGTATTGCGTTAGCCGCTGACTTCAGCGCCATCTTTAATTTCATTGTTTACATCTGAAAAAAATGCACAGATTTCTGGCGTTCGCGAATTTTAGGGATGCGGATATAAGGGAGTCTACTGTACTCACCAAATCTTCTGGTTTTGTCTTTTTTTTTTTTTTTCTTTTGGTATCAAAAAATAAAATTTACATATTCAGTTTTTTTTTCTTATCCTCTCTGTGGATATACAATCCAAAACTATTTGAAATTATTGAATGACAATCATTTCAATTAGACAGTGTGTTAACTTTCCAAGTTTTATTGAAGAAAGATAATTTAAGATTTAGACTACCATCATTTTCATTTCAGTTTAGATAGAAATCAGTGTTGCTATTTTCTCAAAGTTAGGAGATTTGGAAAGTGTATTGGTGACCAAAAAGAAAAAAATGAAAACTATATAAAGATTTTATTTAACAAATTCAAAACATTCTGAAGCTCAATTCCTCTAATTTCTCATTAATGGCACAAATAATAAAAATATTTAAATTTTATTTTATTTTTAATTATGTTTAAATTATGATTTCAAAAAGTAACATAAACTGTCCTTAATATTATAAATGCTAAAATGATACAATTTAATATATCCTACAATGTAATAAAAAACTCTTATCATTTTCAACTGATTGGTAGGTATGCATATGCTACCTGAATCATATGAGCTACATTGTAATGGATAAGTGCTTTAATTGCACCAAGAACTATTTAATTTACTGTTATGCATAAAAAATTACACAAAAATGTTTTCATCTAATAAAAATGTATT
The DNA here is from genome assembly GCA_964019185.1 of Maratus speculifer. Lineage (NCBI taxonomy): Eukaryota > Metazoa > Arthropoda > Arachnida > Araneae > Salticidae > Maratus > Maratus speculifer. The sequence goes on from OZ025297.1 coordinate 180,843,184, forward strand.
GTTTTTATGAATTTCTGGTCATCTAATTATATTTTCTGTAATATAAAATTTATGATATGAAACATGCCAAATTCTAAATTTGAAATTTATTATTAAAGTATGAAAATAATAGTTGTATTCTACATTCTAGTATAAATTTTCTTTCTTAAATAACAGAACGTTTTTTTTTTTTTTTATTTAAGATATAATTCATCTTTTCATTACAGATTCTGATATTTTAGGAAAGTTTGCCCACTTAGAATACAAACATGGTGAGCTTGAAAGAAGTGTTAGCATGTATGAAGATATTATAGCAAAATATCCTAAAAGAAAAGACATCAAATCAACTTTTATTCATGTTTTAAAGGAAATTGGTCAACATGAAAGAGCAGAATTACTTTCTATGTAAAATATTAATTTTACATTGTATATATGCTTTGTATAATGCTAAATATATTTACTTTGTAATATTTTTAATAAAACATATTTATTCTTAATAGCTTTATGGCTTTTATATTCATAAAATGGTATTTGCAGTTTGAATGGTATTTGCAGTAAAACCTCCTTTAACAGCCCTTATTTTGAAATTCAGACAAAAAAGTGATGTTTTGATAGTTGTATTTTTTAATTGCCTTGATATTTTTTTTTATATTGACGTAAATCATATTTAATGATTAATCTGCAATTTTGAAGCCCTGAAAAAATTTTCTCTTTTCTATAGAAAATATCAAAGTTCACTTTTGTGAATGCCATTTTTATGAGAAATAAAATCCCAATATTTTTGGAGTGGTATATCTCTGGCAAGCAACAACATCCCAAAATTCTTTTGGCATAAACTTATAGTGTAACACTACCTGCTTATTAAAATTTGTTTCCATGGAGCATTGTTATGTTGCCACTAAGTACAGTCAAAATGATGTTTTTGTCCATCTTCCGCTCTTAATATCTTATTTAAGCTATAATACCCCAAAGTTTTTCTTATAGAATATGAAAGTGCACTACTACGACAAGCTAAATAATATAGTACTGCACAGAGATATTGTTGCTGTTAGTAGCTATAACCTGTTACATATTCAAAATTTCTAAAATCTGCAACATTTAAAGTAGTTTATTTTAAAAAAGCGCCACAGTTGAATGAAAAAAAAATTTCACGCAATAGTTGAACATATGTATAAAAACATGGAAAAAAAAAAGAAGTGGGGCCTTGTGATATTTTTTAGTAAAAAAATGACAAAATTTATAAGAAAAGCAATGTCTATCATCACATTTTTCCCCTAAGAGAAAATGAAATATCCTGTTTCTGTTTCGGAAGAGGCGACAAAAAGGGATATTTCATTTACTCATAGGGAAAAATCATAGAAAGATAAAGGAGAATTTGGATGTTTCATTTTTTTCTTAGGAGAAAAATGTGATTGTAGACATTGCTTTTCTTGTAATTTTGTCATTTTTTTGTCTAAAATTATCACGAGGCCCCACTTCTTTTTCTTTTCCATGTTTTTGTACATATGTTCAACTATTGCACGACATTTTTTTTTTCATTCAACTACTTTAAATGTTGCAGATTTTAGAAATTTTGAATATTTAACAGGTTATAGCTTCTAACAGCAACAATATCTCTGTGCAGTACTATATTATTTAGCTTGTCGTAATAGTGCACTTTCATATTCTATAATAAAAACTTTGGGGTATTATAGCTTAAATAAGATATTAAGAGCGGAAGATGGATAAAAACCATTTTGACTGTACTTTGTGGCAAAATAACAATGCCTTTTGGAAACAAATTTTAATAAGAAAGTAGTGTTATACTATAAGTTTATGCCAAAAGAATTTTGGGATGTTGTTGCTTACGAGAGATATAGCACTCCAAACATATTGGGATTTCATTTTTCATAAAAATGGCATTCACAGCCCCAAACTTTGATATTTTCTATAGGAAAGAGGACATTTTTTTAGGGCTTCAAAATTGCACACTATTCATTAAATAAGATCTACTTCAACATATAAAAAAATTAAGCAAATCAAAAAATAAAACTATCACACTTTGATTTTCAAAATAAGGGCTCTTAAGAGACACCTATATGAAGGAGGCAGTTTCCTGAAAAATAGAACATGTAATGCATTTAATTTTTAAATAAGGCTCAGTATCAAAATAATTTCATAAAATTTTTTATTATTATTCTTTAACAAAACTGCAATCAGTCATTCCAAAGATAGCTGTGATATTGGTTCCTCAAAGAATTATTAAAAATTGTTTCAAATTAACAAAAGTTTCAATCTAACTGAAATTATAATAGCAAATGATGATCACAAGGAAAATAATTATTTGTGTCACCTCATAAAAGACTGTCTCTGAATTAGATATCAGCTACTCATGGATCATACTAATAAAGAAATGATTGTATTTCAACTGATTCCTCAAAAATCAAAGATGTTTTCTTAGAAGAAAATTGTTAGTAGTATAATAAATATCCCAAGGTTTTGATTTTGAAGGGAGGGGAGGGGGGGGGGGGGGGGGCGAGAGAATGAAAAAAAAAAAAAAGTTTTGTGCATAATGTGCAATGCTGACAGCAAGAAATTGGGAATTTGAAGGGGAAAATAGATGTATAAATTTCAATTACAAAGATAAAAGAGAAAATCCTCTTTCTATGAGATATTCATTGAAAGTTTCAAGATGAAAGAAATATCAAAGATGATATGATATATGAAGTTAGGATTGTATTTACAGCAATTTTAGATGTAATGATATGACATATTTGTGACAGCTTTAATTTTGAATTACATTCAGGGAACTTTGAAATTGTGCATTATTTAATTTTTCTATTGCTTATCTTACATAATAAATATCTATTATGTGTGTCTAGTTCATACATTTTAACGTTATTTACTTTTCAATTATTTTAATTTAAGATATTAGGAGACTCTGTCCCCCCCCTATGAGTTGTATTGTTATGTCCAGTATCACAAAAAGTGAGACAATGATTTCAAAATTGGAACATAAAAATACAGTAATCCTCATGAAAAAAGGAACTTATTTGTCTATAATATAGTTTTTCTCAACTTGTGTACTGCAGCACACTATAGTGTGCCACAAAATAAGGCCAAATGTGCCATGAGGGTTTTAACAAATAATTCAAACTACATAGTGTCGCATCAATGATCCAACATGAGATGTATGTAGTTGTTAAAAAGAGATCAAGGCAAGACTTGATGTTCATTTCTCTGAATTGGTAAAAATACAACAAAGAAGTAAAGGAAGATATAATGGACGAATATTATAAATCTGGTGCTTAATCACAATTGAAACGGAAGACCCTCAAATATTGTTGGTATTACTTTTGTTATCCCGTCGACCAATTTCTGCAAATTATATGTTTCCAACTAATAGCCAAATTATACATATTGGCATTTTTTTTTAAATAACAAAAGAACAAATAAATGGGTTAAACATTAATAAAAATACAAATGAAAAGTGGAAATAAAATCATTTGATGGCATCTCTAAATACGTATACTTATTTAATATCATTGAATGTGACATTTACAATCATCCATTATTGGAATTTAATCTTATAATTTGGCAATAGTTTTTTGGTCGACAGGATAACCAAGTAGTACCATATTGTTTTGTGTAGTTTACAAAAGCATCTTTATTCCTGGTAAATTGAAAAGACATTTGGAAAATTAAAAATCAGACAATGTTAAATTCAGAGTGGACAGTAAAAGTAGTCTTCTATCCAGTGCAGGTACTATAAGTGGTCTTTTATTCAGTTTTTGTGTGGCTCTGTATATGATTTTATTTTTAAACACCTCTTAATATGCAAATACAGTTCAGCTTTAAAATGCATTATTCCATTAAAAACCACCTTTAAGTGACTCCTTCTCACATTCAATAATACTTATGAATTCTTTTGTACAACTTTGTATATGATCTTTAACTCATACGGATCATATATATCCCATAATATGCAAAATTTAGACAAATCTTTAAACACAGTTATTTTTTAAGTTAACATAATTTGATTTAAAATATATTTTAATACAGCTTTTTGCTTTAAACTTACTTATATTTCAACTAATTTAGGTAAAAACTTATCAATTGTAAATTGCAAAGATTTAGTCTTTTTTAGAATACATGTTTGGGAAATACAAAATTTGATTTTCTCAATTTTGGAGCACTTGCAGAAATTTGCTAATGTCAGGGACTATTATCTATCAATAACATTTCCAGCAGTTATCATTAATAGACAGTAATACATATATAATAATATTCCCAAAATCTTTTATATGTCCCTGTAAATGAAGAATAATGATATGTATATTGCATTCTACACAGTGGCGTAGCTGCAAGGGGGGCGCCGAGGCTAAGGGGCGCCAAATTGAGAGAGGTTTAAATCGAAATTATATATTTTAACTATAAACAAAAATTGTTGACTTTAAATTTTTTTATGTGTGTTAATGTATTCTTTAGTAAAATATTTTGTTACATCCAATTAATGAAGAAAGGGAAAAAAATATATAAACAAGTTGAATGTAGATTCTGCCATTGCAGAATTCAGTTTCGCCTCCGATTAGGAAAAAAAATAAATCGATAGAGGTTTTTTAGAAGGGCGACCCCGTTTAAATTGCAATGAACTAACTTCATTTTTCTTGTGTTTATCAATATAATAGCAAACAGAACGGCGTGAAATACCCAATTGAATAGCAATTTCTCTCTGAGACATTGGAATTGTGGAATAATAAAGAGATACAATTTGACGTGCTACTTCTTCATTGACTAGATTCTTCAAAAACAGATTTTTTCTTTAGTTTAAATGCTTTTTATAGACTCTGAGTTAAAGGAAATGCAATTTAACAATAAAATGAATGGAATCCCGTCGAATTCGAAGAATGAAATGTTTAAAAGACCCGATCGATTTGGTTTAAAAGAAAGCAAAAGTAATTATATTATTGAATCAATATATAATAAATATATTTACAAAGTAAATGTCAAGTTTGCCAGTTACAATTTTGCATACAAATATTCCCACATCTTCAGTTAAAATTGCAATCTGAGAGCCGGCGAAATCCAGAAATTTTATTTTATATGCTCTCACAGAAAAATAGTTTTATTTATAAAAAAAACTAATTTCATTTTTACTGTGACATTATTTTCACTAACTGAAGTCATCTGAAAGTAAAATCTCAATCTCAGTGTCCATAATGAAAAGAAATATTGAAACGTAATATCGGGTACTACTAGGTTATCCCACCGACCAAAAAATTATCGCCAAACTGTAAGATTAAATGCCAATAATGGATGATCGTGAATGTCACATTTAATGATATTAAATACGATTCATGTGTTTAAAATGTCATTAAGTGACTTTTATTTCGACTTTTTATTAATATTTTTATTAATATTCTACTAATTATTTGTTTTTTCCTTATTTAAAATAAAAATTATGTCAATATGTATAATTTAGCTATTAGTTTGGCGAAATTGGTCGACGGGATAACAAAGTAGTACCTAATATCGTTATGAGTAAAAATGCGATGTTTTAAATAGTGACATCATTTTCTCTTCAAATGTTTTTTAAAAGTTACTGTTATTAGTAATATGAAAAAGGCATCTGTAATAATATTGTAATTCCCATTTATTTGGTTGCTGAATGACATCATTTTCCTCATTTGAAATTACTCTTATTTTGATTTAGACATTAATTTTTGTCATAAATTTTTTCTGTTATTTTATTTACATTATTAACATTACTTCTCAGTAAATATATTTTTTTACCTCAATTAGTGGATAATTATACGCAATCATTTTGGAAAATAAATTTTTATTATCGAGAGAAAAGCTAATCTGTGTTGCCACCATTTTGAAGAAATGTCATGAAAAAGCTTTTAAAATTAAAAATAAAATATAAAAATGGAAATAAATTAAAAAATAACTAAAATGGGCACAACTAAAAATAAATAGCTTTCATATAAAAAAATAATTATCAAAATCGGTTGAGTAGAAAATTTACGGCTGATGACACGACATTTTTAGCTTGTCTGAAAGAAATAGCATCGGAGGCTAATATTTCTAGGGATGGCTCAACACAATCGGTAACAAAGAAAATTATGTTTCTGAATTGAGACGCAAAATGATTAAATAGGGGCGCAAAATTCAGCAGAGCTTTAAACTGAAATTATTTCAGATATTTTGAAAATGAATAGCAATTGTTGACTTCTTTTGTGTGCGTGTTAATGTTTCGAAAAAAATTGGTGAAGGTGGAAGATGTGGCAAAATTCATAATTGTCAATCGCTGATGGAGATTTGTCTAGCCTGAAGTAAATAAATCAAAAAGCTGACTGGAGACTTGAAGTCACATTTCTGGTATCAAGAATATTTTTCATTTGTAGCTAGCTGACCCGTTCCTCGATTTTTCCAAATGAATCGAGAATGATTAAAACCTTTATTCAAATATAAATTTAAAAAAAAAATCTTTCAAATGAACCTCTGGGATGGGTCTCCAGTGTCTTCGGCAGCATAGAACGGGTGTGCTACGTAACCAAGAACCAACCATTGAAAACATGCATTCAAATTTATTTCTGTCGAAATGAATCTCCGGAATGGATGTGCGCTGCCTATTTCATCGTGTAGAAGGCGTATTGCGCATGTGCAAGAACATCTGCTGATAATCGTAAAATGAATTGAAAGAAAGAAAATTCCCTTGAAATACGTCCCATGAAATTTCAGATAAAAATGCTCCTGTGATGGAAGATAGAACTAAAACCTGTAAGACAATCGAAAACCAAATTGAATGAGAAAAACCCAGTGGAAATTGGGTCCATAGAACCCAAGATCAAAGTACGTCATCTTCACATGAAGATGGAGCTAAAAATTTCCAGAAAATCGTAAGCTAATTTTCAAGAATCAATACCTATTGAAATCTATTTTGTAGAATCCGACAAAAAAGGGACTTAAAATTCGATAGTCATCATACTTTAAAATGTAAATAAAGGGAGGAAACTGTTGTGGACGGACTCTTAACTCCTATCACTTCACTCTGTCCACAGAACACACTAGTAATTTTCGATTAAATTGATAAAATACTTTTAAATTATGATTTTAGCATTTGATGGCATTTAATAATTAAGTTGATTGTCTGCATGTTATATGAGGACCCCAGAAGCCAAGGGGTATAAGTGAAAAAATTGAGTTAAGTGCACAGGGTAACTGGAAATATGCTTTTTTCATTTCAGGTAAAGAAATATAGGTCATTTTCTTATTATTTAGGGAGTTATAGAGATAAACCACTTTTTTCGAAAAACAAACAATGTTGATTAATTATACATTTAAAGAAAATTGTACTCTAATTTTTTAAACAGTTATTGAAATGAGATTTCAAAGATTAGAATGCAGCAAGCAGATGTTTCCTATTTCAATTTAGTCAATTGTTATTGATGTTCCAATTTAACATCAATTATCTTTAAACTCAATTTACTCCAAATCGACATTTTGTCACTTGTACCCCTTGGCTTCTGAGGTCGTCATATAATCTTTGATCAATCGATTTTTGAAAACTAGTGGAGTGTTTGGACGAAAAAAAAAAAATTTTTAGTTCTGTATTTAATGGATGTTCGTTTCTGTATGTTTCTCTCGTATGCGGAGCTGCCACAGGCGATTATTTTTTTAAATTCTAATTGGTACCATTTTCCCAAAACAGAAATCCTTACACACACTTTAATAACATTTACAATAGAAATAAACGTCAATGTTTATATTAGAAAAGTACTTGTGCGAACAGATTACAAAAATAGTCGACTGTGGCAACTTTTGCATATGGGGGTTTCTTTCTTTTGTATACTGTCGCCGTGAATTAAAAAGAAAAAAAGTTACCGAGCGATTTTCAAAAAAATTATGATTTTATATATGTATATGTGTGTGTGTGCTTTGAAATTTTGAAATTGAAATATCAATTAGTTTTTTTTTTCTTCTTTCTCTGATAAGTGAAAATTTTTAGTTTCTTTCAACTGGGAAATTAAATTCAGATGAGTGTGCGATTTTTACCATTTTGCGGGGAAAAAAATCGCATTTTTGATAAATTTTTAATTGATATTTTCGACTATAAAAAAAAAAGAAAAATTTTGAGTCTCACATGCATTAGGATAGGATTTGCCTTGTACTATCCTCACCCAAAATTTCAAAGTTGTATGTAGTAGCTATTTTTTTCCTCTCCGTCATACACATGAACACACATAAATTGGTTTTGATGCTGATTTTTGCTGTTCTTAGCATTCCAAATAAATATTTAAAATGAAAGCTTCCTTATACCAATGCAAAAAGTATTTAGCTGAAGGAACAAAAAGAAAAGGTATTTGGAAACTTCATTTTTCCGTCAAATTGTCATTGAAAAACCAAATAATGAAATATGAGCGACCTACCCCAAATTTTTCCTACTTAAATCACATTTTAAAAAAAAAGATTATTCAGCTTAGTACGATCACAACAAATGTCTGTTTCCGTCGTTTTAAATGTTGAATTTCTTTTACATATATTTAAATTCAGTGCATATGCATTAGAAAAAATTACATCTATCTATGTAAATTATGGGAATGACAGAGATCAATGGAATAAAATAATTTGACTCTGGAACTTCTTTGGACCGAACTCTCTCGTCATTGCATCTTACAATCACCTCGGTGAATTCAATCGGAGGTCTTACGACTTATTTACGCCAATTTCGGGACCTACATGGTCGTAGGTTATGCAGACTTATCAGAATTGCCAAATCTAAACTTTTCCGTTCCAGTTCATGTAAATATGTTGAGGCTTGTAATATTTTCCAGGAGGGGCGAAGATGTCAATTTGCGAAAAACTTTTAGTTTATTGGTTGATTAGCTCTTGATTGATACAGTGCCAAGATCCGCAAAATTCCTGGAATCTGAAACATACAAACAAAGGAAGAATCGCCTAAACTTCAGTATTTTTCATCTTGAGTTACTCTTTGATTTTACTGGTGAACATAATAAATGTCATGCTGAAAAACAAAATTCAAGGAGTAAAATGGATTTTGGGAAAAAGAATTTATGGATTTTAATTTAAATTTTTGAATTTCAAAAGGATTTTAGTTTTTATCATTTTCATCTATAGCATCTCTCTCTCTTTATTTATATCTGATCATTGTCATGTGACTGAGAATATGTTAAGGGTTTATTAAGATCTCAAACAAATTCGTTGGATATCTTGATTTACCATAAGAATTCAAGACCTTTTATTGTTTTCCCATCCATCTTTAAAAATGGATGCGTATAGCAATTTGAAATTCTAGGGTGAATGCAGCTTTCAATCAGGAGATTTTATTACCATAATCGGACATATCATAACTTAGCAGTTTTAGTAAATGTGTTTTTTTTTTTTTCAAATTTATTCTCTTTTTCGCTATTTCCATTACAGAGCCAGATTACCGCACAGGCCTATAAGGCCATGACTTTGAATCCACTGTTGCTGGGGGAAATTTAATAAAATGATTTTTTTAAAAAATTCTTAAAATTGTAATTTTCGCATTATTTTCTCAAAAAAAAAATATTTTGATTAATTTTGAAACCGTACCGCAATATCTAATAATAATCCATTCCTTATCTTCTACAAGCCCCCCCCCCCCCAAAAAAAAAAAGCATAGGAACTGCAAAGTGCCCTCAAACAGGTGCTGGGTCATGGGCCCCGCATAACCCTCATCGAGCTCTGCATCCCACATGCTTAAAATAACGTAAACATATCCGTGAATGTACCGCTAAGTTTTTAAAATTCCCGTTCGAATTCAATATTGATGAAAATTGGAAATCTTCAGTAATCCGGTTCTATGCATTTTAGTTTAGTATGTTTAAGTAAAATTAGCCGAATCCTTAAAAACAAGAAAAAGTGAAGATACCTTTTCCTCCCAGTACAACTATTTTGTTTCTTCTTCCAAAAACAAATATTTTTTTTTTTTTTTTTTGGGGGGGGGGGGGTGCAAAAATTAATCCTGCCCCAGGCGTCAAAAAATGTAGCTACGCCACTGATTCTACAGAAAGTATATTGCTGTAGTAAACCTCATTAATCTATATCAATTTCAACATATTTGAAATAATGCAAAATAATTAAAGTATGGGACAAACTGTTTACCTAAATAGATCACTATTTAATGGAATTATTTTGTGTGGCTCTGTAAATAAATAATAACTGCTTTGCACCCATAGTCCACAGAATGCATATGTTAGTGCATTTCAATGCCATTATGTTTGAAATGGTGCAACATGATTAAAATGTACTTCAAATGACTTTTTTCCTACTGGCCATAATGGCTGTAGAAAAACAAAAGAACTATAAATGCTGCAGTCTTTTTCATCAATAGAGATCATAATGATGCAGTGGAACTCTGATTTAATGCTTTCCGCATATAACTCTTTTCTGTTTTTAATATTGTTGCAGTTTGGTCTCACCAATTTCCTATACCAACAATGTAAAAGAGAAAAAAAAAAAAAAATTTAAATCTTGTCTTTTTTACATTTAACATCATTTTCTTAAATAAAAATAAACTTTTCAAACAGTAATTCATTATTTTTGACGAGTTTCACAATCATGTATATTTCTGCTTTCCTTAGAATCAATATTTTCTGTAATCAACAAAATCAAATCAAATGAATTAATAATTATTTCTTCCATAAAAAGACCAAGAAGGCTGCAGCTTGCTTGTTGCATACAAATTTACTTCTACATAGAAATTAAAAGAACAAATAATAATCTTTTCTGCTTCTCCACTCATAATTTGAGACCATGACACTTGTTAGACAAAGCAAGAGATGTCCGAGAAGAGAATTGTGACATATCCCACAGCAGGAGGAGCCGAGGGAGCAGAATGTTAGATTACTGACAGAAACTGAACTAAAGAATTGCATTAAAAATCTCTATATGTTCAATTAGGTGAGCTATAACTCAATATTGAGTGTACGCTGTAATGCATACCAATAGGGCCAGCTTTATTGAAAAATCAAAGCCTTTTTCAGAGTTTAAAAGAGATTTGGCAGAATCTTTTTGACATGAAACATATAAAAACTTAAACCAATTTAAAGCAGCAAGATGAAACTGAAACAAAATCAGATACGTAAGAAAATGCTGCAAAAAAATGTTAAAAACTTAAAATCTTTTCCATATGCTGAGCTAGAAAAAATCTAAATTGAATGTCTTCACCAAGTACTATCTGCAAACAATCTTATTAGTGGAATAATATTAAAAGAGAAAACTATGGAAATGTTTTTAGATTAGACATAATAGGATTTTTTGCATCAAATAGATGTAATGAGAAATTCAACAAGAGACACAACTTGGCATACAGATCGGTGTGTGGTGAATCCACAAGTGTTGATCAAGCCATGGTTGGTGACCGGAAGAGAGATGCATTATCAGTTTTGTAGAAAATTACTATATTACCGCATTAGCCGGCATGCTTCAAAATTCGAGGGAAACCAGATTTTTAAATATTAGTCCCTGGTCTTTCCTGTCATGTCAGAAAAAGTGAAGAACTTCGAAAACAGAAAAATGTGATTCATTAGCTGTATTCAATAGCAATGATTTCTGTTGGAGAGGAGGAGTGCAATATACTGTTTGTCCCTACTTTTCTAATTATTTAGTTTTCCTTTTTTTACATATTCAAGAGAATAAAAACATGCTTTATGTGTTTCATACCATTTCACACAAAGCTTTCTCGCCAGCATGCATCCGATATTTACAAATAGAAATAGATTATCTCATTATTACATGAACAGCAATATTCTTAATATATATAAAACAAGGTAGAACCCGTCAAATTTTGACGAAAGAAAATGTTTAAGAAGGAACTGTTTCATTAACTTATAATAAACCTACAAAATTAGTTATAGTAAAAAATGCATTTTATATTGATACGCCTGACTCTTAAACAAACAATATTTATCATCAAATTAACAAAATACAATTTCTATAAAACGCAGTTGTAGAAATTGTTAAAATTAAACTTTAATAAATACTTTAATACTTTTAATACTTTAAACTTTAATATGTAAGCAGTAAAAAATAATAAAGATGCGTTATTATGATAAAGTTATCAATTAAGGTTCTTATGCTAGTATTCCAAAATGATAAAAAATAAAATTTATTCAACTTTAACTCAATCATAGATTTTTTTTTTTCTCCCTCCCCATGATATCCAAACCTGGCATCATTTTCATCATATCAAAATTTACAAATGTACATTTCACATCTGTATTCATGTTTAAAAAAAATTGGCATTTTAATTTGATAATTTTGATTTAAAACTTGAAGTCTCAATACTATTAGCTGAAATAGATATTAAACTGTTGATATTCTTTTACGTGTAAATCAAATTTTGTAAATGAAGTCAAAATTCACCGGGTTTTATAACAGAAGATGTTTAAATTTCTATTGTTTCCCTTTTAATGAGAAAATGGCAACATAAAGATACAGCACTCAATTTTTTCCCTTTTTTCCTTTGCTTTAAATAGAAATGGAGTACTCCTGTTGCCACGATTAGAAAATAGGTATTAAAAGCTACAAAATAATTAATATTTCAAAAACAAATTAAGATACAGCTTTCAAAGAAATTTCATTTAAGAGTACATTTTTTTTCCTACACGATGGTGTAAAAATTGAAAATGTACGACATTAAGAAGTTTAAAAACTTTTAGTAGCAAAAACTGCAATACAGAAATTCATTTAAAATTTGAAAGTGTTGCCACGTGCAAAATGACGTATGCATTACGCACAGATATGTTTGTCCTTTATAATATAGATAAGAAAAATGCAATAATTATTTAAATATATAAGGAGAGAAATGTGCACTTACATCAAGTAAATTTATATTTTAATATAGTTAACTTAATGGTGTCATCAAGGAATAGAAATGTCATACATGAAAATTTTGCATAATAAGTAAAATTTAATAATCTCTTAAATATACATGAATATTATACATAGAGAGAGAGATAGAGAAAAAAATAAGTATGCTTTTTCCTTAAAATGAAAAATATTGTATAAAAAACCAAAATAAATAAGCCACCCACACTACAGTAGTAGCGAAACCTCATATTTTCCGGCATGCTGGTGTACCTTAATTTTTTCTGGTATGTCAGCTAACACAGGAGAATACGGTAGAATCCACAGAATACTTTTAATGCTGATGAGACAGGCTCATTTTTCAATGTTCTAAGTAAAATGTACACAGTAAAATGAGAATAATGTAATGGAGAAAAGATGTCAAAAGAATGTCTATTTTTCTATGCTACAATGCTGATGATAATGAAAACTTAACTCTGCATTTTATTAACTGTGCTAAAAAATTAAATTCACTATTTTAAAAACATTAGAAATTTTCGCACAAGTTACAAAGCTAATAGAAAATCTTAGATGGTGAAAGTCATTTTTCAAGATTATCTGTGGCAAATGGATAAGAAAATGAAATTTTAAAATCATAAAATAATCTTGTTTGTAGATCAATGCATGGCTCACAATAATAAAATATTGAAAACTGTGTAGCTAGAATTTTCCACCAAATTGTCCCAGTATGTATCACTTCTATGACTGAGGGATAATTAATTCCTTGAAATTAGCTTAATTACAACAACTTGAATGAAAGGCCTTGTTTCAGTTGGAATCTTTTGTAAACTTTAATAACCAACACGAATCCAAGAAGATAAAGGTACAGGAAGACCTAAATTTCATATCATCAGTATGAGAAAAAGGTTAAAATAAACTGCATCTTCCACAGCTTCAAGAAAGATGGATTTCTGTCACTAGATCCATTGGAATCGTCTCCTTTTGATCACATTTGCATAACAATTCTCCTAACGCTGATTCAGCAGGACTTGATAAGGATTTTATTGAATATTCAGAAAATGACATCTAAATACTGACTTGCAAAACAAAAGTACTGTCGGTTGCGAATTGATGGAATCATTTTGAGATAACAGTTTCCCCCAGGTTTAAAAAAGGGCAGGGCGCTACTGTTCTGAAAAGGGCACTTTTTATATTTTTCAGGGCATTTTTTCATTTTTAAGGGCATTTTTATAGAGTTGAATCTAGAATCTAGCAGTTCAAAAAGTCGTAAAAAAAACAGAAATTTCATCAAAAATTTGGAAAAAAAAGGGTAAATTTTGAAAAAAATTGCAAAAGTATGTCAAATTTCGTAAAAAAAAAAAATCTTGAAAAAAAACAGCAAATTTTGCTAAAAAAAATCATGAAAAAATGGCAAATTTTGCTAAAAAATCACGAAAAAACGGCAAATCTTGTGAAAATATTGCAGATAAACGGAACTTTTCTCAGAATTTTCTGATTTTGGGGCAAAATTTGAGATTTTTTGAAAATCTTTTGGCGAAATCTGCCGTTTTAGCACTATTTTTTGAGGAAAGTTGCCATTTTTTGCAACTCATTTGACCAAATTTTCCGTTTTATTGCGATTTTGGAAGAAATTTGTCCTTATTCCACAATCTTTTGAGGAAATCTTCCGTTTTGTGAAGAAATTAGCCATTTTTTTTGCGAATCTTGCCGGTAATTAGTCGTTATTTCGTGATTTGTAATTAAACTTGCCGGTTTTTCTTGCTATTTTTTGTGTTCCGTTGCCAATTTTTTGCGTAATTTATGAGCTATAGCGCATTCGGATCATCGCTGGAGGGCTGCATTTTTTAAAATATGGGGAAGAAGGGCACTATTTTTTTGGAATGAATGACAAGAGGGGCGCTAGTTTTTGGATGAGGGGCAAGAGGGGTGCTGTTTTTTAAACTAAAGGGCAGGAGGGGCAGAGCGCCCCCCTGAAACCCTCTGTGGGAAACTCTGAGATAAAAGACCATCAAGTTATTGAATCAATGCCATCCTTCAATGAAGCCTAATCTATTTTGCAAAAACTAAGATTTTTTTCAAGGACATGAAGCTCAAGAAAAGGGATTGGATGCAGTTTTAATGTTTGAGAGTTCTCTGAGCATTTTTAATCTAAAACAAACATTCAAACCAAAATCTTGGATTTCTTTTATGTCTAAATAAAGTAAGATTTTATTTCTTTTTAAAGTAAGAACAAAATGTGTTAGTTACATATAAAAACTTCATTTACAATGAAAGTTTTGATTTCTTATTAAAGTAAGAACAAAATACAGTAGACTCCCTCAAATCTGCACAGCTTGGGACCAGAGGTTTTGCAGATTTCTGGTCATTGCTTTGTTTACATTTTTTTTAAAAAGTAATTTGAATGTAATTAATAATGAAATCAAAAGTATAATGAATGCTTACAATATGCTAAAATATTAAAATAAGTAATAAACTAAAATAAAAAAAATTAAAGTTTTTAAAATGATAAAAATATTAAAAGCAAAGGTCAAATTAATAATCAATAATATACAATTAAATATTCATTATAGAGATGAAATGTGTTTTTCCTAAATTACTAAATGAAACTTGCCTCATAAAGGTACATTACTAATTCACATAAAGATCATAAAATAATGAAGCTTTATTTCAGGTTTAGCCAGACTTAATAACTAAAAAATCTTGATTAATACATAAATATACAGGGTGTTTCACTACCAGATCGACAAATTTTGAGGGGTGATAGTAGACATGAAGACAAACATTATAAAATAGGAAACCATGGGGCGCAAACGTCTTCCATAGGAGCCAGGGGCCATTAAAGTTTAAGGTCCAAAACTTCAAACGATTATAAAAAACGGAAAAAAGGGTGGATTCGTTTGCAGTTTTCGCTAAAATCATTCTTTATATCACGTTTTGTTTGTAAAAAATTTTTAAAGGTTACTTTCAAAAATTGTCGATAGAGGGCACTTTAGACTTTAGAGTAACAAACAAGTACTTTTTAACCTTATTTTGTGCACGGGTTTGAAATTATTCTAAAGTTTAGACTTTAACTTAAATTTTAAGCCAAAAATCAGAAACATCGTTATCGGGTAACTAGCGAAGATTTAACTGTGAACAGAGGAGGGGATTTTGAACGCTCATAAACATTTGATAAATTAATCGATTTTATTGCGGTTTGCGTGTGGGTCATTCCCATGGTAATTATTTTATCCAAATTGACATACAGCATTGGTGTCTCCATTTTTTCTTAGAGGGCGCTTCCGACATATCTCCGACTTTTCAATGGCATTACTCCTGGGTGTTTTACTACCAGACCAACATACTTCCAGGAAGTGTTAGGGATGCAAAGACGACTCGGAATCATATTATAAACTAGCGTCAGAAATGCCTTTTTTACGAGTTAGGGTTAAAAAAAAGCAGAGAAAAAAGCCACTTGATAACTCTACAACACGTTCTGTCGGAAATTCTGGTAAAAGCACATGTTCCTCTTTCGTTGCATCACTCTATAGCACGAAGGGGCTCCTCCACATTTTACCAATGATGTTCGCAGACACCTTAATGTAACATGTGGACAGCGGTGGATAGGTAGTGGTGGCCCGTTTCGTTGTCCTGCCAGATCGTCGTACCTACTTCATTATATCAATTACATTTTGTTACCTACCTTTATTTTATTACTGTATAATTGTTCTGTATTTTTTAAAATAAACATTGCTGGTGGGGCTAGCTGAGTTCAAACCAATAGGTAGCCCCTCCCCCCCACCACCTAGCTCAGTCTGAATCTGAATCTGTATAGACTTCTTCTGCTGGGATCAAATGAAAAGTTGAATGTATGAGACTCCTGTACTGTCAATGGAAGACTTGTCAGATCAAATTTCTGTAGCTACCAGAAAGCTATCCGAGATGCCAGGAATCTTTCAAAGTGTAAAGAATTGCATGCGACGCTGCTGTCAAACATGCCTGACTAATTCTGGTCGTAATTTCGGATATCTTTTGTAGTAAAACCTTTAACTAAATTGCTTTCTGCCACATTAACGTGTTGCTCTTTCACTACCTCTTTCTATTGCTTTTTTCTCTGCTTCTTTTAACCACAGCTCGCTAAAAAGGCATTTTCAATGTTACATTCCTATGTGATTCTGAGTCGCTTTGCATCCCTAACACTTCCTGGAAGTATGTTGGTCTGGTAGTAAAACACCCAGGAGTAATGCCATTGAAATGTCGGAGATGTGTCGGAAGCGCCCTCTATCAAAAATGGATACACAAGAGCTGTAAGTCTTTTGGAATAAAATAAATACCAAGGGAATGAACTAAACGCAAACCGCAACAAAATCGATCAGTTTGTATAATGTTTATGAATGTTTAAAATCCGTCCCTCTGTTCACAGTTACAGGGATGAAAGTGCGCTAAAGCCATTTTGTAGCAGCTTTGGAGCAGCAAAAATCGAATTTTGGAGCAGTAAAATCTATTTTTGTAGCAGCAAAAATCAGATTTTGTAGCAGTAAATATATGATTTTGTAGCAGCAAAATAATAATAATAATGATAATAATAATACAGTAAAACCCCGATAATTCGGATTAATTGGGAGCAGACACAATCCGGATTATTGAAAATCTGGATTATCCAGAGAATTAGAAAAAAAATGAAATAAAATATAACATACTAACAGAAAATCCCCTTTATGTTAAACTTATTGAATATTTGCAGACAGTAATAATGTTTACTTTGCTTAATTATTCCGAAAACATGTCAGAAAAAGTTTTTTTATTTAGAATATGACAATGAAACAAGTTAATGTTACGGAAATTAGCCAATCGCTTCTCAAACTTGAAAAAAAAAAAATGACCAAACCGATCCGAATTATCCGGAGATCTGGATTAGCGGGGTTCTACTGTAATAACATTTTAGCAATAAAAGCTGTTTAAGGAGCAGATTGAAATATTCTAATGCTAATAAACTCTTAACAATCACAATAATTGCTATCTTGAAAAATACAGTCGAGTATATATAACGAAATCCATCGTTCCAGTAAAAAATTCGTTATATAGAGAAATTCGATGTATAGAAGATGATGTGAAAAATCGTATTTAATGTGTAAATTTTGAACAAATATTATTTTTGATGTTTTTAATTAAGAATTTGTAATGTTTAAAAGTAAATATTAACGTAACATTCTATTTTTTAATTATTTAAGCAGTTTTTAAAAAAGAGAACAGACATTTGTTTGAAAGCTTAATGAAAATCAAATAAGGAAGACTTGCATTAATTTCAGACGAAGAAATCTGTAATTTTTTATTGTTTTGATTTTAAAATTGTTACGCCTTCAAAAGGGGAAAAAAAAAAAAAAAAAAAAAAAAAAAAAGCTCAAATTTTAGCAAGGAATGAAGAATTGTAGTTAACATTTTCCTCCATTTGAAGACCTCTCTTATGTGCCTCTCATTATTGACTCATTTCTTATATGTGTAACAATCTAATTGACTCTGTTTTGAGAAGGATGTTGAAAGGTGTGTTTGAGGTGGGATGAATTCGTTGGATTTAAAGAACAAGGTGATAAGTAATATAAAAAAAAAAAAAAATACTCAGCACTGAACGATAAATCAAAAATAAGTGATGGAGAATTGATTCCATATGATTTCGAATCTTTTTTAAAACTGAATAAATTAAGTCCAATTTGTGAAAAAATTCATTATATGGAGATAGATATTTCACTATACAGAGACTGTTTTTAATCTAATCATGCGAAAAGGGGACCGTTCCTACAAAAAATCCGTTATATAGGGAAATTCGATGTATGGAGTTTCATTATAGGGAGACTCGAATGTATTTTTACATTTGAAAAAATAAATACTCAGATTAAATTTCTCCACACGTCTCAGACCTTTTAATAAAATTTGCGGTTTTTCACAATCTTTTAACATAATTCACAAACTTTTGACTCTGTTTGTGCGTTGTTTTTAAAACTAGATTTGCCGGGTTTTTTACGACCTTTTGATGAAATTTGTACATTTTCTGAGATCTTTTGACGAAATTTATGGATTTTACAATCTTTTTGATGAAATTTACGTTTTTTTTTTCTCCACACAATCTTTTAAAGAAATGAACTTTTTTTTTTTTTCCAAAATCTTTTGACACCATATTTTGTTCTTTTTATGACGAAGTTAGATATCCTTTGACAAAATTCGTATTTTTTTGTGATTTTTTTACGAAATACGCTTGTTTTTTGGAATCTTTTAGAAAAATTTGCGGGGTTTTTTCGCCTTCTTTTACAGAAATGAACATTTTTTCATGATCTTTTGACTGTGTTTTATTCTCTTTTTTTATGTTATTAACGATTCTTTAGCAAAACTCACATTTTTCTTGCGATCCTTTGATGAAATTAGAGTGTTTTTAGTGATTTTTCAATAAAATTTGCGTGTATTTCGCGATCTATTGATAAAATTCGAGTGTTTTACGCAATATATTGACGAAATGTAAGTATTTTTCGCGATCTTTTGATAAAAATGTGCGTATTTATCGCGATTTTTAACAAAATTCGCGTGGTTTTTTTTTTTTGTGATTTTTTGACGAAATACGCTTGTTTTTTGGGATCCTTTAAAAAAGTTTGCTTTTTTTTTTTTCGCGATCTTTTTCAGAAATTAACGTTTTTTTTCTACGATCTTTTGGCTGTGTTTTGTTCACTCTTTTTTTGATGATAATAACGATCCTTTAGCAAAACTCACGTTGTTTTCGCGATTCTTTGATGAAATTCGAGTGTTTTTCGTGATTTTTCAATAAAATGTTCATGTTTTTCACGATCTATAGACAAATTTTTCATGATCTATTAATGAAATTCGAATGTTTTTCTTTTCCTTTGACAAAATTCGCATGTTTTCCGCGATTTTTTGACGAAATTCGAACATTTTTCCCGATTTTTTTGCACATTTACGTTTTTTTCCTTCAGTGTTGAATTCAGGTGGTGGCTCGGGGAGGGACTTCCCCCCCGGAGCAGTGAAATGTCCCCCCCACAGAAATTTTGAGTTTTGAATTTTCAAAAGGTACAATTCTGCGGGTTACCTCCCCCCCCCCCCCCCCAAGACCATAGCTAGAAGTGATCTATAGGGGGGGGGGGGGCAAGAGATTGTAGGGGAGGCTCATAATTTTTTTCTTTTTTTTTCTGACACAGAAAGATAAATTAGTGCATATTTACACTGTATAGGTACTATGTTTCTTATTAAACTGTTGTAATAACTTCATTTTATACTAAGAAAAGTACAGGATGATGAAAATTTTGAGTGTATAACTGGTGCAAAATTAAACGTCATGTTAGCTTCCTACGTACAAATAGGAGGAGGGAGTGTTGAACTACTTATTTTAGATACAATTTAGTAATTCTACAAAACTGTAAAAGGATCACAAAACAAAATTAGATTTTTGAACAGAATTTCATTTGAATTTTCGAAACAGAAATTTATTTAATGACTTTGGAATCTTTTCCAGGGGGGGCTGAGCCGCCCATACCGCCTCCTTAGCTACGGCCCTGCACCCCCCCCCCCCCCCCGCGAGGTGGGTATCTGCGATCTCCAGATGAAATCGGCGTTTACCCGCGATCTTTTGTCGAAATCAGCGATTTATCTGCGATATTTTAGCAAAATCGGCGATTTATTGCGATCTTTTGTCGAAATCAGCAATTTTTCCGCGACCTTTTGACGAAATCGGCGTTTTTCCGTGTTTTTTTAAAATGTAATCAGCGTTTTTTTCGACGATCCTTAGGGAAATTTGCATTTTTAACCGATCGTTAACCGAAAACGGCGTTTTATCGCCGCGATCTTTTGACGAAATCTGCGTTTTTTCCGTGATCTTTTGATGAAATCAGCATTTTTTTCCCCCAATGATCTTTTGACAAAATATTTTTAAGCGATATTTTATCGAAAACGGCGTTTTTTTCCGCGATCTTTTAACGAAATCGGAGTTATATCCGCAATCTTTAGACAAAATCAATGTTTTCCCGCAGTCTTCAGACAAAATCAGCGTTTTATCTGCGATATTTGGTGAAATAGCCGTTTTTCGCGATCCGCAGAGGAAATTCGCGTTTTTTCAGCGATCTTTTGACAAAGTTCATTGACAAAAACATTGGCGAAATCGTCGTTTTTCCACGAAATATTGACGAAATGTGTGCTTTTTCGGCGATCCTTTCATGAAATTTGCATTTCTCCGCGCGCAAAACCGTACAAGTTGGCAACTATGTGGAACTGATAACCCAATTTCAAATTTTCGGAAGAGGATGCCTTAAATATTCGGAAATTTCGGACAAGAATAACCCCTGAAATAAGAGGCGAAATCCCATTAAATGGGAATAAACACATTACGGCTCTCTCATGTCTCCCCCAACGCGCGTACTGTACATCACATGACGTCTCGCTCCGAACTCTGCGATCGGCCGCGATGAAAATGAACGTAAGATACTCGCGGGAAAAACAACTTACGGTCGTTTGCGGAGTCACGATAAAACTCCACAAAACATCGCGTTTTTCATGACCGAATGCGCATGTTTTTGGCAATTTTTCGGCGAAATTTGCGCGTTCTTCGAGATTTTTTGCAATGTTTCTTTGTTTTTCGACGAAATTAATAGCCTAAAAAAATATATTTGTTGTTGTTTCCTGGATCGACGAAATCGCGCTAAATTTCGTTTTGGAACTAAGTGCCTTTTGGCGCAAGTTTGGCGCAAAATTGAAAAAAATAGCTGTTTTGTAGCAATTTGGCGCAGAAAAGCGGTTTCGGCGCAGTCTGGCGCAATCATAAAACTCAAAACGATGAATTGATTTCTGTCAATTTGTTGATAAATAATTTTTTGCTTTCAAAATAAAACAAGTCCTGAAGTTTAAGTATGTGAAAAATAAGTTTCTGTTCTTGAAATATGTAATTTAAGTACATTATTCACACTATGCATTATAAAAGATAATTTTAACTTTCAATTTCAAAAGAACAAAAAAAAGTTAATAATCTCTAACAATTTTCTTCTCCACAAAAATAGGGTAATTTTGTTATAATTAGAAAAATGTCATCAAAATCTATATAATAAAAGTCTAAGTCATGTGACTGTCATCAACAGTTATGGGTTGACCGCTTCACTTTCTATATAGCAAGCAGTCATTTTGTTTTCTTTATGTTAGCTGAGTGCAAATTGTTCAGTCATCAAATAGGTTTTCATTGTCATCATTTCATATCTATACAGGGTGTCCACTCTCAACGATGGCCAATGGCTAATTCCTAATCTGTTAGTCATAGACATATAGTTCCAATTACAAAAATGTTTTAAATGAGGTAAAGAAATATTTCAAAAGCAATTTGGGTCAATAAAAACATTTTTTTAAAAGTTATGAAATTTAAATTTTTATACAGTCCCCCGGTCCTATAAGTTATATTTATTAAATTTTTTCTATTACCATGACAAGTAAAACAAAAAAGTCCCAATTATATAACACTAAAACTGACCGAGTTATGAAACTTTAAAAAGGAGTGACTTATATCACTTTTCTGCAATGTATACAAATGAGTTCAGCCATATTTTAAGGGGTCATATACTAAGTGATTAAACTATTCAAAAAGATTATTTCATGTGTATCTGCGTTTTGAACATACACGAATGCTGAACGTGAATCGTACACGTATTACAACCAAGTTAGCTTTTAATTTATATGCATGATTTAGCACTTAATCTTAAAATTATCTTAATTTTTAACCATAATGTCAGGATTTTTTGTAAATTATAATTTATCAAAATTAAAAAATAACAAAAATTGGATACTATAAAATAGAGAAGATGGCTGTGTTTTTTAACTTTTAATAATTGATTTTTATGTACTTTTTAGAACTGAATCTGAAAATGACTTTCATTTTAACAATTACATTAAAAATTTTTTGCAAAATGTAAATGTCAAAGTTAAAGTATACCAAAATCTAATGTTACAAAACAGATGTAAAACTTATTACATTAAATTAAATTTTACGAATTCAACGGTTAAAGATACCAAAAATCAGTTATCAAAATTTATAAACACAACAATCACAACTGTTTTAAAGTATTGAATTTTTGCTATTTTTTTTTCCTTTTTTAGTTTTAAAATTTACAATTTGCAAAAAACCTTTATGCAATGGTAAAAAATAAATGTCAATTTTGAATTCAGCGGAGCTGAATGCAAAACAATATATATTTTAAAAAGCTAAAAAACAGAACATACCCAACTTTTTCAGTCTAGTGTAATCTAATAGCATTTTAAAATTTTCATCATTTTGTAAAAAAAAAAAATTGAGGCTGTTAATTTTCATTATTTTATTAAACAAAAATTCTGTTCTTCTTTTCTGTTTGCCCCACCAGTGGCTGAGAGTTTCTGACCTCAAAACTGGTAGACGGCAGGTGCTGGGCTCAAACCCAACTGCGGCCTCTGGCCTAATTATTCGGAGTTTTCCGTGGTTTTCTTCGAATCTTGGATTTCATAGTGTAAATGCAAATTAGATACCCTTAGAAAGATCCTACGGAAGGCACTGAACCTTAGGGCTTATATTCTATGTGTTGATAATTGGCCGTCATAAACAAAACCAAACCATATCTTTTCTACTTTTATGTTTATTACGAATTGTATATTTAGTATTAATATGTCAGAATGATTAAAGATTTTAAATTTATATTGTAATGTTAATTTTACTCTCAACTATTTTTTTAACATATTTGACAAAATTATATTTTTACTAAATTTGTGAATGACCCTTAATTTGAAGCTAAAGACATGCTCCAACTTTAAACAACTATAACCCAGTCAATATTAATAGTAGAATAACGGGACTTTTTACTTGTTAGTGTAACAGAAAAATTTTACTAAATATAACTTATAGGACTGAAGGACTGTATAAAACTTTAAATTTTGTAACTTTTTAAGAAACGTTTTCATTGACTCAAATCGCTTTAAAGATATTTCTTTACATCATTTGAAACATTTTTCCAATTGGAATTATATGTCTATAACTAACAGTTTAGGAATTAGCCATTGGCCACCGTTGAGAGTGGACACCCTGTATAATAAAAGCTTAAGTCATTTGACTTAAGCTTTAAAACACAGTAAGAAGGAATGATCTTGACCTCAGATTTGTTACACTTTTATTACTTCATGAAGGGATTAGTTCAGCATTTATCTGTATTCATAAAGATATTTTATTAGTTTATTCCTTAATTAAAATAAGAACTATGTCACTAAAGGTGATGATGTGATGTTAAAGGACGATGATGTGATGTTAAAAGATAACAAGCACAGAAAAAAATAGGGTTATATATTTGTAGCATTAAATCAGTTTCAATTTACATCCATTATTTATCAGGTGTTAAAGTATGACGAATAATTTGGCAATAGTTTTATTATTATTAAAAAAGGGTCAACAGGAAGAATGGAGAATTACCCTCCCCCCCCCCCAAAAAAAAAAAAAAAATAAATAAATAAATAAAATAAATAAATAAATATTTTGGTTTAATGTAAGTGTGGCTATTAATAAAGGCTTTTCACAGAAAAAATCACTGACCAAATCCTATTAGCTAAGATACACCATTTGGTAGTGGACCCAATTATGTAAAATGACTTAGATTTTTAAATCTCTGCATTCATCAACGTAATGCAAATGATAAGCAAATGGACATGAAAAATAAATGTCTCACAAAGTCAATCTTTATATTGGGTATACTCAGAATATTTTGAAAAAAAAAAAAAAAATACTAATTAAACTACTTACGTATGCCATAAAGGATCAGTCAAATTTAATGACGGAATTACAATAGAAAGTCTGTAAAAAAAAAAATTTCAGATATTTGGCATAAAAAGATGAAAGCATCATGGGATTTGACATGCATTTTTCCTTGCCAAAGACAAACGATTTTAATGTAACTGAAAATTGTTTAATAATGAATTTTTAGAATGCATCAAGAAATAATATTTAATGAATTTAAAAAAATCCTTTATTTAAGTATATTTAAAAATAAAAGTCAGATCTAGGAATCGTTTTTATAGTAACAAAATTGAATCGATAAGGTTCAATGGACTTAATTTTGAGCTTGGAATAATTCTAGTTAATTTAAATTTTGAATTTCATTTTAAATCGTGATTTTTGATGGTTAAATTTCAATATAAATGTATATAAATATCGATTTGAAAAATTTTTAGTTAATTGATAAAACTAAAGTTATTAAAATTAAATTTATTTAAACAAGCTCAGCATGAAACATATTTTCCCTTAAAGTGTATTTGATATTAAAAAATATTTTTTGGAATTATATTCCATCGCTAACTGATAAAAAATCAACAAATAATGATTTTTTTTTTTTTTTTTTTTTTTTTTAAACAAATGCTCTATTGAGGTTGCACCGATTTTTTTTATAAACATATGTATCCTCATGAGAAAAACATTTTATATTTTTTTCAGATTTTTCGGAATATGCCCGTATGGAGATCTTCCTTCTCAGTGAGCTGAGAAGTTTTTCTCAGATAAGATGAAATACATAACAAATATATATGTATGTATGTATTATAAACTAAATGCTGCTCTGATCGCATAGATTTGTTGATTTCTCTATCAAAATCTTCAGATTTAGTGAAGGTACGCAAGTAAATAAAATTATGAAGAAAGTTACCTGTTGCAATGCTTAACATACATTTAAGGAAGACCAAAATGGTTGCCAATGGCAGGTAATTTCCAAAGAATAATAATAATATCTCAGAAACTAATTCAATTTTTTTAATTCTGAGACCTTACATAACAACCCTGATTAACTGATGTTAATTTGATTGCCCAACATTCCATATTCAAGAAAAAAGTGGACAGGAATGTTTTAATACAATGTATCATGTTGCCTGTATTCCTGTTATTCTAATAGTTTTTTTTTTTAAATGAGTAAGGCAATTTTTTTCCCCATAATTTTATTTTTTTTAACAATGTTTACAGTTACATTTTACATATAAAAAACTATTACATGTAATACAGAAAAAGACACTTCTGTTTGTGCACATTACATACAGATCTTTATTTGTGCTTGGCGTGCTCTTTTATCAATGGCCAATAGCTACATACTAAAATGTTTTAACAGTTATACTTTCAATTGCAAAAACGTTTCAAACATATCTCCAGGATTTCAATATTATATAAATCACATCATTTTTTGGGAGGTTGGATTGGGAGGGGGGGGGGGAGGGTAAAAGCAGTTCAATCTGAATTTTTATATGGTCCCTGGATCTTAAAAATTATACTTTGTAAATTCCTTCCAAAAAATAAATAAATAAATAAAAGAAACTGCATGATCAAAACTTGTTTGCATTATGATGCTTTGAATTTCATGAATTTTCAGCACCATCATCAGATTACCAACATTAAAAATAATGTTGTATAAACTCAATAATTTTTTTAAACAAAAGTTTTCATTATTTTTATTAGAGCATAAAGTACATTTTTCCAAATATAACTTACACAAACCAGACATCATATAAAAATTTCAATTTCTCAATTTTTAGAAAAATAACTATTTTTATGTGAATGGTTTCTAAAACGAGAATGAACACTGAAAAGATTTTTACAACTGTAAAAATTCTTTGAAATCAACAATTCAGACCTTGGCTTATTGGTCAGTGATAAGAAGAGACACCTGCAAGTATATATGTATAGACTTAAAAGAGGAGAACAAAAGTAAAAGAAATATATCAGAATAATATTGCACTAAAAATATATAATTTAAATGTAATCTTTTTCCAGCAAGCATGCTGATATCCAAATAATACAATTATTGCTTGGCGTTTTAATCATGTTTTATTCTTTACTGCCTGTCCAAGTGATTTTGAACTCATGATCTTTTTCTTTTCCTGTGCCCTTTTTCTTTTTAAAAGTGCAACTTAAATATATTTGTTCTCTTTTAATGAATACGTAAACTCCTCTGAAAATTTTAAATTTCAAAAGAGTTGTTCACATAAAAAATATTTGCTTTCAATAAAAATGAAAGTATATTTAATATTAAAAATAACAATACATAAATTATATATTAAAGAATCAATAAATAACAATTTTAATATTAAAACAAAAATGGTAACAAAATACAAAAAATTAATATGTTACTCAGTTAAGAATTTGGATTCCTATCACACTTTCTAACTACTGTGTTAATTAAAATAACTCTTTCTTGTACAACAAAATATAAAACCAAAGTATAATATTTTTTTTTTTTTTTTTAATATATAATATAAAATTAATTTGATTATGTATACTACTTTTACCATAGCTCATCCCCATTAATGCATCAGAAAAACTAGTTTTACTGGTGTTTTTTACAATTATCAATAATCTCACAATAATAGTCTTCAAAAACAGCTTGATTGTGCTTGATCAAAGATATAAATTGACCGGCAAATGTTGAAAGCTCATTCTGTAAAGAGGAGAGACCAGGTGGAATTTTGAGGCTTGTAGGTGAATGAAGAGCTAGTTCAAGAAATTCCAATATTCGTTTCACTAGAAAGAGAAAGTTTTGGAAAATCAGATATAATGTATAAAAGTGAAAAAAAAAGATTAATTATAGAAAGTGAAATACTGTATGTATTTACATACTTGTTTATAAGTTGAAGAATTTTAGACAAAATTTGGGAGTTGACTTATACACGAGTAAATAAAAACTAAATTTTTTTTCCAGGTATTAGACAAGTCTTTTAAGTAATCACTTAAGGGTCTAGGTTGAAGAGAGAAAAATGGTCAATTTCCTGCATTTGACAAACAATCTCAATAATAATGATCCTGTTATTGTTTTGCATCTATTTTCTAAGTAGTTTATAACACAAAATAAAAATTTTAAAATTAGGGCATGTTAAAAATTGGGGGAAGGGGGGGAGGAGTATGTTTTTACCAAATGGAATATAAAAGTTGATTGCAAAGAAAATAAAGGATCGCAAAGTCATCCAGAATGGAAGTGCAAAACAATTATGTCTGGGGTTGGCTAGAAAATAGAGATTGCTTCGCAAACATGCTGTTGATATACTCGTTATTAATATTATACTTCATATTGTATAATAAAACTACAAAAAAAAAAAAAAAAATCATATATAACTTTTACACATTGCTTGATAGTGGCAATCAATTTTTGGTCTGTAAATATTGTACTGGAAAAGCTCATTTTCATACAAATTCTTCAAATGTATTTTGAAGTAGCATATGTGATTTTAAGTGCATCCTTGCCCAAACCTCTTTATTTTTTTTTCATTTTTCAAAAATTTTTTTACATCCAGTATTTGTTTTTATATTCAAGAACAATCTGTTCACACCTTGTTATTTCAGTATTGTGCGGCAGCACTATAGTTATTTATTTCCAGTGTCATTTCACAATAATTTAACATAATAAACTCATAACTTCTTTCCACTGTTTAGTCTTTGATGTCACAAAATTTTACTTTATGTTAATTTTAATAATATTTATCTTTTATGCTTTTATTGCAGATTTATTATGCTCAATTTAGAAGATTTTTTCCAAACTTCAACAACTTAGATTAGAGTGCTGGTGAAACATTTTGGATTAATCATTTGTAAATTAAATCAGTAATTGTAATAAGATACCATATAAAAGAAGAACTGATGATGGTACCCTCAGCTAATTTTGAAATGAGTTCAACTCATTCAGATATTAAAAAACTGGAGATATTAAACAAAAACATAATTTGCAGAACAAATTAAGCAAACAAAATTTCCTAGACCATTTAAGCCCGAGAAAGGATAGATATTAAGATATTTGATTTAATTATTTCTACATTTAACATTAAACTTTTGTAACAAATAAGTTAAACCAAGTCAACATTAAAAAATAAAAATGAAATTCAAACAACATGATACTTAAACACCCAAAATCTTAGATTCCGTTCAAACGAAATCGAAATAAATCTTGGACTTTTTCTGAATGTTTGCTTTTTAGATGTGCTTATTCATTTTGTTTACACCTGCCTAAATATAATACAAAATCTGCAATACAAATATTTGCAAATTAATTTTGGAAAAGAATCTTAGATTTATTTTGATTTTGTTTGAACAGAATCTAAGATTTTGGGTGTTTAAGTATCATGTTGTTTGAATTTCATTTTTAATTTTTAATGTTCATTTGGTTTAACTTATTTGTAACAAAAATTTAATGTTAAATGTAGAAATAGTTAAATCAAATATCTAAATGTCTGTCCCTTGTTGGCTTAAATATTTAGGAAATAAATTGTTTAAATTGTTCTGCAAATTATGTTTTGATTTAATATTACAAGAAACATGGTTTGACTAATACACGAAAATTCATTTTTTTTTTTTTTCAAAATTTTGCTTATGGGAGAGTTGACTTATACAAGTATATATGGTATACAAACAGTCAGGTCTCAACATCTCTATCTTGAAGGGAGCAACATAATATTCAATATACTTCTTTGCATTTTTAGAATAAACAAAATCGCATTTCACCGAGAAAGAAACACAGTTAAAGAATTTGCTTTCTATTGCATAATTGCACAAGTTAAAACAACAATGATCTGGCTCCTTGGCTCTTTTATCCATTACAAGAAAACAATTTCTTCATTCTGTATGCATTTGTTTTCTTTATGGTTTAAATTGACTTGCAGCATAAGGCACATCAATTTTTTCATTATTATTTAAAAATTGTAGAGAGTGAATGTGCTATTGAATATTCAACACTTAGTTGCAATTTCTGATTTCAGTACTTAATTTCTATCTTTAAACTTTTTTGCCTAGTTTTTAAAGATACAACTTGCTGTTTTTTTAAACTTATCTGTCATAGAATTCCACAAAGAAACTATAAACAGCATTTTAATTATGTTAATTAAGTACTTAAATAAGAATTGTCACTTCCTTCACTTGTAAATAGGTAATTTTAGAAACCCATTTTAAAGTTTATGTCAATATAGTAAATTGAGAAATGAAACAATCACTTTCAAAAAGAAATTCTTTCACCAAAACTTTCATTGTGAATGAAAGCTCATATGGTCAATATGGGAAAACTTCTGCAAATATGTGGACAAAGAAAAGTAGAGATTAGTCAGGAACTCAGTATTTCAGAGCTTTTTGAAACTCTTTTCCATTTTAAGTCATTTTCAAACTATAAGAAAATGTTCATTTGTAAAAAGAAACGTGAGATTAAAAACAAATTTGAAATATCAAAGATTTCATGAAAGAAATAATGTTTTTATTTCGGAGCTAAAACACATTTTTACCTTTCAGCCCCACACTAGTCACTGAAAAAAAAACCTAGATGATAATGTTAAGTCTATCGGGTCTATTCACTCAATCTACAGTCTATCTCACTCAAATTTTAATATTTTTACATGATTTTTTTTTAATTATTATTATGTATAGGATAGTTGAGGACGATCTACAACCAAGCTAGTTTTTACTTTTTCGATATTGGTTTCAGATTTTTTTTTAATTACTTTAACTTTTGAAATTGGTTAGAAACAATCCTGAAATTGAAACTATCATAATATAAAAATATATATAACTAAAATTGAAAAAGTAAACACTAGCCTGGTTATAAATCATCCTCAGCTATACTATGCAAAATAATCATGTAAAAATATTAAAATTTGAGCGAGATATTTGAAAAGAACGCCCCCATAGACTTAACATTATCGTCCGGGTTTTTTTCAGTGACTAGTGTTGTGTCTTAAGTGGGATTTTGTGAAATTCTATTTTGTGTTGAATAAATTAATATTGATTTTTAGACTGCGACTTCAACATTATTTTGTGTTAACAAAATTTGACCGTAATACACTCCTATTTTGTTATAACAAGTTGTTAATTAAAAACTGCAGTTAGTCAAAAATGTATCAGCAAATACTCACAAAAACTGCACTGTGAAAGACACAAACAGGTCCACTCATCCACTAGACTGGTATTCTAATGTTTTAGGATGTGATCTTTTTGTGATTTGGTCCACTTACAAACACATATTTACATTAGCTTTTAACTGGCTGTTAAAATCTACAGCCCAAAACATGTCTTGTGTGCTCGCTTGTTTTTAATAATTATTCATACAAAAGTTTTATTATTTAATTGCCAAATAACTTCCAAAATATTTAGAAAAATTAAAAATTTATAAGCTTTATCAATGATGCATTTTAAAAATGGATGTATGGATTTAATAAAAAAAAAAAAAAACTGGTGTATAGTTTTTTAAAAATGTAAATTCATTTGTTGTTTTCTTATCTATGATTTAAAATTATAATAAGTTAAAAATGAGAGAGTATATCAAGCATGTGCATTTCTACAAGGGTCATGTGGGGAATAAAAGTTTGGGAATCACTGATCTAAGCAACAGATTACTTTCTTTCTTTTTAAATACTTTTTGATATAGTTGAAAAGTGTTTCTGACTTTGATTTGTGTACTAATATTAAATCCTTCTATAAAAAAACTAAATTTAGAATGCGCTAAAATAATTTTAATAAAACCTTTTGTATAAAAAGTAATATTTTTTTACAGACCTCAATTAAATAGATATCAGTCATTACAACACAAATGAGGTATACAAAATAAATATATTAGAAACATTTTGCTAGTTAAATTTAACTATTTCTACTTTATTTTTTATAAAAAAATACTTTAAAACAAAAACACTCTTTTTCTCTCCTTTTTCTTTTCTTTTTAAATTTATTTATAAATCACAAATCAGCATTTTTGGGAGGTTGGTGAGCTATAAAATATAAAAACAGTCTTAAATAGACATCAAAAGCAAGTGAATGATGCATTCACTAAAAAAACCTTACTTATTAGTTGTCGTACACTATGATCTTCTGAAGCAATTTGTCTGATCAAGGCCACTAATTTTTCTTCCTTCTCACTTCCAAGTTTAGAATATCCATGCTGATCTAAGCAAGAATTAACTTCTTTAACTACTTGCAGTCCAACTGCTTCCATTTTAGCTTCAAGACTGCCAGAATCTCTAAATAAAGAAATATGCAATTACCGAGTTAAAAAAAACCTTCACAAAAATAAGAATTCAACTATGATCTAAGATTAGGACTTCAAAAAACCCATATAATTTCAAGGCTTTAAAGGAAGTTTCTTTCAATTTAGCTTTTTGCTTTTATAGGAGATGTATCATCTTTAAAATGTCCTCGAAATGACATATATATACTTGCAAATCACTTTAAAAAAAAATATTTCTGAATTACTTTTTCAAATTTAGTATAGCAAAAGAATCAATTATCAGAGTTGAAATTCAATGTTTTAAAGAAGGGAACTTCCCTAAAAATATTTGTAAATAGAGGAGAGTGAACATCTTGTAGAAAAAAATTATCTTTAACACCCACTATTTTATCATATTTTTTTTCTTTTAGTTAACTATAACTATAAGACATGATAAACTATCAGTAGTGAAGTGTGGATCACAAAACATTGATTGAAGTTACTGAAGGCAGCATTGCTACCTTCTCAAGGATGATTGCAAGTGTTGGCAAAGACCAAAGGAAGTTTTCTTTTTAGGTTACAGTTCTAGCGTCTACAAATCAATGCATATTCAATAAATTATCCCAATTTTAATTAACAAATAATTTTCTTTGAGCTTTTTGTTAAAAAAGTCCAAATTTAGAATTTATTCAGTTCTGGATATAAAAGTCTCTTTCATAACATACATAAATTGCAACACGACAGCAATTTCCAAAATCTTAGAAATAACAAATTAGGAGAATTTTAAAGGATAGCAAAGAAAATATTATTAATTGTGCACTGTGAAAAGCTGCTAACTGTGCACTGTTTAATCATATAGTATACATTTTTTTTTTTTTTTTTTTTTTTTATTTCACATTAATTGTTAACTAAATAGAGATTATCTACCACCTAAAACTAAAGAAAGCCATTTAAATAAACAGCACTGAACTTGTAAAAATAATTTAACTAAAAATTAATATTTAACTTCACAATTTACAATGGTTTCAAAATAAACTAGCTAAGCAACAATTTAAAAATACATAACACCAGACTTGTATAAAACCAAAACTTTCTGCGCACGCAATATTGGGTCAAAAACTATCTGCAAATTAATTTAGTGTTGGGTCTAATTCGCATTTTTTGCGTGATTTATGAATGTAATTTGCATTTTTTGAGCAATTTATGGACATATTCGCGATTTTTATGCAATTCATGAACGTAATTCGCATTTGTTACCCAATTTATGGTCGTAATTCGCTATTTTTATGCGATTAATGGATGTAATTTGCTTTTTTGAGGTTTCTGTCGATCGAAATTCGTAATTTTTGAGCGATTTATGGTCGTAATTTGCTTTTTTTATGCAATTTATGAGTGTAATTCGTGTTTTTTACACGATTTATGAACGTAATTCATGCCTTTTTATGCAATTTATGAACGTAAATTGTTTTTTTACACGATTCATGGACGTAGTTCGCGGGTTTTTTTTACACGATTCATGGCTGTAATTCGTGTTGTTTGAGCAATTTATAAACGTACGGACGTAATTCGTGTTTTTTACGCGATTTATAAACGTAATTCGCATTTGTTACCCGATTTATGGACGTAATTAGTCTATTTTTATGTGATTCATGTACGTAATTTGCGATTTATGTGCTTTCTGCCAACGAAAGTCGCTTTTTTGAGAGATTTATGGACGTAATCCGTGTTTTTTTATGTGATTTATGTACGTAATTCGCGTTTTTTACACAATTTAGGGACGTAACTTGTGTTTTTATGCACTTTATGAATGTAATTCGCGTCTTTTTACAAGATTAATGAACCTAATTCGTGTTTTTTGAGCGATTTATGCACGAAATTCGAGTTTTTAACGAGACTCATGCACGAAATTTGCGCTTTTTTATGCAATTCATGGATGGAATTTACGTTTTTAACTCGGTTTTTGGATATTCACTCTTTTCGCGTGGTATTTTGTCGAAATATGTGTTTTTTTACACGATTCTTTGTTGAAATGCATGTTTTACTTACCCATCATACGTAGTATAGGGTAAGTCTTGCAATCGTTTTGAAAATCGAAAATTTTTTTTTGACGGATTTACACGTTTTAGATAGTGGAGATTCCGAAAAACATATTTTTAGAAAAAAAATTTTGCCATCCGTCTGTCTGTCTGTCTGTAAACGCTCTATCTCCCGAACAAATTGAGATAGAGACTTGAAATTTTGTATATAGTTAGTATGTAAGAATGGGACGAACCCTATTTAATATCAGCAACCTCGATTATCCGGAACTATTTTTTTCGGACTCTCGAAAAATTCGTTCTGATGAAAGGTATATAAAAATTTTCGAATTTTTTTGTTCTAAGGAATGGATGTAAAAGGCAATAAAATAACACACATTTTGCATATAGAACGAAGTCGATCGAATTATTAGTTGCCGAGATATTTGTAATCCTGTTTTCCGCATTCTTTGATTTTTCATGACCCTGTATTTCAATCAAATTTCAATTCAAAGATATATTTTAATTGGAAATGAGACGCTTCATCCAACGCAGTAAATTGTTAGTTAATATGATTATTATTTTTAGAGTTATAAGGATGTTTCTTTTACGCAATCCGGTATTTCTTGAGTATTTTGGCGTTTTATATAATTTGTCGAATTTGGCTCACCAGCAATTCATTAATAAAGTATGACTATGTATATTAACAATATTTAAATTTTGTTTATGAATTCCAATGCATTGTATAAATAGTTTCACATGTTTTATTTTCATATACGTATCCATGATGGGTAAGTATTACGGTGGCCCCAACGACTAGTTTACGAGATTCTTTGTTGAAATTCGCGATTTTTTTTTCATGTTTTTTTATGATATTCGCGTTAACAGTAAATAATTAATTGAGGGAATATATATATATTTTTTTGGATCTAAAAAAAGTTACAAAAATAAAAATTGTTTCTTTCTTAAAATTTTCTGCGCATGGCGTGCGCACGTGCGTCTATATTATACGACTCTGCATAACACATTTGAAAATCACATTTCCAGAAATTGCACAAATCATAATTGCCACCTGTAAAAAATCTAAATTATAAAGCGACAACAACATTTTTCACATTTTTTTAATATGTGCAAACAAGTTTTAGAAATTACATATTTATATATACTTTTTAATTATTAACTTTTGATAAAAAAAGTAATATAATGCACATTTTAACATACATAATGTTAATGCAAATTTAATAAGAAAATATATAAATAATAAAAGACTTGTCTTTCAAATTTTCAAATCAGTATAAATATTATGAATTAAGAATTAATTTCAGATTATACAATCATTTGGCACTAAACTTTATAAACTCTTATATACATTTTATAATGTTTTCAAACTAAACTTATCAAAATTAGATAAATATTAAAGTTATTTTTATAATTATTTAATTTTTCATAAATTATTATGCAATAGACTTTACACTTCACGTTTTCAAATTTAATGCATAAACTAGACATTGGGGATCATGACTATGCATAATATAAAATATGAAAATAAAACATTTGTAAACTATTTATAAAATGTATTGCAATTCCAAAATAAAATTTAAACATATATTTAAATATTTTGAATGGATAGTAATGCTCTATTAGTGAATTGCGGGTATTTTTTTACTATCCTGTGGACCAATTTCGACACATTAGATAAATCACCAAACTATTCGTAAATTATACAAATTGGCATAATTTTTATTTTAAATAATAAAAAATAAATAAATAAGTAAAATTTTAATAAAAGTACAAATATAACTATGAATTAAATATCACTTGATGACATAACATGTTTAATGTCAATTGAATGTGACATTTACGATAAGCCATTATTGGCATTTAATCATATAGTTTGGTGATAGTTTTTTTGGTCAACAGAATATCAATTAGAACCAAATAGTGTAAATGAAATATCCTTTTAAGTTTAAAGTACATAATCCTATTAATTATCAGTTTAGTGTGTCAGATTAAGTGTCACATTCCCAATTAAAATATATCTGTGAATCAAATTTTGAATGAAATACAGGGTCATGAAAAATCAAAGTGAGTGGAAAATAGGATTACAAATATCTCGGCAACTAATTATTCTATCAAGATCATTCTTTAAAAAAATTTAAGTTTTTTAAATGTCTTTTACACTCACTCCTTAAAATAAAAAATTCTGAAATTTTTTATAGAATTTTCACCAGAACAAGTATTTTGAGAGTCTGAAAAAAACAGTTCCAGATAATCGAGGTTTCTGATATTCAATAGGCTTCCTCCCATTATTACATACTAAATACAAACCAAATTTCAAGTCTCTTTCACAATTTGTTCAGAAGATAGAGTGCTTACAGACACACAGAAAGACAGAAAGATGGACAGCAATTTTTTTTATTCTAAAAATATGTTTTTTGGAATCTCCAATGTCAGAAATGTGTAAATCTGTCAAAAAATTCTGATTTTTAAAACAATTGCAAAATTTACCCTATACATCGTATGATGAGTAAGTAAGAATCATGTGAATTTACATTTACTGCTTTGCAACATCAAAGTTCAGAAACATCATCTGAAATAATGATCCAGCAAGGTCAGTTGCAACTAGAAAAACAGTGTTTAACTAAAAATTTGCTGTCTTTGTTTTAAAACCAATCGATAAAAATCACAATTTTATAAGATCAGTCAATAAACATCTGGATTTATTTGTGGCAAATAGATGAAAATGCAGAATTTTTTTTATGGTCAATCAACAAAAATTTCGATTTTTAATTAAAATCACAACTTTTGTGACCATTAAGCTTTTGTAAAAAGATACATCTATTACAACTCCTCTTCTGCCGGTCACAGATGAAAGGATTTTGATACAAATTTTCAATAATTTCAGAAATGGTCAAAATCAAGGTTGATATTAAAAAAAGCAGAAACCTACATTTCCGTGAAAAAGTAACATGTCTTTTTTTTACCTTTACCGCTATGTTTTCCTTCTTAAGAAGAAATTCCTTCAAATAACATCCCATAAAGGCTTGATAAGTCTAGATAATTATTGGAAATTATCCAGTGAAAAATTTCTCATGCCTCGAATTCAAAAGTTGAAATATCAACTTTTAATTGCTTAAAAGGCATATAGCCAACAGAGTGAAAAAATGTCCAAGCCGGGACTCTAACTCGGGCCATTGGTATAATAAACCAATGTTCTACTAACTGAACCACTTGAAATAATATCCAGCCTGGCACTTCCCACTAACACATGTTGGCAAGGCTACAACTGCAGCACAAGATACTCTGGGACAAGATGAAACTAATGAGAATTCAGCATCAAAGAAATTGAATAAATCTGTATGTTTAGATTTATTCTGTAATAGATTAGCATTTCTCATTCCTCTACAGGACAATTCTGTTTATTGACAAAAATTGCTAAAGGGGAATTTTCAACTATGCTCAAAGATGTAACTGGAGCAAGAGCCGAGTCAGCATGAATGCAAACAATAAGCTTTTTACCAATCATGGTACTTTAATATGGTCAACATACAAGAACTATATAAAACCACACAATATACTCAAAATACATTATATACAGGAAACATAAAAAAAAACTGATGAAATGTCTGAACTCAGCTAAGTTCCTCCTTCAAGTAATATTTGTTGCATTGAAAAGTTTCAACGAATTTAGAAAATTTTCCAGGGTTAAAGGGAATCTCAAAATGATACTATATTTTGCAAATGAATTCAGATGTTTCTCCAGTTTTCAATGTTAATTACAGAAGTTGTAGTTTCAAACCTTTTGTGTAATTTCTAAATTGCTTATTTAGACATCATTTTTCATCTTATTAAAGTAAGTTTTGTTACTGTATTCTGAATGTGTTGGCAAGTGTTTCATAATGTATCAGGCCTCCTAAAATGGACTGACTATTTTTTAAATTCAATAACTTGCAAATGGTAGCAGCTATTTAAAAAATTATTGCAGGGGGAGGGGGGGGGTATGTAAGGTGACAAAAGTTTTTTACTAGGATTTTCTGTTTAATTCCAAACGGCAGCAACAAATGGCACTGCAAGTAATAGGCACTCAATCAAGGCCAAAATTGCTCAACATTTATACAAAGGAAGGAGATTATAATGGATCTATCCATTGAACAGATTCATTTGCCAATAAAATCTTATTTTTAAGGACCCACTCCATGTATTTAATTTACTTCCCATATGTCAATGTTGTGTGGTTTCAGTTTTAGCTTTGATTGAGCACCTATTGTCGGCATATGTTTGATGAATGAATTTTTATTCTTGTTTATCATAAATTACTAGTTTGAGTAAGTAGTCTTTATTTTTTAATTTAAAGAATGAAATGCATATTTGAAAAGTATCAGCAATGGTATGTAAAAATTTAAACAAACTTTTTTTACTTTTTGTTACTAATGGTCATTTTTGTGCAAGCCTTAGCACAGCATTTTAATCAGTTGTCAAAATTTGGAGCTTTTTTGTTAAGTGAAACACAGTAATAAATCCTAATGAAACTACACATTTTTTACTTACTTGCACTGAGGAGCATCAGCGAGTATAATCTGAATATGCCTTTTCAAAGTGTCCTTGAATTCAGAAATTCCCTGGATAGAAGGTCCAACATTTGAATATGTTACTAATATCACAGAAGCAGTTAAAACCATCACAGTTAAGTTATCTCGCAAAGTTATGAATCTTTCATGATCTAAATGCAGAGCCTAAAAATGAATGCTTTATTTAAAATTCAGTGGGCTAATGAATTTATGCACTGCATAAAAATTTCCATGCAAGTAACAAATAACAAATGAATAATAAAATAGAATATAGATGAATGTAAAGCACAAGGATTAGAATATCTCAAGAATGAATTGTGACAGAAATGTAACAATGATTTTTTTTATTATTATTATTAATATGTTTTATAGGCAGTTTATATTTTTTTCCTTTGAAAAATTACAGTACTTTAATACATAAATCTAAGTTTAGAAAATGCTCATTTAAATATCTGACATGAGAAATGATGGAGCTTTTTGTTAGATTTTTGCTTTATTACTATTGTTATCAAAGTTGCAATGTGCGCTTCCTAGGTTATTAAACATACTGCTTGGTGTGCAATGCCTAGATGAAAAATTTTTTTTATTGAAAATTCAAACAGATTTACCATATTTCTTTACCCTACCCACAAACTACATTAAAAAATATTTTTCTATAAAATATATCAACTCATATTCATATAATAAAGTTTTAAAACCAATTTACTAACAAAGTACATGTTTAAAAATTTAGCCCACATCCTAATCTTGTTTATAATCTATTCACATGTAAAGCTTCAAAGGAATTAGGTTAAGTCTTTCTCCATTTCTTGGGAAAAAAAAAAAAAAAAAAAAAAAAAAAAATGCTTTTTTTTTATTATTATGTGAGAAAGGTGAAAAAATACTTTTCACAAACATGAAAATCAGTTACTATTTATAGTAACACTGGCACCTTTTCTTAAAAATTGCATATTTATTAATGTTGTAATTGATGCATATTATTCATATTTATAGTCCATCTTATTCTTTACACATATTCTTCCATTGAAAATGCATCTAACTAGCAGGGTTCGTGATTTTTTTAATAAAAATCAAAACAATTGGATTTTTTTTATTTAAATCGGATTTTTTTGATTTTTTAAAAAATTGCCACACATTATTATTATTTTATGACTTTTTGTTAAATTTAAATAATATAAAGTTTACATACATAGACATGCATATTATAAGTATTATTATCTATTACTAATATTACACAATTTACATAAATGATTCATATTATTTCAAGGTAAAATTTTAGGCTATGAAAAAAATCTTGATTATACAAAATGCATGAAAAACTACAAATCAGATGTCAAAAATTAATTCAACCTTCAATATTTTAATTAAAATAAAAAACATCTGCAACACATAAAAAATTTAAACAAAATTGGAAGTTTTTAACTAAGTTTTTAACTTTTGTTTTTTTTAAGTGTTGACTGAGAAAAATGAATTCACTTGCTGCCATCAAAAATCAAAATACTTAAGGCCAGAGGACACAAATTGAGATGTCATCATTAATCGACTGACTTATCAGTAGTGTTGGAATTTACACAGGAAAATTTTGAATAGCAATTTTATTTTACTTGTGGAATATTTATCATCTTATAAAACAATAACTATTTAAACTCATTAATAAGAACTTGGAATCCCTAAATAAAAATTCAGCCAGAGAAGGAATGCTACAGTGTTGCCACATCTGGATATTTTTTTATTGGGGGATTCCAAATTCTCATCTGTATGTTTAAGTTTAAGAAGTAATTAATCATAATTAATCAGTATGTTTAATTAATCAGTATTCAGTGTTTTATATGATGATTGGTATTCCACAAATAAAAGTAAATTGTTATTCAAAATTTTCTAGTGTGAATTCCAACATAAGTGAGAAGTAAGTCAATTAGTGAATACCTCATAATTTGTGTCCTCTGGCCTTGAGCATTTCAATGGCAATGGTTTAACAGTTTTATCTGTTGATTTTTAATTTCTGAAAGTATCAAACCAAAGGCAAAAAACATTTGTTCGATTGAAGCAGATAAATCTATTGCAGTAAAAAGCTAGTTGATCATTAATTCTCTTTTTAGTATGAGCTTTTTCGATAACTGTAACAAAAATACCTTCCACCATTCTAAAGGGCTGAGATCAATTATATTAAATAAATAAATCAATTGCTGATTCAGATTTTGTTTGCTCAAATCCTTATATAGCAAGCTTCACCAAAGTACAGCACATTAAGCTATACAATTTTATTTTACCTCAACTTGCAAAAGTTTTTCTAAATACTAATAAGTAAATATTCAAATATTTAATATATTTCTGCTTAGATTTCTTTACCGTTGCAAGATTATTTTATAATTTGATTCAAATGAAATTTGAAAGCATTTTTTTTCCTAAACTTTACATTTATTTTACTTTTTTACTAAGCTTAAACTTTATCTTTCTGAAAGTTGTTTGATTATATATGGTATATAAAACTAAATTATATCACATTATTATGTTTGTTTCATCTGAAATTTATTAAAAAATAACTTAAAAGAAAAACTGATTTAAATCAATGATTTTTTTTTAAAAAATCAGTTGATTTAAATCATGATTAAAATCAAGCCGATTTAAATCAACGAACCCTGCTGACTAGACCTACTCTTTTGAGCTGTTATGTGATGCACATAATAATTAGGTGCATTTTCAAATGCCAGATTCACAATGCACTATATATAAGGTTTCAACAGAAAAAGTACAAAAAAAATTGCTTTAGCAGCTAAAAAATGTTAAAATAATTGAATAATTTTACTCTTCCTAGCACATTCTACACATGACTTGTAAAATTCTAATCATAATTAAACAATTAAAAAAATTATGTTTAAGAAATATTTTTTTCTTCCTCGAAATTCCTTGAATAGCAGCATTATGTTTTCTGGTGAAAAACAAAATTCGTGTA
Organism: Maratus speculifer; assembly: GCA_964019185.1. NCBI lineage: Eukaryota > Metazoa > Arthropoda > Arachnida > Araneae > Salticidae > Maratus > Maratus speculifer. The sequence goes on from OZ025297.1 coordinate 180,884,486, forward strand.
GATAAAGCTTCTTGCTTTCAATTTTTTTTTTTTTTTTTTTTTTTTTTTCTTGCTTGTTTTCAACCATTTTTCATAAAGAATTACTTTAACTGTAAGTGTGTACCTTCTCCCACTAAACATTTTTGATTTGATTTCTGATTTTGTAAATTCCTTCAACATACTGTCAGTATCGTGTCAAATGATCCAATGTGAAAATAAATAGCCACTTTTCAAAAAAACTGTTTTAATTGTCGATTTAAAAACAATGCCAAGCAGCAGTAAACAATTATATTTTTTTGGGGTGCTGTTTTATATCCTATTTAAGTATGCTATTGAAATAAATCATTTAAATAATTTTATTTGTCAAAAAATAACATTGGATATTTTGATATGGTATGCTTATTTGTTCATTTTCAGCTTCAAACTGTCTAATATGCCATATTGCATAGTTTGAATTGTAAAAATTTTGTGCTTTATCCACATTTGCCGTTTCATAGTAGCAAATGTGACACTTCAATAGTTTAATTTGTAAAAATTTTGGTATTAACTATTCTATTTAAAACTCTTAAGAATTTTCTTTAATAATTTTAAAAACGAATATACAGTAAATCAACAAAGAAAAAAAGCTTTTTTTTTAATCTTCTGTAAATTTTATAAAACATAAAAAATCAAAAATATCTCAAATAAAGGAGTGGAAAACAACTGACACTTCATACTCATAATTATAAATACCGTATTTACTCGTGTATAACACACACTTTTTTTTCAAAAAATTAGGGCAAAACTTCTAGGTGCGCGTTATACATGGAATTTTTTAATCCTAGATTTAATCACAGGACTTACATATGATTCAAGAAATGTATTCGAAGAAGACATTAAAACTTAGAAAACCTAATTAATTAAAGTTGAACGAACTATTACTGCATTTTTATTTCACTCCTTGCACTTTTTTATACAGCAGATATAGTAACATTATTAAATGCAAATTAGCAATTTTCTTTGCTGTCACTCACTGCTCCCCCCTCCCCACATACACATCATTAACTCCCTACCCGAAGTCTAAAAATGTATTTTCGCCTTGTTTTCTGGTCTGATGTAATGTTTCTTTCGACTTTCTTTCCCGAAATTCATTTGGTCATTCATTCACTTCAATATCAAATTTATGGTGCACATTATATACGAAATTTCAAAAAATTGCCATTTTTTTTCTTTTTTTGTAAAGTACAGGATGTGTGTTATACACGCATGCACAATATACACGAGTAAATAAGGTAATAATGCTCACACTATTTATTTTAAGAAACTCATGAGCCGCTTTCTACCAGTATTTTCAAACAGAAATATTTGAGTTCTTTAATCCTCCATTTAAAAAAAAAAAAAAAAAAAAATCAGAACAAATGACTTTGAAAAAAATTTAAGAGAAATTCATAATAGGCTCTTTTAATACAATAATTGCAAATATTCTCCCTAATGTAAGGAATGATAAAAGAGCAATTCCTTTTTTTCAAGACTTTTTTTTTTTATTTTTAAAAACTTTTTATGACTTTTGATTTACTTTTCTATAGTCTCACTGTGCTCTAACTATAAATATACTCAGGTCACCATATAACTTATTTATGTTTTTGACTTTTACTATGGCATTTCCAGTACTGAAAATGGAGCATGTAACATTTGTAGGCCCTTTACAAAGACACTCAAAAGAATCTCTTTACATTACGCTTAATGAGGAAAGAAACCTTTGCAGTTTAGTTTAATTATGTTACACTATTTCAAACATAATGAAATTTATAAACATTGTTGAGGGGCACACCAACATGCCTACATTCAAATATGATGTGTACAACATTTATCCTTCTTTCACAGGGGCATACAAATATTTCAGTTAAAATGTAATCTACTAACGATAGTTGCTGGAAATGCATTTTAAAATTATGTATACACTATACGGTATGTATAAATTCTATAGTTTGTATACAGGAGTATGAAAAATAATTTGTTAGCTTTACTAAGAACAATTTTGAATTTTTTAAATGTAGTTTTTAATGCATTTTAAAGCTGAATTATAGTAGCTATATGAGATGTTGTGGAATATAGGCAAAATCCTATACAGGGCCATGCAAAAAATTAATCTAACTAATCTAATTCATGTAAATATACTCTGATTTTCATGCAATTGAAAAGTGTTAATGGTTATGATGGTGTGTCCAATATTGTATATGAAGTGTGTAATATTAACAGTTCATGTACAAGGGCACTCAAAAGATTTCCATTACATAATGGTACATGGGTAAAAATCGTTTGGAGAGTGTCTTAATGACATAATGTTATTTCAAATGTATTAAAACTAATATAAATCACAAAATTTCATGAGAAGAAGAATACAACAAAGTAGGACATGCATTCATAGCATTTACAATACACACAAAAGAAATAGATTACAGTACTGTCTTTGAGCAATAATTTATAGAAGTGTGCTTTTAAATGTAACTATTTTTTTGCATGTTGTATAAAAATTTTATGCCTTGTATACAGGGCTGCACAAAACAATTCACTAAGAAACAATTACAATCCATAGACAGAAAAAATACTCCAATCAGTTTGTGAAGCCCTGCATATAATCTAGATAGTATGCAACAATTTAGTTTAATTAAAAATCTCATAACGCAATTTAAACTTTCAACTTTTAGCAATTTCTGCCAATAAACGGAAATATACTTGAACTTCTTGTATAGCCTTGATAGTTTGACATTGTAAATTATAGAAAAAAGTGCACATTGGATACTTTGAAACAGTCATTATCTAAGTTTCTAAACAAGTTAGAGATGTGATGATTTTGCTTAGTATGTATCATCCACAGTACAACAAAATGCCAAAAAATATGAAAAAAATATTTTTTTTCATTTTGATAATTTGACATGTTACCAATGATATGTTCCATTTATTTCATTCAATACTAAAAAATCTTACTTGTAGTGTAAGTGTATTAATAGATCACAATCCATAAAAAGAAAAAAAAAAATAGAAATTTAATACACAAATTGCAATAGATGTGTACAGCTTACAAAAATATACATTAAATCAGCATAGGGGCATAAAACTTTCTATGAACCAGGGCACACCTGCTTTCTGGCTGATGGAGCAGTATGAACCTGTTGATATGTCCTACGAATATGTTCTTACAAAGTAGAAGTTTTTAATTAGAAATAGGACTTGCTGGTAACATTGATATTTGGCAATATCAAAAACAGTTTTTCATTTCCATAGTTTAAAATAGTACACAGAATTAATAATTAATGGCAATGATTTCCAATATGTACAATTACATGAGTTTAGTGGATTTAGACTGTGTAGTAATATGGTGCAAGAAACTACTTTACATATCAAATTTTTGTATGGCAGAAGCCATATAGTATAAAAAATATAAAGAATATAAAATATATATATATATATATATATAATTTTTTTTTTTTTTATCTCATATAAAGAATTTTTTAATTTTGTTAAGTAATGCATTGACTTTTTACCCTACAGTACTTATTTGTTTAATATATGTATGGGTTTTTTTTTCGGGGGGGGGGAGGTACACCAAGTCTTTGATAATACACAGGGATTAATTTTAACATTTGTTAATTAACACATAGTATAATATTGTTCTTTCAACCAAGATAATAACTTGAATGTTAATTAAGTTATATCAGGGTAAATATTATCAATTAATTCTTGCAAGTACATACATTTAAAATATCATAACTACTTATTTTCCCATTGATTACTTTTTATTAAAGAAAATGTATATACCGTCCAAGAGTAAAAATTATTTTTTGCATGTATTTATGCATGATCAACTATAAAATGCAGCACAGTTTTTCAAAAGAAATACACAAAGCATACCTCAGGAAAATTTTCAGTTGTTTTCCATTCCAAAATTTTGATGTAAGCCTTTCTCATTATCACAGCTGTCGACATATCTTGTGCAGATGATTCTTTAGCAATGTTCTGATAGACTTCTTGTAACCATAAACGTGTAAACTTAAGACCATCAATAGGAGGAGATAAATCTAAAATTTAACAATAAAGGATTTTTATTTTTTTATGACAAGGTTTCAAAAACAAATAACATATTTCATCAAATAAAAAATTTAATAAAAACAAGAAAACAAAACTTCTAACATAAGTTGGACAAATCTTTATATCAACTACAACTGATTTTATTGCTCTTTTGTAAGTGATGTTCCCAGGAGAAAGAAAATAGCAAAAGACATTAAGGTACAAATAAGAGACTCAGATTTCCTACACAATTCTGGTAAATAAATTTTATGACTTTTCCAAGTTTTCCCTAATCTTTTTCAAAAATTTTATTAATCTTTCTCAGTAAAAATGTGGCGTATATGTTGTAAAATCCTCCACAATGAACAACTTTAATCTACATAAATGTTAAAAAAAGTATGCATTGTATAAATTTCCAACTTTTAATTATTTTTCCTTTTTCTATTTTTTTTTTATTATCATATAGTTTGCACAAATTTTATATAAAATTTTTAGATTGGATGAATAATTAATTCAAAATTTCTTCATTTACGATGATGGAAAGTAATACACTAAAAATTACCTGACCACTTCAAATATTTAAAAATATCTCTGCCTTTTTGCCTAAATTTTTGAATTCCCTGAGTTTTCCTTTAATTATAGAAATCCTCTACCACTAAAGCTTGAAATATAAAATCCTCAGAACCCTGACATTTTGAGTAAATTTTTTGAAGTATTGAGTGAAACATTCAGGAATTTGTTATTTATAAGGTTTATTAAAAAGCTTACATATTAAAATTCACTACATTTTATTAAATTATAAAATAAATAAAATCAAATGTACATTATATTGCCAATAGATAAAGAACATTTCAAATTTAGACATTTTGATTAATGTCTAAAGAAATAATAAAAAAAATGGACATTTATACAATGAAAAGTTCACTGTGCAAATAAAATATCTCAAATTTACTAAATGGTACATACAAAACATTGTAAAGTCAAAAACTAAGCAAACATTAAAATAAAACGAATAAAATAAAATAAAACCCATTGTATTTTGACAAAAGAAAGTATTTAAAAAAGAACTGTTACACTGGTTTATTTAACCTGCAAAATTACAATAAAAAACCCATCGAATATTGGTTAGTCTGACTCTTAAAACAAATATTACTTTAATCTAAAGTTATCAAAATATTATTTCCTTAAACTTTAATTGCTCTA